>CM056819.1:50378571-52778571 GCA_029852735.1 Persea americana
TCATAAAGTTTAGCCTCACGCATGCATGCATGTGGCACCACATACCATGTGTCAGCAATCAGCAAAAACAGAGTCGGTTTTTATTGTGATTAGATTCTTGCACGCACACTTTAACATGTGTTCCAAATGCCATCCGATTCTATTCTTTCTGTATTTTGCAGTTCTGGTTCTATCTTGTGTATCTTTGATTCATCAGATGCTCATTTTGTATCAATGGCAGGTTTTGATTCTTTTCATGCACACACTAGAGTTTTTGGAAAGCAAGAGAAAAAAGTTATCTCTAAAGATTAACTATAAGGGAAAATCTCAATAAAAATCACATACAGTATAATGTATGGAATGATGAAAAATATACCCGTGACGAGAAGAATCTTTGCTTTCTTTTCTACTGCAACAAATAAGAATCCATACTACTTTTGGGGTGTACAAACATGAATGGCATGTTTGACATTGGCCTGATCAGATTTGTACCACTGGGTTGGGTTCGGTTATGACCACCCACTTTATCCACAGTAACACGAGTTTCACGGCAAGCAACCTGTATCAAGGTATTCACCCTACTTTTTAGGGATCGATCCCCCGCGTCTTTCTTGTGTTTGCATGAGTTTGTCTATTGCAGATGCAAGCTTCTCATGGGTCCCAACTCCCTTGGTTGTGTTAAAAAAAAAAAGCAACTTCTTTGTTATGAATATAAAATTAAAGTACTGAGGGCAAAAGAAAGATTGACAAATGGCAGTCAAATAACTCTCCTTTGGTAATATATGATTACCGAGCCATCATTTTAGTAAATCAAACCCTATCAACATTAGTATCCCATCTAAATGTACACCTTATATTCTTTTCTAGTCACCACTTCAATACTGTTTTTCTTAGAACCCGCTTTATTATGAATTGCATGAATTCAATAAGAAGTAGGCAACTGGTCCATAATGCCTTGAAATTAACATTCCTAAAAAAGAGAAATTTTCACATCCTTACACTTCTCACTGTATTACAGTGAGGGTAACATAATAGGGCCACGTTATGATCCATCTAAACTATCCACACATGAATTACACAAGATCCGTTGAATTTTCATTAATCCAAATGGACTAGCTTGTTGGATCAATGTCAAATGTTTTGCTTAATATGAAATCCTTAATCCCTTGGGCTACAAATGAAAGGGTTAGATGTATGAAATTGACCCCAAAATTTGATTTCTAGGCCTATCCAAGATGACTCTTTCCACCCCCCTAGTCCTATGAATGGTTAAGATCTTGCCAAGATAGGCTACATACATTCATATCCCAATGCTAAAGGTTTAACCTTTTTAACCTCATTTCTACTGAGTAATCACTGCTCTTACCCGCATGTCACAGACTCACAGTCCACTTAATTATTGCAAATGCGACCCCATAAAGAAAGATTACATAACCCTTCAATTGGTGAATGCGATCGATGATTCAATTATTGGAGTCTGCTCATTTCTTCACTGTATAATAATATTTCTTGACTTTTCTTGACAAACTACCCTTGCAATTATTTAGCAATCATTCCAGTCTGTATTGGGGGGGGGGGGGGGGGGGGGGGGGGGAGTAAAACCAACCTTCAGTTGGGAGACAAATCAATATATCTGAGGATCACCAGCCTCTTGGCAATTATTTCTTGACTTTTCTTCACAAACTAGGCTTGCATTTATTTAGCGATCATTCAAGTCTGTATTGAGAGAGAGAGAGAGAGAGAGAGAGAGAGAGAGAGTAAAACCAACCTTCAGTTGGGAGACAAATCAACATATCTGAGGATCACCAGCCTCTTTGATAAGATCATACTGTATTCTGCAAGTTCCACACCCACCCACCAAACCATTTAACCAACATGGTCAAAACATTCAAACCAACTGCCATTTGAATTACATCCAAACTCAAGCTTACTCTTCTATGATCAATTACCAAACTCCAAACTCATAAAACAGAGCTTTTTTCTTTTTCTGGGTAATTTCACAAAATCTCATTAACACTATTTATGTGCATCATCATCTCCTCATCAACTACCCTCTGTTAATTACAACTACAAAAAAGGTTCAGACAAAAAACTCAACAAGCATGGAAGGAGAAGGAATTGGAGTAATGGTGATGCTGCGACTCGCGCTCGATAAGCCATCGAAGGTGGAGGAACTCATCCACAGAGCAAGGAAGCCTGAGGGGTCCTGTTGTGTGGAACCCATAAACATCTTGTGCCTTCTCAAGTAGTCTCTTGAGGAGAGGGTGGTAGAGATACCATATGGGGATGGTGAATCTTTTTTCATCGTCTTCATGTCCCACTCTCACGGACAAACAGCCCTTCTTCACCTTCATCTTCTTCTCCTCTTGCATGCTCTTCTTCTTCTTCTTCTTCTTCTTCTACTACTACTACAACTACTTGAATTCAATTCAATGGAGGGGAATTGGAATTGGGGTAGTGTGGGAGAGAGGTGAATGGAGACAGCAGTTTTATAAGGGGTGATATGGGGGTGAAAGAAGATTTATCAAGGGAGATATGGGGTGGCAATTTCGTCAGTTTACTTTGTATGGTCCGGTCGTTCGTACTGATTACGGAATCCTGTGTGGCCCACCTCTGCTTTTGTTGCGTTTCTAGAGTACTCTTTTTTTTTAAATATAAAAGAAGATTCAATGGCAGAGAAAAGGTGTTCTTATTTTTTATGGAGCCAACTATTCCTTTATTTGATGTGAGAGATTTTCATCCATAGAAAGAAAGAGGAATTTGATTTTATATAAGAGGAGGGGTTGCAAATTGCAATCTAAAATTTCTCTCTTGTGAAAACAAAAAATTGAGGAAGGCACAATCCTGTTGCAGCACAATCAGATCCTGAATAAAAGATGTTGTGCGGCCCATAGCTCGGAGAAACTCCTTTTCTCAAAGCTCCTTTCTTCTTTCAAGAAAAGACCCCTCCAGAAAAGATGTTGTGGTGAGTCATCATCCACCGTCCACTGGACATATGACTTATTGACAGCACATGGTTCTGTACCATCAAAGTTGTGGGCTCTGATTTGGATAAGCACATCACCAGGCTCATGCTGATATCAAATCTGATCTGCCCCCATTTGCCCCCCTAATCCCACGTACACAGATAGATGAAAAACTAGCAAGTCTAGCTGCAAGTCTAGCTGCATGGAAGACTGACATTGGAATCTAGCAATTTCAGTCCAGCCACAATATAGAGAAGCCTATATTTCAAAGAAAAAGTCTAGGGAGGCAGAATAGGAGCCAGAATGGGAGCCAGATTGGAGTTAAAATGACATCTTTACCTTCAAATGACTTTCACTCAATCTCTCAAATGTCTTTTCAACATTTTATTTTGGGAATTCGGGCTCCAATTCGGTCTCCAAGTCTGTCTCTCTAGCATTGCTCATCTCAAAGAAAAAGTCTACACAGAGAGAATAGGAGCCAGAATGGGAGCCAGATTGGAGTTAAAATGACATCTTTACCCTCAAATGACTTTCACTCA
Source organism: Persea americana (assembly GCA_029852735.1). Taxonomy (NCBI): domain Eukaryota; kingdom Viridiplantae; phylum Streptophyta; class Magnoliopsida; order Laurales; family Lauraceae; genus Persea; species Persea americana. The sequence continues at coordinate 50,382,056 of CM056819.1, forward strand.
ATCTCTCAAATGTCTTTTCAACATTTTATTTTGGGAATTCGGGCTCCAATTCGGTCTCCAAGTCTGTCTCTCTAGCATTGCTCATCTCAAAGAAAAAGTCTATAGAGAGAGAATAGGAGCCAGAATGGGAGCCAGATTGGAGTTAAAATGATATCTTTACCCTCAAATGACTTTCACTCAACCTCTCAAATGTCTTTTCAACATTTTATTTTGGGAATTCGGGCTCCAATTCGGTCTCCAAGTCTGTCTCTCTAGCATTGCTCATCTCAAAGAAAAAGTCTACAGAGATAGAATAGGAGCCAGAATGGGAGCCAGATTGGAGTTAAAATGACATCTTTACCCTCAAATGACTTTCACTCAATTTCTCAAATGTCTTTTTAACATTTTATTTTGGGAATTCGGGCTCCAATTCGGTCTCCAAGTCTGTCTCTCTAGCATTGCTTTATTTCAAAATGAAGTTCTTTGTATCTTATGACCAAAATTTAAAGACCCAAAGTTGATGGTTTGGAATTTCGATCGTTTAAATCGCCTTTCGCAATCAAGTCCTCAAGAATGTTTTGCCAATTTTTGACGAAGTTATGAAAACTATATTTTACAATTGTTAGTCTTCTAGGATTTAAACCAGTAATCCTTATTTTTAAAAATTTCGGGTCCAACCTTCCTCTCCAAGGATCTAAAAGTATTCAAAACATGTGTTTGAACTTTAGATACCTTGTCACATGCTAAGATATTTACACTCGCGAATTCCTCACTTATTACCAAATATATCTTTGATATTATATACCGAGCCACAAACTAACATATCTATCCCCTGCCTCCATTGATTGTCATGGATCTAAGTTGCCCCTGAGGTGGTGGTTATTAATTATCAGCACCACTCATCTTCTAAGATCAGAAGGTTGATTCCAATCGCCCTCGAAGATCAACTGAGGCCCATGGTAACCAGGGGGGCAAATTTCTGCTTCACTGAAAAATCAGAGCCATCCAGCAGTTAAGTATTTTGGACAGACGAATGTAGACCGTTCACTACATCCACAAAGGGTCCCACAAGATGAACTGAGAATCAAATACACATGTCAGTGATGGATCCTGCACATCAAAGCTCTTCTTTTTGTCTTTCATCTTTAAACTTTTCTCATTTATATCATCCTATTCTATTTGGTCTTCTCTAAGAAAGTGGAGAATGGAGGCCAAGTGTGATGGAAAGAGGCACAAGTGGGTTGGAAATATTCTTATGGGGTGGGACCCTATTGAGCCTACACTAGGTGGTGGTAGTTTTGTCTTCTCATATAAAAGATTCTCAAAGAGCAAGGTGATGAAAGCCCTTTGAAATCTTCCTTTCTGGGCCACACCTGCCAGTGGTCGGTAGTGCGCACTCCTGCATCTATTACGGCGACCCTTCACTACCTTCCCCTGTTGCATTCAATCTATTCAAAATTACAGACCCCGTAGCCATTGCCAAATTGGCTAAGTTGACCCCACCATGGTAGCCCGATCTTTAAAGATTTTATGATTGGATGGTCCTAGATGTCCTTCTGTGGTTGCATTCAAATGGGGGGGGGGGGGGGGGTTTAGAGTCAGTGACAGATTGGATTGATGGGAAATTTAAAATATGACATTAAATTTTTGCCTGATTTCAAAAAAGGACATAAATTTTGAAATTTTTTAAATTAGTCCCTAAACTTTTCAGTAAATTTTCAATTAAGGACATCCAGCCATTTAAATGTATTTTTTGGTGACCTTTTCTCTCAGTATTTTGAAAGTACCCAAATTACCCTTCATTTAAAGCCATGACATGGTTTCGACAGCCACTGTATGCAGTTAATCATTGTGGGAACACTGAGTATCGTTGATCGCCGTAAGGACACCGGTAAGGAAAATGAGGAGAATATAAAAGAAGTGAAGGAGAGTTTTATTATAATGAATGGTGCTTTTGGTATTTAAAAAAAAGAAGAAAAAAGTTGCCGAAAAACAATTTTAAATAGATAGATGTCCTTAATTGAAAACTTCTTGAAAAATTTAGAGACTAATTTGAAAAGTTTTGAAATTTTTATTTTTTTTGGAAATAAGGACGAAACTTAAGGACTTTTTTAAAATTCTCCCTTGGATGGATAGATAAGGATGGGTCTGTTGAGTTGGTCATGTTTTAGATTGAACCAAGGGCAATTTGGCCCATCAAATTGCAGAGTTCCAGTCCAACTTGATTATCAGTATTGTTCAAAGAAGTTTAGAAATTAAATAGCTTTAGTGGGGTGGACTGCCTAGTAGGTACCGGGTACGGCCAGTGTACCTGTCACTTCTCACTTGTAATTGGATTGTTTTTATTTTTTCGGTGAAGTTGTAATTGGATTGTTGATAAGGCTTTTGAAAAAGGTCCACTGACATTGTGAAGCAAGTGCTGGCTGTGACTCATCCATGGTAGGGCCCTACTTTTATTAAACTTTAAAGATCTTGTTCAAATCCAATCTGGCGTCATTGGGGCCCCTCAGCCGTGCAAAGGTGTTTAAGCATCCGTACCTTCCACACCAACTCCCCTTTTCTTTGCCAAAAGTGTTGGATAATATTATCTTATATTTTGCTTAGTTATATTTTCAAACATGTACATAGTGACTGTTCTTGGATCTAAGAGAAGTCCATGGCACCACCCAAGTGTATGGGGTTTTTATTTAAAAAAAAAAAAAAAAGGTGTATGGGGCTATCTCTAAATTTTGCCCAAATAAAAGTTTGTCGCACTCCAAGATTGTTTGATTGATAATATAAAAAAATTTGATGCGTTAGATTGTATCAATCACATTTTTCATGATCAAATGATCAATTTTATACCAACTCCTATTAAGATACAATCCGTATATGCCCTATAAATTCGAAGATCATTTATTTTGAGTGACTTAATTTTTTAAAAGGTGGATTCCACCGTAAAGTTTTACTTCTTTAGTTTGGAATTTTCCCATACAAGGCCTAGGAGCAGCAGGACTCCTGTTGCTGCCTCCGAGTTAGCCAAAGAACATCACAAACCATGCATTATGAGTTAATAAGTGAGCATAAAACACAGAAGATGACAAATAAGAGACAAGCAAAATGCAGAAAACTGCAAATTCCTCAAGAGCCTCAATAAAATTGTTGGCTATTAAATGGCCTTACTAAATTACTGTGTGAGTGTAAAATATGGGTTGAGCGTGCGAGAATGAAAAGAGGATAGTTTGGCTGGTGTGACATGTACCAATACTGTCCTTCAAAGGCATGTCTGAGAGAAATCTCTAATCATCCCTATCAAGGCTAAAGCTATTACTGGGACACATCTTATATCCAAACTATTCATAATCAATATCTCTTACTATTTCTATATGTTAAATTTTACTTCAATTGAAACTGGATCCACCATCATGTTAATCATGCATAGAACATGTGATTTGAGCATTGCGATTTTTTTACTTTTTATAATGTGCTTAGCATGTCTTCAATTTGATTGCGGACAAAATAATTATTTAAGTAAAACAGATCTAACACAAGGAAAACATTGATTTAGAGAGGTTTAAATTCTATATGAGAGCTTCGGGAGACTTTTCTAATAAAGATGTCGTCTCACATTTCCAGGGGTCATTTGTTTGCACTTATTTATATAGGTAAGCATAACACTTACGTATCGTCGCGTTTGTTTCAGCCCATAATTTGAAAATGGGGTGTAAATGAGGCCTTTTTACATATGAGAATTTTTGAAAGACCCAAGTGTTGGTTAACTTGATTACGCACGCATCCTTGAGAGAGATGAAACTGTTAGATGCTACTGTGTTTCGTATATTTCTTATATTGAAATGTTAGTTCTACAACTTCATTAGATTTGACTTCATTGTGAATTACCAGTTACCACCCCAACTTGAGTGGAAGCAGGGTCGTTACTCATTAAGCGTTCATGGCTTTTATCAAGGTTACATTTGAATCTCCAAAAATAAAGTGCAGGTAGCTTGATTTATGCATAAAGGAGAGCTCAAGCATTTTTCTTTTTGGTTACCTAGCCAAGGGGCCGGGACCCATGAGAGACCCCAACTATGACGAAAGAAGCCTGCTCTTGAAAAATAAAAGCCCCAACCATTGTGAGAGAAGTCTGCTCTTGAAAAATAAAAGCCCTAACCATGGCAAGAGAAGTTTGCTCCTGCAGGAAGAACCTAAGAATCTGAGCAGTAAGGTGAAAGATAAGCTCACAATGTAGCAAAAGCATGTTTATGCATAGGTGATGAAATATTTATTATCAATTCTAATGTATCTACTTTTACTTCTTTTTGAATAAATATCAATCTTCCGACCAAAAAAAAAAAAAAACATATATAGCTTGAAATTATCATATATTGGGCTGAAATTAGCCCTCACTGTTTGAGAGAAGAACATTCTTTTTCTGACACTTGTTGCTTAATGCCTGTTTGGTTGCATTAGTTTACATAGGAATTGTATACATAGGAGTTAGTGTTCAAATGAGATCTTCAGGAGGGGTTTTAAAGAGGTGAGGGATTAAGGAAATGAGCTGTGGAGGGAAGGAAATAAGGCGGAATGTAGTTAGGACCTTGACTTTCCTAACTATTGAATTACTAGGGTGATAACAGGGTATTCATTCCCAATCAAGCCTAGATTCAATTTCCATTGAAGGGAAGATTATTTGATGATCATTTTTGTATATTCGCCTTTGGCCTTCTTTTTTTAACCACTTATGACATGAATTCCCATATATTTAATTCATATATAATATATGCAAACAAATAGACCCTAAGTAGCATTTAGGACTTGAGATTTTCATATATTGGGCTGATATTAGGTCTTTTCGTTTGAGATTAGACCATTCGCTTCCTGAAGATTTTTTTTCTTTTTTTGGCTGAAAAGGGCATTTTTCTGATGTTTGTTACATATGGCATTTCTATCAAGGTCTCAAGTTGCATTACAGAAAAATCTAGAAAGATGATCTTGATATGGCAAGCAAACCCAGCCGGCCATGAAATTAGGAATGCCTTGACCTTGACAAGAGAATATTTATTTCCAAGTGATGGGATGGGCAGAAGCCAAGAACAAAAATGCTGTTGACTGAATCTCTCTTTCGGTAGTGCGTTTCTCAGTTGGGACTGATTCTCATGAACCTCACAAGTACCCTAACATGTCCCTTTCACTAACTTTCTTTATCTCCATTTTCCATTCCACTCCACTCTTTTCGATTCCTCATCTACTGGTGGGTCGGCTCTGCCTCTCTCTCTCTCTCTCTCTCTCTCTCTCTCTGCCACTCAACAAATATTTAGAGAGAGAAGTGACCACTTTAAAGTCTTAAAAACCATGCCTGCCACATGATGGTTGATAGGAAAGCAAAGGAGATCAAGCAAAAATCCTAACCATTTGACATTATCGAATACGACCAAAATCTGACCTAAATAGCATGGTCCTGACCACCCAGATCTCTAACAAGTGGTCCTTGGTCCTTGCACCTTCCAACAAAACTACAGCAATTCCATTTTGAGGGCTAGATCTTTGTGAACCAAAAATACTGTGTTGCATGTGCCAGTTGCCTAGACATTTGCCTGTAACAAATTTTAGGTAGAGGGAGTTGGAGGCAATTAGATTAGAGATAAACTGATTTGAGGGTTACCAAAGTTCGGCAGATGCAAAATAAGGCTTGTAATATTCTAAAATGTCCCATTAGAGTTAGGACTTTGATCTCTGTTGCAGGATGTTCTTCCACGTTGGTGAATTCCAAGGTAGGGAGAATAGGAGCCCCTCATCATCGATTAGGGCCTATAAAAAATCAAAGCCATCCGAGAATTGTAGAGTGAGTTTGGGGCATCAAAGTTCATTGATATGTGTGTTTTTTCCTCCTTATTTAATCTATTGGTAGTTACATTTAAGATGAATATCAAATTGGGTGTTATGGTTTTGAGGATGGACTGAGAGTAAATTAGTAGGTGTGAAGGGGTTGGATTGATCAAAGTTAAAAATACAAGTATGTATCATATCGGATGTCCTTAGTAGAATTATTTTTCTTTTTGAGTCATGTTTAAGAAAGTGTTGAGAACATGATTAGAATTATTCTCATCATTTTTATTGCATGTGGCACCACATCTGGCCAAGGTGAACATTGTTAAGACCCTTCTATGCTGATGTGTGGGAGTGTCAGGCCGAACAATGGTGACTAGTGGGTAAATGAGCTCAACCATGAAGATATATGTACATGTGATGGTGCTTAGAAATAGGCGTGTCCAATTAAACGCACGTCCGGTTTGACTTGATGGCATGGCTAACTCGTGATTTGGACCTTACTCATCAAGCTAAGAAGATTCAACACTGACTCGAGGAGTCAAATCGAGGAGTCATGTTAAATCTTTTATTAATTTAGATAAGTTTGTAAACTAAAAACCTAATACAAGATGCTGATATGGAAATTAAAATTAAAAGCTAGGTGATCAAAATGTTGAGCTCCAAATTTCATTATTCTCGAATTGTTAGTTTAAACATACTAACAACACAGGCCCGTGCTTGCCCTGGGCCCACAAATAAAATAAAGCTATATTTAATTTAGGCTATCTTTTGAGATACAAAATGAGAACAAAAAATCTAAACTAGACAAATATATAATTTTTTTTTTCATTTTTAAACATCAAGATTTCACTGTTTATTTTTTATATAATATTGAAGAACTTATAGGAATATTTTAATGTATTTTTAATGAGAAGATATTTTTAAAATGAGATATATTAAGATATATATGGAATATATTAAAGCTCAAATTTGAAAGCTCAAATGAAAATATATTAAAACACACGGGAAGAAAAACATATATGATCTCAATATGAAAGCAATATTTGTAATAGACAAAAAGATATTAAAATATGAATAAAAAAGATTTGTAGAGGAAGCAAGACGAGCGAAGGAGTAAGGGAAAGATAAATATTTGGGTTGATTAGGTGGGCCCCTCTAACCAAAACTATTATATATAATAATAATAATCAATTCAGGGCAACTACTCATCATGCCTACCCATTGCTCAATGGTCACGATCATTGAAGTTTGGGCAACAAATAAGCAAAGTACAATTTCCTATCTAACCATTTATTGTGCGAAAAGGTGGCCATCTGGGTCCCACAAAATTGGCTGGACTGTTATTGTAATCCACTTGGTTTTACTTGCCTATACATTAGCAACTCTGACTTGATTAAAATAGATTGAATTCAATTAGATTTGTTTAAAAGAGAGCTATTTCAATTAAACCATAAAAAAGTAAATTTGCAAATATATAAATGTGATATGGACAAATTTGTCATATTGTAAAAATTCATCAAGAAAAAATGGAAAAAAAAAAAAAAAAGGACACCCGTCTAGGGGGTGTTCCAAAAACCCTCCATAGATGTCGTCTCCACAGCTCAGATACGGTCCTCCAAGCCTTGCAAATACATTCCTCAAGTGGGTTTTCCACCATCTTCTTCTTGTGAAGTGGCCCCACTATGCGGCCCACTTATTTAATGAATCTATAAAGTCCGAGTTGATAAAAAGAATTGAGGTCCACATCTTTCCTGTGCGGGCCACATTGTGTAGTCTTATCAAATACCCTTCTATATTATGTATACTTTTAAGCCTTACTGTAAACCTGACAATGTCTTAGATTTTTTCTTTTTTTTTTTTGTTTTTTTTTTTTTTGCAATTGTTCAAACACACTAATGTTATGAAATTAGAGGGGCCACTTAAAAAATCAATCTAAATCATTAAACAATATGTGGTCTTGGTCTCTAATTAATATATTTTAGGTCTATGTTTTCTAAAGGTAAGCTATACTGAGTACTTCATCTAGACAATTGTAAAATCAAGAGAGTAATTAATTGTTGCGGTTTTTTTTATTTTATTTTATTTCTATACCTTTTTCAATTAATCCTTATTTAAATGACTTGAATAAATATTTATCTTATTTCTTATTATACTTTTTATTTGGAACTAAATTTAATAGTTATTATTTTACATTATCTTAATCTAATTTAGTGATTCTATTTCATTGCATCAATGTCTCTCACTCTCGCTAGATGTATTAAATAATAAGGCAAAATCTTAAAGATTGGTTTCTTCTTTATAAGTTTGCTTTTCTTTGAGATTTATTTTCCTTCTTATAATACTAATCTAAATTTTCAAAATATTTTTATTTTTAGACTTGGGCTTAGCATAGGCCTTTGTTGCTATTTTTACGTTAAAGAAAAAGGAAAGGCATGCTTTTAAAGGAAATGTTTGCTTGCATAGACGAAGAGGTCTGAATTTGCAAGATTTCTTCCAGAGGAGGAAAACTTGCAAGCTACGTTTTCTATGTAGCATTTGCAACTTTTCCTCCTCTCCTAGAGGAGGAAAACTTGCATTTGGCAACGTCTTCTCTCTGGTAGGACGAAGTCTTCTCTCTGGTAGGACGAAGCCACCTAATATGAAATTCAAAATTTCAAGCACCTTTCCAGAGCAATAATTTTCTTTTATTTCCACTGTTGCCCTTTTCAACAACATCTTCATTTTGCCCCTTGCAAAATCGTCTCACCTTTATATATTCTTCTCCAAAAACATCTCTCCCACAAAATTAAATCAATGGACCCAATTTCTGTTAATGAAACCATTAAAAGTAAAAGTTTTCCTTTTGTGGCTCTAGAACCTTGAATTGAAGTGGGACTTGGACTCAAAATAATTATGTATGGATGTGATGAAAATTTAATAATAAAAATTAATAAAAGATATAACGAAAGAAAAGCAATATTCATCCGTCACCTAAGAAATCCAAGGCCCAAGGCCAATCATCTTCAAGTTGCAATTTTGATGGCGGCAAGAATGCCTTATTAAAAAATAGTCAATGTCATTTAAGACTAGACTCGTGAGAAATTCATGATGATGCCTAATTGAGCCACTTATGAAAGTTTGAACATCCCAAAATAGTCTAATTCTTCGTAAGATTTTATTTAAATAGAATTTTGGTCCACTTTTAAATTAATCACTTTCACAAGACCTTAATAAAATACTATAACTTACACAAGACCCAATTTCATAATACCTGCACAAGGTTTAAGAAATGGGCATGCTCCCCTTTAAGTCCCATCTTAGACTTATATGAAGCATGTGTGTTTCAGGGCCATGTGCACGCCCAAGGGAATAGTCTTGTTGGGTAAAATTACCACGGGGATAACCATGCCATTGAAAAAAAAATCCCGATTCTACCTCTGTCAATGCCGGCATATGATGTGATTCAATTTCTTTTTTCGCTTTTTAGTTTTTTCAAATTTATTTATGTCTATAAATGATCAATTTGAAGGTTGGGGCTACTATTATATTTCTGTAGGACAATGATCTTCAACCAACACACTACATATTGATAAAATGCAGTCTCGCTCGTGAAGCCAGCTTAAATATCTGTCTATCAATCGGAGAAGGCCGTCAAATTTATTTTATTTATTTATATATTTATTTATTTTTTTGAGATACAATCCAACCGTGAGTGAATGATTAAAAAGCGTAAAAATTGATCCTAATGCCAAATCATAGTATGAGAAGAGGCTCAAAGGGTCTGAAGACTCTGAACTAATTAAAGGTGGGGTCCAAGTGGTGTGGTTCCCATATTGTAGGACAGTAGGAGGCCATTGTCCATTATGTGGGAAAGAAGTTGAGGTATGAGATGTTTTTGCAATTGGTTTTTTGGATAGGGAGCTCGAGAAACTTTGTGAGGAATTCTTTAGTTCAAAAGGTCAATGACAGAAATAAGAGAAAATTGTTCACATCTGATGAGTCTTTGAAAGTTGTGACTCCCATTTTGTTTGAATTTAAATGATAAATCATTATTTGCATTACCCTTATTAGGCTCTTAGTCCTAAGTTTCAAAGGCCCTGTAATTTTATTTCCTTGTAAGGTTGACAGTTGATGATCGTGTTAAAAATTAGGGAAAATTGTCTTTTCTCTTAGCCCTGGCCCGACCTTGCGTTTGAGGGTAGGTAAGGGACTAGCTAGTGTAGGCTCTTTGAGGGCTTTGGCAAGGGACTAGCTAGTGTAGGCTCTTTGAGGGCTTTGGCTTGGCCTAGGACCAACCCCCGTACGTGAGGGTAGGGTAAGGCCAATAGACCTCGGCTCGGTTCGGACTTGACCCTTTGACAGACCTAATTGGATCATTAGCCCATAATTGTCCCTAAATCTATCACCAAACGGTCCATATTCGTCACCCTCAAACATATAACAAAACCAACACTACCCAAACATCATATATACTGCAGCCCACATATAGAAGCCACAATCAACCGTGTCATCTCATAATTCAAGTCTAGGGTCAGTCTTAAGCAACAGTCGTAAATCAGCCACAACCTTGGTCCTAAACATAAACCTAACACAGCTGTTGTTCAGTACCCAAAGCATTACTTGCAACATTCCCGTTTAACCAATAACAAACTTCCAACTACAAATCTAGTAATATTCTTACTCACAACAGCATTTAAGAAAGGACAAGAAATGTGAAATTCAAGCAACAAAGAATAACAGAAACATATAGAATAATCAAATGAAAATTTAACTAATAAGATCTATATTTAGTAAGGAGTTAGCAAGTTTCTACAAACATCTGGATATTATAACAAAATAAGTCAATAGTTGAAGGGCTTCCAATTGTCATTTCACATCCCACCACAAAACATATTTAGTTTAATACAGTCATCAAATCCGATACTTCAAAAGTCATTTAACATCCCATCACAAAACAAATTTAGTTTAATACAGTCATCCACCATATCCGATACTTCCACTCATGTTCATAAATGAAAAAGATGCTTCTCCATTCCAAGATCAAGGACGGTGAGTAGATGACCCTAGATGAAAATTCATCTCTAGCCATTGAATCTTCATTTCATCATTGAAACTCAGAAACATTAGCGCCCTTCTATCATCACGAGAAAGAAAGTCAATAACATGCAATTTCATATTAGCTGGTATAAAATGATGCGAAGTCACAACTTCTATTATCTGTGGAATTAAGTTATAAAATGGAGTCTTTATGCTCTCTGCAAGCGCATGGACAGCCTTCGCAATTTCTTCCAATGCATCTTTGACTACATCACTCGCTGCCGACTTACTCTTTTTACTTGTTCTACGTTTCTTTCTAGGTTGCTCCACTTCTAGAGTTGAGGAAGAACTAATATCTTCCATCGAGTGCTAATTCTAGAGATAAGAAAATATTGTCAGCCTCTTGATTGAAGCAAATAAACTCACACCAATATTCGCAGACGTTCTTTCCTCTCCTACAACAGATTCAAATGTGAAAATAAATCTTATTTCTCACAAAATGACCCTTACATGTGCATTGATGCTTATTCTTACCTTGCTAAAGATAATGCAGTAGCCAATAAGTATGTCATTTTCATATATCTCCTGAAAATTATTGTAGCTACTAGAGTTCCCAATGTTAGATGAGCATAAAATTGTATTCACTGTGAATTCAAGGAGGTTAGATGGGTCTGAAGGGATAGAATTGATCACCTGTGAGCCACCTATTCAAAAACAAGAAAACGGGCACTAGAAAAAACAACATTTTGGAGAATTTGTGGCGGCTAAAGGGGGAATAACTAAACACTCAACCAGTGAAGAAGCCTAAAATCTGTGTATATAAACAAAAAATTACTAAAAACTGATCATGAGCACAGGTATGTAACAATCTCATCTACAAATTTTTAGCATTTTTCCTTTGAAATTTGCAGTGTGAGATTGAAAACAAGACAACTAGCTTCCAGCAACCACACAAACAGGCATCGGCAGGTAATGACAGCTGAGAGGAAGATACAAGAGAAGTAAGAGCAGAATGTGAACTACAGCAATCCTATATTTCAAAGACACAGTAAAAATATTTGATCAGTAGTTAGACTGTTTAAACCACACCTGACCATGCCATCTCTCTCTGTCTTTATGAAAGCATCAGACTTGAGTAGAACAAAGATTTGTGAGAGAAAGACCATTGATTCCTATCCAAATTCATAGAATCTTCTAAGACTGCTCAGCAAAAACATGCAATTTTGAGACATCAAATTCATCCCAACATCTCATAGACAGTACACGAATAGATGATCATCAAGTATTGGATATGCATAATATTTTTAGGCTTTGATACAGATAATAGTATGAAATGATGCACTCCAGTGGACAGTTCATGGCCCTAACAAGAAGGAACCGAGGAGGCAATATAATCTATTTACTGCTCAGTGCTAATGACACACCTTGTTAGTACCTTTCTGTGGGAAACCATATACACCCCTATGTTGCTTCTGTCATGGTAACAGAGAGCCATAAATACAAAGGTTCATTTGGTACAACAGTACAAGACTAAGACTAAAAGTCTATTTCATACAACGTTCCATGCATCTCTAACTGATGTGCTCAAGTCTATTATTCATGAAGAAATCAACACTTTGTTGAAAGAAAAAACAAAGGACTTAATTAAAGGAGAAGAAAAGAATTCCCCATACTTAAATGCATTTGGACTCATCTTTGCTAAAATCTCATTCAAATTGCCAAGCCATAGCAATTTAAGCAATAAAAGTGATTTTCAAAAAATAAATCTCCCAAAGAGTAATTGACAATATCCAAAACTTGTATCTTGCTTTCACTTTGAACAAATAACATATGTTGATTCCAAAGGCTAAAAATCAATTGCAGGTCAAGAATCGTTAACTAGAATTAGAAGACCCAATTTGTTCATAAAGATTAAAAAAAAAAAATCATAAATAAGAACACTTGGAAAAACTAAATAGATTCTGTTTTGTCCTAAATCAAACTGCAACTAGCCAACAACCCATTTCAGTCAATACTCATTAGTGTAAGATATTGATTTTAGAAAGGACACTAGATGATTGCTGGGTCTTGGGTTATTCACAAATCACACTTAAATGCCATAGGACTTATGAATACATCTCTCTTGAAGCCTAGTGATTGAAGTACTAGTGAATAAAAAACCAAGGCTTCTCATTTGACCCACATCAAATCCCTAACATACCCTATTATTAATCTAATCAAAGATGAAAGAAAATGTATAGGAATGAGTATTTAGTATTGGTGATTTCATGTTGTTACTTGTATCCCATAATCCCTATCCCCTTCATACATCCCATTTGCAAAATAGTTGAAATGCCCACTTCCATTGTTCTTCCCATTGTGAAAAGGAAAGGGGTTAGAGAGGCTGGAGCAAATAAACAGCCATCTTTTCTTTCCTCCCCCATGTCATCTAAACCCTCGTAAGAAAAAGAAGACAAGCAAAGCAAGAGACTGAAAAATGAAATGGGGGTGTAGAGGGAGAACCAAACCATCTTCTCTTTGGATGCCGTGGCCTGAAAATCAAGATTGGAGACGATCTTTGGCCTCCGGAATTCCAGTCCTGCGAGAACTCTGAAATCCCTAGTAAGAGGGCTGGGATTTATGAATGCTTGGTGTTTCTGCATTTTTTAATAAATGCTGGTGTTTCTGACTGCTGAGAGTTTAATAAAGAAACAGGGAATTCTTGGAATTCCCGCGCAGCTGGAATTCCCGAATTGTATTGAAAACAAACAGGGAACTTAGAATTCCCTTTACCTGGAATTCCAGTCAATATTTTGCCCATTCAAACTGCGATTGGACTTAGACATTTGCGATTGAAGTGTTGAAGTATAATAAATTCTCAAATAGCTCTTCATGCAATATTTTAGAGTCGTGACTTCCCAAATTGCAATATGCGATATTTTATATTTATAAGATATTACATTGCGGAAAATATTTAAACTTACATAATTGAGGAACAATTGATGAGCAAATGACAGTGCTGTTGTTAAGATCAACATCCATTTATGTTTTTTCCTCTTGTAAGTGGTACTTTTGAATGATTCACCTGTACTAATAAAATCTATATGTTACTGTATGGATAAAATACGGTAATGACGAGATTAAGGGAGAACCACGATGATGCACTAACCGTTTACCTCGGTCTCGGTAAGCACAGCCTAGCAGTTCGGCTGCTTGGTAAGGAGCGTCGGCTCGAGAAGCCCCCCCACTCGGCAGCTGGGCAACTCGGTTAAGAGTGCCAACTCAGCGTGCATCAGCTCGGCATGAGTGCCAGCTCAGCTAAGTGCCAGCCCAGCCAGACCATCCCTGGTCCCGGTAAAAGTACTGAAGGCAGGGAGTATGCCATCAAGCTCCTATGGAAAGTACGGGCGAGCCCTGACAATAGGGTAGCTCATTTATGGCGATAAAAAGTTAGTTTTATCATCCCCTCATGTCAACTGTCCAAAAGCATGGAGGTTTCTGATGGGATGGGCCCTTTTTACCTATCGCTGAATGTCAGGGTAAGGCCCGATGGGACCTTACCCCACTTACCCTCACTCACAAAGAGAATGAACGATGAATCATCTACAAATACACATTGGATCAGCCCCATGAAGGTACGCGAACATACAGTACACAAATTCTAGCAAAATCTCTCATTCTCTTCTTCATCCTCCTACTTAGTTTTACCAGAACTAACTCAGGCATCGGAGTGCCTTCGGCTGACGGCAGCCAGGGGCTCTGACCCAAGCTACTTTCCTTCCTTTTCAGGTCCTCGGCGTTCGGTTTTCCCTGATCTACAAATTCTACTTCATAATCTAAGTGGGTGATATTTTTATCGCCTACAGTTACATTCTCTGCCTGCAGTTTATGGTGCACGATAAGTTATACACATAACAAATTTAAACACTATGATTACTCTTACATCATATAATTTAGCAGTGCATGATTGGTATTGTAAGTATGATATAATTTTTTCTACATGTTAACCAACGGTTTGCTGATACGTTTCTTTCAACTGGTGCTTTTCATGTTGTGGGTCTAATGCCTTGACGGGTAATTTGCACATAAAATGTAAGGGAGATTCTACTGGCACGCATAATTTTCTTTTTTCTACATAAATTCTCTTTACACACATCACTATAATTTAAATATTATATTACTTCTTTCCACACACACCAAAAATTCCCAAATTACCAATCCTTCAATTTCCCTCTTTCTTCCCACACACATCCTCTTCCCTTTCTTCCCACACACAAATCACAACCGGACCTTTCCACATCTCCGGCATCTTGGTCTCTCTAGCATTCTTCCGGCATTCCCAGTCCTCCACACCATCTCATCTTCCAAAGGTAAATGTTTCTCTCCACCATTACCATTTCATTCTTCTTCCCCATTTCTTCTTTACCATTTCATCCACCTTCGATTACATTTTTTCCATGAAAACTTATTTTGGGGGATAGATTCACATTCAATGGAAGCTTTTACAAACAATGGTAGTGTTTTTTCACACATTTGGGTTGATTTTAGTGTCTAATTGTAGCAGAAATCGTGATTGTTTGGTACCGTACTTCCAAACATTCAATATACGTTGGGTACTGTACATCCGAACATATCTATTCGGTTCAGACCTGAAAGACAGTATATATCGGGACCTGCAGCTCGTTCTAAGAGAGAAAAAATTAAAAAAAAAAAGTGAAAAAATACGAAAAAATAGCAAAGAAATGGAGGAAGATGGGATGAAAAAAGGCACCATTTGATAGTTGATTTCTTCCTTCATTGCACTAGAAAGCCTTAAAGATGGAATGAAAAAAGATCAAGTACAAGAAGAAAGAAAGATGAATGAGATGGAGGAAGATGAGTTGCCCAAAACCGTTGTGTGAGGAAAATGAAAAGTGAGAAGTGGAGGGTGAGATGGGTGGGAGAATGGGATAGGAAAGAAGATGAGTTTGTGTGTAAAAAGAGAAAATATGTGTGTTTTTGTGGGATAATGGATATCTTGGTCATTTCATAAAGGGTTAAAAATGTAATTAAAAAAAAGACAAATTCCTTTTGGGGGGAAAGTAAAAATTTGTGTGCCAATAGAATGACCCAAAATGTAATTTAGATTTCACATGTCTGTAGCTGGTGCAAGATGTTACATGTCATTCCATTTGTGACTGTAGGGAATCTCAAGATCAATAATTCCATTTCCTTTGCAGCCAAACAATGTGCAATTTAGACTAAAGCAAAACTATTCGACACTTCAGTCTTTCCCGTTATGCTTATGTAGAGAGAACCTCACTTCATTACGCTAACCTTAAAACAGACCATGTATAGGAGTACATTAGGCATTGTGTGGGAGCAATCCCGTAACACCGAGATTAAGTTAAGCCTTGGTAATAGTACCAGCTAGTCTGTCTTGGTCTCGGTCGTCCGCGTCTCTGCGGTTTGGCAGCTCGGCGGCTCGGTAAGAGTGCTAACTCAGTACTTCGGCAACGGTGTCAAGACGCATCCATCTCATGGCTATCTCTGATCTCGGTACGAGTACGAAGCGTCATTTAATACAACCATGCTCCTATGAAAAGTACAGACGTGTACTAACGAATATGGTGGCTCGTGATAGAGATAAGAAGTTAACTTTATCACACCATCACGTTAGCAGTTTTAGGGAGAATGAGAAGCCGTCCGATGGAACCTTCCCTTTTCACCTACCACTCGGTGTCAGGGTAAGGTCAGATGGGACCTTACCCCCACCTACCTCCACTCACCAAGAGACTTGATAGGACTTGCACCTATATGTGAATGGGATCAATCCAAGTGAGGTACGCATACATACGCATATACAACACTTTCACCATTTTCTCTTCTCCACTCTATCTTTGCTTAGTTGTAGAACTAATTTAGGCATCGGAGTGCCCTCGGCTGACAGCAGCCAGGGCCTCTGACCTCTGTTTCTCTCCTTCCTTTTCAGGTCTTAGGCGTTCGGTCTCTCCCTAAAAGAGTTATGCCTTCATCTAATTAAGTGGGTGTCGTTTTTGGCATCATATTTACTAATCTATTTCCAACTGCATGAAAAGTCTTTCTTCCAGCTACTAGCCAGGATAGAACCTCTTCTCTCTATTGGTCGAGCCGGCTTTCACTTCCTTGGCACAGTCTCAATCCACTGTTGATATTCTGAGGGTTAGGATCAAAAGTTGGTTCAGTGGCTTTGCTTCCTCTCCTTTCAGTCATCAACAGACTCTTTGACTAAAGAGGCAAATTCTTCACCCAAGTTCAATCGTTCCTTTCACCTTGGGACTAGTGCTCTGCTAAAGGTCCCAAAGGAAGGCTGTACTACTCCAACATATGCTATTAGAGCAATACTATCATCCCTCAGTTGTTTGACAGATTTGCAAGTTTTCCCGGTTCTGTTGGTCAGTCCTCCCTATTAGACCAGCACCCATTTAAGCGCATTCCAATCTACAAGCCCATATTTTCGTCGTCTTCAACAAATTTTAAGTTCCCCATGAAAGTTTGATGGGTTGTTCTTCATCTACAGTGGGTCCCTTTGGTTCAATGGTATGGATCGGCATAACATAAGCCTCAGTCGTACTGGCTTGGAGTTTATCTTCAGGCAGAATTAGAATCCTACAAATCCTCCAACTTAGAATATAGTAAACAAAATTTTCCATTCACGACTCTGGATAGCTATGATGTTTTGGGAATCACACAAGCAAGGAAAACAGGCGTGCAAAAGTAAGCTCCCACTGATGTTTTATCCTATCATGAGTGCTTGAAACATCATCATAGAGAATTCAGGAAGAAGAATAGCAGGTAGTGGGTGGAGCTACTTTGTAAGTTTTGATGATTATGGATCCTGACGAGGCACCCAATTGCCATACATGGCACAAATGGTCTGTTGATTAAAACGTTGATTCGATTCCCCATATTGAAATGTTGTAAGATGGCTATTTTTTATAATCACCATTTATTGCACCTTCAGGAGGGTTAGGAACTTAGAATCATAAAACGTGAAAGACATTTTGGGGCATTCTCCCCGTTCAGCGGGGCCGGGCCCTTAACTCAAAGGTCTGGAATAATCTTTTGTAGTCTTGAGATATATTGTTAGATTGTTCTCTATCAGTTTAAGCTTTTGGGTTGGTATATGGTATGAAATTGAGAAGTCGAGTGTTCAAATCTTGAGCAATTGTGCCTTTTATTCTCCTATGAAGGGTGTGATTTCCACGCAGAGCTCTATTTTCTCCCATGGAGGATAATTCCCATGAAGGAGCAGCACGTTTGGGGGGGGGGGGGGGGGGGGGGTTGCTTTGATATACATTATTACACTTTTCTCTATCAGTTTAAGCTTCAGGGTTGGTACGTATATGGTATCTTATGTAATCAGCCATGGGTACCACATTAATTTATTCAACTTAGCATTTTGTTACATATGGTGGGTGTTTGATCAAGCCACATTGTACTTTGATGGTTGGTGGCCCATCTTAATGTGCCCGTGGGTCCCATCTAGATCAATGATTATGGACTGTCTAATATAGTGGTATTTGGGTTGTGGGGAATAAAAAATATGGGACCCTTCAGACTGACATAAGATCAAGAACCACTTCTTCATATGATACAGCTGAGATTCACAATGCATTTGAGTTGTCCATTAACATCATCCTTTTTTCAAATCATATCCAAATGGGGCACATGCAATAAGGAAAATCATTACTATAGCAGTGTACAATCATTTATGTTCAATACCGTAATCAAGCAAACCAAATGAAGCCTAGATTGACTTTCAAGCGATGAGGAACACAAACAAATGAAGAAAATTCACAGCTGATCGCATTGGACAGGTGCAATTGACAACACCTCTTTCTCTAGATCATAGACAACCTGCAAGTTTTGCTGTTGCATGTTCCCAAATATTGACATTCCGCTCGACTCCATGATCAACAGGCAAAGCAAACCAGTACTTGAGTCTTGTATCATATAATTATCCGGGGGCAAATCGATGTCTGCGCCTTTGAAATGAAATGTCAACTTGGGCACCTCCACTGTCGAGGAATCTGATGGCACACTGAAGCACAGATCGAGTCCGGTTGCTGACCCATCAGCCACCGGCAATTTGGTTTGAGACGCAAAGGCTTTTTTCACTAGTTTGTACCCAGCTGATTCCAAGTAGGTAATAGTCGTGCCAGAGTCGATGATCAAACCACCAGTACCATCTTCATTCAATGCAAATGTGGATTTTGGTATGCCTAGGAGAGTCCCACCAACTGTAATATCTTCCAATGAGAGATAGAAGAAACTTGGTTGAGAAGGGTTTTGGACTAGTGGGGTGACCCCCGCTTGATCCTTGACCTTCTCATCCATGTTGGCCAGAGACCCAAAGAGTAGGGGACTGGTCTTGGTGTCATCTATTGAGGTCAGGCAATAGGAGAACTTTCCTGATCCCAACTGTGAAATGAGCGACAACGGTCCCCGGCCAAGCCCAACTAGACCTGCACCTTGGCTGAAACCACGCCCTTCGTTGTCATCGCCGCAACCAAATCCTATCTTAGGGACCTTAGTTGATCCAAAGGTGAAGGTCTCACTTGCCATCACTCCTTGAGTAGTCGAATAGTCTCCGTAAGCGTAGAGATATTCGCAACCAGAGCTACACATTGAGGTGGGGAGAGCTGTGCACAATGGACTAGAGCAAGGCAGCTTAGAGTAAGACGACGAATCAGAAGGATCGAAGATGGGCGTTGTTTGCTGGTAACAGTTGGTGCATGGCTTGCACTGGGTCCATATCAAATCGCTCCCTGTATCTAGAATTGCCGCGAAGGGGACAGGAGGGGTGCCTATAGCAAGATTGACAAGAAACTCACCGTTGCCCGCATGAGTAGGCGCTTGAACTTTTTCACCAGAATCATCAGCAGCTAGGATCGCAGTTGCTTTCAACCTCTCCAATCTGTGTTTCCCTCGCTTGATTGCGCGTTGGAGCAGTTCAAGTTTAGTGAAATTGCCCCCATAATCAACATGAATTAGATCAACCCGAATTCCTTCCGGGACATGGTTTTTGTGCCCGAGTCGTGATGTTGAACATGTCGGCAAGGCGAGAAGTGATGCAATCACTAAAACTAGTAACAACACCTGCAAAACTGAAGGTGGTGGTGCCATGGTGTAGCAGTGGCTACTTTCGAAGGACAAACAGAAAAATGTATGGATTGAAAGATATACACCAAAAGATGTGTGTAGTTTGTTGAGGTGGTTGAATGAATCAATGAAGTGTTGGTGTTAACAAAGATATATGGGTGAGATAGAAAACAAATGAATGTTATTGCATATGTCTTTCAGATATGGATTCTGTCTAATTAGAAAACCCAACAATACTGGAGAAGTTTGAGGGGGTGACATAAACGAACAAAAGGATGTGTGACGAATATATGAATGAATGGGTGTTGCTTGGTGACTAGGAAATAAGAAATGGGAGTGATGAGGCATAAGAGAACTGGGTTGGTGGGCTACTCTTTTTACATCAGGTGGCGTTTGTTTGTGTTCTACGCATTTTATCCATCAAACGAGGTAGTGGGTTGATGTACATGGTGCTTTGTTAGGTGGGCTATGTGGACATCAATCATTATATTAATGCCTGCTGTTGTTTTTCTTATGGAAGGTCACAGTATATGTTGCTATAGTTTTTTTTCATTTTTGGTCGGATTACAGTTGCTACAGTTGTTTAAACATCCCAATGTATATATATATGTAGAAAACAAACTAGAACTGAGTACGGATCTTCCAATCCCAGATGATAGGAGAAAGCCCTGTTATAAGTTCTATAAATTCTTTGGTGTTAAAATTCAAACCACTGAAAATAATTGTGTGGGTATGGACTAAATTATATTCTAAAAGCTGTGTTTTACATGTGAACTATCTATAATAAGAGCTGTATTTTACATGTGATCTATCTAATACTAGGCCCAGCTCAATGGAGTGAAGTTTGGCTTAAGAACTAATACCTGGGGAGTTTGTTTTGAGCTGGATTTTAAGTATCCCTAAGAAGCATCCCTAAGAAGCCTTACTTAGTCTAGGCGTTTTCTATTTCCTAGAATCAGAAGGTCCAAAAGTTTGGCAGAAAAACCTCACCCACAATGGCATGTTTGTCGTTTTCATTTGGAAAAAGATTTTTTTTTCTTAGAAGGCGTGCAACATTTTTGAAACAGTAGTTGAACTGTTTAATTTCTTTCTCATCCGCTTGGACCATAGTCAGAGAGAGAACTGATTGCATGGAATTGAATTCGTATTAACTTAAGAGATGTATTTTTAAAAGTGGCTAGATTTGAAAAATTACATTTTTTTTTGTTTTTTGCTAAATGAAAATGAATACTTATAAATGGCTATGAAATAGTCTTCCCTTTTTAATGGAAAATGAATACATAGCATCACTTGTGTAATTCGAATGGCAGAAAAGTCAAGGTTCTACTACCTCTCTACTTTAAATCCTTCCCTCCTCGCCATTTTAAGATTTCTTTGTTGGAAGCAATCTAACCATGAATTCCTCTGTATTGAGTTTTATGTTCTGCCCCTATCATAGTCATTCATACCCCAGAGAAAGGCCTATTTTGGAAACACCTCCAACTTGTTCCAGGATATTGGATAGTGAAATTTCTCCAACTTTCCCTACATCGGAATCCCTTTTGGATTGATGAAACTCAATGATAAAAGCAACAGAACAACTGTCACAGGTGACAGGTTGTCCAAATGGCTGATCCTTTCCTTTACTCATACATCAAATAACATGAAATCGGTTACGCCAGTCCAAATGGCCCAGGCCTGTTGGTTTGCAAAAATTGTGAGAATTGAATGATTTGCCATAAGGTCTATTTGAGTGCAAGAACTCTTTTGTGGGTGTTTCTATGAATTTTAAGGTACAATGTAACATCTTAAAAATTAGTATTTCAATAATTTTACTGGTGAAAAGTGACATTTCACAAAACTGATTTTATGAATTCTCACCCTTGAAATAGGAAATTTAGAATTCTTGACAGACCTGACAATGAGAATTTCCATAAAAAATACCTCCAAATGAACGGGTGCTCGGTGTCAAATGCTTGATGATCTACAATATACTGGTTTTCTCCCCTTTTATAAAATAGGCAATGGTGGTGGGCCACATCCGATCATGAAGTCAAAAGTCTAGTAGATTACGAAGAGAAAAGGAATTCTGTGAAGTTGGCAATCGAATGTACTCGAGTTGGTTCCTATTTTATCTTTTTATCAGCTCAAAGAGCATTTGACTAAAAAGAAATTGAGAATATCAAAGCAGCCTTGGCCTAATGTCAGGAAAAAAAATCAACAAATTAGTGATATCAAGAAGAAGATACGTAAAACATTTTCATGCTGTTAAATTAAATCTGTAATGTCAAATATATATATATATATATATATATCATATACGTCACTTACCCATCTCCAATTATATCCACTGTCATTTTGTGTTTTGGCTTCTATCAACCTTAACACAATTACTTATTTACATCTTTCAATCCATATTCAAGTTTTATTTTCTTCTTCACTTTCCCAGTGAAAGGTGCCTAAGATGGGCTTCAGCTAATTCTCCTATTATATGTTTCCATCTTCTTCTGTTCTTTCGGTTTTTTCTTTTGTTTTGGGCAGTTCTCTTTTTGTTGAGGATGAGAGGGAAGATTGTACATAGTCTTGAGTTATATTTATATGGATTTGATGAGTATTAGGAGGTCGATCTGGGTAGAAAGAGAAAAAAAATCCAAACCATAGGGTCTTAACTTGCACGATTTTCGCATAAGATGGAGGCTGATTTTGCTTGACAAAGAATAAAGATGAATGAAAGATTGTAGAATTGGCTAGTCTTTTGAAAACAAGGGATTGTTCCGAGAATTGGAATGAAAAATGGTTGATCCGAGGTGGAGAATGGATGGTGATAAGAAGGACTATGCTAAGAAGGCCCACTCTATTGAGAGTAGATGGTTGAATTAGGTGCATTTGAAGTTGACTTCGCAGAAAATGAAAATCCCCCACTATTTAGACTACATCAATCTGAAAATTCCGCAGGGAAAGCAGGGCCCCCCACTATTTAGACTACATCAATCTGAAAATTCCGCAGGGAAAGCAGGGCCATTTAAATCATTTCACCTGCTCACTTAACTCTGTTATTTTGATAGCTTGCATCAGTTATCCCCGGCTGGTCCAAGTTTGGACCTTAGTCTCTTTCCACTTTTTATATGTGCGAATTTCTCTCTCCTCATATGTGTGAGTTTGTCACTCCTCACATGAATAAGTTCTCTCCTCAAATGTGGAGTCTCCTAGGGACCCGTCCCCATCATAGGATACCAAAAAAAAAAAAAAAAAAAGTTCTTTTGACAGCACTACGGGGCCTATTGAGAGATCTATCGATGACTTCTGATGTCTCTGATATTTGATTCTTTGAATCCTTTTTATATTAAGCCAAAAATTGAGGTACTACTATTTAATTTTTTTTTCAAAGCAATCATATCCTTGCGAGAACTGCAAGTCAGTATAAGAGACGAGTCTATTTTTGTAATGAGTACAGATAGAGTTTGGTAAACAACACAAGTTAAATGTAGGTAGTATAACAATACACAGTAATGCATCTAACCATTCATCTTTTAACTTAATGAACTTTTCTTCTGCTTAAGATAACATACACCACAACTAGAGCACACGTAAATGGGCGGGTACAATCACTGTAGACGGTCACATTAGACTAGCCAATAGCCATCAAAAATTCAAAATAGCCCGCAGACCCCATTCAACGATCATTCATCTGGGCAACAAGATTCAACCAAAGACCCCAATTCTTTGGAATAGAAAAAACTGAAGCCTCTACTTAAGAGCCCGTTAAACCGTTCCAAGTTAAGTCAGATTTATTTTGCTCTTTTTAATAACCAATAAACCACAGGCCTGTTTCTTTACTTGGGTAGAGTAAAGAATGCAGGGCAACAAAGTTCCGACGACCCAAACACATATTTAGTGTTAGTCAATTCAATCTGATGCCTGTTCCAATAAGGGTGTGTGTTGGTTTCAAAATTTATTGGTGCAGTATGGACAGAGGTAAGCAAGGGTGCACAAATTTGTTATACTAAAAAACAATTCAGGGACCCAACTGCTCCCCACCGGAACACAACTCAAAAAGCATGATGTTGGTCAGCTCTTTCACCGCAAATCTGCTAGATTTGCACAATGATATTTACCCAGATCCGTAAAATACTTCTGTTCTACTACATAACTTCTCTTTCCTGCGGAAGTGATGACAAATAAATACCACCCAAGAAGTAGGTCCCCTGGTAGGTCTCTCAGTACTTGATAAATGGTAGAGCTTCCTTAACAGGAGAGCCCAGGTTCTAGCCAGAGCGTGGTCAGTAAGGACAAGGTAGTTTACTTTCTTGTTATCCACTCTCAAATGCTAGAACAAGGTCCAACAGCCTGCGGAGGAAAACAGAAAGGGGGTCTAGGTTTGTTCCAGAAGTTTTCCATGTGAATCTATACACAGGAGAGCCAGCTACCCGTTTTGTCACAACCCCTCCTGGTTTACAATTTACAGGGATTTTATAACCCATTTACCTCTTAAGGCAGCAACCCATGTCAAGAAAAGTGCCCACATGATTTAATTGGAGTTCATGTGTCACGGAATACCCCATCTGCCAGGTGCCCTTCATGGGCTAGAGTATGTCCTTCCGATCTAAATGAGTTACAGAATCCGAAGAGCTACTAACCAAAGCATTTTATACATGAATGTGCACCAAAATATTGGGAATCTTAAAGCAAAATAATGTTCATTCTTCATGGGTAGTTTGGATGTGGTGGCAATTCTGGTGTCTATGAAACTCTTGGTTGCACAAATGAAGACTAATGCATTTGGATAACTTCAGGTACCCAAGTCACAGAAGTTTTTATTCTGTCATAACAAATTACAAATCACAGAAGATTTCGCATAATCCTTTTTAGAATTTCATAACTCAACCACCCTATGGGAATACGCAGGATATCATGCAATTCAAAGTCCTAAAACTACAAAAAGTAGAACAGATCACTTCCCTTCACTATAATATTTGCTGCAGCATCTTTATATCTATAGAATGATTAAATGCTGCAACATTAACCATGATACGAGGCAACAAATCTCAATAAAAATAAATAAATCACTGCATCTAAGAAATAGGAGGAAAAGCAGAATCAACGACATTATTTGAAAATGTCACTGGACAAAAATTCTTCTATACACACAGAAGCTAGAAAATGATGAAACAGATTACAAAAACTATGAGTTTTCATTCCATCTTCCTGGACTACGGTTCACTGATACCTAAACATCCATCTTTCATGAATTGACCCAAGTTGCAGAGTGACAAGCCATCAAAAGTTCCCACAGCTGGTGCAGAAGGGCACATAATTTTATTTCTCTTTTTTCTTTTCTTAAGATTTCACCAGCACAATGAGAAGGGCACTTCAATTGAAGACCATTTCCTTCTCCCCGCCCATTTTCCACCAGCTCTTTCCACCTCCTTCCTTAAAAAAGTGCTCATTTGGCAGTCATTTTTGTTTGCTTCGTTGTACGTGGCTAAAAGTTGGGCCACAGAAAAAGACAAAGCTGTGTGTGCCTAAGATATATGCGCTAAGATATTATTAGAGAACCAAAAAAAAAAGAAAAAAGAAAAGATATGCATACCTAAGATAGATTTGCGGAGTTACAAGAAAGGATAAAATAAGTGCAAAAGAGAAAATTACAGGTGGAATGGAACCGTTAAAAGAGAAAAATAAAGAACCAAGTTGCAGATGGTTAGTACATGTGCTACAAATAACATCCGCTATGTGAATAGTTGAGTCCCACAAATTCAAAGAAATAAGGGGGAGGAGACCAAAATACTTTAAGGGCCCGTTTCTTTATTAGAATTCCAAGAAGTCATGTTTGGGAGAATTTCAAATTCTCTAAAAGTTGTCCCCTCAGGTGGAATTCCAAATCCCTCTTTTTTTATGGAGAATTTGAAATTTCAACAAATGGTATAAAAAGTGGAATTCCAAGAATTCCGAAAGGTCTTTTGGGTGGTTGGAATTTGAAACTCTAATGAAAAAAAGGACAAGATGTCACATCATGTAAAAAAAAAACCCCAACCTCCCAAATTCTAGTCATAAGTTCCGGTAAAGAAACAGGCCCTCAATGAAATAGAGAGAAATGACGTGCTAAGTAGTAGATGGGGAATCCGACCTTGAGGTAGTGAAGTCAAGAGAACATGGATAGAGTAGAAAACGAAACTCAGAAAGCCGGCCCCAAATGGATGAGAAAAGACTTTGATAATGATGATGGTGGTGATGCTTTTCTTGACGATTATGGTGGTAATGATTTTCTTTCTTTTATTTATAATTTTTTGATAGGTAATGTGGTTCAGACCACAACCTTTGGTTGCAAGTTAAAACCAAAAAGGCAAAGGAAGTAGGAAAAAAATTTGGTAAATGGAACTAAGAGAAATACCATGCAGAGAGGAATCCAAAGTTTTATCCTTCATATAAATGCACAGAAGAATTAAGATAATCTAAGTCCACAAGATTTTATTTATTTTTATAACGAAGGGTGTCCTAGCCCTTTGGCTAGACTAATCCCTACGGGCCCAGGGAAGCCGAGCAAATCCCCCGTGGCCACAGTATGGTAGCGCAGTTTCGAGCCCTCAACTTCTGGGAGCAAACAGTGGTCCTAGTCCAACCAAGCTACCCCTCAGGGTTGTCCACAAGATATATTTTGCAAAAGAGGTGCCAAACCACACACACACAGAGAGAGAGAGAGAGAGAGAGCGAGAGAGAGAGAGAGAGAGAGAGAGAGAGAGAGAGAGAGAGAGAGAGAGAGAGAGAGAGAGAGAGAGGATAAATCCCAAAGGAAATCTCAAGAGAATACCCAATTCCTTCTTCTCATTGGGTTGCACTGCCAAATCATCAAACCACACGCCACAGAAGATAGAGTAGAAAATTCAATTTTCTTCATTCATGACTAAATGACTGATTCGGAGAAAAATATATAGACTTATTTCTTGCACAACAACCTTACATCATCCCTTATGTGACTGATACTCTTTATAATTAAAGACAAATCAATCTCTAAGGTTTCTCCTTTTTTATTACAAGGACTTGCCAATCAAATTGGGGGGGGGCAAGAGGAAATAGAGAGGACTTTCTGGATAGAATGGATATCCAGTGGCTACCTATGAGGCCCATTATGACTGCAAGCCTGGCTTGATAGGTTGGTTGGTTCAGCTGGGAGGTCTGGGCCACCCCTGGTACACGGTTAGGCCTGTCGGGAAAGTCATAGGGCCTGGACTTAGCCCAGTGGGCCTAGACCTGGCCTATGGACTTTTTGCCTGCTTTGTGTGGTCGGCTCGCATCAAACCAGCTTATCCTGGCATGAAAACCTCAATAGAATTTATAGGATACCAGGGCTTCATAACCAAGCCCCAGTGAGGATGGAACAGTTTCCCCCAGCCATATCCTCCCAAAACTATATTCTTTCCATTGCTAACCATGACTTTCATCTCCTTTCTGAACAATTGACCAGCTATATTGGATATGTTTTCAAATTTTGAAGGAGGCCCTAAAGGATCTTTTCATACCACAATGCTGAAAGTGAACTAGGGAATCTCATTTTACTTCAAAATTACCTCAAACAAGCAGATCAATGCCTACTGCAATGGAAATATCAGTTCAAAACCCTTTGTTAATTACATTAGACTACAAGAGCATAAGGCCGCAACATAAAGACTCACAATAATTTAATACAATTGATCAATTCCAATACTACTCAAATCTGGGCACATCAATCCCACAACAAAACTGCATTATGATACATTAAAATTAAAGCAGAATTTGATTACTTACAGTTACAGCAGGTGCATACGCTCCACATAAGAGTGAAGCAGCCATCTACTGAGGGACTCCCCACACCCAACAAAACACCCTGAGTTTCCATTTTCGGTGAAGAATGGAAACCTGAAGAGATGAAGGAGCTCCTGTACAGACTGTCTGACCATTGAAGAACCCGTCACCCTGCTGCGCCTACCCCACCCTGTGATAATATCAATTCTGTTGGGTCCAGCACCTGATTCAAGCAACTGTTTACGGAACCAAGCAAGTGTCCTTGATAGAGCTGTCACAGCAGTTCCATCGGACATGACATGAAGATTAATGAGCCAATAGGAAGCGCTCTTCTCTCTCACTGCATCTGGGTATACATTCTTTTGTGCAGCAACCTCCCAAACAGAACCTGCCTCCTCCTTGAGGCCTGACTTGTGAAGAAAATCAATAACAGCATCCACCAATCCTCTTTTGCTCTCCCTATCCTCACTGTGCATGAGATCCAGAAAGTTGCTTGCATGGTCCCTCACATTCTGGCCATCAGGTTCAGCTGCTGGCAAGGTCAGCAGAAACACATGTGCGGGATGACCTGTGATTGACATGAGCTCACAGCATGACCACATATCACAAGGAGACTGTGTGTCAATACAGCAGCTGAGGAGCAGTGTATATGTCTGCAAGGAGGGCCGTAAACCCAATCTAAGCATGGTCTGCAGCACGTCGTAAGCATCAGAGAACCGCTGTGCCTTGAGGAATGCACTGAGCAGGGAATTGCATGTAGGGACATTTGGCATCAGACCAGCATTGAGCATCGACTGATACCATCCTCGAGCCTTGTCGAGATTGCCAGCCTTGCCCCATAAATCTATCAGGAGACCATACACAGGCTCATCAGGAACCCAATTATGCTGCTTCATCTCTGCAAACACTGCTTCAGCTTCATCAAGATATCCACAATGACCAAGGACCTCCATCACAATGCTGTAAGTAACCATATCAGGGCGGAATCCTGCATTCTGCATATCCCGGTATAATTTCAAAGCACTAGGATAGTTGTGTGCCTTTGCTTGCAAAGCAATCATGATGTTGTAAGTAACCAGGTTTGGGACACATCCTTGCTCAACCATCTCAGAAAATAGCTTGTAAGCAGAAGGAAGATGGCCTGCTTTACCCAGGCAATTGATTATTACACCATACGTGAAGGTGTCAGGAGAAAGACCTGCTTCTTGCATCTCCTTGTACATATCCATTGCAATTTCAAGATACCCGGCTTTTGCATGGATGTCAATTAAGGTACAGTATGTAACACGGTCTGGTTGGCATCCTGCTTCCTGCATCTGGTAGAAAACATTGACAGCCTCTTGAATGTAATTTGCACGGCCATAACTATGAATCAGACGATTATATGTCACTACATTTGGCCGGCACCCATCCCTAATCATCTCATCAATAAGCCTCCTCATGGCACCAAACTGTCGAGCCCGTCCAAGAATACCGGCCATGGTGGTGTAGCTATGCTCATCGTGCTTGAAGCCTGGCTGTCTTTTCAACCAGTAGAAAAAGCCAAGAGCAACCGAATGATCTTGAAGTGATTTGAGAATCTGGTTTGCTTGATATGCATCGAACTTAAGGTTAAGATTTCCCAGAGCCTCTTCCGCAGCAGGTCCCCATTTTAGCTGCCTCAAAATGTGATAAACATTATCACTTGCACGTGCAGCAAGTACAGGCGGGCTAGCACATGGGATAGCTCTGGCTTGCATTTGCATATTTCTTACAGGTTGTGGCACCTTATCCCTGGATTTAACGTTCCTGGGAATGGTAGTTGCAAGTTTCTCTTCTGAGGCTTGTGCAGTAAAGTTTGGACTTGAGGTGGTTCTGTATGAATTAACTTTGGAGTTTGGAAGTAAAGCCTGCCTCTTATCCCTTGTATCTGACCGTATATTTTGACTCTGTCCTGAAGTCCCTCTTGTTGTGTTTGGAACATGTTGAAGACCTTTCATTGATGTAGACTTCTCAGCTTTACCTTTAGGGCCATTATAGTGACCTGAGGAAGTTGATCCCCTCGCAAGGCCAGATGTCATTCCATGGACCTTGGGATTGTTATCTGCTTTATGAGATTTCCCACTCGGTGGTCTTACAATGGGAAAGGACCCAGTAGAATCAACCATGCAATTTGGGGGTATGGGAAGGAAGCCAGTGCCATCTGATGCCCATAGTTTGTGATTCACTAAATCAGACAAGAAACCAACTGTTGCAGTTCCGGCCTTCATTAACTGATCAGCAACAAGACCAGAGGAAAGCCCAAAATCCTTGTGAGGAGCATGAACATCACCATTTATCAAAGTCACATCAGCTGACCTCAAAGAAGATCTTGGAGTGGATTGAACATGAGGAACTGAAGCCTGATACCCACAACTTTCATTCTTGTGACAATCAACAGATCCTGTTGGATCTCTAGGAAGAGCAGTTCCAGCTTCTTTTGCAGTTTTGGACAGCAAGGTGGAAGCTTTACGTGGAGAAAGAACATCGGGGCTTTGGGACTGCTTTTTTGAAATACAATGCTCATCATCAGAGCAAGTAGATGAAGCCCCATCTGCAGGAGTGCTTCTTGAACCACTAAGGAAAAAGGACCTTGCACATTGAGAAAGAGAACCGAGTTGTTTTGTCCTTAACATTATCTGCAGAGTGTAAACATGCTCAGTGCTTTAGTCTAGAAGGGAGGTCCAGTTGCCAAGAAATATGAAGAACAATAGGAAATCAGAATAGGTAACAGCAATATTAGTTCAATATGATGATCACAGCCATTAATTGAAATAAACATGAAGATTTAGCTAATAACTTGACCCCACTGGTTTTTCCAGACTACTACTGAAATTAAACAGTACCCTGCTGCACCTATACCAGGTTAACACAACCAGCCAACCCAACCACCAGGAAATTCTGGACTCCGCCGACTCTTATTAGTTCTAGATTGGGTTAGGGCTGACATCCAAACTACTAATACACATGTTGGTTCAGATTGGTTCCATACTTGACCCTCAACCAGATCCAACAAATTGCACCCCCCACAAACAACCCCCCCACCCCCCCCCCCCCCCCCCCCCCACACCCCCCCGCCCCCCCCCCAAATCTAACCTGAACTCAGCACAGCAATATAGGTTTAGATTGATCACTTTACTTCCAGGATGGGTTCACATTGACATTTCCAACCAAATTAATAAAAAGGCACTTGCCATCCTTGGAGATCGATCCCACCCAAACCATATGTTGATATGAGCCCAACCCATTCCCATTCCTAATAAAATATGTCACACAGTTTACAGTTTTTTTTTTTTTTTTAATGGTATCCTGCAGTCAATATTAATTAATCAGATGGAGCAAAATGGATGCCAAATATCCCAAAATTGTTCCAGGATAGTGGATCCTGTCCACCAAATTTTTACTCTGCAGGCAGACAGTTACAAGAAAATTACATAAAAATCACAAAAATGCCAAAGACCGGACCCAAGATGATCTTTTTTATCAAATACTTGAATACACCACTCGCTGCGAGGTTTATTATATCACTAATCTGCATCACCATCCACTTGCACAGAATGCAAGCATCAGGGTATTACAGCAATCATACATCAATATCCCAAAATTCCCTAGAAACCCAATTCCTTAAATGGTCACCCGAGCAGAAAACAGACAGAAATGACACAGATGGAGAAAATTGTTCACAGCACAAATTTGAACTGTAAATAGTTTTTTGCACCAGACCCATAAGTCCAAATGTAGAGATGGGAAAAACCCAAAAGGCAGAATTCAAATCCAACAATAAATAACTTCTCAGAATAAAAAGAACATAAAGATGGAGACTTTCTTTAACAGATCTTTGAACAAATACATCAAGATCATTCTCATACAACAACTTTCTGTGGCATCATCCATAGATTTGAGCTCTACTTAGTATTGGGTTTCTCATATAAATCAGGTCCACTTCAATTTCAAATGAAACAAAGAAAAAGAAGAAGAAATTGATGAAAGATTCGTATCTTAAGCCGATTCGACACGACGTGGGTGTAATTACCTACCAAGATTCATGAATATAGATGCCTTTTTTCTAGCTTGGGCTTCGATCATTTCAAGAACAAAGGAGGATGTGAGAATAAAAAACATGTGAAGATCAAGAAATTTCAGAAATTTGGTTCAGATGGGAAGAGCAGAGTACCTTAATGAAGCTTTGGCCGCAGAGAATGTCTGCAGTGCGTGCAAGAGAGAGAGAGGAAATGGAGAAGCAGAGGAAGAGGCGTCTTGGTATGAAGACGACTACTAGGTATTGGTATTAGTATTCCTCTGCCATGTATGCCATAGAAGATGGGTACAACTTCCAAGCAAGCGGGGGTAGGGCGTGTGTTGTGGAATGTGGACTCTCAAAATTCAAGAGCTGCTGCTGAAAAACTAACCTTTTGCTACTATGTCCATCCCACTCCGACTATATTTGAAGATCACTATGGTAATCCTCCGGAGCTCCCAAAAGGTTGGTAAGGTTCAGGCCCGTTGAAGGTAACAATTACGACCCTAATTCAAGCCCAACCCATTTATTGATTTGGAACTGTGTGGGAAATATCAAGTCAAGCTCTAATGGGCCAATGTGACCCGTCTTCTGGTAGAAACATTGCGGGACATTTTTTTGTGAAAAAGTTTTTTTATCGTTTGATGTGATAGATTTTTTTTATAAAAAAAAAAAAAAAACTATCAAAATCAGTAAAATTTTTCATGATTTGAAATTGTGTAAGAAATATTAAATTAAGTCAAGCTCTAATGGGCGCATGAGACCTGTCTTTTGGCAGAAACATTAGGGGAAAAGAGGGACATTTCCTTGTTGAAAAGTCTTATATTACGAAAAAAATATTAAAATTAATACAATTTCTTATGCATGATTCAACAGGAAAGAAAGTAATAAAAGTAAAGGATTTCCCTTTTTTTGTAGAATCGACACAAATGTGCCTTAAATTCTTAACCGAGCTAAGTGTCATTGCTTGGATATCAACAATCTACTTGTAACCAAAGTGATGAGGCATCTCCCTTTCCACAAATGCAACAAAAATGATAAATCCTTGGGTCTTTTAGATAGGAGCTTAGGTGTGTTTTGAGTATATGGATGTGTGACTATGTACCAAAGAAAAAAAAATACAATAATTCAATAAGCCAAGTTGAACTAGATCTAATTTTACGACTTGGGTTGAGTATCATAATATGTGGATTCAACCCAGATGCAGGTCAATTTATTAATTAGGTTGAAATTTATTTTTATAAGGGTTGGAGTTTCGGGTCGGGTTGGTGGGTTAGGTAAAAAACTGCCACTCCACAGTCCACACTAGACAGCATGCATCTACCTAGAGGAGGAGTTGAGTCCATGTGCGAGACCATTGTGTGTGCACTGGAGTAGAGACACAATTTTGGGTGGTTAGGAGGTGTACACGTCAGCATGGTCGTCACGGATTACCTGGGAGGTTTTCCTGATTTTCCATGTATATCCTTAAAACGACAGGGTCAACGTGGAGCAGCCCAAACAACACGCAAAAATCTTTTATTTTAATTTCACATGAATGCAATCAATCGGACAGAAATGAGAGGCAGAAATTCATATTTGGTCGTTTTGTTGTTTTGGTGTCTTTCATGATCACAAATATCAATACACCTTACTTGACCTTCAAGCCATTCCATTTTATTGGACCCACATCTCTCTTTGACTCGCCAGAAATCTTCTTTAGACTTCTACGGCTGAAAATAGTCATCTGTCCCCTGAGAAACGGATGGTTGAGATATACACCATCCATGATCCATCTGGTGAGACTTCTTCTTTTCATAAACAACCACTACTGCTTTAATTGAGAACCAGCAGCCAAACAATAAAAATATATTTATATTTATTATTTTTTAAAATATTACCAATAAAATAAATAAATAAATAAATATGATTAAATGAATTTATTTATGACATTTAGATTAAAATGTTATTGTCATCTAATTTTAAAATAATTTCTTGGTTTTACCCTCACATTAGACCTTTTGCCTCCAAATAAATTCAGTCTAAAGCTGATCGAAAAAGTTTGAGAAAATTTCTTAAGTCGTTTCCAAACCCACCGACCCAAAAAAAAAAAAAGTTAAAACTATCTATTTCTCATTCAAGTGTTGACTCAACCTATTCACGATAAAAACTATAAGTGGGTAATCTCAAACCCTAACTACATTGAGCAAGTCAATAGGAATCTAACCCACCTAGCTTGAATAAATACAATAAACCTAAGATTGATCCCCGAGTTTTCAGGGTTGGCAGTATCACTCCCGACCAAGAAGCCTAACTTAGCAAAAAAAAAAAAAATCCCATGAACCTGATTTAAGCCGAAGATTAACTGCCTAATTCACACATAATCAAGTCCTGGTTAAACCACCTAATCAAGCCTTAGTTAAGCTACACAGTCAACCATGGACACCAGATCAAAAATCTAATCAACCATGGACACCTGCTAAAAAAACCTAATCAATCTTATAGGATCCAACAAAGTAATAGAAACTCAAAGTAGAGCTCCACTTAAATATTGATAAAAAAAAAATCTCAAATCAAACTCCAAATAAAAGTCCTAATTAAATCCTAGTAACAAATCTTTGAGAAAAAATGAGCCTTTTGAAATCCTAACCAAATCCCAATTTAACCCAAATAAAAGCCCAATTTATAACCTCAATTAAAATTCCAATCAAAGCACCAATAAAAACCCTAATGAACAAGTGGGAAACCCTAAGCAAAAACCTAAAGGAAACTTAAAAAAAAAAAAAAAAGGAGGAAAGATGGAATAAAAATTTTACCTAGAGGGAGGCCTTTTTCTCTAGTTGACTCGTCTTGTCCAAGTCTAAGAGGGAGGGGAAGAGTATCCCTGGATCACTGGGTTTAAACAGAGATAGAAAGTATAGCCACAAGTTTCCAAAGACTGCTTGGGAAGGCACAGGAGAGTGATGGAAGGACAAAGGGAAGAAAATTAGATATTTATAGGGTTTACAATCGGTAATAAATAGTAATCTCGCTATTGCTTAGCTATTAAAAGATACGTGCAGTTTGCTTCGACATAAAGCAAGGAAAATAAAAGAAAAAAGAAAAATAGATAAAGAAAATGACACGGGGAACAAAGTAAATATCATTACAGGTTGCTATAACTTATTAAGCGAGCTAGCGACATGCGTATTTTGCGTGATATAAAAACATGAAAAAGAAAAAAGAAAAAAGGGTGATATGAAATGACATGGGGAACAAAGTAAATATCATAAAAGGTTGTTATGACTTATGACTCAATTAGCTAGTGAGGGCCATATGCAATTTGTGTTCATATAAAGCAAGAAAAGGAAAAGAAAAAGGGATAAACAAAATGATACAGGGAACAAAGTAAATATTAAAAAAAAAAGGTTGTTATAACTCAATTAGATGGAAAGGGATATGTGTAGTTTGCTTTGAAATAAAGCCAGAAAAAAGGGGAAAAAAAGTAATAAAATGACAAGGGGACCAATTTAAATATTATAATAGTTTTTTTTATGACTCAATGAGTGTGGCGTCTTCAATTAAACTTGATCATTATAACTGTGGTTTGGAAAAATGCAAGTTTTTGTCGACTTATTAATGACATGATTTGTCCATGAGCTTGGACTTTGCCACGTATAATTAAGGTTAAATGCATAGTCAACATATCTAGATTAGATCTAGGTTGTTTGTGTTAGAGTCGATATTTGGGGGCAAAAGAAGGACCAATAATAATAATCAAGGAGAAAAAATAATAATCAAGGAGAATTAAGTTAACTTTTCAAATTTCTTTAGAGATGATGGTTTCATGAGCTTAACAAGGACAATACCTCCGCCATTGCACTCGTCTATAATACTTAAATTATATATATATTTTTAACAATGTGAAAATGTTCGCCACCCAGAGAGTCTACTAAGACAAATCAAGGAAGGAAGGCAATGAAATGGTTTGTAATTTAGATACAAAGTAAATATTAAGTTAATGAGTTCTAAGTTTATGCAATGGAAATTATAAGATTTATAAGCTTTTATATTGTTATAGTGGTTAAAAAAGAAATGACCGTTAAATAACCTTCCTTCCATTTAATAAAATGTGAATAAAGAAAAGATTGAAAATGAACAACCAACAATTAATATCACATCTATATCGCTACATTATATCATTTGCCTTTCACTTCATATCCTTCAACCCTCGCCCTTTTATATTCATCAAATGATCCTAGCCATTACCTCAAGTCCTTGAACTTTAATGGTCATACATCACACAAATTTATTTGCACGGTAACCCCTATCATCATCAACTTTATGAGCAAAGATAAATTAGATGTCAAATTATGAAAATTAGTAAAAACAAACTATATATTATAATAAAACGAACACATTCCCATTAAAAGTTACTACATCATAGGTTGTCACACTCATTACAAAAATAAAAATAAAAAATCAAGGGAGGAATTAAAATGGCAAATGATGTTACATCATATTTTTATTCTCTGCTCCATTTTTTTTTCATTTAAACAGATTGGAAAAAAAAAAAAAGGTCACATTATGTGTCTCCTTTTATTTCAATCTTTACTACTCCTTTTGCTAAACAAACAGGCAAGATTGATCACTAGTAGTCTCTTGATAAAAGAGAAAAAGAGGGTGGGGGAAAGATTGGTGTCATATGGCCCAATCCTCACTGCTCAGGAAAAAAAAAAAAAAGAAGACCTAATTAGACTCAGTTTCAAAATTAGGGCCCAATTACAACACCAGCCCAGATCGAATTGGCGTTTCCTGCGGGCTCGAGCTTGGTCTAGCCCAAGCTGCACCCCTACTCAGTACTCACCACCCTGTTTGGATTACAGGACCATGTGGGTTCTTCTTCCTCCACAATCTTCATGTAAGTTGCTCTATTCCCCTCTTTCTGCACCTAGGGCTGGAAAACAAAATCCCTTTTTTTTTTTACAAGGACACAATCTTTTCATCCTCCTACTAAAATCTATCTATCTATCGATCATCATCTGTTCATCACGATTGTTGTATTTCAGAAGCTGACGACGTAAAAATCTGTTCTTGAGACTTGCAGATATGTCAATCGCCATGGCTGAGGCTTGATTGTTTGTGATATTGCTTTTGGGGTTTTCTCTGATTGTTATCGGGGAGAAGACGGAATGCCCCGAGCGCTTTCTCGTTCTCCGTCGTACCGGCGGCGGCATTCGCCGTCTCCGGTCGGCCATAGATACAGCAGGAGAAGCAGAAGGGATCGGAGCCGTTCTCCGTATTCTTACTCGCACAGCAGGTGATCACTTTCAACACTCGTTCGGAGCTTTCATTCCCCTTCTCGACTTTCGATTCTTCTTCTTCTTCTTCTTCTTCTTCTTCTTCTATATCATGGATTGATGGGTTGTATTTATGTGTAATAAACTGATCTTGCATATGCATCAAGATTTTTAATCATTTCCCTTACTTCTAATAGTTGCAAGATTCTATTTTGTGCATTTATATATGTATAGTCAGAAGTTCTTTATTTTGCTGTTTGTAAGATTTTTAATTATTTGGCTAGGATTCTTCTAGTATATTTACAGGAAAACCCAAAAATTGGAAAATTTTAATATTGGGATTTGTATGTTATGTAAAAGATTCAGCAATGACCAATAGCAATTGAAAATTTGTTGAGAGGACTTAAAAGTGTATTGAAAGTTGAAACCCCAATATTTATACTCCATTTTTTGTTGTTTTATTTATGTCTGATAAAAAAAAGGCTAAAAGAAAATTACAAATGAAGATTTGGGGTTCCTTTTGTTTTCTGAATATATTTTCAGAATGGTTTGTTTTAATATAGAAGGGCTGAAACGAACCAATTGCTTGGTGTTTGAGGAAACTTTTCAGCTTTGGCGGATGCAGTGTCTGAAAACCATGTTTTAGAACCTTTTCTTTTTTCCTATATTGATGCTGTTACCTAATGTGGTTCCTACCTATTTTTAACATTGCCCCAAGTGTACACTATAATGGATGAATTTGCATCCTGAGACATATTGTGTGCCTGCTGTTTGAGGTATATCCAGCCGCTGCATATTCAACTGTGTAGAATTTTACCCTTTTAATGATTCAATGACAAAAGATCACTGAAGTGAGTCCATAAGTTCCCCATTTGGAGTTGGTGATTTGATTTTTAGTAAGTAACAAAGTACTGTTTTTTATCAACAGTTTAGTATGCACTGTTATATGTATCATAAAATTGTTGTTTTGATCTGTTTTTGAGGGGACACTAAAAGTTATGTTGGTTTACCTGGGTCATGAATCTTACCTTTTTTTAATAATGAGATTGCAATCAAATTTGTAAATTATAGGGCAATACACTGTTGCTGCAATGTGGCATCATTGTTGCCAAAGGCAATCCAGCTACTCCTTTAAGTGTTTCAAGGGAGTATAGGTCCAACTGATTTCAATGATTATTTCAGAGCACTTCTCTTTCATGTTTTTGTCATTTTCAAGCTGTTAAGTTGCAAATAAATGGGTGAGAATGGTATATTTGACCCTTGTCTCTCATTATTGATTAAATGCTAGTTTTATGTTTGGTGAAATCTTCTTTTTCAGGCGCCTTACCTAGTTACATTCCTTTTGATTTATGCCGTAGATTAGACTCTTGTGCTGATGTGAGCCTCAGTTTCAGATCTCCAGGGGAGCAGTCCTTAATTCAGCTTTTTGCACCATTGAATGATCATTAGTTGGGTTGACTTGAATGGTTTTTTCTTTTAAATAAAAAAAAAAAAATCATTTGCAATTGAACATTACCATCTAGTGCAAACTGCTTGCTATCTATGAGTCATTGTCAGGATGAAGAAGGTTGGAGATTAAGGGATCATCACATGTTCTGCTCTTCACTAGGAATTGATCATTCACCTCGACCCTATGAAAATGAATCCTAGAAATTTGATGGTCCCTTGTAGATTTCTGCCCCTGACCACCTCTCACTCTTCAACCCTTTGATGATCACTCTATTCTACAAAGCAAGTAGGAATTACGATAACATTCCCCAGAGATCATTTTTCAGGATATCTGAGGTTGCGTACTCATAACTATATCAGACATGTGATATGTCCAACCTGAAAGCACAAATTAAAATAAGATGCCTCTATAGAATTGGTTGCATGGTTCTCTAATTTGTGCGCTTTTTGGTCTTTTACTTATGGCTCTTCCTTTTCATTTGTTGTTTATGCGAGCAAGTGAAGGTGGGTTTACAGTTCTTTTACACACTTCGATTATCAAAATCTGACGGATTTCTGCTCAGAGTCTTGCAGTGAGATTTCAATAGTTTTAGTCGGTTAAGCTTCCTGACCGATCACACTGTGGGAATAATGGCTTCTTCCTCCATGTATTTGTCTCCATTCACAGAGGTCAATTTGCATCACCAAGTTTGGATGGTCAATGATTGTATGCATCCAATTTTGTAATCATTTGGCTTTAGTGGGAGGATCTGATTGCCAAGGAAAATTAGTATGAGCACCTAAGAAGGATTAGAAGTTGAACATAAAGAGTTGAAATAAAACATTTTGAGCAGTTGAATTCTGATGGAAATAAACGCTCACCTTCTAATCACAAGATAGAAAACACATTTCTTACAATAATAAATTATAGAAATGTAGGTATTCCCCATCTAAAGAGAAGTTAACAGGTGATGGATGCTGATGATTGTTCTTTGGTTTGCTCGATTGCGATATACAAGAGTTCATTTGATAAAAGATGGCGCACTCAAAGGTTTCTTAACAATATTTGAGGTAACTGTACATGTCCTAGGCATTTTTTATGGTGTTCAGTTGTTGCCTTAATCTTCTCATTTTATCACACAGGCGAAAAAGTCGTTCTATTTCCCCTCGACGGCGCAGAAGTCGTTCCACAACTCCAAGGCACCGCAGAAGTCGTTCTCCTACACCTAGACGTTACAAGAGGCAAAGAAGTAGGAGTAGGACTAAGTCTCCTATCCACAGGTCTCGAAGTCCTAGCCTTGGGTCCACTGAGCACAAGAGTGCAGTTGAGAAGTCAAGAAAGGAAGAGGAAGAAAAGAAAAGGTAATTGTTTCTCCTATAGTGTTGCTGAGGCCTTGGTACACTAGTTATCTTATCTTCTTTTTCTTTTTTTTTTCCCTTTTTTTTTTTTTTTTTTGTAAATACTCTCGCTACCTCTACCCACCACACCACCCCCACCCCCCACCCGCTCTCTGTACTTAATCATGTGGTGCTGTACTGCTCTTATGAAGGCATTTGGGCCAGTGGACTGTGTACCTATTTGGGGATTAAACACCTTGTGAGGAGTTTGAATAGTTGCTACTATTCGACCTTGGCCAAGGTTGTAATGTAATCATCATGCTGTCCCTCAATTAGGAGAGATCTACTGTTAGGTACTATGCTTTCAAAGTGAGGTTTATTTACATCATTGATGCCAGCTCCCAAGAAAGTTAATGCGAATCTTTTAGGCCTCGGGTTGCTTTATTATTGTTATTTTTATAACAGTAAAACCTATTTGTCCAAAAAAGAAACTTGCTTTATTTGTTTTTACATTGAAAATTTGATACCCAGGCTTATGACTTGCTGTTCTTTGTTTAAGTATCTCTTTCTTTAGCTACTGTCCATAGTTTGTTTCATGGTGATAGTTAAATTTTTTTTTATGACTGCTACTGAGCTCAAAAAATTTAATTAGCAATGTTTGGAAGTTAGTGGTTTGGTCCTGGGTTGAGGCAAAATCAGTTAAGGCAAATTGGTCAAAGTTGATTTACAAAAAGAGTTAGCATTAAACAAATAAAGACTGTTTGGCCACCTGCTGTTTTGGGAGCTCTGGTTCTTAGAGTTCAACCAATAAATCAAACCTTGAAAACTGGGAAAGCAAATTTTGTGCTTTCGAAATGTTCATGGTGTGAAGCGAAAAAGAAAGGGTTGAGGAGCAGGCATGGTTAAAATATTAATTTAACTATGAAAAATTAATAGAAAAAAAATACAACTAACTAAAAGTTGAAAAGTAGGAACCAAGAAAAAGTAAATATTAGTGCTGGAATTGTTATATTGATCTACTAATATTAGGCGTCCGGATTTGTGCCAACTGCTATGTACTTCACTAGCAATTTAGTTACCTCTCACACCAATGATTGAAATGATCATGTATTTACATTAGACATTTTGTATCCATTTCTAGTAAATTTGAAGCAATAGTTTTCTCACATGGGCCTTTTGGAACAAAGTCAAATATGTAAATTAATGAAGATGTTGAATATAAAGGCATCAATGCCTTCACTAAGATCATTGGGCCTTGGGATCCTATCTCTCTGATTGGTAAAAGAATTTTATGGAAGGAAAATAGGGCTACAGTAGCAGGAAAGTATCTATACAATATTAAAGCCTTTTCTGGTATGACTGAATAGAAGTTTTTTTCATTTCATGAAATGTCCAAGGTGGTGGTGATGATGATTTTATGAGCATCATGCTGGCAACAATTTTGAGGTTTTATAGGTGATGGTTATGGAAACATTGGAGCAAATGATTGAAATGAGTTGAGAGGTGGGTCATGTGACTAATGAATGACTTTGTTATTCCCTTAAGAATGGCATTTTTTTACAGAGGAGGAAGCTTTAGACAAGCAAGTTTTGGAAAATGACATTTTCAAGAAAATATTTTTATTTTTTTTTGGCAAATGACTTCAATATGTGGCGGGTTTCTTTTTATAGCAGAATGGTGCTCTTGAATCCTAAATGTATACTAAAGTCAAGACCCATCTTGTATCTATTTTTTTCTGTGTTTTAAGATCATGAATACAAATGTGATATATAATTGCTGGTATGAACGCATAAAGTGATATGCTTCCCAATATTTAACTTTTAAGAAATGCAAGTGTGCCCCTTGTGGTGTCATCTAATAATGCCCCTTATCCAGTGCTGTCAAAGTTGTACTAATAGTAATTCATAAGAGGGCTGAAACTAGAAATTTAAAAAATACATGTTTTTTAATTCTATGTAATTTTCTATCACTATGAAATGTTTTTTTTTTTTTTTTTTTTTAAATGAGTTTTCACTTCTTGCAATAACTAATTAACCCCTTCTGATGTGAGAGCTGCCTTTTGGACTTAAAAGGCCCTTAAGGAACTCTAAAAAGAATTTAGAAAGTCAATTCTATTATTATTGTTTTGGTGAGTTTTGCATTAGATCAAAAGATTAGTGAGTATATTCCAGAGAAAACGAGCTAAACATAGGATTCAAATCATTTTCATGAGATCTGACTTGGGCCGTAAGATTCAGCATAGTAAGAGTACATAGCAATGCTTGCCTTTTAAATGCACAGCTCCCATCAATGCTGGTATCTTTTTATTCTTGTTTTCTGCATGAATAACTGATGAGTCCAGATTTCTATCATCATTTGAACAGATTTAGTAATTCTCTTGTGCCTTAATTCTGTTTTGATGTGAAGATTAAAGAGTTTTTTCTGATTATTTGTTCTAAACCTTTGAAACTCGTGAATGAATCGATTGTGATTATTAGTTTTAAACCTGCGACAGGCTACTTGACTGTCTTCTCCACAGGCTCATCTGAAGGAAGCCACTGCTATAGTTCGACTTGTTATATTTGATGCTCCTTTTGGTGCCTCATTAATCTCTTCTATTATTCTCCAGTTTGAAAACTCATTTGTTTGGATCAGGAATCTTTTTATGGAGGTATGCCTTAAATGCATAACTTCTGCTTGGTATCTTGGTGGATGGAAAGGAAGGTTGATCATCCATGATAGATAGATATGGCTCAACATGTTGCTTACTAATCTAAATTACTCTGCCGCCTCCCTTCAAAGATTATAACCAACTTGATTTCTGCAAATGGTAACCATTTTCCAGCCTGACTTTTCCTTGGTCTTATCAGGCGTCAACAGGAGGCAGAGTTAAAACTATTAGAAGAAGAAACCGCACGGAGGGTGGAAGAGGCAATTCGGAAAAGGGTTGAGGAGAGGTTGAACTCTGAAGATATAAAGGTAGAAATACAGAGGCGAATAGATGAAGCTCGGCAAAAACTATTTGATGAGGTCGCTACTCAACTTGAAAAAGAAAAGGAAGCTGCTCTTATTGAAGCAAGGCAGAAAGAGGTGTATATATTTTGTATTAAGATATTTTTCACTAGCTTAAAAAAAATCTTATTTCCCCTTTCTTGCGTTTCTTTCTAATGTTTTAGAGGTCTTTGGCATGTCATTTTGTTTGTTGGGATTTTCTGAAGAGGTCCTGTTTCTAGTCCATGTTTTAGTGATGGAGATGATGAGAGACCACCCATACCTGGATTAGGACCCATTTAATTGAATGGGTGATCCGCACTGCTCTTACCAGCTGCAGTTAGCAC
Organism: Persea americana; assembly: GCA_029852735.1. Taxonomy (NCBI): domain Eukaryota; kingdom Viridiplantae; phylum Streptophyta; class Magnoliopsida; order Laurales; family Lauraceae; genus Persea; species Persea americana. The sequence continues at coordinate 50,425,096 of CM056819.1, forward strand.
AATCTTGGTTGGGTGGGTTTGGGGATGTGTGGAAGTGATGGTGGCAATGCTTCCTGTCCCTCAAAATGCATGACCCAGTTCAGATATTGCTGCTCACACTGGATAATTCCTCCGTCTGAACTTATGACAGTCCAAAATCTGTAACTTTAGGTTGTGTTTGGAATCCTAAGAGTCAGGATATTTGGATAAACATGGCCCCCAACTCGCTGTCTGTGTGAAAAATCGCTATCACGAAGGTTGTCGGGTGAATGGAATAAAATCAGCACTAGAGACTGTCACGGGCCACTCGTTAATCCATTCATGTGCAACACTGATGCAATCACAAGGCATCTCTCTTAATGGTCCAAACTCCAATATATGTCATATGATGGTCCCTTATTCGATGGTCCCTTTCTCTAAGCAAATATGGTGCAGACATTTTCATTACTTGTTGCCTTGTTTCATTCTGCTGTTCGGATGTCCATTGGATAATTCTTCTGCCATTTGATGCTTTTCAGCGTGTCTCAGTGAGTATACTTTTGTATGAGAGCTGCATTTGACCAACCCCACATTGCCCAAAAAAAAAAAAAATGGTTAGCTGATATAATATACAATACGTCACTGCTTTGGTTATATGCTTGCACTGCTGGCAGCATATTAACCTTTTGGAATTCCAGAGATTACTTAGGATCTCCCTGCACATATCAATTAGGGTTTTCAACTATGATATCCAGTGTGTCCCCTATGATTATCTGATTTAATGATATGAGAAAATTACTAGGAATCTAGAAGTTACAAAACTTAAAGAGCAGATGTTAACAATAATTTATCAGGTGCCTATGCTTTTTCCTATAGTAGTAATATTATGGATTCATGCTCTTTTCTCCACCCTGATGGAGCCTTTTCCCTTCTTTGTCAAATATAGGAACAAGCACGCAAAGAAAGAGAGGAGCTAGATAAAATGCTGGAGGAGAACCGGCGTAGAGTGGAAGAAGCTCAGAGAAGAGAAGCTCTGGAACAACAGCAGAAAGAGGAGGAACGGTACCGGGAGTTGGAGCTGATCCAAAGGCAAAAAGAAGAGGCTATGAGAAGGAAGAAATTGGAAGAAGAGGAGGAACGTGAAAATCAAATGAAGCTGCTGGGTAAGAACAAATCTCGTCCCAAGCTGTCATTTGGGCTTGGTTTGAAGTGACAGCCCTTTATTTATTACACTTTGGTTTGTTTACAAGGACTAAGGTTGTGGAGGTGGACTTCAATTCTCTTCCCGTTAGTTTTTACATTTTAGATACAAAATGGCTTAGGGGTTTTGGTGTATATCAGCATTTAGCTGGAAACCCAAGAATGAGCATTATCATTTTCATGGATCCCTTTTCCTCTGTTTCTTTTTGTTCTTCACCAACCCAGCATTTAGTTGCAGTATTAGTGGACCTGATGTTTGTGCTTCATATCATCTACTGTGCAGTATTAAGGTAACCCTTCTTTTCCCAATAGGTTAACTCATCGATCTTTTCTTTTTGGGCTTGGTCAGGAAACTGAGGCCACCCTTGAGGCAGCCCAATGGCGGTCAATGTTGTTTTAGTGCACATTTCACATTCATGCTAAAGTGAAATGTAATTATTGGGATTGATTAATAGATTGAGATGCTGTGCATCTTTTCCAAGCAGTCATTTGGACAAGGAAGGTGGGGAGAATTGGCTGCAAATTCATTTTCTCCACCCATTCTCTTCCGAACATAGTTTAAAATCGCGGTATCGGTCTCGGTCGTGGTCTCGGCCGGGCCGAAAAACCGATATGATATTGGTATCGGTCGCGGATATTGGTCCGTCGCAGTCGTCGCGGTGTGAATTTTTTTTTAATAAAAAAAAATTTCAAAAATATCCAAAAAATCCAGAATATTAGAAAATGGTGGAAAACAATATTTTTTTTCCATTAGTAACAACAATAAATAAAAATCTCGGTCACCTTAAGTTATGAGCCCTGTCTGTATCGGAGTTCGCTGTCTTCTCCAATATTTCATATAATGCAACCATTATTGATGCTCATAATCAATTTATTAGTGTAAAATATAAGAAAACAAAGATAATATAAAAATTATCTATACACTATTAATAAGCTATTAGTATTTACTATTTAGTAGCATAAATATTCTAACAATTTTTTTTTTTTAAAGTAGAAGATTTAAAAAGCACCATTTTTCTACGCCCAAAATTATATTTATAAGTAGATCTAGCATAAAAGTGTGTAGATCTAAGTGAAGAGCACAGCACAAACCAAAAAATGACATGCAAATGATATTTTCATTCATTTTTATGCTTTATCTAAAAATAAAAAACACATAATAGTAAAAATAAGATAGTTAGATACTTGATTTTCTCTTGCTAAATAAAATGATTTCTTCAAAAAATAGTTTTGGAATTTGGAAAATATGAGAGAATGAGTTATGGAGACATGGTTCCTGTAAGGAGATGAGGGGAAAGGAGAAGAAAATTGGAGAGTAGGGAAAAAGTTACAAAAAATTACTTTTTTTTTACCATTATACCATCGCAGTCCATCTCGGCCGATATTTATATTTTCAAAATATCGGCCGAGATATCAGTGAGATATCGGTAAAACGGATATTTTGACCATATCGGCCGAGATGAACCGATATTTTGGGGATATTTTGACCATATTGGCCTGACTCGGTATCGCGGTAAAATATCGTCGCGATATCGGCCGATACCGGTTCATATCCGATATGAACCCGTATCGGCCTATATTTTAAACCATGCTTCCAAATGACTGATGATGATTCTACCCTCATGATCTCCTCAACACTAGCTGCTTAAAAATGCTGACTGGGATCTTATACATCGAGGGGCACACATTAGATTATTGGGCTTTTGTCCTTGATGATGTTATAATTTTTCCCCTGCAGCCACTCATGACTAATGAAGCATGTGCCTTTACAATTGTGGCTTGGGTTACTATGGGAACGCGGCTGAAGCTAGGGGTGTTCATGTGCTGGGTTGGGTTGAGGCATATCCAGGCCAGGACCGACTTTAGAAACATAGGCCCAGGCCCGACCCAACCCCAAAATGGACCATAAAAGTCAGGCCTGAGCCCACCCATTTAGTAAATTGGGCAGGACTGAATTGGGCTTTTGATCAATTTTGTAGGCATTCTAGCAAATCCTTGGACTAATTAAATTAAATTACATGCACTTCTTATACGGGTTGGGCTTTGGGCTTTCTTTTGCTTAATCCATGTCTGACCTAATTATTAAATGGGCCCAACTTACATATTCAAGCCTGGCCTAAAAGTGGGCTAGGCGGGGATCGGTCTCGGACTGGCCCGGCCCATGAACAACCCTAGCTGAAGTGCTTTAAGGATTTAGGAGAAGAAAATACCTATGAATACCTTAAATAAAGAATTGGGACATGTTAAAGCACAACTATGGAAAAATAAAACTACCGAGTAAAACCCATCCTAGATAGATGAGATATGGCTAACACATTCATAGTTGAGTATGTTGGTACCTCCGTATCACACACATCCTAAGGGATGGATCCCCAGGAAAAAAAAAAAAAAAGTGACTCCAATGAAGATGATGCATTGTGTATTGCCTTCCCAATTCAGCAGCCTGACTCAAGATACCACTTGCAAATGGTTAATATACAGTAGAAGATTCATTTTAAAATTCAGAAGTGCTTGAAATTTGATGTGCCCTTGCTAGGTTTCACTCTGACTAAAGGTAAGATTAGTGTGACCATCTCTTGTTGGGTAAAACTGGATAATGTAAAAAGACAATCATTTGGAGCATATTGAATTTTCAAGAGGTGGGCACTACAATAGACTTCCACGCCTTGCACTCATGGGAGGCCTGCCTGATGGAAAATCACTCGGCGATCCCGGCTCAGTTGAACAATTGGATCAGTCTCAGATGAAGAGTGGAATGCTACTCAATTTTACTGTGAGTTTAGTACTTTAGTCTGACCCTAATAAGTAGGGGGAGGGAGGGTCTTCCAATTTTCAATAAGTGGCATCAAATTTCAATGCAACTCATAAGCGTGAGTGGCCCTCACTGTTCCGAGTCCACATGTTTCATTGGCATGGCCCATCAAACAACGACCAGCGATTAAAACATTGGTGTCTGCAAATCAACCAGGTCGGTCCACTAGCCCCAGAGAGTGTGGGCTCCACCTATAGTATAAAATGAGCGGCTCAGATCTTCTATAGATGGACCACTGTGATTTCCATTCCTGAGCTGAGCCTGAGCATGGGCATGAGCAAGGGATCCGAAATCCGAGTCTCCCTCCAAATTCCTTCCGAGGGACTCTGAAGCCTGAACCCCTTTCATTTGTCTTAAACCCTACTTCTCTCATCCAACTCCAACCTCAACCTCCTCTCTGGATTGCTTCAATGGAAGCAAACCCACCTTCTTCTTCTTCTTCTTCTTCTCCTGCTCGTGCAATCCAATCAGATTCAGCAGAATCACCCCTCCAAAACATCATCATTCAAGAAATCTCATCCATTCTCAACTCCCCAAAAGACCCCCAAAACCCTCTCCTCTTCCAATCCCTAAACCCATACATCACACACCTCACTCCCTCTCTCCTCCCTTCCATCCTCTCCTCTCTCAAACCCAAAACCCTAAAACCCAAAACCCTTGTCTCCTTCTACCTCTGGTGCCACTCCCACCTCCCCAACTTCTCCAACCCCTCAAACTCCCTCCCCTCCCTCCTCTCCCTCCTCCCCTCCCTCCTCCGCCGCAATGCCTTCTCCGACGCCCGCTCCCTCCTCCTCTCCTTCATCTCCTCCGACCGCCCCAACCACCTCCTCCATAGCTCCCTCCTCCACCCTCCCCGCCACTTCCCACCCCCCTCCAAGGCCCTCCTCGACACTGCTATCGGTGCCTACGCCTGCTCCCGCCAGCCCCACCTTGCCCAACAGCTCTTCAAGAAGATGAAGCGCCTCCGCCTCCGGCCCTCCATCCTCACCTGCAACACCCTCCTCATCTCCATGGTAAGATCCCCTTCCCCCTCTTCTGTTGCTTTATCTCGCGAAATCTTCAATGACATGACCATCGTCGGCGTCCCACCCAACACCAAAACTTTCAATATATTGATTTCTGGGTTCTGCTCTAGATCAAAGTTTAAGGATGCCATGGAATTCTTCCACTTGATGCAGCCTCAGTTCAATTGTTCTCCGGATATCATTACCTATAACACCATTCTTGATGGGTTTTGTAAGAAGGGCCTGTTGAATGAGGCCAGGGATTTGCTTGTGGATATGAAATCCAGGGGCCTGTTGCCCAATAGGAACACATTTAATACGTTGGTTTCTGCTTACTGCCGGTTGGGTTGGTTGAAGGAGGCAGTGCATACTGTCGAATTGATGTCAGGGAGTGATTTCTTGCCAGATAGTTGGACTTACAACATGTTGATAAGTGGGTTGTGTAAGGAGGGGAGGATCAATGAGGCTTTTCGGCTTCGGGATGAGATGGAGAAGCTTAAATTGCCTCCTGACATTGTGACATATAACACATTGATCAATGGTTGTTTTCAGTGGAGGAATAGTTCCGAGGCATTTGAGATTTTGGAAGGGATGGGAGAGAAGGGATTGAAGCCAAATGCGGTCACACATAATATAGTGGTTAAAGGTTTGTGTAAAGAAGGGAAGATGATGGAGGCAAAAGAGTCATTAAGGAAGATGGAAAAAAATGGGTTTCTGCCAGATTGCATTACATACAATACATTGATTAATGGGTATTGTAAGGATGGGAACATGGCTGAAGCATTCAAGTTGATGGATGAGATGCTTGGGAAAGATTTGAAGATGGACACATGTACATTGAACACTATTCTTCATTACCTTTGTAAGGAGAAGAGACTCACTGAGGCGCATGAGTTGTTGCGAAGTGCTCCAAAAAAGGGTTATGCACTTGACGAGGTTAGCTATGGGACACTAATTGTTGGGTACTCTGTCAATGACAATGTAGATGAAGCTTTGAAGCTTTGGGATGAGATGAAGAAGAAAGAAATTTTTCCTAGCATTATTACTTATAATTCAGTTATAGGATGCCTCTGCAAAGCAGGCAAGACAGAGGGGGCTATAAGCAAGCTGAATGAGATGTTAGAAAGTGGGTTGGCACCAGATGAAACAACATACAATACGCTCATTCATGGTTATTGCAAAGAAGGGGACTTAGAGAAAGCATGTCAGTTTCATAATAAGATGGTGGAGAATTCGTTCAAGCCGGATGTCATCACGTGCAATATTCTCATTCATGGTCTATGTAAAGATGGGATGGTGGATAAGGCTCTTAATCTCTTTCACAAATGGGTCTCAAAAGGAAAAACAATCGATGCTATTACCTACAATACATTGATAGCAGGCCTGTGCAAAAATGGGAAGATGGATTGTGCATTGGAGCTTTTTACTGAGATGGAAGAGAAGAAAATAGGACCTGATAATTATACTTACAATGCGATTCTACATGGGCTTTCAGAAGTGGGAAGAACAGAGGAAGCAGAGAAGTTGCTGGAGAAGATGGTTGAAAGTAGAAAGCTTGCCGATAAATTTGCCTTTACCCCATCAGAGAAGGTCCTTTCTAAAGCAAGAGGAATGGAGAACGACCAAGAATTGTGTAGTGAAGAAAATCCGAAGGGAGAGTCTGAATCTATTACCTCTACATATTCCAAGAACATTGATGTGCTATGTAGAGATGGTAAATTTAAAGAAGCTGTATGTATTTTGAATGAAATGATCGAGAAGGGTATTTCTATAAACGGATCTACCTATGTCACATTAATGGAAGGGCTTATCAAGAGGCGTAAAAGAACGTCCAAGGGAGCGGGATAAAACTTGCTCATATGCAATCATGTCTTGCACAATGCCGAATGATTCTGGGCTATGTTCTGACCAATGCGCGGCGGCTCAGGCTGGAAAGAACTGCGGGTCTCTGAGTATGGAATTTCTTCATCTGTACTTATTGGTAACAAGATATTTTTTTTGAACTGTTAATAGAGATAATTGTGTATGAGACATTTTTATTATAGGTAACATGAATTGAACAAGCAACTTATAATGTGTTAGGGCTGTCATTACCATGTCCATGTGATACAATGATAAAACAGCCCAGAGTTCAGATTGAAATACTAGGCCCAACATTTTGCTCTGGATTCCTCTTTCTTACCTAAAAAAATTCAGCTATTGAAGTATGGGCCTCTACTGTACTAGAACAAATGAAAACCAACATCAAAGAAATAATGATGGAAATCTCATAAATAAAAGCAAGCTGCCATGAGTCCATCATCTGTCCAGCTTCCTAGAGCTTCAGTTTTAACAAAATCCTTGGATCCAAGTAGACCTGCAAATATCAATCTAATTGATCGCCTATCATCCCAAAGAACTCCACCAGTACATAAGGGACTAGTGTTTCCTTCTGATGCACCTTACTGCCAGCTATATGAATTTTTTTTTTTATGACCTGTGGGTGGAAATGCCCATCTATAGTTTTACAGATTCCTATGCTTTCAACATTGATGCTTCCAAGTTTCTGATAATACGCGTCACTCTTGAGTGTCATAAATTCCTTCCTTGCTAACACCCATTTTCCCACCCAAATTTTAATAAACTCTATCAAGATAGACAGATTTCTGCCAATTGTACAGAAACCCAATCATTCCTCTATGTCTGGATTGACCATTAAGACTTCGTTGGAGTCACTTTGGAAAACGTTTTGGTTCATTACTGATAAAACAAGTGGTCTCCTTTCGCTTTTTTTTTCTATTCTTTTCCGTGAGCAAACTGACCCCCCAACAAAAAATATTTTCCTTTGACTTGTCTTGAAAACCCAGCACACCAGAAGCAGATTTAAAATATGATGCCAAAATTAAGCAGGCATGGCCACATTATGAAAAGCTGATTCACTCAACCACTTTGCATGTTGAATGCACTGGTGCTGGATGAGGATTGAGATGAAGTTACAGCTACCATGCAGATGATTTACTTACCATAATGATATTATCCATTATGACTGTCAAAACAAAGGAACAAGGGTCTACCATGTGTCTGCTTTGGATGAATGCTCTCAAGAATGGGCTATCTCACCCCAAACATTTTTACATTAGTGACTCTCCCTGGATCGCATCCTTTATTCCCAACGAGTTACTTGCATAATGTAACATCCCTCTATTCCCGAACCAGCACACCACTTTGAGAGCCAATTTGTTGTCGCTAGTTCTTCCAGTTCCTACTATTCTTGTCAAGCATCCTTTTTCTGTTTTGTTTTTTAGTCAGTAAGAGTGACTGTTTACTTTTTCTTAAACAGTTAAGGATTTCTGACTGTTTCTTTCAGACTATCATTGTATAGGTTCTGTTTCCTTAATATGTGTTCCTCTAAAATGCAGAAACCTGATTAATCAAACCAAGATGGTAGCAGATGGCAACCAGGTCTGAAATTGGTAGTGTTGAAATGAAAAGGCTGAAATTTGAGGCTGAGGATAATCAATTAAGCTGCAGTCAAGCTAACCATTGCTGAGGAAAGGAACAGATAAAGAGGGATATTGAGTCCAACCAAGCAAGCTGCTTTTACAGAAACCTTGCCCGTGGGAGGGAAAGATCATGAGACAGAGACAGGATGGATGCCCATTTATTAACTCCACATTATGACCTCAAATGGCCTTAATCTACGGCTCAGAAACATCATATATTCTGCCCTGAACCTGGCCACCATTCAACTACTAAACTTTTTTAAACCATCAAGCTTTAACATCCCCTCATCTGCTCCAAACCTGTCCCGTAGCAGCCTCTAAATGCCCTTGAAATCAGTGCCTTAAAGAACTTTAAAGCCAACTCAGATTGCATCCTATAGTTTACCTTAAAACAGCCCCATAGCACTGTCTAAAATCAGCCATGTCCAGCACCCTAAAAATGTTCTAGATCCTTCCAAAACCTTACAAAATTTTGACCCTGTAGTTTTCCCCAAACACTGGCCATATGCCCCATATATTATTTTATTTGTGATATTAAATTGTATATAAAGAGTTCTGCTCAATTTCTCTTTTTTGTTTTGTTGGTAGAGTGTGTTCTAGAAACTACTCCCTGTATCTATGCACACTTGTATGTACTCTATTTCCCTGATTTAGTAAGGGATTTTTTGTCGTTTCCCATCGAACATGAGTTTCAGAGGGGATTTGGGGCCGGGCAATATGGTTGTCATCACCATAGCTCAGTAATTCGCTGTCAAAGTGCCAAATGCCAGAGTGTGGCATATCTCTCTCTCTCTCTCTATATATATATATATATATATATATAAAACTTGCATGAAGGCTCACCAAGGGGAAGGGGTAGGCCAAAGAGGACGTGGATAGAGGTAGTAAAAATAGATATGAAGATGTGTTACTTATCTGTGGACTTGGCTCAAGATAAATCGGAATGGAGAAATAGAATTTGTGTAGCCGAACTCAATATAGTTGGTACAAGGCTTCGATGATGATGATGATGATGTTGATATATTATTTGCACTTTTTTAGTGTTGTTAGGAACTAGACTATTATTTATTCTTTCATTTTTAATTTGTTTAGCTATTCATTTCATTTTGGGATCTCTAGTAATAGATATGGTGTGGGTTTTGTTGGAGAAAATTATAAATTATGTGTTCCTTCAATTGCTGTCAGTTGGAATGTTCTTTTCTCTCCTTTTAAGAATTCAATGTGGGAATTCTGCGGACTGTAATCATCATCATTATTGTTATTTATTATTTTGAATGTTAAGGTTTTTAGCATTACTACACTTCAGATTCTTACATGCAGAATGAATGGTTACATAGCACATTAACACTGCACAATCATTCTACTTTATTTCCATATGCCAAAGAGTAAACATCAAAGGAACATAGTACATCAGAAGACAACTGGACTAAATGTGCAGCATAAGAAGGTGAAATGAAGGAATTAACAGCACCGACTAACTACTGTACATGGTCAACATCCAAATATGAAAATGGAAGGCCTATTTTGCACAGGTTAGGTTTTAAGTATCTTCGCTTTCCATAAAAAAAAAAGTATCTTAGCTAAGTGGAGATGATGGGTTTGTCATACTATGTATGTATAACTTCATTTGTGTGCAAAAATTACAAGTATACTCTCATTGTGCAGGTTGCCAGATGGTTGAGACTTGAGAAAGATTGCAATCATGGTCAATCTCAAAAGAGGAGGAGGAGGAAATTTGAAGTAGCTGATTAGCCGAATGAATATGAGTGCAGCAGCTGAAGTGCTGAATGCTAAGAAATTTGAAGGAAAGAACTTGCATTGTATTTAGACTGATTAAAAAGATTACATAATGGGGAATATATATCTCAAAGACATCTTTTCTTATTTTTCCGCTTTATATTTATTTTCTTCAAACATGTCCTTGGTTACATAAGATGAGAGGTTTATCCATATGGCTTGTCCTGAAGGAAGAAGACCCACAGAGGAGAGATTAAGGAAGATCTCTCTGCCCATCCTATCATACAATAGAAAATCCACCTTCGGATTAGGAGAAAAAAATAATTGAATCTTCAAAATCAGCAGAAGAACGAGATCCAGACATTTAATAATCTTTCAAGTTTTAGCAAAATCTTTAGTCCTGAATTGTCTTAAATTATCTAAAAGGAAAATCTCGTAAAATATAGAATTACAAACACCACATTTCCATCTATTCTCAATTACATATTTGTATGGTTTTTTTTTTTTGGGAAAAATTAGAGAAAAAAAAAAAAAAAAAACAATGTATGAAAACAACATAATAAAAACTGGGTTTTCTAACAAAGTTGCAGTAGCACTTAAACAACTAGAAGAAAATCAAAAGAGTCCAAATTTGCCTTGTAAAAACTGATTGTACAAATTGAATAAGAGGTAGTAAAGAAGTCTGGAAATAACTTCAAATCCTTCCTTTCTGCTTCCACAAGGCCTGAAATTGTATATTGCACAAAATTTTGCCTACTGTGGAAAACTTTCTGATAACAAAAAGAAAAAAAAAAATTTCACATCATGAGAAAATAATAACAGTACTTCAAACAATCTTCTTCTTTTGAAAGTAGTGCTTCAAGTGCCACAATTGCCATGCTGACACCCCTAAGCAGACACCCAGGGACATGATACTGAGCCATGCAATTCTCGCATTCGTAGTTTCGCTTAGTTCCCTCATCTCTGCTTCCCTGCATTCAGGCATTAGAAGTTACTCCCAACTTAAATAGGAAAAGTGAAAGCGCGCATGTAGCAAACACCAACATTTGAACAACAATTGCACATAATACCTCTTCTTCAGATGGAGTAACCTTTCATGGATTGCATTTACTGTATCTGCTAGCTTCATCAAACGGAGTTCAACACCCTGAAATGAATAAAAACCACTATCAAGGATGCATAAAAGCATATTACTCTATTATACAAACGCAACTCTCAGGCAATTAGATTTCTTCCTACAATTGAAGGCTGACAACTAACAGATCTTAAACTATATAATGTTCCTGTAATTTGGTTAGGGAAATGAGATTGATTCTTGCTTAAAAGCCAACATTCCCATGAAAGAGTCTTCTAAATTGTTAATCCATAATGGGAAATAATAACTATCCATAAGTGGAGATTATTTGTAGAGATATGTTGATCACTCATTGTGACGCCCTGGAGTCTCACATCGACTATAGAGTGGAAAGTGACTGGGATTATATATAGAGCTTACACTCTTACATGAAGCATTTTTGTTGGTTTGAGGCCTACCAGAAATAAAACCGTGAGGCTCGTGATCCAAAATAGACAATATTATGCGTGTAGGGTGGGCATTACACTCATCCATATGGGGCCGCATCTGTAAGGACATTCCTTTGTACTACTACCAATACAAAGTTGTGTAAATGCACCATTTTCCTTTGTGTGTAAATTGTACCTCTGGGGCACTCGCCTTTTGGCCATACAAACTGCTAACATGATATAGGCCCAGTCATTGATCGGTGATATACCAAAGATCTTCATTAGATGGTCCTACCTAAACGCCTGAACCTGCCTTGTCAAGGAGCAGAAGAATGTTTGAGTGTATACCTGGATTTTTCCTCTTTTTACAACAGAGTCCCAGTCCTTTGCTGCATGCCCAATCTTCCAGTCAATGTTGACAGTTGCTCCGAGACCTTCGTAAGGGCCGTCCACCCAGAAACAAGCCATGTAGTTGCCAGCCTCTACAGTGGTAAATGCAAACTGACCTTCTGTAGCTTTTTCTTTGCCATGAAGATTGTTCCCATATGGTGATGTTACCTGCAAAGTAAATAGCCATAGTTGAGACTTGTGAAGTAGCAATACAGATAAAGAAATAAACAAGATCTATCTTGTATTCTGTGTGTAGAATTACAGACAAATGTCTTGAAAGGATTGATCTAAATGGGCGATGTATCCATGCCAACAGAACACCCCACCAATTTTGACATGCAGTTTTGCATGTTTCCATTCACTTTTATATAAATCTCAGACAGCATGTACTTAACACTTATTACAGTAAATTTCTCCTCTGTTAAAGCTCTTTTGTACAATCAAAAGAGTGCATTAATTTACACTTCTTGCTTATTACAATGACTTATTGCTTTATCGGTCTAATTGACCTTGCACATAGCTGGTCTGAGAGTGGGATTGAGACTAATGGAGCTAGGTCTGGCCCATGAGCCTTGGACTGGATTTAGACCATTGTCCAAAGCCCGTTTTGTGGCATAAAGCCACTTCTGGGCTGCATCACAATGCATTGATCGAACTCGGTTAGTTGGTGGTCAGCTCAAACAAAATAACACGTCAGGTAGAACAGTCATGCTGGTAAATAGATACTTTCAGTGATGGTCTTGAGAAGTTTTCACAAAGAAAGACTGAATAGCAGCAGTTTCACATAAATACGCTTTGAGTCCGGATCCACTGTTGCAGCTACTACGTGATAACCGCGCAACACTTTTATGAAACTCCATTGTAGGGCTCACATAGATACTATCTGCACCATTCAAGCTGAATCAAATGAGTGAATCCCACTGCCTGATTGAATATTATGATGGAAACATAATTTAAACCACGTAGATGCTAATGTGGCATTGCTTCTAATATGGTTTAAATCATATTTTCATCATGGTGCTCAAGCGGGCAGTAGTATCCACTCCTTTTGAGTAGAAACTTATGAATATAATTTGTAATGGATGAAATTCATCTTGAGTGTCTGGATGATCTCTATGTGGGCCCTATAATGGAATTTCAGAAAATTATTACAGTGATAGAGGATCCGGAGTCCGGATTCATGCCCTGTCGACTATGCATAAAAATCTTCAAAGCTCGTTTGGGTGTAAGACCTACAACATGCATTTAAATCTCAAATAACCCTAGATTTACTCATAGCTAATCTTATCCTTTAGCTAATGATATAATATCTAAGAATCGTGCTTTACACAATTATAGGTGTTCAAGAGTTGCATATAAAACAGGAAAGTGAGTACTAGAATGATCTGTCGAGAGTTTTTGAACTTTCTAACATTCTTTAGAAGGGATTTGCAAAAGAACCTTTTTATATGTGATATCAATTTGAGAAACGCTTTTGTACATGCCATGGAAAATCAGTTTTGCAGAAAAAAAAAGGATCAAACCGCACTATAGGAATTTATTTTTCAAATAATCACATTAAATTTAATTCATTTTGCACTTTGTGTAAGGAAAAAGCGGCTGCACTAAACATAGATTTTCCTATAGTATGGAATTTAATTTCCACAATCCTCGTACGTATATTTTTTTGAGGAAAACTGATTACACAAACTCGCCCTATTATCGCAAGGCTACTTTCTTCTTTTTTCTGATTTTTTTCCTCTTTACTTTGCACCTAAAATTTTAAAAGGTGGTGATGATGGTTTGGTACAGCGAAAAAAGGAAACTTGGTTTGGAAACAAAATACATTAGCAGAGATGGTGGGGACGATGGTGGCTTCGTCTTCGGTGATGACAGTGTAATCTCCCAAGGCAATAAGATTGGTCCGGATTTCCTCCGACACGCACTTCATTTGAGACGGCGAGAGGTTCAACCATAAGGCTAGTCCAAAGGAAGGAAGAAGACCCAACATGCAGTAAAGCCAGACAATGGTGAGCAGGATATGATCCTTGGCCATCTTGTGTTGAATTCAATGGGAGAGAGGGATGCAATAGAAACCAAGGAGACAATAGATTTTACAGGGAAACAAGGTACGTTTACTTTTAAACGCGTTGGACTCTCCACGCAGGACCAACTCCTATTTGGAGCAGAAGTAGAATCTGAGGACATCTAAGTAGAGAAGGAGTGTGTTTATTTTGATTGGATTTCATTTTTGAAGGGGTTGGCTCTAGCTCTATACTATGAAGTTCTACTCCTTGGAGGAGTCGAGCTCACTGTGGAATGTTAGACCGAAAAGGGGAAATAGTAATGTCTGTGATTCTTCTGCTTATCATTGGACTCCTGTCCTGCCTCCATTGAGCTAGGGAAAAAGAAAAGGAGTCCTGAGTTTCCTGAGTCCTGATTCCATTGAGCAGCAGGAGTGGAACTCCATATCTACTAAGTACCCGAATTGAAATCCTAATTGGGATTGGACTCGTCTAAACAGCTTGGAAGACTATAATACTTTCAAAAATATTTAAAAATACATCGAATACCTTTACAAATTAATATGTTGGGGGCCCGATGTGGGGTCCACATTGGTCTTTCCTTGTGTAAAATGACGGAGGCTTCAATCATCATCAGCCCCACTTGATCCATGGACGAGAAGTTTTCACCGTCCAAAACAAGTGCACACTCAATCTAGTGACCTAGTTCATTCGTATGGGTGCTAAACCCTGTGACCCATGACTATCGCGTGGGGTTCCCTGTTTTATGGTCCACTCGGATATATCAGAACGTGGGCTCCACCATGTGCTCCGCTAAGTTGAGGTTGACCCATATATATGCATTGTTAATAATAAATTCAAATTAATAATAATATATACATGAAAATTACTATAATGAGGAAATAAAAGGGAAAAAATATTGCATATTACATAATTTCTAGCCCAATTGTCAATTTAAAAGATCAAATATAAGTTTCAAATTACATCTTAATCATCAATTTTGAATTATTAACTCTAAATCTCAAGCATTAACTACTTAAAAAATAAAAACTAATTATATAAAAAACAACTTTACATGTCAAATGTTTCAAAATGCATACAACTTATCTAAATATGGTAACTTAGTTGAGTTTCCCTTATATTTGACTTGGTCCTTGATCTAAACAACGGGACTGGTAAAGTCGGGAGTTAATTGGCCAAATTATTCTGCCTTGATTGAAATACATATTAAACTTATCCTATATAAAGGTTTGGAGAGACCTTTTTTATTGGTAAATGGTAAGGCTCTTAAGGGTTAAAAAAAGGAAAAAAGAACTATATACACCCTTCTAATCTCTCATTCAAACTCTAGTCAGTGGCCAAGTTCTTGGATAGGTTGAGTTTAATAATAAAAAAGGATACTCCTTAGCTTGCCGAGTCAAATCCCAGTCACGAATGTGCATGCTATGCCATCAATCCAATAAGGTTGCTTCCTCTTTCAAGCATCTCATAGTTCCTCTAAGAGAAGATAAGTCAATGGATTGAAATGACATCCGGATAGTTGGATTAAAGAGTACCCCTAATGAAGCAATAACTAATTGGTCTTAATTCTTCATGAATCCATTTCAACTAGGTCAAATTAATAACCAACCATCCTAAGTTCGTTTTCTTTTTCATTTTTCTTTTTAATGTAACAAGCTAACATCTATGTGCTACCAAAACTAAAAAAATGTCGTTGGCTGACTTAAACTCAACCCAGCCCCTTATAAACTATTTTACCTGGGTTAAATCTATATGTTAAGCTTAAGGATATGAGTAGAGTTAACAAAGGGCCGAGTTAACACACCCGACGGCTCTTTACCTCACCTGAGGTCTATATTGAAAATTGAAGGCCTTTTTTTTATTTTCAACGAGTAGTCTAAGGGGATTTTTCTTGTAAAATCCTCTAAAAGAAAAAAAGAAAAAAGAAAAAAAGTAGGCTTGTCATGCAAAGATAAAAATAAAGAGCCTTGTTAATTTTTATAATGGCCTATGCATATCAGTCTCCATGTGCCTTTGTGCGTCTTTACTCAATTGCAAGGTTCACCCTTGAATCCAATTTTTCATTTTTCTCTCTGTCATTAGGCTGGTGACTGTTTCACTGGCAACAGGTCTACCCTATTCGCAATGTCACCGAGTCCCCCTTGCCATCAACAAATACCCTAAACTTAAAAATAGAACATCCAACTGATAGACTCTTCGTTCCCTTAAGAAGAAGAGAGTGAAATAGCATGCTAAAGAAATGATCAATTTGACAGTACGTTCAACTTTCAACTTTGATAGGAGTCCCATGCATGAACTCAAGTCTTTTTTAAAAAAAAAATCAAAAGAGAGAAATCACGTGCCGAACAAATGACCTATTGAAGAAAAACATGTCCAAGTGCCTATACATGAGTGGGACCACTACTTTTGAGCTAAAACTTGAGGGTATGTCATTCAAATGGATTGAATTCATCTGGAGCCATTCTGAAGATCTCTATGTGGACCCATGAAGGAGTTCCATAAAAAGTGTTACATGGTTTCGTGCAATAAATGCGTTCTCTCTCTCATACACACACAAATACAAACGTGCAGCTGTTGAAGCTAACCTTCTTCTCTATTCTAACCAATCAACCTCCAATTATTTTAGTGCTAATTGCATCACCATGCAAGATCTAAGATGTGCTAGGTGGGACCCATTAGTGCATATGAATACTTTTGGCATATGGGCTAGATATCATCATAATTAGAAAGAAAAACAAAGATGCTACTTTTTTCTAATTCTGTACAATATTACCATTTCTAAAAAAATCCTGCACAATATAATCTCTCTATATTAATAAACAAGTGTATTGGTAGTGTTAGATGGGCATAGCTCAACAATCCAACCACCATGCATGTTACTCCATCAAGTTCTTGGTAGTTGGGGTATTTTTTTCAGCTGGTTGCACCAAAACGTCGTTGGATTTCCCTTTCTCTTTTCCTTCTCTCATGATGGGAAAGGGAAGGAGAATGGCCCATCAGCTGTCCATTGCAAATGCCTTCATGATCCATGCCATTATTTTGATGGGGGTAGCTACCCTTAACTTCACTCAAACTACGTATCATAACAGTGCCATGGTCATTCATTGTGATTCAGTTGGCGCTTGAGAGCGAAGTTTTATCCTTTCTAACCTCATGATCATCATCTCAAGACCAAGCTCTACTGGTAAAAATGCAGTATGTGGGGACATGTCCGGTAATGTCAAAATCAATCATGATACTAAACAAGCCATGATCAGCCGCTTTTATGTTTGGCTTATTACTTTATCATGAATATCTCAGCTCAGTCTCCTTATCCCAGTTAATCCATAATGATTCTAAACAAATTGTCACTACAAATATTAGGAGCTGGTTTATTTACATCAAATCGAATACATAGGAGTTCACAGAAAAATGATATCCAATAAACGGCTATTGAAGAGGTGAGGTGAGGGGTAAATAATTTTTATTAAGATGAAGATGTAGATGGGTCTTTGAATTTTCTAGGTTTGAATCACTAGGGCAGGTGATGGTTGAGTATTTATTTTCTACCCTCCTCTTATTCATTGTTTTATTAAAGGAGAGATAATTTGATGGTCATTTTTAAAAATTCACATTTATTATTTAATTTTTACCACTTTTAGCAATGGAAGTTTTAGAATTTCTATAAGTTTCATAGGCGGATGAATGCGGCATGGGGTACATCTTTTTTTTTTTTTTTTCCTTCAGGCGATTTCCTCAACAAGAGATGATGATGATGGCGAAATTCTTCTATGGGTGAATGTTAGAATGTCAACCCAAGTGAAGTTGACTTTTCATCAGTGTGGGATCTTGATGGATGGTGGCAAGAGTCTGAATTTAAATCTGCATAAATCACTGTTGCAAGGCCCCCATTTGTTGGTGCCAGGCTAAATTTCACTCGAACAAAGTTTACTCCCACCTCAGTGATTGAAGTTAGTCTCATGATGAGATTTAAACTTGAGTGAGATGCTCAAACAAACGATGCTGTGACTGTGAGCTCCTTTTCATTTTTTATGTTCATATTCGTATTCGTATTTTTAGTAATAAATTCTTTCTAAACTTTTATTTTTCTCAAAACTCTTAGTTAGTTATTTCCAATTGAAATGTAACCTGTAAGTGAAGCTGAATTTACATAAAGTTATTGTTAACGTGCCATCGTAAAATAGACAGAAATGCCAGTCTCATAAAGCATTATTAAGAATCCGATCAGAGTAAATGAAAGAAGAGATCACCAGTTGCTAGCTTTTCCCCATTATGAAAAAAGTTTCCTAAAATCAAGTAACACGACACCGGACCCAAGCTTTAAAAAAAATGAGAGGAGAGGATCTCACTACAAAATTTCATTTTTAGAGGAATTTACTAAAAAAGAAAAAAACAATAGATGGACCATAGACCAAAACAGTCACTTTAGTTTCCCTCACACGAAAGATGTCTTTCTACAAAAAAAATTCCTTTTTTTTTTTTTACTTATTTTTTCGAGGGTTGATATTGACCTTTCAGAAATCACCAAACAGGGGGTGTCAAGGAAAAAAGAAGTTTTTCTGTGTCTTTCTCCTTCACTCTTTTCCAAACTCAATCCAATGGGGAAGACCCAAGTGACGGGAAAAAAAAAAAAAAAAAAAGCCACTGTGGAGGAAGAAGAGAAGAACTAGACACTAACATCAATGAACCCAACCCAATCAGTATGCCTTTCAATCAAAATCTTTAAGGGTGCCCGTCTCTGATTTAGGGAGGATGGATATCGGCCCAACGTACACAAAAAAAAAATCATATTTACACAAAGAAAAACCTTAATAATAATGTTAAATGAGGGTAATCTCCTGTATCCAATTGACCAAGATGTTATTAATCTGTTGGGGGTGGGACCAGTAGCTTCACTTCTCCAAGTCCAAGTCTTTGAAATCGAAGTGTCTCCAAACGAGAGCATTTCCCATATTTTTTAATTTCCCTCCCTCCCCTCACATGACACACACCTTCGCTTCTCCTCAACGCAGCAGTAGCAGTAATATTCAAATACTCAAAACACAAACAATGCTCAAAAGAAGCCTTCTCTTCTTCTACTTTTTCTTACATTTTCTCTCTATTTGTTTTCATCCCATTGCAGATAGCAGAGAGAAGGAACTGCTGCTACAGATGCTGCTTTGGACATGGGCAAAATCGAAGAACAGCCTCGGATTCCTGACCCCGGAATCGAGACCTCGAACCCCTCTTGCCCGTCCTCTTCGACGTGGCTTGTCGGAATAGGAAAAGCTTTCACCTTTCGATGCCTCGCCGTCTTGATTCTTGCTGCCGGACTATTCCTTTCTGCTGCCTTTTGGCTTCCCCTTTTCCGCTCCGATAAATCGGGATTCGACTCCGCAGACGTCCAAGCGCATGCGGGCGAGTTCCTTAATCCGATTTTGCTCTGTTTCTTTTGTTTTGCGTTTATGGGTTTTGTTTTTTGGTCTGTATCTCGATGTGGGTGTTTGCTGTTTTGTTGTTTTCTTCGGTTTTAGCGATGGGTTTTGCTTGATTTGTGTTGTTTTGATGGGATTTGTTGGAAAAGTGAGTTTTTTGGTGGGTTTTTTTTTTTTTTTTATAAAGGAATTGGACTGTTTGGAGTTTAATGGTTCTTGGTTTCCAATGCTGTTGAGACTGTTCTATGTGGATCAGGATAAGAAATGTGAAAGTGCATTGGAAGGGAACAGAGGTTAGTGCAACTGCAATCCAATGGGCTGTCATCCTGGTAGTTTTATCTGTTAAATTGCAGTAGTCCTGATTGATTACACTCTTGAGAGTTGATGTTATTTGCATTCGGGATCTGATTTCTTTATACATTGGGTTGAATTGTGATTTACCTCCATTTGAGGATCAATAATTTCTAATCTCAAATGCAGGATGCTACTGTGACCATTTCAGGTAAATATAGTGTTTACAGATGTGATTTTGAGATATTTTGCTTGCAGATGCATGAACTCTATGTTTTAATTTCAGAATTCTTGCACTTCTCAAGATGGGAAAGTTGAAAATTTATAATTTCGAATTTGGTGATCCAAGTGCTTTGTTATATGGTTTTGGAGCCTTTGTCTGCATTTGTCTACGTAAGTGTTGTTTCAGTTGGGCCATGGTCTCATGCTTATTCCTTTATCCCCCTTGCTTGGGGATTTCATCGAAAAGATAAATTGAGTTTCTCTTCTGTCATATAGTTTGTTCTGTCTTAGTTCAGCACTGTGTTTGTTTATCTCATCCATTTGCTCCCTCGTTCTCTGGCTTCCGTTTTACACGCTTACTGCAGCACCCAACCAAGGCCACAGAAAGGGGAAATGCGGCTCTGGGTTGATTCTTATATTTGTTATTTAGCTTGGAACTTGAAGGTTGTTTTCTCCTACCTCCACTTGAACTCCCTCTAATTGATCAAAAGGGGCATATCAATTGTAGGCATTGGCTGTTCATCTGGGATGCACTTCTAGAATATGACACTGGATACATGTTTTGTGTTTTGTTTGAAGTCTTGCCTTGGGGTTCTCATCGGGCAAATGTAAACAATGATTCATTAAGGAAAACTGAAGAGAGTCAAGTTATTAGATTGAGAAGAAACTGAGGACCAAAAGAATATGAACACACAAAAATGGGAAAAAAGGTGTCAATTGGAATCATGATGGTTTGTTATCCTGGGTTTTTTAAGGCCCTATTGTAGGCGAATAAAGCAAAGGTGACAGTGGCACTCATGGGTTGTTGACTTCTTGTGAACTATGAAGATGAGGTTGGTGTAATCATGAAGATTGGTTTCCTCTGTGCTATAAAATCAGCTTCCTTGGGTCATTTGTTCCCCTGGAGACTAGCAGATATGGTTGTGGAAGTTCTTGATATGGGCCATTAGGGTAATCATTTAAGAACATCTTTTTGGAGTCAAATAACATAGTGGATCAATTGACTAAAGAGGGTGCTGATCTTTCTGGTTTGTTGCTTGTTGTATTTTCTTGCTTACTTCATTCTTGTGTTTCTATAATAAATTTTCATAGATTTTCTTGAAAGAAGGAAAGTAAATAAAGGGAACTCAAATACTGAATTTCTATGACTATTGCATCTGTGATGGCTGCTTCATTAGCTAAGAGAATTGTCCTCTACTAGGTGAACAATTGAAACCATGAGATTAGCATCTGATAAAATTGGAATGATACAGAGAAGATTAGCATGGTCCCTGCGCAAGGATGACATGCATAAATTGAGAAATGGTCCAAATTTTTACCATTAAAAAAAAACATTTGAAAGCACGAGGAAAAAATTGCTCTCTTTTTTCGATGATGAGATCCTACTACCTCTTAAGAGTACTTGGATCACCTACCCATTCACCTCTGGCAGAAGTTGCCTTCTACAATCAAGGGGCCTGTAAAGAGTAGGGAGAGTGAACTTCAAGGCCATGGGAAAGAGCAAACATTTCTGCCTCTGAAGTCCTAACTGAGACATGCTTTGACTTGCATAAACTAATTCTGTCCTGAAAACTTAACTAAAGCATTTGTCAGATTGTATTAGAATCACTTCTGAACCTTTGCTCTTTGTGGTGACTGCTTCTAGAAAGCATTAAAATAAGTGATCAATTTTCTCATTGGATGTTTCTTTCCTTCATATTTCTTGGAAACTCAATCTGGATGCAAGTAGCAAGGGAAACTGGGGATGTAAATGATGATAAGCAGCAAAAATTGACTGATTTTGGGTTGTGCTGGTTCTACTGATGGTAAGAAAGAAGCGGAGGCTTTTTATGAAGAATTTGATGTCTATATTGTCTTAAATTTTGATAAAAGTATTTCTTGTATTGATGAAACCAATGTTGAAGTTGTATCCCTGTGACAGCCTACCCAAATTTTTGTTTAATCTTTGACTTTTTATATTTGGGTGCTTCTGGTTGATGTGTGCTTAGCTATGATGCCCAGATACGAATATGGGTATAGACATAGATACGGAGATCAAGGATATGGCTCTGCACTTTTGGAAATCTAGGACACGGATACGGATCCGGGTGTCCTAATTTTTCCTGTAGATCACATTTGAATTAATGAAATTATCATTGTTTATGTTCCTTTCTAATATTTTCTATGTTGAGAAGTAGGAAAATTCAAAGAACTATATGAAATAATGGACTTGCCAAGTAGGATATGCTAAACTTATACCCTAGAAGTATCGGTGCAGTAACGGGTACCAATCCAAGTATCGTATCGGTCCGATATGGATATGTTGGGCTTGTACAAGTATCCGGGTATCATAGGTGCTTAGATTTATGAACTTGTTACCCAACTGCTGTACAAATGATGGAATTGGAAAGTTGAGCCCAACATCAGTGATTTTTATTCTGGAGTTCAGTTTTGCCTATTTCCTCATTTTGCATTATTAATTCTTTTCTATCCTTTTGTGTACTGCAGTACTTTGTTGCATTAATTTAATCAGATTACTTTTGTTGCTGATAATTAACAAAAAAGTGCAAGGATTATAATAATGACGACATTTGTATATGATGCATACCAAGCAGAGAAAAGATGTGTATGATGCATAATAAGTAGAAGCATTGATTTTGTAATGCTACATATGTGAATAATGCTGCCTGTAGAAAAAAAGGAAAAATTGTGAATATTGCTCATCTCCAAGTACTAGACATAAGAAGATTGCTTACTATGTATCATGTTGTGTTGGGAAAAACTATTCTACAATCTGTAAATATTTGAGGTCCTACAATAATTTATCTTGTTTCGGTTGTTTTGGAAATTAAGTTATCTTCAAGGTAATTATTACATTTCCTACACAAATAAAGATAATTATTACATTAAAAGCTTACGATGTACAATGGCCCCACCAATCACAAGAGTATTTTTCTTTTTTCTTTTTTTTTTTTCACTCCGGTGAACTGTTTTTTTTTCAAGTTTTGCATGAAGATTTTGTCCTCTTGACCAAAGAAAAATTAATTGCTTGCATAGATTTTGAAAATTCAGCTGCTTCATTTCAGCCCCAGTCCAAGCAAGCTTCAGACTACAAAAGCCAGTTTCACTGCTTAGTGTGTATACAAGTAGGCTAGAGAGGGAGATATTGGATGAAATAGGCGTCCCGAATGCAAAGGTGTCTTGTTAAGACTGAGCAGTCATTTTTTTCTAGAATTCATTTTGAATGAACTTAACTAGAGCATGCTTATTAGCAGGTTTCTCTAATTTCAATGCACCCTTTAGACCCATCAAACTGGACTTATGTGGTGTTTGGTGTTCTTGCTAACCGACGTGATGTCCCTATCACTCCGGTGGCCCTAAGTATACTGAGATCATGTCTGGTGGAGCTGGTCCTCCAGCGCTCAAATTTGTCTCTGACACCATCAATTTTCGGGCAGCCATCGTCATTTGAGGTTTTGAAGTTTCCGGAGGAGATAACAGTGGTCCCCACACAACCTTCTTCTATTTGGCTGAAACCTGAAATCCTTTTCAACTTCACACTAAACAATTCTGTTTCTCAGATACAGGAAAACCTGTCCCATTTGACGGGACAGTTGAAGTATGGGTTGCAGCTGAGATCCTATGAGGTAACATACTGCTGTTATGGATTCATCTCTTTCTTGCATGCTTTATATTTAAGTTACAGACAAGTATTGAATTATTGTCTATTTGTATAGAGTGTATATGTCAAAGTAACAAATTTGGAGGGCTCAACACTGGCTCCCCCAGTTATCATTCAGTCTGCAGTTTTGTTTGATGGTGAAAGTAGAGGCCTTCTCCTAGGGAGACTTAAGCAGCTGGCTGAGGCAATCACTGGTTCTCCCGTGAAGAACCTCGGCCTAGATCACTCTGTTTTTGGTAAAGTGAAGCAGATTCAGCTGTCACAATGTCTAAAAAAGTCGCTTGAGGCGCCATCTCCAACTCCATCTCCTTCACCATCACATTCTCCAGCCCCAGCCCCATTGCCTTCAACATCAGCGGAAAATTCTTTCTCTGCACCACCCATTTCTCATTATCCTAAAATCTCACCTTCCTTTGCTCCTCCACCCTCTGCCGGCCATTATAGCATTTCACCTTGTTTAGACTGTGATGCTTCTTCCCCATCTTCTAGTACATTTCCACCTGTGTCTACACCGCGGAATGAGCCCCAACCTCCTTCACCTCCGTCTTCGATATCTCCTGTACCTTCAGTGGTAACTGTTCCTCATTCCATCAGACATGGCTCATGCTCTGGTCCCATCATCTCACCAAAAACCGTCACAAAACGTCATTCTTTCCCACCCGCCTCTTCATACTTCTCACCACGTCCTGCTGTTCCTCCACAACACCAACCGACAAAACCTGCTCCACATGTAGATCCGGACATATCACCTTCATCTGCAATACATTATGGCTCCAGTCAACGCCAAGATCAGAAGTTTGGAATAGCTTCAGTGTCTTCAATCCCAGCATCATCACCAATTTCACCATTGCCATCCTGTGAGTCAATAGACTGAATAGCCAATTTATATTTTGTGGTATCTAATGAAGAGAATTTGCTTCTATTCAAACTTTTAGATCTATTTAAAAATATTATTTAATATTGCCATGGTATTTGGATTGACTATTTCTAGAGATTCACAAGAATCATGCAGTGTGATTTTCAATGCGTGCTCACGCAAAGTAGACCCCCTGAACTATAAAGGCAGGGACTAATTTTCCTGCACCCAACCTGTGTGCACCTCCCATTGGAGACCGAAACATGGAGATTTTTCAGTCATTGCTTTTATTATTATAATTACTATTGCTCTTATTAATACAAGAGAGGGGCCAAATGCTGCACCTAATGCCTAACTGGTTTGGGAATGAAACTAAAAAAGAAGTGAATTGTAATTGAACTAGCAGTGATTGTCTCTATCCCCTTTACATCTTACCAATACTCATCTTTGACTGATTTTTTTTTAGTCATAGGTACTGCTGTTTTTCCCATGTTGATTTTCGAGCTTACGGATACTCAAAAGGTGTATGAACGGAGTATCCATTGCTAGTAATGAACCATGTCTTTGTTAGGGATGGATGGATGATGTGGTTGATTGGTTTAGCGTTTTGTTACTACGATAGTTTATTGACATGTTTAAGTCCATATGCTGTTCTGGAACTTGTGATAAAGTAGGATGTCTCACATTTTGAATTAAAGGAAGAGACAAATTAATGATTCATGAATGATGTTGTTTCATAATTTGTTTGACAAACAATGGTGGTGGTTTGGCTTCTAAGTGCCTTATGTCTTCTTATGTTTTAGATTCTATTAGAGCCATGGAATTGGAATTTGGAAGGCTTAATCTTTGAGGTTTAGGGCTGACTACCCAGTCTACAGTTTCAAGTTGCCCAAGGCTATAAGAAAAGCCTATTTTTCTAGTGAGGCTTATACAATTGACAATTGACCTTGAAGCTAAGCGTCATATGGACGGAAAAGTCATTCCACCTTTTGTTTTAATAATCTGAACTCGTTGTCTTTGTTATGCTCCGGACACTTTTGCCCCTTTTAAGGTTCATTCCATTGAGAATTAGAACCCTCTTCTCCTGTAAGCGATTGGTTTAAGAAACCCTAGCATGGTTACAATATTATGCAATTAAAAACAATTATTGGACTCTTTTGGCTTCTATAACTTTGAAGGTGTACTACAGGTGAGGCAGATTAGATAATAATTGTTTAATCCATTGGGCTTTTTTTATATTTGAACAAAGTTCCTTTTAAGGTGGGTACCTTATAAGTCTGAACTCCTTGGCTAATTTGTCTTTTGCACACCTTCAAGTCAACTATAGACTACAGATTGTTACACAGCATACTTTACGTTTAGATAAATGTTGGTAATTGTCCTTGTACAGTGTACTTTACCAATGCCTACTTATGACGGTCTATAAAAGAGGGACGGACTGATGATATTGGATCATTGATTCTTCAGCATTAGGATTCATGCAATGCTGACATTGATCTTATGAACTTTCACTTCTTATTGAAGAGTCCAGACTATTATGGTAGGGATCTGATACACATTCTGTTGTCTGTTGCAGCATATGTTGCCGGTCCATAGCACAACTGGATGTGTTTAATTGGGTTGCTGGCAATGCTGATATTTCACTTCTATGTGGACAGTACAGATGAAGTCCCAAGCCACTACATGCTACTCATTTTCTCCAGTTCTGGGCAACCCATTATTTGTGCAGGCATGCTTGACTGGCCCAATTACAAAATAATGAACAACAGTTTTGCTTTCTCTGTAAACTTATGTACCAAAATTTTTAATGTTCAATGCCATGAGTGGTATGCGCCCTAATAAGAGTGGGCCACATGCAGGTAATGTGTACAGGAAGATGTTTGCAGGTCGAAGCCACAAGAGGTGGCAGGCCACTGTCAGCTTGTAGGAAGAAAGTTCTTAAAAGAGAAGCAATGGGATTTTTATAAAAAATTTTTTCCAGCATGTACAAAACAGCAGTGTCTAATTTATAAGCTGAAAATTGTATGTTCTGTAGTTGTGATTAGTATCTTCTTCTTTTTCCTTTTTTTAAAGTCACAAGAACAATGACGACTGTAGAGTGTGTGTTTGTCTTGTTAATTTCATCTGATAGAACACATGCATATTTGCATGGTAAGTGTCATTCATTAAGCAGTGTTTTTCATGGTCCTCTTTGTAAGATACTATGTACCAATCCAAAAGCTTAAGCTTTTAGAGTAAGTGGTTAACATTATATCAGAACGGGAAGTCAAGTGTTGGAATCCCAAGGGCTGGCTGTTGTGCCTTGTATTCTCCCACGGATGGTGTGATTTCCGTGTAGAGCCCATGTATTCACCAATGGAGGGTGTAATTCCCATGAAGGAGACAGCTTGTGTGTGTGAACCTTGATATACATTGCTACACGGTTCTCTATCAAGTTAAGGTTTTAGAGTAGGTGGTTGTCAAGACTCTTGACCCTACCATGCATACTGTTACTTTGATGGGAATTTGGTGTCTTTGCTGATCTCCAGTAGTAACTATAATATCTATCGGCTTATGTGGACAGAAAAGATACAAGTTGTTAAATACATATCCTGTGCATATGAGGTTTTAGCATGTATATTGGTAGTTGAATAGTATACGTGTTGCTGTAGAACTTAATACTGATTTTGTAAGCCACTCATTGCTTCTCCTTTATCATCCCATGAAATGGCCTTGATAGAAAATCTGTGATTGTTGGCCTTTACCTGACCCTGGCCATCATGTTTTGATCTTCTTCATCCTGCTTCCTTTTTCCACAACATCTTCCCTCTGGAAAGTCCCTTTGGAGGTCACCATCCTAGAAACAAAGAACTTTTATAATCCTAAGATGCAGCTATTTGTCCTTTTGCAACTCTCTGAAACGACAGTTTGGGGTACCTTACCAGACGTTGGTAGTGGTTCAGCAATGTTTCAACATTATTGATTTTGAGCCTGAAGAAGTCACTTTTTTTGTTGCCTCCGGTTATTTATTAGTTTTGAGGGATTTGGCTTGGGCCGCACAATAGTGAAGAATGTGGAGTTCTAATCATGTGACTTACATCTGATCAATCTTCGACTCTGATTGTTTAGTGCAGTACCAATATAAAGGGAAAGTATGTCCTTATTTTTTAGCAATTTGAATTTATTAAGAGAACCCAAGTTATTTACAGTGGGCAGAATGTGGGGGACTACTTTCAGATATGTAGAGGATCTGGAAGAAAGTCCAACTTATATTCATCCTCCAAATCTCAGCTTTAGCCAAATGGAGACCGGAAGCAGTGCCCTATGGTGATCTTCATTGTGGGCCCCACTTTTATGCATCTGCGCCGCATCCGCTTGTGGGACCACATATAAATGAACCTATAATGAGTGAATTTGGATTCCCAAACCTCCTATATTGGAAGATCCTAAGCTTAAACCCTTACTCTTGTTCTAATGTTGCAGGTTTTCTCAAGGGAACATTACACTATCACATGAAAATGGCATTGATGCAAAGGGGTGAAATGGTTAGTGATCATTATATACACCTGACCACTAATTTGAAGGTTTTCAACCTTTGGCGCTACACCACTTCCTCCTCTACCTTTCACCCTTTTCCAAATCCTCAACTTCTCAGATAAATAGGAATAGACCCAAGATCTTTCAATCAGGGGGACGTTTTCTTTTGCAACCAGCCCTTCTCATCACAGTTCGGAGCCTGGGTCACCAAAACCAGTTTTGGGTCCGTTTTGATGGAGCCACCATTTTTCATTTGAGGGAGCCAACTTGTAAATAATCTGTCTGGTGGCCCACCATATCAATGGTTAACATGAACAAACAATTATCAAAGTTTTTGTGGCCCACCTTGGCTCCACCCAGCTATACATCCAAGCATTGACTGTCAGTTGGCACTTTCAGGGCCCACTCCAGGTGTGGGATACTCTGACCAAAGCAAACAATGGGACCCATCTGTCCCTTTTCTCCATCATAAAACACAAAAAGAAGAATCTACGGGCATATTTATGAATGGTAAAATATTTGCAAGCATTACGTTGGCATTCACATGAGAATACTGAATACATATATAAATGGGTTGTTTTCACCATGAAATGTAACGAAAGCTTATTCCCAACCAAAAGTGGAATGAAGCTTGAAGAAAGGTTCGACATTGAATTTATTATCCAACCATGTGATTCTGGAAGTTGGAAGAACCCCACATGCACACAGGCATCCTAATATGCTCTCCTTGTAAATAAAAACTTGGAAAAGGGCCTTTGAATAAAGGACTAGCGTAAAGGATCCGATGCTGAGGCTTTCTATTCACATGGAGCCTGCCTCTTCATGTCCTAACATGCCAACAACATCCACCCTTACTACTAGCTAGATCAAAACAATGGTTTAAAAACCAGACCAGAAGGTGAGCCGTCGCAGGGGATGGTTCAGTTCAATTTGGTTCGACCATCCAATGTAGCTTGGCTCAATTGCGGTATAAGAAAAATGATACGATAAATATATTTTCAAAATAATTAACAGCCATGGTAATTGCTTATATTCAAAATATTTAATAGTGGTAGTAATCGCTTTCGATCGCTTTTGATTGGGTTTAACTGATTTTGACCATCTTAGTTTCGAATACTCTGGTTTTATGTTTCAGTTGAATGTGTAACCACCCCAGAGATTTGGCAAAATGTAGTCCTTAATTGTTTACAATCCCCACTAATTACAACTCATGTTCTATTCACACCTTGTTGGTTGGTGGTCGCAACTCAATGCCATCTGATAATATATCTTGTGTGGCATCACACCGGTCCATCCACCTTTGAAACATTCTTTGTCTATGAGAGTTATTGTGAAGTTCACGTTGTGTGTTGTTTTGATTAAGGTCTATTATATCATTCAAGAATCATATGAATTCTTGAAATGGAACTCCTGCTGCGATAAATTGGAGCTTGTGTATTGACGTGGGCTTTTCTATCCCATAGTTCTATGTTTGAATGATCAAATGAAATTGTCAAAAAGTTCTAGATTCCTATGAAATCAGTTTAATGATGTTGATGTCAACATAATGGCACCACTAGCGAGAATCTCATTCATCCCATTTCTTTCACTACTAGTTTAACACTAGAGAAAGACGAGAAATATTATTTGAAAAGACTTGTCACACAGGAAGAATAAAAACAGCCCGCATGCAATGTATTGAAACATTTCATATTAAGGAGCTTAGAAAAGAAAAATGGAGAGTCTAGGAAAGACCTTAGTGTCCCTTTGATAAGGGAAACTTTTTTAGTGGAGTTTCCCAAGTCTTTTTTTTTTTTTTTTAATAAAGGAAATTTCAAAACTAGGCCCACCAGAGCATCTGAAATGGCCTTTGAAATGTTCTTACTCCAAAGTGACTAAAGCGACTACAACAGCCTTTGAAATGCTCTAAACTCCAGAATCCCAAATGATTTTTAAAGGTTAGCATTTAAGAATTTCAATGGTTGAATTTCTGATTAGAATTTGTGAGTTTTTTGCTACAATTCCCTCAAGTTCTTGCTGTCAAACAAACTCGAGTGAAGTAGTAAAAAAAATGATTAGTTATGGAGTACTCAAGAGCTTTTAATATTTCTACTAGAAAAATAAACTCACAAAGCAAGTACAAGATGGACAAGATACGCAAGACACTCTAGACTTCTCTGTAATGGGAAGTGCCTTACCACCGCTCAAACATTGAATGGGCAATCACCATCCTACATTTACTAAAGAGTTCTCTATGGAACTGGTAGAACATACCACATACTTTGCACCATAGTGCTAGAAGATGCTGTAATTGTTGACAATTTCTTGTGAGATAGATTACATGTATGGAAGAGTGGCTTGACTACATTATTCTCATACCACAAGTCAGAGAAAGCAAGAAAAGTACCCACTTGGAATAAAACAAAACTACAACAAGATTATCAATCACATAACAAAATGCCCAAATGAAAGAGGAGAACTAATAATGCCAATATCTCACCAGACCCTCATTAGCCATATCTCTAATAAACAATATTAGAAGATTACACACACCAGGTGTTTACTGTACAATTACCGATAGTGAAAGGCAATTAAAGAGAATCCCATGGAGTGTTCCCAAAAACCAATTAAAAATGGCGTAAAATGAATCACATCATATGACCCAATTCAATAGAGAATCTTGTTTGGCATATGAAAGTCGAAATGAAGCTGAGTCAAGCCTAGTTGGTTGAAACAGTTGCAGAATGTATCCTTTTTATTAAATGATATAAGCATCACTGAAGCACAAAGACATAAAACGCGTTGTAGCTTGCATGACAGTGGTGAAACAGCTATGCATGGATTGGTACTAGGTCTGGTAATGTGAATGTAGTTTTGTATCACAATAAGAAACAACAACAAAAAAAGACATACAACACCCACCTGCAAATCCAGGAAGTTGCCTATAATCCATACGCATTTACAAAAATTACTTTGTACTATACAAAATTTCATGGTAAAGGTATCTGAAAAAAAGAAGGTAGAAATGACCCAGTTTTCCAAGGGACTTGTATAAATGAAGATTGATTGTCACGCAAGAAACTCAGTCATTTGCATTGCAATGATGTAGTGCCAGCCTTACAGAAGTGCAGGGTCTTTATCTTTCCTAAACGAAATATGTTTTTTTAACCTTTACCACATTGAAGCCTCTTCCTTCCTATTTTCTAATTAAGGACAAAGCAATTGCCGCAAGTATATGCATTAGCCAATGGACACAGTACATATCATAACAGCAAGTTTGCAGGTAGGGAGGAGATCCAGACCGTTCAGTTGGTAGGTACAGCAATTAGTGGGTAATAGACAAAAACTAATAGATGACCATCATGATCAACGGCTTTAAAAGGGGACAAAATGACAACATGAGCAACAGATCACATTGAATAAGAAGAAGCTGATCGATTGTATGGTTAGGGTCATTTGACACAAGGAAACTTCTAGTTGGTGGCCAATCAGAAAAGAGACACAAGCATGACCCGGATCATCATAAGGGAGTGCCACATATAGCACACGTTAGCATTGCTTAATCTGAGAGCAATATGTATTCACTCATTTCGCTAAGAAACTAAGGAAAAGTTGAGGACGTGTCGTTCTTAATTTTTCATCAAGTAATGATCAATATAAAATCTGTGTCATTCTGATTTATGAAATTGACCTCACTCTTCCCCTTTTTTTTGGTTGATTCTCTCATTGGACTGAGTTGGAAGTTACTCAAAATCAGCTCCATAAATAACACTTTTATGCCCTTTCCCTTCTTCACATTCCAAGAACCAAAGAGTCACAGAAATATAAGAAAAAGAGCAGAGGGGTAACATCACAGTCCATCCATCCATACATAGATGGTGAAGAAAAGCAACAATGGCTCAGTTGGAGTTGAAGACAAGAATCAATCAAATTTACCCAAAACCATGCCTTGCCAGAGGAGGAAGTACAAAGGGGTGAGGATGAGGAGCTGGGGGTCATGGGTCTCTGAGATAAGGGCACCAAACCAAAAGACAAGGATATGGTTAGGCTCCTATGCCACACCTGAGGCAGCTGCAAGGGCCTATGATGCTGCTCTCTTGTGTCTAAAGGGCTCTTCAGCTGATCTCAACTTCCCCATCACCCCATCAACCCACTTCATAGACACCCTCATGTCCCCTAAGTCCATTCAGAGAGTAGCAGCTGCAGCTGCCAACAGTGCCACCTCCCCTTTACCTCCACTTCCACCACCATCATCTTCATCTTCATCATCGCCATCATCTCCGTCGGACGATCACAACAATATCTCGACACCATGTTCGGGGACTTGCACTGCAATTAAGGTAGAAGATCTGCAGTCTCCCACACCTCCCCCTCCACCACCACCCTCTTCATCTTCACCGTCGCCTTCGTCTCCATCAAACGACCAGGGCGACACCTCGGCACCATATTCCAGGAATTACACCGCAACAAAAATAGAAGATCCGCATGGTTCGATTGATCCGTGGATTGACTTTGATGGGTTGCAGTCGCTGAAGTGTGTGGATCAAGTGCTTAACGGTTGCAATCCCTTCGATCATCTAGTGATGGGAGAATGCGAGGAAGAGGGTGACATGGGTGACATTCATTTATGGAGCTTCTGCTAATCTGATTCGTTTTTGGGTTGGGTGATTTTAACAGGACACTGACCCTTTATTATTATGTTCTTTAATTGATAAATGCCAGGAGGAATTCCCATGGAACCACATGATCTTGGGTCTTTTTTCCTGGAGTTATTATATTGCATTGGTATGGTGTACTAATTTATTTCAAGCAATTGAGTTAAAATCCAAATAAGTTCATACTGTTTCATGCATTGGAAAAATAGGAGAAAAGGTGTTATTCCATCGATGAAGTCCTTTAATTTGACACAACTCAAGGTACTTGGATTGGATCTCAGTGTTTCACAGTATGGTAAGATTGTATGAGTCATTCTAATTCTAGGTGAAGTATCAAACAAATTTCATAATTGTTTGCAGTGTAGTTCATGGGCTCTTTTAGAGGGATTCAAGAAGAACCAGAAATCCAAACATTTCACAAGAAGATGGTGTTGTTCTGGTATAATTATGGAAGCTGTTTTGACTATATTGACCGTCATTTGACTAAATATAGATGAATCGTCGAGATTTTTTCGTGGTGTCGACTTAAATATTTTCTCACATGTACGTGGGACCCGTTTTACATGGGGGGTCACATGGAAGGTGATTTGACCATTCCATTACTTTGTTCTTGTGCTGGGCCTAGCACACATGAAGTTGTGCTCTTGACCGAATCAGGGCCCTTCTTATCATTATTTACATAAAGTTTGTTTGTGCAACAAGATGATTCTTCCCTCCATAAATTTTTGTTTTTAAGAAGAGAGGAATGTTGCATTCTTAACCCTTCAATAGGAAATCGAAATCCTCTCTGCCACATAAACTTGTTTCGCTGACAAGGTAGATGACCGTGAGCTCAATGCTATAAATCCATTAGTGGGGGCCGCATTTGAGACCTAAACTGCTTAAAATCGTGCCTCGCATTTTATTACAAACACTGATTTTACTTCAGCCCAGAGTTATGACCACCTTTAGATTGATGACATGTAAAACATAAAATTCTGCTCATTCCAAATTTAAATGCGAGATTTGCTCATGACATGTCCCACCTTGTTTTCTTATACTGATCATGTATTTAGATTGATCAATCTTGTGGCCTTTTTTTTGTATCTTTTCCCCGTTGAGAGTCCTACTGAATGCATTTAACCTTGACCCAAGTGGTGATTTTGAAAATGTGCGGGCATCTTTGAACATGAAAGGGAAAAAAGGGGGATCAGAGGCCTAAATAGAAGCTCCTTTTTGAGCTAGATATGCCCAGTCGAGTGTGCCTATAGTTATTGAATTAGTCAAATTAGGCCCAAGCCCACCCATCTAACTATAGGGCCAAAAATTTAACTTGCCCCTAGCCTACGGGCTTAAAAACAGAGCCCAAATCTAAGCCCGGTGAGGATTAAGCTCTAATAAAGCATAGCCTGGACACCCAAAAGCTTGAACTCTGGAGGGGCCCCCTTGCATCACACAATGAGCAGGGCATTTATGTAAGGGCATGCTTGTTTGCTCTAGAATACATAAAAATTCATGGTCAAATGAGCTCCACCGAATGATTATTAAGAGATTCAAACACACGTACCCCCATTCACATACCCATGTCCCAACCAGCTAACCTACAGCTTATGACTATCTTACATTGATTTACTTGTCACAAAATGCGATGTTATTTGTTCATTTTAGTACGTTCACCTTTGATATTCATTTTTAACCACTTATAGGGCATGTTTGTTTACAGTAGAATACATAGGAATTGCATACATAGGGTGATTTAAAAGGAAGATTAAAGATGAATTTTAAAAATTGAATATTAAATAACGTTTTCTTTTAAGGAAATGGAATCAAATGAATATGATATTTAATGCTCATTTTTAGAAATTCACCTTTCAAATCTTCGTTTTTAATCACCCAATGTATCCAATTCCTATTTAGTTTAATGCAAACGAGTAAGGTCAGGAAGATTTGACTGAAAAGACATCACTTGGGTCCTTCATCCAAATTCTTTCATCAATACCATTTCTTCAGTGCACAGAGCTTCTCGATCTATACACTATCTTTTGTGAGTTCTGTTCCTGTAATCATTTTTAAACCATATTCTGTATGTAACTCCAAATTCTGAGATAAACTCCCTCACTACTTCGTCTTTACTTTTGATCGTCATCTTCCCTCTTCTAGATCTTTGATCATAACCCTTTAAAGCGCTGTAAATGAACTTCTGTTTCATTGTATTCTAACATCTTTAAAATTTTCTCTTCTATTCCAACTGTGTCTCTTATAGAGCCGGTCATTCCTAATTATATTAAGTATTCAGATTTAATCCTACTCCTCGATGTGAATGACTTTGAATCATTGACAGTAAAATGAAAGAAACTTCTAGGCCCAGGAAAGATTATTATTTGACAGTAAACGTCCAAGTTTTACCATCAGCCAAATTGGCAGTCCCATCTGCACATAGAGGTCGGAATTCTCACTCTGTAAGCACTGTCATCCATTGGATGTTGTGTGTCAGTCCATGCACCGAGAAGTAGTTGGAAGTGGGGTGGAGGTCAAAACGATGGATGGGCAATTAGCTGGCCACTGATATATACTACTAGTCGAGTCAAAATCATCCTAGTCCTCCATCTGCTCACGAAAAATCTGTGAGGCTTCTCAGCCAGGTCCACTCTAGGAATAATAAGAACTCACCAGCAATCAGATTTAGATGAATCCACACAACGCCACTTCTAATTGAGTTCCAGGAGGCTAGCAAAGACTAGAAAGAAAGTGGTGTCTCACTATTTACTTGACTTGGTGCAGAACTCACACGCCTCATAGGTAACATGATTGGGCCAAGATTACATCAAACCCAATAAAACTCATGCATAAATGGAACACTAATTTCCACGATTGCCATGCGGACTTCCCATTGCAGTGAAGAGAAGTGTATACAAGCACCTCCATATGACTCAGCATGGAGCTTGAGCAGATGAAAGATTGATTTCTTGGCCCATTTTCTGCACAAATCTAGGCTATGCTCTTACAAGTGAGTTTGGACATCTTTAACTCTAGTTACCCTGTAAATCTGTGATATGAAAAGGGTTACATGTAAGCCAAACCGTGTTGTTCGGATTCACCGTAAATCCGAACAAATCGCAGCTTAGCTTTTAATAAGGTATTCAAATCGCAGGGTTATTGTTGCAACTGAATAAACATGTAGCCAAATGTCCAAACACTGGAGTTCCTCACTTGAATTGAGGTTTATTTTTCTTTTTCTGTTTTTGGTAAAGGTGAATTCAGTTCGTTGTACTTTTGTTTATATAGATATCAAATGAGCCCTGAAGAACATCGTAGTGTTGCATTGTGGTCATCAGTTAAAAACCAATCACCATGGTGAATATAGAGCCATGATCCTTTAGTAAGTACTAACCATGACAAATCAAAGCAACACTATTGTAGAATGAGAAGTTTTTCCAGTGAATAAAATAAGCCGAATATTACAAAAATGAATGGACTGCGAGAAAAAAAATTCTCTTCAAAAAAGCAATTTCTGAATTTCTGGTACAAGAATGGGATACAAGACAGACTCTTCAGATGGTATTTACACAGCAGCTTATTCCGGAGAGAACAAAATAATCCTTGCCCAACGGGGAAAATTTTCAAAGCAACAATTCTAGATCTCAAAAGGGAAGCTGACCTTTCAGCAGCAGTGATGACCAGGCATACAAGAAACCAGCCCACATCACAACATCGTCCTCTTTCATGTCAAAAACAAGGACTCTAAATAATCATCAATGTAAGCAAGACAAGGCCAATGATCAGTTCTAATTCGAACTAATGTTGAAATCTCACTAACTTCCATTTGAAGAAGGAGATGAAACCTCGGAGGGAGAAATATTAGAACATGAAAGCCACCCATGTTTCTTTTCCCGACACTAGATGGACTATCAGGATCCTTTCCATTGTGAATGTACTTGAGCTGAAGAGGGCTGCTATGAGCTGGTGGAACCAGAGTGGCATCATCATAAGTGTCATATTTCCAGATGACATCCTTGATAACTCCACCATCCTTCACTGTGTTCACAAGGGATTGACCAGTCACGCTTACAATAAAAGGCGCCAAATAGCGTTCAACAGCTCCAATCAGATCGTATGCAGGAACTTCAAGCAGCTTCACAGAACTTATTCCACTAATTGCTGCAATGCCTTTGCCCCCTTTCAAAAGAAAGGTCTCTCGTCCGGTGCTGGAAGAATTACCACACGCTTCCCACAAGGCGTGGAACAAATCCGAGTAGTATTCAGGAATTGCATCTTCCATGATGTCAGAGGGAACAACAGCAGTGAGAAAAATGTCTTCGATACCCACTGTAATACTCTGCAGTGGACCACGGATGATTTGTCCATTCTCCGCATTTGCTTCAATAGAGACATCAACCAGACCTGGCATGGGCTTTCGAGGTTCCAATTCAATGATCACTGTTGCTCTGAAGCTTTCTTCTTCAATTTCATCAGAACCATTTTCTATAGGCACAATATCAAGGGAGCCTTTTACGCTCAAATCATGATATTTTCGAGAAGATTCGCCAAGTAGAAAGGGTATATGAAATGGTGGAATAGATCCATATGGTGCTGATGATGAAAAGGTAATGACAATTGCATATAAAGCAGGTAAAGAATCCACTCCATCTGAACTTGTACCAGATGTGTCAACTCCCCAGATGCGACTAAAGGGTTCAGACTCAAATCTCAATGTACATGGTATTTTTATCTTAAATCCTGGCATGTGTCTGAAATCAGGAATAGATGCAAAGTGCACCCGCAATATCCCTAGAATCTCAGCAACTTTTGAATCCATCACACGCAGAGGCTCCTGTGGCATTTCAATTCTCTCAGCTGCAGATGGAAGCTGGACATCAGAACCACCATCACCCTCCCCTTCCTTTTCTATATGGGGCTTACTGTCCCCAATTACTTCGAAATAGCCGTGCTTGTTATTTTCAATGCCCAAGCCAGATATGGCCAAGGACCATGATTGTTTAACAAGCAGTGGAATTACCCGCTCAAGATGAATGTATGAAGAGACAGCCTGTAAGTTCTTAGCATCATGAGAAGGACGCGGTGACTGAGCTTGGAAGAAAGCACCCAGATGTGGCGAAGGTGAAACACCAGGAAGTTGTTCGCCTAGATTCATTATGTGCCTAAGCTTCACTCCAGGAATGCATAAAAGCATTCGTAGGTATATCCTACAGGGATGACAGACAAGACTAGTAGCATTAATCATCGATGATTCTTTCTTTGAAGAAAGAAAATAATAGGTAGCATTAATTTATAAACAATTAACACAATTTTTTTTATGGATGTCTACTTGTGACACTTTTTTCTTCCTTTCTTTCTTTTTATTTTGTTGTCTAGAGGATCAACTTGTAATACATTAACATGAAAGTTCTCAACACTAGGTAAGGAGACAGTTCAAAATACAAGTATGCTCAGCTCCTTGCCATTTCAGAAAGTAGAACCATACTAAAAGTAGAGGTTCAAAAAATCACAAACAGAGCTGTATTCTCTTTCCAACTTTATACTTAGGAAAGAAAATAAAAAAATTGCTTGCGTGGCATTAAACATGAAATCTGAGGTTGTCACCTAATGCAACATGAGAAAAAAAATAAAAAAAGCATACAAGAATAGGCACATACAATCTCAATTGTACCTTGCATTGTCACGAACCTCCACATCCGGGAAAGACTGACAGGTGAAAGCTAAGAGCTGCGAAAGTGGTTGGAACACCCTTGAACTATGATGGTGCATAAGCATTGTTCGGCAAATGCCTAAAACTTTACTGCCTTGAGACCACGATCTCAATCCCGTCTCCGGGCCATGCTTCTCCACAAGAAAAACGATGTAGGCAGTGAGTAACTCTAACAAGCCGCAAGGTGGGACGGTCTCATCTTCAGCAATCCTATCAAAAATGGGGAAGTATGATGCCAACTTATAATCTATGGAAAGCTTTGAAAGCAAATGCTCGTCAAACGTCTGCAGCAAGCGCTCGCCAAAGCAACAATGGGAAGAGCAGCCCAACAATCGGTTGACAAAGGCAACAATAACAGGAACCAATGAACGGAACTCCCATGCCAAGTTCACAAGCTTAGTCTGCGCAGTTGAATTTCAAACAGCCTCATCACCAGAATGTTTTACTCCCTCCCATAAGTAAATTGAAATCTTAATGCTTATTCAAACATACCTGTATTGTTCGAAAGATGATAGATTCCATGGAAACCCGGAGCGAAGAATCATCCACACCAGAATGGGGCCTGACCCCAATTAAAAACTTATGAAGTGTGCGAAATGCCACCGCAGTCTCCAAGCTCCAAGGAGGCAGCCACTTGAATGCTGATACGCAGATAAGGCCCTCTTCAAAGAGCTTCACAACAGCAGTTCCTGTGCCCACATCTTCACCCACAATTCCCTCAATTTTCAAACTGGTGTCAATACAGATAGAGCAGTAGGCAAGCACATCGAGCTTCAAGGCCTTCAATGCGAGGGGATCGAATACATTGGGGTAAAATTCTGATGCCATTGGGACCAATGACTGTATCTTAATGGGTTTGAAACCCAATAGCCAGTGGAGGGGGAGCAGGCGGAAGGCCAGAGGCTGCTGGACTTCCTTGGACATGAGCGTGAGGCGCCGAGCGAGATCGCTCTCTTCGCCATCCAACGCATCTGAGAAATGCGAATACAGCATGAGAACAACATGGCATAGGATAGGATCATACGAGTAAAGCAGGCCAGAGAACTGCACCTTCAGGAGCGAGACCTGGAGATCGAGCACCGCCGCAATCCCCAACAGCATCCACATGAATTCCATCATCCCACACGGCGTTAGGATCTGCGGCCGCTCAAGCAAGAAAGCCATCACTTTCCTCAGCTCCTTGGAATTCAAATTCGAAATCTCCCTGCCACTAGAAGAATTCAAATTCTGAGCCGCCCCCTCGATGAGGGAATGCGGGATGTTGAAGGGAACCAATGGGAAGGAGGTGGAGAGGAGGGAGATGTTGGGGGCAGCGGCGGGGGACCGAAGTATGAGGTTGTGGATTGCAGCGGTGAGGAGGAGGATGTAGCTCTGGGAGGCGTGGGTGCGCTCGCTCTGGCAGAGATTCCAGAGGTGTGGGGTGATCTCAGCGAGGAGGCAGGGGTAGGCGTTTTCGAGCTCCCGGAGGCATTCGCAGGCGACGGAGCGGGTGTGGCGGTCGACGCTGTGATTGGGGCGGTTGGCGACGGTGAGGAGGAGCTCGACGAGGCCTTGTAGATGGCGGGGGGAGCGGTCGAGGGCGTCGAGGGAGATCATGAAGGAGGTGGAGGAGACCATCATCTGCTCTTTGAGATAGAGGGTGAGGGAGGCGGCGTCGACGGGGGATTGGACTAGGGAGCGGAGGGCGTCGAGGACGCCGGCAAGGGCGGGGGCGGAGGAGGAGGCCGGGTCGGGGATGAGGCGGAGGGAGTTCTCGTCGAGGAAGAGGATGAGGGAGGATTTGAGTGGGAGTGGGGTGTCTCTGCGGAGGAGGGAGTGGAGGGCGAGGTCGAGAAGGGAGAGTCCGGGGAATTGGGCGAGGCAGCGGTCGGCGGCGGATTGGAAGTCTTCGATTAGGGTTTCCCATTCCTGGGGGGAGAGCTGCTTGATTGGTCTCTCCATGAAAGAAGAAGAAGAAGAAGAAGAAAACCCTAGGAGAGATGGATAGAGATAGAGATGGAAAGAGAGAGAGAGAATAGAAACCCTAGGGTTTGGGGAAGGGTTAGAGGATGGGAGGGGTGAGGAAGGTGGAGAGGAGGGTTCGGATGAAGAATCCGAACTTGAAGATGAAAACCCAAGAGAATTTCATTTCATGGAGGGAAAGTTTGCTTTGTTTTCTTTGTTTTCTTTTTCTCAGATGGAGAAAGAGAGAGAGAGAGAGAGGGAGAGAGAGGGAGAGAGATCTGGTGGGGGTGTAAATAGACCTCTCCAAGCAGAGAGTTCAGTGAAGGGAGCAGGGTGGCAAGGGTTTTCTGCTTTTGCAGCACTAACTTGGGACAATCATGGTGGGCCGCTTGTTGCTATTTTGTCCATCCACTCTGCAGGATCACCTTTGATTAGCGCTGATCTTTTCACACTCTTATCTAATCCATCCACATTTAAACACACATTTTTTCATGAAAAGAGTATGAAAAGTGGAAAAGATTTTTCATAAAAAAACCTATTTTTCGTGAGGCCGTTTGTTTGTTTTTTTTTTTTTTTTTTAAATGAGCTAAATTTCTTTATGAATTTTGGAACACACTTACTCTCATTTTCTTTTCTTGTCAAATCTTTAGAAAAAAATATTCAACTTTTAAGGTTGTTAATTGAAGGACTATAATAGATTTTACATGGAGTTTATGGTTAGAAGAAACTATTCCATTGCCATCCCCTCCTATTGGGAAGATAGAAAGCATCCAAACAGGCTCCATTTAGGCACATATGCTTCAAATTTTCATCAAAAGTACATGAGGTAGAGATCAATCAACCTCGTCAAACACATAAAACGTGCATGAGTTAGGAATCAATCAATTTTATCAACGTGCATCAGATTTGATACTACTGTTAAAAGTCCATTCATTGACTCAATGCAAGTTCTCCTCATCACCTTGAATCTATCTAAATCCCTTCACACAAATACCTACTTCATTAATAGCATTTTGGTTACTATATAATGGATTCATCACACATGTCACCCTTACCTGAAGCTATTAAATGTTACTGAGACTTGAGCTAAATAGTATCACCCTTACCTGGTTACGTTTTGAGCTTGGGAATCACCCTGCCTTGCTTTTACTGTCATTCATTCAAATGGGACCAAGTCAAGAGTATGATTAATTATTTATTTATTTTTAAGATGAGCACCACACGTTCTTCTAGCTTTCCATTTCTTTTCTTCTCTGTTTTCAGAAAAGCATCCAAACAAACCAAAACAAAACCATAACGCTGTTGCTGTAGCTTTGCTCATTTTTGTTTCATTCTATTTGGCTATTTTTCAATTGGAGTTGGCCGCTATCTTTTTATTTTATTTTTATTTTTATTTTTATTTTTATTTTTTTTTGGGGGGTGGGGGTTTAACGGGAAAAACCCTCGTAAACGGTCATTTTATTAATTTGGGCCTAATAAAGTTGGGCAGACAGAAGTAGCCCCGAATTTACGCTTTTTTTTTATTTTTATCTTTTATTGCTATAGTCGATATCAGGCTCATTCTAGGCTCTCTTGTTCTCTCCAATCACACGGTTTTTTTGAAATCAGTTTTCTTGAAGAGAGAGGTGATGTGATCTGATCTTGAGATCATGGTGGTGGCAGCAAAATCTGCCACAAATTCCTCCAAAACCCCACAAGAAGATTCAAGTCATCGAAACCCATCAAGGCCAAGAACCCCTCTTCTTCCTTCTGAGAAGGACAATGGCGTCTGTAGGCGGTAAAAACGACACCTACTTAGATTGAGATGAGATCGGGGTGAACTTCTTAGGACGGGGAATGCTGAACGCCAAGAACCTGAAAAGGAAGGAGAAAGGCTAAAGTCAGAGCCCCTGGCTGCCGT
Source organism: Persea americana (assembly GCA_029852735.1). NCBI lineage: Eukaryota > Viridiplantae > Streptophyta > Magnoliopsida > Laurales > Lauraceae > Persea > Persea americana. Next base: position 50,467,330 of record CM056819.1, read on the forward strand.
GAACCGAAGGCACTCCGATGCCTGAGTTAGTTCTGAGGAGACTAAACAGGAGGAGGAAGAAGAGAATGAAACAGTGTGGAGTATTGCGAGTTGTATGTTGCGTACCTCTCATGGGACTGATCCCATGCGTATATATAGGTGAGCGTTCCTCGTTCATTCTCTCTGTGAGTGGGGGTAGGTGAGGTGAGGTCCCATCGATCCTTACCCTGGCTGGCTGCAGTAGGTAGAGTGGGCAACATCCCATCCTCACTTTCCATGCCTTCAGTCAGTTGACGTACATGGCTGATAAAGCAAACCTCTTATCGCCATAAATGAGCGATCCTATCGTCATAAATGAATGCTCATATCTGTCTGAGCGCGCTGTATTTCCAGGAGGAGGGTGGCGGCCCACTCTGTCTTTAGCATTCTAGTCTAAGACCAAGGATGGCTCGGCCGTGGTGTGCCTATGTACTGAGCTGGAACCTGTGCGGAGCTGCCGAACCGCGGTGCCGCGCTGGCACTGTTTTGACCGAGCTGCCGAGCTGACGGGATTCACCGCAGAGGCCGAGGTGATTGGCGAGTCTAGCCGTAATCCTCGCTTAACTTCGTCATTACGGTGTTTTACCCACACAGCGTCTCTCACCCTCCTCCTCCAAGAAAGCCCAAACACAAAGAAATCTCCTCCAGATACGTGTCCCCCTCCTCCTCTTCTTCTTCTTCATCCTCCACAAGACACCCATCTCCACACATCTCCCGTTCGGGCGCCGCGCCCAAGCCTTTCGCCCTGAAACGCTTGCAATCCGCCGAGCGAAGCCGTCCTGGGACGCCTCGCCCCACCACGTCGCTGCCGGACTCGAAGCCAGCCGATGCTGCTGCTGCAATGCCAGCGGAGTCCAAAGTCCTCTGAACTCGAAGCCCGCCGAGCAGTGCTGGCCAGGAAGAATCTGGCAGGCTAATCCTCTTGCGAGGAGCTTGGACTGTACCGGAGAGAAACCGAAGGCCGGAGGGATGCCAGGATCAGCGGTTCGTGGGTTGCAGCTGTCCATGATTGATAATGGGAGGCGGGTTTTGGTGGATGGAAGAATTCGCGCTGATTTGGGCCATGGTGATGTGGGGTGGAAGGCATTGCAATCCAAAGCGTGGGGCTGAATTTAGTTTGGGAATTTAAACAGTAATGTTTGGAGGTTTGGGGTTTTGATCGGGATAGTTTGAAGAATCAAAGGCTTGGCACTTGTAGTTTACTCGATTTATGCCTGGGGCTGAATTAGGTGAAGATGGTTGTTGCATCTCCTTCTCCAATTTCTTCCCCTGCTGCAAGAGGAGCTTCACCACCTTCGGTTACAGCAAAATCACCTCCATCACTCTCTTCCTCACGATCTCAAGATAGTTCTAGTCCACCTACACCTTCAAATTCTTCATCTTCGGTTTAAAGACATTGTTTTGGAGGAATGGTGGAGCAAACCCATGTAGTTTTGGGCGACCTTATGTATGAGAGTCGATATTGACTATAACATAAAAAGATATAAAAAAAAGAAAGAAAAAAGAAACGTAAAATCCACCCCATTCTGTTTATCCATTTTTATTGGGCCCAAATCAATAAAATGCACATGTATGAGGGTTTTTCCCGTTAAGCAACCCACCCCCCCCCCGCCCGGGTTAAATGTAGGGCTAATCAAATGCAATAGATGCCTTTGGAATAAATGGTAAACAAGTTTCTATTTTAACCATCAATAGTAATTTTAATTCATGGTATTGACGTCTGTTTTACACGCGTTAGTATCGTATGTTGGATGATATAAAAGTTCCTTTTCCAAACAAAAACAAAATTAATTCGTGTTTGTTATCTCAAAATTCATATTTGAACTATGATAAGATTTTACGATGCCCGTCAAATAAATTTAATACAACCATCTTTCTTTATCCACGTTTGAGGTCAATAGAGGCTAAAGATTTCACTCAAGATAAATAAAATGAAAAAAAAAATCATATAGGTAGCCCTAACATAATTGGGACTTGAGACAATCTTAAAATTAAACATCATAATCAACCTAACTTCTTAGGGTGAATTAAAACACACAAAATTGACGACCATGAGCTTTGAAGTCTTTCAACTAAATAAAAAAAAATCTCCTCCATAGATGCTTGACATGGACCTCTCAAAATCTCAAAAAATGCTAATGATTGTGATTTGCCATGCACCCCAGTGGACCCCACGGGCCGCAGTCTGGGCCCCTCTTAGCCTAGACCTGAAAAGGACTCGGACACTCTATCCGGAACAAAATCAAAATGACGAAACTGCCCCTCTCTGGCAAAACCCTACGACGTCCTTGATTTCTTTCCCTTCCTTTCCCTTCTTCCTCGCGCAAAACCCTAGCTCCTTCAATGGCGGCATTGCTCAAAAATCCTAAAAGCTCGATCGCTCGATGTTTCTTCTCGACAATCTCTTCCTCCTCATCTGAGAAGCCCTCGATTCCTTTCCGTTCCATAAAATCCACCATCCGATCCGAATCCGATCCTGAGAAGATCGCCGAAATCTTCCAGAAATCCTCCGATTCCTCCCGCTTCCGCCGCGATCGGCCCGTCTTCGATCTCTCCGTCCAAAAACTCGCCCGCCTCCGCCGCCCCGATCTCGTCGAACGCGTCCTCGAGCACCAGAAATCGTTCGCCGGCGCGTCGGGGGCGAATACCGAGGGCTTCTGGATCCGGATCATGAAGCTCTACTCCGACTCCGGCATGGTCGATCAGGCTGTCCGTACATTCGACCAGATGGCGGATATCGGCTGCGATCGCACCCAGAAATCGCTCTGCGCGCTCCTCACCGCCTTCTTGTCCAATGGCCAGTTCAATCGCGTGCACGATTGCTTCGCGGAGATGCCGAAGAAGATTGGGGTTTCTCCGAATGTCGCCGCGTATAATCTCGTCCTGAAGGCTTTTGTTGCAGAGAAATCGCTCGCTCCGGCGCGATCCCTGGTGGCGAACATGGAGAAAGAACCTGGGGTAATACCTGATCTTGCTTCTTATAATATACTGTTAGGTGGGTACTTGGAATTAGGTGATGAAAGTGGATTTAATGAGATTTTGAAAGAGATTTCTTTGAAAGGATTCAGTCCCAATGTAGTTACTTACAATCATAGGATATTGTTTCATTGTAGTAAAAATGAGAGCTTTAAGGCTAAGGAGTTACTGGAAGTGATGGATTCTAAGGGGATTAAACCCAATTCAGCTAGTTTCAATGCTGTGATTGATGGGTTTTGTAAGGAAGGGGATATAGTTTCAGCAAAGAGTGTTTTTGAGAGTATGCGTGGGTGTGAGTATCTTTTGCCCAATTCTACTGCTTATGTTATGATGATTCGGAATTTGGTTGAGAAGGGGGAGTTTGAATTGGCACTGGATTTATGTAAGGAGAGTTTGAGGAGAAAATGGGTGCCTCCATTTGAGTCCATGGTAGGACTGGTTAAGGGTCTTGTGAAGATTTCTAAGGTTGATGAGGCAAAGGACGTTGTTGAGAGCATGAAGAAGAAGTTGACTGGGAGAGCTGTTGGTACGTGGATGAAGGTTGAAGCTGCTCTTCCATTGTAGGATTTTTTATTTTTTTTTTGACTGAGGAGAATGCTCTAACAATCGTTTGATAGAGCTCTATTGCTTCATGTTTGATTTTGCAAGATAAGAAGAAAAGAACAGCATTTGGTGAGAGAATCTGGATTATGAGAACAAGTTACTTGGTTAAGTTCTGGTTTTAAGTTTCCCTATATCTTGCAGAATTAAGAGAAACATGTTCACCTAGATTTTATTACATAACTTCTTTTACTTGATTTCCATGCAGTAATTGTTACAATTGATTGCTATCTTAATGAAGTCATATAACCAATCACCAGAAAAGAAGGAAAAAAAAACATCTTCTTTGAAATTCCTTTCTTCCTTAGGATGCTTAGTTTTCATCAATGTCATTGATAACAAAATTTCTTATATGGCAAAAGACCCCTCAGTGAGGGTAAGGTCCATGAGAGGTGACTTTAAAACAATCTTTTGTAATGTAGTCAGCTAAATCATTTTGTATCTCCACATGCAAAGAAAGTGAACATGTCAGTCCTGTTATTCAAACCCTTACCCCAGACAAACCTACGCAAGTCTCCATTGTAGTAAAGAAGCCGACGATGCCTTAGTTTGTCCAAATCTCACAAACACACGAATGGTTTCATCCCCGCAAGTGCTCTCAGTTTCACATTTTAGCATCTTTTTTAACCTAACTTGAAAACTATTGAGTATTTCCTTGACCTCGTCAAAATTTAATACTCACTCTGGGAGGATGTATCATGTATTTCGCAATGGAGATATTTTATTGTGAACACTGAGTTTTGGCAGTCCACATAGCTAGTTCTTGTGTATAGGATGATTTTAGCGTAAAGGTGCGCTTGTTTCTTTTTAACACCTTTTGCGTGTTGATAAATATGGCATTGAACCCTCCTGAAATGTTACTGAAGACCATCAACTGTAGGGCATAGGAGATGTTTCTTTTGGTTGTATACTGTGAAAGGTTAGACTTTAGAGGGGGCCATTTTTATGGAGTATTTCAGTGTTTCATTGTTGTCCAGTGGGAAATGCAGAGGGTGGTTTTAAGGCTTAGGATTATGTTTCCAGGAGCCTCAAATGCTTGAACACTGAAGTCCCACTAATTTAAAAAAGAAAAAAAAGTGAGTCATTATATACATTGTGGTCCATTAGTGAGCCATCCACTCTTGTCACTTGTCAGACAGATGATATGGAGAGGCTGGTTTGATTTAAAGGACGAGGATGCCTTCTTTTTTTTTTTTTTCTTAATAGGTTGGCTTACTCCCCAGCAGTGACACTATCAACCTGAAGATCCAGGATACCTGAGCATGTGTGTGATACCGGGTAGCCAACACCATTCAACGATGAGTGTGTCGGCGAGGGTGCCAAGCTTTGCTGCTCTGAAACCTAGATGTAAATGAATTGTACAATTTTGTCATCAAGAAATGAATTTGCTCACACACCTGCTCATGATGTTATTGATGGTACTAGAACCTTTGCCCTTCACCTAGCACCTGGGTGAGTACTCAAGACCTTAAAAACAGGGTGAATTTTGAGACGGCATTTGTTGCTAGTTAAACCTAGCTGCTTCTTTCTGGATTAGAATTGTATTAAAAGAAGGCTCAGAACACTGCATAACCTACCTATCACTGTGAAACATGGACAGATAATCTACCTTACTGGATACCAACCTATTCAGAAGTATTTTACCAAAAAAAAACCTATTTAGAAGTAGAGGAACGTGACCCCTGACACATCAGGATGTTGAGATTTTTTCCTCATTGATGCATTTACCTGCATGATTGTCTGGGACTACTCAGACTTTCCTTGATGCCTTTGAGCCTCATACTTTATAATGCATTCCGAATGAAAGTGAAGTAGATAGCAGTTTATATCCGAGGATAAAACAGTAGGTAAAACTTCAGCTATTGTCTTCGAAGGATGTCAGTTGATGGGTGGTGTAAACATGCAGCGGCAGCTTGGGTGAGAAGATAGTCAATCAGGGTGCAGCGAGTTTAGCAAGTTGATGTCGTCCGCTCTGCGGCAGTAGAACCTTGCTTTCCAGTCTGTGACAATCCGGTCAGAGTGGGCCTCTGCCATGTTGTCTTTACTCTTGGGAATGGTGGTGCTGCCTATACCTGAAGAAGTGAAGTTTGTGCAGAGTATTAATTAACACATTCACACCCACTTTCACCAAACCAGACCATCCCCTTCACACTCTCCCCCATGGCCAACTCAGCTCTATAAGCACACACGAACGCGCGCAACAACAGCAACATATATATAAAAAAAAAAGTAACAGTGGTTTAGAACCAGATCCCCTCCAGCAAATTAGATGTGGTCTACCAGTAGATTGGTTTAGATTTTATTTTATTTAAAACTTTTATTGGAAGGTGTTCATCTTAATACCGTCAGTTTATGATGTTTTAGTATTAAAAAAGATGTAATGTAATGGGGATTTTGAATAAGGGGAAATTACAAAATAGGGCTAAAGTTTGTTTGTAGATTTCAAAACAGGACAAGATTAAAACAATATTTCAAAATGGGCCTTAAGTTTTCCAAATGAATTTCAATTCAGGACATCTAGCGAAATTGGATGAATTCCGGCCCATTTCTCCCCTTTATTTTTCAAAGTCCCAAAAGTGCCCTTTTTAGGGCATTTTAATTTGAGGGAAAGAAAAGACAAAGAGGGCGGTCTATTTCTCTTGGTCCTCTTCAACTCCTCCTTCCATCTTCCCCTCTCCTCTTCCTCCTTCCTTCCTTTAGAAGCTTCTCTGCAACGTCATCGGCTAGTACCGGCAATAGGATCCTCTGGCATAATGTAAAGGATGATCTTGCTCCTAAAAAGTTGGTACATGAGGGTCTCCTCAATCCATAATGAGCTCTTCATTATGAGGTTTCTTGCATGTGGTGCCTCGGGCATTGATCAAAATCACAAACTCGTCGCATTTGGGCTATGGCAAGAGGAGGCTTCTGAGATTTTCAGGTCCAGTCGTGTTTGACTACATTCACGAAAGTTCACTGTAATAGTGTTGCTGTGGTACTCTATTTATAAGCTTTAACCATGTGTTCTCTACCACATATGGAATCATTAAAATATTTAAGCTATCAAGGGTCAGCTACTAGTGATTGGTGATTCAAGGACGGTGATAGGGAGGGGCTCAAAATCATTGTCTCTTCTTAATAAAATGATGGTTGATTTTAGGAAAGCCATCACATTGGTGAAGTGCACAGGAAAGGAGCGTTGACATTTTTCCTTATTTTAAAAAAGATAAAGTGCTAGAAAAAAAATCAGAAAATTCATAATGTCACCATGTTCTCAGGGAAGATAATGGAGAACCTATAAGCAATTTTCTGACCAATTCTGCACTAGCTCTATTCAAATGCCTTTAATTGTAAATCCGCTCGGTATTATGATGTTCTCACATTACTTTTCTTTTCAAATGCTAGAGATTTTGAGCATTATGCTGCATGAAGTAAAGGCTATAGGATGTTGTCTCTTGGAATTAATCTTGGAGTATGGAAAGTAATCATGGCCTTATATGTCAACAGGGCTATGACCGCAGCTATGGCGAGCACTGACAACCCTATATTTCACACATAGCAGGACTGTGGTTGCCAGTACTTACTGGTGACATCGGAGAAAAGTTGAGGAAGAGGAAAGGGGAAAAATGGAAGGAGCCGTTGTTGAGGGGCCAAGAGAAAAGATTGTCTCTCTCTCTCTCTCTTTTTTAACTTAAAATGGCTTAAGGGCACTTTTGGGATTTTGAAAAAGAAAGGGGAGAAATCAGTCGGAATTCATTCAATTTCACTGGATGTCTTGAATTGAAACTTATTTGGAAAACTTAAGGCCCATTTTGAAATGTTATTTGATTTTGTCCTTTTTTGAAATCTATAAAAAACATAAGCCCTGTTTTGTAATTCTCCCTTTTGAATAATTAATTAAAATGGCATTTTCTATAGGAAGCTCTTACAAAAAAATGGTCTAGGCTCTTGTTCGAACTTGCCCCTGTTTGGTAATTTTACCGTAAAATAAAGATAAAGTAAAACATCAAATTAAGAGAGAATAAAGTATAAGTGGATTATGATGATATTTTATTTTTAGTTGTTTGATATAAATTTTTTTTGACTTTTTGTATAGAAAAGTAGATGTTTTTTTGTCTTTTAGTGAAGAAATGATGTTTTTTTACCTATTTTTAAAAGTGATAAGAGAATTTTGAAAAAGTACACTTTTGATGTAACCCCTTGTTTGAAAAATGAAGGCTTACTTGACTTTTACGAAACTAGTAAAGTGCCAAACTAGCGAATCTGCTATAGAATGCTCTTTTTTCTCCAACATCCAATCTCATTTGGATGGGTGTGATAAACATGGGGCTTGTGACAGTCGGGAGGGCATAGCGGTGTCATGTGGACTGCCTTGTGGGGCTTGCAAATCATGTGTGAGGTACGCATGGATTAAAAAATCGGCCGATACCGATTCATATCGGCCGATATGAATCAGTATCGGCCGAAACCGATACGAGATATTGCCTGCGATACCGGTTTCGGTATCGCAGGCAATATATCGCCAAAATATCGGCGATATCTGCCGATATTTTCAAAATATCGGCAGAACCGATATCTCGGCCGATATTTTGCAAAATATCGGCCGAGATGATATATAATGGAAAAAAACCCTACTTTTTTAAAAATCCCCAATCTTCTTCTTCTTCTCCTCTCCTCTCATCTTCTTACTCCTTAGGGGCTGCAACTACTCTCCATCTTGTATCTTTTCAAATCTCAAATTTATTTCTTAAAGAAATATTATTCAAGCCTCAAGGTAAGAGAAAATCAATTTATACCATTTTATTATGTGTTTTTTATTTTTTATTTTTAGATGAAGCATAGAAATCATTTGGTTTGTTACTTTGGTTGTGTTCTCCACTTAGAAGTTAGATCTACATACTTTCATGCTAGATCTACTCATACAAATGATTTTTAGATTTTTATTTTAATTATTTTATTTTTGGATTTTAAAATATTTGAATTATAATATATCATTTTTAGGGGATTTCATCATAAATATGTTGTTTCAATGATTCATGATCATTGTGTGGTTTATAAATGATTGATTTACACACTTTTATGCTAGATCTATATATTTAGTATTTTGAAAATGATTTTATTAAATTTTGATTTTTCTAAAAATAATTGTTTTTACTTTTTACTTGTTAGAGCATTTATGATACCAAAGGCTTATTAATAGTGTGTAGATGATAGATCTACATCTACTCATAGTCATAAACATGATTTAGATTTTTATTTTATTTATTTTATTTTCGGATTTTTCAATATTTGAATTATAATATATCATTTTTTGGGGATTTCATCATAAATATGTTGTTTCAATGATTCATGATCATTATGTGGTTTATAAATGATTGATTTGCACACTTTTATGCTAGATCTATATATTTAGTACTTTGAAAATGATTTTATTAAATTTTGATTTTTTTAAAAATAATTATTTTTACTTTTTACTTGTTAGAGCATTTATGATACCAAAGGCTTATTAATAGTGTGTAGATGATAGATCTACATCTACTCATAATCATAAACATGATTTAGATTTTTATTTTATTTATTTTATTTTCGGATTTTTCAATATTTGAATTATAATATATCATTTTTTGGGGATTTCATCATAAATATGTTGTTTTAATGATTCATGATCATTGTGTGGTTTATAAATGATTGATTTACATACTTTTATGCTAGATCTATATATTTAGTATTTTGAAAATGATTTTATTAAATTTTGATTTTTCTAAAAATAATTGTTTTTACTTTTTACTTGTTAGAGCATTTATGATACCAAAGGCTTATTAATAGTGTGTAGAAGATAGATCTACATCTACTCATAGTCATAAACATGATTTAGATTTTTATTTTAATTATTTTATTTTCGGATTTTTCAATATTTGAGGATCAACGGGATTATTTTTGTCCAATTAATTTGGACTACATTTTTTCAGAAGAGGATACAGTGTTAGGTGAATGGTTGGAGGAACAAGAAGAACCAATGTTAGATAAAGGCCCAGAGTTTGAGGAGTTGATGGAGGAATTGACTGGGGATAGGCCTGAGCCAGTAAGGGCCTCAGAAAGGATGGAAGAAATAAACTTGACAATGCAACAGGGGCGCGCACCTGATACAAGTCAACCAAGGGGAAAGGAGGTGGACGAGGAGAGTGAGTCAAGTATTTCTACTTCATCATCATCAGCAGGAATTCCACCTGACTCTCCCGGGGATGAGGGTCATTATAGAGATGATGAGCCTCTCACTTATGAGACAGTTGAGCATTTTCCTGGTGCTACTGAGTTAGATCCTCGTCGTGGTTATGTCAGGCATGTTGGAGGGACCGAGGCAGGGAGTAGTAGTGGGACGGGCCCTGCTGGACAAGGAGTGGGGGAGGTACTCATGGTCATTATGGGGGTTATGTTGGCCAACAAGGTGCTATGTATGGACAGTATGGGGATTATTCATATGACCCTAATTGGGTACCCCCTTCACCAACACCGATACTTTCTATCGAACAGATATTAATTGAGCAAGGAAGGCTTCCCCCACGACTCCCCCAACGACCTATTCATGCCCCTCATTTTTATTTCATGCCATTGGATTACAACCAGCCATCTCAATCTACAGGGGATCAACATAGTTCATCATCTTATCAGGAACAATCTGAATATGGTCATGGGTATGATAGTGCTGCACAACAGTATGGAGCATATCTTTTTAACCAATACCGGAGAAATGATGATGATGATGATGATATCGAGCCTGGGCGACACTCCACTTGGAATTAGGCTATCAATCTGTCAATCTGTCATACACTCATGGTATTAAATTTCTTAACTTATTTGTTGATTGAGTTAGTATTAAATGATGATTGGTATGTTATCTTTATTTTCTTATATTTTACACTAATAAATTGATCATGAGCATCAATAATGGTTGTATTATATGAAATACTGGAGAAGACAATGAACTGCGAGTCTGCGATACAGACATGACTCATAACTTAAGGTGACCGAGATTTTGATTTATTGTTGTTACTAATGGAAAAAAATATTGTTTTCTAGCATTTTCTAATATTCTGGATTTTTTGGATATTTTGGTGAATTTTTTTGGATTAAAAAAAAAATTCACACCGCGACAACCGCGACGGACCGATATCCGCGACCGATACCGATATCATATTGGTTTTTCGGCCCGGCCGAGACCGCGACCGAAACCGAGATTTTAAACCATGGAGGTACGAGATCGAAGGATCTAAATGGGCCTATCTTTGTTTAAAATATTAAGCTTGTTAAATTATTCTAATCTTTTGACCATGGCCTTAACTTTAACGGTTTTAGAATAAATAATTTTTTTAATTTAATGATCAATCCCATTTGGGTCAATATTAAAAAAAAAAAATTGGACCTCAACATTTGGTTAGCTTGACTTAAATTACAAACAGGTCTATACGTCGTCATCCCAAGTGTTTGGGTATGGAGCATGGGCCCATATATAAGCCTAACCCAAAAGGACATGGTTATACCTTATAAATTGACAGCATCCCAACCCAATTCCCAAAGCCCACTCTTTGGAGGACAGTGGGAGCAGTGTTCCCTGTAACTTCCAAGAAATTTCCCAGCAGCTACTGGGAATTTCTTTTCTTGGCCTGAACTATTTCACCGATGCTACCACGAACTTGCTTCATCTCTTCCTCTCAATTCCAAACCTTGTTCCACTGGAAAAAAAGAAAAAAAACCCTCTCCTCTCAGCTGCCTCGGCTATATAAGAACCACCGGTGGAATTGTTTTGAAACAGCCCCTCTCTCTCACTCACTCACTCAGGCATAAACCAAGGTAACCATTGTTGTAATCTAACATACTCATGGATTCAAATGTCAAACAGAGTCTCATGGATGCAAATGCTGAACAGAAGGTGGTCTCCAATCCCAATCCCCCCATCAAATACAGCAGCAAATATGAGCTGATGAGCCTCTCCTTCCTCTGCTTCACCACCATAATTACCATCATTCGATCCCATGACCAGCCCTGGGAAATCCCATATGCAGTCAACGTATGCTTCCTGGCCGTGCTGTTGTTCCTATGCATCGATGTTTTCAGCCGCTTGCCAGGGATTGCGGACAAGCAAGAGAAATTGAAGGCTCCCATTTTCATCCTTATAAACATAATCAATTTTTCCTATGTCTATGCCATTTCGGAATTTCTCACTCCAACCAAGAGACGGTTGATGTGGTTTCTTATTTGGTCGACCCTCATTTTTGGCACCCTTTTTACGTTTGTATGTCCTATTAAAACTAATCACAAGGACAAGGACAGGGCAGATGCCAATGGGTGCTCTTTGCCTGTGGAAGGCTTACCATGAATCTATTCATTTACTTGGATTCAAGTTATGCATGGGTTTATAGATTTGGGTTTGTTGTTTGTGTCAATGCATTATAAGTAGTTTTTGTGTTCATCTGCATCTTTAGACTTAATGTATTCTGCATTTAAGTTAATGATGTGAAAGGGTTTGTTGTAAATACAAAAGAATAGTAGTTATTTTGTATAAGTAGAATTTTATTGTTCAAGTGTTTCAGTAGTGGAAGAGCTTCAAGAAACTCTCATTTTTGAAATTTTTTTTTAGCGATAGAAGAGGGCCCGTTTAGAAGGTTGTGTGATGAAGATAATTTTTTCGTGCCCTTCGATTAATACAACTAATGGATTTTCATGAGATCCACAGTTGTCTTTTCATCTTTTTCTCTTCTTAAAAAAAGAACTTACATATCTTCCCTTTTTTAACATTAAGATGATGAGTGATATTGAAGTTTCAATTCATCTTAAGTTTCAAACTCAACATATAAAAAATCAGTGTGGATTGTGAACAAAACCTCTTTCTGTTAGCAAGATGAACAAAAGCAATACAACTGAAACAGATTTATAATGCTATCTAAAGAAACTTGAGATACATACAACATGCCCCTGTCAAGATGCATCCCAAGTGTACCCGCACAAGAGGGAGTTGCATCTAAAGACACCATACTTTTGAAATAACAACCGACTTTGATGGCTTTAAATTTGGCATCAACATTCTTCAAAAGAAAAAAAAAAAAAAAAAACAGAGAGCGAGATCGCACGCTTGAGTGAGAGAATTCTGAGACACTACCGTGTTACTTGGTTAATTTATGATTCCCAGTTGCTCTGTATCTATCAGAATTGAGAGAAACAGGTTCACCTATAACTTCTTTGCTTGAATTAGCTTTGATTTCTGTGTGGGTAAGACACCGTAATGACGAGATTAAGGGAGGATTACGGTAGGAGTACTTGCTGTCCACCTCGGCCTTGGTAATCACAGCCCAGCAGTTCGGCGGCTCGGTAAGGTGCGCCGACTCAAGAAACCTCCACCATGCAGCTCGACAGCTCGGTTAGGAGTGCCAGCACAATGGGGTAAGCTCGATAGCTCGGCGTGAGTGCCAGCTAAGCACAGTGCCCAACTCGGCCAAGCCATCCCTGGACCCGGTAGAAACGCTGAAGGCAGAGTGGGCCGTCACCTTCCTCTAAGAAGTACCGGCGCGCCCTGACAGATAGGAGCACTCATTTATGGCGATATGATCGTTCATTTATGGCGATAGAATTGCTCATTTATGGCGATAAGAAGTTGGCTTTATCATCCCTTAACATCAACTGACCAAAAGCATGGAAGGTTCTGATGGGATGTTCCCTTTTTACCTACCGCCGAATGTCAGGGTGATGATCGATGGGACCTCACCCCACCTACCCCCACTCACAGAGAAAATGAACGAGGAATGTCTACATATATACATGTGAGATTAGCCCCATAGAGGTACGCAACACACAATACACAAGATATTGTCTCTCATTCTCCTCTCCCTCCTCCTCCTGCTTAGTTTTCTAAGAACTAACTCAGGCATCGGAGCGCCTTCGGCTCACGGCAGCCAGGGGCTCTGACCCAAGCCATTTTCCTTTCCTTTTCAGGTTCTTGGCGTTCGGTATTCCCTGATCTACAAAGTTCATCTCAATCTAAGTGGGTGTCGTGTTTTCACCGCCTACAGTTTGGCGCCGTTTGTGGAGATCACTGAACAAAAAGCTTTCGAACACCATGCTTCCAAAAACCAGAAATGGTGAAGGACCCTCCAAGGGCAAGGGGCCAACCACGCAACCTGTGCTGGTACAAGGTCCACCCCCTCGACAGAGAAGGTCAGGAGGAAGGTCCCTTACAGTCCAGTCGGTATCGAAATCTAGGGGGCTGACAATGCCTTCTTTTCACAATGTTACGCCTCCAGAGCAACCCCGTCATAGCAATGAGCACGCCAGGCGAGATGACAAGTCAGTCACAAAGTTACGAGAAAAGTCAGCACGGGTTGGATCTCAGTCCCACCACCAGGTCAACCCTGACAAAGACGAAGACCCTCACCTGGATGAGATCAGAGCTCAGAACCGCCTCATTCAGGAGCAGGACAAGCTTATCCTGTGGCTCAAACAGCAGCTCCAGGAGAAGAGAAGGGCTCGGAGTCCTCCACCCAGGCATAGCCAGGCTCCTCTGGGCCACGGGCGGGACCTGAGGCATGTCCTCGATAATAAAAGGCGTGATCGAGTCCACAGAGAAGAAGATTCCAGCAGCAGCCACGAGCATGAAGGGCCAAAGAAGCAGCGGAGGATACCAGAAAACGAGGAAGAGCTCAAGCAATGGATCGACCGGCAGATCAAGAAGATTGTCTGCCAGAATATGGAGACTGCTGGTATTGCCCGAGACCAGTGCAGTGCTTTTGAAGCTGAGGACACAGGCGCATCTCCTTTCTCCAGGGAGATCAGAAAATACTCCCTCCCCGAGAAGTTCAACGTCCCTAGGTTCACCCTGTATGATAGAACCTCGGACCCTGCGGCTCACCTCTAACATTACATCCAGAGGATGTCGGTTTGGGGGGATGACGACTTCCTGAACTGTCGAGTCTTTTCCTCCAGTTTGGGAGATCTCCCCCTGCGATGGTTCTGTTCACTCCCTGGAGGCTCCATCTCCAGTTGGCGGCAGCTCCGGACATCCTTCCTGGGGAAGTTCCAGGCCCATCGCGTCATCCCGAATACCGATGCTGATCTGATGGCCCTCCGGATGCAAGAAGACGAGAACGTCACCCAGTTTGCCCGTCGCTTCTGGACTGTTTACAGCCAGATCGAGTGCGCTTCTGAGGAGATGGCGGTTAAATCCTTTCAGCTGGCCCTGCGTCCGGGCATCCAGCTTCGGGCGCAGTTGGTCATGTACCCCGTGGCCACCATGAAAGAGCTGATGACCCGGGCAAACCGGTTCATCCGGCAGAAGAGGACGAGGTCCGAGAAAGGGAGAACTTCGGCCTCACCCTGAAGGACCGACCATCCAAAGGAGACACGAGGTCCTCCAGGAGGGAGGACCGCCGCAGAGACCCATCCCTGGATCGGCACAGGGCCCGTTGTAAACACCTCATTTGGCCCCTATGATAGGCTTAAATACCTATCATATATAGCGATGCCGCCATATCACCCATAATTGAATGATTAATGACATAATTCAGATTAATTAATGACGATGAAGATGCTTGTTGCTAATTTTAGACTTAGTTCGACGATTTCTAGAAATTCGCGAGAGAAAAGCCAAGTCGCGTCAAGACCTTGAGTCCAATTCACTACTCACACAAGGAGTGAACCATGACAATACTCAAACCCTTTCCGGACCACTTAAGATATGCTTAGGCCAATCCCTCCAAAGACCATGCTTAGTTTGCCAAAATATCACCCGATTAGCCTAAGTTAGGAAATCGAATCCATTGGTCCAGAGATCCCTCATATTTTTCAGCCCCTATTTGTCAAGACATTTACACCATTGAATTCCTCACTTCGAGAGCTTTCCGGCGATATGTAGAACGTCCAAATCCGATAAGCGAGTCAAAAGTTATGAGCTTCCGAAGTTTGTCCTAAGAAGAGATGAAAATCACATAGGCACCACCCATGTGGCGCCCATCCTATGGAAAACCATCTAGGCGCCCCATGGTGGGCGCCCACACAGCCCAGGACCACCTAGGCACCCCATGGTGGGCGCCCAGCCTCCACATTTCACTAGTTGGCCTAAAAATAGCCCGGGACCACTCAACGTAGGGTCTGAACTTCGGAAATGAATCGACTCCACCTAGGCACCACCCATGTGGCGCCTACCCTACTAAGTTCCACATAGGCGCCAACCCTGTGGCGCCCACACTTCCTAGAATCACCTAGGCACCCCATGGTGGGCGCCCACCTTAAAATTTAGTTGTTTGGTTCGAGATTAGACCGGGACCACTCATATATAGGGACCGAGCACCGAAGACGAACCGAACCACCTAGGCACCACCCATGTGGCGCCCATCCTTGAAGTCCACCTAGGCACCACCCATGTGGCGCCCAGCCTTGAAATCCATCTAGGCACCACCTATGTGGCGCCCAACCTATTAGTGCTAATGTAGGTCCCCCCAGCTGAAGATATATCCGTTCAATTTCGACTCCAAATGGGACCAAGGACCAAAAGCGAAGCACGAACCAGCTGGGCACCACCCTGTGGGCGCCCACTCTCTCCAGGATCACCTGGGCGCCACTCTGTGGGTGCTCAGACTGTGCGGGCCATGTGGGCGCCACCCCATGGGCGCCCATCCTCCCTCAAACCCTAGTTCACTCTAAAATAACTTAAGCCGCCTAGGGATGCGTGAGACCTTCTAGAAACGCGAATTAATGAAGCCCTAGCTCTTCTAAACTCGTCCCAAACCTATATAACCCCTCTTAACTTCATTTATAAGAGGAGGCTACCTAAAAACCCTAAGAAAAGAGGCAAAAAGAGAGAATAAGCAAGAAGAAGAGAGTTAGCCACCATTAGAGAAAAACTTCAGATCTATGGTAGAGGAAGGAGAAAGAGAGGAGGAGGCTTCCATATTTTCAACTCGAGCTATGGATCTCTGCGAAGGTTTCAATCTAGGAACTTGAGAAACGTTTCGTTATACCGGTATTCCTAGATCTCTCCTTTCTTTTTCTACATTCCATTACCATTCATATGCTTAGGACCATTTGAGCATCGTAGATCTACATTAACTTGTGATAAATCTGATATTAGCATCTCATCTTATTAGGAACATGTTTAGGTTCATTCTAACATAGTAGATTTGCTTTGATTTCGTAGTTCTAATTGCATAGCTAGATTAGATCTCGCATTAGCATCATCATGATCATCATTTATACCAAAGAGGTCGCGAGAAGCCCTTGGCAGAAAGGCTGGGCGCCACCCACTGGGCGCCTGCCCTCTCTCGAACCACCTGGGCGCCTACCCTTCTGAGACAGGGTTCGGGTTCTAGATCTCCGCCCGTTGCATTGTTTGCTCGTAGGTTCGTTAGTTGCATCATTAGTAGTCCGAATTAAAACATTCGCATCATTCGCTGAATATTGGAAGTTGTGTTGAAAACACTAAGATTCTTGTGCATTCGTTGTGTTCCGTTGAAAACCCTGACTGAGCAGAGTAGGCACCACAGGGGTGGCGCCCAAGTGGATTTCTCCACTTTTGTGCACAACTTCCGATCTTCCGCATTTAGTTCATTTACAAATTGCATGATAATGATATGTTTGTCTGTTTGATTAGTTCTGAACTTTGAATTACCATTTTGTCACACTTCGCATCACATCATTTGAACCACACATCCATAGAAAATCCCAAAAAAATCATAAAACATAAAACCCCTTCTTCTCTTTCCTTACTCTCTAGTAAATTAGAGGAGAAACCAAAAACAAATTAAAAGATATCCAAAAAACCCAAAAAGAATAGTTAGATAGTCTAAGTTATCGAATTTAGTGCCTAAGTAGGATAAATCCTAAGATTAATTAAAACAACCTAATTAGTTAATTTAAGAAACATCACATCATTAAGAGTTCTAAAACAATAAGACCCTAATTAATTCGGATTTAGAAGTAATTAAGAACTTTAAAAAACACACAAAAAACCAAAACCCCAAAAAAACAGCCACCTTGGCGCCACCCCCCGGGCGCCCATCCTTCCACAGCCACCTGGGCGCCACCCTCTGGGCGCGCAGCCTACTCATTCCCTAAGACACCCCGGTTAAAGCTTAAGTTAATTAATTAAGACCTTAAACTAATCCGAATCAACACAGTAAAACATTTTAAACCTAGAATAAGTAAGCCTTAATTAACTTAACCTCGAATTAACTCAAAAACTCAAAACCAACACACTCCACTTGGGCGCCACCCCCTAGGTGCCCAGCCTGCACTGCCACCTGGGCGCCACCCCCTGGGTGCCCAGCCTGCACTGCCACTTGGGCACCACCCTCCTGGTGCCCATCCTATTCCATCACTAAAAGAACCCTTAACTAAAACTTCTAATTAATCACAACCCGAATTTAATCCTAGTTAACATAACAAAACACTTTTAGATTTAAGGAGCCTGAAACTTCAATCAATTTAGACTTAAACCGGCCTAAGAACGCAAAAGCAACACGAAACCACAAAACAGACACCTGGGTGCCACCCCCTGGGCGGCCAGCCTGCCTATACACTTGGGCACCACCCTCCTAGCGCCTATCCTAACCCATTCCCTTAGAAACCACCACTTAATTAAACTTAATTGATTAAACCCGAATTAACACCTTAAAACATTGTTAACCTAAAAGGCTTGAAACCTTAATCAATTTGGACTCAAACCAACTAAAAAAAATACAAAACGAATAAACCACAAAACATCCACCTGGGCGCCACCCCCTTAGTGCCTATCCTTCCGCATCCACTTGGGCACCACCCTCTTGGCGCCCATCCTACCTAATCACTAGGAAACCCCACTTGAAATTAAATTCGAATTCAATCACGATCAATACACCGGAACACCCTTGAAATCTAAAACAATCGGAACCATAAGCCCGAATAGACTTAAAACATCGAACCAACTCAAACACACAAGACAGACACTTGGGCGCCACCCCCTGGGCGCCCATCCTGTCACATCCACCTGGGCACCACCCTCTAGGCGCGCAGCCTCTCCAGTCACTAAGGCCAAATTAATTGAAACGGAATTTAATCTTAATCATCGCAATAGAACACTGTTAATTTAAAATACATCAAACCATAAAGCTCAACTGCAAATCGACCTAAAAGATAGCAAACCGACCCAAAGCACAAAACAATTCATCTGGGCGCCACCCCTTGGGCGCCCATCCTCCAAATCCACCTGGGCGCCACCCCCTGGGCGCCCAGCCTACCCGTTTTCATAAAAAAAACCCAACCAACAACTTAACACCATTAATTAACATTCAAACAAATCCCAATCAACATATTAAAACACTTTTAACTTAAAGCACTTGAAATTAGGGGTGCACAAAAAATCCGTCAATCCGTCAATCCGATCCGATCCGATCCGATCCGCGGATTTCAATCCGATCCGAAGGCCAACAGATTGGTGGCGGATTAGATATTGTGTAATCCGTTAGCAACGGATCGGCGGCGGATTTCACTCTCAATCCATGGATTCAATCCGATCCGATCCGTTGTCATTAAATATAAATAAAAAATATATAAGGGGTCTAAATAAAAATTAGGTGTGGACACACTGATGAAATTTTAGGAATGATCCAAGAGGATTCCAAAACCCATCAGGTTACTTTCAACGTTCAATTATTTTGCTTATTCTGGTTAGCTTAGTGACAAAAGGTCACCACCACCCTTTGAAAGTCTCTTAACTAGTGTTTTGTTCTTCCACATGCTTACACTTGCATTTTCTTCTCTCTGTCTCCCTCATTCCTTCATTTTCCCACTTGAACATTTCTATCTCTTTCAGATCATTTCAAAAGAATATGGCCACCAATCTCATATGGGGTATTATGTACATGTGAGTATTATGTACATTGTGAAACATTTTGATTACATATGCATCCATTTGTCTTGCTTATAGTATCTCTTAATTTCTTATTTTATTCATTGCATTATTGGAGTATGAGTCTTAGAATGGTTGAGAGTAGAGGAAGAATCTGAATTTTTTCATGGGTTTTTTTTTTTTTTACATGTAATGTACAGTAACGGATTGAACGGATTAATCCAATCCGATCCGCTCGTCCACGGATCGGATCGGATCGGATTTCAACAGTAACGGATTGGTGACGGATTACAAATCCGTCAATCCGTAGGCAACGGATTGGTGACGGATTTGGCCCAATCCGAACCAATCCGATCCGTGTACACCCCTACTTGAAATTTTAATCGATTCGGGCTTAACGCCCGAAACCCTTACGAACCAACGAACAACCACTTAGGCACCACCCCTGTGGCGCCTAGCCTACACCTTGACCCCGATCCACTGCCTCAACTAAATGCAAGTAATTAAACATCTTATAACTTAAATTAATTAAAACCAGAACCTAAAACAGCCCCCGGACCCAAAGGCTAATATCAAATCCCATCCGGAATACCTGAAAATCTCAAGCTATCCACCTGGGCGCCACCTCCTTGGCGCCCATCCTCTCATTTGCACTAAAACGCGAACTCTTGGTTTCGTCTCAAAATCCGGATCCGAATCCCTTTGACATTTGAACACCAGAGAATTAAAACAATTTGAAACATTAAAACTCACCAAGTAAGAACCCCTGTGATTTCGAAAACAATATCGATACCATCGTCACTAGCCAAACCACCCAGAAGCAGCCACTTGAGCGCCACTGCCTGGGCGCCCAAGTCACCAGAGTAACCTAGGCGCCACCCCCCTGGCGCCCAAGTCCTCTGTCAACCCCGTTTCGCTAATTTCGACATCGCTTCACGTTTTAAATTAAAACCCTAAATTCCAGAACCTTAAACCACTTAAATAGAACCCTAAAATACATTTAATCCACTTCTTAATCAATCTTCAACTCAAAACAAACCGAACCAATTAAAAATCACAATTAATAAATTGCTTAGGCGCTGAACCATCAAACTCAGGTTATTCACACCTAGAGATAGATCGGATTACCTGGTTAGGTAGCTTAGAGCATTAGGCTTCGCCCCATCACTTTTCCTGTTCCGTTAGGGGACTGGGAGAGCTGACGTGGGCGGTCTAGGACCTTAGGTTAGGGTTAATCCGATGATCAGTAATAAAGCATTAATCACATAGATCCAAGTAAAATCCCTTAGTTAGGCCCTTCTAGCCCCATATAAAAAAGCCATAAAAACTATAAAACCAACAAAATAAACCCAAAAAGATTTTCCTTTTATTCCTTCCTCCACCTCAGGTGCCAGATATTTAATTGAATTTAATGATAAAAGGGAATAAAGAACTGACTTCTAAAATTGAATAAATGAGAATAACGAGATGAGATGAGTGATTTCGCACATACTTTTAATCAATCACGGCCCATCGGCCATCCTAAAACAAACACTGGCCCATCGGCCATTTGCAATCAATCCTGGCCCATCGGCCACCTTCAATTAATTACGGCCCATCGGCCTTTTACTTTTATCACTCGTGTATCGCACACGAAAAACACAGAAATCACAAGTCAAAGTCTCATTTGCATCATCATTTTGGTTTGAAAAAATCAGCCTTTAAACCCTATTTTGCCAAGGGATCAGAAGGGGGTACCCGGGAACGGGGCCGATCCTCTTCTTAAATATTTGGCACCTTCGCCTCTTTTATTTTATTTTCTTTATTTTAGTCATTTTATCTTACTTGAATATATTATGATTATGTTATGTGAGGATTAACCTTTTTCGGACTTTAACTCATGACCCTTAATTGACCCAAAATTACAAAGACCCAAAGAGACCCAAATTAATGTGACAGGACAACCGTCGTGTGTTGCCGGCAGCACATTAGACGAGAGGAAGAACCCACCTTATTATTTTTCTCCCCATATTCCTTCGACTTTTGTCGAAGAACAGTGTTACGGCCGTACCGTAGCTGGCGATCGTGATCCATCGATTTTGAGGGTAGTCAGAATCCTCATTTTCGATGTAAAATTTAAATAACATATATATAGATGAATGGATATTTCCCCAAACCATGCCTCTCTTGGAGAGGAAAAGGGGGGGGGGGTCGAAATTCACATCCGACACCCGTTCCTCAGATCGTCGACGGGACCCCTCCACCTCGGCCGTAGCCTTGGGGAGCGGCTGGAGGACCAGGCACGATGCCACCACCTTCAAGGCGGTAAACACGATCTTCAAGGAGCCTATCTATAAGCTCCTCAATAAAATAAAGGCGCAGCCCTTCTTCAAGTGGCCGCAGCCGATGAAGAGTGACCCCTCCTCCTGGGACCAGGGCAAGTTCTGTGCTTATCACAAGCAGAGCGGGCACAGAACTGACGAGTGCAAAAGCTTCAAGTCCCACTTGGAGAACCTTGTGAGGGAGGGGCACCTGAGGGACTACATAAAGGAGGAAGGCCGGGACAGCAGTCGACCTCCGCGCCGAGATGATGGCGGCCAGGATAGCGAACCGGAGGGCATCATCAATGTCATCCACCTCGCTCCTCCGCCTAAAGGGAGTTCCCAGGCCCGTGCCGAGGCCAGAAGAGCCTCCCACCAGAAGTAGGTGCTGACTGCGGCGCCGAAACCAGCTGCAAAGAAAGCCAAGACAGAGGGGCCCAGATATGGTTCTTCGACAGGGATCTCGAGGACGTCGAACTCCCACATAACGACCCTCTAGTACTCACCTTGAAGCTGCAGAACTTCTTGGTTCAGAGAGTCATTGTCGACCCAAGCAGCTCGTCCGAGATCATGTACTATGATTGCTTTCAGAAGTTGAAACTCAAGGATGAGGACCTCTGGACTGCCCAAACCCCTCTTATCGGCTTCAGCTCCAAGCCGGTGTACCCGAAAGGGAAGATCTCCCTTAAAGTCCAAGTAGGAGGCGCCTCCAGGCATGTTGACTTCCTAGTCGTCGACGTTCCCTCCCCATACAATGTCATAATGGGAAGGACGTGGCTGCATGGCATGGAGGCTGTGCCCTCCACCCGTCATCAAAAGCTCAAGTTTCCCCTAG
Source organism: Persea americana (assembly GCA_029852735.1). Classification (NCBI taxonomy): domain Eukaryota; kingdom Viridiplantae; phylum Streptophyta; class Magnoliopsida; order Laurales; family Lauraceae; genus Persea; species Persea americana. The sequence continues at coordinate 50,489,906 of CM056819.1, forward strand.
AGAGCCCGTCTGGCTGGACCGACGTGATCACTATAAGAGGCGACCAGCACATGGCCAAACAATGCTTGATGGCCGTGCTGCCTGGAGAAGCCGAATCATCCCAGGTCCATGTAGCCGAGCTGGACAGAGAGGCCGAGCTTGGGGATGTTGGCAGGGCCCCGGTGTAGAAGAGCATCGAGGACCTCACCGAGGTCAGGATTGACCCCGCCGACCCGGGCAGATTTTTCCTGATCGGAAGCCAGCTCCCCGAGCTTGAGAAGACAGAGCTACTGGACCTCCTCCTCGAGAATAAAGAGGTCTTTGCGTGGACACCTTACGAGATGCCCGGAATCGACCCAACAATTATGTGCCACAAGCTGAATGTGGACCCCAACCATAAGCCCGTGATCCAAAAAGCACGTCGAACCGAGGTCCGACAAACCGAGGCCGTGAATGAAGAGGTTCAGAAGCTACTCGAGGCGCAAGCAATAAAAGAGGTCCACTATCCGCAGTGGCTAGCCAACACAGTAGTGGTAAAAAAGAAGACAGCGAAGTGGAGGGTCTGCGTGGACTTCACCGACCTCAATACAGCCTGTCCTAAGGACAGTTTCCCTCTTCCGAAGATCGACCAGCTTATTGACGCCACTGTCGGACACGACAGTATGAGTTTCCTTGATGCTTACCGAAGATACCACCAGATACCTCTGTTCATGCTTGACCAAGAGAAGACAGCCTTCATCACACCTCGGGGCACCTACTGTTATAGAGTGATGCCCTTCGGGCTGAAGAATACAGGGGCGACATACCAGCGGCTAGTGACTAAGATGTTCCAGGCACAGCTCGGAAAGACGGTGGAGGTCTACATTGACGATATGGTCGTCAAATCCAAAGAGGCGCAGGACCACTTGGTTGACCTCCGCCAGATTTTCGGCATCATCCGCCAGTTCCAGTTAAAGCTAAATGCATCTAAATGCGCCTTCGGTGTCGGTTCCGGAAAGTTCTTGGGGAGCCTGGTCACAAGAAGAGGGATTGAAGCAAACCCTGACCAGATCACGGCAATCCGGGAGCTCCAAAGCCCGACCTCGGCTAAACAAGTTCAGAGGCTGACCGGCATGGCTGCCGCGCTCAATCGCTTCATCAGCCGAGCTTCCGACAAATGCAGGCCTTTCTTCCAGCTCTTACACAAAGGCTCCAAGTTCCAATGGACGCTGGACTGCGATCAGGCCCTGCAACAGCTCAAGCGCTACCTTTCCTCACCTCCGCTACTGTCAACCCCAACTCATGGCGAAGCACTGTACTTGTACTTGGCAGTCTCGAACCACGCAGTGAGCTCGGTGCTCATCAGAGAAGAAGATGGCCAGCAGATGCCTATCTATTACACCAGCAAGATCCTGCTCGACGCCGAGACCCAGTACTTACAGCTCGAAAAGCTTGCCCTGGCATTCGTCAGCGCCTCGCGAAAGATCTCCCATTATTTCCAAACCTTCACTATAGTGGTCGTGACCAAGCACCCACTGAAAACTCTCTTCCGGAAGGCAGACTTCTCCGGTCGAATCTCCAAATGGGCTGTCGAACAGGGGCAATATGATATCAAGTATCAACCCAGAACGGCCATCAAAGCCCAAGTTCTAGCAGACTTCATTGTGGAGTTCACTTCTCAGAGTTCAGCGCCGACCATGCTCGACACCGAACTGGGGGGCAATAAGGATACAGAGGCAATGACCGAGACAGAGCAAGAACAGTCCTGGAAAGTCTTCGTCGACGGATCCTCAACGTCCAAGAAGGCTGGCGCTGGCATAGTCCTCCAGTCTCCGGAGGGCCTTGTCGTCGAGCAAGCTCTAACGCTCGGCTTCAAGGCATCCAATAACGAGGCCGAGTATAAAGCACTCATCGCCGGGCTGAACAGTGCCAAAATCTTGGAAGCTCGACGCATAGTGGTTTTCAGTGATTCTCAGTTGGTGACGAACCAGCTCAGCAGAGACTACCAAGCTCGGGACGACAGGATGGCGGCCTACTTAGCTCACACGAATGAACTTCTCTCCCAGTTCGAAAAGGTCGAGGTCCGGCAGGTCGGCAAAGAGTCCAATTCCCATGCTGACGCCCTTGCCAGCCTCGCCTCAGCTGTCGAAGCCGGTAATAGAAGAACTGTCAAAGTGGTGACACTACAAGAGCCCAGCATCGAACTGCAGCGACCTCGGCAACTCATTTGTGTCGACCTCGGTCCGAGTTGGATGGATCCAGTCATCGCCTACCTAAAGGACGACCTGCTGCCCGAAGACAGGACGGAAGCGCAGAAGATAAGGCTGAAAGCAGCCCGGTTTTGGCTCTCCCGAGATGGCAGGCTCTACAGGAAGTCGTTTACCAGACCCTACCTCCAGTGCGTCCACCCGAGCAAAGTCGACGATTTCCTATACGAAATTCATGAAGGGATCTGCGGCAGCCACATTGGAGGTCGGTCGCTTGCCTACCGAGCAATCAGCCAAAAGTACTGGTGGCCATATATGCAGAAGGACGCCCAGATCTACGCCAGAAAATGTGAAAAGTGCCAGAAGTTCTCACACTCTCTCCACCAACCAGTGCAGGACCTAAGCCCTCTATCCAGCCCGTGGCCTTTCGCTCGTGGGGTCTGGACATCGTAGGCCCGCTCCACCAAACTCCAGGAAACAAAAAGGCGGCTGATAGTAGCCACAGATTACTTCACAAAGTGAGTCGAAGCCGAGCCTCTGTCCTCCATCACCGAGCAAGACACGAAGAACTTTATATGGAAGAACATCATCACGAGATTTGGAATCCCTCGAACTCTCATCTCCGACAACGGGACCCAGTTCGATTCCAACTTCTTCAAGAGCTTCTGCCAAGAGTACGTCATCCGAAATGTCTACTCCACCCCGGCATACCCACAAAGCAATGGCCAGGCTGAGATCTCAAACAAAGTGATCATTGACGGACTCAAGAAGAGACTCGACCGAGCCAAAAGGAGGTGGGCAGAAGAGCTTCCAAGTGTTCTATGGGCTTACAGGACGACTCCAAGGCGTTCTACCTCGGCTACACCATTCTCCCTTGCCTACGGCATGGAAGCAGTTATTCCCCTTGAGGTCGGCCTCCCGACCTTGAGGACGAAACTCTGTGACCAGGGGTTGAATGACCTGAATGTGGCCCGAGAGCTGGATTTCCCTGAAGAACGAAGAGAGGCAGCAGCTATCCGCCTGGCCGCCTATCAACAGCAGTTGGCCAGGAGATACAACCAGAAGGTCAAAGCAAGAAGATTCACGGTGGGAGAACTAGTTCTGAAGAAAACACTTCCTGGCGACCGAAATCCTAACAAAGGCAAACTGGCACCCAACTAGCAGGGGCCGTTTAAAGTGCTATCAGCAGCAGGAAGAGCCGCGTACAGGCTCAAGGACATGGAAGGCAAGGAGTTGCCATGACCGTGGAATGCAATGCACCTCAAAAATTTTTACTTCTGAAAACATGTATTCAAGGATTCAAATAGCAATAAAAAAAAGAACATTCTTCTGGAACAGATCTCTCTTTCAAATTGCTTCCAAGTTACGCAGCTCGGCAGTGATGCTAGCTTCTTCAGGGTCCGGTGACAGCACCACCCCCAAGCTTGGCAGTAATGCCAGCTTCTTCAAGGTTCGGTGACAGCATCACCCCCAAGCTCGACAGCAATGCCAGCTTCTTCAGGGTTCGGTGATAGCACCACCCCCAAGCTCGGCAGCAATGCCAGTTTCTTCAGGGCTCGGTGACAGCACCACCCCAGGCTCGGCAGCTCAGTCAGAGTGCCAACCGCCCCTAGCTCGGTGCCAGCACCAGCTACGGCGGTAAAACCAGTTTCATCAGGGTTCGGTGACAGCACCACCCCCGGCTCGGCAGCTCAGTCAGAGTGTCAACCGTCCTAGCTCGATGCCAGCACCAGCTATGGCGGTAAAGCCAAAAATGTCCAAGACACTGACTTCGGCGCTTAGGGACACCTCGAGTTGTTGAACCGAGGATCCCTTCGTCAGTCAATACCGGCAGCCCCTGCTCTGAAGGGTTATGGGTGCTGATTGGGACCACAGTTCATGAACCGAAGCTCGGTTATGGGCAGACATCCAATTTTAAGGCTTACGAGGGGTTCGGTTACCCAGACCAACTACTTAACGAATAAAGCATAGTAAGATAGACGTCATCCACCCACCCATTTCATCAGAGACAAGAAAAAAGAAAGCCAAAGAATGCAAAGAAAGTTGATGTTTCATTAATAAAATCCAGATTACAGAAGGGATAAGAAGAATACAATGAAAGAAAGAAAAAATACAAAAGGAGCTCAGAGGGCTGCAGCTTCCACATTGCAGTCAATCTCTGGAGGAACCTCGGCGACGACAGCACTGGCCTCAGGAGCGGTCGAGGTGGCTTCAGAGACGACCGCACTAGCTTCAGGAACGCTAGCCTCAGGAGCGGCGGCTTCAGGAGGAGCCTGGACGACCTCGGGCGCGGCGGAGGCTTCAAGCTCGGCGCTGGCAGTTGGAGGAGCCTCCGAAGGCACCTCGGGGGCGGCGCTCACCTCTGGGCAGGCTTGTGAAGGTGGGCAGGGGAAAGGCAGAGATATGGCTATGAGTTCCGAGTCAGAGCGAGGGAACTTTGGGGGATTCCTGAGGAAAGGGCTATCCCCAGGAACCCCAGCCTTCTTCAAGGCTGCTTTCCATCCGAGCTCCCAGGCTCGGTCCCGGATCCCTGGCAACTGAGCCTTGTAATCAGCTGTCAGTTTGCCAACCTCCTCCTCCATGATGGTGTTATGCTCAGCCAAGAACTCTTCCTTGAGCTTGGCTTCCTGCCTCGCCAGAGCAGACTCGAGCACGGCCGCTTTCCCCTTCAAGGCCACCTCCAGCTCGCCTTTCGCCATGTTCCGCTGGGAGAGGAGCCTCTTGTTTGTCCCGTTGGCATTTCGCAGGTCTTCTTCCTGCCGCGCCACCACGGTCCGGAGATCATCGAGCTCAAAAGATAGGTGGGCTTTCTGGGTCTCCTCTTCCATTAGCTCTTCCTTGAGATGCTCCACCAGGACCTGGGCTTCTTCGAAGTCGGCAACGAGACCAGCATTCCTGCCCGCCTCTTCTACCAGCATCGCCTCCTTAGCCGCCAAGGACGCCTGCAGCTCCTCCCTCTCGGCCGCCCACTCAGCCGCTCTGGCCTCGGCTGCGTCCAGCCTCTCTATGCATGTCTGGCATTTCTGCAATAGCTGCAAGAACAAAACCAAGTGTCAATAAAAGAATACCGAAGTAAAGGCTTCGAAGAAATGCTGCACTTACCGCTACCAGCGAGAGCATTGACGAGAGCAGGAGCGACTCGTTGTCCATCTCTGCCCACCTCGCCATGTCCTGAGGAAGGGCGCAGGCTCACCCCAGCGCGGCGACCACTTGAGGATCGACTGCGAGGTCTGTTTCGGCCAGCTGCCTCCCCAGCACTTCCTCAATAGCTGGGCTCCAAGGAGCCAGCGGAGGGGGCGAGACCGTTCCACTGGCTGGCGGAGGTGACGAGGGCCCAGGCGGGACCTCGACCCTTGCTCTCTTCTCGGGTCGGCTCCCCTCAATGACCTCGGCGGGGCGAGCCCGACCTCCTGCCCTTGTAGCATGGTCTGGGGGCGAGTCGTCCACAACGATAGTCACTGTAGGCGGAGCTGAGGCGACCTCAACCGCGGTGGAGTGAGTGGCTTCGGTTGAGACTGCACGATCCGTCACGGCAACTGGGGCAGTAGGAGTTCCGCCCGTAGCGGCCGTAGGCGTCGCAGCCAAAGCAACGATGACGGCCTGAGAGGGACCCAGGGCCTCGCCCTTGATGTCCCCGAAGGCCGCGGCAGACAGGTCCTCTGCCGCGTAACGTTGGTCGCGCTGGCGTAGCATCTCTCCCTCCTCTTCCTCTTCCTCCAAGCTGGAAGATGCCGAGCTCTCAGACGTGCTGGAAGCTACTAGTCTCTTCCTTCGTGAAGGCCCGGCCTCGGCTCCCGAGGTCCCGGCAGGCTCTCGGTCTGGGAGCGGAGCTGAAGCTCGGTCTCCAGACTCAACCAAACGCCCAGTGGGTATCGCGACGGTCACTGCCTTCGAGCTGGGCACCGCGGTTGTCGCTGACTCTGAGCTGGCGCCCTCTCCGCGCAGCACGGAGTCTATCCCAGACACCCTTCTCGAGGTGTTGAAGGATCTGTAGTGGGGCATATACCCCAGGAGTGACCACGCAGCACGATAGTTGTGATCGCGGTAGTTTCTCACCTTCTCGTGCCACTCAGTGTTCACCCTCCAACGGTTTTTCTTCGCAAACTCCCTCCTTTGGCGAAATCTGCATAAACAGAAAAGTTGTGTTAGTCAGGCATAAAAGAAAGTAAAAACTGCAAACCGAAAAGACTTCGGCCTTTACTTGGAGGAATTCCTATTTTTCGAGGAATCCGGACCGTGGTGCTAGGCTCTGCTTCGCTAAACTCCCATCCTCCTCTGACGAATACTCGGTCTTCGCCCGCGTATTTGTTGGAGTCCTCCAGCGCGGTTACAAAGCTAACCCGACGGACCATCAGCCGGAGGTAATGGGTGTTCCCTTCTGCGGATTTGCAGAGGTCGTACGTGTCCTTGATGTCCAGGACACCGAGGTCGATCCCTAGGAGCTCGTTCAGCCGCACTACTCCCATGATAATTTTGTATCTGTTGGGTAGTAGTTGACAGGGGCACAACCTCCACTCCTAGAGGCAGTCCTTAACAAGCGGATGAAGGGGCAAGCGGACCCCTCCCTCCACAACGGAGACCAACCAGAATGGCATCCAGCCATCGCTGTAGGCGAGGCCATCATCAGGGTCGTTTGGTTTAACCTCCACATTGGCAGGGATCTTGTACATGTCCCTAAAGAAGGCTGTGGAAGCTGGGTCTCCTAACAGGTGTCTGTAAATCCTCATTCTCTGCCCAGACAAAAATCTACCTAGAAGAAAAGAAAGGAGAGAAACAGAGAGAAGCCCTACGAGGGGGACTGCGCAGACGAGATTGCCAGAAACTTGCAGGCGATGGGGAAGCTCTCTAGCAGTATGCAACAGAAATTTCGAAAGAGTAAAAGAAAGTGAAGATGAAGGAGAAGCCCTGATTTATAAGGGTCAGAGGCGCCGTTTTGGCTTTCGAGAGGAGCCTTTAATGAGGTGTCGCCTCAGTCAGCCCTAACGTCGCATCTCGCAGCCCTAACATCTTTTCGAAGTAATTGCGTGGCAGCCAAAGAGGCGACACGTGCCACCATCGGCACAATCTCTGAGGACTATTAAATGCCTTGGACAGGCGAAGAGACATCTTGGAAGGGACCGCACGTTACCAACGGTCATCAGGCTCAGGAGGAACCCCCTCAGATCCGAAACTCCTCCATCTCGGTAACCCCTTCCCACACTTCGGCGATCCTCTCTCGAGCTTAGTAGTGGTACCGGCTAGGCAGAGTCACTAAGCTTTCGATCTTCTCGAGCTAGAGAACTCTCAGAGGTCAAAAGCTAGGGGGCAATTGTGTGGGTAAGACACTGTAATGACGAGATTAAGGGAGGATTACGGTAGGAGTACTTGCTGTCCACCTCGGCCTTGGTAATCACAACCCAACAGTTCGGCGACTCGGTAAGGTGCGCCGACTCAAGAGACCTCCACCACGCAGCTCGGCAGCTCGGTTAGGAGTGCCAGCACAACGGGGTCAGCTCGGCAGCCCGGCGTGAGTGCCAGCTCAGCACAGTGCCCAACTCGGCCAAGCCATCCCTGGTCCCGGTAGAAACGCTGAAGGCAGAGTGGGCCGTCACCTTCCTCTGAGAAGTACGGGCGCGCCCTGATAGATAGGAGCACTCATTTATGGCGATAGGATCGTTCATTTATGGCGATATGATTGCTCATTTATAGCGATAAGAAGTTGGCTTTATCATCCCTTAACATCAACTGACCAAAAGCATGGAAGGTTCTGATGGGATGTTCCCTTTTTACCAACCGCCGAATGTCAGGGTGAGGATTGATGGGACCTCACCCCACCTACCCCCACTCACAGAGAGAATGAACGAGGAATGTCTACATATATACACGTGAGATCAGCCCCATAGAGGTACGCAACACACAATACACAAGATATTGTCTCTCATTCTCCTCTCCCTCCTCCTCCTCCTGCTTAGTTTTCTCAGAACTAACTCAGGCATCGGAGCGCCTTCGGCTCACGGCAGCCAGGGGCTCTGACCCAAGCCATTTTCCTTCCCTTTTCAGGTTCTTGGCGTTTGGTATTCCCTGATCTACAAAGTTCATCTCAATCAAGTGGGTGTCGTGTTTTCACCGCCTACAATTTCTATCCAGGAAGTGTTACATTTGGATGCATGCCACCTTATGTTCTTTTCTTATTTCATATTCTTCTTTGAAATTGTTTTTTAGTCTGGGAGCCTTATTTTCATCAATGTAAGTTTTCTTAGATTCATAGCTTAGAGTTTATTGTGATAACTGTATCTATTCAATGTATCTATTCAAGGGCAATCATTTTAGTTGCTTGATATTTGATAATACTGGTGTGGGTTCTTTTTATGACCTCTCATATGTAGACAAATAAGGCCATTGAACCCCTGAACTGGTACGGAAGATCAACAGTCGAGCAAAAGCATGCATAAGGAGGTGTTTGGGTTGCATTAAATATGTTGATAACCAACAGAACTTTTGTCTAGCTTTTTTTCTTTTTTAATTATTCTAGATAAGATTGTATTAAAGGACGCCACATATCATACGCACACCAAGCCACTTCAATAGAATTTGATCCTACCACAAAACGAAACATATGATTGATGGTGTCATTTGAACAATCTTATGCATTGTTAATTTCATGCATTAATTACACTATCAATCAGATATTCAATCTTCTAGTGGGACCAAATCCTATTCAAATAAAATTTGAAAATATGTTCGGCATTAAATTCAATTTTAGCGGTGTTGAGCATCAGTAGATGGTCTCCAAGGTGGTTTCCACGACCCGGTTCGTGACAAATAGGAATTGCAACCTCATAGATTCTGTTGTTTGGAAGTAAACTCGCAAGGATCCGACCCGAGGACCCAACCCATACCAGACTAGACTAGGAAAAAAAGGCATACCTAAAAATTGTTTTACCATTGATGGAAGTAAAGGTGATGCTCCAAACATGGTTTTTTTTCCCCTCTCTTTCCTATTGAAGAAGAGGTCCATGAGAAAAAGGATCTTGCAGAGATTCAGTCCATCAAACCTTAAGGCCAAGAAACATTGGATCCATCACTTATCCAGTTTACCAAGTTTCAACAAACCCAGTCAAACGATGATCTCAACAACTGCAGTATTCAGGGACAGTTTTCAAGCTACATTTTAAATTCAAAATAAACCACAATTGTACAAGAAAAGCCCTTGCTTTAGGGCCCCCAAAAAATAAGGCCCCATAAAAATCATTTTTTCAAATTCTAAAAAAACATTCAAGCAACTGTCATATTTTTTTTCTCCCAAGGCCCCATAATAGTAATTAGTAACACATCTCATTAAAGCCATCTTTTCACATTTAAACAAAGCATTAAAGCAAGTGTGATCCTTCTTTTTCTCTACACCGTGTCTTTTTAAATCCCAACAAATCTCAACCCAACCTCCTTGCCACCTCACCAGTGAGGTTTTTCAAATGAACGTTTCTCCACTAACAATTTTCCATCTCACGTACTCTTTACTCTCTCACCCTCGGTCTCTCTCATAGTTTGTCTTTCTCTATAATTAGGGTCTGTTTGGACGCACAAGAAAATAATATTTTATAGAATATAATCTTTCATTTTTTTAAAGAAGAAAATCTTGTGCGTTTGGCAACTCAAGAAAAATTTGAAGAAAAGATTCTTTTCTTTCAAAAAGCTCGATATTCTTTCCTATAGCTCTCGTCTGTAGAAAACTTTCTACAAGATAAGAATCTTTTAAAATGACTATTACAAAGTAGTAGAGTAAAGTAAAGATTTTAGTTCACCAAATCCATTATAATGTGTATGATTACATATATGGTAAAGTAAAGTAAAAGTAAATCTCGTAGGACGGTAAAGGTGTGGTAAAGTAAAGGTGAGATAAAGTACATGGTGAAGTAAAGTGGGAAGGAATGGTAAAATAGTTTATTTTCTTTACTTTACTTTATCACATTTATCGTAGTAACTTGTTTACGGGTGTGGTAAAGTAAAATAAAGATTGATATCATATCATAGTTAAAGGTGAGGTAAAGTAAGGTCAAATGAAGTATGTGGTAAAGTAAACTGTGAGAGAGAGAGTTATAAAGTACGTAGTTATTTTTTTTATTAACTTTACTTTACTATACTTTACCTTGGTTTTATGTGATAAAAGAAAAGTAACTTATGGTAAAAACATGAAAGTTAAACTTTACTTTACCACATTACTTTTTTATCTAGATGTGATAAATTACATATAAATTAAAATATTTAATAAAAAATATTCTTTTAATGAAATTTAGTTTAATCATAACACCTTCCAAACTGCTCAATTTAAAATATGTAATATTCTTCAAAAATTGCCAAATAGTAAAAATATTATACCGTTTTAATATTGTATTATTATATTCTATACTATTTTATTCTTGCAATATTTAAATTTATAAATATTTTATTTTGTAGACATCCAAACAGGCCCTCACTTTTTTTTATTTCTAAAGCAATCTTCTTTAAAGATTTATTGATCTGGTTTTGTCTTCTTTTTAATAATATATGTGGATATATTCTGATAATATATATGAGTCTTTTTTATAATATATGTTAATCATGACCCACTAACTTAAATATAAGCCATTTTTTTCATAATGAAAAAGATGGATCAAATTCGAAATTCATCTATATCTACAATCTTTATGGCCAATAATGATAAATCACTAAATCAGGTTCTATTGTTATATGATTTTAAGATTTTTTTTTTTTAATTCTATGCTCGTATTGTATGTTTATTATAGTTAGTGTTCATTTTATTTATAAATATTATTAGTTATAATTTATAAATGATAAATGTATCAATTAGAAAATACGAATCCCGAGGATCAAAGCTTAAAAAAAGAAAAAGAGAGAAAAAATAATAGATAATTTGAGGCCTCATTTAAGATTGTCGCTTTAGGCCTCAAATTGTCTCGAGCCGGCCCTATCTCAAAGCTAGCATTATAAATTAAAATCATCTTATCTCTTCAAGGTACGAAGAGAAAGAGCATTCAATTTCAGAAACTTCAACTCACGTATATATTTCCTTGGTCTGATTTGAGTTGGGTTCTCAGATTTCAATTGCAGCTTGTGCTTTCGGCAACTTTATTGTTTTTCTGGGGAGAGATGTATGACAGGAACTTCAGTGGTAAGAAAAGGTAAGGTAAAGGTGGGATAGTGGGCAACTATAAAAATAGATTTGGGGAATGTTAAGAGGTATTTGTGCTGCGCTCACGATTGTGATACCTATAATTTAATAGAAATGGTACTTTCAAGGAGTTTTTTTCCCCATAGCAAGTTGGGATGAGAGACACAAATGAGCTTGGGATTTTGGTAATCTATAACCTATAGGTCTAACATGGGTCAACTTGCATTAAGTGGTTTGTGAGTTGGCCATTATGAAATTTGGATTTCTTTGTTAATAACTTGCATCTATCAGTGCTTTAAAACCGGAACCCCTCCATCAAATAAGGTTGTGATCAACTAGTAGGTTGGTTTAGATTTTATTTTATTTGAAAAGGTTGTTGAAAAGAGTTGATTTAATTTAATACGATTAGTGATTGTTTGGCCTTATGCGCGCGCATGGGATATAAAAAAATGGGTTTTATATATGTAAACAGGGCATTTGTAACTTTTTTCATGTTCAAATGTCACGTATGAGAAATACATTATCATGTCTATGTAGAGCATCATTTTCATATGAGCAAATGAGTACATCCAATAGTTTAATTATATGGGTTTAATCTTTTTGTTTCAATTGTTTTCAAAATCAATGAAAATCCATGATATGAAACTAAATATCTTGATATTTATCGTTAATATGAAAATATTGAAATGTTCGAATTATGAATTGAGGGCTGTAAAAGTGCAAAAAATATGATACATAAGTTGCAATGTTTGGACCTAATGCTTTTGTGCATCACTAGCTCTCAAAGCCTCTGTGATCTGGCAGACAATGACCCTAAAAAACTAGGTACAACTCTTGGACATATTCATAATTTTACGAGGTTGGAAAACTTGACAAGTTGACTATTAACTCTGTCAAGTCATCTCATTTTTATGACAAACCGAGTCAGATAGCGGGGAGACTCAATCGAGTCACGTCATTTTGGTAAGTGGTTTGTATTTTGGACATTTGATTGATAGGTCTTGTTTTAAACAATTGATGTTTATTTTTAAGCAATTATTTATGGTGATGCAGGCACGAATCATAATAAGCCCCACTTGATTAATGGCCCACAGATTCTCACCATCCAAAATGAGTGCATAGTCGTCCAACGATCAGGTCCGTTCAGATGGGTGCCAAACCCAGGGACCTATGACTATAAGAGGGGCTCATTATTTTATGGTCCCATCATATCAATCATAAGGTGGGCCCCAAATGGTGTATGGGCACGCTGGATTCCGTATATAAATTTATGGGGATTTAACCGAAAAAAAACAGATTAGGTGACTACCATACCAAAAAGGTAATTTTAAGTGCCCTTGCACCAAATGAATCATTTTGCCCAAAAACGTATCTTTTTTTTAACATTCTCCATATGGGTCCCTATCGACCTTTTTTTTTTAAATGTTCAGGATCCCTAGCGACCCTACGGTCCATCCTAGCCTTCACAAAACTCCCATTTACTTTGTTTGTATGGTCACTTTTTTTTGTAATGTTAAAGGTCTCTATCAACCCTTTGGTGTACGCTTATAAATGCACGAAACTCATCCATCATTCCCTATTATTAAACAAAAAAATGACCATGCTTGACTTGCTTTCCTTTTGTATGATATTCCCACCTCTTAAAGACCATTAAAGCCACATGCTGTTGTTTGGTGGAGAACATTAAAATGCATATTCCAGGTGGAGAAGAAAGTAATTGATTATCTTCAAGCCCAGTTCTGGGTAGACGTCCCAAATAGAAAAAAAAAAAAAAAAAGTTGCCAAGACCAACCTATGATTCTTTCTTTTCTTTTAGGGCTTGTTTAAATAAGTAGGTCATAGATTATCATAAGCAGTAGAAAAGATTTCTATGATGGTTACATGTGAAAACTGATGAAAGGTAAAGGTAAATATAGACCAAATTCACCCTATTTCCTTACTGTAATTTTAGATCCAAAATCACCAAAATCCCTAAAATTCGGGTGGAGAAGAGGGTGAGCTGGAGAGAATGTAAGACAATAGAGGAACTTTGGTTCGGGTGGAGAGATTGAGAGCTAGAGAGGGAGAGCAGGGACGATGAGAGAGAATGAGAAAGAGAAAAGGACTGAGAGGTCGGCGGGAGACACAAGGGCTCGTCTTTCGCACAGCGAGCACGATATGGGGAAAACGTCTCTGGGTCTGTGGGGGTGGTTTACACGATTTGTTGCGGGAGGATCGATGGCCGGAGATAGGAGCGCAGGGCGGAGATTTTTTGTATTTGGCCGGAGAGAGGGAGTGCAGACGAGAGAGAGAGAGAGAGAGAGAGTTGCAGAGAAAAAAGCTCCTCAAAGTGACTGCTTTGGCCTTCTTCTCAAACCTCTGATGTGAATGTTAAGATTGACTGCAGGGTCGCTAGTGACCCTTAATATTAAAACGAAAGGTCGAAAGGGACCTAGTAGAGAATGTTAAAAAAAATACGTTTTCGGGCAAAATGACTGATTTGGTATAGGGGCACTTAAAATTACCTTTTTGATATGGTGGTCACCTAATCTGTTTTTTCGGGTAAAATCCTCTTAATTTAATAACTTTAGTTGGCTATCATGAGACATGAATGCAAGTAAATAACTGTTTATTATATTTTATAAGTATTTGATTTAATTTTAAATATTTCTAAAATAATCTAATAAAGATAGATATAACTATCGAGTCACGAGAATGATTCTATCCTAGTAAAAAAAAATGTATTAGACGAGTTGACTCCTAAGCCCTAACTTTCCAAACATGATTTTTACAATTCGAATCCTTGAAATTTCCGGGAAGGTACTTGGAATTTTACAATTCTCCTGGGGCCGTCGTCATTTTCCCGAGGAACAGACAAGAACATGCATCCCCGTTTCCTCCCCACGACCCTCTCCCGAACGGACTTGACACATGAAACTTCCATGTTTTTGCACTGCATCATCACTATATAAACACCATACTAGTTGATTCATTTCAACACAGCATACTGCATTCACTAACTTTGGCATAAAACCAACCCTGACATTGGTGTAATCTAATCTGCTCATGGATCCAACAATGGTCCTCCAATCCCAACCCCCAAACCCAGTACAGCAGCAAATATGAGTTGATGAGCCTCTCATTTCTGTCCTTCACCACCTTAATCACCATCATCCGAGCCAATGTCCCAACACTTCAAAATCCCCTGTGCCATCAACATATGCTTCCTGGCCACGTTGCTGTTCCTCCTGTGCATCGATGTTTTCAGTTGCTTGCCAGAGAATGCTGAAAAGCGAGAGAGATTCAAGGCTCCCATTTTCATCCTTGCAAACATAATCAATTTCTCATATTTCTGTGCTATTTCGGACTATCTCTCTCCAACCAGGACGTGGTTGATGTTGGTCCTTATTGGGTGGACCTGCGTTGTCGGTGCCCTTTATATGTTATTGTGTCCTACTAAAACTAATCACAGGGATGAGTCAGATGTTAAGAGGTGTTCATCTGTGTAAGTCTAACCATTCATCTCTATATGCCATTTCTCCTCTTGATTTACTCGAATCTTTCCAAGCTTTGCATTGGGTTTCTAGATTTGTGTTTGTCATATCAATGCTAAAGAGATTGTATTTTGTAATAGTAGTTGCTTTCTATAAGAAAAATTCCACTTGTGTGTATTGTAGTGTGCTTGCTTCTTCTAAATCCTTCATATGCAGAGACTGAGTCAACATGGGCAGAGACACGTAAAAAAGTTGCAGAATCAGAACGCTAGTTTTGACTAAAGAAGCTATGAGCGACTTGATTTGCCTCTCCTCTGCAAAAACCTGCAAAATTTGCTGACTGTCCTATAAACCTTCTCCATGTCACCATGAAGTCCCAGGACAAATTTCACATTCGCTTCAGTGTATCAACCAGTAATAGGGCAATCTCTTTCTATATGAGGTGAGTGATTTGCATATTCAAGCATATATCCACACCTTTTTAGAAATGGCTAGAAGTTCCACCTCTTATGGATGTTCTGTTCATCACTCCCCAAGAAACATTTGATGAGGTGAGTACCCCCAATACCTGTAATCCTAGTAATAGGATAAAGGAATCGTCAAAATTTAGTTTAAAGCAGTGGAGGAGGTAACCAAAAAACCGAAGGAACTGTATTATAGCATGTAATTGACAAATGGTTAGACAAATTATTATATATGAAGCGAAGTGGTTTCAAATTGAAATCACTTCCAATTTCCTCCAATCAATTTTGACTCATCCAATTTACTAATTTAATTTAGTTTGACCTTACCAAATGGGTCGGCTCAGGGTAAATTAGGTCGGGCCAGAGATAATGTACACTTTTTTTACCCAACATAATCCCTGTATTTTTAATGACATGGCAAAAATTAATCATGGTATGTGCCGAGACTCAAACTCAAGACAATATATGAACTTTAAAGGAGCGACTCTACCACTACACCATAGAGCATCTTTTTGTTAATAGTTATCAATAAAAACTTAAAATTAGTTAATGAGGAAGGGACCTAGCCACACTTTGGAATATTGACCGGAAGTTAGAATTTATCTACGAGATATTTATAAAAATAACTATATTTTTAAAATATTGACCCCTATAAATACTGTTGTTATTATTTTCATACTTATGCATTGTACTTTAAGCATAAATGATCAAACTTCTGAAATAACTATTTTATATGATTTCCCATATAGTCATTAATTTTCTATGACATCCATTTTACAATAAAATTAAACTCAAATGAATATATGATATATGGAATTGATCAACAAAAATAATAAGTTTCATAATTAATAAGAAACTGATAATTTTATTGAAAAAAGAAAAACTCGCGACAACAGCGTGGAGCTAAAGAGGCGGAAAACTTTCCATGTAACTGATGTGATACCATGTACGCTTGCCGACGGAGAAATGGTGGAGTCTGATTTTTTTCTTTTTTGTGTGTGTGGCTTTAACTTTTATAAATCGTGATGTAAATGGAGTGGAATACTAAGATTGACCCCATATACTAAAAATCATAATCATTAACACAAACATCCTTGCTATTTTTGGGATACCTCAAATTTTTACCTCATTCTGGGTTATTTTCACGGTCAAATTGATTTTCTGATAAAAAAAATACAAAGTACTGGAGTTTTCTAAATAAAGTTTTTTTTGTAATTTATACTCTCCATCATGCTTTTTGTCTATTAAGAAACTTTCAATATCATCATATTTTTATCAAAGCAATAGCATTTGAGTGTTAATAGGTCCCAGTATCTAAGTGCCACTAATCTAAGGAATTTCAAGTATTTTTGTTTGTTTTGATCATATGATTTTTTTTCTTTTTTTTTTTAAGAATGTGAAATGCTGATTTTTGGGTTATCTGGTTTATTTAATCCTTACTCTTTTTTATTTAATCCACTCTCGGTTTTGGGTTGTTTGGTTTATTTTTTATCATTAATTTTGATTGTACACATTTTTTAAGAATGCGGAACTCATGGTAAAAGGAATCTCTAATAATATTGGTCCATCTAAATAAAGAATTAAGCTCATTCTTATTATCATAATTTTCTGCTTTCTCCAATATAATTTTATTTCTTTATGTCAACAAGAGAACTTTCATCTTTTCCATTCATTTACTTTTAAGTTCATTGTATTTTTTTAGAGCAGCTTCAATAATTTTTTTGTTTCTTTGTGTCTCTTTTTAGTACCATACGTTTCATGTCCCATTTGCATGCTTAGTTTAGATCAGTGTTCGACCCATTTTAAAATGTGAGCATCATTTTCTACTTTCTCCAATATAATTCTATTTTTTTATGTCAACAAGAGAACTTTCATCTTTTCCATTCATTTACTTTTAAGTTCATTGTATTTTTTTATAGCAGCTTCAATAATTTTTTTGTTTCTTTCTGTCTCTTTTTAGTACCATCTCATGTCTCATTAATTGCATGCTTAGTTTAGATCAGTGTTCAACTCATTTTAAAATGTGAGCATCTTAAGGCAATTAGTGTAATTATTAAATATTTCAATTTGAGAGGTAAACCTTTTTAAATTCATTTACTTTTGAATTCATCAAATTTTATTTGAGTAATTTTAATTATGTCATTTTAATATGATTCATACAAAAGAATCATCATTTTAAAATTTCTATAGCTTTGCAATATTTTCATAGTTTGAATTTGTATGGTTTTCATAGATTGTGAGTTTTTTTTCTCTTTTTTTGTTTCAACTTTTGGGTATTGCGTTCTCCTTGGGTTTTTTTTCTTTTAAATCACTTTTTATCATGTGATTTTCTGTGAATTTTCATTTTTCTGTTGTATTTTTTTATTTTTAATACTTATCATTATGAGTTAATTATTTATTTTACTTCCATTGGGTTCTCCTTGGTTTTTTTTCTTTTAAATTACTTTTTATCATGGGATTTTCTGTGAATTCTCATTTTTCTGTTGTATTTTTTTTATTTTTTTAATACTTATCATTGTGAGTTAATTATTTATTTCACTTCCATTAAGTTCTTTATGTTCTCTTTGTGAAATCTTTTTATAGATTTTTCTTATTTCTTTTGTGGCTTCAAATTTTCATTTTTGAGTATAAGATTATCATAAGTTGGTTTGGTTCTTCTAAATTTCTTTTATCATTGTATTGTCTATGGTTCTTTATTTATATATATTTTTATAACCTTTTTAATAAAATTTAATTCATTTTATCTTGTATTTTTTTATTATAATTTCTCACTTGTGATGGGTTTTTGGTTTTTTTTTTTTTTATGATGGTCTTTCATGAATTTGTGGGTTCTTTTGTCTTTGCCTTTTTGTGCTCTATTTTTGAGTTTTTTTTTTATTCCCATGAGTGTTTGATTCTTTTAAATTACTTATGTTATTGAGTTGATTATAGATTTTCATTCCTATGTTTTATTTCTATGTGTCTTTCAAATTTCATAGGATTTTATTCATAGTTTATATTGTTTGTTTGTTTTGATTTTGTTTTTTTCGTTTTCTTGATAATTAATCTTTAATTTTTATGGGCTTATGTTTTGTTTAAATTATATGGTATTAGGTATTGAATTCTTATGAACTTTTTTTTCCCTCTCTCTCAGACTAAAACCTTTTTCATCAATTTTAAAGAAACTAGTCATAAAGTTTTTTTAATTAATTTTAATATTATGATTATATTGCCCGGGCTAAGCACTGGTATATTTTTCTAGTTCCTTTATGAATTTGTCTAACCATTTGTTTTTTTCTGTGGGGCTGTTCCTTTTTTTTTTTTTTTTTTTTTTCAATGACCTAAATTTCTTTATGAATTTTGGAACACAATTACTCAAATCTTTAGAAAAAACTATTCAACCTTTAAGGTTGTTAATTGAAGGACTATAATAGATTTTACATGGAGTTTATGGATAAAAGAAATTATTCCATTGCCATCCCCTCCTATTGGGAAGATAGAAAGCATCCAAACAGGCTCCATTTAGGCACATATGCTTCAAATTTTCATCAAAAGTACATGAGGTAGAGATCAATCAACCTCGTCAAACACATAAAACGTGCATGAGTTAGGAATCAATCAATTTTATCAACGTGCATCAGATTTGATAGTGCTGTTAAAAGTCCATTCATTGACTCAATGCAAGTTCTCCTCATCACCTTGAATCTATCTAAATCCCTTCACACAAATACCTACTTCATTAATAGCATTTTGGTTACTATATATTGGATTCATCACACATTGACATTGATAGGTCTATAGCTATTAAATGTTACTGAGACTTAAACTAAATAGTATCACCCTTACCTGTTTACGTTTTGAGCTTGGGAATCATCCTGCCTTCCTTTTGCTGTCATGCATTCAAATGGGACCAAGTCAAGAGTATGATTAATTATGTATTTATTTTTAAGATGAGCATCACATGTTGTTCTAGCTTTCCATTTCTTTTCTTCTCTGTTTTCAGAAAAGCATCCAAACAAACCATAACGCTGTTGCTGTAGCTTTGCTCATTTTTGTTTCATTCTATTTGGCTATTTTTCAATTGGAGTTAGCTGTTATGTTTTTTTCTTTTTAGTGTTTTTTTTTTTTTTTTTAAAGTTTTATGTTGATGGTGATTTTACTAACTAAATGAAAAAGATGTTGAGATTGTAAGACTAAAAAATGCCCTCCATTAATCTCAATATAAATAAGATTACTATACTATGAAGAAATTTATATTAGGAATATCTTTTTTCAAATCACGTGATTCAATGCAGGGCTAATCAAATGCAATAGATGCCTTTGGAATAAATGGTAAACAAGTTTCTATTTTAACCATCGATAGTAATTTTAATTCATAGTACTGACGTCTGTTATACACGCGTCAGTGTCATATGTTGGATGATATAAAAGTTTATTTTCCAAACAAAAACAAAATTAATTCTTGTTTGTTATCTCAAAATTCATATTCGAATTGTAATAAGATTTTATGATGCCCGTCAAATTAACCTAATACAACCATCTTTCTTTATCCAGGTTTGAGGCCAATAGAGGCTAAAAAGATTTCACTCAAGATAAATAAAATGAAAAAATAAAATTCACATAGGTAGTCCCAGCATAATTGGGACTTAAAACAAAACTTTGATGATAGTGACAGTGGTGGTGATCTTAATCGAATAATAGCTTAAGATTTACTACTTTTTATTAATAAAAAAAAACACAACAAAATAATTTAAAATCTTAAAATTAAACATCATAATCAACCTAACTTCTTTCGGTGAATTAAAACACACAAAATTGACAATCATGAGTTTTGACGTTTTTCAACTAAATAAAAATATTTTTCTCCATAGATGCTTGATATGGACCTTTCAAACTCTAAAAAAATACTGATAATTGTCAATTGCCATGCACCTAAGTGGACCCTACGGGCCACAGTCTTGGCCCCTCTTATCCTAGACCTGAAAATGACTCGGAACAAAATCAAAATGACGAAACTGCCCCTCTCTGCAAAAACCCGACATCGTTCGTTTCATTCCTTTCCTTTCTTCCTCGCGCAAAACCCTAGCTCCTTCAATGGCGGCGTTGCTCAAAAACCCTAAAATCTCGATCGCTCGATGTTTCTTCTCGACAATCTCTTCCTCCTCATCTGAAAAACCCTCGATTCCTTTCCGTTCCATAAAATCCACCATCCGATCCGAATCCGATCCTGAGAAGATCGCCGAAATCTTCCAGAAATCCTCCGATTCGTCCCTCTTCCGCTGCGATCGGCCCCTCTTCGATCTCTCCGTTCGAAAACTCGCCCGCCTCCGCCGCCCCGATCTCGTCGAACGCGTCCTCGAGCACCAGATATCGATCGCCGGCGCGTCGGAGTCGAATACTGAGGGCTTCTGGATCCGGATCATGAAGCTCTACTCCGACTGCGGCATGGTCGATCAGGCCGTCCGTACATTCGACCAGATGGCGGAGATCGGCTGCGATCGCACCCAGAAATCGCTCGGCGCGCTCCTCACCGCCTTCCTGTCCAATGGCCAGTTCAATCGCGTGCATGATTGCTTCGCGGAGATGCCGAAGAAGATTGGGGTTTCTCCGAATGTCGCCGCGTATAATCTCGTCCTGAAGGCTTTTGTTGCAGAGAAATCGCTCGCTCCAGCGCGATCCCTGGTGGCGAACATGGAGAAAGAACTTGGGGTAATACCTGATCTTGCTTCTTATAATATACTGTTAGGTGGGTCCTTGGAATTAGGTGATGAAAGTGGATTTAATGAGATTTTGAAAGAGATTTCTTTGAAAGGATTCGATCCCAATGTAGTAACTTACAATCATAGGATATTGTTTCATCGTAGTAAAAATGAGACCTTTAAGGCTAAGGAGTTGCTGGAAGTGATGGATTCTAAGGGGATTAAACCCAATTCAGCTAGTTTCAATGCTGTTATTGATGGGTTTTGTAAGGAAGGGGATATAGTTTCAGCAAAGAGTGTTTTTGAGAGTATGCGTGGGCGTGACTATCTTTTGCCCAGTGCTACTGCTTATGTTATGATGATTCGGAATTTGGTTGAGAAGGGGGAGTTTGAATTGGCACTGGATTTATGTAAGGAGAGTTTGAGGAGAAAATGGGTGCCTCCATTTGAGTCCATGGTAGGACTGGTTAAGGGTCTTGTGAAGATTTCTAAGGTTGATGAGGCGAAGGACATTGTTGAGTGCATGAAGAAGAAGTTGACTGGGAGAGCTGTTGGTACGTGGATGGAGGTTGAAGCTGCTCTTCCATTGTAGGATTGTTTTTTTTTTTTTTTTTTAAACTGAGGAGAATGCTCTAACAATCGTTTGATAGAGCTCTATTGCTTCATGTTTGATTTTGCAAGATAAGAAGAAAAGAATAGCATTTGGTGAGAGAATCTGGATATGAGAACAAGTTACTTGGTAAAGTTCTGGGTTTCTCTATATCTTGCATAATTAAGAGAAACATGTTCACCTAGATTTTATTACATAACTTCTTTTACTTGAATTCCATGCAGGATTTGTTACAATTGATTGCAATCTTAATGAAGTCATGTTACCAATCGCCAGAAAAGAAGAAAAAAACATCTTCTTTGAAACATCTTCTTTGAAATTCCTTTCTTCCTTAGGATGCTTAGTTTTCATCAATGTCATTGATGACAAAATTTCTTATATGGCAAAAGACCTCTCAGTGAGGGTAAGGTCCATGGGAGGTGACTTTAAAACAATCTTTTGTAATGTAGTCAGCTAATTCATTTTGTATCTCCACATGCAAAGAAAGTGAACATGGCAGTCCTGTTATCCAAACCCTTACCCCCGACGAACCTACGCAAGTCTCCACGGTTGTAAAGAAGCCAATGATGCCTTAGTTTGTCCAATGCACACAAACACACGAATAGTTTCATCCCCGCAAGTGCTCTCAGTTTCACTTTTTAGCATCTTTTTTAACCTAACTCGAAAACTATTGAGTATTTCCTTGACCTCGTCAATATTTAATACTCACTCTGGGAGGATCTATCATGTATTTCACAATGGAGATATTTTATTGTGAGCACTGAGTTTTGGCAGTCCACATAGCTAGTTCTTGTGTATAGGATGATTTTAGCGTAAAGGTGCACTTGTTTCTTTTTAACACCTTTTGTGTGTTGATAAATATGGCATTGAACCCTCCTGAAATGTTACTGAAGACCATCAACCGTAGGGCATAGGAGATGTTTCTTTTGGTTGTATACTGTGAAAGGTTAGACTTTAAAGGGGCCATTTTTATGGATTATTTCAGTGCTTCATTGTTGTCCAATGGGAAATGCATAGGGTGGTTTTAAGGCTTAGGATTTTGTTTCCAGGAACCTCAAATGCTTGAACACTGAAGTCCCACTAATTTAAAAAAGAAAAAAAAGTGAGTCATTATATACATTGTGGTCCATTAGTGAGCCATCCACTCTTGTCACATGTCAGACAGATAATTTGCAGAGGCTGGTATGATTTAAAGGATGAGGATGCCAATTTTTTATTTTTTTTAATAGGTTGGCTTGCTGGCCAGCAGTGACACTATCAACCTGAAGATCCAGGATATGTGAGGATGCCAAGCTTTGCTGCTCTGAAACCTAGAGGTAAATGAATTGTACAATTTTGTCATCAAGAAATGAATTTGCGCGCACACTTGCTCATGATGTTATTGATGGTACTAGAACCTTTGCCCTTCACCTAGCACCTGAGTGAGTGCTCAAGACCTTAAAAACAGGGTGAGTTTTGAGACAGCATTTGTTGCTAGTTAAACCTAACTGCTTCTTTCTGGATTAAAATTGTATTAAAAGAAGCCTCAGAACACTGTATAACCTTTCTATCACTGTGAAACATGGACAGATAATCTACCTTACTGGATAGCAACCTATTCAGAAGTATTTTACCAAAAAAAAAAAAAAAAACCTATTTAGAAGTAGAGGAACCTGACCCCTGACACATCAGGATGTTGAGATTTTTTTCTCATTGATGCATTTACCTGCATGATTGTCAGGGACTACTCGGACTTACCTTGATGCCTTTGAGCCTCATACTTTATAATGCATTCCGAATGAAAGTGAAGTAGATAGCAGTTTATATCCGAGGATAAAACGGTAGGTAAAACTTCATCTATTGTCTTCGAAGGATGTCAGTTGATGGGTGGTGTAAATATGCAGCTTGGATGAGAAGATGGTCAATCAGGGTGCAGCGAGTTTAGCAAGTTGGTTGGTGATGATGTCTGAAGTCTGTGACAATCCGGTCAGAGTGGGCCTCTGCCATGTTGCCTTTACTCATGGGAATGGTGGTGCTGCCTATATATACCTGAAGAAGTGAAGTTTGTGCAGAGTATTAGTTAACACATTCACGCCTACTTTCACCAAACCAGACCATCCCCTTCACAGTCTCCTCCATTGCCAACTCAGCTCTATAAACACACAACAACAACAACAACAACATATATATGTATATATATAGGAAAATATATATATAAAGTAACAATGGTTTAGAACCAGATCCCCTCCAGCAAATTAGATGTGGTCTACCAGTAGATTGGTTTAGATTTTATTTTATTTAAAACTTCTATTGGAAGGTGTTCATCTTAATACCATCAGGTTATGATGTTTTAGCATTAAAAAAGATATGATGTAATGGGGATTTTGAATAAGGGGAAATTACAAAATAGGGCTTAAGTTTTTTGTAGATTTCAAAACAGGACAAGCTTAAAACAACATTTCAAAATGGGCTTAAGTTTTCCAAATGAATTTCAATTCAGGACATCCAGCGAAATTGGATGAATTCTGGCCGATTTCTCCCCTTTATTTTTCAAAGTCCCAAAAGTGCCCTTTTTAGGGCATTTTAGGTTGAAAAAAAAAAAAAAAAAAAAAAGGAGACTAAGAGGGCGTTATTTTTCTTTTGGTCCTCTTCAACGCCTCCTTCCATCTACCCCTTTCCTCTTCCTCCTTCCTTCCTTCAAAAGCTTCTCTCCAACGTCACCGACGAGCACCGACAACGGGATCCTCTGGCATAATGTAAGGGATGATCTTGCTCCTCAAAAGCTGTTACATGAGGGTTTCCTTAATCCATAATGAGCTCTTCATTATGAGGTTTATTGCATGTGGTGCCTTGAGCATTGATCAAAATCACATACTCGTCGCATTTGGGCTACGGCAGGAGGAGGTTTCTGAGATTTTTCAGGTCCAGTCGTGTTTGGGGTTCAGACTGCCTTCACGAAGGTTCACTGTAGTAGTGTTGTTGTGGTACTCCATAAGCTTTGACCTTGTGTTCTCTTCCGCATATGGAATCATTCAAATATTTAAGCTATCAAGGGTCAGTTGCTAGTGATTGGTGATTCAAGGACGGTGATAAGGAGGGGGCTCAAAATCATTGTCTCTTCTTAATAAAATGATGGTTGATTTTAGGAAAGCCATCACATTGGTGAAGTGCACAGGAAAGGAGCGTTGACATTTTTCCTTATTTTAAAAAAGATATAGTGCTAGAAAAAAAATCAGAAAATTCATAATGTCACTATGTTCTCAGGGAAGATAATGGAGAACCTATAAGCAATTTCCTGACCAATTATGCACTAGCTCTATTTAAATGCCTTTTATTGTAAATCCACCCGGTATTAGGATGTTCTCACATTACTTTTCTTTTCAAATGCTTGAGATTTTGTGCATTATGCTGCATGAAGTAAAGGCTATAGGATGTTGTCTCTCGGAATCAATCTTGGAGTATCGAAAGTAATCATGGACCTTGTATGTCAACAGGGCTACGACCGGAGCTATGGCGAGCATTGACAACCCTATATTTCACACATACCATGAATGCCTAAGGATTGCGGTTGCCAGTGCTCACTGGTGACATCGGAGAAAAGCTTCTGAAGAAAGAAACGAGGAATAGGAAAGGGGAAGATGGAAGGAGCTGTCGTTGAGGGGCCAAGAGAAAAGACCGTCCCTCTCTGTCCTTTTCAACTTAAAATGGCCTAAGGGCACTTTTGGGATTTTGAAAAAGAAAGGGGAGAAATCAGTCGGAATTCATTCAATTTCACTGGATGTCTTGAATTGAAACTTATTTGGAAAACTTAAGGCCCATTTTGAAATGTTGTTTGATTTTGTCCTTTTTTGAAATCTATAAAAAAAACATAAGCCCTGTTTTGTAATTCTCCCTTTTGAATAATTACTTAAAATGGCATTTTCTATAGGAAGCTCTTACAAAAAAATGGTCTAAGCTCTTGTTCGAACTTGCCCCTGTTTGGTAATTTTACCGTAAAATAACGATAAAGTAAAACATCAAATTAAGAGAGAATAAAATATAAGTGGATTATGATGATATTTTATTTTTAGTTGTCTGGCATGAAATCTTTTTTGCTTTTTGTATAGAAAAGTGAAGGTTTTTTTTTTTTTTTTTTTTTTTTTTTGTCTTTTAGTGAAGAAATTATGTTATTTTTTACTTTTTTTTTTTAAGAGGATAAGGGAATTTTGAAAAAGTGTACTCTTGATGTGACCCCTTGTTTGAAAAATGGAGGCTTTACTTGACTTTTACGAACTTAGTAAAGTGTCAAACTGGCCCATCTACTATAGAATGCTCTTTTTTCTCCAACATCCAATCTCATTTGGATGGGTGTGATAAACATGAGGCATGTGACAGTCAGGAGGGCATAGCGGCATCATGTGTAAGGGGTTGGATTGGTCATAGAGGCTATGGAGAGTTGAGTCCCATATCATAGAGGCTTGGGGCATCGAAAGTAATCGTGGACCTTCTATGTCAACAGGGCTGTGATTGAAGCTATGGCGAGCACCGACAACCCTATATTTCACACATACCTTGAACGCCTAAGGATTGCAGTTGCCTGTACTCACTGGTGACATCGGGGAAAAGCTTCTGAAGAAAGAAACGAGGAAGAGGAAAGGGGAAGATGGAAGGAGCTGTTGCTGAGGGGCCAAGAGAAAAAGACCGTCCCTCTCTGTCTTTTTCAACTTAAAATGGCCTAAGGGCACTTTTGGGATTTTGAAAAAGAAAGGGGAGAAATCAGTCGGAATTCATTCAATTTCACCGAATGTCTTGAATTGAAACTTATTTGGAAAACTTAAGGCCCATTTTGAAATGTTTTTTTGATTTTGTCCTGTTTTGAAATCTAAAAAAAAAAAAAATAAGCCCTGTTTTGTAATTCTCCCTTTTGAATAGTTACTTAAAATGGCATTTTCTATAGGAAGCTCTTACAAAAAATGGTCTAGGCCCTTGTTTGAACTTGCCCCTGTTTGGTAATTTTACTGTAAAATAAAGATAAAGTAAAACATTAAATCAAGAGGAAATAAAATATAAGTAGATTATGATGCTATTTTAGTTTTTAGTTGTTTGATATAAAGCCTTTTTTACTTTTTGTATAGAAAAGTGGAGGTTTTTTTTGTCTTTTAGTGAAGAAATGATTTTATTTTATTTTTTACTTTTTTTTTTTAACATTCAGTTTTATTTTATTTTTTGAAAAAGTATACTTTTGATGTAACCCCTTATTCAAAAAGCTGAGGCTTACTTGACTTTTACAAAACTAGTAAAGTGCCAAACTGGCCCATCTGCTATAGAATGCTCTTTTTTCTCCAATATCCAATCTCGTTTGGATGTGTGTAATGAATATGGGGCTTGTGACAATCAGGAGAGCATAGCGACGTCATGTGTAAGGGGTTGGATTGGTCATAGAGGCTCCGGGGAGTTGAGTCCCATACCATGCTGGGCTCTTATGCGCATGTCTCACACAAAAGATCATGTGGACTGCCTTGTGGGGCTTGCTCATCATGTGTGAGGTACGAGATCAAAGGATCTAGATGGGCCTATCTTTGTTTAAAATTTTAAGCTTGTTAAATTATCCTAATCTTTTGATAATGGCCTCAAGTTTAATGATTTTAGAATATATTATTTTTTTTTAATTTAATGATCAATTCCATTTGGGTCAATATTCAAAAAAAATTTGGACCTCAACATTTAGTCAGCTTGACTTGAATACAAACAGGTCTATACGTCGTCATCCCAAGTGTCTGGGTGTGGAGTATGGACCCATATATAAGCCTAACCCAAAAGGACATGGTTGTAACTTATAAATTGACAGCATCCCAGCCCAATTCCCAAAGCCCACTCTTTGGAGGACAGTGGGCCCCAAGCCCAAGCACTGTCCCCTGTAACTTCCAAGAAATTTCCCAGCAGCTACTCGGGAATTTCTTTTCTTGGCCTGAATTATTTCACCGATGCTACCACGAACTTGCTTCATCTCTTCCTCTCAATTCCAAACCTTGTTCCACTGGAAAAAAAAAAACCCCTCTCCTCTCAACTGCCTCGGCTATATAAGAACCACCGGTGGATTTGTTTTGAAACAGCCCTCTCTGTCACTCACTCACTCACTCAGGCATAAACCAAGGTAACCATTGTTGTAATCTAACATGCTCATGGATTCAAATGTCAAACAGAGTCTCATGGATCCAAATGCTGAACAGAAGAAGGTCTCCAATCCCAATTCCCCCATCAAATACAGCAGCAAATATGAGCTGATGAGCCTCTCCTTCCTCTGCTTCACCAACATAATCACCATCATTCGATCCCATGACCAGCCCTGGGAAGTCCCATATGCAGTCAACGTATGCTTCCTGGCCGTGCTGTTGTTCCTATGCATCGATGTTTTCAGCCGCTTGCCAGGGATTGCGGACAAGCAAGAGAAATTGAAGGCTCCCATTTTCATCCTTATAAACATAATCAATTTTTCCTATGTCTATGCCATTTCGGACTGTCTCACTCCAACCACGAGACGGTTGATGTGGTTTCTTATTTGGTCGACCCTCATTTTTGGCACCCTTTTTACGTTTGTATGTCCTATTAAAACTAATCACAAGGACAAGGACAGGGCAGATGCCAATGGGTGCTCTTTGCCTGTGGAAGGCTTAGAATGAATCTCTTCATTTACTTGGATTCAAGTTATGCATGGGTTTATAGATTTGGGTTTGTTGTTTGTGTCAATGCATTATAAGTAGTTTATGTGTTCATTTGCATCTTTGGACTTATTCTATTTTGCATTTAAGTTAATGACGTGAAAGGGTTTGTTGTAAATACAGAAGAATAGTAGTTATTTTGTATGAGGAGAATTTTATTGTCCAAGTGTTTCAGTAGTGGAAGATCTTCAAGAGACTGTCATTTTTGAAAAAAAATTTAGCGATAGAAGAGTGGCTTTTTAGAGGGTTGTGTGATGAAGATTTCATTTTTTTCGTGCCCTTCTATTAATACAACTGATGCAATTTCATGAGATCCACAATTTTATTTTCATCTTTTCCTCTTCTTGATTTATCGACTCAAAAAGCCTTCTAGTTTTCTTGTATAAATAAAGCAATTTTTTTTTTTTAATTAGTAAGGATCCATATAGGATAGCATAAGAACCCACTCGAAGTATAGAAAGAAAAAAAAAAGAACTTAAATATCTTCCCTTTTTTAACATTAAGGTGATGAGTGATAGTGAAGTTCCAATTCATCTTTAGTTTCAAACTCAACATATAAAAAATCAGTGTGGATTGTGAACAAAACCTCTTTCTGTTAGCAAGATGAACAAAAGCAATACAACTGAAACAGATATATAATACTATCTAAAGAAACTTGAGATACATACAACATACCCCTGTCAAGATGCATCCCAAGTGGACCCACACAAGAGGGAGTTGCATCTAAAGACCCCATACATTTGAAATAACAACCGAGTTTGATGGCTTTAAATTTGGCATCAACATTTTCAAAAAAAAAAAAAAAAAAAAAAAAAGAAAACCAAACAAACAGAGAGAGAGAGATCGCACGCTTGAGTGAGAGAATTCTGAGACAAGACCGTGTTACCTGGTTAATTTATGATTCCCAGTTGCTCTGTATCTCTCAGAATTGAGAGAAACAGGTTCACCTATAACTGCTTTGATTGAATTAGCTTGATTTCTATCCAGGAAGTGTTACATTTGGATGCATGCCACCTTATGTTCTTTTCTTATCTCATGTTCTTCCTTGAAATTGTTTTCTAGTCTGGGAGCCTAATTTTCATCAATGTAAGTTTTCTTAGATTCATAGCTTAGAGTTTATTGTGATAACTGTATCTATTCAATGTATCTATTCAAGGGCAATCATTTCAGTTGCTTGATATTTGATAATATTGGTGTGGGTTCTTTTTATGACCTCTTATATGTAGACAAATAAGGCCATTGAAACCCCTGAACTGGTACGGAAGATCAACTGTCGAGCTAAAGCATGAATAAGGAGATGTTTGGGTTGCATTAAATATGTTGATAACCAGTAGAACTTCTGTATTAAAGGGATACCTACAATCTTATGCATTGTAGATAAGATCGTATTAAAGGAAGCCACATATCATACTCAATTTAGCAACCTACTTCAATTGAATTTGATCCTATCATTAAACTGAACATATGATTGATGGTGTGATTGGAACAATCTTATGCATTTTTAATTTCATGCATTAATTATACTATCAATCGGATGTTCAATCTTATAGTGGGACAAAATCCTATTCAAGTAAAATTTGAGAATATGTTAGGCATTAAATTCAATTTTAGCGGTGTTATCATCAGTAGATGGTCTCCAAGGTGGTTTCCACGGCTCTGTTCGTAACAAATAGGAATTACAACTTCATAGAGTCTGTTGTTTGGAAGTCAACTCGCAAGGATCCGACCCGAGGACCCAACCCATACCAGACTAGACTAGGAAAAAAAGGAATACCTACAATTGTTTTACCATTGATGGAAGTAAAGGTAATGCTCCAAACATGGTTTTTTTCCCCCTCTTTCCCTGGTCTGATTTGAGTTGGGTTCTCAGATTTCAATTGCAGCTTGTGCTTTCGGCAACTTTATTGTTTTTCTGGGGAGAGATGTATGACAGGAACTTCAGTGGTAAGAAAAGGTAAGGTAAAGGTGGGATAGTGGGCAACTATAAAAATAGATTTGGGGAATGTTAAGTTTGATGACTTGTTACATGGTTGGGAGGTATTTGTGTTGCGCTCACGATTGTGATACCTATAATTTAATAGAAATGGTACTTTCAAGGAGTTTTTTTCCCCATAGCAAGTTGGGATGAGAGACACAAATGAGCTTGGGATTTTGGTAATCTATAACCTATAGGTCTAACATGGGTCAACTTGCATTAAGTGGTTTGTGAGTTGGCCATTATGAAATTTGGATTTCTTTGTTAATAACTTGCATCTATCAGTGCTTTAAAACCGGAACCCCTCCATCAAATAAGGTTGTGATCAACTAGTAGGTTGGTTTAGATTTTATTTTATTTGAAAAGGTTGTTGAAAAGAGTTGATTTAATTTAATACGAATAGTGATTGTTTGGCCTTATGCGCGCGCATGGGATATAAAAAAATGGGTTTTATATATGTAAACAGGGCATTTGTAACTTTTTTCATGTTCAAATGTCACGTATGAGAAATACATTATCATGTCTATGTAGAGCATCATTTTCATATGAGCAAATGAGTACATCCAATAGTTTAATTATATGGGTTTAATCTTTTTGTTTCAATTGTTTTCAAAATCAATGAAAATCCATGATATGAAACTAAATATCTTGATATTTATCGTTAATATGAAAATATTGAAATGTTCGAATTATGAATTGAGGGCTGTAAAAGTGCAAAAAATATGATACATAAGTTGCAATGTTTGGACCTAATGCTTTTGTGCATCACTAGCTCTCAAAGCCTCTGTGATCTGGCAGACAATGACCCTAAAAAACTAGGTACAACTCTTGGACATATTCATAATTTTACGAGGTTGGAAAACTTGACAAGTTGACTATTAACTCTGTCAAGTCATCTCATTTTTATGACAAACCGAGTCAGATAGCGGGGAGACTCAATCGAGTCACGTCATTTTGGTAAGTGGTTTGTATTTTGGACATTTGATTGATAGGTCTTGTTTTAAACAATTGATGTTTATTTTTAAGCAATTATTTATGGTGATGCAGGCACGAATCATAATAAGCCCCACTTGATTAATGGCCCACAGATTCTCACCATCCAAAATGAGTGCATAGTCGTCCAACGATCAGGTCCGTTCAGATGGGTGCCAAACCCAGGGACCTATGACTATAAGAGGGGCTCATTATTTTATGGTCCCATCATATCAATCATAAGGTGGGCCCCAAATGGTGTATGGGCACGCTGGATTCCGTATATAAATTTATGGGGATTTAACCGAAAAAAAAAAAAAAAAAAAAACAGATTAGGTAACCACCATACCGAAAAGGTAATTTTAAGTGCCCTTGCACCAAATCAATCATTTTGCCCGAAAACGTATTTTTTTTTTAATATTCTCCATCTGGGTCCCTATCGACCTTTTTTTTTTAAATGTTAAGGATCCCTAACGACCCTACGGTCCATCCTAGCATTCACAAAACTCCCATTTACTTTGTTTGTAGGGTCACTTTTTTTTGTAATGTTAAAGGTCTCTATCGACCCTACGGTGTATGCTTATAAATGCACGAAACTCATCCCTCATTCCCTGATCTTGAAAAAAAAAACTACCATGCTTGACTTGCTTTCCCTCCTTATGATATTCCCACCTCTTGAAGACCATTAAAGCCACATGCCGTTGTTTTGTAAAGAACATTAAAATGCATATTCCAGGTGGAGAAGAAAGTAATTGATTATCTTCAAGCCCAGTTCTGGGTAGACGTCCCTAACGGGAAAAAAAAAAAGTTGCCAAGAACAACCTATGATTCTTCCTTTTCTCTTAGGGCTTGTTTAAATAAGCAAGTCATAGATTATCATAAGCAATAGATAAGATTTTTAAGATAGTTACAGGAGAAAACTGATGAAAGGTAAAGGTAAATATAGACCAAATTCACCTTATTTCCTTACGCTAATTTCAGATCCAAAATCCCCAAAATTCAGGTGGAGAAGAGGGTGAGCTGGAGAGAATGCAAGACAATAGAGGAACTTTGGTTCGGGTGGAGAGATTGAGAGCTAGAGAGAGAGCATGGACGGTGATAGAGAATTGGAAAGAGAAAAGGACTGAGAGAATGGCGGGAGACACAAGGGCACATCTTTCGCACGACAAGCACGATATGGGGAAAACGTCTCTAGGTCTGTGGGGGTGGTTTACAAGATTTGTTGTGGGCGGATCGATGGCCGGAGATGGGAGCGCAAGGCGGAGATTTTTTGGATTTGGCTGGAGAGAGGGAGTGCAGACGAGAGAGAGATTTGGCTGGAGAGAGGGAGTGCAGACGAGAGAGAGAGAGAGAGAGAGAGAGAGAGAGAGAGAGAGAGAGAGAGAGAGAGAGTTGCAAAGAGAAAAGCTCGCTGCTTAAAGTGACTGCTTTGGCCTTCTTCTCAAACCTGTGACATGAAGATTATGATTGATCGCAAGGTTGCTAGGGACCCTTAACATTAAAAAGAATGGTCAATATGGATCTAGTAGAGAATGTAAAAAAAAAAAAAAAAATTTACAATTTTGGGCAAAATGATTGATTTGGTACAAGGGCACTTAAAATTTTATTTTTGAAATGGTGGTCACCTAATCTATTTTTTTCCGGTAAATTCCTCTCAATTTATTAACTTTAGTTGGCTATCATGAGACGTGAATGCACGTGAATAACTGTTTATTATATCTTATAAGTATTTGATTTAATTTTAAATATTTTTAAAATAATCTAATAAAGATATAACTCTCGAGTCTCGAGAAAGACTCTATCTCCTAGTCAAAAAAAAAAAAAAAATGTATTAGACGAGTTGACTCCTAAGCCCTAAGTTTCCAAACTCGAATTTTACAATTCGAATCCTTGAAATTTCCGGGAAGGTACTTGGAATTTTCTCCTGGGGCCGTCGTCATTTTCTCGAGAAACAGACGCGAACATGCATCCTCTTTTCCTCCCCACGACCCTCTCCCAAACGGACTTGACACATGAAACTTCAATGTTTTTGCACTGCATCACCAGTCATCACTATATAAACACCATACTAGTTGATCCATTTCAACACAGCATACTGCATTCACTAACTTTGGCATAAAACCAACCCTGACATTGGTGTAATCTAATCTGCTCATGGATCCAAATGCCCAACAATGGTCCTCCAATCCCAACCCCCAAACCCAATACAGCAGCAAGTATGAGTTGATGAGCCTCTCCTTTCTGTCCTTCACCACCTTAATCACCATCATCCGAGCCAATGACCAACCCTTCAAAATCCCCTGTGCCATCAACATATGCTTCCTGGGCATGTTGCTGTTCCTGTGCATCGATGTTTTCAGCCGCTTGCCAGAGGATGCTGAAAAGCGAGAGAGATTCAGGGCTCCCATTTTCATCCTTGCAAACATAATCAATTTCTCATATGTCTGTGCTATTTCGGAATATCTCTCTCCAACCATGACGTGGTTGATGTTGGTCCTTATTGGGTCGACCTGCGTTGTCGGTACCCTTTATATGTTATTGTGTCCTACTAAAACTAATCACAAGGATGAGTCAGATGTTAAGAGGTGTTCATCTGTGTAAGTCTAACCATTCATCTCTATTTGCCATCTCTCCTCTTGATTTGTGTTTGTCATATCAATGCTAAAGAGATTGTATTTTGAAATAGTAGTTGCTTTCTATAAGAAAATTTCCAGTTGTGTGTATTGTAGTTCGCTTGCTTCTTCTAAATCCTTCATATACAGAGACTGAGTCAACATGGGCAGAGACACATCAAAAAGTTGCAGAATCAGAACGCCGGTTTATAGACAAAAGAAGCTATGAGCGACTTAATTTGTCTCTCTTCTGCAAAACCCTGCATCCCACCAAAAGGAAATTTGCCAACTGTCCTATATAAACTTTCTCCATGTCACCATGAAGTCCCAGGACAAATTTCACATACGCTTCAGTGTATCAACCAGTAATAGGGTAATCTCTTTCTATAATGAGGTGAGTGATTTGCATATTCTGGCATATCTCCACAGCTTTTTAGAACTGGCTAGAAGTTCCACCTCTTATGGATGTTCTGTTCATCACTTCCCAAGGAAGATTTGATGAGCTGAGTACCCCCAATACCTGTAATCCTAGTAAAAGGATTAAAGGAATCATCAAAATTTAGTTTTAAGCAGTCTGGAGGAGGTATCCAAAAAACCGAAGGACCTGTATTATGGCATGTAATTGACAAATGGTTAGACAAATTCCATGAAAACAGAGAATGTAAGTTTTTTCATTTTACAACGTTTGGAAAGATGGGGCAGCTAGTAAAACCATAAGTTGTCCAAAAAAAAAAGAGTTGTTATGTGGTTTTTGATAGTTCTAGGGAGTTACCGAAAATTCTGAAGGTTGTAAGTGACTTTTCAGGCGGGTTGATATTCAAAATTTCAACAATGAAAGGCAACATTTAAAGTGCTAAGGAAACAATTTTAACATCAGTGTCATAAATCTCCAACACTCCAAATGCTTCTTAAAAATAACTCATTTGTTTCATGTAGTTAATTTCCTAGGGATTGAAAGACTTTGTATCTTTACAGGTGGTTTAACATGAAGAATCGAAGGTAAATATTAAAAAAAATGACAATAAAATAGCATCTCTTAGATGAGAAATGAATTGCCGACTATCACCCTAACAATTCAAATCCTATGAAAGTCAAGAGTCCATTTTCATTGGTATTTTATAACTATCACCCATTACCTTTTTAATTATCCTACATTGAAGCTCATTTGACGATAAATTTCTATCTAGTCTAATGCAATCAAACAAGCTCTTTTAGGAAAATCAAAAGGCCTTTTGTGTTCACGAATCATGAAAATAAAAAAGATGAAAATGAAATTGTGGATTTCTTGAAATTTGAATCATTGCCTAATAGATGGCATTTCTCCTGGTTTTCATTTTTAACTGATCACTGTTCAGCTATTGCTGCTATCCCACTAGAAGCCTCCAGTGGCTGAGGTGAG
Organism: Persea americana; assembly: GCA_029852735.1. Lineage (NCBI taxonomy): Eukaryota > Viridiplantae > Streptophyta > Magnoliopsida > Laurales > Lauraceae > Persea > Persea americana. Next base: position 50,525,079 of record CM056819.1, read on the forward strand.
AACAAATTGGTTGGAAAATAAATCCAAATAGAGGGACTAAGCTAATAAGATCAACAGAGTGGGTAATGGATCTGGGCCATGCAATGGTGAGGATGATTACTAGTGGTCCACTATTTCATCAAAAGAAAGTAGGTCAACCCACTTTCAAACAATTTCAAAGTTAAAAGACATTTTCAAAGTAAAAGGAAAGGAACTAGAGAAAAGGGAGTAAGAGTCCTACATTAGCTCTGGATTACACCAATGGTTGTGTCAATTGATGCCTGAGTGAGCGAGTGCATTATGCTGTATTATAAATTTGAAATGAATCAACAAGTGTGGTCTTTATATAACTGATGCTGTGAGAGAAAGTCCCAAATTTCTAAGAAAAAGAGGTACCTCTTCTCCCCCAAGATTTGGCACCATGCCCATTTTTATGCTCATCAAATTTTAGCTCAGCATTTAATTGAATCTAAAAAACTTTATTTAAAAGATCACTAAAATTTGAGGTTGTTAAATCGAGGACTAGCATAATTTATTGCAGTTCAATTTTTTGCGCAAACCTTCTCTATAAAGAGATCTTGTAGACATCAAGGGCTGGACTATGCTTGTAGCAAAAAATTTAAGGGTGCTCTACTGAAGTGCTCCGTTCTGAATTATTGGAGGCTTTGATTTAGAAATCCGAAGTTAATTTATTGAAATTCTAAATGCTAAAAATGAATATCCTTTTCGTACGTAGGGTAAAGCATCAAACATGTAGCTACATATGATTGGATTAATCACCATTTCAATCGCATGGTCAAACATGTGGCTACTCTAACTAAGGCCCGTTTGATAATTTTACTTGTCAAGTAAAGTCAAGTTAAGTAAAATTAAACATCAAATCAAAAGCACTTTAATTTAACACTCCCTCATTCTTTTTCAAAAAATGTTAAAAAGCAACTACCTTTATTCACTAAAAGACAAAAAATACTCTATTTTCTCATATAAAAACTCAAAAATATTCCATCCCAAACGACTAAAAGCAAAATATCATTATAACCCATTTATGTTTTATTTTCTCTTTCTATTTCACTTCACTCTACTTTATTTTAAAACTGACCCTACATAGATTATATTAGAATGACATTTATTTTGATTGGCTTAAATTTACAATCAAGGTAGGGTCAAAACCCTAATACGATGATCCTCACTCGTCCAAGGGCAAAACCGTCATCACATCGTCCTGAAAACCGCTCATGGAAGAAATCAAACCCTCGTTCCAATACCTTTTCCTTTCTGTTTCTTCCGCGTCTTCTTTTCCTCTTCATCAGATCCATCTTCAGGTAACTTCCGAAAATCCCCTTTCGTATTTCGTTTACTCGATTGCTTTCTCATACGAAATGATTTCGAGTTTGATTTACTCTCGATCATCGAAAATCCGAAACTGAACTCGAAAGATGAGCATCTTAGGGTTTAGATCTTTCAGTAAATCGATTTCTGCTTCGTTCTTGGGAAATCGTATCATTGAATCGCAAAAAGTTACCTTCTTTTGGGTAGAAAGTTACTTCTTTTTATATATGTAGGTGTGCTTGTTTGTGTGTGTATTTAATGTTCGAGCTGAAATGCGATGATGGGTTGTTGTTGGAAGATGTGAATAAAAGGGGAAGAGGTGTAATTTCATAAATAACATTGCAATTGAGAAGGGTTATCAGCGTGGGCAAAGTAACAAACTCGATGGGCAGCAGATTATGTTTGTAGAATTTGAAATTCAGAATATTGGATTCGATTGATTACTGGGTTTCAGTAGTTTTTTTATTTTACATTTGAATATGGTGTCTCCAATTTGACATTTACATTTCTACCAGGAGAGAGACTTGACTCCCTTGACTCCCTTGAACCCTATCTGGTAGTTAAAAATTCCTGACCTAAGATCTTATTTTATCAAACATTTTAAGTTGACCCCATGATGGTGGAACAAAGCTAAAGACCAGGTCTCCCTTTTGGATCTTAGACACTCAATGTAGACATCCTTCCAAAGGATGTCTAGACCCTTTTTTATATTATTAAGGCACTAATAGAGGGAACCAATATAGTTTTGATGATGTTTTCTGGTTTGGTAGGTTGGGCAGCTCTCAACCTAGAAGAGGTTATTGCTATTCAAGTGGCTTTATGAAGTTAGGCATCGTCTTTGCTTGGAACTTTATGATCTTTGAGACAGATCTTCTGATGCCATATCACGTGTCCAAGAAGTTTAACAAACCATATAAATTCATTTTATCCTCAATGGAAGTAGAATGAGTTGGGATGTGATGTGAATGGGTCTGGAGATTCTTGTCAAGACTTACCTTCCGAAAAGAAAGAAAAAAATTTCTTGTCCAGATCGAGATGCATGGGGAACAAAGGAAAAGAAATTCCATCAACTGTTGAGACCGTGATGAGTCAGTGACTCAGTGTTGCCCCATATTGGTTTAAAAAATCAGAAAAGTATAAAAAAAATAAGGAAAAAGAAGAAATGATGGGAAATGACTAAAAATGTGTAGATATGATGCTTTAGTTGTATCTTACATCAATTAGAGGGTTTTTTTTTTTTTTTTTTACTTTAAAAATATTATTGCATTTTTCGTTACTTCATGTAGCTAATGGAAGGATCAGTTAACTCATAAAACATGCCAAATTACCAACATATATTAATAATTTATAATTTAGCACTTGATATTAATATTAAATAATAGACCATAAGCCACAAAATTGAAACTGCTTAGTGCCTCTCTTAACAGGTTATATTATTTTTTATGTGCAGCACAGATTCTGGTTACATTCCTTTAATTTCATGAGACCTGGGCCTTCCTGTTGACATGGCAAGCTATTTAGGAAAAGGAGGTCCTTCAAATGGTTCTATATATGTTTGCAACTTGCCATTTGGAACAGATGAGAGTATGCTAGCTGAGTTTTTTGGCACCATTGGGTTGCTAAAGGTAGGGTGTTGCACACCAGGTATCACTTTGAAACCATGCTTCATTGTAGTGTTTTTGTAAGCAATTCTAAATTTCTAAAAAGAAATAAATCACGATATTACTTTCTTCTTTTTTTCCAAACTTTGTAGAAGGACAAAAGGACAGGCAGACCCAAGATCTGGTTATATAGGGATAAAGTTACCAATGAACCAAAGGGTGATGCAACGGTTACATATGATGATCCACATGCAGCATTTGCTGCTGTGGAATGGTTCAACAACAAGGATTTTCATGGAAGTACAATTGGGGTATTTATAGCCGAGTCAAAGACCAAAGATTCAACTGATAATTCATATAACTCAGCTATAGCCCTCGAAATGGATCAGGCTGGGGATCCTAGTGTTGCTGGTGAATTTGGTGGGCTAGATGAAGATGCTGGGGATTTGAATGGGAGTGGAGGAAGAGGTAGAGGACGGGGAGATGCTTCTGGAAAAGCATGGCAACAGGATGGGGACTGGTTGTGTCCGAATACAAGGTCTGTGATGTGACATTGGTGAGCAGCTCTTTCTTTCACTTTACACTCTTTATCTTATCTTAGTGCATTATTTATTACAATGATGTGGCAACATAATACTCGTACTCTCTTTTTGAAACAGTTGTTCCAATGTAAACTTTGCATTTCGTGGTGTATGTAACCGTTGTGGGACGGCTCGCCCTGCCGGAGTCTCTGGCTCAGGTGCAGGGGGCGGTGGTCGAGGGAGGGCCCGTGGTAGCAGTGACATTGGAGGCCGTGGGCGATCTGTCGGTGCTCCCACGGGCCTATTTGGTCCAAATGATTGGTCTTGTCCAATGTAAGATTTTATTTTTAATTAATTAGTTAATTTTTCTTGAATGGTTATCTTCTTTTAATCTAAGTTTTACAAGATGAGAAATATACTAACAAGCTTACTACCTAAACATGTAAGATTATTTTACTTTGCTTAATTTCACATATAACTCGCTTCTCTTGGGATTTATTGTTTAGTTTATAGGATTTTACTGATAGAAAAAAAAAAAAGAAAAAAATTTGTATAATCGGCCATCTAGAGCTAGTGCTCTAGGGATATCGTACACTCCAACTTTGTACACAGACGCACATGTGCAGGCACCTAGATACAAGAAAAGGCACATGAATTTTGAATGAACGCCTTCTGAGGACTGTATTATTTTATTTTATTTTTGAACTTCAATTGGTGACATGAAAGCCGTATGAATGTTCAATAGAACTAAATGCAGACCATAGTGAAAAATATTTTTCTTGAACTATGTTGGCAAACTCATATTCTTTTTGTCAGACATGACAAGCAACAAAATGCATAGATATTCTGAGTGATAGTTTTTTTTTAAGTAATTGTCACTTCTGCTTCCTTTCTTGCTTGATGTTGTTTCAGGTGTGCAAACATCAACTGGGCAAAGCGCACAAAATGCAATATATGCAACACCAATAAGCCTGGTCACAACGAGGGTGGTGTAAGGTAATAATGTGCTCTGACCTGGGTTTGTATTTAAAATAACACCTGGGTTTGTATTTAATGTTATTCTGTTTGACAGAAAGTAGAAATATTCTGTTGTGGTATTTGCATAAAATTTCTAAGCGGTACTACTGGAGTTTCTGTTCATTTAAGATGCATATATTTTGTTAGTTTTGAACTTGTGAGTCAGTTAATATTATTGTGTGTACATGCTGTCTGTAGACCATTTATCAGCTGACTTAGAAGACCACTGGGCAGATGATTTTGTGAATGCAGTTGGTATTCTCTAATATCAAAGAGGAGCAAATGAGAAGGCTGCTATTTTTGCAAACTGTGGTGTGTGTAGTTTACTTGTCATGGAGTTCCCTGTTCGCTCCCTAGTTCTATTTTTCGATGTGCTAATCTAGATAAAACTTATGAAAGATATGGGTAAGGATCACATTTGATTAAATGACCTAAGAAAAAATCATGACCAGGTTGACTGATAGAAGATACCGCCTCTTATTCCATGTATGACAATAAGAAAAATGGTTCACTGCTCTGCATGGAAAAATAATAAACTTTTCTTGGCTGGTATAGGTCTATTTAGGTTGTATCTAGGTAATTAACATGCATAAACTTTTACAATCACAATTCAGAACCCTACCAATGTGAACCATAGTAGTCAATTTCCTTTCGTTTCGGCCAGAATGGGCGGAATTTTTCGTTCTGGTCCTTCAGCAGAAACGGAATAGGGGTAAAAAAAAAAAATTGGTTTGAATTTCATTTCATTCCGGCCATTCCAGTTCATTCCAGTTGTCCATTTCGGTTTGCGGCACAATTTTCACTAATTTTTTTATTCTTTTCTCATTTTCCATATCAAGAAACATGCATAATTTATAAGATATTTTTTCTATTTTTTACATATATGTATATCTATTTTTTAAATTTTATTATTTCGAAAAGTTCTCTAAAAAGTTTTGCCGAAATTCCGAAATACTGAAATATTCCATCTGGAGGCTAGACCGAAATGACGACCGAAACGGAATTGACAACTATGATTTGAACACTATTTTCTGATGTCTCTCATATGTTTATTTCCCTTAGACATCTCTATATCATATCTTTTGTTCTCTTTTACTTATTTCTTCTATCAGAATCGACGAGACATGTTTTAATTGCCGAGAAAAGCGAACATGTTGAACATGTTAGATAAAAGGAAAGCCCATCATTCCATCAACCTGCAAGGTCTTAGTATATATTTGGCTTAAAGGAAATACCTGGAAAACAATGGAAATGAGATTACGTCAACACATTTCCACTGATTTCATGTGTTTTTGTGAATTTCTATCTGACACTTGATGGTTTGTTGGTCCAAAATCTTGGAATTAGAATTCTTGCTATTTCCACCCGCATGGCTGAGCAATGCACATAATCCATGATGCAATGCATAATGACACGTCCAAAATGATCTTTTTCCTATATATAACCACTAGTTTCAGTTGATGAAAAAGAAAATAAAGCATGTAATTTCTCAAGGCGGCTTGCAAGTTTTCGTTCTTTCTCATTTGTCAATGAAGTGCACACAGTTTCTTTTATTTATTTATTTTTCTCTTTTTTCTCAATAAAGAACAATATCAGCATATCACTGTAGGGTCTGCTGTGATTCCTTGTGTTGTTTTTTTTTTTTTTTTTTTTTAAAGGTAAATTTTATTACTCCAAAAGAAAGAAACAAAAAACAAAGCCAAAAGCAGCTTTACAAACACGAAGCAACGAAACCACAAAACACCTTCTTAAATACAAAAAAAAATTGAACATCAGAGGAAATAGAAGATCGAATAACTCCCTCCTTAGCTAGATCATCAGCCATTATATTTGCCTCTAATAAAACATGATGAAAAGTAGCCCCCAACTGTCTGGAAATATCCTTAGCCTCCTCCACCCAATCCGCCAATCTCCGAGGATAAGAAATCTGCCTAGAATCCCACTGAATAGCTGAAAAGAATCACCTTCAATAATTGATTTACATCACCGCAATCCCTAATAACACCTCCAATACCTCCTTAATTTATCTGGATGGACAAAACTTCCATCAAAGTTAAGCTTAAGGATCCCACAGGCAGAGACAACCAAGAAGCATGAAGCTTATCTTTAGTATGTCGAACCCCCTTAACAGCTGATCCCAAAGATCTATCGAGATCTTCCAAGGGGACCCCATTAAATTCCTTTCTCCTAGCCGCCCATTCCGAAATAGACGAAACAATAGAATTTGCAACTTCCTCCACAGATTTACTTTTATTTCTTGTGGTTTTGAGCTCCATTTTATAGAGACTGTTTTCCTTGCTTTTCACGAGAAAGAACAAAAATAAAAGATCAAGGTGGTTGACAAGTAGCCTACTAAAGCCCTGGGCTAGATTCCAATGTTGAGAAATTTGTTCTGGACACCATTTTGATTTGGCCTCCAAACCGAAATATTTCAGTCGATTTGGGATTTTGGGAAAACGTTTCGGATTTATGTTTCAGAAAAATATATATATACATATAGAAAAATATATGGATAATATTAAACTTTAAAAACATGGTTTCATACTTTTAGTTTATTCTTCTAAATCAACTCATAATCTGGCATATGTATGATATGACCATTATCATAACATTCAGCAACCATTAAGTTAAAAGCTTCAAATATTCCTCACAGCCATAAAGTGTAGAGATAAATGAGAGATGCATGATACATCTCTCAAAAATCAAAAGACACAAGTCAACCATAAAGTTCATGAATAAAAAATGTTCTCCCAAAAGTCCGAAGTCATAACAGCAATGAGCAGCAGATAGTAATTTAGAAAAATAAAAATAAAAACAGCAATGAGCAAACTCAGTCTGGCAGGCAGCACTTAAAAAAAAAGGAGGAAAAAAAAACGGCAATGACCAAAGTGCGAACCCAGCCCAACATTGATGCAGTCCCGATTCGACGCAATCGGACTGTCTAGGGCCCAAGTAACCAAAAAACAGGAATAATCCAGCCGCTACAACAATATGCTGTAAAAGAATAGAAATCCAGTAATGAATGGGGGAAGGAACAATGCTGAAAAAAAACCCAAAATCTGACCTTATAGAGCCTTCTCAATCTCTTAGCATCCACATGATACAAGAGAGGGAAAAACAAAGCAAAACTGTGCTTTTTTGCAAATTTTTATTTTCGGGTATTGTAGCATGCTACAGTAATGACGACCTTGTAGTCTTTAAATAGCATTCCCAAAACCTCCCTAAAAACCCTAGAGCTCTTATCATAATAGATCCCTAACACCAATAGAACTCCTACTATGATTTCCTAATCAAACACGTATGAAAATAGAAGGAAATAAAGAGAAATCTGTAGGATTTCTAGAATCTGGATGCCTCTGATATCTTGCAGTTGAATTGCTGTGGGACCCACATGGCCCATCCTTTGATGGGAACAAACTCCTCAATCTGTTAGTGCACTCATGGGCGCTCCTTGTGGTGCAAGGTTTATTGAAATTGAGTCAGTTTTGACCCATCAAATAGGTGGCCCAAAACTGCTGTATGTGACTGCCTTTTTTTTTATTTTTTGTCTTATATCTGAAAATTGCATACAGCACCCTGTTATTTTCTGTAATAATAAAACAGTCCCTGAAACACAGTTTTAGACTTAGAATTCCACTGTTTGGGCCCAAGTTCTCCATCAGAACTTGTCGGGACCCTTGCGGGCCATCTTGGGATGCTCCCACTGTTGAAAATAATCTTCAGCCTTAACAAAAATAGGATCATCATCAATTCCTGCATCAAACATACTGCAGCAAACCCAATGAAAAAGTTCAGCCCAGCAGCAAACCCAAACCAGCAGACAGTAATTGAAAAGAATAAAAAAATAATAGCAGCTATATCTGGGTTTTTTATTCATAGGGCCTTTTCAATCTTTCTCAATTACTTGACACACCGTAGGACACTTTAATTTTTTATAGCCTGTCTTCTTACTGGTATTTTTGTGCACTACAGGGTAGTCTGGACCTTGTATTCCTTTGTATCATTTGACTTTCTCTATTTTGGTTGTTTACATAACTAACTTCCAAAGAAAAGGTTATGTATGACAGTGTCACCCAACCCACAATTTGTTTGCTTTTAACTAACTACTAAGTCTTTATTGCCCCCGCCTAAAGCCTTGCAACAGCTAATTCTTCATATAGTTGCTATTTCCTGTCTTATAAGCTATGATGCCCGGATACGGCTTGGATATAGCAAGGGCACGCCACGGATAAGGTAGGGACATGGATTTTACACCAAAAAAGGGGAGTATCGGATATGATACGACACGATATGTTGCCTATTTTGAAGTATCCGGGCATCATAGCTTATAAGCACATCAAAAGATTAAAGGAAAAATCTGCTTGATATAACATTAGCTAGGATGTGTTTGAAACTGCGTAGCAATCCTCCTCGTCATCAGCAGCAGCAACAACGACAACTTTCTCATTAATAGAAGTTCTTTGATATTAAAAGGCCTGTAGCAATGATCATTATTTGTATAACATGTGACTTTGGATTCCTGTGACTACCAGTGTACATGATTCTTCTGTAACTTGTAGTAATAGGTTTTGTCAAAGACTCATGTAGCAAGTTTAAGATGCTTAGTAGTTTTGGTCGACAATTCTAGTCTAAGTTTAGCTTTCTTTCGATTCTTGTTCCATCAGAGGTGGACGTGCTGGGGGTTACAAAGAGCTTGATGAAGAAGAAATAGAGGAAACAAAACGACGGCGGCGTGCGGCTGAAGAAGTAAGTCCTTGAACTCCTGTTTGGAAAATGATAAATAAAATACCATTAAAAAAATGATAAATAGAATCTGGTGTTGAATATTTGCCCCTATCCTCTAATTTCAGGATGATGAGGAGTTGTATGACGAATTTGGCAATCTCAAGAAGAAGTTCCGTGCCAAGGCACACCAAACTGAAATGGGACAGATACTCCCTGGATCTGGGCGTGCAGGGTGGGAGGTTGAAGAGCTAGGTATTGTAGTTATTTCCTGAGGAATTTGCATTGTTTATTTTACCTTTGAAGGTTGTTTTCGTGTATTGTTGCTATTGATGATTTGCTCTTTTACTTTGAAATTGTTACAAAATGTAAATTAGATTGCCATGCTACAGTGCATTTAGAAAGTGGGGTCCAGAGCAGAAATCATCATTTAGTTGACCCATGTCAAATGACATGATTCTGTGCTGTTTCAATCCAATCGTGAGTTATACCAGTGATATTTAGCATGACATGATCTTGTGCTGTTTCAATTCAATGGTGAATATGAATGTGATCCTTGTGATATTTGGGCATATCTCCAAGCGGGTGATTTGGTCTGACTATTGAGCTTGATGACGTTAGCCATTTCAAAAGGTTCACTGCAATTTGTGGTCTAGCAGATAACATGGGGAACTTCTGCCAAAAATAAAAACTAAATGGAAAGATAATATGGGGAACATAGACATGGCTGTTCCAAGATTTCCACTTTTTGCTTCAGTTGTCAGTTTGTACAAGTGGAACCCATGTGTTAAGTGATCCAACCATTGGTATGATTCGCTCACTGTCTTGGTGTTGATCAATGCACCTAGCATCTGGTTGAGAGTAATCTAACCTTTGATGCTGGCTTTTAAATGGACGGTCAAGAAAATACAATTAAGGGTCAAAGATGTCTAGTTCATCCACTTCAGTCTGGACTCTGGAGTGTGTCAGCAGGGGCCATCATATCAATTCAGCGGATCAGCAAACATATTGACTCTGGCTTAACCAGGCTGGCTTTAGCAAACTGATAACCTTGTACAATTCCTCAAAACTATTCAAATAAAAATAAGCTAAGCTAACTAACCTTTTCCTAGCTAACCTGTTCAGACATTTTTTGTCAATTTGTTAACTAAGTTTATATTAATTTAATTGCTGGTATTGGATTCTGTGGTAGGCATGACAGAGAGAAATGGTAGGGAGAGAAGCAAAGACAAAGGACGAGAAACTGGCGACCAAGAGAATAGCCGGAGCCGGGAGCACGATGGGTACACGCATAAAAGGGAGAGGCGCCGCAGCCGAAGCAGAGAAAGGGACAGGGATCGCGAGAAAGAAAGAGGAAGGGACAAAGACCGAGACTATGATCACGATAGAGGTCGTGATTATGGGAGGGACCGTGAGCGCCACAGAGAATGGTAGTAATTATCAAAAAAATGATGCCTCTTGCCCGTGTTTAAGAGTCCAGATCTCATGTTGGGGATGCTGCTACAGGCAATCAGTTTGGATTTGTAGTATTTTTATGCCCTTGTTGGCTTTCCAGGTTTGTAATGAGTCCGTGGAGGAACTTTAGCTGGAGACACTTTTTGATTCCGTTGCTTTGTTTTTTTTTTTTTTTTTTTATGTTGCCAATATTCTTTTCTTTTCTCTCTAGACTTGCATGGGAAAAGTGCTTCTTAGTATCATGTTTTTTAAAAAGTTGGTCTCTGGATGGGTGGGGAGATATATCTGCTCATAAAGTGAATGGCTGTCCAATTGTAATGTTTGCCGTGCTTCTGATCACTGATGTAACTATTTCAATGTTTGTTGGATTGCTTTGAGAGGAGGAACCTAAAACTCAGTGGGCATTCTGCATCTCTGCATCTCCTTCATAAATCTGTTGTCTGCAGAGTTACCTAAATAACTGCAGCTACCCCACGAAGCTCAATCTGGTCGACAGTAATCCAGATGGTGGGTTGGTTCTCTGTGGGTCATAGTATCAAAAGATCTACGTTCTCTTTGGTTAAGAATTTAATTTCATGGGTTGGAATTTTGATCCTCAGGGTCTGGTGGACCCCACCTTTGGCCTGCTGAGAACTGTTTTCTGGGAAGACCCCACCAAGGATGCCCTAGATCCTCACTCTTTTAACTTGGATGGATGGATGACTTTGACCCTCCATTAACAGCCCGAATGTGGTGAATAACAACTCCAGATTGATGTTTTACCCTACATATCCAACGTTCACTTTCTTCACAGGAAAGGAAGCACTTGGGAGTTTCTGCTTGTATCATGGCATCCGCCTGAGATTATAAAACAATTAAGTCGGTCATGGAATTTATTGGAAGATGACATCTACTGGACTTGGGTCTTTTAGCCAATCCCATTGAAACTACGTGCTACAGAATTCCTAGAATTTCTATTAGTTGTTCCTTTATTTGCCTTCTTATATTTTAGTATGACATCAAATATAATGAAGTCAGAAGAGCATGCAAGGTCAAGGTGGTGATGATTGTATAAATAAATTGCACTAGTAACCTATATTAAGACTTCAAACCTTTTCTTTCCTACTTTCTGTTGCATATTGATGAGTCAAACTGCCTTGTGTGGCATTGGTAAGATGCATGGGAAAAAGAAAATTGGGTATGTTAGATGGTCTCTTACTAAATTAAGCTTACGTGCCCCCACCAGGCTAGCACCGGCCACCTATTTTTTGGCCTAACCCTAGTCAACCCAAAAAGGTAGTTGTTCTGTTCTGTCCGTCAAAAACATTGGACTACAAGGTTAGGTTAGATCATGATTTGTGATGCTTTTATCTTATACTGTCATTAAAATGATCATAGACCAGATTGATGGGAATAATTGATATAATGATGATGGGTAAATCAGATGGTTAAAAATAATTTGAACTTGTGGGGAAGTATCCAACTGTCAAAATTTTCTTTTGCCACCTGAATCCTGATAGACGTTAGCCTGCCAATGAACAGCAGTAGATGACTAGCGAGCCCAGAAGAATAAGATTCTTGCTATCACTCACCACTGCACGTCAATGAATAGTACAAATGGAGGTATGTTTGTGTTAGATGAGTTTGGCCTGCTTGTATTATTCTATGTCGTGTCAAACGTAACTGCTGGCCACCTAAAAACCTACTTATTGACAGCCCACCTAACCCATTGCTCTAGAAACAGATAAGAGACACAAGAGATGATGCTTCCATGATTGAAACAAGTAGGGGTATCCTTTTCCTTCCTTCCTCATGTTCCTTGAATTATTGAATGCAGCAGCTCATGATTCATGCGGAAAATAGTTTCCGTGGTTGAAGAGGAGTTCTAACAGGGGGTCAACCGAGTTTGTTACATGTCCTGGCCCACAATCCATCAATCTCATCATATCCCTTCCTCTGTATTGTATCATCATACTAATTATTCTCACGTTAAGAGATTATTTTCTGTTACTAAATTGGCTAGTAGAGATGAATGGTTCAAATATAACACAAGGGGCCATGAACGAGACCATCAAGGCAGTTGGGCAGATGGTTTGAACCTTGGGATTGATCCATGTCCCAAGTTCGGCTCCCACCCCTTGCATTATTTAGGTGCCATGCGTGCAGCCATCACCGAGAATAGTCCTTGCTCGTCATAAAAAAAAAAAAAAAAAGAAAAAGAAAAAGTAAAAGAAGTAATGAATGACGAGGCACAAGAGAGCTTAGTGGTCAAGTGCATCCCGGTCTCACTAAAGTGTCATGGATTGACCTCTGGCACGGCCAGAATGCAGTGGAGAAGTGTCTTGTGGCAGAGGAGTATAGTTCAAAGAACACTTAGGCCAAGCATTATGGTGACCAAGTAGAGCACATGCAGCCACAGATTAGGTTAGTTTAGGATTAGGATTGTAAGCGGTAAAAACTACACCTACTTAGATTGAGGAGATGAACCTCTTAGATCAGGGAAGACCGAACGCCGGGAACCTCCACGGGGCTGAGGAACTTGAAAAGGGAAGGAGAAAGGCTTGGGTCAGAGCCCCTGGCTGCCGTGAGCCGAAGGCGCTCTGATGCCTGAGTTAGTTCTGGAGAAAGACTAAACAAGAGGAGGCAGGAGAGGGGAATGAGATGATGTAGTCGGTGTTGCGAGTTGCGTACCTCTATGGGGTCATCCCCCGTGCCTATATGGGGGCATTCCTCGTTCATTCCCTCTGTCAGTGGAAGTAGGTGGGATGAGGTCCCATCGATCCTTACCCTGATAGGCAGCAGTAGGTGAAAAGGGAACATCCCATCCTAACTTTCTATGCCTTCAGTCAGTTGATGTTAAGGGCTGATAAAGCTAACTTCTTATCGCCATAAATGAGCAATCCTATCGCCATAAATGAATGCTCCTATCTGTCAGGGCGCGCCGCATTTCCCGGAGGAAGGTGGCGGCCCACTATGCCTTCAGCATTTTGTTCCGAGACCAAGAATGGCTTGGCCGTGCTGTGCTTTTGTGCGGAGCTTGCACTCACGCCGAGCTGCCGAGCCGCCCTGCCGTGCTGGTACTCTTGACCGAGCTGCCGAGCTAACGGGCTATGACTACAGAGGCCAAGGTGGGCAACGAGTCCTACTGTAATCCTTGCTTAATTTCGTCATTACGGTGTTTTACCCCCACAAGGATAATTTACAATTCCTCTAAGGCAGTAGCAAAACTTAGTTAACCAACGAAAAAATGATGTCATTATGAGGATTGAATCAGAACCAACGGCCAATATGTTGTTAGCTCAATCCCAACATGGTGAGTGGATGTTTGAGACCAATGAGAACCCAAAAGGAAGAAAAAGGAAAAACACCAACCAACAATTTAATTCACACGTTCTACGCTTTAACTTACTTGATCAAAGTCCCTGCCATGTAATTAGAATCTGTTCAAACAAAGATGAGCTCAACCAATTTTAAGTACAACCTTACTTCCAAACCGAGAGATGCCTCTCTACAAAAATGGGCTCCCCCACTCATGTCTGCTGTTAGTACAACCCTCTGCAAATGGTGGGAATGGGTTGGCGTGGATTCTTTTCAACCGCCTATTTTGAGGATGAAATGAAATCCAACGATCACGATTTACATGACATTTCTCACGCGTATATATATAATTACACGTACGTAGATGCTGACACGAACTTCGCATTTCTCGTCCCGTACAATTCTCTGGACTCTCGAAAGTTGAAACTCTCTCACTCTCTCTCTCTCTCTCTACTTTCAAAAGTCCGAACTTTGGTGTTGAAATCTTATCTTCTTCTTCTACTTCTTCTTGTTGGCGGCCATGGACGAAAACTACAAGAATTTCCGTCGCTGCAGCTTCTATACCTCCTCCGAAGAAGAAGAAGATGAAGAAGACGACAATTCCTCCTCCTCCTCCTTCCTTCATCCCCTCCCGATCACGAGCCCCTTCCTACACCTCCACCCCTCCGACTCCTCCTCCTCCCCCGACACCGACCGCCGACCTCTCCCCGAATTCGTCTCCTCCGGAGGCGGCAGCGGAATCTTCAATCTCCCCGCCCGCGCCTCCGTGCATCCTGGCCGTCCGCCTTCCTTGGAGCTGCGGCCGCATCCGCTGCGGGAGACGCAGGTCGGATCGTATCTGAGAACCATCGCCGCCTCCGATCGGCAGCTGTGGGCGGCGGCGGAGTCCGGTCTGAGGTGCTGGAGCTTCGATGATTTGTTCCGGCCGAGCGAGAGCCCGGATCTGAGCGGAGATGAGGAGACGGCGCCGTTTCGTGAGTCGGAGCTGACGTCGCCGGCGCTGTGTTTGGTTGTGGATTCGGCTGTCGGACTGGTTTGGAGCGGGCACAAGGACGGGAAGATACGGTCGTGGAAGATGGAGGAGAGATCGGATGGGAGTGGATGTTTCAGGGAAGGGCTGACGTGGCAGGCGCATCGCACTCCGGTTCTATCGATCGTTATAACTACTTACGGTATTTCCCGCCATCATCTCCCCATTTCTAGTTTCTTGGAATGGATTTCTTAAGATTCTGATTTGGTGTGAAGGTTATATACAACCAATCTTAGTTTGGAAACTGAAATCCCATGAATGCATTTTAGTCCTAAAGTTCATGAGCTAAAATTTGGATAAAAGTGGAGTGGAATTAGAGATTGTTTCATTTGACTCTAGGATTATCTGATGGGAATTTGGGATGTTTGGGAATTTCAAAAAGCTTTGTCAAGATGAAAACTGTATTGGATGTGAAGAACCTAGAGTTTTCAATTTAGGTTTGCTATAGTGAAATGCCTTGCAGAATTTGGGTTATTCGTGGGAATGGGCTAAGTTCTCTTCATCAAATTGGCCCTGAATGCTAATGGAAGAAGACAAGTAATAAATCACATCCATTTGTCTGAATCCTCAGCTTCGGTATAATCAAATTATTGGTAGTGTGCTTCTTATGTTTTTCTTGAATAGGTTAAACATAGTTTAGCACATGAACAAACTCATTTCAAGAAGAAAGAAAGTGTAGTTTAGCTCTGAGCTAGTAAATCATCAGTCACAAAAAAGCTAATGAGAAAAAAAAAACAAAGAAAACATCAGGTTCTATCACATAAGTGTCACTAGCTGGCCTCGTGAATGTGAAGACAACGTTATCCTTTCTCAAATGATACCTACAAAAGTAGCAGTTTTGGGTTTTCCCTTGCTGCTGCTGGCCTGCTTCAAGAATCTTGTTTCAATCAGCAGGTTCATGGGGGTCAACAGCAAGCTTTAAAAATCAACTCAGGGTGTGACTTGGTCACCCTTGAGTCAAGTTGATTAAGGCTTTTAAGACTTCATATGTTCTTTATGTGAATTTAAGTTGTTATAGGTACCCACATCTACATTTCATTCAGTCAGATGAATATTGCAGATGAACTTCATATGCTCGTTTTTTTTTTTTTTTTTTAAATGTATCTACTCTCATAAATTACATCTACAGAAAGAAAGTTCTGTCACGTGATCTATAACCGGTTTTCAGAAGAATAATTAATTTTTCTAATTATTGGTTCATTGCCTTTTCTAAGAATATTTGGATCATGGGGATGCTGCAGATCCCATTGCTTCAGGCAGGTCCAATCACTTTTCACAGGTGGAAGCAGGAAGCCCTTGGCCTAATGACCTTTTCGAGATATTTTCAATTAGTTTTTATTTATTGCAATTTAGCTGAAGTTTTTTTATGACTTTCTTTTCTGATTGGACCTCCAGTCGAGGATTTAGTAGTGGGATTAAAAAATTATTTAATTCTAAAGTAGATTTCTTTTTCTATAGCTATGTTATTTGTCAGGTGATTCAGTTTTACCCTTCCTTTTTTATTTTTTGTTACTTGTGAAATCCAGGGGATGTGTGGTCAGGTTCTGAAGGTGGAGTTATTAAGGCTTGGCCCTGGGAAACTCTGGAAAGATCTCTTTCTCTAAGTTTGGACAAAAGGCATATGGCTACTTTATTAGTAGAGAGGTCATACATTGACCTTAGAAACCAGGTCAACATGGTCGGTGCCTGTTCCTTACCCGCTGTGGATGTGAGATATCTATTATCTGACAACTGCAGGGCAAGAGTGTGGAGTGGTGGGTACCTGTCCTTTGCGCTGTGGTAAGTCTTCACTTCATTTGAGTCCATTTATGACTAATTTTTCACTACACTCAGAAGAATCCTATTGTTTGATTAATGATGGGTTTGTTTCTTTCTGGACAACTACCCACTTGTTCTTCCAGTGCTTGACGTCTGAACTATCCTGAGGGGTTCTTGATTGTGGTCTTATTCCACAGGGATGCTCGTTCAAAGGAACTCTTGAAAGTATTTAACATAGATGGTCAAGTCGAGAATCGCATTGAGATCTCTTCAGCCCCTGATTTTCCTATTGAGGAAGAGATGAGGGTCAAGATTTTTTCCTCATCAAAGAAAGAAAAATCTCAGGGCTCCGTTAGTTTCTTCCAACGGTCAAGAAATGCTCTAATGGGAGCTGCTGATGCCGTTCGTCGAGTGGCAGCCAAAGGAGGTTTTGGAGATGATAATAGGAGAACTGAGGCCATGATCATGTCAAGTGATGGAATGATTTGGACAGGATGTTCAAATGGCTTATTTGTGCAATGGGACGGAACTGGCAATCGGTTGCAAGAGTTCCAACATCATTCTTCTTCTGTTCAGTGTTTTTGTACTTTCGGCACACGATTATGGGTTGGCTACATGAGTGGCACTGTGCTAGTATTGGATCTTGAAGGCAATCTTCTTGGAGGATGGGTTGCTCATAGCAGCCCAGTTATAAATATGGTTGTTGGTGGTGGATATGTTTTTACATTAGCTAATCATGGTGGCATTCGTGCATGGAATATGACATCACCAGGGCTCCTAGACAACATCTTGCGCTCAGAATTGTCCAACAGGCAGCTGCTATACACAAAATTAGAAAATCTGAAAATATTGTCAGGTACTTGGAATGTTGGACAAGAAAGAGCATCTCCCGACTCACTCATATCATGGTTGGGTTCTGCTGCATCAGATGTTGGCATAGTTGTTGTTGGTTTGCAAGAAATAGAAATGGGTGCAGGTGTTCTTGCAATGGCTGCTGCTAAAGAAACTGTATGACTTTCCTACATTCTAGACCAACTTTTTATTTTGATATAGTCAGAACAGTTTTTAATTCATTTATTTATTGACAGCAGATAATGAAGACTAAATATATTGATCAAATCTGGTTGCTGTTATCTCATTTGATCTATTATACCTGATTTAGAAAATTTGTTATCTCATTTGATCTATTATACCTGATTTAGAAAATTTGTTCTTGCCATTGCTTGTACTTATATTTCAATATGCCTATGGGTAAATAATACCAATACTAATTTAACGAAAAATCATATTGTCCAAGATGTTTCTGTTCAAAGTTATTGAAGATTCCTTTCACCGAACATGAAATGCTTCTCTTGGATATGATGGGAATTAAAAATGCCTATAACCTTCTACTCAGGATTTTCCTCGTTTTTAGCTTAATCCATGTATTACCTCTTCTTTTTACAAACAATATCAGCCAATTCTGTTCCAATATTATTAGAAGTATGCTTTGATATGCCATGCTTTAAAGTCCAAAAATACCTATAATTTTGAGATTATTCATAGTTTAATTTTTTTTGTTATATGTAGTATATATCTACATTATACCACTGCTTTAGAAGTATAAATATTAGTTCCTAGTTGATTTTACCATTCGCTACTGAAGAAATTAGCAAACCAATATAAACTATGGAAATCAGACCCCAAGCAGAAAGGTTAAGGTTTCAACGGCGATGATGACAGTGGCAATGTGGACTGTGAAATATGTGTGCTTCAAGTAGTATGGAGAAATTTGTGAGCACTTCCAATCCCACGATGAACACCTTTCAAAAACTTTAATGTTGTAAGAGGAACTGGAATAAACATCAGTGTCATCAAAGCCTTATCTATTTAACTTAAAAAAGTTATAATATTAGGAAAAAATTGCTGCATTATTGTGATATCTTTTTGGCTTTTGCACAAAAGCCTTGATGCTTTTGATCTCCTATACAAGAGTGCCAACCACCATTAATTGCTTTTCCTTAGAATTGCATGAATAACTTACATCCGCATTAAAAAGGTGTGTCTTACATTGTTATAAATTTAACTCCAACATATACATATGGTTATTTTTTGGAAATTTGTATCATTAACTATTCATTTGCGGTTTCTCATATTTTTTGTATCTATTGTTATGTTGATTTAGGTAGGACTGGAAGGAAGTGCCAATGGTCAATGGTGGCTCGATGCCATAGGGAAGACATTAGATGAGGGAACGACTTTTGAACGTGTAGGATCTAGGCAGTTGGCAGGATTGCTGATATCTGTATGGTAGGTATTAGAAGGATGAGAGAATAAAAAAGATTCATTTCACAATCCATATTCTCAAATACACACACATATATGTGCATATGATTAGCTTCCATTTTGCTTTTTGTTATTGAGATTTCCATCCTTTTGGATTGAGACGTATCTGGCATTATGAGTTAATAATTCTTTTCAGGGCCAGGAAGAATCTTAGACCATATATTGGGGATGTTGATGCTGCAGCTGTCCCATGTGGGTTTGGACGTGCAATTGGTAATAAGGTATGCCTTTATTCATTCACAATCCGTGCTTACCTCTTTTGAAAAAGACTACCCTTGTCATTTGTTCTGTGAGTAAATTTATTCCCCATCTTAGACCCAGTTCTCTATAGACTGTTGTCAGTCTCACAGTTTTCATATCTTTTATTTCTGTTGAGCGAAGTTGGAGAATATTGCCAGCAAAAAGTCTTCTTGGCAACCCCAAAATTGATGGGATAAGGCTTTGTTTCTGATAATTATGGAGGGAGGTCCAAAGATGAAGCTATATTTGAAGACCAATCTTAAAAAACAATCAAAGAGATTATCGGAGAATTTTGGCATGTTAAAGGAAATTCTACTTGCATAAATGAGTCCTCTTGATATTGTTCTTTGTAGCTTTTCTGAAAGGTTTTTTTTTAGTGAGTAGCCTACCATCTTTCATCCACTATGACATAGACCTTACATACTTATCTTTTGAAAATGGTCTTGACATAACTAAAAAAGGAAAAACCCTTTTGAAGCCTGCAAATTTGTAATTTCTTTTATCTTTGTTGGGTAATATGATTGATGTGTCAAAGGCTGTCTAAACAGGGAGCTGTAGGTTTGAGGATGAGAATTTATGGTCGGATAATATGCTTTGTGAACTGCCATTTTGCTGCACATTTGGAAGCTGTCAATCGCCGCAATGATGATTTTGATCATATATATCGAACAATGATCTTCAGCAGACCATCGAATGTACTTAATTTTGCAGCAGGCATGTTGCTTTAGCTGTTTTTCTGCTCCCCTTTTGTTTTTTTAGGTAGTTTTTTTTTTTTGTAAATGCTGGTTTATTCTTATGCCTTGGCTGTTTCCTCTGCTTCAGCTGGTGCTTCCTCTGCTATTCAGATGCTTCGCAGTGCAAATGTACGCAAATTCTCCACTGGAATTATAGATTTTGATGATCGATATTAAATTCTGTTAGAAAACATTTTTCCCTATGCGGTTAGATTTTCAAATGGATATATTTGATATGTTATTGCCTTGAACATAGGCCGTTGGGATCCACTCCAATGAAGGAAAGCCTGAGTTAGCTGAAGCAGACATGGTTGTATTCTTTGGTGATTTTAACTACCGGCTTCAGGACATTTCTTATGATGAAGCAAGAGACTTTGTTTCTCAAAGATGCTTCGACTGGTTGAGAGAAAGGGATCAGCTCAGAGAAGAGATGAAAGCTGGCAGGGTCTTTCAAGGAATGCGTGAAGGACTCATAAGGTTCCCTCCCACATACAAGTTTGAAAAGCACATAGCTGGATTTGCAGGTATCTTCATTTTGATAGTGTAGTTTCTGGTTGGATTGCTTCAGAATGCCAACTACATTGTTCAATCAAACCACTTTGCTCGGTCCTACAAAATACAAAATACATATGGGTTGGATTGCCTCAGAAAGCTGATTACAATGTTCAATCAAACCAATTTGCTTGGTCCTTCAAAATACAAATTGTACGTATGGGATGTGCCTTTTGGTGATCCAGACCATTGATAGTGGGTGCAAACATGCATGGGAGAGATCTCAAAAATCTACCTAATCTGATTTTTCTACCTGCTGATTATTGCATCATTCCATGTCGATTATTGGTGGTCATTTATAAAAGAATCTTACATTTTGATTACACGTCAACACATCACACATTTCATAGACTTACACACACATAATGAACCCGCAGCACGGTGCAACTTTGAATATTTCCTGGGGTTTCGGCCTTTTGGGTGAGATTGTTGAAAAATATTGGGAGCTCAACTTGTGCCATTGTTTTCCAGGATATGATTCCAGTGAGAAGAAGCGCATTCCTGCCTGGTGTGACAGAATATTATATCGTGATAGCCGCTCTACCTCAGTGGAGGAATGCACACTAAAGTGCCCCATAGTTTCTTCAATTTTGCAGTAGGTTCTTTGATATGTTTCTTTCTTGCCCACTATTTATTTTATTTTATCATCATCATTATTATGTTGGTATTGCTGAGATTTGTAATCTCCTTTGTATCAGGTATGATGCCTGCATGGATGTGACAGACAGTGACCACAAACCTGTTAGGTGCATATTCAGGGTTGATATTGCACATGCCGATGAATCAATAAGGAGACAGGAGTTTGGAAACATAATCAAGTCAAATGAGAAACTCAGGACTTTGCTAAGACAATTATGCAATGTTCCAGAAACCATTGTTAGCACAAATAACATAATGCTTCAAAAAGAGAGGACTTCTGTTCTCCGGATTACCAATAAATGTGGGAAGCATAAAGCTATCTTTGAAATATCTTGTGAGGGTCAATGCACTGTCGAGGATGGACTTACTGTAAAGCAGCTTTGTGCAAGGGCTTCTTTTGGCTTCCCCTCTTGGCTGGAGGTAACATTTTTTGATTGGCCAGTCTTCACTATGAATATTACTATTCCGTTCATATTAAGAATTGAGCCCAATGTGGTGGGTCCTGAACCTCAGTTTGTTGCAGAATTCATATCTGTACTTACAGGATTAGATTATTCTTTTATCCATACCATTTTTCCAATAGACCTACTATAATTGTCAGATTCTAAAAAATCTCCCAGATTTCAGTACTCATCCCTGCATTTCCACCCATTTTCTTTGCTGTCTGTGTTCTCATCATCATTGGTTAGGCTCGTCAGATTAACAGTCCAGGTCACCAAATGTTGGCCTTCAATGTTACAGTATTTGATGCACCAGGGTACTACTGTACAACTTTAAACCGATCGTTATTTTAACTAGAAATGTGGCCATTGGTCTTCCTTACTGCTGGGCATAGGTGTATTGCATGTAAACATACATGGTTAGACAATTGTGGAGTATTCATGTTCTATCTACTTTTCTTTTGCTTCTATAGTCTCTTGTATCTGGTTAAAGGTCTTTTTGCCATGCCTAATCATTTGTTAGTCCCATTCTCACTAGGTCACTCCCGCAGTTGGTGTTATCAAACCGGGACAGATCGTAGAAGTCACAGTGCAACATGAGGAATTTCATACACGAGAAGAGTTCATTGATGGAGTCCAACAAAATAGCTGGTGTGAAGATGCCAGAGACAAGGAAGTTATAATGGCAGTGAAAATCAGCGGCAGTTTCTCGGCCTATTCAAAGACTCATCGAGTCCGTATCAATCACTGTTTCTCACCAAAGACAGCACACAGCCAGTCAAGTGCCAATTCTGAAAGAACCCAAGCCAGTCTTCTGCACAGGTCTGATTTCAGCCACCTAGGCAGTTCTTCAGATGTGGTTGATGACTTGCATAAGTTGCGTATGGTCCATGAAGAGAGTTTGTAAAGATGGAAAATCCCCATTTCAGTCGTGGGGAAGATGGAGGTTGATATCTTAGGATGAAGACATCTTCAGCATTCCCTGTAAATACCCATTACCACAGAGCACAGTCACTAAGCGACTTCTCAAATGGATTTGGATTGTTTTTTTTTACCCATTGTCAAGATAGGATTTTGTGCAGATGATTCTTTTGACAAATTTTTGAGTTGATCATTTGTAAGATAATTGGATAGAGAGTTATTATGTGTGACAAAATAAAACTGCTGCAGCGGAAGGAACTAATTTTTGTCATCCTTTACAATGGCAGTGAAGTGATTTTAAGGGTGAGTCATGGGAAGCAATTGGTAGTCACGGACTCACAGGCAAGGTTAAGAAATTGTTTGTCATCAAGTAGGTAACTAAGAAGTGTTTTTTTGCCCTTTTTTTGTTCTCCATAGACACCAATATGTTCGCCCAAGTGGCTGTCTTGTTCAGGTTCTCCTATCTGTAAATGGTATCTACATGTTCTCGTTGACAAGGGGAAGAACAGAAGGAAAAGTGATTGTCTGTGTGTTCTTTATTGCGATTTTGATTTTCAGGAACGAAGGTAGTTAAAATTGAAAATATTCCAACATTTCTGAGAAAATAATTTTTTCTAGAACAATCTTTGCGACACTGCTCCCTCCCGGGCAAACTTGAATTGCAATTAGTCTCTTCTATTGATATGAAACTACAAACAATTCACTTGTAAATGTAACACATGATGCTTTTCGATTTTCATACTACATAAGATTTAAATACATGCCCTTTGTAAGCTAGCAACAGCTCATCAGCAACATCTCCAAACTTGAGTATATACTTCTGCAAGAATTCTGCCTCAGAAATCTGTATCACATTGACAAAACTCGGATCCTTCTTCAACAGCATTTTGGATCTCAGAATCCCAACAGCTCGCCATCTAGGCAACACCCTCTTCTCAATGCTATACATCAAACATGCAGGACATCTAATCAAAGCTGTTCGATCATCCCCAAGCACGCTTTGAAAGCACTGCATTCCCAACTCCAGCTTCTTCTCTGAGGTCCTCATCAAGCTCGGCGCCCTCCTAAACATCTCCATAGATTCTTCTCTTGACAGCCCAAAACTCCCCAGCAGCTCCAATTTCCTCTCCAACCTCTCAGGACTCATGCAACTGACAGTGTAGAGAGCATACACAAACATCCTTGAATCTGTGGAGAAACCCATCTCTTTAACCCTCTCAACAAGGCCTTGAAGTCTGTCACTCTTCATTGCAAACAGCATTGGTTGCCTTTTCAGGAGCATCGAGAGCTGGGACTCCACGATGCCGCAGCTCTGCAAGAGAGAGATGTTGGGGAGCAGCCTTGAAGCAGGATCTTTGTAGACGATCCATCTGCATCTCTGAAGGACCTGAATGACTTGGGTGCTGTCGGGTAGGATTTTCTTAAGGGTTTGGATGCACGGGAGTAGTTTCCTTTCCAGGCTCATGGTCAGGAAGGTGGAGTTGTTGGAAACGAACTGACCCAGATCGGATTCATAGAGACCCAGTTGTTGCTGTAAAAGAGCAAGCTTTGGTTTTAGGGTTTTTTGGGGGTCGGCAACGAGGATTTGGGGTGTGGAGTGGATGGCGTTTTGGATGTGGGTGTGAGAGAATCCCATGTGTAGGAGGAGGTCAAGGACGGAGTCTGGTTTTTGGGGGTGTTTGATGTGGGAGAGGCGAGTGGAAGTTGAATGGGCTTGGGTTTCTGAGAAATTGCACTTGTCTATCAGGTATTTGAAGATGAAGGGCTTTGAGTTTGATGATGAGGTGTTATCAGCAGAAGCAATGGAAGAAGAAAAGAAACGGTAGAAGCGGTTCATGACTGTTTATGTTCTAATCAGTCTTTTGAAGCTCAGAGAGACAGAAAGACAGGAGAATACATGAGGATCTTAGAAGTTTCATCACCAAAACAATGGGTAAATTTTTTATTTTCTAACCCAACCTTGAATCGCGCAATCACCACCCTAGACCCTTCTCCTTGACGCCCTGCCCTCTCTTTCGTTGGTGCAACAGCTTCGTGTTCCTACCTACTTACATTGGCATTTCGCCAAAGAGATGATTTACGTCTCCAAATCCGGCGTGTTCCTACTGTTAACTGTTGCTTCGGGGAATTGTACATAAAGAGCTGGCCCTCTCTAGTCTCTGCCTCTGGTGATCAACTTCATTCTTTCTAACTTGTTTGCTCAGTAGGTAATTTCTGGTGGGATGCATCTCCCATCTCACAAAGTCACAAACAAAAACGACTAATCTGATATGGAACCTATATGGGTTTTATTTGAACCCGGGTTCAACTTAATAAAATGAATTAGTTTGCGGATCTACATCTGAAATAGATGGGGGACTGCATTAGCATAATTGGATAAAAGGGATTCAAAAAGATTTTTTTTTTTTTTTTAATGTATAGATAGGGCTATTAGATCTTATGTATGTGATTCAAGCTAAATTGACTCTCAAATATTAATATAACTTAAGCTATGTAAGCTCTTAAAACCTATATATACTTTTAATCTCTATTTTCTTATGTGGCTTCAAAATCCCAATAAAAGTGAAATACTCTGCTAATTTGTGTTGAGTTTATTAAAGCTGAGTTGGGACTGGGATGTAAAATGGGCCATGACCGTGTGAAGTTTCACGGGCCGGGCCGTGCTTTGCATGTGGGCTGGCCCATTTTTCAAATTTTCTTTTAATAAAGTTGAAAGAAAATTTTAAAAAATGTTGAAACCAATGAACTTGAAATAAATAGTACAAATCCACCCCCACCCACCCCCCCACCCCAAAAAATAATAAATAAATAAATAGTACATTGAAGCTTGTATCAATAAATATCACTCAATAGTCAATACTTCTATAAGGTTATAAATATCACATTGAAATTTGTATTAGGCTATAAACACCACTTATTGAAATTTGAATTGTTCAATTTTCAAATCTTTTATGCCACAAATCGGCCTTTTAAATGCATTTATTATCCTACCATAAGTCTATTCACCCACCAAGAAACATATAAGTCTTCCCTATTTTCAAGGCTTAAAGGATTTGGGGCATGGCTTACTAGGCCACGGGCCGTGCCGTGCCTGGGCCTAGCCATGGGGGTGTCGTGTTGTGATGTGATTGCCGTGCCACCAGCATGGGCACACTGGCCTAGCACGGCGCGTGCCTAGAATGAGCTGGGCTACAGCATGTCGGGCTGTGCCAGGTCTGGGCGGCCCAACCCATTTTACATCCCTAGTTGGGAGATTTATAGGGCCTCTATGCTACTGTAGGCCCATGCTCATACCAGTGAGTATTGTGATGACTGACGACCAAAATGCCGAGGATTGTACACAGAACTAAGAGCATCTCCAATAGATATGTTATTTTGGAGATGGCAAATTCCATTTGAAGGCTAAAGTAGCAATTTGACGGTTTTGAATTTAGCATCTTCAAAGTATGAACTCCACTTGATATGCCTTGTCTTTTTATGGGACTCATATCATGAAAGGGAAAAAAAAAAAAAAAAAAGCTTCTGCATTCTTGCATTCTTTCAGGGGCCCCATTGAATAAAATAATCCAAAATATTCCATACTTCAAATTTGACATATCCATCCTTCATGTCAAATGCCAAGTGGCCCAAGTCACATATGGCATTGGTGTTAGAGACATGCTGCTTGCCAATTTTGGCAGTTGGAGTGGCCATGTGGAATTGATTGTGTTGTTGGAGATGCTCTAAAGAGCCAATGGAGGTAGGGATGTAAATGGGTCCCTGATTCTCCGATTTACCGGAGGTTCCGACCCATTAAAAACAGGGTCTGAGTCCTTATTTAGGCCCTGATAAGTAAATGGATCCAGGTTCAGTTTCACCTTGGTTTGTACCCGTGAACCCGAAACCCGACATATTACCTTGATTTTCGAAAATCCCTCCTAAAAATCATATTTTTTTAATATCATTCTCTACCTAGACCCGGACCTAGATTTTGACCCGTCCCATATAAGGTTTTGGTTTCGGTTCCGGAGCTAAGAAACCGGTTCCAAAACGGGTCCAGATCCGGTTCCACCTTTTCCTTAACAGTTCTGGTTCCGGGTCCATGAACAGCCTGGGCCTAAGAGTCCCTTCACCTCCTGAGTTTCAATTGAATGAGCTAGGCCTATTCAAATTGTTAGTTCCTACGAGAATGGCCTGAATGTTTGATCTCACGCCTATCAGAATTACTACCTCATACAATTCCGACCCCATGAGACACTTCCAGTACAAAGAAGATGGTCTTGTCTAATCAGATGTTACCCAATGTCCCAACACAGTTTCTGTGTAAGAGATGTGGAATAACAATTTAATTTCTCTGTTAAACCATTGAAAGATTAGTGATAAGGAACCTTTCACACAAGTAACCAGAGATCTATCCTAGGTCATCAATCTAGTAGAAAAATATTTTTTGTAATTTTCAATGTACTTCCTTTTTCATCATTTGGTGTATTAATTTAATTTTTCATCAAGAAAACATATCATTTTGGGTTTTATTTTTTGCAAAATTCACATAAAAGCCTTTTAAGATGGAGAGTGTTGAGACTTAGGAAGGGCAGAATGTTCAACAGAAAAGCAGATTTCCGCTTATACTTGCATTTCCATGGATGATACATAGATACATAGATGTGCCCCAAAATCTTTCCTATAAATATGTGATGAATGCTGTAGGTCACTAGTCTCAACAACCATGCAACTTGACATCTATTTCATGAAAAGAAAGAGAAAAAGTCAAGATAGTACTACTTCAACATAGGCTTTTAGTCCGATGATCATGAAGCACAAAATCATTAACATTCATTAAGGTCAGTAGTTTAGGATCATCATCATTCCAGAAACATGCAGCGAGCAACTAATAGTAAATTTACCAAAACACCTTTCCAAAGCATCCCAACAAGCATCCCAACCCATTAGAAGCATGCAACTACCTACACCATCCATCCCTGAAACAACAATATACATGTATACTACTCTTAACTGTAGGACCCACCACAAGAAGGAAACAAGTCAAACTTTTTTACTCTGCCCAACCACCTTGACACCCTCCACCAGTCCCCCACTTCCTTTGCTGCTCTCCTCGCCGCTTCCAATTTCAACCTTGCATTCTCCCGCTTCAGCCTCTCCACCTCAATGCACACCTCCCTCACCACCACCCTCTTCTCCTCCTCCCTCTTCACCAGCTCCTCGTAATACTCCCTGTTCCTCTTCTCCAACCCCCTTATCTGCACTTCCAGCTCCTCCATCTTCCGCCCCACTACGTGCTCCTCCCTCATCTTCAACACACACCTCGCCAGCTCAGTCGCCTTCTTCTTCATGAATGCTGCCTCCGCCGCCATCCCCTTGTTCTCCTCAGCCACCGCTGTCGCCTTGTAAGCCAACCTCGCATTCTCACTCAGCAGCACCATCCTCTCCGACTCCAACACCTCCAGCAGACTCTTCTGCAGCTCCATCTTTCTCGATGATTCCGCTTTGTGCCTATAAAATAATGAGAAGGATTTATAGTTAAAGGACAAGAAGATAAGGCATATAAAATTATACAGCCTAAAACAATCATCTCAACAATGATATAAAAATTTTACATCAAGCAATTATTGAATTTGGATATGGGATGCTTTCTCTTGGGCTCTGCAATTCATCTGGATCAGTGTCGGTTGTCACGGGAGAGACTACATGAAATTCATGGGTCCTGCCCTTGGGGACAATCCCGATGAGCGCTTCACAATGAATCAAACTTATCCCATGTTTTGGATATGCACATTGTATATATGTACATCATGAAAAGTGAGCGTAATTTTACTAATTTATATCTATATGTTAGATGATATACTCTTAGCTGATAATGACTTAAA
The DNA here is from genome assembly GCA_029852735.1 of Persea americana. Lineage (NCBI taxonomy): Eukaryota > Viridiplantae > Streptophyta > Magnoliopsida > Laurales > Lauraceae > Persea > Persea americana. The sequence goes on from CM056819.1 coordinate 50,553,503, forward strand.
TCTGATCATATAAAGAACAAAGTCATGAGTTAAATACCGGTCAGTGACCTCCAATTCATGGAGGAGGATCTCATTCTCCACGGCCTTCGACACGAGCTCTGCGACGACGGTTTCATCAGTGGATGTAAAGGAGGAGGTTTTGGAGGAGTGGTTTAGGAATGCAGGTTGGAAGGAGAGGGAGCTCTCATTATCGGAATCTGGGTAAGAGTGGGTGATGCTGATCGGACGGTCAGTGGTACTGTTGACATCATCGTCGACGTCGGAATGGATGGCTGGGATTTGAGGCTGGTGTTTGAGAGATTGGCAGTAACGGTCAGCTAAGGTTAGGTAACGGTTGTAGAGGTCTTGGAGGAGGCTGAGGAGCTGAGGGCGTTTTCGGTAGTAATTCTCGGCTCGCTCTGCGAACGAGTCCGACTCGTCCTCGTCTGGGAGAGTTCGGGCGATCGCCTGCATCTGTTGCTCAAGGTCTGTGACAGTGAAATGACATCAATACCCCTAACACTTTTGAAGAAATGACAACATGGTTTAAAATATTGACCCTAACCCACAGCTGCCTGGTTGGGCCGGTGGGTTGGGCCCTACCTAGTTCTGGGCCTAATTAAGGCTAATGTTTTATAATATAATAAGGGGTCATCAGCAATAATAGTTTTGGCAAAAAAGCATTGGATCTTGGACCGGATAACATATAACTGCAAAACACCCACAAAGGGATCTGCAATAACATATCCATTCAATTGACTGCTTAATTTTGATACAAGACACTTAAAAGTGCTGAAAAGGATTCAATTGGGAAAGTTGGGTGGGGGGCAACAACAATGCCTCAGGTGTTTTATGCGCACCACATGGAAATTCCCGACATGAGGTTAAGGTATGGAGGTTAGGTCAAATGGCACCCACCAACGGCATTCTCAACTATTAATAATAAGAAAAATGTTATAGCATGTATAGTCCTTGTCTTCGAGCATAATTATTTAAAACATAATGTCCATATAGTCTTGTGAATTGAGAATTACATGTTAAGTCCCTCTTTATCTACTATGGACTTATTAAAAGGTAAATAAAATGAGGTGATGGCATTTGGTTTGGGAGTGGACTCCTCACCATTCATCATTAAGCTGTAGAGAATTAATAATAATTACCCCAAAAGGTAAGAAATACATAATAAACTTTCTTGGAAAAAAAAAACGCATTTACTAGACTCTCATTTTCTCCCAAATTTATATGCAGCAATAACGGGGGTGTTTCCATATGAGCAGTGTGATTACTTAAAATTGGAGTAAATGGTCATCAACTGTAGCTCAGCAGGTCTATGATGTACTGTTATGGCATGGATACAAGCCATAAATACGGGAGGGACACAGATTTTAAATATAAAAGGTAAAGTATTAGATATGATACAATACACTACGTTGTCTATTTTGAAATATCCGTACACCATAACAGCTGGTATATGTTTGTAGTGTACTAGAGGAATAAAAAAAAAAAAAAACCCCTGTGAAATTAGGAAAACCCTCCCTGATTTGTAGCTTTAATTTGAAATAAATATAATAAAATTTTCCTACCTAGTTCAAGGGACATGGTCATCTCAAAGGGAGTACTGGCCCCCAGGATCAGGGTTAAAGCCCCCCATCACCATCAGCAAGCTGTAAAATACCGGCTCTGAAATGTATTCAGAAATACTATGGGGTCTGGGTCTGACTCATATATCCCTTTCAGACCAGTCGTCTCTGTACTCATCAGAGTCTCCCTCCTCCCATTCAAAATTTAAATACAAAAGGTTCCCTAATTTTTTGGTCCCCCATAAAATCACTCTAGCAGTCTAGCTAATAGCCTGAGAGACGTTGGGATTCGAATTTCAAATTTTCAAAACCACCAAAACGTTCCTATACCAGCTACTGTCGAATACCCAGCCTTTTTTCCATCCCTACCTGAAAAAAAGTCGGAACAAAAACGACAAACTCGCACCAGAGGACAGGGAAAAGGCAAAAAGGAAGGAAGGGGCACACCTCTCGAAAGAGATGAGAGATACCTCGAACAAAAGCACCAATAATTCCACTGCCTTTCATGGTACTGTTTATGGTTCCTCACCTTCTGGGCCATTTTTGGATTTTACCAAACCTTACAAAGATTTTTCTTTCCCGTGCATTTTACAAGTAATTAGATTTCTAGGTAAACAATTATGATCTATAAACAGTACCTTTACGTTGGATATATACACTCTCATTACCTTAGACCCCACCAAAGATGAACAAATAATGCAATGCCTATGTGTCCTTTTAACATATGGGTCCCACTGGCACCGACCCATGGAACACCCGTTTACTAATCAAAGCATAGGAACTGCAGAGTCTACTGAATCCGTGATCAGAAAAATGGGGTTCACCTGAAATGGTAGAATCGAGCCAGGAGGGCTTTCTGTAGCTCCGACATGATTGAAGACAACTCCCATTCATTTTGAGGCCCTGGCATGCAAAAGATACGTCAGATGATACGAAGCAAAAACAGCAGATATTGTCAGACCCAGTAAAAGCGACCCATCAGAGAAGAAGAATCGAAGGAGAGCCCAAAGGACAACTAGGCTCGGATCTCCAAGCACTGCCAAAAGACAAACGAGCAGAAAGTAGATAACAAGAGCTCAGAGATGCAGTTATCGAGTGTAGGGAAACTTGAGAAATACGGAATCCAAAGGTAGGAAAAAGCAAATACACAATCCATTCCGCCGGGGTACGTCTGTTTCTGGAACTGATTTTAGTGTGAAAAATAAAATCTTTCTACAGAAACAAGTTTCCATGGAAACCGATTTTTCCTCCAACATGCACTGTTTTTTTTCATGGGTCATTTATTGTGCCGGTTCACGTCGCTTCAAAATTGCACAGGAATGCACGGACGTACTGCTACAAAAATGATACTCATTTCACCCTACCCAGTATTCTCAATCTAATTACAAAAGGTACCACTGTGTTTGTGGAAAACGATTTTCAACCGCACGATACGTTCCGGGAAGGAGAATTTTCTGGTCCATTCAAGATGATGTTAGGAGACGAAGAAGATTTCTATTCCCATTGCCCAGGAGACGGATCGGACCGTTACAAAAGTTCTCAACTTTCTTATCAACAGCCATTGACAGATTCCAGCACAAGAAACAGTCAATTAAAAAAAAAAATCAAATCTCTACATTGTAGAACACAAAATCTCTACTTCCAACCGAAGAATAAAACTTCAACAATGACAAGGTTGTTTGTGTAAGCCGGTTTTCAACGAAAAAAGTGAGGATTGTGAAAACAATTTTTCATGCTGCAGCAAGATCTATATCGTTTACCACCGCTTTCCTTTAAGAAAAGTATAAAAATGAGTTAAATCTTTCAAATTTTTTAGGAAAATTAGAAAGGAGGGGCGAAATCTGTTTTCCGCGTAATGTATGTCCTAAATTTCACAAAAACAAAGAAAGAAAGAGAGAACGGAGAAAGTAAATGTATAACAAGCCCTAGTTCAAATTGATTACTGCGATCTAGCTGAAGAGGAAACATAATCCAGAGAAATCTGAAGAACAGGAGATGGGATTGGAACCTAGAACCTTACCTCTTGCATGATGGAGTTCTCCGGTCGTCGAGCTGACGATTTCCGGCGACTCGTCGGGGAGCGGAGGCGGAGGTGAGCGGAGCTGGTGGTCCGATTCGAGGAGACCGGAGGAGAACGTTTTCAAAAATGTGAGAGCCCAGAGCCGTTAACTATATACGGGGAAGAGGGTTAGAACGAAGCGGGGGAGATATCGAGATCTGACGACCGGGAGAGCGACACGTCACCTTTCGATTTCAAATTGTACGGGCGAAGGGAATTGGAAGATTGCCCGCCTTTCTTTTTTTAATTACGAGGCTGCCATCTACCGACAGCTAAGCCGCTAATGGCCGATCCAAACGCCCTTGATTTCAGAGAAGAAAATGCTGGGGGTGGGCCCCACACGCTGGGGAAAGCCAATGCCGACCGTTTGATTGATGGAATTTGAGAGTGGGAGTGAGCCAGAAAGACAGCCAAGAGCCCACATCTGCGAGGGCTCCGCTTTTGCCTTTTTTGATGGTGATTACTAGGTTGTTGTGTAGTGTGTGTCTATGGTCCTTGTGATAATTAAGTGCTATAAGTTTAAAGTGTGTTTGGAATGTTTTTACAGCTACATTAACCTCTCGTGCTGTTGTCACAGTACTCTACTTGTTCCTGAACTGGGCTGAATAAATGTTCATTTTGCTATTTTTTGTGGACATTGGTCATGTGAGATGAACCTTGAAATGTAGGAAAAAGATGTTGCTAAAAATGTATTGGGAGATTTTGACCCACATAATTAAGCTTCAAACTGGGGTGGTACTCCATGTGTTCTTAACTAGAAACGTTGCTAAAAATGTTATAGATTGCTATTTTTGGGTGGACATTGGTCATGTGAGATGAACCTTGGAATGTAGAACAAGACACAAAGGTCTCATTCCTATGTCAGGTGTAAGAAATGGTCGAATCTATGGGCCCATGTGAAAGTAATCAGTTGAGATAGGAGCTTGAAGATAACCTGTTGGCCTACTTGTTAAGAGGTATCTTTTGAAAGAATTTATGACTGCATTGTGAGATCATCTGTTGAGGGAATTTGAAATTCATCATTTTTGAAAGCTAGGATTCTCTAAATGAATTTTTAAAAGTCATTTTGCATTTGGTTAGAATTTCAACTTCTTAAATGCTAAACTATGCTTAAACATTTTAAAAATCGCTTTTAGGGGACAATTTTTGGAGAAATTCATAATTCCCCAAACAAGCTTTCTTATATTTTTTTCCTCCAACCAAATAGGCCCCCATGAATGCCTCTGATGTTGTAGGTAATCATTTTGCATGGCTAATTGCCTTACTAGAGAGGTGTTAAGAGTAAACCTCTGCTATTCTTTCTTTGTTGATTGTATTCTTTACATCCTCTGGAAATATATATACATATTTACCTTTAATTACCTTTTTCCCATAAAAAAAGGCTCTATGGGAAAAAAATGGAATTCAGAATTCTTTTATTCTTCATACTGTATCATGAATACCATATTAAAAAAATAAAAAAGTAGTGCATCTAAAATTATATGGTAATGAAATTGGCATTCAAGTGAAAGATAATGAAATTGGCATTCAAGTGATGAATTCATCTTCGACATATGAGCATGTTCAATCTATTAATATAATAGGCCCCTAGTTCTCATCCCTATCCATCATCCATTTTTAATTATCACAATTATGAAAATTTTAGCCTCAATTCAAGCTGATTTAGATCTTAGCCAAATTTCCAATTGAATCATGACCCATAATCATGAGGATTTTCTAAATCATTAGGGTTATTGATTGAAGAGGTACTGAAATCAATTTCATTCTAGAAAAAGAAAAACTACAACACCAACCACATGGTCAACCGAGTAGACCTTTCCTCTTTTCATAATTTTTTTTTGGTATCTCTTGAGATGTTGATCATTCACACTTCCAACTGCAGAAGACTCTCCAACCTCACAATGGGGTCATGTAATTGAAACGATATGCCCCACTCCAGTCCCCTCTTGTCTGCCCCTTTGTCCCCAGCAATTCATGACCAGGTGAAAAATAACCATGTGTTGAAGGTCAGGAATCACATGCCACATTCATTAGGACAAGAAAATGACTTGTGGAAGGTAAAAACCAATTTGTCCTTTGGCAGAATCTTTGATGACAGGCCACAGTAGCGTTATTGTAAATTGGTTGGGTACAGTTTGGATCCAATGGTTAGCATATATTTGAATGTTTTTGGATCTTCAAATAGTTAACCTAACATGTAAGAATACGTATGATTGGACCACATGGTGTTGTCAACCTTGTGATATGGTTCCTAATTTACCATACATACATTACCATAAACATGATAATATAGCACATCTATGTAATTATGTATTACATGTTTGAGAGTTGAGTGTGCTTGTGTTTTTTTTTTTTTTTTTCACAAACTTAAGTAAATGGTATTCACGTATGGATCGGACTGGGCTCAGAACTCTACCCCATTATTAGCAAGACTAAACTAAAGTATAGTTGTACTAGCCCAATGACCCGTGCTCAGCACGATATCTCCACTGTAAAATAAATAATTATAGTATATATATGAAAGTAAAGGGGGAGGTGGGCTGTAAGGGGTACTACCTCACCCCTAAAAAATCTCTCCTTTCAGAGAAATGCAAAAGAAAAAATGAGATTGTCTAGCTTCGACGAATGGTGAGATAGTTGCCATGTCATCACTTCAATAATCGTCACCTCAACTTTCTTCCTTCCAACTTTCCATTTAAATTGATTTCCATCCCCTAAAATCTCTCTCCCTTAATTTCCTCATTACTATCCCTAAAAAATCTCATCTAAGAAGAGTTATTTTGTTCAATTATACAAATAAGTTATCTAAATTGGTTCATTTATATGTGATCTTTTAGGGTTGCCCTTTAATTGTGAGGATTTATCGCATCAGTCATCTGGGTCACATCAAGCGGGACCCACACATGATTTTTGAAATCAAATTGGTGTTGATTTTTCGTAGGCTCAAGACCCTGATTTTATTAAGGAACCCAGACAAAGGGAAGTCATTTACTTAGACCTAATCAAGGTGCCCACTTGAATAATTGGGCCGCACACATTTATCCAGCTGTAACTATTGTGGGGCCCACACTCTCCACTAATGTGGACCGGGTGGGATGAAATTGAATAGACAAAAGGGCAGGAAGAGAAAGGTATTGATTTTGATTTTTATTTTTTTGAACTTACCATTTTAATCTTGTCCCTAAAATCTATCCCATCATTAGTCTTTCTTTATCTCTAACCACCATTATCCCTTTAACAAATAATCTATTTACATGTTGTTATCTTGTTATATGCTTTGTTTGTATACTAATGATCTAATTTCTTTTATGTCGATCAATAGGCTCTAAAGCACAGAAATTCTCTCACGGGCCAAATGTCAATGCTCTTGGTAGTCTGATGTGTATACTTACATACATATTATCCATCTTCACAAGTGCGTATACGGGTTTCTCTTTGATTGTGGTTTCCCTATTTCTTTGCAAGGTGTGTTAATTTGTTTTATTACTTTATATGCTAGATTAGTGCCATCTTTAGGAAGTGATGTCGGGCATTTGTAATGGAATACATAAAGTGTGAAATGAGTTCTTGCGTGGATATGAAATGTCTCGCTAATTGATTTTGTTGTTGAAGTATCCTATCAAAGAAGTAATATTTTTGGGATATCTAAATGAATTTTTAATAAAGACTGAGCAATATTCTTGTAGTTGCTTTTCAAAAGGAGGACAACTAAAACCGTATTAATGCATTGCCTTGCTTATTCAAGAACAATGTTATAAAAGATGCCTGAAAATGTCATGTTATCTAGATGAGTTGTTGTCGTTCCTTTTTTTTTATATATTTTGTTTTGTTTTTTTTTTATGACGAATGGCTTTTGAAGTTGGAGACTTTTGTTCTCGGGCAATCAAGCAGCTTCAAGGACGAAGGCTGTTGTTGCATTATTTTAGATTATGAAAAAGAAGCTTCCCAGTTATTTTTGGTAGTCTATTGTGTGCATATTTGTAACAAATTCTAGAGATGCATTTATTGTGATCTTTTTCTTTTTGGACATTTGACATGGAGGAATGACGTTTGTATGATATCTTCATTTTTTTTTCCATTGTTTTTTCCTAAGTAGGATCTTTTCTAATCATCGCCATCGTTCCCTTTTTTGTAATTCCTTCGTAGCAATTTCAAAGCTAAATAGCATCAGTATTTCAATCTAATTATTATAGAATAAATTAGCTTGACAAATAATATATTTATCCATTTTTAATTTATTTTTATTGATAATATTTTAAAAAATAGTGAACTTAAATAGGTTATTATTATTATTATTATTGAGCACAGGCCTTTGTTGCTAGTATTTAAAAATAGTTACATTTTTTATATGGCAAGTTACATAAAATAAAAATAGAGAATTTGACGCAGAAAGGGAATAGTTACATAAAAGAACAGCTGAAACATAAGTGGTTTGATGAAAAAAAAAAAGAATGGGTAGTTGCATGAGTAGTGGAGAGAGAATGTGGAAGAATAACTGTCAGTTAAAATTAAAATTGCCAGTCAAAATCAAACCCAAAAGCCTTTAGCTTAATAACATATAATTTGGGGCCATGTTTGGACTTTGAAGAGTTTGGGCCTGACTGTTATTTGGTCAAGACTAGTTTAACAAACTACAAATTATGTTTTCTTAAATCTCATCACTAGTGATCCAAATGCAAGGGTCCAACCTTTCGTGAACAGACCTTCCTACTTTCAACTGGACCCATTGGCACCTACAACTGCAAAAAGGTTTACCTCTGAGTTGTCAGGGGAGCTAATTGGATGGGCTTGACTGGAGTCCACCAAAAGGCACAACAATATGGACTGGCCAGAGGTCTTAGTAGCAGCCCTCTAATGAGGTCTGATACATAACTTAAAAGAGTTTTGTATAGTGCCAGTGACTTAAATAAAAGAGTTCAATGATTATAATCCTCTAACGAGGGGCCTTCAAAATAAACAAGTAAATTGGTTGAGTACAACTGTTCACTTTGCATGCTCTTGAGACAATCATTATAATCATTGAATCAAATTGTGGTTCGGGGATAGCTGGTGAACAGTGTATATTGCTGCATAGAGCCAAAGCAATTATTAAGTCAAGTGAGGTGAATAGGGCCCAATTTCAGTGCAATTTGGCATGCAATTGATCCAAGCCTGACCTTCCATGACTGGGGTGCTTCCTAGTTCACAGCCTTATCTCTAGCATTACATACATTTCCTAACTCCATGCTATTAGCATATCTACTTTTACTATGACACCAAAGCCCACAATCATGTTGCACTGGGACCCAACCCTACCCATAATGTAGTTAAAGGCACCATTTCGTCGTGCAAAGAAGGAAATTTTCTTTTATTGGGTTCATGTCATGATTGAGAATTAGTAGTTAAAATGCACCACACGCAATCCTCATTCTATTTGTTTGCATTAAATACATAGAAATTAAATTCACAATAATTCTTGTTTATAAGTGGTTAAAAATAAAGCTCGAATGTGCAAATATAAAAATAGCTGTCAAGGGAAAATGAAAACGAAATAAATGGCTAACACTCTAGCAATTCAAATCTTATGAAAGTTAATGTATCATTTGCATTGTTGCCTCACATTATTTACCCCTCACTCAAATCATTCAAACCTCACATTTTTAATAATCCTTCAGTGGAGTATATTTGACCATGAATTCTATGCATTGAATTCATATATGGCCCTTGATAGAGTAGATAATGGAGTGAGCCCCTAGTCCCTACCTATATTACACTGCACGACTTATTTTAAAACTAGTAGAGTGCCCTGTCTCTCATTTCCTATCCTCTTTCTACTAAATATTCTCTTCCTTGCTATTTGAATTTTATTTCCAAAGTGATATTCATTGCTCTTTGCAGTGGGCCTAATTTTTATCCTCATTTCTGATTTACAAATGACATAAAGGCATTTGGAATGGGCAACTTAATTATTCATTAGCTTGCATTTAAACCAAGTTTATAAAAGAGTTTGAATAATGTCTTCACATAAATGCTGCTGAAGGGCTCCGGATTCTCTCTATTTATAATGGAGTTTTAAAGAGGTGAATAACCAATCATATATTTATTTTTACTTTTTTATTATTTGACATCAACTTTTATCTTTACTCCCCCACACATGTAAACGGTTAGGAAAGTAGAGATGTAAATGAGCCGCTCCTTTCTCTAATGTGATCAAAACTGGCAATGTTGGGTAATCATTTTATGTCAAAACTTTTGACTATTTAAACTATACCCCTTAAATTTTAGCTTCTCCCACAAGAAGGGAAGACGCTGAATTTTTTAAGAATTCAAAACCGAATAACTAAATAGGCATTAATATGAAACTCCAAATAATGACACTCATACATATCACTAGAAATTAGGAGTACTACTCTCAGTACTGGCGGTGCAACAATGATACTTTGGAGGAGCATGCTGATAGATTTCCATTTTAATATAATAAGCTAGAAGGTTTTTTATTTAATTTTGACCATGTTATTTTGATTTTGATTAGAAGTTATTATCAGTTTCTACGATGGGTTTCTCCAATTTTAACTTATATAGAATCCTACCTCTTCATCGACACCCATCATTAGCATGGATTTTAGTGCTATTACTATGTAATGGATTTTTTTTTTTACGCGCTGAATCAATTTTTGGTAGGTGATTAATTCAATTTATCCAATGGCCCCGGCTTGAATGCCACGTGGCATTTATCGAACGGTAGCTGATGTAGGAATATAAAGCATGCGGTTCCAGGAAGCATGTTTGGGACTCCTGCCTTTCCCAGGATCTCGTATCCGCCATTTCCTACTTGCGCTTGCTGCTCCTCCTCAACCACTGCTGTCACCTTTTGCTCTTCTTCTCCGTCCAAAACCCTAATTCTCTTATCCTGCATACAAATGAAGAAGGAGAAGATGCTCACGCGTTCTCGAATCAACCAGCTGCAGAATCCTCCAAAACCCTAATTCCTTCGAATCTCTATCTCTATCCCCATCCCATGGCATCCACCTCCAACAACCCTAATTCTCCATCAACCAATGCATCTCAAACCCTAAGAATCTCAGAATGATCGAAGGCCGAGTTCGAGATGCAGATGTCGCCAATGGCTCCCTCTCCACTCGCCGCCCCTACGTCCAATCAGAACCCTCCCTCGTCCTCCTCCGCCATGAGATCGCCGGCGACGCCCCTCCAGTCGCTCTCTCTCGGCCTTCAGTCTCTTCCTCCGTCGACTTCTTCGGCCGCTGCCGCGGCTGGTTCTCACAGGCAGATGCCGTCCGATCATCATACTGTCGGGACGGAGCCCGTCGTGGCGGCGCATCAGGTGTTGGAGAGTACGTCGGCGGCCGGGGCCATTGCTAGGATACGGCTGTCGGACATTGTGCCCTACGAGGGGGCGCCCTGTTCCGCCTATGTTCGGGCGGTGGAGGCGCTTTCGGGGTCGCTAACGAGGCATAATGCGGTGGTGATTGAGCTCGGGAGCGAGGAGGCGGCGCTGATTAGGTGCGCTTTTGAGTCGTCGAGGCTGTATTTCAGGACAAGGGGGCAGGGCGGCGGAGGGAGTTGGGGGAAGTCGAGCAGAGGTGTGCACATGTACAGGGCGGGAAGGTAAGACACTCTTTATATCTATTCATTTCTTTTCATGACTTTGGTTGTTTTGGTTGTTTTATTTTCCACTGATTCTGGTGTAGAATAATTTTATTGACTAATATATTTGCCAATTGATTTCTATAGAATGCCTGATACAATGCATCTCTCTTCCAGCCATACTTGGAATTTGATGGATGGAAATTTTTAGGTGGAAAGTAATCTAGTCGGAAATTTGGGTGAGCACATAAATATACTAAGAGCAACTTGCACCAGCTCAATGCAAAACCAGCCAACTGAATTAGACAAGAATGATGCAAATTATGATGCCTGAATAGATGCAACCAATTGCAATCTGTATAGAATAGATGCAATAGAGGAAAGTATGGAAGAAAAGAAGAGTGATGGGGAATGAGAGTGAGAAAGTAGAAGAAGATGAGCGTCCATTCACGAAAAGCTGCGTAAGAAAGATATCAGTAATAATGAAGATGGGAGTCCAGTAACCAAAATTTCATCAATGACAACAATCATCTCTTTTGTTTATAACTGTTATGGAGTCCATATTTATAACTATGACAATTGAAATGGAGAATTCCAACTTTAGTGGAGATGTGCGAAGAGCTGAAACCATGTTTGGCTCGATTAATTAGTAGTGACAGAGACTTGGAGAGATTGAGGAAGATGTCAAACATACGATAAGAACGGGATGGTTGAAGTGGATGTTATCTTTTGGAGTGTTTTGTACATTGTTTAAAATTGCGGTTAAAGTGGATGTCTTCTTTTGTAGTGTTTTGTGCATGGTTTAAAATTGCGTCTGAGGTCTACCTTGAAAACCATTTTGACACGGCATTGCATTGTGGTTTGCGGTCATTGCGGTGTAAATTTTTACTCTACCTAAAAAAAATCCAAAAAATCCATAATAATACGGGACCAGCTCTCCTATGCTCAAGCTTAGGGTAAGGTAAGCTCAAGTGTGTGGTGAGGCCCACCTGGGGACCCACATGGGGATGGGGGTGGGGGTGGGGGGGATTTCAAGGACTCCCTACGATCTTCCTCTCTACAAAAAATTAGCTTTAATCGTGATTTCTATCATCTTCATATGGGCCCAAAAGTTTAGTGGTCAATAGTCCATTCGGATCGATACGTAGTCGATCCAACAGTCCAGTAAATTCCGATATGACCGAAAGTTGGTGGACGTGTGCAATTTAAAGGGGTCATGTGTTTGGTCCATTTGGATGGACCAAAGGTGGGCCCCACAAGCACGAGTTTACGAGATTTTACCCTAAGCTTGAGCTTAGGAGAGCCTCTCATTATAAAATGTTAGAAAATAATATATTTTTTCCATTAGTAAACACTTTAAAGCGAAATATCGGCCCCCCAAGTCTTTAATCCTGTATCGCTGTCTTATCTAAAACTTGCAAAGTTAGTTCTTGATTAAATAGGTCTACATGTATATATTAAAATAAGTTGAAATATCATAAATTTTTTAGGATACACTGCAACCATAGTTTTGAATTAACTGTTAGTGTTGAACACTTAAAAAGACAAGTGTTTTGTGATTGACACATATTTACAGGATTGAAAGAAAAATTTACAGCACAACGATACACAAGCTATGACCTAGGAGTAGAATGTTGGCCAATCAAGAAGCAACATGTGCACAAAATGATGTGTTGTAAAACTTGGAAAGATAGACTGAAAACTGTGCACTTTTGAGATCATTTAGGGTAGCATCAATAGGAGATAAATTTAGAGAGACTCGTATCAGATGGTTTAGACTTTGGACATGACCAATGTAGGCCAACAATGATGCTATTGAAGAAAAGTTTTTCTATGTAGGTTGATTTTCCGCTAAGGAAAAGGGGTAGGCCGAAGAGGACATGGATGGAATAGTAAAAATATAGATCTAAAGAAGTGCAACATATCTGATGATTTGGCTTAGGATCAATTAGAATGGAGAAACAAAACTCATGCAGCCGAGCCCAACATAGTTGGGACAAGGCTTTGATGACAATGATGATAACAACTCAAAAACATTACTTTCTAATTGTGTTCTATCAAATTCCGGTGTTTCATTCCTTCTATATTGTAACTTTGGAGGCATGCACCATTTATGATTTTTGGCTTGAAAAATATTAATCTGTTACTATCTAAAACAGGAAAAAACAAAAGAAAAACCTGTTTGTCCAGACTTTTCTTAGAACATTCGACTACACCCTAGAGTAGACTTTCAATTGGAGTAGGACTCCAGAACGGGGTAATTCTAAAAAGTCTCAACTGCTATATATATATATATATATATAAACTTAATATTGTGAAATACTTAGAAAATTGTAACCTATTTTCATTTTTTAATGGTTTAATCGTGTATATATATGTATAGATGAGAAATTCTCAAAAACTCCCCCATTTCAGCCGGGGGCGTTTTTGCCTCTTTTGAGATGTCCAACGTAATAATGCCACCTCACACTATTTGCACCTCACATTTCCTTTTTATGAGCCGTTTTGGAAAATTAAAGTGCATGTTGACATTCCATTTTGAATAGTTACAGTTGTCTAAGCCCTATGACAATGAGTGATATACCACATAGAGATACATTGAATTAACACCGTATTTCACGTGGACTCCTCCATTGGGCCCACTAATGAAAAATCCAACCGATCAATGACCTTGTATATTTTATAATCAGTTCCAAATCTCACTTTCTTTTGGGACACCTCCATTGGGACTACTTATTAGAAATCCAAACAGATCAATGACCTTGTATTTTATGGCCATTGTCAGATCTCTCTTTTAGGACACATCCATTGGGCTCACTTATGAAAAAACCAAGCTGATCGATGACCTTGTATTTTATTGCCATTGCCATCTCACTTTCTTTTGCGACCCCTCCATTTGGCCCACTTATGAATAATCTAGACCGATTAAATACCTTGTATTTTATGGCCATTACCATCACCAAATCTCGTTTTCTTTCAAACTTGTTTCAGATTTTTGGACCCACTTCAGTATATAAAGGGTCCCAATCATGGGTTATAAATGTCTTGAGAGGCAGCCCCAATAAACTTATGATTTCTATGATGTGAGAAAAACAAGGAAGATACAAATCATCCTTGTTATTGTTTGTTAGAGAATGAGAAAAAAGAGGAGCCATATATGAATTCCTTAGATTCCTTTCTTCCCTTTTCTTTATGACAAGTCCATGTCATGAGAAGATAAGTTTTTCATTGGCTAAACACTTTGGGCGTTTTACTTTATAGAATGCCCAGGGAGTTTTGTAGCCCTCTATATATATACTTTCTCAACATGCCGTAATCACATAATCTTGGACTGTTGGAAAAGGTAATTCATAAGTTGTTCAAGGGTAAAACTTTGTGTTCTTTTCAGTTTTGATGTCATTTAATACCCAAACGGTGGCCCAAAAATAAATTATAAAAACTTACCTCTTACTGAAGATGATCAACTGCTATGAATCGTAATATATTACCCTCCCTTTTTTGCATTTTAAAACGAATGTCTATTTGAGCCTTAATCCATCAAATGCATCATTTACCTAATCCCTATTTGGGAAGCGATCCTTCCCTGCCTGGCTGGATTGAATATCTTGCATATTAAGTCAAACAGCCGGAGAACCATCATTGTTGCTGGTGATTGGCAATCCATCACTTTGATATTTTGTACATATTATGTGGACAGCCACATATGCATTTGATGGTTGGATTGAGATGTCCTGCTTGAACTAAGTTGCAGGATTGAATTTTATCTTCAATTTAGTGGTTTGTATATTTTCATTGTTACATTGGATTTTCTTCAATCCAGTGCATTAGTTCTTCTCTTCTGACTCTTGATTGTAATATCCTTTGCTCTAACAATTCCATAAACAAGCAGAAGTTACTGCCAATGCAAATATTTATAGTCCCATATGTGATGGAATCAATAAAATCTAACAAATTCAATAGTTTTACATATTTCAAGCATACATCACCAATATGACTCTAGGGGACCGATGCATACCTTTATAATGTCGCATAATGAAGAAAAAGGAACACACTAGATTCTAGCATGTTCCAATATTCAAAATTTTGAGGGTTTTTTTTTTTTTTTTTTGGTATAGTTGAAAATCCAAAAGGTGATGGGCTGCAAACAGCGACATATCAACTTTTGGGGGTGGCCGCACTTCCACCATGACACTGATTTTCAGCCACAATCCTATCTCCCAGTTTTCTTTTATTCTCTCTGTTGTGTCTTATGTGGAAATTTTTTAGTCATGTAGAAAAAAGAGTATCTATATACTGTAGAATATTGAAGTTCTTATACCAAATATCATGGTATTTGATGCCTTTTTATCATGTTTAAATACCCAATTATATTATCATTTTTTCTTGAGACAGTGGATTGTTGAAACTTCTGTTCTTTTGGATTTGTTCCATGGATGCCCATTTGGATCTTTGTAATCTGAGTGCAAGTAACTTGGCTTATGGATAATGTTGGCGGCTTATGCATTTGGACGACTGAGTTACTGTAAGTCACAGCTGTTTTGTTCTTTTCATAACTAATTACAGGAACAGAATAACAGATAACCTGAGTGCTGGGCAACCAAGTTCCAAGGATCCAACTGGGGCCATGGAAGTGCAGAACTTGCAGTTGTTTCTTCCTTTAATTAAGTAAACTATACTGTCTATTCGTAGGGCACTGGAGGATGGAGATTCATCTCCACCGTGTATGGGTGATGTTTTTAGGTGTTTGGGGAAGGCAGCTCGTGCTGCTCTATGCGCAATAGCAAGGCATCTCCGTCTGCGCAGCGAGTAATGACTTTGTAGATTGCATTTCTTCTTAGTCTCTTTCCTTTTCTTTTTGGTCATGCCTGGTTCTAATTTTCTTCTATGTGCAGTGTTTTTAACCATCTTCTTGATGATAACCCATTGCCTGCCAATGAGGCATCTTCTTCAGTGCTGGTTGCCTCCTTTTCTCATGCATCTCTCCAGAACGGGAAGGGGACTATTGGGGGAGGTAAGACAACAATGCACAGTGAAGTTGAGAAGGGATTGCTGACATTGATTGCTTCGGACAACCCTGGGCTTCAGGTATTCTTTTGCTAACTATTGAAAATTTAGTGGATATTTTCAAGTACTTGGGTATTACCATCCATCGTCAGCAATTGTCTTTTATCCAGAATATGTGAAACAGTGGACTGTATGTTTGTTTTACATGCAAATGATCCCTCCTATGCCATAGATATGCTAAATTTATTGTTATTGTTAAATCATCCTTTTCAGTTATTTCTTGAATAGGTATGTGACCCAAACGGTCGTTGGTACCTAGCAGACAGTGGGTCAGGTCCTGGGGATGTTTTGCTGCTAACAGGCAGGGCCCTTAGCCATGCTACTGCTGGCCTTCGTCCTGCTGCTTCATATAGAGCTGCTTCTGACTTTTCTTCCAATGCCATTACTGCTGGAAGGTTCAGTATTTGCACAGTTCTTTGATGCACTCTGTCCATTTAAATTCATTGGGTCTTTGGTGTTAATTCATACTGTTATATTTTTCCTTTTTTTTTTTTTTAAGAATTTATATTGTTGAAGAGTTCTATTCAACAGGGATCTGACTGCATTTGCATTTTGATTTCAGGACATCACTGGCATTTAAGCTTATGCCACAAGGCAATGCTATATTGGACTGTTCTCCAATTTCTGCAGCCGGCCATGTAATACCCCAAAGCTTTGTACCAATCTCTGTAAGCCAGTTTATGGATGACCTTTCTGCTGAAGAAGATGTAGCTTGCAACCATTCTGATAATATTTATGTAAGTTCATCTTTTAGCTTCAAAATATTACGGTAGCCACTGATTTTGTAAATTTTTGTTCAAGCATGTTTTTCTTTTCTACCTTGCTTACAAAGTAGATAGATCGGAACATGTTTAAGATGAGTTAAATCCAATTATGTTGGGAGAGGCTTGGGGGGCAATTGATACATGTTGGATGACCTTTCCTCTCGTTGGAATCATTTTTTTTTTCTTTTATTTTTATTTTTGATTGTTTGGATTTCTTCTGAGTTGGGCTCTATTTGTTCACGTGTCATTTTTCTTTAATTTTTTTTTCTCTCCGAATTTGTTTGAGTTGTGGTCCATCACTGAGAGGCATTGGCGAATATTCAACCCTCTTTAATGAATGTTTCAAGGTTGGTCAGCATTTGGAGCATCCTTTTTTCATCCCTGTGCCCTCTGCCTGCTGGCTGCTTCCTGGTCTTTTTGACCTCAACCTTGTTGTCCAGTCTCAGCTGCACTTGGTCAGGGTTTTTGAGAGCTTCTGTGGCACCACCACTGTAATGAAAATGCGTCTTGGTCATTTTTTATACGTCTTGGTCATTTTTGGCAAGCCCACATGATATCATTTCAATTAAATCAGTTCGGTCCTCTTTTTTGCACGCATCCTCACTCTTCCATTTTATTTTCCTTTCCATGATCAGTCTTTTGGTTTATGTGCCTACATTTTAATTCGTTACTCTCATTTGTCAACCTCACTCTCCTTCCCAGCTTCCATCGCTACCGACATCACGGGGTTTTTTGGACCACTGTCCTCCACTGCTCTGGTGCAATGGTTGTTCCTGTGGAGCATGTGTCCTTTGAGGCAATTTGAGTGTCTTGTTTGTGCTTGACTGTTCATTGACCTACAAAAAAACCCTTTCGCTGTCGTATAAGTTATAAGAGAGAGAGAGAGAGAGAGAGAGAGAGAGAGAGAGAGAGAGTTCCCTCTCCTTTCTCACATGCAAGGAAGGAGATCCTTTACAATGGTCATCCACCTATTCTACTTTGTATTTGGTTCCCTCCACCTACAGTTGTGAAAAACTTCCACAGCTACTCAAGCCTCAATGGGAAATCCAGGTCTGGGCGGGATTGGTGGGATTATTCAGATTCATCTGGTCGCATCATCAGGACTTTCCTGGTCCCATGGGTGTTTTTTCAGTACTTCAGCAGAAGTTTATACTCTCATAGATGACAAGAGCCTGTACACAGTAGGAAGGTGCTCATTGTCGCAACCATGAGGTTGCAGGTTTGAATATATATATTTTTTTGATGTGGTATTTGACCCGACAGGACTAATTCCCCAGGGCACATGCATGGCTGGAGGGTGTCGAAAAGATAACATGGGGAGTAAACCCACGCCTTATGCCAACGAACCATCACCCAATGGGTGCAGGTTCGAGTAGCGTTACCAAGTAAGAGAAGTATTTTTACCTCGTTCCTAGGTGTAACCGTGTAAGGAGCAACATCATTATACTTATCTGAAGTGATAGCTGAAGCTGATCCTTGAGCTGTGATCTCATGGATGTCTTAATCAAGTCCTACTCCATGGCTGCCGACTAGCTGGATGTAGCATAACTAGGAAGATATGTTACCATTTTCCTGACATGTATTTTGTTTACTTCTATGAAGGGGAACTTACTGGCAAATTATTTACCTGGTGAAGGCGTTCCCAAAATTGAGCTGGTTTTGGAAACACTTGTTTGTTTCAATTTAACTTCAACCTTTGTGTCATCGATAGAATTCGCTTCCATTATTTTTTCAGAAAAAGACCTAGCTCTGTTTTTGTTGCTATTCATGGTTTTTGCAAGTGAATGATATATTTAGTTAATTGCAGAGCAAGAATTTTTTTTTATCTACTAATTGGGGAAAGAAGGAAGTATAGATTGCTCTGATGAACATTTGGTAGGCATTTAACACTTTTTTGCCACTGTTCTTTCTCCTCAGTCTCGTATTCACATGTAAGTTATAAAAGGCTTTTAGTAGAAGGTTCATCTAGTATTTGGTTCTAAATGAAAAGGAGCAAGTTGCACAGGGATCATTGCACTGATCTACTACATAGGATGAAGGAGATTTTATGAAGTAGGGAAAAGCTTAGAGGTGAGAGTGATTGCTGAAGTGGAAATTCTAGATACCTTCAAATATTGCTGATTGATCAAGCATATATGACTTTGGTGTTTCATTTTCATCTGTCACAAAGGTTTGATCTAATTCTGTCCTTGGCTTGAAGTGGAGGGTAATAGCTAAGGTCACCTGAAACCATCTGCTTTGTACAATGGATATAGGATAGTTGACCAAAAGACTAATACATCCATTAGTATACTTATTTGAGTTGTTCACCGATTCTACGTATTTTAGCTGCTTCCATATTTTTTTAATATATTTTATGTCTATCCAATCGAGCTTACAAGCAGCATCATTCCTAGCTATCCAATCTAGCTTACACTCAGCATCATTCCTACAATTTTAAAGCTTCTGACTGATATCTCTCTCTGTTTTTGGGGTATCATTTTGAATATGTTTAACTTGGTTTTACGTTGGACTAGGCTTATGTTCACACTTAAATGCAAGTCTTGGCTACCTATTTTGAACATTCTTGTACTGTACCTTTGATTTGCACATTTTTTGAACGAGTTTTCTTTTATATTGATATGATTATGGAGACTACACTCTCTCTAATGAGGTTGTGGACCCCAGGAAGCTCGGAATAATATGAATAGGGAGCCATCTTTGAGAAGCGTTCTTTCAGATCCTTTATCGTGAGTTTGTAATCCCACTTGCTTTTGTAATTGCTCTTACTTTTTACTTTCAATTATGGATTATTGTTCAGTCTCTTAGTTGGTTCCTAGTGTTCTACAAATAAATTTATGAGAGCTTTTCAGTATAGTTGTCATAGCTTCTTGTTGAGAGTATTAAATCGAAGCCTCACATAATCATTGATGTGAACTGTAGACATGTTCTTGGGAGGGTAATGAGTGGTTGAAACTCTTGCCTCTATCAGCTCTCCCTGTGAGGGCTTCCATGTTCCAACTTGAAATTTTGAAATCATCAAATTAACTGATCTCTAACAACTCACAGTTTACAGTATATATACATTTCTTTCCACATCAAGTGTGGTCATAAATTAATAATAATGTCTTTATATATTTATCTTACTGTATTTTATTATTTGTTTGAAAAATAGTTATTTCTTCAATTAATTCCATATCCGAATGCTTGTGCCCTGCACGAGCACAATTGTTAATTAGTTTCCAAAAAAAGGTGAGATGGAGCCTTCAAAAGAATGGACACCAGGTGAGAATGATTTGTGCCAAGGTGTAGCATTATAAGTTGCCTGCCATCTTTTAAGAATTGTTTTCTATTGCCAGTCTAGATTTAGGAATCACTTTGTTATCTTTTTTTTTAAAAAGGTTTTCTCTTTGAGATTGGTTACCTTTTGTGCTAGAGGGATAGAACATAGAGGGCCTTGTGTAAACAACTCATTCTTTTGTTTTTCTTGTTATTTTCATTCGGTCAATGATAGATTAATGTTCTGGTAAATTGAAATTGGAGGCATTTCTAATTAAGGTTGTGGCGTGTGTGGTTAATTACCTTTTTTGCGTCTGTGTTGCAGGGGTGCATTCCTTGAAGATGCCATGGTTGTTTCTTGTGGGCATTCATTTGGTGGTCTTATGCTGCGAAAGGTCCTTGAAACGGTATGCGAAGTTATCCATTACGTCTCAAAATAAGGTCTGAAATAAATTTCCTTGTACAGCCATTCCATTATAACATTGTGAAAGACCTGCAGCAGATATACTTTGATGAATTCAAGTGATACCGTCTTTGCTGAAACTACTATGGTACCCCTTGGGACCTTATACTGGTACTTACTGATCGACCAGCCTGAAGCACACTTGATATGTGAAGCATTCTGAAAATCAGATTGCAAAATCTGGATGGATATAACTGATTGAACTGTCTTGGAATGAAACTTCTGCAATCATCAACGCAGTCTAGAGTGGCTTGGTAACAGCTTGTAATGTTCCTCTGGAGAGTAAATCAGTACTTAAACAGTCTTGAATCAATGAAAATTAGCACTAAGCAAATCTATTACAGCAACCGAAGGAAAGATGCCTTAGAAAAGCCTTCCACAGATTTACCTACAGCCTGCCACTGTGCCACACAACTGTTTATTGATGAATTCCACTGGGATTATGATTTACTCGAGATTAATCAGTATTCACTTGCATTATGATTTATGAATCAATGTCTGGGCAAAAGGAACTACAATGTCTAACTAGAAGAAATTCAAACCCTATTTATATAAAATCTCAACTTTGTTTATAACTTTTAAAACTATGGGCTCTCTATTCCTACAAATAAAAGTTGGACAATCTCAATCTCCAAAATGTCGCCGAAAGTGCAAAATGATTCAATTGCCTACTGCTTTTGTTGTTCTGTCCATTTCAGCTGGGACTCTTCAGCTTGTCAAACTGGGCTGATGGTGCGTGGACTGGGCCCATCTGGCTGACGTCCATGGGCCAGGCCTCGCTTAAATTTTGCCTGCATTGGTATATATTAAAATGACATGACACCATGACTGCCCGCTAAAAAGAAATGGATTGTTCTTCGTCAATTATATCCCAAGGATCCTACTGATATATGAGGCTAGTTGAGCATCAGCCTTCTTTATAGTTAAGTGATCCCTGTGCAAGATTATTGTCTTGTAGCATGATACTTCGTTCAATGGGAAACTGAGGTGTCTGATACTGCTCAGGTCATCATCAGTCTGTCCAGTTTGATAGCAGGTCATGCACATCGTTTCCAGTTTTTGTTTGGAAGAATGGTACTGAATGAATGTGATCTAGTTTCGTTATGGCCAATTTGATTTGTTGGATATTTCCTGTTTCTTTTGCCTAATGGATATTTATTGCTGGTTAAAGAGAATTGAAAGGGTTTCTTTCTTCTATGTGTAATACAGTTGAGATGTAGTCTTTGCAATTCAGAGATTGACCGGGATGCCTTAATTCCTAATCATGGTAAATGTTAAATTTTTTTCATTTTTTCTAACACCTTTTGTATGTTATGTTCCATTTTTGAATGTTGTGTCTTCCTATTTTCCGGTAATCTATTATTCCACTGCCCACTGATTCACTGATCCTGTCTGCAGCATTGAGGGCTGCAGCTTTGGCTGTGAGAGTTGAGGATGACCGAAGACTTTTCCACAATTCTGCTCTCCGTAAGCGCAGGAAAGAAGCAGGTGAGCAAATGGATGCATTGAAGAGATTAAACAAGGTATACACTTCCAAAATGGCTTCACAAAAGTCATTTTCGTATCTACCCTTTTATTTATTTATTTATTTTGATCTCATATCCTTCAGTTTTTTATTTTTCCTATATTGGCTGTTTGATTGCTCATAATTAAACAACGTCATTAGCTTAGTCCTAATTTCCACATATTTTACTGCTAATAATATTAAGCAGTGTGTATAAGGTTACAAGCTATCCTCCTTTTTTTTATTTTTATTTTTTTGAATTGTTATAAGCTATCTTTTTGATTGAATTCATTTGTTGAAAAGTTGATTTCTCTGTTTAAAGGAAAATGGGGAGGTGGCTGCTGATGGTGACAGTCCAAGGCAGCATAAAGGAGTTCAGTACCCATTTGCAGTGAATGAGAAAGTGTTAATCAAAGTGAGTTCTTTTACAGATTTCTGTCGTGGAATGAGTTCTGCTTCAGTGAAAACAGATGCTTAAGGAGGATGATAAAGTTTTGCAGGGAAACAGGAGGACCCCTGATAAATTTGTAGGAAGGGAAGCAGTAATCACTTCTCAATGCCTTAATGGATGGTGAGTTTACACATCTAGATTACCTCCAATATGTTGAATTAGAGTTGCTTTTATTATTATTTATGACTTAGAAAACTGGGAAAGACTTTTCCCTTCCCATTTTAGTAATGATATACAAGAGTTATATTCCTGAAATGAGCGAGATAATCGCTGTTGACAATTCATATTTACCACAGTTCATGAAAGACATGCTTGATCCCAGTCCGGCTTTCGACCATGAAGACGCATATGATATATCGAGTTTTTTTGGTCTCAGAAACATGGTTGAATTGATGCCAAAAATGCCATAGGCATATTCTATTTTCCAAAGAAGAGTGATATTTATTTCAAATGTTTAGGAGTTGTGCGGAAACATTTGTTACTGTGATTGAGTTTTCGGTTCTCTATTCAATCATTACACCCCAAAACCTTTCCATGTTCCAATTTGATCGACTATCTTTAAAATAGAAAAAGAAAGAATCCTATAGCATACGTTACTTTCCTATGCATAATTAGTTCTTATCACTAGAGCATTTTTGCAGGTATCTTCTTAAGATTCTCGACAGTGGAGAGAGTGTTCGTCTGCAATACCGATCTCTACAAAAAATCTCAACCTCTCAGTCTGATGACAGGCTTCAACCCCAACTTATGATGCAGAATGGCAGTTGATCTGATGGTCTCTGCTGAGAACTAGAATTTCATAATGACTCCTCTTCGTGAAGATTGAGAGAGCCCTCAGGTCCTGTAGCTTGATGAGACAAGGTTCCCTGTACAATGCAGGCACAGTGTAAATTAATTAAAAGACAATGGACCCTAAAAGAAGAGGAAGATGTTGTAGTGAAAAGTTTTGTAAAGAGACAATAGGAAAAGGATGCCTGTTGCTGTACCTGTAACTTTAACAGACAATTAGGAAGAAGATTTTTATCATTGTAATTGCCACTGCTTTCTACATGAGTGGGAATTTTTGAAGAACTGCAGAAGCAAGGAGCGCCAGATGCAGATTAACTGGTTCTATTCCCTCAACCATTTCATTGTGTGATTGGTTCAGATTTGTCATGGTACCCAAAATGTAGGACTTAATTTTCATGGGATTTTCCTCCTATGTAATTGATATTTGGTACTGGGCTGAGAATGTGGCAAAAGTCATGATTCTTTCTTACATAGAGAATATTTCTCTCTCATTGTCCAGAACAATGTGAATTAGGAATGGTGTCAATTTAAAGAGGTCTGATGTGCGTCAAGGGATTTGATTAGTCAAAGGTGGACCCTGAATGAAAAATGAAGATGGGTTTCATAATGGTGTGGGTCATCCCCCTTCTTCCTTTTTTTTTTGAAAGATAATTCATTGAGGTGCAGAGCCAGAAAAACAAATGACAAAAAGTTGTTACAGGAAACCAAACAAACACGAGAACAAAGAAAAGCCCTACAAGGTCTCACAGGTGACCCTGGCCACCACATTGGAAATCTCTCTCCTACCACTTTTCTAGGCCACCCTAAAATAGAGAGAAGAATCCTACAAAGTCAAGCACCACACTAGCCACAGCCACACCTGTGTACGCCGACACACAAAAACCAACGTTCCTGTAAAAAAGGTTCTTTGGCGCCAGCTAATGCATAGTGATATTTCTGTACTTACTCTGCCTGTGATTAAGATATAAGTAAACACCATCACACAAGCTAAGGTGTGCTTTAGAAAAAAGTATATTCCATTTTTCCATTTTTAATATCAATCAGGCCAGTCTCCTCCTTAATTAGTTTAAACAGTATGGAAAGAAAAAGAAAAAAGAAAGTTTGGCAAAAACACATTTCTAATCAACAGCATAGGCCTGCTCGTTGGGGTGTTCATGGTTCGGGTAGGGCCAGGCTGATGCATATCCAGCCCAGCCTGACTTTAGTTGAGCCTGACCCAACTTTGACATGGAACAATGTTTCTCGCCCAAGCCCGACCCACCTCGAACACAATAGGCCCAAGCCTGCCCATTTAATTAATAGGGTCTGGCCCGGCCGCTGTGTACCTGAAGCATCAATTAAAATTTCTCACACCTTTTCTACTCTCATTTTCACTCTTTCATCCACATAGTTATCACAAAAAGCAGATTTACTAAAAATATCAAAAACTCAAGAAGAGATCTTTCAATCGGTAAGCCCTATCCCCACCACACACAATCTCTCTCCCTCCTTCCCATGCAATGTGCAATGTCTCCCTTTGCTCCCCCCCCCCCCCCCCCCCCCCCCCCCCGGTCGAGGCATCAGCCGGGCCGATAAAGCAATATGATATTAGTACCGGTCGCGGATATCGGTTGTCGCGGTGTGAAAATTTTTTTTAATAAAAAAAATCGCAAAAATATCTAAAAAATCCAAAATATTATAAAATGCTAAAAAAAAATATTTTTTTCCCATTAGTAACAATAATAAATTAAAATATCGGCCACCTTAAGTTATGAGTTTTGTCTGTATCGTAGTTCGCTATCTTCTCCAGTATCTCATATAATGTAACCATTATTGATGCTCATGATTAATTTGTTAGTGTAAAATATAAGAAAATAAAGATAACATATCAATCCTCATTTAATATTAACTCAATTAGTAAATAAGTTGTGAAATTCAAGACCATGAAGATAAGCCTTTGGTATCATAAATACTCTAACAGGTAACAACAATTATTTTTAGAAAAAATAAAGATTTAATAAAATTATTTTCAAAATTCTAAATATATAGATCTAGCATAAAAGTATGTAGATCAATCATTTACATACTATACAATGATCATGAATCATTAAAAGAATATATTTATGATGAAATTCCAAAAAAATAATATATTATAATTCAAATATTAAAAAATATGAAAATAAAAGAATTGAAAAAAATATTCAAAATCATGTGTATGAGTAGATCTAGCATGAAAGTATGTAGGTCTAACTTGTCTGAGTAGATCTAGCATGAAAGTATGTAGGTCTAACTTCTAAATGAAGAATACAACCAAAGTGACAAATCCAATGATTTCTATGCTTTATCTAATAAAAAATAATAAAAACATAATAAAATGCTTTAAGTTGATTTTCTCATGCCTTTAATAATATTTTCTTTAATAAATAGATGTAAGATTTGGAAATATGCAAGAGGAATGCCAAATGGAGTATGATTGCTGCTCTAAGGAGTAAGAAGATGAGAGGAGAGGAGAAGAAGATGAAAAAATGAGAAAAAGTTAGAAAAAGTAGGGTTTTTGGGAGTTTTAAATAATCTCGGCCGATATTTTGGAAAATATTGTCCGAGATCTCAGAAAAACTAATATGACCAAAATCTGGGCCTAGATTTTGGGGATTTTCTCTCTACGATACCGATACCAGTATCGCACGTCCATATCAGTCCTGTATGGGTCGATACCGGTTCATATCAGCCGATATGAATCGGTATCGGCCGATTTTTTCATCCATGCTCTCACCTTCTCGGCGTGTATTTATTTTTCTTGTCTTGTTGTAAGGGTTTTCAAGAAGTTGCAAACGGTATAATCAAAGTGGTATTTGATTGACCAAACTCTAATCCAAGCCATTGCCTTGTAATCTTCTTACCCCTATCCCTATGATGGGCATGCATCAAAGTATGTGAGGCCCACCATTCCTTTGGCCTAATACTAATAGGGCATATACAAGGGCCCTTTACAGTGGACTGGAGAAGCTTGACCGAATTGGGTATAACCCATTTATCTGCGCACTCCTTTCTCATTTGTGTGGCTCTCTTACCTCTGGTGTGGGCTTTCTGTCTTCCCATTTTCACGTGGGCTCTCTCTTTGGGTCCAACGTGGGGGCCGAGTGTTAAAAAAAAAACAAACTACTCCAATAAAATCCTACCCTGCATTACTTGTTATTCATGGAAGTGTAGTGGAGTCTTAATTAGGGTTTAGATGATGCAACTATTTTGATTGGTAGATTCTCAAAGAAATTGGCTTTTCATATTTATTACACACAGAAGAATTTTATTTTGGTTGGCATGGACTGCGACTACCGACAAATGACAACAGAAGAAAGAAAGAACTGAAGACAAGAAAACAGAGAGTATCAATCCTAACGCTCTGTTGTTCTCTCTCTGCCAAGTGGAGCTTGAGATTTGAGAGAACAAGGAGAGAGAACAAAGGAAAGGAGAGATGGGTTCTTCTGAGAAGAAGGCACTTGGGTGGATGGAATGGTTAAGAGGTTGGTTGTATCTGTTGTATGAGATGCTCTTCCAGAGGATCACAGCTAGCCACTTGCAAAATCCCCTGCCTCTCCCTCCTCTCAACGATGTCACTTGCATCATAACCGGTTCCACCAGTGGAATTGGCCTTGAGGTTGCCAAGTATGTCACATTCCACACCTTTCTTTTTCCGTTTCATCTCTCCTGAAGTTGGGTTTTTTGTGATCTTCTTTCCATTTTGGTTTGATGGGTGATTTTTATTTGTTATTTGATTTTCTGGGTGGGATTCGGATCCTCTTTTTTTGGTGTTTTGGTCAGTTTTTTGCCCATGGTGTGGCTAGTTTACATTGATTATGGATGAAGCGTGTTGTTTGTGATTTGGGTTTCTGTGGATGGAGTTCCTTTTGCATATTTCAACTCTTTGGATGATGGGTTTCTATCGTACATATGCTCAAGTTCAGATAAGATTGCAGTTACAATGTGGGTCAGGTGGAATATCTTTGTGGTTTCTTTGAGGGATTTTGGTTGCTTCAAATATTATTTGGTGTTTTGAATGGCAAGCCCGGTAATTCGTTTGCTGTAGGTAGATAATTCTATTTAGGATGATAAATGCATATTCTTTCTTGTTATCAACATAATTTTGTAGTTGGATCGATTTCTATTGCTGTTTATTTCTTTCTAAACGACCTTGAGAGTTAATATTTTTGGATCAATTGATTCTAATGCATTTTTCTATATTAAGGTATTCCATGCTGTTCTCTCTTTCATGGTATCCAAGTTATGTTTGTTTCTACTACATACACTACCTTGTTTAGTTTTCAATCAGGTTGCAAAGTCAGGGCCTACGAAATCCATGATTAGGGTGTGTCCGTGCATTGTTGTTTTTCTTGATTGTCACTGAGTTTGCAATTCTTTCTAAGGAAAGATTGGTTTCCAGTTATTGAAGTAGAGCAATGTTGATGTTTTCTTATTTGGTTTTGGGTAGATGTAGTTTGGGGTTTCACATGCTAAAAATTGTTTGATCTTTCATCCTTATTATTGAAGTTCATTTAATATTACTTTTATGTCCTTTTTCTCTATGCGTTTCAGTAGTTTATGCTTTTATGCTTAGGAAATTTCCCTTGATTGAAACAGGCAACTGGCTGAGTCAGGGGCGCATGTTGTCATGGCAGTGAGGAACCCAAAAGCAGCTCATGAGTTGATTCAGAAGTGGCAGAATGAATGGTCTGGACTAGGGGCTCCACTTAATGTTGAGGTAAGTTTGTTCATTTATACATGTATGTTCATATATACTTGTACATGCAATTATGCATAGAGCCATATAAAAAAAAAAAATTCTGCACTATTATGCTGCAATCTACAATACAAAGTGGCACATGATTACTAGCAAACAATTCTCAATGAAAGAAGTAGTTCAAATGAAGTTTTTGATTATTTGTACTTTCTAACCGAGTGGATTGAACAGGGTCATGGTAAGGTATGGTTCGAATTTTGACCTTTTGTTTTCGATGATTGTTGGCTCTAATGAATCAGCCTTATATGAATAGGATTATAAGAGCATGTTAGATTTATTTTATTGTGTAGGCTATGGATTACAATATGACTTCTGCTATTTAATAAGTCTGCAGGTGATATTGGGACATGCTATTGGAAATCCTCAGTGCCTTTAAGGTGTATATATGTGCAAACTATGCTATAAGTGTTTATATCATGGTTTAAAATATAGGCTGATACGCTACAAATCAATTGGCACTAATATCCTATTTTGATTATAAATCACTATCAAACCCCTTTCCCAATACTGGTTGGTAGTATCAGCCACACTATCAACAACATTCAATATGATCAGTCTTGGTGAACCCAAATTATTATTATTATTATTTTTATTATATATATATAATTTGTGGTAGGCCTCTTCTTATTTTGTAGGTATTGAATTCTTAGGAGGTTTAACAATACCTGTATATCATAGGGCTAAAATTGAAGGTTTAAAGGTGAAGGCTCACAAGGGGTATGAAAAAAAATGTTTTCCCATTTGATATGAAATGATCTAACCGTCATCCTGGTAAATTAGATCCTTGAGAAATGTTGGTTCCTTCTAAATCAACACCTTAGATGAATTAATACCTAGGAATTAATAAATTAATTTCAAAAACGCGCTGGCAAACATGTTCCTTAATGTAAAATTATACCAATTATAGTTTTTTTAGGGATTTATAGTACTAATCATAGTGCGTTCTCTTTGTAGAGACTACTTGGGACTATCACCAATTATAGTGCAATTTGGAACAGGAAGCATTCATTATGGATTAAACTAAGAGCACATGGAGACAGTGTTTCAAAGATCAGAAGAACAGCTAAAAGCTCATGCATGCATAGCTATCGTTGTGGATAAAAATAGACAAGCTTAGAATAATGCTAAGTTCCTTGAAACACATTTGATTTAATCATTGAACTTAAATAGACTAAAATCACTCAATAATTTAAGATAAAATAGTGATATAGGACATATGACTTTGAGTGCCCTCTACATGCCTTTATACCATGCCCTAATGGGGACAAAATGATTTGAGCATCTTCAATATTATGGACTTTTTGGGCATTTTTGTAGATTTTTTGGAGTCAAAATAAAATTCACACCGTGACGAATTGCAATGTTTGAGAACCACTATCTATTACCACACTTCTTTTTGCTTTTTCTAAGCTAACCGCATTGCCTTCCTCGACCACAATTCTAAAACATGGTGCAGGAACATATGCCGTGTTTGAAGGACAAGCTTGTTAATAAAGTTTAGGGTCATATTTGTGGTTTGAGGATTTGAGGTTGCCACTTTGCTGCTTGAGTCTTATTAAGTAGCCTAGCATGTATGAGACCATACCAAGAAAGGATGCACTATAACAAAGTCTAGAGTTCCATAAGGTAATGAATTGTCGTGCTTCACTAGATGGGAACTAGAGGTAGCTGTCTGCAATGCTGGGCAATTGCAGCTGAACAATTGTATCTCAATAATCTTCCATGCAAGTCATGTTGCTTGCATCTCATTCACAAAAACATGATTAGGCATGCAGCAATGAATGTGCACATGCACTGGGTAGTGTGTCAACTTTATCATCCATAGATTTATTTTCTAGCTTACCATTTTAACCCTACCGGCAATGTTATTAGTTTCAGATTTCAAGAAATCCTGCCATTTGTTATTTATTATTGAGCATTCCTGAATTTGTTTGTTGATATGAATTTAGTATTATTCAAGCCACACTTCTATTTCTGGATGACTGACTGTCATCAAATTTGTGACTCTTGTCAAGGTGATGGAGGTTGATCTTCTCTCCCTCGACTCTGTTGTAAAATTTGCCAAAGCTTGGAATGCACGTTTAGCTCCATTGAACGTGTTGATCAATAATGCCGGGATTTTTTCTATTGGAGGTCTGTAAACACACCATTTTGGCAACCTACTAATGTATATTCAATAGGTGTACAACTTTTTTCATGTTCCAAAGTTGGTTACACTATTATTTTATTAATAGTGATTATCATTGTTTGCCTATGGAAAAAAAAAAGAAAAAAAAAATTGCTGCTACTGCCTACTAATTTCTCAACCATTATAATATTCTATAACTTGGAGCTTAGAAAACTTTCATTTTTTTTTTTTTTTACAATATTGTACTGTTTTCTAGTTGTTTTTCATTTTTCTTGTTTACCTATAGTTATGGTGGACAAGATGGGCCAATCCCATGCACGAGCCTTATGCAGGAACCACCACTGGTCAATCCAACCCCTTAAATCATGATTAGGGTGGTATTTACTATTGGATCAAATAACCTTAAGGTTACACCGTTAAATATTTGGCACCCGTAAATTGATAACTATCATCATCCAACATGAGCGATATTTTAGCCAAGCCTCATTGATGATACCTTTCCATTACATTGATTGGTGATGGTCCCAAGTGAGCCCCACAAGGACCAACACTGTATTATGGTCTGGTCAATTTGTCCTGCATCATCCCTCTAGTTATAAGCAGCTCACTATTGGAAATCTTGACTGTCTTACTGCTGTGATATGCTTCTGACAGTAAAGGAAACTGCTTACCCATGGTTTATTTGTGGATGGTGACACATGGTTTTTATGGATAATACTGAATTTCAGTAGTGTGATAGGCCAACTGCTCTATTGCTTTCACCGTTCTAATAATTTGTCTGTGTTCTTTTCATGGTTGACTGACTGCACATTTCATGGATTTGTGGTCAAAGTGCAAAGACTACTTGGCCTTTAAAATTTTAGTGCTTCTGAGTTTGGGATATGTATAATTTGCAGGGCTAAAACTTCATTAGATGTATCAAAATTCTAATTTAGAGCCAAATGACTCAAGAAGATTGACAAATTGAGATGGATTATATAAATGCTGAAATTCGTTGGTGATAAAATGCATTATACCGGAGATTGCAATGGTTTAGTTAGAAAAGCCTTTACCACCTTTTTTTCAGACAATAACTATACTATCTTTCCTGAACCGTGTGTTCCGCTAAGTCTATCCTAAAACAGTAAAACATGGTGAAGCCTTACCAGCACTGGTCAGTAGACCAGGCCAATTAAATGAATAATTGTTCTATCTATACAGTACACTCGTTTGATGGAATACCAACTGTGGTTTAGTGATTGTTTGGTCTGGTGGTCCATGTGATAGATTGGGCTCATCTTGAAGGCATTTATTACAGTTTAGTATATTAAATATCAAATGTACCTTTGAATCTTGTAAAATTCAAAAAATGGACATTGCTGCATGTTTCTCTTTTGGAGGCTATGATTTTGAGATCCCTATGCTCATGTGATGTCCTGAATCCTGATACAATTAACTAAGAGAAGCCGGCATTTTCCAAATGGGCCAAAAATGAAGTACTCTTTCAAATAAAACACAACATGGTTGTTGGAGTTTGAAATCTTAAATCTTGACTACTATGGGTTAAAACTACATTATAATGTAATCTTAGGTTCTTAATATACATAATTTGTTCCATAATTTTGCTACATGTTCTTATATACATTTTACTACAGATATGAGAGTTCTCGCACAGCAAGTGTAGAGTAATTAAACATTTAATAATTTCTTCTGTAAGCGATGCCTGTTTTAGAGATTTAGTTATTTTGAAGGATTGCATTAAAAAAAACTCAGTGACTATTGCCTTCGACTATATGTTTTTGCTGTGTTCCTCTCATTCTTGTACAAGTCATTTGAGATCAGTTAAAAGCGCCTTTCTTTGCCAGGGTGATAGTTGATACTAATCTCTTCATTTGTTACTTCTAATAGGAAGATGTATCCACACTGAGTTTATTTAAGTCCCCAACATGGTTGGGACAAGGCTTTGATGATGATGAATATGTTTATTGAAGTTCATAAATGATTTGTTGACATGAGTAAATTTGATTTGCTATCATATACAGAGCCTCAACAGTTTTCCAAGGATGGGCATGAAGCACACATGCAAGTGAATCATCTTGCCCCAGCCCTGCTATCAATATTGCTGTTGCCATCTCTAATTAGAGGCTCTCCAAGCCGAGTTGTGAATGTGAACTCCATTGTAAGTGCCTGCATATCAACTATTTGCTGATGTTTTATTATTTTAAATTTAAACAACTGCTGAAATTTCCTCTTGGATACTTGTGAAGCGTGTAAAACCATATATTTAACATGCACATATCATCAAATTGTTGCTGATGACATTCCATCCTTTTGGGCATGACCTACATCAAATTGTTCATCTGTGAGGATTTGACTCTTCAAAACTGACAAAACAACTTTCATGCAAAGTAGTCCCAGCCATTTCATTTCATTTTGAATTGCTGCCATACGTTGGATTTTTCTCTAACTTTTTCTGAGCCTTTGTTTTCATTCAAAGGTACTTTTATTGTCTGGGTACATGCAAATTCTCATGGAATAGTTCAGAAGCACCCTGTCTTCTGTTTCCTCTATCTATGAAAAGCTTTGGGATAGACCTTAAAGCTTATAATGACTCCTTAGCTTGTAGATGATATTTCACAGTTCTCACCTCAATCAAGGGAATCCTAAGAATGGAAAGCAGAGATTCTGACTTTTAATTCCCCCCATTCTCGTCTGTTGATTTTTCTGTTGTATGAAAATTTAAAGGGATGTTCAAACAATAACTCATATTGACAATAAAAACAAATAGGGGTTATCAGTTCTGCAGTTTTAACTTATGTTCTTTCTTCTTTTCATAGATGCATTATGTAGGATTTGTTGACACAGAAGATATGAATGTGGTTTCTGGAAAGAGAAAATATACAAGTTTGGTGGGATACTCAAGTAGCAAGCTTGCACAGGTGTGGGAAGGCTTAATGGATTCCTTTTGTTTTCCATATATTGATTACCTAAATCTTTTTTTATAGATATATATTATTTAAGTAACATGAAATATGGTGTTCAAGTCTCAGATCATGTTTACCAGCATCCTTCACAAGCGAATACCTGCTGAGGCTGGCATCAGTGTTGTTTGTGTATCACCTGGGATAGTCCACACAAATGTTGTAAGTTTGTTGTAGCATTCTACTCGTCATCATTCCTGATGCTACAACCCATGATCGCATGAGTCATAATACATTTGCATGAGTAACATTAAAAAAAAAAAAAAAAAACATTTACTGAAGTGCGTGATAAGTGTGATGGCTCTTTTTCATTTTTATCTTAGAACATTCTAAAGGATGTTTTACAATCTTCACATCCTGCCCGGGCACAGCACTAGACCTACTCATGTCAGTGTATCTGCCATGTCCAAGTCTCATATCACATGGGAGCTTCTCACTTTGAGGACGACAAATGTATGAAAGAAATTTGACTGACCAAAGTTCATCTTACTTGTGTGGCCATCTCGATGACTGGACACCTTTGGATTGTAGGTGAGGTGATTAGGGATGGCAACGGGGCGGATCAGGGGCGGAATTGGGTTGCCCCATCCCCGCCCCGCACCTCATGGGATACGCCCCGTCCCCGCCCCCTCCCCGCAATTTGGGGTATGTTAAATTGTTGATTAAACTTTTGAAACTGTAAGCTTAAGCTTGCTGCTAATGAGATGGCTAAGAAGCTCTGAATTTCATTGATAATTTGAATGAGAAAATTACAACTTAAATAAGAAAATCAAGTCTGCTGCTGCAAGCAACATAACATCCACTTTGCAGATTTTGTGGAACTACATACCACGACTCCAGCATAAATGTGGAACTACATACCACGACTCCAGCATGAATAGTGAAACTGACCATGACTCCTACAACTTAGGGATTCTCCTGTAGACTAGGTAAACAAGTTTCCTAACTACATGCAACCACTTTATTGAAAAAAGTAAATAATCTAAAGATAATCTTAACACACTCCCTTAAACTGTTTTCTGCAGAAAACAGTTTATGATTGATCTTCATCTTCACTTCACTCCTGTGCGAGTCCCTCCCTTGAACGAACTCCAAGCACATTTCTGAGCTTCTCGAACCCAGGTCATTTGAGAGGTTTTGTCATGAGATCAGCAACTTGATCTTCACTCTTACAGAACTGCAACTCAATCACACCATTCTTGCATATATCACGCAAGAAATGGTATCTAACATCGATATGTTTGCTTCTTCCATGCATAACTGGATTCCTGGAAAGCCTGATTGCTGAAACATTATCACAATAAATTGTTGTTGAATCTTGTTGCTGGTTACCAAGAAATTCTAGCATTCTTCTCAACCAAATGGCTTGGCAGGAACATGAAGCAGCTGCCACGAACTCAGCTTCAGTGGTGGATAATGTCACAATTTATTGCTTCTTCGAGGACCATGAAACTGCACCTGAACTCATTAAAAATAAGTTTCCAGAAGTGCTTTTACGATCATCAATATCACCTGCGTAATCACTGTCAGTAAAACCAAGGAAACTTGACTGTCGTCCTTTCTTATAAAAAATCCCAAAATCTGATGTGCCTTTCAAGTAACGAAAGATTCTCTTGGCTGCCCTGAGATGCATCTCAGTGGGATTTTCCATATATTGACTTATCACGCTTACAGAATGCATGATATCAGGCCTTGTGGAAGTTAGATACATCAAACTTCCAACTATCTGTTTGAAATAAGTGCTGTCAACTCTCTCCCCGTCAGGATCTAGATACAACTTTGATCCTACCTCTGCTGGAGTTCCTACTGGATTGCAGTTTAGCATCTGAAACCTTTCCAATACTTCCAGAACATATTTTTTTTGACAAATAAAAATACCAGTTGCTGATTGTACTACTTCTATGCCAAGAAAGTAGTGCATCAGCCCCAAGTCACTCATATCAAACTCTTTCATCATAGACTTCTTAAAATCATCAAACATATCAACACCAATTCCAGTATAAATTAGATCATCAACATAAAGGCATACAATGAGCATTTTACCTTCAGCACCAACCTTAATGTACAAAGTATGCTCATAAGGACACTTCTGGAAGCCTTGTTTGACGAAATATGCATCTATGCGGCTGTACCAAGCTCATAGTGCTTGTTTCAACCCATAAAGTGCCTTCTTCAATCTTAGAACCTTCTTCTCTTTGCCTTGCTGCACATAGCCTGGAGGTTGATCGACAAACACTTGTTCTTGTAATTCACCATGTAAAAAAGCAGATTTCACATCTAGTTGAAAAATAGGCCAGGAGTTTTGAGCAGCTAGAGAGATTACCAAACGAATTGTGTCTTGCCTTGCAACTGGGGCAAACACTTCTGTGTAATCGATACCATATTTTTGCTTGTATCCCTTCGCTACCAAACGGGCCTTGTGCTTGTCCACCTCGCCTTTCTCATTCAATTTGGTTTTAAAAACCCACTTCACACCAATATTTTTCTGACCTTTAGGTAAATCAGTAAGCTCCCATGTATCATTTTTCTCAACGGACTTAATTTCTGCATCCATTGCCTTTTGCCATTTTGAGTCCTCAACTGCATCCTCAAAGGCGAGTGGAGTAGAGTCTGCAAACAAAGCAAAATGTGCAATAGTATCATCATCAGAGAGTTCATCTCCACTTACATAATCAATCATCCAAGATTGTCTCTTCCTTGGACGTTGAATTTGAGGTGACTGATCATCTGCAGGCAGATCATCCTCTGGTGGGATTTCGTCAGGCTCAGGAGACTGCTCAATGCTATCTCCTGTTGCATCAAAGTTAGCTGGAATTTGCTGCTGCTTCTTGCTTTCTCCAGACCAAACCCACCTCTTTTCTTCATCAAAAACCACATCTCTATTGGCAATCACCCTTTCAGTAATTGGGTTGAACAATTTGTAGGCTTTGGAGTGTTCACTAACTCCAAGAAATATACACTTTGCACCCTTGTCGTCGAGCTTTGTCCTCTTTTGATATGGAATGTGTGCATATGCTATGCACCCAAACACTTTAAAGTGATCTACTGAGGGTTTCCGTCCACTCCAAGCTTCCTCAGGTGTCATGTTTTTAACAGAGAAAGTAGGGCATCTGTTCAAAACATGAATGGACCACAAAATTGTTTCAAGCCAAAAACTTTTAGGAACTCCTCCCTTAACTAGCAAGCTTTTGACCATGTTGAGAATGGTTCGATTTTTTCTCTCGGATACACCATTTTGCTGGGGTGTATGTGAAGCGGTGAGTTGCCTTCGAATCCCCTGCTTATCACAAAAAACTTCAAACTCTTTTGAGAAATATTCACCACCACGATCAGTTCGCAGAGTTTTGATCCTTCTTCCACTTTCATTTTCAACAAGTGCCTTGAAGCTTTTAAATGCATTAAAAGCTTCTGATTTTTCCTGCAAAAAATACACCCATGCCTTTCTACTGAAGTCATCAATAAAAGAAATAAAATATTTCTTTTTACCATTCGATATTGGATTGATTGGACCACATATGTCTGAATGCACCAGCTCCAGTAGGTTTTGTGCTCTCCAGGCCTTTCCTGTGGGAAATTGATCACGATGTTGTTTGCTAACACCACACTCTTCGCAGACTTTAGATGTAGGTGTGATCATGGGAAGGCCAGTCACCATTTGCTTCTGATGCAGTGTCCTCAAGCCATTGAAATTCAAATGGCCATATCGAAAGTGCCACAGCCACGATGAATCATCTTCCTTAGCCATCAAACTAGTTTGGACAGTTTTGATCTTTAGCGGAAACAATCTGTTTGGGCTCATTTGAACCACAAC
Source organism: Persea americana (assembly GCA_029852735.1). Lineage (NCBI taxonomy): Eukaryota > Viridiplantae > Streptophyta > Magnoliopsida > Laurales > Lauraceae > Persea > Persea americana. The sequence continues at coordinate 50,590,671 of CM056819.1, forward strand.
AATGGCACCCCTTACAGGATCATATATCTCACATGCATCTTTTTGAAGAGTTATTATATAACGCTTTTCTTGTAACTGACCAACACTCAACAAATTTGTTTTCAAATTAGGCACATAAAACACATTCAAAATGATTTCAACAAAATCATTCTTAGTCCTAATTTGAATATCATCCTTTCACTTCACATTAACACTTGACCCATCCCCAAAGCTCACGATAGTGCGAAAATTTTCATCCATAAATGAGAAAGATGACTTACAGCCACTCATATGATTGCTGCAGCTTGTGTCTATATACCATACGTCTGAATCAATCTCCTCCTTGACGTGGAAAGCCATCAAAAGTGTCTCATCTTCCTTCTTTTCAGCAAAGTTGGACTTCTCTCCCATCTCTGTCTTTTGGCAGCTTCGTGTAGCGTTCATTGCGATAATGCCCAAGGTTTCCACACCTATAGCACTCGATGTTGGACTTGTCAACTTGTCCTCTTCCTCTACCTCTACCTCTACCTCTACCTCGACCTCTACCTCTTGAGCTTGAGGATTCAGAAAAAGTAGAAGCTTTCAAAGCTTGTTCTTCTGAGTTAACACGTTCTGTGGTGCCACGGTTCAGCTGTTGCTCATGGACCAACAAGGAGCTTTGGAGCTCATCAATCGACATCTCCTCAGTGTCATTTGACTCTTCAATAGAGCAAACGATGTAGTTGAACTTTGGAGCCATAGATCTCAAGATCTTCTCTACAATTGAGCCATCATCAAGCATGTCACCATTGATTCGCATTTTGTTTGCAATCCCCATGGTCCTTGCAAAATACTCGGTGACAGACTCTCCATTCTTCATTTGGAGAGTTTCAAAGTCTCGTCTTAGGGCCTGAAGCTGTGCACGCTTCACTCTTGCTGACCCTTGGTACTTTTTCTTCATGGAGTCCCAAATGTGCTTGGAAGTATCTTTTTGGAGAATGGTCTCCAAAATTGCTCGATCAATGGCTTGAAACAAGTAATTTTTCACCTTTAGGTCCTTCAACTTCAGATCATCTATCTTCTTTTGCTGTGCTTGTGTCAGCTCGCCTTCTGGTTCGACAATTCCTGTTTCCACAAGATCCCAATATTCCTTGGATCTTAGGAAATTCTCCATCAACATGCTCCAATGATCGTAGTGACCGTCGAAGCGAGGAATGGCTGGTTGAACGAAATTTTCTGTTGGCTTGTCAGACGCCATAGATGCTTGCTACTGCAAGGATGTAAAAGCTGCTGCTTCTATGAGAGTTTCTCGACACAGGCCCAACCAGGCTCTGATACCAGATGTTGATTAAACTTTTGAAACTGTAAGCTTAAGCTTGCTGCTAATGAGATGGCTAAGAAACTCTGAATTTCATTGATAATTTGAATGAGAAAATTACAACTTAAATAAGAAAATCAAGTCTGCTGCTGCAAGCAACATAACATCCACTTTGCAGATTTTGTGGAACTACATACCATGACTCCAGCATAAATGTGGAACTACATACCACGACTCCAGCATGAATAGTGAAACTGACCATGACTCCTACAACTTAGGGATTCTCCTGTAGACTAGGTAAACAAGTTTCCTAACTACATGCAACCACTTTATTGAAAAAAGTAAATAATCTAAAGATAATCTTAACATAAATACCGGGTCCCCGCCCTGACATGCCCCGGGGCCCCGCCCCGATGTGGTGCAACCACAAACATAATAATATATAATATTTTCTCTTTTTTTTTGCTGGAAAGAAGAACTTGTCATTGAAGAAGAAGGGACTTGATTACAAAAGGATACAACTTGAGACGTTTAGCCTAAGAGCCAGACCCAACAAAAAACCAAAACCCAAAATCCCCAATTTCCAGCTGAAACTTTGTAAAGGAGTATACCCAAAAACTCCAACACCCAGAACAACAATACACCGTTCAATCTTGCATTCAGTCCACAGAACAAACAGCAAAAGATCAACCATATTATCAACTCTGACCCAAATTCCTACCTCTAAAGTAAAAAACAACAACAACAAAAAAAATCCAACTTTACATCCAAACAAAAAGAAAGAAAATATTCATCCAAACACCAAAACCCACCTCAAAAATCGTCATTCCGAGAACAACCCATGTCTGAGACTCAACTCCCAACGAATCCCAACATCTCCTAGAGTCCTTCACCGCCATTGAAGAAGAAGAAACGGCGAGAACAACAATAAATCCCTCCCCACCCCATGATATTCAACAAATATGTAAATAAAGCCCCAAATAAAGCCTCAATCACAACAAATACTGAAAAACCCATACAAACCTGGATGACGAGGCGAGAGAGAGAGAGAGGCGAATGAGGCGAGAGAGAGAGAGAGAGGTGTCTTCTTCGTGCGTCTGAGAGAGAGAGGCATCGGCGAGAGAGAGAGGCAGCCGGCTGGGATGAGTTGAGAGTTGAGACTTGAGAGAAAGAGGATAGAAAGGGCTAGGGTTTTTTACTTAACTTACTATATATTATTATGACCTATATATTATTTATCATTTTCAAAAATCCATATATTAAAGTTTATTTAAAAGGAGAATGTATAGGAAAATTACACAATTTGCAATTCAAATTTATAAAATTCTTGAAATGTAGAAAAAATTCTAAAAACATATACCAGTAATTTAAAAAAAATAGAACTTATATATGAACTTCAAGTATTGTCATATCAATATTAAATCATCATTATAGTGGGCCAACCTTTCTCATCATGATGCCATATGGTTAGCTAACCCTCATCATCATTCTAGCAAAGAAAGTACATACTATATTGAAACCCTCATCATCAAAGCCTTGTCCCAGGCTCCCAGCTGTGACGGTGTCGGCTACATGTATTCTTTTTCTCCATTATAAATCAAGACTCAAATAAGAAAATTTTGGTTAACTTTAGAATTTTTCTTTCAAGTCAAAATAAATTAAATTTTGGATTGACTATAAAGAAAAAGGTAAATTCATTTATTTTACATGGTAAAAAGTACATGAATGATTCATCTATGTTGTCTCCATGCCTTTAATAATATTAAAAAAAAAAAACCCTCAACCATGCTGACTCATTTGCCCGAAACTCAGGCCCCTCTCAAAACATCAGTCTTCCTAGGGACCATGACTTTTTTCCCAAAATAGAATAAAAAGATCTCCCCGCATAAATATTTTATAAGTGTGGGGCACTATTAGATTGTTTAAATTTTTAAAAACTATCTAATATTAATATTATAAATTTTCCTTTTCCTGAAATTTTACCCATTTAAAGTGAGATTTATACACTTGAAAATATCATATATGCTTTGAGACATTCTTTATAAAAAAGACAATATCTCTCTAAAATATCATAAACTCCATCAATACATGGTTTCACTTCATTTCTGGTGTTGAACTCCATTTACTAATAAAGAGGTAATCGTGGGTTTGCAATTTATTTGCAAGTTGCAAAAAAAAAAAAAAAACCTCGAAACAAAGATGAGAGAAAGGACCTATCAATATGTGGATATGGTTATTGTAGTGTCAAACAACCTCAGCCCCTTTGACTTCCCAAGCATGTGGATCATATTAGCTTAGGTAAATAATTACTTATTTATGTAACACTTAACTTGCAATGTTAAATCATTAGTACAATGATTCTAATCAAACTAAGGTTGATTACATATAATTAAAATTAGTATAATTTATAGTGTTGTTAGTATAATTAGAATCATATTAAGTTACTAACTATAATTTACCTTGCTATTTCTAATCATATAAGTTATTATAAGCGTATAGCATGATATATCTTGTAATGCTATATCAAATTAGTATAATTTATTTTGTTATTAGTATGATTAGAATCATACCAATTATAATTTACCTTGCTATCTCTAATCATATATGTTATTATAGGCTTAAAGCATGATCTATCATTCTATTATATTCGTTTTATTTAATATGATTTATCATGTCGCAATTTAACATTATATATGATTAAAGTCAAATAAGCTTAGATAGATTTTTTAACAACTTTAATTTCATTAAATTTGAATTAGAGGGAATGGGATCATATTATATGCTTTTATAATGTATAGGGTTCAATCAATTACATGTTTAACTTTAAAAAAAGTCTTCAATCAATCTACTTAACCCTTAATAAATAACAACATAAAATCAATATATACATTTACATATAAATATGTTTATTTATTATAAAAGAAATCTAAAATATATATTTAAGAGGATTATTAATTTCGGGGCGGGGCAACGGGGCGGGGTGGGGCAAGAAACAGACCCATCCCCGCCCTGCCCCGTATTAGGGGTATAGTTTTTTTGTCCCGTCCCCGCCCCGTCTAAGAGTCAGGGCGGGGAAAACCCGTATGGGGCGGGGTGGGCACTCCGGGTTGGGGCGGGGCGGGTTAAAAATGCCATCCCTAGAGGTGATATTGACCTTATGAATGACTTTGATGTGGCATTTGTGCTAAACAATGCATGTAGTCACAAAATTTTTTCGCTCTGATTTGTAATGTATGTAGTCACATGTTGAGAGGGTTTTCAAAATTATCCTCCATATGGCATTAGTGAACTATGTGTGGTGCTATAAGCTGTCACCAAATGTTAGCAGATAGGCTCAGACTTTTTATGGTTTGCCGCCCCACTGGCTGGCTGCTGGATCTTAGTTTACAAGGGGAGACTACCAAAGCTCGCTCCCCTTTACCACCTCTATGGAGAAAAGGTCAACGACATGGGCATCATTGGCAGAAAATTGTCATTTAATAACCCAATATTTTCATCGATCACTATTATAACTCGAAGCAGGGAGTTAAACTGAAGTAGAACATGGGTGCAACAATAGTCTAGATGATGATTAACCTTTAATTTCTGCTTTGTATGTCATTCAACTTTTCCATTTTTATCTTTCATTCTTCAATTCATCATCTTGTGGAAGACATTGGATCCTCTACGGCTCTCCCAGTACCAGCCTTTGTTGGGTTTTAAGTTGTTCACTCAACATACTTTATCCGTTACCTATATATGTCCATGAACTAGAAATGGCATCATTTAATCATTTCCAAGGATGAAATCGGCTATATTGGCATAATGCATTTCTGCATACTCATTTGCATATTTGAGTGAACTGTAACTCATTAATGCTTTTTTTTATTATTAATACAGGCACGCGATCTCCCAAAAATTGTTCAAGCAGCGTATCAACTAATTCCCTATTTCATCTTCAGTGCTCAGGAGGGTCAGTCCGTCAAATTGAAGCACACTACCAATCCAACTTTATTTTTGCTTTCTTGGCTTTGTTTCTTTAAAGGTTAATATAGCTTAACAGTTGGAAAATTTTTGACTTGTCCCTGTTAGGTTCAAGAAGTTCCCTTTTTGCTGCCACTGATCATCAAGTCCCAGAGTACTGTGGGGTATTAAAGGCTGATGAATGGCCAGTCTGTGCATTGATCTCTCATGATTGTCGGCCGATGAATGCATCAGAAGAAGCACATAATGTAGAGACTTCCCAGAAGGTTTGGGAGAAGACATTGGAGATGATCGGTCTCCGTGCGGATGCATTGGAAAAGCTTCTTGAAGGTGAAGAAGTCCAGTGCAAATATGGGCTCAACGACAAGGAATAGGCCTCTTCCTTAGCTGACATTTTGTAACCACCAGAACTTATTGTTTTTATTAATCAGTAGAGTAAAAATGCCCAAAAGAAAAAGGGTAGAAAAAAAACTAACGAGCAGGAGAAAAAACTACCATTGCCAATAGTAATAGAAAAGAAAACATAATCTATCTGACCACTTTGAAGACAAATGATTTTACTTTGATGTGTGGAATTTTGTTTCCTGATTCGTGTTTATCGAAGTATTGGTTTGCTAATCTCAAACTAATTTCTCCAACCTCCAACCTCTCAGTGATCCTTTCAGTGATCCCTGCAGGTATGTTGAAATCAGAAACCTTCACTGTAAATTTTCCTCTTCAGAAAAGAAAAGGAGCATTTCTTTATTTGTTCTCCTGATTGAGCGCTTCCTCAATTGGATGTTTTATTTGGATTTTTCATTCATTGGTTGGTCCTTGAGGTAGTACTGTTGCTCTGATTCTCAGTTAGTACAAGTGTGGGCTTCACATTTCAGAGATTATCATACCCTTGGCATGATTAGCCATGGATTAGGGGATGGTCCTTGCATGGCCCAGCATCGTTGAGGGGACATGCGTCAATAATTGATTGCCCCGTTACAGATTCCAACAACGTGAATGATTGTCATTTTGTATCAAAAGCCCCAAATGTAGCAGGACAAAATCAATTGAAGAAAAATTCACCGTAGCACTAGTTATGGTTAATTATCTCTTGAGCTTCATCCTTAAAACGGGTATGAAAAGACATTCCCGAAAGATCCACAGGATGTATTCCTTGAAGCTAAGAGGACATGTATATATTTCATTAGCTTTAGCTTTCTTTCAGTTCGCTATATGAAATTGTTAGTGTCTATTTATTAATCCTAATTCCTACACAAGTGTAAATGGGTATGAACCTGATTGGACCTGGACCTGGACCCAGACCCTGATAATCAATTGGGCTTAGAAAAGATCCATACCTCGAATTTTCCAGTCGAGGTGCATTGGGTAGGCACGTGGGTTGGGCCAATTAAACAAAACTTCAAATAAGAGGGATGTATGAGCACTTTTGAAACCCAGTACTCTTATATAACATAATAATATGAAAGTTTAGACTTCATCAGCCACAGTTTCTCTTGACACAACATTCAGACCCTAGAAAGTTAAGATGATGCTGATGATAAGCCGTGTCTTCTAGTCCTCGTAAAGGTGATTAGGAAGGCGTGGAGTGAAGAGGACTTCCACAGGAGTAGATTTAGGATTATCCAACCTCAAACTCTCTCTCACATCAATGCGAGGAGCACCCACTGGCACCTCCAACTCGAACCCATGAATCAAACGGGCCAGACTCAGGTGCATCACCTGCATGGCAAAAGAGACCCCAGGGCACGATCTCCTCCCAGACCCAAAAGGCAGGTACTCGAATTGCTGGCCCTTCACATCTACAGGTCCCTGTGGCCGGCAAGGAACCACCTCTCGGGCCGAAACTGCAGTGGGTCTGACCATATGAGCGGGTCCAGGTGCACCTTCCCTAAGTTCACCAACAAGCGCGTGCCTGCTGGCACATGGTACCCTCCGATCTGGCAGTCCTGCGTGGCCTCGTGCATTGGGAAGAGCGAGCCAGCTGGACCGATTCGCAGGGTCTCTTTGATGATGGCCTGCAGGTATGTCAAGTTCTTGATATCGGATTCGTCCACGTGTCTGCTCTTGCCGACGTGGGTGTCCAGCTCATCTCGGGCCTTTTTCAGTATGTGGGTGTTGTTGAGGAGTGCAGAGAGGGCCCCGGCTAATGTGGCAGATGTGGTGTCTGAGGCTGGTATCATAATGCCCTATCAATTTATATGTAACAAAGTCTGGTTAACTTATTGATGAAATCCATGAATTCAGGCAACAATAAAACTACTTTTCCTTCCTTTCACCCCTCCTGCCCCCTTTTGTTTGGAGGTTTATCTAACGGGAATTTTATATGTTGCAAATTAGTGGTGAAATGTTTAAGATGGTGTTCCAAAATTAGAATTTCTTGTTTGAATGGTGAGATACCAAACAACCAACGCTATGAAATCTAACTTTGGGACTTTAGGGCACATTTGTGTACGTCATAAAAAAAAAAAAAAAAAATGATTCCATGGACTTTTGTCCTCTTCCATGGGGAATTAAAGATTTCCGACACCCTTTGGGAAATGCTTTTCCATAAAATCATGGGAATTTTAATTTACTTTTTACTCTTTTCTTGTACATTAGCAACTGCACTAAACGTGAAAAGTTTTCTTTGCGAAAAAATGACAGATTTTCCACCCCTTCTTTGGGTAAACGCTGCTGTACAAATATAGCCTTATCATAAGATTCTCTCTAAATTCTATTTTCAATGAAGTTTTGTGAAATCAAGTTGGGCTCCAAAGGCGATCTTATATTAAAGGGGTTTTGACATATTAGTCCTTAAATCTGGATTTCAATTCAAATAATATTCCCCCAATATAATTGGGACAAGGATTTGATGATGATGATGAATCCAAATAATGTCATCAGAGTTGCCTGACTCTAGTCAACATTTTTTTAAAAACTTTTTTGCCCCAAATCCCATGATATCATGAGAATGTTGTATGTCACAAAAACTGATAAATCCCGTGATGTAATAGGACTATCTGATGATGTCATGGCTTTTATGCACATTTTAGTGATTTTTTTTTTTCAAATCATAAAACCTGAGAAGTGGTGGTCAAATGTGTCTTTACTTTTTACAAAATATTATTTTTTATGTTATCTAAAATTAAATTTACTTGCTTGCTGTATTAAGTGTATAATACAAAAACTGATAAATCATATGATATCATAGGATAATCCAATAATATCATAGGACGTTTCCACAAAAAAAGTTAAAAAAAACATTGACCATTATTTGAGTTTTAGTCATGATTTAAAAAAAAAAAAACAGAGCTCAAGAAGGACTAATATGTCAAAACCCTTATATTATAATCAGACCTCGTTTGTTAAAACTTTAGTAACATACCAATGCAGTCGCCTTGATGACTTTGTCAGTATCATAGACACTAAGTGGGGCATCCTCCATGATCGATAGCATCACATCCATAAAGTCCTTATCTTTGCCCTTGTCACCCTTCACTCTCCTGCAACGGTGCTCCGCCAGCAACTTCCCAATGATACAATCTATCTCCACAGCAATCATCTTCATGATCTTCTTCTGCCCCTTCCAATCCATCCACTTCAGAAATGGGAACGCATCCGACACGACAAACACCCTCAACAGCCGAAAAAACTCCCCTATCAATCTCTGCAACTCCTTCCCCTCACTCTCTTCCTTGGCCCCGACAAACCTCGTTCCAAGGACCATCTTTGACATGATGCTGAAGTTAAGATCATGCAGCCACTGTTTCATCTCGACCTTAATTGGACGGCCATGATTCTCCACCCATTGTCTATACAGCCCTTTCATGCGCTCATCAATCTCTGTAGCACGTACATGCTTGAGCATCTGTAGTCTGTTAATGGAGAATAACAAGAAGGTTGGATATTTTATGATAAGGATGAATTTATCTCGACTTAGTGTTAGATTATATCTTTTTTGTTATAGTGAGATTTAGGGTTATATTATGTAAGATAAGTTGGTGGTATGATGTGATTGGAATTAAATTTAATTAGATTTAAGATGTGAAAATGATAATCATTCTTATTATATTCCATCTATAAATAGCCAAACAATATAGTTTCTTAAATTTCTTTTGGTAGCCATAACTTCGGGGCATTAGTTGAGGTGGCATAAATACTTTTAAATACTCCTTTCTGGGTGGAGTTCGCTTCTCAACACTCCCCCTCTGGTGGAACCCGTTCGGCGTATTTTTGGTAACGCTTTTTTTTTTTTTTCCCGCGCGTCGAGTCGTTTTTCTTGGGATTCGAATTGAAGACTAATTCGCTTTGATACCATCCTAAATTTCATTTGCGGGCCATTTCTAACAAAACCTCAAGAGGCGGCATAAATATTTGTCAATACTCCCCCTTGAGTAGAGCCCACTCCTCAACAAATATTTCTAAGATATAGTCTATAAATTTCTTTACCTGTGATTGGAGAGGAGGTGGATCATACTTATCTTGCGCAACTCGCGCCAGTAGGGACCATATGGGGCTATACCAAATAACATATGGTTGTAGCACAGGTACTCTCCCACTGCAGAGGATGGGCGGGAAGCAAGAGCTCGGTCGTTGGTTGTGAAGCACTCCTTTAATGCCTCTGAACCAGTCACCACAAGGGTGCGATGCGCACCCAGCCGGAGCATGAATACTGGCCCAAACTCATCGGCCATGGCATCCAGTTTATGGTGAAAAGGTTCGGACCCTTTTAGCAGATGGAGGTGACCAATTAAAGGCAAGCTGTACCCAGGCTCAGGTGCTTCCTTGATCTTGTTATTTTTGCTTCTCTTAATCCAGGTGAACAGTATACGGTAGGAAAATAAGAAGGCAAACATGCCCACAATTAGTTGGAGTGGGGGAAGGAAATCCATAACTGGATCAGGTTGGCAGTAAAGGGCACTGACAGTTTTCTTTACTGGTAAGCTTCTTCTATATAGATGAGTTGAGGGAGGGAGTACAATATTTTTTCTTTGAAATGGTCGATGCCTTTTGGATTGTCAGCTTCTGCTTGTATCTTTATCTACTGTTTATATTTGGGTGGCAGTGGGCTGGACAGGTTTGGCTCTCATTAAGTGTGATACAGGCCTGACCCGGCCGCTTATATGGGCTATGGATACTTCACAAAATATCATTTATGGGACAAAATAAAAATAACCCATTCTTCAGATACAGATGATTATGTATATACACAAAAGATGTCACCAATCACCATCTTAACATTAAGATATGTAAGTGATCAAAGCCGCCTTGTAGATACTGTCAAATGGTTACTTCGCCATCTGATTCTAATTAATAAACTTCACTCTCATGGACAACAAGCTAATGGCTAATCATGAGAAAATAATCAATTTAGTACTTACACATTACCATCACCATTTTTGTAATATAAATAACCAACATTACCATCATCATCATCATCTTTATTTTTCGGTCAGTCAGTTAAGAACCTCATCACAATTACTACTGGTATGTATTTAACTGGTTTTGCTGCAACTGTACAGTGAAGTGCATCTCTTGAGTGGTTTGGAGCAACAACTGCTAGGTGTTAACAAAGAGAAAATAAAACCTCGAATTAAATTAATATATACGAAGAATTTGAGCCGGCATATGTGGCCTATTTTGTTATAAATAGTGAAGCCTTTATATATTTATGAACTTCGATTGAAAATGTAAATAATAGAGAATATTCTAAAGTAATATTGGATATGTTACGAGAAGGGAAGGATGAGTTCATTTTACATTTTGATTAGATTAAATTCCCTATGTTTATGTGACTAGGTTTTTCTATTTCAAGTTAATTTCTTGAGGATATTACAGGAAAAAGCTCCTTAGATGGACGTTGTACAAAAAAGGAGCCTAATAAATTCTTCCAAACACTAGAAGCTCTTCCGTCACATTTTTTGCAATTTTTTTGCCCTTTTAGCTTGAGTGTTGATATTGACATTTCATACTGTTATAAGCATCGATATCTCCGCTTAGGAATTCCAACTTTAAGCACACAGTTGCGAATCTACTATTTTCTTCTTACCTTTGTCCCTGATGAATATTCTCTGCAAAGAAACCCACTTTTAGCACCTTTAACTTCATTGTTTTACTCCATTGGAGGCGTGGGTGGACTCCATCAAAGGGTAGGTACAAAGTAATCGGTTGGGCCAAAAAAAAGTTCCATTCCTTGAACCTTCGCTTGCGTTGCATTGGATATGGGCGGGAATGGAGATTCCATTTACTGCACTAATGCACAATGCTAGCTCAACTAGCTAATTTAGCCCCATTAAGACAAATCTATAAACAACAAGGATAAAAGATAAAACCCAATATTCTTCCACAATATGGTGGCAAATCTTCCTGTCAGAACCGAGGGCAACAAATGTGGGGCCCACCTTATAATCAATACAAACGGAAAGCCCCTATCACCGATCCTTAGGTTGAGCACCCTTATGAATGGACTAGACAATTGATTATTTTCAATACAATGTCGTTAACTTGTGGACCATAGATGAAGATGATTGAGACATCCTTTTGAGATGAATTTTGATACGTAAGCCCTAGAGATAGGGATCTTTCCATTCCCCCTCTATTCCATGATCTATGAGGCCCAAGGTGGGCACTATGCGGTGTGCACCGTAAGCCTGTTCATGGGTGGCGCCACATGGATCACAGTGGGGTCTATCTGGAAAATTATTTAAAAATAAGAATTTTTATGTCATAAATTGAATTTATGGGAAGCTTTTGACCCCACTCAATTTAAGAGTTTCAACTTACATTAGCTAACTTTACACATTTTCTTTGTTGCTGTAGTAGTGAACAAAAGTCACTATAAAATACCCACCGCCTAAGTTAATGGGCCAACTCTCTACAAAAAAAATAAATAAATAAAAAAATTAATGGGCCCACATTACTGATATGTGCTATAGCAACGAGTTTTTTGAATTTAAATGAATTGGTAATATGGCCAGAAAATTAGTGGAGACAAAGAAGGATATTGTATACCAATTGGTTTATTTGATTATAAAATTGGTATTGATTTTACTGCAATGGTAGAAAGGTCATTTTCAACAATGAAGTACGTAAATAACAGGTTGCGTAACCGGATGCGAGATCAATGGATGAATGACTGTTTGGTCACATATATTGAAAATGATGTAGTTGCTACTGTTGATAATGAAGTTATTATGCAGCGATTTTAATACATAAAAACCTATTGAGGTAGCTATAAGAGTTTATATATTTGGATTTTCTTTTTGGATTTAGAACTATTAGTAACAATGTATTAAAATTTCAGTTTTTTTTATTTAAGAATTCAATATTATCTTTGTCGGATTATCATAAGTAGATTATTTGAGAATTTTATATTATATTTGTCGAATTGCATAAGAAGACATATGTTGGTAAAGAGAAATATAAATTTATTCGATTTGCAAAAGATAAGTCTTTTGTTGACCCGACTGACTCAAATTCCTAGAGCAGCTACTGAGCCTGTTAACACCATGCTCAATGAAAGATCGACCTAATGTAATAGTCTCACAAAACAGTACCTAAAACACTTAAAAGGACAATTATGGTGATGATGATTGTATACTGCTCAATCTTCTATCTTTCCACCTGCTAGTTCTCGATCCTCATAAAGGTGAGAAGGAAGGCGTGGAGTGAAGAGGATTTCCACAGGAGTGGATTTAGGATTATCCGACCTCAGACTCTCTCTTACATCAACATAAGGAGCATCCTCAGGCACCTCCATCTCGAACCCATGAATCAAACGGGCTAGACTGAGGTGCATCACCTGCATGGCTAACGAGATCCCAGGGCACGATCTCCTTCCAGACCCAAATGGCAGGTACTCAAATTGCTGGCCCCTCACATCGACGTCCCTGTGCATGGTCAGGAACCATCGCTCGGGCCAAAACTTGTCTGGGTCGGACCATATGAGAGGGTCATGGTGCACCTTTCCCATATCCACCAACACGCGCGTGCCTGCTGGCACGTAGAAACCTCCTATCTTGCAGTCGTCCGTGGTCTCGTGCACTGGCAAGAGCAGGCCAATTGGGCCCATTCGCAGGGTCTCTTTGGTGATGGCCTGTAGGTATGTCAAGCTCTTGATGTCGGATTCGTCCACGTGTCTGTTCCTGCCAACGTGGGTGTCCAGCTCATCTTGGGCCTTTTTTAGCACTTGTGGATTGTTGAGTACTGCAGAGAGGGCCCCGGCTAATGTGGTAGCTGTGGTGTCTGTGGCTGATAATATAATGGCCTACAAATATATATATATATATATATAGAAATGTATGAATTTTGGTCAGTAAGGGAAATAAAGAGGTTTGTCCATCAGAATTTGGTTATTTAATCTACTTAGGATCTATTTGTTTGCATATAATACAGAGGAATTGATGTTTAAATGAGGTCCAAGAGATAGGGGTGAAGGATGTAATTAAGGTAGTGACTTAGAGGGGACCAAACTCTCTTCCTAAGACTTGAGTATACATTTTTCATCTCCCCTGGATTATTCACTTTCCGTTGTAGGAGGATCTAAACAAGCCCAAGAAATTTCTGGGAATTCAATTACATGAAAGCAAAACAAAGAAAACATTTTAGATGCAGAGAGAACTGTCCACAACACAAATTTGAAAAGTCGATGGTTTTACTAGCTCCATTATTCTCCACCTTTATCCGCATCCAAAGTGTGAAAGAGCAGTCATTTTGTACAAAATTGTCAAAAGGTTAGATTTGTCTCTAGTTTGGATCCCCTCATATTCTTGTTTCAGCGGGACCTCACTGGATAATGACCCTTTTTTATCCTCATCCAAAGAGGATTTCTTTTCCATTCTTTAGCTAAAAGGGATCTTTCTTTTATTTTTATTTTTATCTCAACTCAGACTTTATTTGTATTAACTTTTTTTCTTCTTGGAAAGGATAGTTGTATTAAGCAGCAGAGGAAAACAAAGAGACTTCATGTGTTTTAACTTAATAACATACCAATGTAGTCGCCTTATGATGTGTTTCAACTTAATAACATACCAATGTAGTCGCCTTGATGACGGTGTCAGTGTCATGACCAGGAAGTGGGGAATCCTCCATGATCGATAGCATCACATCCATGAACCCACCCTCCTCGCCCTTGTCACCCCCTGCTCTCCTGCTGCAACGGTGCTCCTTCAACAACTTTCCCATGATAGAATCCATCTTCTTAGCAATCTTCTTCATGGTCCTCTTCTTCTTCCCCATCCAATCCACCCACTTCAGAAATGGGAACGCATCCGACACAACGAACGCCATGAACAGCCGAAAAAACTCCACTGTCAATCTTTGTAGCTCCTTACCCTCATCATCTTCCCCTACCCCGACACACTGCTTTCCGACAACCATCTTCCACACAATACTGAAGTTCAGATCATGCAACCACTGTTTCATCTCGACCTTAACCGGACACCCATCATTCTCCACCCATCCTCTGTACAGCGCTTTCATGCATTCATCAATCTCTGTAGCACGTACGTGCTTGAGCATCTCTAGTCTGTTAATGCGATTAATAAATAAGAAGGTTGGATATTTTATGATAAAGATGAGTCTATATCAAAGTAGTATTCTTATACCTTAGAACTGAATTTGTGGGAGGGGAAAAGGTCAATTCTCTCTTCTTCATTACCCATATCATCAGAAAGAGAGAGAATTCACAATCTCAATTTAAATGCCTACGAAGAACCACAAAATGAATATCCGGCACATATTTCCTTTATCTAAATGGATTTGACATTTCAATGCCTCTTAAACCAAGATGTAGTCCAACACAGTCAGTTTAACAAAGATGTAGTCCATAAATTTCTTTACCTGTGATTGGAGAGGAGGTGGATCATGCTCATCTTGCGCACCTCGCGCCAGTAGGAACCATATGGGGCTACACCAAACATCAAATGGTTGTAGCACATGTACTCTCCCGCTGCAGTGCGTGGGCGGGAAGCAAGAGCTCGGTCTTTGGATGTGAAGCACTCCTTTATTGCCTCTGCACCACTCACCACAAGGGTGCGATGCGCACCGAGCCGGAGCATGAAGACCGGCCCGAGCTTATCGGCCAGGGCGCTCAGTTTGTGGTGAAAGGGTTCAGGCCCCTTTAGCAGATGGAGGTGTCCAATTATTGGCCAGCTGTAGCCGGGCTCAGGTGCCTTCCTGATCATCTTACCTTTGCTCCTCTTCATCCTTTTGAACACTACATGGTAGGAAATGACGAAGGCAAACATGCCCATAATCAGTTGGTGAAGAAACTCCATATCTGGGTCTGTATTGGAGTATGGACTTCCCACACAAACTGTTTTCTCTTTTGGTCTGTATATATATGAATTGAAGGAGGCGAGGAGTTTCTTTCTCGGAAATGGTTGATGCATGCCCTTTGGATTGGCAATCAATTTATATGTGGTTGCAAATTATTATTTATATATACAAAAGATGTCACACCCTTCTAATAGTTACTACACTTTCTGATTTTAATTAGTAAACAGCTAGCACGCTCATTGACATAGGCATACCTGCGATTAATCTGTAAATAACTGTTTAGTATTAGGTATCGATTACCATATCACCAACTTCTTTTTTTGATAAATATCTGTCATCATTATTTTCTTCTCCTTCCTCTTCAGCAGTCAGTCTAGAACAAGTCACAATTACTAGTATATATTTAACTGGTTTTGATGCAACTGGGCGGACACTGAAGTACTTCTCGAGTGGCATGGAGCAACTACTAGGTGTTGACAGGGAGCAAATTAATATTTTAATAAAGTCAATATACGAAAGATTTTTTTATTTTTTATTTTTATTGAACGGTCAATATATATAAGAAAGTTATGCAACCGCCGTTGGCATATGTGGAGTACCTATTTGTTACAGATAGTTAGGGTGCTCATGGGCTGGACTGGCCCGAGCCCGATCCTGGCTTAGCCCGCTTTGGGCCAGGCTTGGATTAAGTGAAGAAAGCTCATAGCCCGGCCCAACCCGGCTTGTGTAAGAAATGCATGTAATTTGATGTCATTAGTGCTCTAATGCCTAAAATGGATGAAAAGCCTAGTTCAGTCCAGCTTGATTGATTAAATAGGCGGGTTCAGGCATAACTTTTATGGCCTGTGTCGGGCTTGGGCTGGTGTTTTTAAAGCCTAGATATGCCCTAGCCCGGGCCATGAACACTTCTACAAATTGTGGAACTTTTTTTTTTTTTTTTTTTTTTCTAGAAGGCAAATTGATTATAAAAGAAAAGGAGAGAGTGTAGCTTTTATTTCAGAACTTTGATGGAAAGCTTAACGCGTGATAGTAGATAATATTCTAAAAAAATATACTTGGTATACATGTAAATATGTAATGATCAGAAGGATAGGATGAGCTCATCTTACATTAAAAATTGATTAGAATTGGGCTATATTCTGGTGTCATCATCTTGGAATTGGGTTTCTTATTTTATTGGGTTAGGTTTTCTATTAGGTATATGATTAGTTTTTCTAGGTTAAGTTAATTTCTAAGATTGCACTTTTAATAATAGTCATTGTCTATGATAATTAATAATTATCATAGACTTTGACAAGATGTAGTCCCTAGATTTCAAGGGTAAAGAGTGAGTTTCTATTTTCGATTTCTCGGATGTACGTATTTGAATTGAGGTGTTAAAGTCAACTCTAGTAGGATTCTTTGAGGAGTAATTGGAAGGGATTTTCATATGATTTAAAGCACTAATTACAACATATCAATACATCTTATATATCATTATTGTACATAGCATTTATAAAATGTATGATATCCAACAAGGGGAGTGATCTTCTAAATGTAGAGAACATTTCTCTAAAACAAGTGCATGAGACACAAAACGTTATCTTAAATGAATAATGTAACCAGTACTTTATTTCTTATAAAACTTGTCGTCCCCAGGTGGGCATCGATCGATCGGGAGAGAGTTCTAGCAGTGAAGGTCTTATTTTTGAATTTTGAAGTATGATGTCATTCCCAATTAATTGATACTGATATCAGCTCAATTTAATTTTTAAATGGAGCACGCAGATTCCACAATTTATTTTAAAGTAATATTAATAAAGATTATATGATATACACTTTACTATATATGTATTCAATACCGCAGCAGTAAACGAGGTTTTTATATTGAAAGTAAACTCATTAAAAAAATGCTAAACTAGTTGTAGATGGAATGACCAACCTCGGGCACAATGCTATTTTAAAATTTGGAAATTTTAGTAGAAAAAAGATATTTTAGGTGGCCAAAAAAATACTTTAGGCAGCCAATGGACAAAAAATGTCGTTTTAGAGGACTTGGCACCAAACTATCCTTTCTGCTTGTAACTCCCTCTGTTTTTTTTACTATTTTCTTTTTGAGGGTTGACGTGGACCTTTGCTAAAACTAGTGAGGGTCGACGTCAACCCTCGCTAAAACAATGGGAAATCTAATGGGGAAGAATAACACAAGGATTCATCGTGAGGAAGAATCTCTCTCTCAAATGTGTCCATTAGCTATAATTTTCTTCCAATTTTCTTTTCTCAGAGGGAGAGTCAGTTTCCTTTTTCAATATGCAAGCACGTTCCCTCCTGAATTGATTACTTGGTTGAAATCTAACGTGAATTGCCCATTGTACCGAATGAACGTTATTTCTAATCCAATGAGCTCAAAGTGGACGGACCCAAGTTCCTCTGCTCCTCCTCCTTCTGGTTCATCAGAAGAACCCCGAGATTGTATTGGGATGGAAGTATCACGTGGAAGTAATGAAGTCGGTGGAAATCACAGCTATACACATGTAGACATATATAGTTTCATTAGAAGACTCATCTTCTCCACATGTGAGTTGCGGGTTTGAGTCGACGAGTGAGTTGGTTGCAGTTGACATGGAGAATGATGACATACAGCTGGTTCAGATTGTGGTTTCTCTCAGCTAAAAGAGCTGGTGCAACCTGAAGAGAATCTGTCCCAAGCATTGTTGGATACAGACCATGGGAAAAATAATGGGAAACTGTTCTAAAGGGACTATTTGTGAAGAAGTGACCTGTTTGAATGGGACTATGGAAGTTCTTTATTAGATTCTTCCATGCTGTTTTGTTTCATGAAATTGAATTCCTAAGAATTCTAATGGCCTGTGTTTAGTTGGACACATTTGAAAGAGAGATTCTTTCTCACGGTGAATCCTCATATTATTCTTCTCCATTCGATTCCCTATTGGATTGGGTCTAGAGAAGAGAGGAAGAAAAAAAGAAAGAAAAACTGTCGGCGTCAACCCGTCAAGACCCTCAAAAAATAGGTAAAAAAAAAAAGAATTTCAGGTGGGAAGGTTGGTTTGGTGCCAAGTCCCCTAAAGTGATTTTTTTGGTCCATTGGCCACCTAAATATTCTTTTTTGGTAAAATCCCCTTAAATTTATCAATAACATCACCTAGAAATTTTATAAAATAACTCATTAAAAAATGTTAGTAGTTAGAACAGATGGGACGAGTGGCCTTAATGCTTGTTTGGTTGCTGTGTATAGTTTCCCTTATGCAAAGTAGAACTCTAAAATGCTAACGGCAAAAGAGCATTTAGAATTTTAGAATTTTGAGAATTTAGCTGGCTAGAGTGACTTTTCATTTGGCCGGCACAACAAATTCTCACCACCTAAGTTGAATCTATAAAATTAACTAGAAATTTATGGGGACAATATATCAAGGAAGTGCTCTCAACCAAATATGCCCTTACACAAAAGCAATTGAACAAAAACTCACCCTACCATTGGTTACATATTTCACTTTTTTTTTTTTTTTTTTTGCTAATTGGTAAATTTGTATTAAAAGAATAAGAAAGGGAAGAGCCTGTAGGACAAAAGAAGAAAAAATACAACCAGAAGCAAACTTCCAATAGGGCTTCAACATGAACAGAAAGAACCAACAGAGACAGAACATCTGAATATGGGAACCAAGAACTTCTTCTCCCAAAAGCACAGAAAACAAAAAGAACCTGCTCTTTCCTACGGCTGGTTACATATTTCATGAGCTTCATCAGTTCAATGGTATAATATACTTAGAAGACAATCCCGAAAGATCCACATAATGTATTTCTTAGCTTTTGGGTGAAATTGTATATGTTAGTCTGCTGTATAAGCAGGTTAATTGGACCCCGAACTAGAACTGATTGTCTTGGATCCTATATATACGAATTTGTTTTCACAGGGGTAAATGGCCGTGGACCTGATTGGACTTGGACTCAGACCCAACAATAATGAGGTAGACTATGAAACCTTGAATCTTTGGTCCGGGTGGATTGGGTACACGGGGCAATAGGTATTCCATTTACCGTACTAATGCCACAAAGCACACCCAATTTAGCCCCACAAAAACAATACTACAAACAAGAGGGATAAATGATAAAAACCCAACAAAGCCAATACTCTTCCCTAACTTATATATTAATATGAATTATTCTTAAAAAAAAAACATCTATAATAATATGGAAGTTCAGAAGTTAGCAATCCACAAATTCTCTTGATACAATATTTGGACCCTTAAAAAATATGGTACCGAACAGTACTGGTGGTGGTCTTTTCATCTATTAGTGTTCCTTGCCCATTTGGTGATTTTACCGTAAAGTAAAAGTTAAGCAAAGCTTTCATTTTTCAAATAATAAGTCACATAAAAAACACTTTAATTCAAATTTCCCTCCATATATAAAAAAAAAAAATTTAAAAAGCAACAGCATTTAATTATCCATTAAAAGGAAAAAAACTCTAGCTACTTTCCCATTCAAAAAGTAAAAAAGATTACATACCAAACAACTAAAAGTAAAATACCATAAAAACCCAATTATATTTTATTCTCTCTCTTTATTTCACTTCATTTCACTTGATTTTATAAGTAAAGTTACCAAACGGGCAAAGGTAAGGAGGAAGACGTGGAGTGAAGAGGACTTCCATAGGAGTGGATTTATGATTATTCAACCTCAAACTCTCTCTCACATCAACATGGGGTGCACCCACAAGCACCTTCACCTCGAACCCATGAATCAAACAGGCCAGAACCAAGTGCATCACCCTCATGGCCAACTTGAACCCAGGGCACGATCGCCTTCCTGACCTAAATGGCAGATACTCGAATTGCTGGCCCTTCACATCTATCCTTGTTCCTTGTTAGTGCTAAGGAACCACCTCTCGGGCCGAAACTCCTGTGGGTTGGACCATATGTGCGGGTCCTGGTGCACCTTTCCCCTGTTCACCAACACACGCGTGCCTGCTAGCACATGGTACCCTCCTATCTGGCAGTCTTGGGTGGCCTCGTGCGTTGGCAAGGGCGCGTCACCTATTCTTGCCAACATGGACGTCCAGCTGATCTTGATCTTTTTCTTTAACACGTGTGGGTTGTCAAGAACTGCAGAGAGAGCCCGGACTTGGCAGCTGTGGTGTCTGGCAACTATTAAAACTCCCTATGAAATTAAAATGTAGGAATTAAGCACCACATGACATTAAAGCCTAAAAAAATTGATGTGTTAACTTATATAAGCTGAAATATTACTGAAATGACTAAACATCTGAGCTTTAATATATATATATATATATATATTTTAATTTCAGGTGGGAGGATATTGCAAGACAATGCCTAGAGGTCTTAATTGGTCAAGTGGAGATAGGGACTGCCATTGTTATAGCTTCTGTAGTAATTAAGCTGTACAATGGCAGTTTAATAATGCTAAACTTCTCAACAATACTTCTGTTTTATGATTATTCATTGCTAACTATTAATGAGTACAATGTTGCATGCAAAAGAATTTTATGCATCTTCCACGCACATGACAAAGGTGTTGATTGGTGCTTATACACCTGAAAAAGATGAGCTACAACAATGGTAATACAAAGCACTTCTCTGCCAGATTATTACATTATTGAAAATGAAGGTTAAAAATCCAATACATATGCTTTTCAATAGATGCAAAAATATACAACACGTGAATAGAGTGCTTCAAACAAATGATATAAGGATCAACCTGTTGGAACTTCAATCTATTTTAAAAGAGGATAGATATGAGGTTAGCCAATAAAAAATATATTTTCTTTCATTCAGAGACGTATGGAAAAAATATTGAGATTATTATATTATTCCAACCTTATAAACTTAAAACAAGTAACTTATTGTCCTTTCTTATTACAGACTAAATGCTTCAAGATTAAAGCAACTCCAGTAAAATTAACTAAAGAGAATTCATTTTGGTATCTGCAATCCCAAAAATATGGGAGAAAACTAAATCCAACTTATGATACTACCCAATGCTTTCATTGTGAAGATCATTCAGAAACAAATTTAAAGTAATTTAAAAAAAATTAAAATATAAGTTTATAATAAGAATAAAATTAGAGTTTAAAACACTTAAAAGGATGTTTATGATGATGATGATTGTATACTGCTCAATCTTCTGTCTTTCCACCAGCTAGTTCTCAATCCTCATATAGGTGAGAAGGAAGGCGTGGAGTGAAGAGGACTTCCACAGGAGTGGATTTAGGATTAGCCAACCTCAGACTCTCTCTTACATCAACATAAGGAGCATCCACAGGCACCCCCATCTCGAACCCATGAATCAAACGGGCCAGACTGAGGTGCATCACCTGCATGGCTAACGAGATCCCAGGGCACGATCTCCTTCCAGACCCAAATGGCAGGTACTCGAATTGCTGGCCCCTCACATCCACGTCCCTGTGCGTGGTCAGGAACCATCGCTCGGGCCAAAACTGCTCTGGGTCGGACCATATGAGAGGGTCATGGTGCACCTTTCCCATGTTCACCAACACGCGCGTGCCTGCTGGCACGTGGAAACCTCCTATCTTGCAGTCGTCGGTGGCCTCGTGCACTGGCAAGAGCGGGCCAATTGGGCCCATCCGCAGGGTCTCTTTGATGATGGCCTGTAGGTATGTCAAGCTCTTGATGTCGGATTCGTCCACATGTCTGTTCCTGCCAACGTGGGTGTCCAGCTCATCTTGGGCCTTTTTTAGCACTTGCGGATTGTTGAGCACTGCAGAGAGGGCCCCAGCTAATGTAGTAGTTGTGGTGTCTGTGGCTGCTATTATAATGGCCTGCAATATATAAGCGTATGAATTTTAGTTAGTAAGGGAAAGAAAGAGGTTTCTCCCTCATAGTCTTGTTATTTGCTCTACTTAGAATCCGTTTATTTGCATGGAATTGATGTTTAAATGAGCCGCAAGAGGTTGGGGGTGAAGGATGTAATTCAGGTAGTGATGTAGAGGGGGATCAAAACCTTCTTCCTAGGATTTGAGTATACATTTTTCATCTCCCATGGATTATTCACTTTCCATTGTAGGCGAGGAGAGATGCAAGTCCAAGAAATTTCTGGTAATTCAACTACATGAAACAAAGAGAGCATTTTAGATGGAGAGAGAAAAATGCCCACAACACAAATAAATTTGAGAAGTGGATGGTTTTACTAGTTTCATTATTTTCCACCTTTATCTTCATCCAAAAGAGGAGTTTATTATTTT
The DNA here is from genome assembly GCA_029852735.1 of Persea americana. Taxonomy (NCBI): domain Eukaryota; kingdom Viridiplantae; phylum Streptophyta; class Magnoliopsida; order Laurales; family Lauraceae; genus Persea; species Persea americana. Next base: position 50,613,383 of record CM056819.1, read on the forward strand.
GGTGTAATGGTAAAAGTCTTGAATATCTTACGCGATAATGTAGGTTTGAAACTTGTGAGTAGAAACTTTGTGTAAAATTATTAAACGTGAGATTTATCTCCTATATGACCTGCTTTAGTTCCAAGATGATGACTGTTTTTTTTTCCTCATCCAAAGAGGATTCCTTTTCCAACCTTAATCTAAAACGGGCTTTTTTATTTCTCAAGTCAAGACTTCATGTGTTTAACTTAATGGCATACCAATGTAGTCGCCTTTATGACGGTGTCAGTGTCATGGCCAGGAAGTGGGGAATCCTCCATGATCGATAGCATCACATCCATGAAATCACCCTCCTCGCCCTTGTCACCCCCTGCTCTCCTGCTGCAACGGTGCTCCTCCAACAACCTTCCAATGATAGAATCCATCTTCTTAGCAATCTTCTTCATGGTCCTCTTCTTCTTCCCCATCCAATCCACGCACTTCAGAAATGGGAACATATCCGACGCAACGAACGCCATCAACAGCCGAAAAAACTCCACTGTCAATCTTTGTAGCTCCTTTCCCTCATCATCTTCCCCTACCCCGACAAACCGCTTTCCGACAACCATCTTCGACCCGATACCGAAGTTCAAATGACGCAACCACTGTTTCATCTCGACCTTAACCGGACACCCATCATTCTCCACCCATCCTCTGTACAGCCCTTTCATGCTTTCATCAATCTCTGTAGCACGTACGTGCTTGAGCATCTCTAATCTGTTAACCGGATCAATTAATAAGAAGTTTGGATATTTTATGACAAAGATGAGTTTATCTTAAATAGTATTCTTACACCTTAAAATTGAATTTGTGGGAGAGGAAAACCTATCCTTCTATAAGTGGAAGGACTAGCAAAACATGCCCCGCTTATTGCGGGCAACATAATTTATAATATTAAAAAACTCATGAAAATCTTCCATGCAAAAAAAAATCAAAATATATTAAACATGAAAGAGAAAAAAAAGCACAGTCCAATAAAATTCATTACCAAAAAAGCAAAATGAACCAAATGAAATTGAAAAAGTAAAAAAACAACAACAAAGAACAACAAAAATACCATAAAAATAATATAAAAACAAAAACGCATAGATAATCAACTCCTTACCAAGTGCATATGTTCCTATAATGGCTTTGTCCAAGCCTAATTGGATTCAAAATTCTGCGATCGGAATTCCAAAAGAAATTCAGCTATATTGAAATTTTATGAGTGCTATGTAGAATTACGGGAAGTAGAATAAGAGGTTTATGAGGCTTTGGTGAAGCCTAAAATAACATGTGCTATGCCGCAAATCCTCTCCAAATCAAAGCTATAAAAAAAAAAAAAAAACCCACAGGCATGAAGAAAATAGAATGGCAAGAAAAAGCAACGCCCATTATTAGACAAATATACAAAATCAATGCCAAGTGATTGACTCACCTTTTAGTTGTTAAAATATGATGGCTGAGTTGTAATTAGTAGACACCAACACCATCATCAGGTTTTGGTATTTGAATGGCCAAGATCGATATTAACTTATCTATTTATGCATGCACGAGATGTCAAAATAGACCTCATGAAAAATATACACGAGATCAATACATAGATAACATGCCCACTTTACATTACATGCACGAGGTGCACAGAAACTCTAAATAGATTTATTTCAGTACTTTAGATTTATGTAAAGAGAAATGGCTTCTCTAAATTAGACTCTTTAGATAATTGGACTCTAAGTTTAAATTCTAAAATTTGATTAGATTAAGGAGAATTTTTTGGGGAATGAGACTTTTTAGAGATATTTGAAAGAGATATAATCACAATAAGAACTTCTCTCTAAACTGGACTCTTTGGATTAGTTAAACTCGATTTAAGAGGTACATGAAAACTCTAAATAGATTTATATAAGTTATTTAGATTTATCTAAAGAGATATGGTTTCTCTAAATTGGACTCTAAGTTCGGATTTAAAATTTCTAAACCTTGATTAGATTAAGGAGATTTTTTTTTTTATTTTAGAAAGGACACTTTTTAGAGGAATTTGAAAGAGATAGAATCACAGTAGGAACCTTTCTAAATTGGACTCTTTGTAGATTGGTTAAAATCAATTTAAATTTGGAAGCCAATTTCTCAATTAATTGCAAAATTGGAGCTCAATTTCTTAATCAGACTCCAATTTCAAAATCAAATTCTACACCTATAATATATAGTAACTAGCAAAGCATGCCCACTCTCACATAAATAAAAACACGTCCAATTTGTGGCTATTTTATGAGATATTAATTAATGAGACAATAAATATAAAACAAGTAAATATACCATTTATTACTGTTCAAAGTATGGCCCAACCTAACATTTATACAAAGTAAATATTATTTTTTATATAAATGAGTATGAAACTTCAAGTCTTATGTAAATTAACACCAATGTTTATGTATTTATTTTAGTAATTTCAACTTTATTTCAAGTTGAAAACCCTAAAAGCTCATAAAGTCTCTTTTAATTTATATAAGCAAATTTAAAATGGGCATGTGGGCCAGCTCGTGGATGGCATTGCCTGACGTAATTGGGGTACGGCACGGCACGGCTGGGCCGATCTGAAAGTGGGCTATACTTTTTTGACAAAAGTTCAAATCTTATCTTTATTTGAAAATTATTGTAGGTCTTTATATTTTCTTGTAAGAAGCCCTTTTGTTTATATATTTTCTTAAAAATAACTTTGAAACATTTCACTTTCCGCGAAATGGGCCAAAATCTCATTTGGACGCAAGGCGCCAATACATACGATAATTTTGGACTTGAGTAGTTTGGATTTCACGGGTATACATTAGGGATGAATAAAAAAAGGTAGAAAGAAAAGGTCCTTGATCAAGATTTGACATTTATTTCTCTCCGAACTGGGAACTTGGGTGCCTTGCAAAGTTGCAATATAACTTGCTGAGAAATTGTATGTATATTACATATCACTCGACACAAAATCTTTTAATTACTATATGAAACTTTTTTAATCAATTGCAAGGCAACCCAAAAGATAAGAGATATATTGTGGATTTTATTTAAATGAATCTCTTTATAAGAAAAATCATAACAGATAAGATATATCTCTGTTTTTTAGAAAGAAGATAAAATATAGTCAATATTAAAATCGAAATTAAACAATCAATTGCTAAATTGCATGTGGCCCCGTCTCTAGGAATTAGAATATGAGGCACGCTTTAAAAAAGTTTATTGAATGTGGAACCTATATGTATAAATCACTATCAAGAATCCGCTTTTAAAAATCACAAACATCAAGGATTTTCTAACCATAATAAATATATTAAAATTCTAAATCCACCTAAAGAAGACTCACTTCAACTTGGTTGGATAGAGGTGGAGTTTTTCATCTGGACTCTTTAATCACCTATCTATAATAGATATATATTAAAATTTGAAATTCACATAAAGAAGCTTAACAAAAGTGGACTATGAATTGATTGATAGAGCTTATCTCTTGAAATTGATTTGAGATCCAATTTCTCAAATTGATTTGAGATTAGAGTCCAATTTTGCAATCAATTAGCAAATCGGACTCTAATTTCGAAATCGATGCCTACGTCTATAATATACTATAATTGGTTGGATCTAATGGTATCATGTGGGCCTGCGTATCCTGTGGTTCCTTTGTCATTTAAGACGGCCCACTATCATTACACTATTTATGTGACCCCGATTGTGATTATGTTGTTTAGGTGAGCCCACCTTAATGTTTGACTTGATTGTCAATCGTAGGACACTTTGATAATTCAAAAGTCAGTTTCCTATAGAACTAGATTGATTTTTTCTATAAATGAATATTTTAATTAAATATATTTAAGAAGTTCAAACTTAAACAAACATTTAACTATATATACAAGGAGTTTAATCTTGGAGAATTGCATATTAATTTACAAATATGTACTAATGTATTTATGAAGTGTTATGCATGGATTTTTTTAAATTAATTATGTTATTATATGAATTTATATTATGATGGTTACACAAATGGCTTTACATTTGAATCAATTCATGTATTTTTATTAATTAATATTTAATTTGGATATTAATTCAACTTATTCTCTAATTTCGATTAGACTTAACCCATGCACAAGCTTTATGCTGGTCATTTAGATTTTGTGTTATAAGGTGATTAGGACGATATTATGTTTGATAAGTCGGTTTATGATTTGATTATAATTAAATTATAGATTAGATTTAAGATGTGGTTATGACAATCATCTTGATTGTACTCTATAAATAGCCAAACAATACAGTCAATTTAACCAGGTTGTAGTCCATAAATTTCTTTACCTGTGATTGGAGAGGAGGTGGATCATGCTCATCTTGCGCACCTCGCGCCAGTAGGAACCATATGGGGCTCCACCAAACATCAAATGGTTGTAGCACATGTACTCTCCCGCTGCAGTGCGTGGGCGGGAAGCAAGAGCTCGGTCTTTGGATGTGAAGCACTCCTTTATTGCCTCTGCACCACTCACCACAAGGGTGCGATGCGCACCGAGCCGGAGCATGAAGACCGGCCCGAGCTTATCGGCCATGGCGCTCAGTTTGTGGTGAAAGGGTTCAGGCCCCTTTAGCAGATGGAGGTGTCCAATTATAGGCCAGCTGTAGCCGGGCTCAGGTGCCTTCCTGATCATCTTACCTTTGCTCCTCTTCATCCTTTTGAACACTACATGGCAGGAAATGAAGAAGGCAACCATGCCCGCAACCAGTTGGTGAAGAAACTCCATATCTGGGTCTAGCTCTAGCTGGCAGGTAAAGGGCTATGGACTATGGATTGCACTAATAGTTGGGAAGATTCTCTATATATATGAATTGAGGGAGGCGATCGAGGAGAATATTTCTTTGAAATGGTTGATGCCCTTTGGATTAATTGCTAACAGCTGGTTTGTATTTGTTTGTACTACTTCTGTCTATTTGAGTTTGGGTGGCAGTAGTCTGTATAGGTTTTGGGTTTGGAATGATATGGTCTTAATTATATGGGCTATGGGTACTTTTTAAAAGTATCATTTATGGGACAAAAAAGAAATGACCCATTGGTGATAATTATTTATACATACAAAAGATGTCACCATCTGATCACTAAGATATGTGATAATATACTTGATTAGGTTTCTTATTTTTATTGGGTTAGGTTTTCTATTAGGAATGTGATTGGGTTTTCTAGATTAAATTAATTTCTATGATTGCACTTTCATAAATAGTCATTGTCTGTTAATTATCATGGACTTTGGCAAGATGTAGTTCCTAGATTTCAAGGTGAAGAGTGAGTTTCTCTGATGTGTTTGAATTGGGATGTTAAAGTAAACTCTATTAGGGTTATTTGAGGAATATTTATATGGGATTTTCATATGATTTAAGGCACTAATCACAACATATCAATACATCTTATATCATTCTTGCTTTGCGCAAATAACTGTATTTATTAAATGTATGATATCCAACAAGTGGAGTGTTCTGCTAAATGTAGAGAACATTTCTCTACCACTAGGGCATGAGACACAAAACGCCATCTTAAATGAATAATGTAACCAGTACTTTATTTCTAAAACTTGACATCCCCATGTGGGCATCGTTGGGGAGAGAGCAGCACTTCTAGGCTCTAGCAGTGAAGGTCAGGTTTAAATGTTGACTGGAATCTCCCCTTTTATTCTTGAGAGCCGGATTTGAGTTGTCTGATTTTTGAATTTTGTAGTATATATCACCCCATGCCCAATTAATTGATAGTGATCAGCTCAGTTTTAATTTTAAATGGAGCCTGCGGGGCCCACAATTTATCTTAAAGTAGTAATAATATAGATTATATCATATACATTATACTATGTGTGTACTAGGATTAGAATTTAGAACCCACAGCTTCTCATGCCTTTAACCTATTCAGGATTATAGCAACAAGTAAGGTTTTTATATTAAAAGTAAGTAAACTCATTAAAAAAAAATTGCTAAAGTAGCTGTAGATGGGATGACCAACCTTGGGCACGAAGTTGCTTTACCAACAAGAACACCTAGGTTTTATAAAATAACTCATTAAGAAATGTCAAAAGTAATTGGGTCTGAAACTAGAACTGATTGTCTTGGATCCCTAATGAATTTGTTTACACAAGGGGAAATTGGATATGGACCTGATTGGACCTGGACTTTGACCCAACAATAATGAGTTGGGCTAAGAAACCTTGAATCTTTGGTCGGGTACGTACACGGGCTAATGGGTATTCCATTTACTGCACTAATGCCACAGAGCACACCCAATTTAGCCCCACAACAACAAAACCACGTACAAGAGAGATAAAGGATAAAAACCGAAGAAGGCCAATACTCTTACCTAGCATATAATAATATGAACGCTACCGAAAAATATATACAATAATACGGGAAGTTCATAAGTTAGCAATCCACAAAGTCTCTCTTTTTTTTTTTTTTTTAACCCCAGTCAAGGGGACTTGCACCAAAGAAAGAGCATGCATGTACATAGGAAGACAGTCCACCCAAGTGGAAAAAAAGCCCACACAAACGGGAAGAGAGCCCACATAAGTAGAAACAGGTGATGTACCGAGATTCATACCCTGGACAACCAGATAAAAATTGACACTCGAGTAAAGAGTCTTTCTTAATCCACAAACACTCTTGATACAATATTTAGACCCTTTCAAAATATGGTAGCAATAATGATGATGATCATTGTATATTGTTTAATCTTTCCATCTACTGGTCCTCATAAACATGATTAGGAAGGCGTGGAGAGAAGAGGAGGACTTCCACAGGAGTGGGTTTAGGATTATTCAACCTCAAACTCTCTCTCACATCGACCCAACGACCATCCACATGCACCTCCACCTCGAACCCATGAATCAAACGGGCCAGAACCAGGAGCATCACGCTCATGGCCAACTTGATCCCAGGGCACGATCGCCTTCCAGACCCAAATGGCAGGTACTCGAATTGCTGGCCCTTCACATCCACGTCCTTGTGCCTGGCAAGGAACCACCTCTCGGGCATGAAATCTTGAGGGTCGGACCATATGAGCGGGTCCTGCTGCACCTTTCCCCTGTTCACCAACACACGCGTGCCTGCTGGCACATGGTACCCTCCTATCTGGCAGTCTTCCGTGGCCTCGTGCAGTGGCAAGGGCGCGTCACCTGCTCCAATTCGCAAGGCCTCTTTGATGACGGCTTGTAGGTATGTTAAGTTCTTGAAATCGGATTCGTCCACTTGTCTGTTCTTCCCAACATGGACGTCCAGCTCATCTTGTGCTTTTTTTAACACGCGTGGGTTGTCGAGAATTGCAGAGAGGGCCCGGGCTAACTTGGCAGCTGTGGTCTCTGTGGCAGCTATCAAAATTCCCTATGAAAATAAAATGTAGGGGAATTAAGTTTAATTAGTGAAGGAAACCCATGACATTAAAGCCTAAAAATTTTTACGTCTCATCTCAATGAAAGTTCAAATGGCAGAAAAAGGTGTTCTCCATGAGAAATTGGTTATGTGCTCCACTTTTGAGGGCCTGTTTGATTGCATATGATACATAAAAATTAATATTGAAATGAGCCACAGGAGGTGAGGGACAAAGGATGCAAGGCGGCAGCCGGGTCATATTTGTGAGGCATTGACTTTTCTTGGATTTGAATTATTTGGATGATGGTTAAGTATTCATTTTCCATCTTTCATTTATTTAAGTTTAAGTAGAAATGTTATTTGATAGGCATTTTTTAATATTCATTCCTGATGTTTCATTTTTAGTCACCTGTAGCGGTGCAAAATCTTAGTAATCTTAAAAATTAGATTACATTAAACAAATAGGCTCCTTGAGACATTTTGGTTGCAGAGAAAACTGTCCACCCCTCAAATTTGACAAATTGGAAGGGTGGATAGTTTTAGGAGCTCTGTTTTCTTCCAAATTTATGCCCATCTAAAGAAGATTTCTTTTCCACCTTTAAAGCTAAAAATGCATCTTCTATTTGTAGACTTCATGTGTTTAACTTATAACATACCAGCGTAGTGGCCTTGCTGACAGTGTCAGTGTCATGACCAATAAATGGGGCATCCTCCATGATCGATAGCATCACATCCATGAAGTCTTCCTCCTTTTCCTTACAGTCTCCCTTGCCAACCTCCACCCTTTGGGAACGGTGCTCTTTCAGCAACTTCCCGATGATAGAATCCAACTCTCCAGCAGTCCTCTTCATGGTCCTCTTCTGCCCCTTCCAATCTATCCACTTCAGAAATGGGAAAACATCTGACAGAACAAACACCTTAAACAGCCGAGAAAACTCTCCTATCAATCTATGTAACTCGTTCCCCTCATTGTTGTCCCCAGTCCTGACAAACCGCTTTCCGACTATCATCTTCGACATGATGCTGAAATTCAGATCACTCAACCACTGTTTCATCTCGACCTTAATTGGACAGCCATGATTCTCCACCCATTGTCTATACAGCCCTTTCATGCGCTCATCAATCTCTGTAGCACGCACGTGCTTAAGCATCTCTAGTCTGTTAATAGAGAATACTAAGAAGGTTGGATATTTTACGATAACGATGAATTTATCTTAAATCAGTATTAGATTATGTTTGTGTTATTGTGTGATTTTAGAATATTTATATTACGTTTTGAAAAATTGGTGTTATAATCTGATTAGAATTAAATTAAAATAGATTGAAGATATGATTTTGATAATCATCTTATTGTACTATACAAATAACCAAAGCAATACAATCAATTTATCCAAGATCTAAATTTCTTTACCTGGGATTGGAGAGGAGGTGGATCATGCTCATCTTGCGCACCTCGCGCCAGTAGGGACCATATGGGGCTGCACCAAACATCGAATGGTTGTAGCACATGTACTCTCCAGCTGCAGTGCATGGGCGGGAAGCAAGAGCTCGGTCGTTGGTTGTGAAGCACTCCTTTATTGCATCTAAACCAGTCACCACAAGGGTCCGATGCGCACCGAGCCGGAGCATGAAGACCGGCCCGAGCTTATCGGCCATGGCGCTCAGTTTGTGGTGAAAAGGGTTCAGACCCCTTTAACAGATGGAGGTGGCCAATAACAGGCCAGCTGTAGCCGGGCTCAGGTGCCTCCTTGATCTTCTTACTTCTGTTTCTCTTAATCCAGGTGAACAGTATATGGTAGGAAATTAAGAAGGCAAACATGCCCACAATTAGTTGGAGTCGGAGAAGGAAATCCATGTCTGGTTCTGGTTGGTAGCAAAGGGCTACGGAGTAATGTACTGCACTAACAGTTTTCTTTTCTGGTAAGGTTCTTCTATCTATATTAGTTTGAGGGAGGGGAGAAGAATGTTTCTTTGAAATGGTTGATGACTTGATGCCCTTTGGATTGTCCTTCTGATGTGTTGGAATTTTTATCTACTGTTTGAATTTAGGTGCCAGTGGCCTGAACAGGCTTGGGTGTGGTAAGTGATGGGCTCGGCCACTTTTCAAAAATATCACTTGTGGGACACTCGGTCTTCAGAGATGACTCTGTCAAATGGTTACTTCACTATCTCTGATTTTAATCACTAAAACTGAACTCTCATAGACAACAGAGAACTAATGACTAATCAGACAATAATTTCCGCCTCATGGATCACTTTTGTCAAATGGTTACTTCGCTATCTGATTTTAATTAGTAAACTGAACACTCATGGACAACAAGCAAACTAATCAGAAAATAATCTATTATTTAGTAGTTATCCATTACTGTCATCAATTTCATTTTTAGTAGATTTAATTTTTATAGCCCACTTGTACTCTCAGTGGATTTATTTTTAGGGCCATTCATTCAAGTCATATGACCAGGGCTGGACCTAGGCCCACCCAACCCCGCCCCGCCCTGCCCCGCCCCCCTGAAATTCCAAAACCCCCCTTTGTTTTAATAGATTTTTTTTTTCAAAATTTTCATCTTGGCCCTCTAAGAATTTTATTTTTTTCAAGTGGGCCCCCACGACAAATTTTCTATTTCTGACCCTGCATATGGGCCCACTTTTTTTTTTTTTTTTTGGTTATCTTGGATTTAGATTCTAGATTCTTATCCTAATCTTCAGCATTTATTCGATGGTGCACCCTCATCAACCACATAGGATCCATGTCAAGTCTTATCCATACAAAATAGATCTTTAAAATATAGATATGTTTCAAAAGGTGCGGTTTGAAAATGATGTTTCACAAATAGAGCGTTTGGTAATTAAAAAAACAGATTGAAATAGATGTTTTGGGAATCCAACGGTTTTCAATTTTTCAACTCATTTATTGAGATCTACGTCGAATTAGAGGCTAGTATCTTTCTCCATAGTTGTTTTCGGCATTTCAAAAAGGATCAACAATTCGGATCTTAATTTTGGAGCCCACATAAATTATAAAAAAAGGATCTAAGGTTATGCACTTTTTCACAAATATCTTGGGATTCGGGATAGATCAATGGGTAAAATTTGACCTCTTAGCCTTGTTTCATCTTGCGAGCATTTTCAATGGTTGGGATAGTAGCTTAGTTGCCTACAATAATAATAATAATAAAAAAGAACGAAAACACAGAGTGGCAAAAATCATGTGAAAACTGCTTGTTTTTTACCTAAGCATATCAACGGTGCTCGGTTTTTCAATATTTTATTGTGATTCGTGAAGAATTAGAGGCTTAAATTTATACCCATTTCCATTTTGAATATTCCATGCAGGATCAACCGTTTGGATCTCACTTATGGGGCCCACAGGAGTAAAAAAGAATAGATATAAAATTCTATAGTTTTCTACAAATATCTCGAGATTTCAGACATATCAACGGACCAAATTTAATGTGGTAGCCGTGTTTGATCTTGGGACCATCTTCAATGGTTCGGATCATCAATTACTGTCCCTACAATTTGAAAGAAATAAAACAATCGTTCAATTGAGAAACACGTCAAAAGCACTGTAGCAATGCAGGTCTGTGCGCTTCAAATGTTGAAGTCTGTTTCAAACCTGGCAGAAAAGTCAGCTTTCCCATATAGACATATTACCTCTTTATGAGGTTTGGAACAGACATGGATAAGTGATTGCCAAACAGTCTTACTGCGTTTTAAAACAATTTTATGACATATAGAGGAAAAAATAAGAGACGCCAAACACCACCTAAGCCCACTAATCAATATGGGTCCCACTTGATAAGAAGTTAAGTTCCGGGGCTTTTCCATTATTTCACCCTCTCCCGCCACAAAACGGTTAGGACTCTGGAGTCTGCTCGTCTCTACAAAAACCCCTTTAAATCCAGATTCCAAATCATCAAAGGCAAAATGGCTTCTTCTTCCAAAACCCTAACGGAACTCATCAAGCCTGCAAAACGCCTGAAATCACTTCCTTCCCCGAAAACCCTAATCTCAAAACCCGCAAAACGCCTGAAATCACTTCCTTCTTCCAAAACCCTAATCTCAAAACCCTCAATTTCCAAATCCATGATAGAAATTAACAAATACACGGCGGTCTCGAAGCGGAATCTCCGAATCTGCAATGAAAAAGTCTCGAAAGCCAAAGGCATTCAATCTCACTTTGTTAGGGTTCTTTTTCCTCTTTGAACTTTCCATGATTTAATGTAGAAAGATGACATTTTTTGTACTGTTTCAGCCGAAGGAATGGATTATGTGAAACTGGAAGAGCTTTTGGTGGAGGATACCTGGCTGGAAGTGCTTCCTGGAGAGCTTCAGAAACCCTATGCGAAGATTCTGTGCCAGTTTGTGGAGCGGGAGGCGCGTGGAAGTGCCCCTATTTATCCTCCGCCTTGTTTCGTTTTTAATGCTCTTAATTCGACGCCGTTTGAGAGAGTGAAGGTGGTGATTCTTGGTCAGGTAATGTCTTCTTCCAATTGTAAAATCCGTATGGGCTATTTTCTAGAGGAAAATGCACAATGCTGGCTGTGACTTGTGAGGAATCTCCATTTGTTTTCAGTTAGTTTGGAACGAGTATGGCAGTTCCTAACCCTTTGGTGATCTATAGCTTCTGTTCATATGATGGGTGTCTTCTTGGGTTTTGCCTTGAAGTTTTACACCCAATAGGAATGCTTCACCATCCAATCATGGCAAAATTTTCTTTTCTAATGGCTAAACTGTCCGTTTTCGGCCCACTAATCTGACTGTCAAGGACTGCCATTGGAGGAAACATTTTTTTGGTAAGATCCCCTTCCATCAACAATTGAGTCAACAGGATGAATAACCTCCAAAGTATGGTCCCCACCTCTTGAATTGCTAGTTTGAACAAACGTGCATTTCTTTTGATCAAGCGTTTCCTCTGTTTAGATGGTGTTAAATTAGAGATGAGAAGGCAATGAAGATAAATAAAACAGTTTGGGTGTTCCTTTTTTTCCCTATTTTTTAGTAAAAAAATTTAATATGTAATCTTCTGTCAGGATCCTTATCATGGACCTGGTCAAGCAATGGGGCTTGCCTTCTCAGTGCCAGAAGGAATCAAGGTTCCTTCCAGCCTTGTCAATATATTCAAGGAGCTTCAACAGGATCTGGGCTGCTCAATTCCATCCCATGGGAATTTATTAAGATGGGCTGTGCAGGTAAATCTTCCAATCTTTCTAAACCTTGTCATCTTTATTGTTTGTTTCACATAATCTTTTCTTTAATTGAATGACCTTCTCCGATTGCTATCTAGATGATTTGTATGTTCTGATATAATTCTGATCATTGTGTTTAATGACTGTAGCTACACTGTATTGAGTATTGACACTTGTTCATCTGTTAAAAGTTATGCCTGAGGTATCTAAAAGTATTATACATATTTTAGATTAAATCAGAAAGAATGATTTTATCATTATAATTGAAATTTGAAGATAAATACTGTGATGAACAAGGAAACCCTTATGAGAGAGCGGATCACTCTTGTACAACTATATAAGGTTTTGGTTATAGAATATCATAATGAAGCTTCAATTTGCCAATTTGAAGCCTTGTTGTAGGTAAAATGGATTAAGCACTGTGAGTTGGTGAAACTCAATGACATTCTCTTTTGATGAACTATCAATGTAAAGGAAGTGCTTGTTTTTATATACTTTATTCTTACAATCGTCGTCGTCGTCATCGTCGTCGTCGTCGTCGTCATCATTATTACTGATGATATGATAATGTTTTTAACTCAAACCCTTTACCAGCTAAATACTTTGGAAGGAAGCATTCATACACAGTTAACACCATATAAATATACTCTTAACATGAATTCCACCATGCGGTAGAAAAAGTGAAAGAAAGAAAAAGGGAAAAGATTTCACCATCTCTGTTACATACATCACTTGCTGAATAGGGGCATTATTTTTGAGAAGTAGATCGTTCACTTACTGTTGATTCCAGAAGTGGCTAAATGGTTGTGGGTTCTCTTACCGACTTGGGACTTCTTAGTTCTATCTTTTCGTTTTTTCGTGAAGTTGCTTCAAGATTGGGGTGAGAACTTTTTCAAGAGAATCAGTGGAATATCGGAGGCAAAGAACAATGGGTCTTTAACAACTCTAAACGTCCATCATCCCAGTGTTCGATCAGTAGAAACCAATTAATGGAATATGATTTTGTAAGGAAGCATTGAGGAACAATAAGATTGAAAATCCCTTTGGAAAATCCTCCATCTCTTTGACAAATATAGAATTTAGTAGATGGAATGGGCTCTAATAAGCAAGGATTTAAAACTCAGTATAGTCTGAGTCAACTTGAACTCGGCCTTGACTGAGTCAGGTCCCATGGGACTTGGATCTGATGACATAGGACTTGGCCAAGTCCCAAAAGACTCGGGCGAGTCTTACATGACTTAGCCGACTCCCATGTCACTCGGACTAGTCGAACCAGGACTTTGCCGAGCCAAGTCCTGGGACTTGTTATTGAGGTAATGTGTAGTACTTTAGTAGATTTCTTGTGAATGGTATTTAGCCCTGACTAGCTATAGCTCTTGATAATATTTAACTGTTGATACTTGACAAGTGATGCCACCAACCGAAAAAAGAAAAAGCAAAGAAAAAAATACAGTTAGGGTCACAATCATGAAAAATGTATTAAAATAAAAACATTCAGCAAAATTTACACAAGGGGAATTTTTTCTTTTTTTTTATGACTTCTAGGGTTTTTTTTTAGGACTTGGGAAGAAAACCCACTGTGGCTCGGCCAAGTTGGACCGACTCAAAGGGTTCCAAGTCTGGGTTTTTATTCCTTCCTAGTATGTGAAGAAAATGAATGTTTATGCTTTCCTACATGAAGAGGGAGAAGAGGACCATCGTGGTGGATGATTGAAAACTAAAATAAAGATAAATGAAAGTACTGGAAACCAACATTGGGTTTATTGAAGTTGATCATTAAAGGTATTTCTAGGGGTAACCCTTGTCCCTCTGGTGCAGAATGGGTGTCTCCTCTGTCTCATTTTCTATGTTAGTGAAGTTATACTTCCTCCCTACAAATTATATAGGAAAAATAGAACTATGGAGCTACTTTTGTTGTAACATGAAAGTTTCCTTGTTTAATGGCTCTCTTTCATCCAATTGAGTCAATTTTATATGATGCTAAAGAAAAATGAGTGTCTTTAGGCTATCAATGGCTTTGACAAAAGACATCATTCTAAAATTAATATCTTTATTTTCTTGCTTGATTGCCTTTTGTTCTACAATATGATGACTCTCTATGCATAGCCAGTTTGTGATCTATTCTTTTACTGTTACCTACCGAAGAAGCTAACCTTGCCAATGTTGTCTTTCTATGAAGCTTTGAATATTTCTTGTGATCTATACTTTTATTGTTACCTACCTAAGAAGCTAACCTTGCTAGTGTTGTCTTTCTATGAAGCTTTGAACATTTCTTGTATTTTTTTATTACAAAAAATCATTTTACCAATTAGAAATGTGTTCTGTGAAAATTTGTGGTTTTATATCTTCTAGCTGGTAAACAAGCTCAAACAGTATATTTTGTTGTAGGGAGTTCTTCTGCTAAACACTGTTCTTACTGGTATGTGACTCTTTCACCCAAGTAACTTGTGAGCTACATATTCCGGTATTAAAAAACTCTCAGAGATCATTCTTTTGTTTGTGCTGAGTGTTGATCGATCAGCATTGAGTTGTTTTTTTTTTGAAACGGTAACAAAACTTTATTAAAAAGAGAAAACAAGTACAAAGCTGAAAAAGTAAAAAGAGAAAAGTTAAAGAGAAGGTAGAAGAGTATTATACCAACCCTAACCCAATTACATAATCACATCTACCCCTGGAGACAACCTCTCAACCCCTTGCTTGGCTAGTGCATTTGCGATCGAGTTGGCTGATCTAACCTCATGACGAAAAGAGACATGTAGAGTGGCCGAAAGCTCCCTAATTTCATTAAAATAGAATTGAAATTTCCAAGGGAAATCTTTTTGGTTAGATACCCAAGTGATCGCATTTGAAGAATCACTTTCCACCACAAGAGCACCAATATATCTCCTTGCAAACAACCGAAGACCCTCCAAAATAGCTTACACATCGGCTTCATTCGAGTCACAAATGCCCACATTCTTAGAGAACATAAGGAGCACCTCACCCTTACAATTATGCAACATGCCTCCAATTCCTGTCGGCCTTGGCTTACCCTTGAAGCTCCATCCACATTGAACTTTAAAACCCCAAAGGGTGGGGGAGACCAAGGGACGGATCTTCTCTCCTTAAAAGGGAGACACCCTTTACAAGCTTCCCAATTATAGATAATATCATTCAAGTTTATATTTGCAAACTCCTTTTGAATTGAAGCCCATTTAGCAATCCTAAAAGCAACGTTATCTATCAAATCAGCCACCGAAGATGAAGAGCCTCTAAATATCCTCTCATTTCTTTCCTTCCAAATAGAACATAAAGTAACAAAAGGAATCATTCTCCATAATAAACGCCCACAGCCAATGAAGCACCTACCACGCCAAGCATTTGCCGCTTCCGCTATATTCTTCGGACAACACCAAGCAATACCACACCTCCTAATAAAGCCATTCCAAACGTGGACGGCCACCTCACAATGAAGGAATAGATGATTAATCGTCTCATTCTTCTTACCACACATTGTGCAGGTGTCTAGAATATTGGTAGAAGTCATTCCTCTCTTTCTTAGATTATCAACAGTGGCCACTTTTGATGCAACCGCTAGCTAACAAAACACCTCAACCCGAGGAGGAACCAACCCCAACCATAAATGAGTCGAAGGAGTCAAGTGGGTGGGGTTACATTCCAAAGTTGAGTAGAAAACTTTAGCGGAGTTGTATGCACATTCATTATGAGAGAGCTTTGCCACTGGATTCTTAGCCTTTTTGGTCCATTGTGCACTTCCCTAATTACGACGGTACTATTGTACTTTTGTTGGGAAAGTCCCGCATCCCACATCGCTTAAGTAATGGGTTTGACATGGCTTCATATACTTGTTTGGGCCTTCCACCTACAAGCTCAAGCTTTTGGGTTGGTACATGGTATTAGAGCGGGTTCCGATCCCGTCGTTCTTGTGTAGCCCACTTGGCAGGCCCATTCATGAAATCTTATTGGGGCCTGCACGTGAGGGGGAGTATTGGGAAAGTCCCACATCCCACATCGCCTAAGTAATGGGTTTGACATGGCTTCATATACCTGTTTGGGCCTTCCACCTATAAGCTTAAGCTTTTGGGTTGGTACATGGTATCTTACACTTTTTGTTCTTATTTTCTAGTGAGAAGCCCTCAAGCTAACTCCCATGCAAAAAAAGGTTGGGAGTTGTTCACTGATGCTGTAATCCGAACAATTTCACAGAAAAAAAGTGGAGTAGTGTTTCTTCTATGGGGCAATTCTGCTCAAGAGAAGTCAAGGTAAATCACGCAATTAGCTTTGTTAGATTTGGGGACAATGATACCATTGAAATTCTTTTTTTTTAATGGCTTTCTTACCCCTTTTTCTTGAAAGTTTATGGTCATCTAATATCTTTTTGAATGGAAAATTTGAAAACAATGATGCATGTAGTGGTTGGGATATGTCTGAATATTGCATAGTTTCTGCCTTGTGCAATATAGTGCAAATTGCAATACTATAAACTACAGCTCAGAGCTGTATGTTTCCTATAAAAATGTGAGATCTTCTTACCATTCAGAAAAACAAGTGAAATATATATATATATTTTAATGTTGGTGTGAAATATTGTTATCCCTTCATTTGAGTTGGATGACCACTACTATGACTATTATGGCCCATTCACCTACTTTGTATTAAATTCCAAGGAGTTCATGGTAAAGTGGGTATATATATGGGACCCTCACTTTTCTAGGATTTGATTTACCAGGGTTATGTCCACGTAATCATTTCCTACTGAAGGCAGAGACTATTTCATCCCCATTTGTGAATCTTCACCCTCTTCAGTTTTAGTTCCCTTCATAGAAAGGCACATGCCCTTAATATTTTCACTTTGACCTTGAAATTTAAAAGAAGCCTTTCATATTCAAATATAACAATACCAGGGCTGCCCCAATGCATCCTTAATCGTCACATCTTGTGAATTTACTGAATATTTGGAAAGTACACAGATTTTCTGTCAGAAGCTGATCACTTGCTATTTCACTATTCATTTCGATGTCATGTTCTCACAAAAAAATTAATAAGTTGTTAGAAACCGCATTTGGTCTTATCCTCTCATCTGTTTGGGATGGTCATGCATACGAAAAATAAAAAATGCCATTGGATGAAAATCTATTTTCCCCTAATCTTTCCTTTTTTTTGGCTGAAATGTTCTGATTAACAGAAAAACCTTGCATGCAGATTGATTGATGAAGCAAAGCACCACATTCTCAGAGCTGCTCATCCTTCTGGTTTATCTGCACACAGAGGTTTCTTTGGATGCAGGTTAGTGTTATCCATGATTCACAACAGCTTCACTGCAGGTTTCCATCCATGTTTGCTTGAAGTTCTCATGCTATTTTACTGTGAAGTTTGATGTCATTTCAAAGTATTTATTCAATAAAGTTGATCAATCTCCAAAATATTGATTACCATCCTTGCCATCTGCTATGCTTAGGTACTTGAGATTTTTTGTGTCGAAGAGGCTTTACTATTCTGTTGATGTAAATATTCTAAGAAATTATACCGTTCAAAGGAAAGGCCAAGAGATTATTTAAAGTAATGTGTACATGCTTTTCAAATTACAACTACTTGGATATTATGGATTTGGTTTACTGCTGACATACATGAAAATGTACCGCCTATAATGGCAGTGAAAAAGGTACTTCATTGAAAGAAGTGCATGGGAAACACCCCTCCATAGCGTTGAAACAAGGACTCAATGAAGCAGACACCAGAGAGGGGATAGGAAAATGTGGTTTCTGGTAAATAGCATCCTAACACTGTTAGTTTTAGTGTTTCAGTGAATATGGGCAGATTTCCCTTGAATTTGAAGTTACTAATCCACTCCATAGTCCATACCTAATACCATGTTATTGTTGTGGTTTGGTCCTTGAGGCTAAGGCTGGTCCTTTCATATTTCCATGAGCTCTACTTGTTGGATATTGTTTTGCAATCTTTCATGAATTACTGAGAAAAGGCTTGACACTGATAGCAAGAGTAGGAACTGAGAAAGATGGAACTGTAAATCTGTAACTAGTTTCTCCACCTAAAGTAGGCAGACAAAATTCTCTGTCAGCTTCTGTACGTGGCATGTTAAAGAAAGTCCAATTATATCTGATAAAAATGGAAAATGGATTCCACGGTATTTTCTCATGGTTATATCACCATTGTGGAACCTTTTGTCATTTGTGTTTAGCTTGCTAGATCTAACCCGTTCCTTTCATTTGTTGTTGAACAGGCATTTTTCTCAAACAAATCAGATCTTGGAGGGAATAGGAATTTCACCCATAGATTGGCAACTTTAGTGCTACAACTAAGTGCTTGTTTCTTTTTCTTGTTCGATTTTGTCACCCTTTGGCAATACCCTCCTGAGCTTCTCCGACGAGACATTTATCAGCTGATATGAGTTTCTTGGCCAGTACATACATTTATTTGTGATTTCATTATTAGATATAGGCTTTGACACTTCTGCATAGCCTTAACTAGGGCTGAAGCCTTTGGTGTTGTATCATAACTTGATGCTTATGTAACGTTTGTCTAATAATCTGGAAAAGAAATATCTGTTTGCTCAGCTTCCAAGTTTGTTTTATGATATATTTTGATAATGAGTTTTTGCTCTTGCCACTCCTGTTGGACACATTATTCTCCATGATAGCATGAACTGGTCCTTGAGGACCTGATGGTGTTTACTAATTCAAAATCTGACTGGAATTCCCCTTGACGGAGATTCCAGATGGGGGATGTAAACAGGTTGGCTTTTGGATGGGCCGTCGCTGGACATGGACCCGACTCAAAATATAAGAAACCATTCAGTTGCAACTTGCAAGGATGAGCAGCTATCTTAAGAACCAGAAGCTCTTATAGATCAACTTTGTAGAAAACAATATTAAGTTTTATGTTTGAAATTTTTTTTTGTTGGATCCATCAGGTAACTGAGTAATCAGAGGTTCATGTACATCCTTAATTCTTTTTTTTTTTTTTGTATCCTACATCGTTAATTCTTAATACCTGTCAAATCATGTGTCCTTAATCCTTAATTATTAATTCTATATTAAGTGTGTGTGCATCTGCAGCAGAGGAAAACTGTTCCAACTGTTTGTGCAACTCAAATTTCTGTTATTTGGTGCGATATCTTTTACAAGTTAAAGGCAAAATTTTGAACTGATGGAGAGGAAATTAAATTTTGATGAGGGTGAAGGGTGGGATTCCTCACCTGCATAAGAAAGGAATTCAGCAGAGTTAATTTTTGAATTTTTTTTTTTTTTCTTCTGGATAGGCATGATTCCGAAATCTCTGGGAATGTTAAGGCATGACTCCAGACGTCAAAATGAGACCAAACGTTCACGTTTTCTTCTAATGTTATCTAAGTTATACAAAAAGATGGTGAATCATAAAAATTAAAAAAACTCCTTGAAGAAAAACCGTCCTGGTTAATATCAGCCAACTAAAAAACTGATCAGCATCACCGGCAACCATGATTATGATAGTGCCCCTTCCGCAGAAAACTTGTTGCACAAACGTGCCCTACTTAGTCGGAGCTAGGACCGTGGATCTAATGGGGTCAATTGAGCTTCGAGCAGTGCCGATTAAGGATTGCAAACGGATCAGTTCAGGTCGGAATCATATTAGACCCGAACTAAGACCCGTTTCTAAATAACAGTTTCCAATTCGGGTCTAGTTTTAACTCGGAACAACCTATTTTGATCGTTTCATGTTTGGATCCGGTTCTAGATCCGGGTCCACCTAAAGGAATGGAATCTAGTTCCAAAATCGGTTCTAATTTCTCTTCATTTTTTATTTTTTTTCCTTAAAATAAGCGTATCATTCAACTTCTAAAGTGCATTAAGTCTACTACCTCTAATATTATATATAAAAATATTATTAAAAAAAAGTTATTTTTGATGTACAGTTTACAATATCAAAATTTCATATGTTGGGTCTCGGGGTCCACGGGTTGGAAACTTATATGGACCCTGAATTGGATTCGTTTATCAAACTGAACTTAAATTGTACCCGTTTATCAATCGAAACCTAAAATAAGCTCCATACTTGGTTTTTTGTTCGGAGAATTAGATACCCGATTGCAACCCTAGTGCAGATGGTGATGAACTGGGTCAGCTTTAGCCGGGCCAAGTCCAGCTCAAGTCATCTGTCCTAGTCTAGGGCATTGGTTCGGTGAAGAAATGGGCACGAACATATCGGTTCGGCATGGTGAGCGATTGGCGACACCCGAGACAAAGCTGATAAAAAACTCCGCAATAGTACTCGCCCATTCGCACCAATTCATTACATCGAGGGCAGAAGAAGACGACGACGACGACGAAGCTGAGTCGAAGCAAGTGCTGGTGTTGAATCCTAACAAGGTTTTCTAATGGCAGAAGCTCCTTCCGGGCTTCGAATCCTTCTTCACCAGCACGTGAAGGAACGAGCCCCTGTTCCGATCTCAAGCCATGCCGATCGAGATAGAGTCCTTGTAATCTCTATCTCTAATTACAATGCCTTTTCAAAGACTTCTAAAGACATCAGCTTTAGTGTTTATTTGGTTTCTGTAAAAGAGATTGTATGAATTCAGATCACTTCTTTTGCTTCAGGAAGTGTTTAGAAATGCTCTTTCACAAAAGGGACCGCCATCAAGTTTTGCTCTTCAGGCAGTGCAAGAGGCTATAAAACCTCAGGTCTTGGCTCTCTTTGTTGTAGCACTCTCTGTGTTTTTATTTATGTATGCATGTTCTGAGGAAACCCCGTTGTTTGGATTGGCCTTTGTGTTTGTTCCCTTTGACTGAAAAAGCACAATCAATTTTTTTTTTTTTTGACAGAAGCAAACTGTATTGGTTCTGGACGAAAATCAGTCATTAGAAAATGCTCTTCGAACATTACTGCAGGAACTGGTGGTAAGTTACATTTGGAATACTGTCATTCACTGTTCTTATGATTCTGATGTTTTTCTTGTGTAAATGTATTGTCTGACTCTTTTTTTAACATCAAGATGGGATCTTTTATTGATTTTCACAAATGGGATGGCCGGGCTGTCCTTACGCATGGGATGGCCTGGCCAGTGTGGCCCACCTGAAAGCGTGACAATCAGGCAGGGGGTTTGAAAGATCTTCCATGACCCACCTTTGTGCAAAAAATGGTGTAACCATTTGATCATGAGAGGTGGATCTTGGAGGGTGGGGAGGGAAGTGAGTGTGAGAATTTTGATTGATCATAAGGTGGGTCCCACAGGCCAAGCTGTCCCTGATAATTCTGCTTTATATTTATAACTAACTTGTATTTCTAGAACCATTTTTTGCTCAAATGTATTTTTTTTCTTTTGGGAACTAGAACCCACGCAATCTCACTTACACACTCAAGTCCCTTACCAGCTGAGTTACAGCTTGGGAACAGTGCATTTTTTTTTTTTTTCATTTTTGAATACACCAAATGGATTTAATTGTTAATGTGGATTGAGGATCCTAATATGTTTGCCTTTAGTCTGAAACCAGTTGTCAACCAGCTTCCTTGCTATCTTTGCACATGCATTGTCTGTGTGTAATATTTCAAATGCCTCAAGATGGCATTTGTATACTTCCATGCTTCCCAAGAACTCTTTGATAGTATGGTTAAGTGGCCTCCAGTTTCGGAATAATTTCAAGGGTTTTCAACATCAAATTTATTAGGGTTTTGAAAGTGACTCATCACAATTAGTTCCTTTAGAACCAAGAAGATTGTTAGGTCGAAGCCTTTGCCATCTAGATGCTCAAAATTGAATTATAATGGATCGTAGTCGCATCACTTCTGGTTTTCAAGACCCAATCATGGTAGGAAGCTTATTTCAAGTTGGAGATAGCTCTATTAAGTGGCCTTCTGCAGCCAGCCCACCCGAGTTGCTGGTTTGAGATCCATCATGACCACTTCACATTCCCCCTACTCCTATGATTTTTCAAAAAAAGAAAGAAAGAAAGATCGGTAAAATCTGTGATCAATGTCATCATGGATTACCTGGGGGTTTATGGATTTTTCTATAAACCTAAAATGCCTACAGTAGACATGGACGTACCTAAGCACCGGAAAAAAATCTTATGGTTTACTTGTCAACCATGTTGTCCAGATACACATATCCATATTTTATTGTATCCAGTAATTCATTTTTTGTTGAAGTCTTTCCTTTCCATATCATGCCGTATCTGCATATGAGTTTGTCAACTGTCCTGAGGCTTAATCTGTGGGGTCTATTTGATGCATACCAAATCAGGGGGGATGATGGTTTAGTATAAAGCTGTTCAAGGCCAATAGTGGACCACGGGTCTCGAATCACATGCTTTATTTTCTTTTTGTTTCATTACAATTTGTGGCCCTTCATTTCAAATTTTCTTCCACTGTCACTGGACTTCAATTCTTTGAACTCATCCTGCTATCTATTTATTTATGCTGATTGGTTTCCTTTCTTGATATCTAGACATCTGCAGTTCAGTCAGTGGTGTTGAATCACATGCTTTATTTTCTTTGCTGTTTCCTTACAATTTATTGCACATAATTTTTAGCAGTCCTTTTATGTTTTTCCTTCTTCTCTGGACTTAAATTCTTTGGACTCATCCTGCTCTATTTATTTCTACTGATCATTTTCATTTGTGACATGCAGTCATCTGCAGTTCAGTCAGGGGAACAGGTTATGCAACATGGGAGGTCAATTGATGATACGGAAAATATCCATGGTCAAATACCAAGACTTCTTGGTTCGTGCAGAGAAACAATCTTGTATTTTTACATCGTGTTCTTTGCTTGCTTGGTTCATACTTTTTGGTGGTCATTTATAATTATATATTGCATATCGGCGCCTAACCACTGCTGTGATCTTTCCCCACTTTAAGTTATTTTCTAACAATTATTATTTTGGTTTTTTCTTATCCATGTAACTATATATTTTGTTTCTGTTAGATATTGTGTTGTATCTATGTGAGAAAGGCCATGTTGAGGGTGGTACTATATTCCAGCTGCTTGAAGACTTGACAGAAATGTCTACAATGAGAGACTGCAAAGAAGTTTTTGGTTACATTGAAAGTAAACAAGATATATTGGGCAAGGTGTGTAAATTCACTGCTTCAATGAGCTTCTGGTTGTTGTTATTATCTTGTGATTAACGAATAATTGAAGATCTTGATTTGTAAACTGGGGATTTCTATATTATCGTGAAGGCATCTGGTTAATTATTTGCAGCCAGAGCTGTTTGGGAGAGGGAAGCTTGTGATGTTAAGGACTTGCAATCAGCTTCTTCGTCGACTCTCAAAGGTATTACACATTCCCAAAAATGTTTTTCCCACTTGGAACGATCAGTGTTAGTGACCCTAACAAGTAGAGTTAAAGAGGTATTCATTGGTCACCTTTTCTTCTTTTAGATGGTATCATTATTCATGATACAGTAACTGTTCCCAAAAGGAATGTTGCTAAAATTGTGAAATTACAATTATATACACTAACATAGACCACTTCCTAGCAGTTGGTTTAACTAAAGGATACTTCTCTTAATTCTCCATCGGTTACTGACAAAATCTGAGTTTCCAGGCAAATGATGTGGAGTTTTGTGGACGAATTCTTACATTTCTTGCTCATTTTTTCCCTTTGTCTGAGCGCTCAGGTAATCATTACATCTCTCTCTCTCTCTCTCTCTCTCTCTCTCTCTCTCTCTCTCTCTCTCTCTCGTGTTAATAATTTTTTTATAAGGTCTCTGGTGTGGGTAATTCACGTTGCTTTATTTATAATAATTAAATTTTTTTTAGCGGTGAACATTAAGGGAGTCTTCAACAAATCCAATGAAACAAAATATGAAAAGGATGCTCCTGATGGTATGGATGTGTGCTACTTTATGATTTATTTGTAATTTAATTTTTTTGTGCTGATAATTATCTTTTATAATCCATCAATGTAGAATTTGTATATAGCGTTGTAACTCAGCCAATTTTTCCAGGCATTTCTGTTGATTTCAACTTCTACAAGACCTTTTGGAGTTTGCAGGTCACTTGCCAATACTTTTCTCAAGAGATGAATTTTTCAAGAAAATGCATTTTTTCTTAAATATTTTCACTATCCTTCTATGAATATTTTATTTGGGTTTCTCTTGGTAGAAAACAATTCAATTATCCTCTAAAAAGGAATGGTTTCTGCGAAGCAGGCTTGTGTTTATAGCTATGGTGCCCATATATGGCATGGATACGGCAAGAACACGCCATGGACATACACATAAAACTGAAGTATTGGATATGTTGTCCATTTTGAAGTATCAGGGATCATAGGTCTGTACTCATTAAAAATTGACAACAGATCTTCTCTTTGATGATTTTAAATATGTTAAAGTGAAAATGAGGTGCAACAGTATAAGGCCTGAAAGCCATGAAAGAGGATGACCTATGACAGAGAGAAAGCTCTTCCACACAGAGTTACACATCAATATGTAACACTTCGAATGAGAATTCCTTTCTGCATTGCCTATCCCTTCAATGTTAGCATCATCAAGTACATGAGTGAAAGATACTTGTGAAGTACAGCAATCTCCCATACAATATTGGGGAATCCTTGGGTATGAAGAATTTACCTTAAGCCCATTGAATTGCTCATGAAGAATCCTTGTGTTAATAAGAAGATAAGATTTCTTGCCACCATTCACCGAGAAAAAAGAAAGGCTCCCAGCCACTGCTTCCTTAAGACCAGTTGAAGGGGCTCTTACCTTATCATTCAATTGAAGGGGCTCTTACCTTATCATTCAAAAAGGAGCTTCCACATCAGTTTCATTAGGCGCAGACACATGAAGAGGTCTAGATAATGCAATGGGGTGAAAAATCTCTTAAAAGACCACGAGAACTTGCTAGATCTGGCTTAACACCTGAATGACCATCAGACTTATCATTATTATTTGAAAGGTATCTTCACATCATTATTAGCATTGAAAAGGTAATGGATTACCTTTATTTCACCCACACAACAAACAGATATACTCTTAATAGTAATGGGCCAAAAGCTCATGTTCAAATCAAATACAGTGATATAAACTTCTACCATCATAACAGTGTCCTGGAACCTCTACATATCAGAAACCATAATTCTGACAAACTCTTTTGTAACTGTAGCCGAACTGTGGAAAAGATAACATTTGCTCGCACTTTTATAGCTACAGTATCCACCGAATTTGATATATTACTGAAGAACCGATTGTTCCTCTACGACCAAATCAACCACATGAAGACAGATAGGCTACAACCCTGCACAGTAGATCCTCTTCAAGAAACAAAGCTGAACTTTCAAGTTTCCAGTAACAACAAAACTGTATGTCGTATGTCCGACCACATCCCAAAAAGAAAAATTAATTTCATGCAGTTTTTGTAGATGGGCAAGGAATGAGTGAATGAGGTACAGCTTCTGCATCCCTTTAAGTGTAATGTGCATGCATTAACAATAAACAACTGGGTAGCCTCTCCTAGGATGATTAAGCATTAAATTTCTATCTGGAAGAGCAGTCCAGAAGCTAGTACCTGCAGTGGAGTATATATTTTCCCTTTATAAGAAAACTCATCAGACCCTAGTCTCCTATTATGGAAGAAGTCGTACATCAGCTTCCCAGTGAACCCCCTTATCCTATCCAAGGATGAAAATAGCGGTAGCGGCGGGCGTAGCGGCCTGCCGCCAAAACGCTACGTAGCGGGCGATACGTAGCGGGGCGATTTGGAAAAATCGTCAAAAAAATATGAAAAAATTCTAGAAAATCTAGAATATTGGAAAATGGGAGAAAATGTATTTTTTTTGCAAAAGTAACTAAGGTAAGGGGGCGTAGCGGTCCCCTCACTATATGAGGTCCTGTATCGCTGTATAAATAGAAAATAATAGTAATGATCATTTTTTTTCACATGTGTTCATGTTGCTAGGTTATGCTAACCTAGAAACTAATGAAAGGCTCAGAAAAGAAAAAAACTATATCATGAAATCAAGACTTAAGAGTACCTAGAGAAAAAAATACATCTACTAAAGGGGGTGTCTAATAGGATGTACTTAGAGAAGAACTCTCTGGATCGACTGTAATTCGGCGAGATCATGTGCTTTTTGGTGTTCTTTTAAACATAAAAAGGTAGAAGAGTTGTGTAGAAATGTTATTTGAAGAGAAGAAGAAAAGAAATAAGTCTTATTATGCATTTTAAAAAAAATTGAAAAGTAGAAATTTTTCTCACCCCGTAGCGGCCCCGTAGCGGTCGTAGCGGCCCGTAGCGGCCCCGTAGCGGACGTAGCGGCCGCTACGGGTGCGGCGGCCGATAAATCGGCCGTAGCGTAGCGGTGGCGGCCGCTACGGCCGATGTAGCGTAGCGGCCGCTATTTTCATCCATGATCCTATCTCGAAACCAGAATTCGAGAGTTAGTCTCATCCTCTGTGATATAAACATTCTAAATAATGGGTATCAACTCACCAAAAACGATAATCTCATCACCACCACGGAGGTCCATTGAAATTCAATTTAAAAACTCCCCGAGGAAGAGTCTTTCGAATAGGACTGATTTTATGTCCTTGACACCTTGTGGACTATTGTTAATAACCTCCAATAGTCTAACCCACTCTTAATGAGACATCTTTAAATTTTAAAAAGCATTTTTTTTTCTCCGCTTATAGGAAGCTGTTGAGACAGAGCAATAGAGCTTGACATGATGTGTCCATCAATGTTGGCCGTTATAATACTTCTCATGTTAGGTTAAATATGCAGAATTGTATTTCCAATTCACTTAAATTATTTGTATTGGGGCTTTGGGGTTTCAGGAGCATTTCTGTGATCCTGCTTCCACAACAGTTGGCCCCATCAAGTGGCAGAAATTTTCATCCAACTTAATGGTGCGTATGCTTCAGCAAATTATACTGCTTCTGTTAGCTACAAATTGTTGTATATTTCTGTGTGGGTACATCTTTTCATTTTGTTAGCTGTGGCAACATGTTTTATCTGTTCTATCTTATAGAGACACTTTTTCTTGAATTATAAATGTTAGGTTGTGTTGGATACCTTTGAGGCTCAGCCTTTGAGTGAAGATGATGGAAATGCAAACCATCTGGAGGAGGAAGAGGCAGCAGCTTTCAACATAAAATATCTGACAAGCAGTAAATTAATGGGGTTGGAGGTAACCGAATTGATCAAGCAAGTCTCTGCAAAAAAGAACTAAATTTATGTTATTAAGATCATTTCTTTATTATTTGTTTGTAAAAAAAAAAATTTATCACCATTTTTTCTTCCATTTTGCAGTTGAAGGATCCAAGTTTTCGTCGCCATATTCTTGTGCAATGCCTTATATTGTTTAATTATCTTAAGGTATGCTATTGGGATCATACAAAATGCGTCTGCTTTAATGCAGTAGGCCTAAGCCACCTGCTTAGGCGATTTTTGACAAACGGATGTTTCATATAAAAAGAAGTTACATATGCAGTCGGGGGGCCTTGTTCCCTCCACATCTGGGCAATGAGTATGTATTGATGTACTTCATATCATACCTTGCCAAAAGTAGTGGCTGTGAGACCTGACATGGAATCTGACATGTTCTAGGCATCTTTAAGGAGTGTGCTATCATCTTATAATCTTGCTTTCTTGGAGACCCCATCTCCTATTAAACTAAGATAAGTAAATTACTAAATCTTAGGAAATCACCTATTTATGAAGGCAATATGGCTTTATATATATTTGAATGTTATGGCTTGACATGTAATTCATATTTTCTTAGTTTAGTAATAGTGAAGAGTAAGTACTGAATAATTGTAATATAATCATATTTTGGTATGAATAATCATGATATACCATAGTATGAGTGTTTGATGCAACATGCATGTTGATATTCCAAGCTACAATGGAGATTTTTTTTTCTCATTTGAATGGTGACGAATTTATTAAAAATAGATAAAGCTGTACATTGTTAGAGAGTAATACTGAGAGTGAGGGCAAGGCCCAATCAAAACAAGAGTCAAGAGTCCAAAAATCGGTCCTCTGTCTTTCTCTTGCATGTTCACATTTGACCTTATGATATGCATAACATTTTAAAAATTGGTCCTCTCTGTTTTCACCACTTAGATGGGTCATTTAATTTGAGAAAGGCTCCATAATTTGTGTTTTCCATATTCTGTCCATGGAGTGAGTATGCATTGAAATGATACAAGTTTTTTTTTACTGTTGTTGTTACCTGTTGGATTTACTGTGTTTATATATTTATCTTTTGTTGCTGTCTAAGTTAAATTTTCAATTTATCTCTGTTCTGCTCTTGTAGACACCTGGGAAAAATGACAAGGATGGTCCCTCAGAAAGCATGGTTAGTGCTTAACCGTATTGTTTCTGTATAATGTGAATTACTTTACTCGTTGTATGTGTTATCTGGAGCAAGAAGACTGCAATGTTTGTTCATATCAGTTATTATGGTTCTTCATTCACAATGTTGCTACACATTAACGCATCCAATTTGGAGATCTCTATCAATTTGTGTGGAGTGTGGACATGTGTTGACTTTTAACAAGGATGGTTTGTTTTTGTTTGGGTTCCAGTGCTACGCCTATTCCAAGCAAGTGACCTGTGTTGAGACAATAATGGGATAAAATTACAGTTTGCCTTTTTCTTTTCCTTGTTTGTTTATTTTTTCTGTTTTTTTACTTTTGAATTTCATCACTTTTTTGTCAATAATTTATATATATAGTCATCATTATCATCAACAACAACAAATAAAAATAATAATAATGATGATGATGATAATAATAATAATAATAATTTCTATATATATTTGTTGTGATGTCTTGTCTATGCATATGTATTGAAATTTTTTACTGTTGTAAACTTGTAATCAATGAAAAAACCGTAAATATTGTCCTTTTTTTTATAGACGCTCTTAACAGTAGGTGGCATGCCTCTGAGTTCTGCCCAATACCAACATGCACATGTATCTTCATGCATGCTAGTTTCATCACTCAGCTCTTTCTAAATTGTTTCAGCATTTTAGACAAACTTAATATGATGAACATAGTTCCTGATTCCAGAAAGAAGAAATTAAGTCTTGTGATGAGCGTGTAAAGAAGCTTCTTGAAATGATTCCACCGAAAGGAAAGGACTTTCTTCACTACATTGAGCACATATTAGAGCGAGAGAAAAACTGGGTAAGTGTGATACACTTGGTTTTCCTCTCACTCTATTTTATAGGTGCAGCTCCTGTTATGCTGTATGTACTTTGTCTAACATCAATTATTTTAGATTTGGTGGAAACGTGATAGTTGCCCTGCATTTGAAAAACAAGCTACGGAGCCAAAAACAGGTCAAGAAGCAGTGAGAAAACGGTGCGTATTTTTACTTGTTCTATCCAAGAGAATGGTGCATTTATTGGTTCTGTCCAGAACATTTGCACCCTTATTAATTCATTTCGTACCTCTGTACAGTGGTTACTTTTGTTATTAATTCCTTCTTTATTTGATCTCTGTAGGCTTTAATCTCATCTAAGCACAATGTTGGCCGAGGACCCTGTGCCTTGGGAAGTGGAGAGGTCTTGTGTTTGACACCTACCTTTGTTGGCCACCTCCCATAGTTTTACCCGGTGCATATGGATAGGAGAGTTTGCATGTGCCTTTAGGAATTAGTTCTCGGTTGTCCAGAATCGAGTGTCTCTCGGGCTCAGGGCCAAAGGCTCATGGGCTGGGCTGGGCGGGAGATACTCTAGGTTATAAAAAAAAAATATTGTCCGTTTTTATATTTGTTCCTTTCTTTCTTTGCTCTTTTCCTTTTTGCTTTTTATTTCCCTTCCTTTTGCCTTCTGGCTTTAGCTAACTCTCGCACTTGAGGTTTTTTTTTTTTATTTAATTGAAAGGTAGTACTTGAGTTTGATATGGATAAAGGTGTGAACCCATGTTTTTTTAACGGAATAAGAATAAAAGAAAAATAATAGAAGGAAGAATGAAACTTGTAGATCAACACTGCTCTTCAAATTTAACAAGTGTTGCACAATTTACTCTCGACTTTATAAAGCAGCATGCCAGAACATGGCCCACAATGTTCTTGGATAGATGACCACAGAGATCAAGGGATATTGTTCGAAAATCTCATCCTTTCTTTTTTTGTCTTTCTCCTTCAAAACAAGGTCTTTAATTTACCGTGTTGTTCCTCTTACAATGAAACCTGATCATTCTATTCATTGCATTTCTACAGCAAGCAGCGGTGGAGATTGGGAAACAAAGAACTCGCTCAATTGTGGAAGTGGGCAGATCAGAATCCTGTATGTTAGAGTTAGACATATCTATTTCAGTTCTACTCATCTGTTGCTTTACCAGCACCTCTGAGAAGCAAAACAAATTGACCTATTAGCATCACTGTTGTTCTCTTAGGCCGTGTTTGGTTCCTTGCCATCTGGGTGGCATATCTGGAGCAGATAGCAAGAACCTAAATGCAGCCTTTGCCATTCTCCACATATTATGGCAAATTCCTTTCATGAAAGATTTTTCTTTTATGACAATTTTTCAAATGCATTGCGTGGCGAGTACAAATCATCAATGCTATACTAGTTCTCAGACAATATGCTGCTTCAATTGATGCTAAAAACTAATTCTTGGGGTCCGTTTGGGTGTGGGGAGGGTGGGGGTGGGAAAGCATGACATTTCCTAGGTAGGAACATGATACCTTGGCAACATGAATTGTAGTAACTTAAAACATGGTTCTCCAAAATAAAAAGCATGGCCAGAACACAAGGGAAATGTTTTGACAATGAGAATAGCAGTGCCCAATTCAAATTTAGTAAATGAAGTGTTCTACTCTCTGCCATTCCCTTTTAGGTTGTCTTACGTTTCAAATTGCATCGTTTTTTATAAAATCTGGCTTTATTTTCAATTAATGTTACAATTCTACAATTTTATGAAGATCTTTTATCCATCTATGATCCTTTGTTCTTTGGTTTTCATTTGCATTCAGAATGCTATGACTGATCCTCAGCGTATAAGAACCCCTTCTGTTACAGAGTACTGGAAGCCCCTTGCTGAAGATGTGAGAATCTCAAACTTTTACTTATATTTTTTACTTAAGCAAATTTCTTAAATGTGGCTGAAAAAGGAATAAAGAAATGCTACTAGGTAGAATTATTCTTCAAGTAATAACATTCTTTTGATTTTTGTTGTTTTTATTGTTATTGGTTATATTATTTGAGAGGCAATGGAAAAAAGATATTAAAGAATTATAAAAGTGGAACAGTTTCAAGTAAAAGAAATTACAATAGATCCTATCCAATGAGGTCGTGGACACATCCCCTCCTATTTCTAATGTTGAACCGGGTTTCCTCATTGTTTCACTCACACTCCTGCCTTGGCAAGAGCATCCCATCACTGATTGGGAATATCCACAACTTGCACCTTCTTGGATGAAATCATATTTCAATTATCATTCATCGTTATTTAATCTAATCTCCAGTGGGTCACAATTGATTTAATGGACTCATTCTTTTGTACAGTTATTCTTCTTCTTCTTTTATTTATTTATTTATGTATTTATTTTTTAATGGTACTACTATTTTTATTCTCCCTTTTGTCTTAAACTAAGATCTTTTATCCCTAAAGAAAAAGATATAACCTTCACCAACAATAAGGCATTCTTTGACTAGGTTTCCTCTAGTAATGGCTCAAAGAAGTTAATTAAAGATAATATTGTGCTCTCTTGTGGCCAAGATCTCTGCTTTGTTTTCATCCACCATGGGCCGGAGATTGCATTAAAATTTCCCTTTATTATTATTTTCGATTGTCCCGGATGCCCCATATTACTGGGTTCTGACCACACTTCCATCAGCGTGAAGTTTCCACCAACCAGATCTTAGTTGTTGGCCTCTTTCCTTGCAACGACCTTCATGGCTTCCGTGTTCATCACACCACTCCATTCTGTATCCAAATTCAGAGATGTGAGTCCCATAACACCTTATGCCTTAGCTAATAGGCTCCCAAGAAGCAACACAGATCTAGTTTTCAACTGCCAAGTATATTCATAGGCTTTCCCTTAAAAAATCCTTTCATAGAAAGGAACAACAAATGGATGTTGACAACACAATGAACAAGTGCAATGGATACCTCCATTAACCAACAGATAAAGCATTTATTATTACTGCTACCTACGAAAGATATATCATCATCATTGTCGTTATCATTAGTGAGGAATGATCATGTACGATTGGCCTATTACCACTTGTAGTACATCCTCGAAAATTTTTGTGAGGTTACTAATAATTGGATTAAACTCTCCCCTCAAAAAGTGGGATGTGCTTGATTGTCATGTTAGATTGGTGCGAGATACATATTAGGCTCAGTACAAAAGCAAATATCACTTGGATCGAGTGATGTAAATGGCAGTTACTTATCATGGGGAGAATGGTCTTAGTTTAACAGTTTGCCTTCATTAAAAGTGGGCCTAATATATGGATTTTGCTGGGTTTCAACTTGTGAATTTGTGATACATCCAGCGATATGTGAGCATTTACTTTATTCCTATTCTTCTTGTTATCAATAATAAACCATTTGGTCTGAATTTCAGATGGATGTCTCAGCAGGCATAGAAGCCGAATATCACCATAAAAACAATCGTGTAAGTATTAATTTTAACATCATGGATTTGGGATGATGGTCAATGAGTGGACTAGAGTTATTTTGACCAAGATGTGTTATATACGTTAACAAATTACTTTCTGATTTGTCAACTACTTCAATTTTATCCTAAACTATAAACGCATTTGTTATTTCTGTGTTGCAGGTTTATTGCTGGAAAGGCCTTCGATTTTCAGCTCGGCAGGACTTGGAAGGGTTTTCTCGAGTATGTTAAATGTTACAACCAACTCTAAATGCCTCTAAGAGAGTAATTATATGGCCTTTGGCTAGAGTATGCTTCACATCCTCAAATCTTGAGTTTGAAAATGCTGAATCACTGGTATGATAATCTGGGCTTTTGGATCTGATGTAGATAGAACGTTATTGAACATAACCCAGACAGAAAGGGTACAATTGCAGGTTGTCAATGTTCGGGCATTCCATATTTGGCCCATCCAATACCTGGGTTATCAAACTTAAACCAGATGGAGCAATGGTATTGTGATCTGGACCATCCAATATTTGTCCGTTTCTTGTTTGTTTTTGACTTTTAATGATGTTACTCTTCAGTCTTAATTTCCCTTTTCAGTCTTAATCGCCCATCTGCAGGTCATCAGTTGGGTATAATTGCTCCATAGAGAGATTTTTTCTGCACGTTATTTCCCGTGTGGAGGGTCCACTAGATGGACCGTCCAGATAACTGAACCATGAATTGATTTGTTTATTTTTCATACTAAACACATGAATATCAGGATATCCTTAAGCCCAGGATCTCATAAATGATCTTCTTTTTATGCCTGTAGATAATAGTTGCCACTTTACTTCCCAAATATTAGTTCTGCAATTATGTCATTGAGAGAAACTTATTGAGGTGCTTGTTGCAGTTTACTGAATATGGTATTGAAGCAGTGGTGCCTCCAGAGCTTTTGCCACCAGATGTCCGCTCGAAATTTCATGCAAGGCCTAATGAGAAGGCAAAACGTGCTAGAAAGGAAGAGGAAGCTAAGGACGCTACGCCAAATGCTGAAGACAACCAGGTAGCGCAAATGATCACTCGTTGGTGCACGCGCATTGATGGAATTATTATTACTTGTACTTTTACATGACATGCCCTCACTTGAAACATATAGTATACCATTTGTGTGCCCACACTGCCAACACATTAGGTGTGCTCAAGCATGTCTATCTTCACTCTGCACAATAAGTTGTCATCCATTTACCTACTGGTAGGGTCCCCCTGGAGGCGTTCCAAATCATGGTGGTGGATGGAATGTGAATGTCACATATGGATTGGGGTTGACCTGGAACTTTCCTGGTTGGATAATTTTAACAGTTGATTTCACAGCCTGAAAGTTTTCTTCACTGTGAACCTGAGGTACAAGAAACATAATTAATTCTTGTTGAATGTCACTATGAAATGGGCGAAGATTGGGGGCATGTGCATTTCAAGGTGGGAGGATTTTCCAATGTTTCCATCAGTAAGTTCCTTCAGAAGTGCACGTGACATGGCAAGTTTATACATGATCTTTCTAGTGGTGAATATCACTCTGATCGATATCAAATTTGCGTACATGATGATACATGGAGGTAGGTGGTGAGGGGCTCTGCTAGAAATTTAGTTACTCCTATCAGTGCTATTGTAGGGTCCCTGTCAATCCAATAGGTGGGAGGGTTGAATGAAAGGTCTGGATTCATGACATGAAGGCCCAATAGATTTGAACCATATGAGTTGTAGGTTCTGGAAAACTGTTGATCCAATGGATAACCATCAGCGACAGGTCCCACAGGTTGGATTCATGAATCCTCTCTGCTCCACATTGGATTTTCCCCATGTAAAATCTGCAGCATTTGCCTCATTTTCTTTGTAATGCCTATTTGTAGGCTACTGATAAAAGGTTTAATACTTCCATCAGTGATTTTTGGGACATGGGTTATCCATTGTGGATCCATGAGGTCAGCAGCTGAAGGCCATGAATCATTGGTCTGCTTGTATCAAATATCTGAAAATTCTCCTTTTTTTTCTCTCTGATTAATGACTCCCTGGCACATATGTGAACAATGAAGGCTCAAGGATATAATACCACTTTTAAAATCCCTTTAGTTTTAAGTGGATACTGGTGTTTTCAGTTACTGCATTTGCCACATTAAGGTTATTTCCAAAGAGGGTTCACTCTTCAAATTAGAAGGAAGCATTATTCACCCCAAGATTGTCCCTAAGCATGTTGATAATGTTTTTCTTGGATTGCATATGCCAGATGCACTTCAGTATGTTAAGATTTTACATATCTGCACTGCTGCTGGTCTTGAATTTCAGTGTTGATACATTTGACATGTATGATGCTTGTTAATTTATCTCTTGTATTTGCTGCTGTGTGTGAAGAATGCAAACGCTGGAGCTGAGATAGATGGTGGAAGTGGTGCTGAGCTTGAAGATTCAACTGCACCAATGGATGCTGACACTGCAGCTGTGGGCATTTCGCGAAGTGGGGCTCCAACGCCTGAAGAAAGTAAAAAACAGAGTCCTGAAATGGACATGGGTCAGGAGGTGGGGCAGCTGGATGCAGATGCTGAAGCTGAGGTAGAGGCGGATGTAGGAGAGACAGATCTAGAGACAGAACTGGATCCAAGTGGGAAAGATGCACAAGCTGGGGGTGGAGAAAGTCCATAGCATCGCGCTTTGTTGGAAACCAAAAGAGGATCCATGGTTGAGAAAATGCCCAAACAGAAGAATGATAATCAGTGCAATAAGGTTCTTGCGAAGTTGAGGAAACCATGTAATTTGGTGGAATGCCGTTTTTAATTTGGTGAAATCACAGATTCCCCTGGAAAGAGTTTGGAGAGGTTCCAGTCCATAAATTTAACGTTCATCAATTATTTTTATGTTGCAACACCTCCAGATCATCATCAGTGTGTATTGCATTATTTTCTGCATGAGGTCCAGCCGTTCATCCAATGGCGTATCCAGTTGACCACCAATTCAAAAAATGACGTTTTCCTTCCCGAAGACAGGAATAGTCGGGATAGGGATATAAGAGTAGAGAGCAAGAAGTTCCACAAAATTACGTATTTTGTTGACTAGAAATTAATCATTTCTTGATGATTGCTCTCAACGAGAAATGTCTGACGAACTGGTGTGTTTCTATTTCCAATAAAAATAATTGCTAGATTTGTACCCATGGTGTAGCTCACTTGGTAAGGAGCATGGGTGTGTAAGTGTGAGTGAGTGAGTTAAAGTACCTAATATAGCGCCCCGGGCCCCCACCCACCCCCTCTCTACAAAAAAGAATCTTATAGGCAATGAAGTGGATTTTATATGTGGAGTGGAGTGAAGAGAAGTAGGTTGAAGTTAAAGTAGAATACTTCACTCCATTGGATGTTTATTTTGAAGTTAAGATTTGGAGTAGAATCCACTTTTACTCAAGAAAATGGAAGTATTTAAAGTTGAAGTGAAGTGGAGTATATATGGCTCACAACATTACTTCATCTATCGGGTTAGACTCATCCAAACATGGTAGAGTTGAAATTTTAGGCTGTTATGGCCCATTTAACTTCACTCTACTCTATTTTTTGCCTATCCAAATAGGCTCTAAGGGTTTTTTAACTTTTTGACTCACTATAATGAAAAAGCTGCTTGCACCCATGCATAAATAAAGTGTGAAAATGGTGTTTAAATGAGATTATTTTCATATGAAAATATTGACACTTGTGTAAGATGGCTTAATGGGTGAGGGTACTGATTATCATGATATTGAGTCATGTCGTACTTGATTACAAATTTACTTAAAGGCGATGTTTCGAAATGAGATATTTTAAGATATTTTACTATATTATGTACTAGTTTAAAATTGAATCAATTCATCTAAAACGAAGGTGTTTGGATAGTGTTCTAGAATCTTTGACATCTCAAGAACTCCGTGCATCCACATAGTCATGGGCACATGTGAGATGTGACTGGAAAGTCTTTGATCCAATAAAACCATGGTGGAGAAACAGGAGATGGCCGAGTGGAAAGGGCCATCTCATCTCACACAGGCACCCATGGAACATGGATCAATCCCTGGGTGTTTAACATGCTTAAAAAGTTATGTACCACTATCCAATCTTAGCAAAAGAAAAAAACAAGGATACTAACTATACAACTGATCTTAGACCTAACATTTGCTCTGAACAAACAGAGTTTAAATATTTTCTATAGAATTGTTCGTATAATAATGGTGCGATATCATATAGCCATAGGATATCGCTCAAAGTAATATGTTCGAACGGCCCTAGGATATTGCACCAGGAAAATACTTAAACTTTAACCTCTCAAGGACAAATGTCAGGTTTAAAGGCTGCTCTACAGGGAACATCCTGAAAAAGAAAAAGAAAACAGGAAAGAAAGAAAGAAAGAAAATAACCATCGTGTCTCGTCTTACCTGTGTTGGCAACATTGCCAAATAGCAATATGCTGGGTTGGCTTTTGCCAGCTTGTCACTTGTAAGCCTGATTCTACCCAGACCAGGTCTTTCAGTTCAGCCAGTGGCCTGTAGATCAGAAGGGCCTAGGCAGGCCCGGACCAGATCTGGATACATAATTATGCTTGAAAATACTTCTCACTAGTTAAAATATTAATAAATGCTTAAGAGTAGAACTCTTTAAATGGGCTGCTCGAGTTCTACCAGGCCACCCTCTAGCCTGATAACTTGTGAAGCAACCACAAATTGGGACCAAAATCTGCTTTTGGGTCATTTATCAGACTTGGAATGAGTAGTAGATTCATTTAGCAGAAGGGCTTCCAACCATCCTTGATGCCTAGTGCCTACTAATAAATTCACTAATATAACCATCTGATGCCTATTAATGATTTCAATAACAACCAACATCAATGATTCTTTATTTAATAGGCAGAACACAACCAATATGGATGATTGATCATTAGGCAAAATTGCAATGAGAATAGAAAACATAATAGGGCAGTAAAGGATTACACATTCTCCTCTATAATAAAATCCGATAGAAGTCTCTGGAAAAAATGATTAAGAAAAGAGTTTTTTGGCAGGTAACCTCAAATATCACACATTCCCTCAATGTATCATCATATTGTATGCATTTAACACTTGCCAAGGCTTCAAAAACAGAAGTTGCTTAAGCTCTGGTGTAGCAACTGAAAAGAGTTATAATCTGCGATCTCGTTCAAGCTAAGCCGTGCCTGAATCTGGTTCGATGGCTGATCGCAGTCCCCCACGGATCATCATTTGGGCATAAAACTCTGCATGCTCCTGCTCAAGGATAAATAAATGGGTCAATGAAAAAAAATTGTTTTAACAAAAGGGAATTTTCAACTTTTTAGTCTAAGAAATGGAGAAGAATAGTAGCTATTTATTGTGCTAATGAGTAAACAAAAATGTGTCAATTAAATGATTTTTGCGAATGCCGAACAAAGCCTTCAAGGTGGAGGCAGGATAGATAGGTTTGAGCTCCAGTTGGAACAAGGAGGCATCCATCAAAACTTCAAGAAGGAAAAGAAAAGGAAAAAAATCATAACAAACAGCATGTGTTATCAGATTAGAACTGTTCTAGGAGGAAAAGGTGGAAAAGTCAGGACCATCCTGGCTCCTACTCTTCATCTCACCCTTTACACAGACCAACTCAACAATGAGACTGAATCTGATCAAAATGCAATTTGGTGGTACATCCAAATGTACCCTTTGTTCATTCATCTACTTCATGTCAGGAAATAAGTTTCTCAAATTCATTTAGACTTTATGCATCAGGTTTTCACCTTCTTTTATTTATTTGATGATAACCAACTTTCTATTTAGGAGACATTTGGGAGTTTCCTATGATTTACATAGTAAAGTGGAGTGGATGGAGGAGTGAGAGGTGGAGTGTGAAGGGCAATGGTGAAGAGCAAAGGGTAAGGTCATAAAATTCTCCAACACGTGGGTTTAATCTTCATAGAAGCTCTACTTTTGCATGAGGGGGAGAAATTGAAGGTCACTTCTAAACATCCATCACAATTACCTCCTTTTTTTACTCTAGGCATTCCACTTGCCTCATTGGCAAGCTTTTTCTTCAACCATAAACACCAACATTCAAATTCCACTTTTCCTTGTAATGGGAAATTTCCTTACCACTCCAACAATTGGTTGCCTATCATTTACCCCTTTAATCAATAACAATTTCCTACATAAAGGAAAACACCAAACATCACCATAAGGGCCTGTTTGTGCATGTTCAATGCCTTCGATATCTTCAGCTCTTGAGAACTAGCACTTTTTTGTGGTTGGTTTCACAAAAACTAGGGATAAGCATCATCTCTAATGACCGAATTAGAAAGAAACAATATAAAAAAAAAAAAACCATGTTATCTCCTGAGTCAGTAATCTATTAACCAATGCTCACCCTGCACTAAACAGGCTCTCTAAGAGAACTAAGAGTGACTGAAAATGATATAAATAACATACATTCTTCAACAATGGAAAAATCATGGCAATACCTTCACAGTAACTATAACAACAACAACTCCTGCCTCACGTGATTTATGAAAGAGTATCCTTGCATCATCAGGTGTAACAGATGGAACCACTCGCGGTAAAACTTTTGCCACTACAGGTGAGAAATTAGCAGTTAGCTTTCAGTAAATCAGATAAGCCAATGACAACAACTATTGCAGATAGTCATAATAGCATAGTCAATTTACAAAAAGAGTCATTTATACACATGCAATGATTGGGAAACATGCAAATATCTATTTTTATTATATTGGAAGCCTCCCATGGAACTTTGGGCTATAGCCGCCATAGTTAGGGTGAAATTTAGCGGACCCCAACATAGTTGGGACAATGCTTTGATGAAGATGACAATGATCAGTTAAGGTAACATTTGGATGAAGAGAAAAACTCAGGCAATGGTGGGAATTTTGTGATTATTTTCCACACACCATTGTTTCTCCACCTTTTCTTCTCATTGAGATAACCCCCTTCTTCTTTTTTGGCCTTACCTAATTCTTCAGTGTGACGTTCATCATCAATCAGCAGTACTTTGTAACTATCTCCACTCCTGGTAGCTTTTTTGTCACCGACCCGTCCTATATCCCCCCCTGCAAATCCAAGAAGATTATTTACATCAGCAAAACTGCAAATCATACAAAACCAGCAAAAATAAAACCACAACTAAATCCCACAACTCGTCATCTAAAATGGAGAATTATCACAATCACAATCAGAAGTAGGTTTTCCAATGACCAAATTCCATCCAAGAAGGGAACCACAATTCACATGTTCCACTATTGGAAATCCTTTATTACCAATTTTTTTATTCAGATGTTCACTTCTCAATTTAGTTACTAGCTATCTTGCAACACTACCAATCCTAAGTAATTCAATAATAGAATTCAAAATTGCAACACCTTTATCCAAACCCTTTACCTAAAAAAAAAAACATCATATTGAATTCCTAGTAGTACACAATAACGTGGGTTTATCAAAGGAGTGTTAAACAGGTGCTTAAATTTTTTGATGGGAATATCACTTTCCTTGGATTTAATCTACTAGTGATGGGTGGGTAATCATATCCCATCAATCACAAGAATTCAAAAACAATCACACTACATTCCATGACTTAAAAAAAAACACAAGAAAACATTGCAGGGGAAGGAAAGACATGGAGAATCATGATATGGAGTAGATGGGTCAACAGAGAAAATCACCTGCTTCAGCCTGAGTGAGAGGATCGAACTGGGACTGATCGAAGGTGGGGCGTTCCAAGAGTTCAGGACCTCCTCGGGATGATCCGAACCGTCCCTTTACAGACATGTGTTCCATTCTCTGATGGGTCTTCATCAATCCACAAAAAAAAACATTCTTGTTCTTGGAAAAGTGTGGGGGAGTAGAGAAAGAAGAAGAAAAGGTGTGGGGTTTGGAGATTTTGAGATAAGAAGACAAGGGGGTTGCAGCATTGGCAATAGCCATCTCCATGGAAGAAGGAAGATTAGGACACACTCTCTTTTTCTCTGCAGTGAGTAATATGAGAAAGACGGCTTTGAGAAGGAAATGATGAAATGATATGAGATTATAAACCCCAAGAAGCGTTTCGTTTTGGAGGGAGATTTTAGGGCAATTTGTAGTTTGCAAACCCAAACACGGCAGTGAAATCACGAGTGGCATACGATTCAACACATGTGTACTTTACTTACATAGGATTTTTAGGTTTGAATCTTCTTGAAAAAGGACACTCCCTCCTCCTTTGCTGGAGAACATGTGGGGCCACTGACTCTATTAGAGACAAGATTACATTAGAATTTGGCCATTTAGTACTTGTAATCTTTCATTAAAATAATGGGTGGATGATGGCATGCGGTCTTAGATTGAACAGTAGCCGATACCTTTGATCAGTAGTTTTAAAATAATTATGACTGATATTTTAATTTCCTAGATTGATATCTGTGTCTCGGGTTAAATGAATTCGTTAATTAAATTAATTAGGGATGCGTTAGGAAAGTGGAGATTATAAATGTGATGTACGGCGTCAATCCCGATAAGTCTAAAAGTGGAAATAAAAATGATTTTTCAAATGAGAATTCTAAAGCACGTTCGTCCGGGATGATTTCCATAAAAATCGTATGCGTTTCTTCACTTTCCCGACTAGCTTTGTTCGGTAGAACTTAAGTTGTTGAATTAAATCACGAATAAATAGTCTTTAAATTTATAGTTCCAAAAATAGATAGCTGTTAAATCCACGCTTTCTTAGATTTTGGAGTTCAAACCCCCCTTCCCCTCGGATTCTCATTTGCATTCCCAATTTCCTATGCCTCGACTTTATACAAACAAGACCTAGGGTCCTATTCTAAAAGCCATTTTAGGTTCTCTAATAAAATGTTACAAGAGATTTGTGTAACTTTACAACAGAGCTCACCTATTAGAGTTCTAAGCCACTAAAGATAAATATCTCACTTATATCAAATTTTTCAAAAATCTCATTTTGATATGCTTTGGCCACTATAAAATTGATCTTTATGAGCCCTCATATATAATTTAAAAAAAAATTATTTTAAGCAATTTAGAGTTTTAGACTTTAGATTTTGACCTTCTCTCTCTGCTAAAAGCATAAAACCTTTTATTTTCTCTTCTGTTTTCACTTGGGATCAGCTTGTTCTCATGTCTCTGTATAAACCCTTAGTTTGGGATTAATGGTCGGTGTTCCTAGTCTCTTAAAAGGCAGTAGCCATGGTGGCCCACCAATCAATTATCTATTTGGTCTGTCTGCACCAAATGACAGGGTCCACAAGATGGACAGTCCAGTTCAGCATTTTGGCCTTTCTTTACTCAGCAATAAAGAGGAGTGGGTGGCCCACCTCTTCTTATGTAATGTTCTTTACAACTTTCTATTTGTATTTTGAAGTGCATGCAAATTTGTGGAGGCAGGGGAGAAGACATGCACTGAAGAAGGTTCTAGAACCGATATCTACTCCACAAAATTTATTACAAATCTAATGGAGGAAAGAAATAGCTGGAAACTTCTGTACCTGTTTGGCCGCAGGACCCAGACAACAACTTGTGGCAGTATCGTAACCGTTTCAACCACTGGAACTGGGGAGCTTGTAAGCAGGCATGACAAACGGCCGGGCACGACCCGCCAAATCCGGGCCCGATCAGGCCACGGGCCGGTACGGCCCATCAGGATTTTTTTTTTCTGGCACGGCACTGCCCGCTACGCGCCCGGTTGGAGCGGGCTTGGCCGTGCCGGGCATGCCTCTTTAATTTTTTTTTTCAGATTAATTTTTTTCGTTTTTTCGGTATTAAAATTACAAATTAGAACACAGGCACGGTGAATGACAAAAATATTTAAGTTATTCAGTCAAACTGGACCTAC
Source organism: Persea americana (assembly GCA_029852735.1). NCBI lineage: Eukaryota > Viridiplantae > Streptophyta > Magnoliopsida > Laurales > Lauraceae > Persea > Persea americana. The sequence continues at coordinate 50,656,364 of CM056819.1, forward strand.
TCCACTGAAAAGAATGAAAGGGCTAGAGTATTTATAGACTTTGTAAAATTAAAAATGATATAAAATGCCCTTTATATGACCGTTTTATAGCTGTTGGGGAGGGGGGGGGGGGGGTTAAAATAGATAATTTTTTAAAAAATAGCCATTTTTGGATGGGTTAGGCCAGTCGTGCCGACCCTTATAGATGGGTCAGCCCACTATAGGCCGTGCCGAAACGGGCCGATCGTGCCCTCCACCCTTGGCCCAGCACAGCCCATGGCACGGGCCGCGGCGCGAGCCTAGCCGAGCTGAACCGGGCCAGCCCGTCCCATTTGACATCTCTACTTGTAAGAAAGGGTCAGCTGGGTGGACCTTAAAAACCCAGTGGACTTGGATTGAGTCCAAAGAGATCCCCAGAGTAGTCTCCCTCACACACTTCCTGTCATTGGGATGGGTGAGACTCCATTGTGCGGGCCACTTATACCATGAAAATATGAATTTCATCCCTTCCAATGATACGTTATGTTCTAAAATTTTACATCAATAGGAGCTGATTCCATTATAAGATTGAACATAGGAGTTGCATCCCTAGTGGATTCACCAGTGGGAAAGGCAGCTAATGGCTACTGTGCAGGCAAACTTGATGGATGTGATGTCATACAAAGGTTAAAGGCCTGATTAGATGATCCAGAACAGTTGAGGCTCAAAAAATTAAATGGTTTGAGGCTCTTGATAGATGGTCAGATGATGCACCTGAATGACTGAATCAGAGATGGGCTATTTTCAGTTTCAGTTTCGGTTTCGGTTCGGAACTGATGATGATAAAATACTTTATTATTAGAACTGTTTGAAGAGGCCCATCGTAGCAGATGAAGATAGCGAGAATGAGCGGTGGCGCTGCTTCATCTGGCGCGCCGCACACCCCTCCGAAGGTGTTTTCCTCCTGCAGAGCCGCCGTTTTCAGAACCAATCTCTTCTTCTCACAACCCAGAAATGGAACTTTCTTTAAGCCTGAAATCTCCACTTTACTCACTGTCAGCTCCAGAAGCTTCTCTCGAGAACCATGGAAGGATAAGAAGAACAGCACCAAAATCAAATCGACTTGTGGGTTTCAACTTTCTTCAGATTTTGGAGAAGAATCTTCAGATGGGGACTGTATTGTTGTCAACTTCTATCGTTTTGTGTACATCAAAGACCCAGAAGAGGAAGTTGCAAAGCATCTCTCCTTTTTGCAGGTTCACATTCCATTGGGTTCTTATGCTTTTTTTTTTTTTTTTTTGCCCTTTTCATTGATGGGGTACTTTTAGATTATGTTATGGGAATAATTACTAGTTGGGTTTTGTTCATAAGTGAAAAGAGATGATGATTTCCAATTCCTCTTTGTCAAAGAGTGCCCAAAGTGTATGTAATCATTTTGCAGTTGAGCATAATGTTTTCCACTTCATGTGTATGTACATTGTGAATCTGTGTATGAAGAAGTATTGACTTTATGAGAAGAATTATATGGTTCTTAGGCCTTAGGAGCAATAAAGCTCCTTCTCCCCAATATTAATATAATACGCGTGGTATCTAGTTTTGGTAATCTGCACAAATGAATATAAAGGGCCTCAACATGGATGGGGATCCCTCAAAAGTCTTCTGCTTTGGATTTTGGAACAAATTGCAAGTATCTGCAATTGGGTCCATCATTTCAACCATTTGGAGCACTGGCATATGGTCCTACTACTACATGTTTTGCGTCCATGGCTCAGGCAACATGTGCAGCTGTAGGCTAATTCCTCCCTTTAATTATGATGTGCTTTGTGAATTTCGTGTTAGAAATTTGATTCAGATTGACTGTGTAGCTTTTAATTGATTGTTTTCCTGTTTACAATAATTAGGATGTATCAGAGTTACAATTTTGTTCCAAACTTCTAATTCCATGTGTTTCTGATAATAATCTACATTGTCTGATATTCTCAGGGACGTGATATTCATGGTAGAATATATGTGAATGAGCAAGGGATCAATGCACAGGTATAGTGTGCTTTCCCTTTTAATATGCTCGGTTTTAAGCTCTCTATATTTTCATATGATGTTTAAGTTCAATCTAGCAATATTCATTGCACATTTATTTTGAATGTGGCACTGAATATTACACATTTGTTTTGAATGTGGCACTGAATATACATATAACTTTCCTTGAAAAAGGTATATCCATATAATGAGTACACTGTCATTTAACTAGAGTAAATCTGGAAGAGATATCTTCCTTAACCGTGCTTAATGCACCACCAAACAGAGTAAGACAGATAGCTTCTCTAACCTCTCATTTACCCCCACCATCATAGAGTTAGAACTGTACCATGCATAAAATGATTTTGTTAATTTTATGATATATTAATGCAAATTCATTTTTTAATGTGTTATTGTAACTTCAAAGGAAATCTATCAAACAAAAATCCAAAAGAAACTTTTTGTTTGACTTCATTCTTTGGAGTCCCTTGGAGCTATTCATTTTACAAAATCTTTATGAATTATGTTACAACAGAAACAGTGCAGGAAGAAGTTGTTATTTCTTTAAATGCTCGATTAAATGGTTGTTCGAGTACTGTAAAATATGGATACCATCTACAGCTTTGTACTTTCATATATATATATATATATATATATATCACACAGTCCATAATTCCATATTACAAATTTACACTTCTCCATCCTCCAGAGCTGCATTATTGTCTCGTGTATCATCAAAATTTTGTACTTGTAATAAAAAAAAAGGAAAAAAAATCTCTATGTTTTATGTCTTTCATTTTACATGCACTTGTTTGTTTCAAGTACTCTCCTTTTGATGCTAATCTCCAACCTATTTGCAGTACAGCGGTCCTTCTAAAGATGCACTGGCATATGTTAATTGGCTTAAAGAAGACGATCAATTTTCTGATATTTCGGTTCAAATTTCATCAGCTGTTAGTGGGCATGCTTTTCCAAGATTGAAACTGCGGTACAAATCTTCACTTGTACAGGCAAGTTACATTTACTGCTTTTCTCTAGACATTACTTTTTCTTGACCGTGCTACAACACTCTAAATTAGCAGTGAGATATTTCTTTAATTGAATTGTACCCAATAGCTTGAGATATATTATTTGATAACATCTTACAGTTGGAAGGAGGTATATCACACCTTCCCTTGCTTGACCCGGCCATGAGAGCTACTCCATTACCACCATCCGAATGGAAGAAAAAATTGCAAGCTGCAAACAATGTCGACCATTCTTTCTCTGAAGAAGATGGCTCAGATAATATTTGGAAGTTTCTTCTATTGGATGTAAGAAATGGTAACAGTCTTGAGCCCTTAATAACTTTCTTTTCTCTTGGCAACTTAATGGCATAAAGAGATAAAAACATGCTTTCAATTGCTCTCTTTTCTTAAGTGAATTTTTTTCTCTTTTGGAAAAGCAAGAAATGCTATACTATTTATTTTTAATTTGTTTTTTTTTTTTTTTTAACGTGTCTTGTTCATAGCATAATAGTATAGTTCAAATGATTTTTTTACAGAACTTTCCACTTTCATCAGTTTGATGGACCAAATATCAATCAAATTCTCCTGGTTTCTATGTTCAGTGTGGAGGGCAAGCCTTTTCTAATTACAACTTAAACTTTTAGGTGTTTTCTTCATACTTGTCTTCTTCAGTCTTTGGAAAACCGGCATGAATAACTTGCTTGTGGATTGCACTACTTGCTGAAAGTCTAATTGTCTCCGAACAGGCTATGAGTGGGATGTTGGTCATTTCCATGGTGCTCAGAGACCTGATGTTGACTGCTTTAGGAGCACTTCTTTTGGGCTCTCTGAGTCAGAGGTATGCTCACTTGTTAACTTCATTGAGAAGGGAGTTGGATATGCTAGCATCATTTATGGATCTTCCTTCACCCATATTACATGAACTGCCTCTAAAAACAACATGAAATTGGTTATGCACCAAAATCATGTCCTGCAGGTGCAAACAAAAGATGGCATTCTGTGGCCAATGTTGTACAGAGGAAATTATGCTTTCTCAAGACCATCCGAGCTCCACATCATTTAGTTCAGAAATACATTAGCCTTCCATTATCTAAAATACCATGCCTTATCCTTGTGTGTTCTTTCTTAACTTTAAACATGAATCCTTTTGATGTGGGCCATTCTAATATCATTCTTGGGAAACTACGTTCTTGTTAAAAGTTGATATATTTTCGAAGTTGGGGCCTGGGGGTTGTCTTGGGAAAGTATCAGGAAAAATCACGGGAGAGTAAAATATATTTTTAAACAATTAAAAATAAGATACTTCTTAAAGCTATTTTTGCATATATTTTCCAGTTTGCCAGTTTTTATTCTGATATTGTTGTGATTTTCTCATGATTTTTATATTTTGATGATATTTCAAAAATATCAGTGTTATCGAGAAAATTCCATTTCAAGTAAATATTGCAGTATTATCAAATTATTACTGATATATGTGACAATGGTTTGGTGTGTCTAAGGATAATTACTTTGGTCCTTCCGAAAGCTAGAGCATTCAAGTCAGATACTCAGCTAGCACAGGGGATCTCCTCACCAAAGACTTCTATTTTCCTTTCCTATTTCTATTTCTTTTATTTTCCTTCGCCAAGACTATGATTATTATTTTAATTTTTGTCAGAGTTGCAGTCTCTTTCAAGACCTCTTTTTAGAATGGTAGTCTCCTCCTTCAAGTCTGGAACTGTAGATATACTTGTGTTTTGAAATCTATACAATATTGTAAATTGGGCTACAATCCCAAGTTGCGAATGATGTTAGGGGGAAGATTTTACGTTAGTTGGATTTGTAGAAAGCCTTGCCACTTTGTATTCTAAGAGTTTGAGGCCAGAGGGTCTGTTCACGTTCCTTGCCATAATCAAGTACTTTTTAAAATACTGTAACTGTACTTAGGCAACACAGGTGTGGGACAACCATATAAACCGGATATCCTTAGTCTATCATCAATTCCAGAAAATCTTCAAGGGTCATTTGGATGAGGAGTTTTCGTAAAAAGAACATTCCCATCTTACTTGGATGGGTTTACTGGCAGATTGCTAGTTTTCACATTTTCATTTCTTCTGTTTGAGTCGCTGCTTTGAGCTGCTTAACTTGGCAAATGCGAGAGGAATTACATGAGACTTAATAGTTTTCCAAAATTGCCTTCATTCTTATAAAGAAAAAAAAAACAAAGCCGCACTTACCTATTCATGTCAAGATGTCTTTGCATCATGTTTATCCACTGATGCTTACATAATCGATGGAAGCATTCTCAAATTTCAAGTGGCCTATATATTTTGGCGGAAGAAATAGGTTATGCCGTCCACCAAGATATTGAAGGGGCTTCAGTCCAAGGGCCTAAAAGTCAGTCTAGGGGCCATTTCTTTAGTAAATGAGTCCTGGTTGTGTTGAACGTTTTGTCCTGGGGCAGGCCATTTCATCTGGCTTTTAGGCTGACATATGGTCATGGTCGCTGTGTTTAGCACTTTAGCTGGATCATATTTATTCTACGAGTGCTAAGGTGGAACATATAATTGGGTTAATGTGGACTGCTTCCTGCGTGCAACTGGAATCTCCAAAATTATGCACCTGGACAATCTAAGCCATTTTGGCTTTGCAGTATGATGTCAGATTATGTGAGGTTATTGGGCTCATCATGAGGATGTGTTCCCACCCATGGGCCTAGAAGGTATACACATACTGATTATCATTTTGTCCAACCAATCATGTGGATAGACAAACCTTTCTGCTATAGTATTTAACCGCATACAAACTGGGTTCACTGTGACAAGGGGTAGTTCGCTTGGATGTATTTCAATATTGTATAATGTTCACCTATCATTACATTGGTTTTCATAAATCACACCCATAAATTTTGGTGTGAAAATAGTGTAAGGTTATTTTCAGACGTCTATTAATGTGTTACACTTGCACCTAATTTAGGTGCATGTACAATTTTCTCCTAGAAAAGGGTATGATATCAAATCTCATCAAACATCACTGCTACTCGGGTTGAAATTTTTAATCTGAACTATTTGAATTTGTTGTTGACTTTATTTTCATGTTTAAATCTTCATAGATTTTGAAATGTATATAAAAATTTTACATACGCAATTCAAATTGTTTTACATATGTGAAAATGGCGCTTCAAAACAAAATATGATAATAATATGTCTCACATGTGTAAATTTTACGTGTTTCACCAAATGACCACTTAGGTTCCTGTTTGAATGAGAAAGGTGGAGGAAGTTGAAGTAGATAAAACTATCCACAGTTCTGATTTGTACTATAGAATGTTTATTATTATTATTAATTTTTTTTATAACGTTTATTATTAGTTCATTTTTTTTGAAGTAGACAAAACTATGCACAGGATAAATCCCCTATGGCCCCAATGTAGTAGCGCAGTTTTAAACTCTCAATCTCCGGGTACAAACCCTAGTCCTAGGCCAAAGCTACCCCTCAGGGTTTTACTGTAGAACGTTTATGCTTGGATGAGAAAGGTGGAGAAAACTATCCATAGTACAGATTTGTAGTATAGACCACTTTGTGCTTCTCTAATCTACGAAGCTTTCTTCTCATCTATATGACTTTAATTTTCCACAGCCATACGCTTGAAAACTACTAGGATTGAAATCACCTGTATTATAAAACATCTGCTAAAATTATCTTTTGTAGTTATGGATATGAAGTCATTTGGTTGCTCTGCATTTCAATCTATCCAGCAAGTTGCTTCAGATCCCTTGGCTGGTGTGGATAAAGACCATACAGATGTTCTGATGTATTGTACTGGAGGAATCCGTTGTGATGTATACTCTACAATCCTCAGGTAAAGGACTTGGCTGTAAAAAATTGAAAGTAGAATTGCTTTCTGACTTAGTGTTCTTTTTCTTTAAGGTGATTCTGTAAAACTTGCAATTATTCTGCTTGACTTCTTATGACAGACAAAGGGGCTTCCGAAACTTGTACACTCTGCAAGGTGGTGTTTCACACTATCTCAAATGTGAAGGTCCAGTCGAATGGGTTGGGAATCTGTTTGTATTTGATTCCCGGCTTTCTATGCCCCCACCTGCCTACAAGCCAGAGGCCGTGGCCAATGGAGCCAATGGAGCTGAACTGCCATCTGAAAAGAGAACCTTTGCAAGTTGCTATATATGTGGGTTGCGTGTGCATGAGCTAAGGCATCGGAACTGTGCAAACCTTGATTGCAACCTGCTTTTTCTGTGAGTAAAGCTTTGGTTTCCATTTATTCCGAGCTATCACTGGCTCCAATTAATTTGAAACTCAATATCATGTAAAAAGAAAGCAATAATCTCCTGTCGATGTCATTCAAATAAAATTCACTATAGTAACTATCTTCTTCTTCCCGAAATATGATAGTGGATCAACAGCATGAAATGTAAGGCATAATGAAAGCAACAGCACCAGAAAGACATTCTTGAACATGCAAATGAGAATGGTATTGTGGTGTTTGAGTTACTTAATTGAGATCCACAGGACAAAAAGAACAGTTACTAATATGCTAATGACCAGCACGTTGCCTAGGCACCTGCGATTATTGGATCCGGTCCTGGGTTCAAGTGCGTAAAAACTTTAGTGGCTCTGGTCTTGGCGGAATCCACCATTTGATGATGCCCAAAACAAGAGAAAGGAGTTGAACGAACAAAGTGTTATAGGCTATGGAGTATGGATTCTTGACTACAACTAATGTCTATGATCACTAGACAAGATAATAATAATAATGTCTATGATCTCTGCTTCCAGATCCTGTTCCAGCTGTGTGGAGGAGTTCAGAGGTTGTTGCTGTTTGGACTGCAAATCTGCTCCTCGACTCAGACCTGTTTTACCAGGGCACCAGAGATACCAAAAATGGCATATCTATCGTGATGCAGTGGTTCAAAGCAAGTTATTAATTTGATGAGATACTGAGAAATGATGTTACAAGTGTACAACAGATATGGGTTCATGGGTTCAAATGGAACGAAGTTTTGCTGTGCAAGGACTGGCACCTGTAATCACAATTCATGTGCTTCATTCAATTTGAGTGGAAGAAAATGCTTATTTGCATGCTTTCTTAGATTCATCCCTTTTTATGACACAACCGATCATGCCCGGGGACATGCCATGGACACGGCAAGGGCACATATTTTACACTTAGTTGTTTGTTTTTTTTTTTGGTCTGCTTGTCACTAGCGTGGTTTCTTAAAAGTTAGGATGTTCCATTTCATGAATACCTTGAATGTGGACAGAAGACGACCCATGACCTGTCAGCATTTTTATATCAACGTTTCATTGTCTTCGTCCATGTATTGTTTTTTTTTTTGGTCTGCTTGTCACTAGCGTGGTTTCTTAAAAGTTAGGATGTTCCATTTCATGAATACCTTGAATGTGGACAGAAGACGACCCATGACCTGTCAGCATTTTTATATCAACGTTTCATTGTCTTCGTCCATGTATGGTCCAACTGGTCAATTGGATAGGTATTCTTTTTGGGCCATGGAATCTGATTTCTGGGCCCAACAGATGGGAAGGTTGCTACTTTTATAGATTTGTTGTTTCTTTTCTTCTCTAGATTGTATCCACAATGGGTAATATAGGTAACATTTTTAAACTAGCTTTATTTGTCACTGGTCTTATTCAAAGAAACAAGAGCCCCACCAACTTTCTGCTGGCCATTACATCGAGAGTGCCATTCATTGAACAATGATGCAGACAAATCAAACCCTTCTATGAGACCAAGGGTAGGCTCTCATCTGTCATGCCAATATTCTTGAAGAGCCTGCCTTTGATGCTACTGAAAAACAGAAGTTGGGATGGAGGCATTGATTCTCTCTATCCAAGACAAAGTATCAGCTAACGCTTCCAAGAGGATTCATATGGCTTCTCAGACGTGACACATCTGATGGGCGAAGAGGCTTCAACAGGAATTCCTCAGCTCCTTCCTCTAAGCATCTGTCCAAAAAAAAGTTTTTTAAAAAACCCCCACAAATTTCAACATGAACGGCATTTTGTGTGTTTTCCACTCCTGAATTTCAATGGCAAATTTACCTGTTGATTCTGGTCGGGATGTTTTCTGAAGACATGACTACCACTGGAATTTCTCTCAGAGTTGATGACTCCTGCAAGAATTAGCAGATAGAAAAAAACCTCAAAAACTAGAACCTTTTTTCTAAGAAAATTTTAAAATGCATGCAAAAATGGGTGAAAAATTGGAGAAGCAGAGGCCCTTGTAATGTGAATACCTTCACTCTCTTTAGAAGATCAAATCCTGTCATCTCTGGCATACAGTAGTCTGTGATGATCATGTTTACTTTTGGTTTCTACAACAACCAAAGAAAAATTGTTCTAATGAAAACACAATTTCATCAGTTGATAAAAAGAAGATCCACTTTTACCAAATGGATGACTATGTCGTTAGTAAAAATGCAAAATTACAGGGCCGGAAACAGAGTCCCAAAAATCAGAGTCCCAAAAATGTATGATACAAAAGAAAAAAAAGAAAAAAAATTGAGACCATAACAATACAAGAAAACAGAAAGAAAGTACAGAGAATACCAGGAAAATGAGAAGCAATAGCAAACATGTCCATGAATCAATGACCCATAAAAAAAAAACCCAGAAACCCATGCATCATAAAAATATTACAAAGAAACCCAGTTAGAGAGAGAGAGAGAGAGAGAGAGAGAGAGATGTGAAAAACACCAACAGCAAAATGACAAATGTCTATACACCGTAGAAATACCGTGGAAGAAGCTTCATTTCCCACACCCAACCACTCCAACGCTCTCCTCCCGCTCTCCACCGTTGTCACTGAAATCAATAACAATAAAAAGATGAAATTTACCAAAAAGAACTTTTTTTTTTCAAACTGCAGCTCTCAGAACAAAGACCCCATTGCAGTTTGTACCTACCTCTATAAGAAGAACTCTTGAACAACCTCTCAATCAATTTCCGGTCAAGTAAGCTGTCGTCCACAGCTAAGACATGCATCTCTGATGACCCAGATGCAGCTTCTCTAGAAGAGACCGACATTGAAGAGAAAACTGGTGAGAAACAATGGAAGCTCTCAAGCCCCAGAAACGGATATGAAGAGGAATGAAGAAATGACGATTGCAGAGGCCATTTTTAAAGGAGGGAAGAAGAGATAAAGGAGGAGGAGTAGGGCTCGAGGGCCGAGGTGGGAGACTGGGAACAGATATTTCTTGGGCGGTGGAAATCTTAGGATTCCGTTTTGGCAGGTGGTGGAGGTGGAGAGGGAGGAGGAAGAGGTGGTGGAAATGGAAAAGAGAGGAAGAGACACGTTGATGTTGTCATCATGTCCCCTCTGAAGCGATTCTGTGTAGAACTTTGGAGACTTGATTTTAAGACAAGGACTGAACAAAAGTCAACGATTTGACCGAAGAAGATGGATGGTGGGATGGAGAGACGTCGCGACTGCTGGAGATCTTTGGATGATACGGAGCAAAGGTAAACAGATTCTCTTGGGAAGAGAGAGAGAGAGAGTGTGTGAGTTTGTGTTTGACAGCAAAAAACAATTAAAAAAAAATTAACTAGAATTTTATATAAGAAATTTTGAGGGCTCAAGGGGCATTTCAAATAGTAAAGATTAGAGAATTTTTAAGGACATTTTAATCATGTTGTGGCAATATATTTTTAAATCTTAATTAAACAAATAAGCTAAGAAAAACAAATAATTGGGCGTTGCACTTTTTTTTATACGAAAATATGCTTTTGGTAATATTACAATTAGTATGTCTGTATCTTCACCCATTTTAAATATCTCAACATCTCTATCCTAGAGAATCAAAGGACATGCTTCTTTACTATAATTCGAAAAAATTTTGAATTACCAAACTTGGTGAAATTTTTAAATGCTCATTTGTACTTAAGTATAAAAAAATTTCACAAAAAAGTAAAAGACCTGGACTTCTTAAATTCTCAAAAATCATTTGACACCATTCAAATTATTGAGATTTTAAAATACCTATAAAGAAATATAATAGTTACAAATAAAAGGGGACAAAATGTTAAATCACGTAAAAAAAACCCTAATATGACAAATTTATATTAGAAATTCTAAGAAATAAACAAGCCCTATGGATAGAACTTAGAAATGAAAGAGGACTATGGTGGCACGAGAGAAAGAGAGGGGAAGTGCTTTAGTAAGGAAAAGGGCACTTAGGGTATGATTTGATGCGTCGGGGGAATTCATTACATAATTTGATGGCTTGCCTCCTAGCATTTACGGATGTTATGTTTTTTCGATATAATTTCAAAACGTTAACCACATAACAAAATCTCAAATGACATTACGAAAGTTCAGCCCTTTTTGTTTCTTCACTTTCTTGGTTGAATTTTTGAAGTCAAGGTATAAAAGAAGATTCAGGTAAATAGAGATCATTTGAATTTGAGTAAAAAAAATCAATTTTAAATTGAAGGGTGACGTTCTAACTTGACAGCCAATACGTCGCGCCGACGCATTCCAACGCCCATTGGCCTTACCCAGCCGCTCAGCGCCGGCCGTGGAGATGGACGATTTTGCAAAGGTTTGGCAGTGATGTCAAGCCTCCGCCATTCCGGCAAAGACTCCACAGTTGTCGCATCCCATATCCTTAATCCTTTGCATAATTGCAATTATTCTCCTGCTGATCACCAAGAAAAGATACAATATCAGCACCTAGTTATGTTTATATTTCTTTATTCTTATTTTAATCTTTGAGTTTGGAAGTGCAAGTGAAGCATTGCTCTCCCTCTCCCTCTTCTTCTTCTTTTAACTTCTTCTCACAATTCTAAGATGAAGTAGAATGATAGGGGTTTGACTTTGATGTTAGTCTCCCTCTCATCAAGTCGCACGGCAGACTGAACTTTGAATTAAGCACATTAACAAGATTTAATAGTTAATAGTGTGGATGTCTTGAAGAAGTAGAAATCGCAGATACACTTAAAGTCCCCCGGCAAGACTAGTTTTCCGAGCGGCACCTACTAAACCTACACTACACAAACAAACATGGAGAGGTTAAAAAACAAGATGTAATGAGTAAACCCATATGTTATATATGTGACTCCTCATACTTCTAAATACTAGGAATCATAATATCGAAAGGTTACAAAAGAGATTGTGCCAGATCTACTCAATAGGTTTCTTACATCAACCAGCTCAAATGGAGCAGAATGCAACAATTATGAAATTGGACAATGATCACCAACAGATATGATGATTATTGTCCAAGTGGTGAGGCATCTGCTCACTTGCAAACACAACCGTAGATCAATCTCTGAATTTGTTAGATAGGGAGTTGTGCAGTGTGTGCGAATATACCAGAGACAAAAATAAATGATGAAAGATATCAAGGATTTTATTGCTTTTGTTACCAATTGCGCAAATTTCTTTGATCAACCCCGCATCAAAATGACAACTTTTCCAGTTCTTACAGTGTGAGAATCCAGGTAAGCTTTTAAAAGGTTACTCAGGGTTTTATCATCATCATCGTCATTATTATTATTATTGATGAAAACCTACATTGTTAGTACTATATCTTTTTCCCAATTTATAGAAATGCTGTTGTCTGCTTTATCTTTTGTCGTTGTACTCAAATAAAAAATTGGGTGCATGACTGGCTTAATTTGGATGAGACTGGCCCTGCTGAATGCTGACACATGTATGATGGACACAAACGATTCGTTTGTAAGGTTATGATTTTTTATTTTTGGGGGTGAAGGTCAGGTTGTGAGTTGGTGGATGGGCTGTGGACCAACACTAAGCACCCATTTATTGATTGCACAACTAATAAACTAATGTATTTATTAATAGTATCTCATTAAATATTTAATGGGTTCATCCCCCCAAGATTATAGTGGTGGGTAGGGTTTGTAGTCGGTTTGATTAGTTGCTACCCAACACTGTTCATGTGTCTCATTTCTTAATTTAATCTTCTTAGTATATCTTATTTATATAATCCTTATTTTAATTGGATAAAATATCGGCCCAATACGAATCCGTAGAAGGCAAAGTTGCAGAATAATTTTATCAATACTGAATTGGGTTTTAAACAAGGTATGTTACTGTCCTAAAAACAGATGAAGTGCTTAACCATGGGTTCCATATTATTGATAGTAGATATTGATCTCGGATCAGTGCACTATTTAAGATGGGTCAAAAGATTTGCAAAGGTACAAGAAAATCTAGAATGAAAATCCTTGAATTTGTATGTTTTAAAGATTCTTCGCTTCATTTTGTGTGCATATTGGTCCTGGACCAGTGAAAGTTCATCCATCCCTGGTCCAAGTTGTTATCCGGGCTTGGACCTGTGTTGGGGCATGAAACTCAGTCCCAAGCTCCCATTTCAAAACATGCATCCTTTCTCTTTAACAAATATGTGTCTTCAAATTAAGGGAATTTCGAGATATTAGTAGAGGCATCAAAAATACTTTATGATATTCCTCTCAGGTGGAATCCTATTCTTTTATTACACCGAGGTGTACCTCTTCAGTTTTGAACTCTGGACGACGGGTTCGCAATAATATCCTATTAAAATTCTTTAGCTCATCAGTATTATCAAATCATCAAGCTGACCCGTGAGCAGGGACAGTATAAATACTTTTCAATACTCTCTTTTTTTAGAGGAGTGGCCCACTGTCGTGCACTCTTAGATAGCCGACCAACCTATGGTCTTTCTTATCAGAAACCTGTATCTGCTTGATTATGATCCATCCAGTGGGCCGGGAGGATATGGCTTCTTGCGAACACTTCACTCCATTTGACCATGCTCTCACTGGCAAGACTCTCCATGTAGAAATTTTCAGACGTCATGTCAATGGTCGGCAGCGGTTACAATCATGTCAGAGGAGGGGAAAAAAAATGCAATTCAGCAAGGAGTATGGGAGGGAAACAGGAGCAGAGACAACTGTTTGTATCACTGGTACGAAGACAGTGCCTGTAATATCATCCCTATTGGCTGGCCCAAACAGATTCTTATAAATCTCGCTGAAAGAGACCACACCTGCGACCCAAAATATTCAATTTCTTCCTCCTCCTTCAGCTGCAGACATTTGTAAGCCATTCACTCCACTGGAAACTGAAACTCACCCTAAATTGGCCGGCTGTGAAAACTTACTTAGTAAGACAAAAGTAAAAACAAAATGAGGCAAGTCCAAACTACTAGATTTACCAACCTGCGACTTGGATGTTCTATCTCAATTGCATATATTATATTAGTTTTCTAACACAAACAAACAACCTGTAACTACATTGTGTCTGGGTCTAAAGGCCTACCAAAAATCAGTTATGATGGTAATTGCTTGTATACCAAGTTAAATTATTTTTAGTGCTGAAATACATGGATGGAAGGTTTGGCGGTTCTGTTTTTTGCCTTTTTGGACACCAAATACATACACCCATTTGGTACATCCAGCAGTCTCAATGAATAACCATATGCAAATGCAAGCATGGTTTCCAGCCATGCCATAGTAGGTTTGGTAGCATGTTGTTGCACAGAGTCCAGGTCCATGGTAGACTAGGAGCCGGAACAGTTGATGAGATGATGGAGCCAGGTCTGAAATTAGAGCCAAAATTGATAATGAGAAGATGGAACCAGAACTGGAACCAACTCTGTATATGAGATAGATCCGAGTTTGGATCAGGGTTTGGGTAAAGAGTGATTTGAGAAAACGACTAACTTTTAGCATGAATTCTTGAAAATCGAGGTAATGTGTTGAATCCCGGGCCCATGAGTCGGAACCGAGGTAAATCCGAACTTGGACTCGTTTAGGTATTGTGTTATGATCTAGGGCCTATGAGAAGAGATCAAGCACACACAAGAACACGGAGATTTACGTGGTTCGGCTTTTGGCCTACGTCCACGGGGAAGACGGGAGAATTCACTATGCAATCAGAAGAGGGGTTGTACATCATAGAGACCCTTAGTCTCTATTTATAATATCAGCTCAATACCCAGTTACACCCAAACACTACTTCTAATCACAGTAGACCTATAATAATAGACCTACTTCTAATCACAGTAATATGGGCAATACAGGGGCCCGGTTTATTTATTATTTATTCAATTGAGCCAAATAAATAACAAATCTCCACCTTGGCGAACATTGAAGCTGATCCTCATACACTAAACACGTCTCACCGTCTTCACTTGCCCCTTAGGGCACTCAGGTACTGAGCACACCGATCAAGTCCAAGCAATGCTTGAACTTGAATTTAAACCATTCCTTCATGAGTGCACCAAATCGCTTGTACCATTGTCCAGAAGCTTGCTTCGACCCGTACAATGATTTCTTTAAACTGCATACATGATCAGGAACCTTAAACTGCACTCTACCTGCACTGGAAGCTCCTTCATCTTCCTCGTAGAACCGCTTGCATCCGATGGCCTGATTTTCCTCGTCAAGAGACTCCATCTCTTCAGTCATAGTTGCTGCCTGTTGACTACTTTCCAGCCCTTCCATTAATTCAAGAGACTCAGTCGTCAATGCGTATGCAACCATATCATCACGGCCACTGTCTGATGTCGACGCGTACGTCGTCATATCCTCGAAACCGTATCTAACCGGCGGTTTCCTTTCTCTCTGCGGTCTACCCGTCTGCGGCATCTGCGGCTCTGTCTGCTGCATCTGCTGCACAGTCTGACGATCCCCTGTATCTCGGGAGGAGTCGGATGCACTCTCCTTCCTCACTAGGATGTCGGACTCCACCTGAACAGTGTCACTGCTGCTACCTACTTCTGTCCTCTCCACCTGGTTTCTCGATTCGAGTAAAGCATCCTCATGAAATGTAACATCCCTACTGATGATAAATCTGGGTGAATCTTGATCAGTACACCACAACCTGTATCCTTTCACCCCAGAAGCATATCCCACCAAGATGCACTTAACAGCCCTTGGTTCTAACTTATCGGTTTTCACGCGAGCATAAGCCGGACAACCGAAGATCCTCAAGTTAGAATAATCAGCTGGATTACCTGACCACATTTCTTCCGGTGTTTTACAACCAATCTTTGTATGTGGAGACCTATTTATCAAGTAGCCTGCAACATTTACTGCCTCAGCCCAAAAGTCCTTGGACAATCCTGCAGTAAACAACATACAACGAGCTCTTTCCAAGATCGTTCTGTTCATCTTCTTTGCAACTCCATTCTGCTGCTGATTTTCTGTAGTGGTGTAATGCCGAACCATGCTATGATCCGTGCAATAGTTCTCAAACTCTGTCGATCTGTACTCCTTGCCATTACCTGTCTTCAACTTCTTCACCTTTCTGCCAGTTTGTTTCTCAACCATTTCTTTCCATCGTTTGAATGTAACAAAGGTCTGATCCTTCGTCTTCAGAGTATAAACCCAAACTTTCCTTGAATAATCATCAATAAAAGTCAGCATAAACCGGGACCCGCCCTTGGAGTAAACCTTAGAAGGCCCCCATACATCTGAATGAACATAATCAAGGATACCTTTCGTGCGATGAATACTTGTCTTGAAACTAACCTTTCGATGCTTCCCGAAGACGCATCTCTCACAGAAATCCAACTTGCCTGTCTTCATGCCACATAGCAAATTCCGATTGCTCAGTATTGTCAATCCCTTCTCACTCATGTGACCCAGGCGCAAGTGCCATAAGTGTGTTGAGACAGATTCATGGTCATCTGAGGAAGACACTGCAGCTCCACCTGTAACTGTATTTCCAGACAGAACATATAAGTTTTCCAACTCTATTGCCTCTCATAAGAACCAGAGCACCCTTCACAACCTTTATAACTCCACCTTCAGCAGAGAACTTACAACCATCGGAGTTTAAGGCACCAAGAGAAATGAGATTCTTTTTCAAATCAGGAACATGCCGAACTTCTGCCAACGTTCTGATGATTCCATCATACATCTTGATTTTAACTGTTCCAATTCCAACCGTCTTACATGCAACATTGTTGCCCATCAAGACACTACCACCGTTGATTTCTCTATAAGTGGTAAACCAGTCCCTATTGGGACACATATGGTAAGAACAACCCGAATCAAGAATCCATTCATCCTTAGGACGAATACCATTTTCAATCACAGAAAGTGCATTGTCGGAAATATAATCTGATCTTCCATCTGCAACACTGACTGAATCATCATCAGATGACGAATCTTCTATTATTTCTTTCCCTTTCCTCTGCCTTTCGGGACAATTTTTTCTGATGTGCCCTTTCTTATGGCAATAATAACATTCGATGTTTTTCCTGTTGGATCTACGTTTGCCCTTATTACTGGAGTCTTTTGTTCTTCCTCGTACTACCAAACCCTCACCCGAACTATCATTGTCAGCTGCAACCTTTTTCTTCAACTCTTTCGAATTCAAAGCTGCCTCTACATCCTCTTTGGAGAGAGTATCTCTACCATACATCATGGTATCAACAAAATGCTCATATGAGGGTGGTAACGAGCACAGCAACATAATAGCTTGGCCCTCATCATCAATTTCAACATTGATATTTTCCAAATCCATAATAGCTTTTGTGAAAGAATCAAGGTGAGTTGAAACAGACGTACATTCCTGCATTTGTAACGTGAACAACCGCTTCTTCAGATACAAGCGATTCGTGAGAGATTTCGTGATGTACAAGTTCTCCAACTTTTGCCATATGCCAGCAGCAGTTTTCTCCTGAACAACCTTTCGCAGTACACCATCGCTCAAGAACAACAGAATCTGACCATACGCCTTTTCCAGCAACTCATCTTTCTCTTCATCCGACAATTTTTCAGATAGAGCATTCTTTCCCCTCAAAGCTTTATGCAACCCATTCTGGACCAACAAAGCATGCATCTTCAGACGCCAAAGACCAAAGTCATTATTACCGTCGAATTTTTCAATCTCGAATTTAGCTGTCATTCCGCAAATCTTTCACTGGAACTGTGTAGATCTGGTCACCACGAGCACGCTGGAAGAAACGGATCTGAAATCCGACTCTGAACGGCTAAGATATCGCAGAAATAAGTTTCTGCGCTCCGATCAGTCAATCTTCTTTGTTGACCGTTGAACAGCCAATCTTCTTCCACAACAGCGTAGATCTGCTCGCAACGAGTCCGTAGGTTCAAACGGATCTCAGATCGGACTCCGGATCGTCAAGATATCGCGAAAACAAATTTCAGCCTTTGATTCGGTCAAACTGACTTTGACCGTACGATCTGCTGACGTCAGCGATTCTGCAACAGGCTTTGACTCTGGGCTTCCACAAAACGGGTCGGGCTGACCTGGACTGGACCCAACCTGGACTGGCTAACGGGCTTCTGAAACGGGTCAGGCTTGACCTGACCTGAAATCGACCCGGAACTGTTGTGAGCCCAGGCCCACTACCTCTTCTTCTTCAACCGTTCTGTTCTGCAACAGAGGACGGTTCTAGAATTCTTCTTCCACGTCAACGGCGCAGGCGTCACGCAGCGCAGGTAGCGCTTCTTCTCCGGCAACGGCGAGGAGTCCGGCGACAGGCAGCGGCGTGATGGCAGCGGAAATTCCGTCAGACTGTGCATCCTGCGATTTCTGCACGACGATGAGACGGCGACACGCAGCAGCGATCTCTCTCCTGTTCCAGCGATCTGTTCCGACAATTTCCACGCTCACCGCACCAGAACCCAAACCGCCCCCTTCTGTTGTCTTCTTCCACTACGGTTCCGGCGCAGGTGCAGGATCAAGATGGCGACGATTCCGACGATTAGTTCTACGATTTGTGTGGCCCACCAATTCTCTTCTCCGATCAACCCTCTCAAATCCGATCCAGCGGATTTCTTCCGATCACGACAATTAGCTCTGATACCAGTTTGTTAAGATCTAGGGCCTATGAGAAGAGATCAAGCACACACAAGAACACGGAGATTTACGTGGTTCGGCTTTTGGCCTACGTCCACGGGGAAGACGGGAGAATTCACTATGCAATCAGAAGAGTGGTTGTACATCATAGAGACCCTTAGTCTCTATTTATAATATCAGCCCAATACCCAGTTACACCCAAACACTACTTCTAATCACAGTAGACTTATAATAATAGACCTACTTCTAATCACAGTAATATGGGCAATACAGGGGCCCGGTTTATTTATTATTTATTCAATTGAGCCAAACAAATAACATATTGGATACAAAAATGAATATAAAACTGGACTCTTTTATTTATCAGAATCGAAATAAGGATCCAAATCCGATTTGTTTGGGTAATCAAAGAGTCATATACACATTTACATCTCTATTGCAGTTCACATCTCAACTACGTAGATGTAAGGAGGTGCGGCTGAATGTGGAAATACGTGAATTTTGTCCGCATCATCTTTTAGAGTATCACTTTAAAATACTCATTATTATATAAGCAACTTGCTCCAGTGCTCATTGTTTTTCAACCACATCTCCTTTTCTCATGTCTGCATGCTACGATGGCTTGTGACGAGTCTTTCCTCATTTGTACTTACTGTTATTGGATGGGCTCAAAAAGAGGGATAATGGGGTCCTAAATGGTCTGACAGATACCCATAACCACTTTGCTATACAAGTGGGCCCAAAAACGCAATTAAAAGGCTCTGAAACTAGAGTTACATCCTATATTAATAATTTAATAATCAAATACACTAGAAAACCATGTTATAAGTTGTGGAACAAATGTGCAAGATCAGCAGCATATATAGTGCAAGCCTTCTTATCAAGGTAATAGACCCCATTTAATCATTGTGAGGTTGTCTCGGCCCATCACTCTGCATTAGAGGTTCTCCTTGGCCAAATTGTCTCTAAAGACAATGCATTTATCATTTATATCAGGTTAATCACAAGTCACAACATCTCAATATTGACTATCGACGCTGCCAAATTCCAGAGCAGAGGGGCCTCTTTGTTTGCAAGAAATTGGAGAATTCATGGGAAAAAAAAAAAAAAAAACCACTCAAAATTTGATACACTCAATGAATTTTTGAGGGGTCAAAATCTCAATGCATGCAGCAGGAGTCACACCTAGTATTTAGATTAATCACACCCATGTCTTAAGCACTTGAATCTATATAATTAGTCAAATGCCACTTTACTATTTATTACAAAATTTTCCTTGTATGAAGATAACATTCTTCTGTTTTTGTTCCCCAAATTTGTGCTTTACAGCCACAATCCTGGGGTGATGGAGTGGGTAGTTAAACTCCCATAAGTTTCAGTTCAAGACTCCAAAATGACTCAGTACATATTCCCAACTCCTCTATTACTAATAAAAAGAAGAAAAAGGGTAAACTCATTATAACGAGAAGAAATGGAATCCTCTTGTAATTTTCTCTGGGATTCTCTTCTTCTTCTATTTACATTCATATCATCCATCATATATATTGGTGGGTCACTCAGTGGAGTGGGGAGAAACTCGGTTGAAGATCCCCTGACCTGGTGCGAGGATGTGGAGGGGATCGAACTTAGATTTTCGCGCCAAAAACCGGTTCCATCTCCCTCCAAAATGTTCGCTCCATAGGCCTTGGTGGGAGTAGTGGGGTAGGTACTGCTTGGCGCCAATTCTGGGGTTGGTAGCGGCCTCAACGATGAGACGGTTCTGGTGGAGAAGGCCTTTCAGGCATTTCGTCGAGCAGGTGTTGGGGTTCGCAGATTGTAGGATGCCCACCACAAACACCACTTTTTCCTTTCCAGGGCTCGTCGAATCCTCGGGCAACATGGCAGACATGTTCGCATTCCACCTGCGTAGACATATAGATAAGAGAAAATTACCAATATAGCCCTCCATTTTGCTCAAGAAAGCACGTAGGACGAGTCATTTCTTGTAACTTAGCAACTTCTTTGCCCTTTGTTGATTTGCAACCTCTAATAGGAGAGGTGCATACCAAGAAATCAGTGCAAAAAGAGGATTTTCAACCAGAGGAGTCATTTCTCTCTCACTTTCCCTCTCTTCACTCAAACTCAAATGTAAGTTATCCTACAATTAGGAAAAACCAGAAAGAATTCCTCTCCTATATTATAAAATTATATTCTTTTATTACCCAACAACTAAAGTACACTTGCCTGACACGACATGAGACAGTATTAAAGACAATTTAAATGATAAACACCACCAGAATACTTGTAGAAAATTATCTCTACTTTAGTCAAGATTATCTATAACTAAAGGTTACTCTATTGGCCAAATCAAATTTTCTTTTTCAGCGACTTTTCTTTTCTTTTTTTTATGAATAATTATGTTATTAATTATATGCTAAATTTTATGATGGAGCTATGTTTGAGTAAATCCCACTGCCAAGTTCTACTCCGGCGACTGAGAGGCGGGATCAGACCATGTAATAAAGCTGCCCAAGCTAGCCAAAAAGGCAGAAATGACTGATGTGTTTGTCTCTTTTGCCACTTGAGATAAGGGTGGACATGGGCCAAGGGAGAGAGAAATGCACATCTTCTTCCTTAGTTTCCAGTCACGTGGGCTTGCTGGTTAGGCAATTTTGTTGGGAACTATTAGTGGCGGCTGTCCGTTGAAACTTTTGTTGATTTTCAAAATTATAATTTTAAAATTTTTATTTGAATGGCGAGAAATTATAAAATGTCACGTAATTACATATGAAAATTTCAAATTCTAACATTCAAAATGCTACTCGATACCAAATGAGAGACGACATTTAAAGATTACATGAAACCTGATAAAATTATTTTTTTTTATTGGAATTTCTGGCTGCAATTTATGCTGTTGAAATTCAAAGATGAGGTGATGGCTGTCCTTTGGGATTTTTGGATAGTGTATAATTTTGCTAAAATTAAGAGTTCTATTCTGAAAGGACAAAAGTAGCTACTAAAACTCTCATTTTTCTGCTCAGATACAAGTAGAGAGGAGAAATCAGGAATTCCACATGCAGAACTTAAAGAAGAATTCATAAATTCTCCATAAGATTTTCATTATGCATGACACAAAGAACTAGAGACTTGGAACATGAATGGCCCCTATAACAAAACAAAAAAAAAAAAAAAAAAGATGATGAAATTCTTTTATGCTCCTGTGCTGATCCAAGTCGATGCAATGGTATACAACTTGAAAATAACTGCTACAGATATTTACATGTTACCATTATAAATAATACAAGAGGTCCCATTCCTTGAAAATAACTGCTACAGATATTTACATGTTACCATTATAAATAATACAAGAGGTCCCATTCCATAGATGTTCTCACTCAATAATTGATTTAGACTGTTCATTTGGTGGGCCACATTGACAAGAATGACAATTGACAAGTATAATGTAACTAACGGCCAAAGCAGGGCGCATGTGCAGCCCCACCGAGAATAGACAGAATGGGAACAATGAAAGATGATGGTCTAGACCCCTTTGATTTTATTGCTCATGTATGCAATTTAACGAGAGAAAAATTGATTGCGGGTCACACCAGGGTCCCCTACATAACTGTAGACCTGAAGCCCCCGAACCACACAATTATATAGATAGAACAAGACTAAGTTGATGATGACAGATGGAATATCAATTAGGAAATAAATAAGAGATTTATTTTGTACACGTGAGAAGGAGAATGGCCAATGAAATTCTGTGTTAGAGAATTTTGGATAGCAATTTCAGTTGCTCTGTAAAGTTGCTTAAAATTTTTATTTGATTAGTGCCTTCTGGAAGATGCAATCTTTTTAGGAATGTCACATTTTTGAACTTTCCAATTCTTCAATCCAACTTTATTCAAACATACTAAATCTAACAAAGCAGAAAATAGGGTCTGCATGCATGATGCATCTGTAAACGGGTATAAATAAAATCAGGGAATAAGAGGACAGCACATATTCAGGAAAGGTGCAGGGAAGAAAGGAAGACAGCGAAGTTCCTACTTTCTAGGCAAGATGGCAAACAGCAGTACACTGGCAAAATCTTACCTTGAAATGAGGTTGAAAAGATAGAGACCAAACATGTCAACCTCAGTCAAACAAACAGAAGAGAGAGATTCATCTAGCCTAGCCTGTGTTCAGAGTCCAGACTGGACTGCTAGAGATTAGGCTCGTGGGCAAAGTTTCCAAGGGCCAACTAAGAAAGGGTCACAGAGACATCATCTGGCATCTAGGTGGGAGGGATTAATGGAAACTGATCCTCTGTTTGGTTCAAACAGGGCACGGGAGATATGAGTTTTTTTTTTTTTTTTTCCCTTAGAGGAGATGGGATATGCTGACTTGACATTTTTCCCATGTGTCACCTCATGATTGATCCAAACAGGGGATCTGCTTCCGGGATTAATTGACCTATCCAAGTGGAGGGGCAAGAAATGGATAATGGACTTATCAATTTTCTTCTCAAATACCTTGTCATAACTCTTCCGTGATAGGGACCATAGATCCCACCTCCACGCTACTTTGTTGGGGAAGTGGGGCCATCGGCCCTCCAAAATTCTCTGAAAACCACTTAATTATAATTCTTGAAAACTCAATGCATTTTTAGAAACGAAGCCCTCCTTTCAAGACTTCTTTTTTCCTTTTTTTTATTTTTTTGACCCAGTGGCAAAAATTTCCCAGGCACATAAGAACTTGGATTTTGTAGAGATGTGGCTTACAATCTATCCATACTTTATGGTACATGCAAGACCATTTTGTGGAAGACTAATTACTTTTAACCACATCATAGTGATCTTCACCATGAAGATTGAGATCGTATGTAAAAAAGCCAAAGTTATCAGCTCTTAAATTGGATGGAAACTGATTTACTTTATTTTTTTATCATTTCAATTCAAAATTTTCACTGATTAATCCAAATCGGATTCAAATCATCATGCTCATGCACAGAGAGAATCAATCATGGAGTTTGAATAAAGGATGGTAAAGGCCTTATTTCTAATGTAGGGGAAAAACTGTTCTTGCCATCAATGTTGGGGCCTTTGTCCATATGGCTTGGGGTTCATGTTCCGGGGGGGTGAAAGGGGCTGCATAAGCTTGTGATCAAATCAAAATTAGATAAAATAATTCTCAAGACTCCTGAATGGAGTGTATATTAATTTAAACTACTAATATCATTTTGGAATAGTAAAAACGGATGACAACGAGGGTTGCTTGGTTGGCAACCTAGCATATCGCATGACCGACCAAGAATTGATCCCAGGGATGGCCTCTCCTTCCAGCCCATTGCCCCGCTGGGAGAGTTATAAAAAAAAAATAATAATAATAATAAAAAATAAAAAAAATGGATGAGGGATTACTTACTTGTCTTTGAGAATTGGATATATTAGAATAGGGCCCTCAAATGTACTTGGAGAGATGTTCTCCAACAGCAAGTCTCTTAATTGAGTGATTCCTGACCGGGGCACAAACATATTTAGCCATGGATGTGAGACATCCCACAGACCTCTGCTCCTCAAGCTCATCTCCTCCATTCTAACTCTGTTAAGGAAATCGAAGTAAGAGACTTCAACACTGTAAATGAATGGACGCATGAACCTCAATTTCCTTGTTACCACCTCAAACACCTGAAAATATGAAAGTTACATGTCACCAAAGCTAGTCTGGGAAGAATCAAGGAAAGAAATAGTAAAAAAGAAAAGCACCCCTCTAACCCCTCCAAGTGTAATTTTGTAATAAGTAATACTACTGCCTAAGTAGGAAAAAGATGAGGTGATGGTCAGTGAATTACATCATCTATTTTAGACTCATCATCATCAAAGGGATAATGAACTGCAAATTCAATGCAGTAGTAAATAGCAGGGCTTCCCGAATGGAGGTGTGGCATGAAATCTGGATTGGAAGGAAATGAAGAGAAGAAGCTGTGTAAAGACTGCTCATTCAATATCATAAACCCTTCAACATAGTCCACCTTGTCTGCCATTGAAATCAACAGCTGTTGGTCCTCCATGAACATCTGAAAATCATCATAGAAAGCTCTGATCCATTTCACCTACCACATTGTGAAAACCACAATACTGAGATTAGAACAGTAATAACCAACCAAATGGATGATATCAAATGTAAAAAAGGAACGGAAAACTTAATAGCTCCTCTGGAATGAGGTAGGGAGGTTTACCTTCTGTGGAGCATCTTGGAGCAGGATCCTTGCACTTGTTATTATACCAAACTGGCCAAGCCCACCTAGAGCTGCATAAAAGAGCTCTGAACTTTGGGTAGGTGAACAGGTCACAATCTCTCCCTTTCCTGCAAATAAATCACTCGTGAACCCATCAAAAGCTGCATGAGCAACCCATGCGTCAAGAAGTTCTAAATGATCCAAGATTAAAGAAATGCAACGAAATTGTATGATACTTGCCTGTTACCACCTCTAACTGAAGGACATTACTGATCTGAGGACCATATTTGAAGGTCTGCCCACTGATTCCACCGTTAGAGAGGGTTCCACCAACACTGAGATAGAGATAATCAGTCCATGATCTTGGAGCAAGGCCCTCTTTCAAGGTCTCCCTCAAGAGTTCTACCCAAAAAGTCCCTCCACTGACATCTGCATATGAACATTTAGACTCTCCATCTCCGTTCTTGTGGATTTTTATGGAATTAGGAAGAGATTCCATCTCAACAACAAGGCCATTGAGGGCTTGAGCTTGGCCATGGATGGAATGTCCAGCTCCCCTGGCAGCAACGGTAACTTTGTTGAATGAAGAAGCCCCAAGGAAGTTGAGGAGCTGAGAGATTTCCTTTGGTGATTGAGGCCTTAGAACTGCAGAAGGGGAATTAAAGAAGATCTTTCCAAAGTCCAGAGATGCTGAGCTGGTGGACTGAAGGAATTTCAAAGGCCCAAAATCCATTGGGCTTTGAATGAATTTGCAGGGAGAGGAAAGAGCTAGAAGGAGAACAAGTATACTGATTCTAGTGCAGACCAAGGCAAACTCCATGGGAAGGGAGGTGGAGAGCAGAGAACTGAATAAGGTTTTAAAATCCCAGATGGACTTATATGATCTTCCTTTGAATACAGAAGTAGAGAGATATGACGAAAGATGAAGAAACAGAGAGGAAGCAGGCCTAGAGAAATCTTTTAGTAGTGGGGCAATGAGAAAACTGAGAGACCCAATGAGTTATGTTCTTTTTATTTAATCTATCTTTCTAGTGAGGTTGGAATGCATAAGCATTTGAAAACAGAGAGATGCAAGAAACTCATTAAATAAGGTGAGAATAGAAAAATACTAGAAGCAAAACCCTTGGATAACAACAACAGCCTGGGGTTCTGCACTTTATCATGAACAAATAATTGAAGAAAGATCTCTACAAGTGGTCATTGATATCAGCAAGATCCAAATAGAAAAAGGAACCAGACAGCAGATTAATGAATCCCTCCAACTTGTCTACACTTGTTCCACTGATCGGCAGAAAACACAAGAAAGAAGGGCACCTAACATAAGAAGAAACTGAAGAACCCTAGTGGGATTTCTGCAAGTTATCAAGATTGTGAGAAAGGAGAGCATTAATAGCCCAAAAAAAGAACTGTCACATGGAATAAGTTGCCCATGTGAGCCCTCAACTCCCTCAACATCCCAATCTCATATGTCACCTCTGTTTGTTGATATGCTCTGTTTGTACCGAACAGAACCAAACCTCTTTGTCTTGCTAATATTCTTTTGTTTCTATATTTCAAAAGCATCCAACAGAGATAAAATACATAGTCAGATGAAACGAGAGAGTGGAGAGAAATACAAACAATTATGTGAAAAACACTTTATACAGCTGCAGAGAAGGATCCCATTACAATTCCAGTGTCTGGCTGGCTGCTTCTCTATATATAGAGAGACATGAGGTTGAGGATTCCTGGCATGGCTGATTTCGAATCCTATGGGTCCCAGATTGACGCAAGACTTAAAGTTTTGAGGAATCATTTGTTACTCTGCCATAGTAGGATGATTCATGCTCTTTTATACAGTCATTGTACAAGTTGCATCTTTGTAGGAGGTTGTGGCTGAAGGCTGGTTTTGTCAGAAATTATTAGAGTTGCAGGTAGGAATTGTTTAAAATGGAGATAGATTAGAGTTGTGTTGTCCTTTTTTTTTTTTTTTTTTTTTGTGGGGGGTGGGGGGTGTTAATTTTTCTAACTCATAATTCAGTGTTTGGTAGATAGAATGAAATTCTCATAATTTTGTAAACTTTAAAAACTGCCTTTTAACATGTATGAATCTTAGCTAATCCACTAATGCTTTGATAGTAGGTATCTCTCTGTCCAAATGGATGATCAGAGATCTATATTCAACCAATCCTATTCACCTGGGACTTGTGTAGCTGGCGTGAGTATGTGCACCCATTTTTTGCAATCAAATAGATATGGTATCATCACCGTAAGAATCCCACAAGGCATTTTCTTTTATTTAGTCTAAATCAAAACATTAATATTCAGATTTTTAGTCGATGGTTAACTCACTGACCATAGTTGCAGTCCAAAGTCATGCATTATCTACCGTAAAAGATTGAACTAGAGAAAAGATAGATGTCAGGCTAAGTAGGTTCCAATATGATTTATAAGGAAGAAGAAATTGAATTTGACTTATATTGCATGTGATGTATGACTTTTCCGTTAAAAGTAGAGATTTACTTTCAAGCAAGTTGTCCAATGGAAAACTCATTTGCATACCTACTTGAAAACACCATGGTAACAATTAAGACCGAATCTACGCTAGTGCCCCTCACGTTCTTCACTTGTTGCCTACTAAGTGGGATACATGTATTTCAAATTGGTGGTGAGTACATGAATGCCATTAGGGGCACTCACAGGTTTGTCATTTGTGAATGAGCATTTTCCAATTTCTTTTCATGGGTCATTTTGTCTTTGGATTTTTTTTAAGCCACTCACCTTTGTCAGCCATTTGGCGGGTGATTACAAAGTCATAAGATGATTGACATTGTGATGATAAGAGGGTGCAAAGGCCAAGGGCCGACGTTTGACTAGTATGTGCATAATCCACAACTACAGGCTGTTGGAGTCAATGAGAGTTGGAAAAGAGAGAATCAGAGATTATTTTTCTTTTAACTTTTTCCACAAATGGAAAACATCACTTCTACTGTGGCAGCTTTCTATCTTTGCCCATGGACAGATGTGGCAAGCACCCACCTTTTTTATGGTACGGCCCTCGCACTCCAATTTCCTTGTGTGGTTTTGGCCTGCTCTTGTTTTCTCTGTAGGTAAGAGCATAGTTGATACTTGATAGTGAGATTTTTTAAGCATGGTGGAAAGGTATTTTGGTGTTTCTTTGTTTACTTGAGACCTTCTCTTGTAACCTAGCCAAGGGGACTGGCCATTTGAGACCAGCAAACTGTAGGATGGACTAGGGGTGAAACCAGGAAATTTTGCTTTAGGGGATGCCTCTACCCAAAACATGATTTTCTCATGAAGGGCCATACATAAATTTCCCCTACTATAGTGGGTTTTGATAGTGTTTTTGGTGTCACAACCCAGGCCCATTAGTTTGGGATGAGGTGTAACATTTGAGTACCTAGTTTCGCCCATGATTCGATTGCTGCACACACTGGGGAGTGAGTGGCTACACATGCAGGGAGTGACAAACCTACACAAGCAAGGAGAGGTGCCTGCCAAGTTTTGAATAAATCAATTCATTATTAAAAAACCACATGAGAGGGAATCCACTCAATTTATACATGGCAATAATAAGATTATTCAAACTAAAAAAATCTCTAAGATGACCCATTGGATCAGATCTATCGCGATCTCTTTTAGAAACTTTGATTGTGCAATTTCAATGAATATGGAGAGATCATAAAACTTGGATATAGAAATAGATGGATATGGATGGATGGGACAGGATAATTGACTTCATTGAAAAAGGAAAAAACATAATGGTGATTATCACAGAAGTGATATGACCGTGTTCAGCTTAATCGTAAGATCATAATCGGATCCGGCTCTAATACTATGACAAATTTTAAATAAACTAATTCATGATTATTGCAGAAGCGATAGGATTGATTGCTAGGTGTGTTTGGGTGAAAAGTTGAAAGCCCAACCACCTAAGACTCATTTTCTATTGTTGACATCCTTTTCTACTTTAATAGAGGACTTCTCTTTTAAATGAAGAGCGCAAGAGATGATAAAAATGTTATCTTGATATGAGGCTTTTTATGGGTGACATTGTATTAGGGGTTAATGATTTGGCATGTGTGGACCATATGATTGTAATTTTTTGTTTCTCTTTTTGGAGCATTATATCGTTTTTTTTTTTTTTTCCATCATAGCCTCTAATTAGATATCAGGCCCATTAAATATTGCCTTCAGTTGAGGGCAAGTTGGTTCGTAACATGAAGTGGCATGGATCAAAACAAGCTGGAACAATCACAACACAAAAAGCTAGTAGAAGGGGAAATTTTGAAAGCAAAATTTTAGCAAGGGAAAGTGGGATGCACATACAGTGCACTGGTCTAACCAAATAAAAGAGCAGTTGTGTAATCCCTCAGAGTATCATTAGCCTGGGAGGTTGTTGGTGATCGTTGTAGTTCACAATTTTCAAACTGATTATCATTTCATTACATTTGATTTAGAGGGAACATTGTCAAATATTGGCGTTAAAATTTTGAATAGTGGCTAATTAGGAATTTGTCCCACCTACATTTAAAACTCTTGTTCCCAATGGTTTAGAAACTCATAATGATAATGATGATGATTTAACAACAACAATAACAATGACAATGTGACGATGATAATACTCAGAAATATTCTAATTAGATGTTAAAGGAACATATGAGTTTGACTATAGTTGCCAGTTAGGTCTGGATGGATTGATAACAACTGAACCCAGATTTCACTCATATATTTATTTATTTTTTGGTACCCCACTAATGAAGGGGGCTGGGACCCAAGAGAGAGCCCGCATATATAAGAGAAAGCAGCCCGTACAGACGGAAAGAAAGCTCATACAAAAGGGAAAGGAGCCCACACAAGTTGGAAGATATGACATACCTGGGCATCGAACCTTGGACAGTGACGTACCAGATTTCACTCACTTATCAAATGGTTCAGACTGAGATTTAATAAGTTGACTTGGCAGGTTGCTTTAGGGAGAGCCACGCCTGGTCTGACAGTTAGGATAGTAAGTATGGATTCAACCTAAATCTTTACCAATTTATTTTTCCTTCCACGATCATGCAGCATGGTTCATGATTGGAACTTGTCGGATGCAGTCGACAGTAAGTTCCAGCTGGTGTTCTTCATGCCATCCTCATTGATTTAATGAAAGGTTACAACTTTCTGATGCTTTTGGTGGTTAGTGGGTGAATTTCATGCTAGAGGTGACAATGGGTTGGGTACTGGGGTCGAGTTCAAGCCGGTCAGGACCCTAAACCGTAAATCCTATGGGTATGTCTGCATGTATAAAGTAAGTTAAAAATTAAATATACACGATTTCAAGGTGAACCCAAAGGGCTAGACTAATTCCTCCGGGCCTAGATGGAATCCATGTAAACCCCATATGGCCCTAGGGAGAGAGCACCGACGAACTCAACCTTCGATTCCTCAAGAGGGGGAACCAAGAGTCGATACCAAAGCCTTTAGCACCGGAAGAGGGAGGAACCGTGGTCCTAACTACTCGGCCAACCCCCTAAGATTACGGTGAAATGAGCTTGCTGGCTCATTATTGAAGCTGTGAGGGGAAGAGGTTGTGGGGGAATGGGCTCAGAATGTGAGGTTGAGAAATAGATGGGACATTTGACTTTCCTGGGTAATTGACTTCAAAGGGTGATGACTGGGTAGTTATTTCATTTCTTCCCTCAATTCAATTTCAATTATATTAAAGAGTGGTTATTTGGTGGACATTCTTTGATATCCATCTTTGACCAAGTATTGGTTTATTTCCCCATATGTAACATGAATATGCATCCATCTAATTTATTCATTAATGTCAACCAAAAACTCAACTCAATAATTAAAAACATCTATGCAAACCCTTGAGTTTTGACGTGGGGTGTAAGTCGGATTGGATTTAAGTCACAATATTGGTAGGTCAAATATCAATACTGGACTCAACTCAAAACTAATTTATTAATTGGGTAATAAATGTCAACCAGAATGTCAACTCAAATAAAAAGAAAGAGAACCAGAACACTAAAAAGGTCTACCACCCCTTATGCAATATAATAACTTGGAATCTTTAGCAATAAAAGTATAATAACTTGGAATGTCTACATGCGTACCCCTGGAGGATCTTTTTTATTTCAGCAATGCTATTATCATAGTACACCTCTATCTCATTGCACTCAACTCCTATAAGTCACTTACACTTCATCAGCCGTACAGATAATCACAAGTAAGTTTGACAATTTTAAATAATCACCCATCCTTTCTATTTTCTACTTTTAAAAGGACCAACTCTATTAATATAGTAATGTCAGCCACCTGAATTGCGGCCATAGGAAGTTGATTTTTTACCTGTTTAACAACATGAAGCTAGCCTACTTCCCAAAAAAAAATGAAGCCTGCAGTACCGTAGAAGGATGAAGATGCCCCTATATCTACCCTCTTTTGGATTACAACAACACAATTCTCCGTGTTTTATCTGAGTAGGGTTAGATCTAAGAGATTTCGATCATCCCTTCACGAAAAAAAGAAAAGAAAAAGAATCATATTTCTTTAAACAATTGAAAATCAGCCGACTAGACAAACAAATAGGAGGCATGCCTCACGGGGGGTTTCAAACTTGTGACATTTTTCTTTAAGATCATCTTAACAACCATAAACACCAAAAACTCAAACTATTAGTGAATGGCATAACAACTTATATCAATATGTTGAACGAAAGCAAAAAATTAGAAGAAGAAGAAGAAAAAGAGAAATTGACCTTCTATTAATGATCTACATGGCTTATTGAGATTGTTGTATTAATTGAGTTGGTTATGTGTTGAAAAAAGAGAAAAGTAATGAAAGTGATTATTTGTAGCTCTCGAGATATTAAGTTGATTTGAAAATCCGGCCTTAACACAGGCTTTGGTTCCAATAACCAGATCTCTATTAGATTTCAAAAAACACATGTTTAAACTAATAATTAAGCCTACTTCAGATTAAAAGCAATCAATCCACACAATAAGAAGGACACATGATGTATACGTGGAAAAACCTTGCTCGGGAAAAAACTACGGACCTTATCGTCTAGGCCACCAGACAACTAAGCACTAAATGAAAATAGAAAGTTACAAGAAAGCAACTCACAACCCTTTCCTAGTTGCAACTCAACCCAATGACGGCGTTATCTTGCCGACTGCTCATCGTACACCTTCACCATGCTTGAAACAAATACCTCGAAACCGCCTTCAAAATGTCCCTACAACAGGAGAGTAGAACAGAACAAGAATCCAAAGCTTGATCTTCAGCACAGCAACTAGAAGCCTCGGGTGATGATAGATCTCTCAAAATATTCTCTAGGGTTTTGTATGGAAGAGAAGTACTTTTGAATAGAGAGAGAATGTCTATTTATAAGCATTGATTCGTTCCTCAAGAAGTGTAGTTCAATTAGGGTTCAGCAACTCATCTTGAGAACAAATAAGAAGAGAGGGTCCGCTCAAGCGGACAAGTTTCTATCTGCAGAATTCAAATCTCAGAAAGCATGGCTCAATCGACCAGAGGAAAGGGTCGAGCAATAGAGACTCTGTGAGGGTCTGCTCGAGCGAGTGGACATCAGCTTGGGCGACCATAGCCAAAATCCTTTTTGAAAGTCTTCTGTTCCTTGAACATTCTTGGGCGTCTCAGGCAGTCTGTTCTAAGAAAATTACACTTTATAAAGAGTCCTGGTTTTGTCCAATTCCCAATGAATTAGCCAACACTTGTAAATCCTTACAATCTCCCTCTTTGGCAATTCATGGACAAAACTCCTAAATACAAAAAAAATCTACCTAAGCCCAGAAAACATAACACTTCAAAGTTGTCTTGACCTGTAAATCCCTTGCAAGACCAGTTAGTCAGTCACTAGATTAAGTGCATTCATCATTGAATTCAAAAGCAAGATGACCATGGAAACCAACCATAAGAGTAAGATAACATATCTCCTCCTTTTTGTTTTGAATTGACAAGTGAAAGAGAGTAAAAATAATTCAGAACATAAAAAAATAAAATAATAGTAAGATCAAAATAGTAGGCAAGGGATTTGCAAAACAGCAGTCAATGTAGCCAAAAAAAAAAAGTCAGACAACAAAAAGATGTCAGGGCAGTAATTAATTTCCAAGACGAGAGAGAATAACAGCCAGAGCTTCATCAATAAGGTTGAAACATCCATCAAACACATTCAGAGAACCATCTACTGCGTTGAACCAAGCATCAATGTTCGCATTTAGCTGTTGCAATTGCTCGTCAAGATGGACAAAGCGTGCATTAGTTGGTGGTTGCTCCCCCTGCGATTTTTCTCCTTGCGGTTGTTCGCCTAGAACAACTTCCTCCTCCTCATCCTCATCATCCTCATAGACATGAGCATCAAACTGCTTAAGAGTTCTCTTGTTAATCGGATTTCGAATCCTCTTTGTCACATCATTGCTTGTGCGAGTGATACCCTTCCACATAAAAAACTGAGTAATCAAAACACCGAAAGGAAGTGTTGCATTCTTCGCAGCAGTGAGAAGTTTCACCATCACATGAAGGACAACAAGTGGCACATTTATGCTTTTCCCAGTCCCAATTGCATATAGTGGGTAGGCATTCTTCTTACCGACATCTGAGGCTTGTCCACATGGTTCCAAGTAGTGACACACAAAAAGGTTAAGGAACCGGTATTTGCCTGTCATACAGCCATGAGGGAGAACACATTCAATCCACTGAGTCTCTCTACCACAGAGTGTGGTGGCCACTACATCATAATCAATGGTGCGAAGAGTTTCAGAAGAGACCAGATAGTCAAATTCAGTAAGTACGGGGATATCCAGAAATTCTCCAAGCTCGGTCAAAGTGATGGTAAGCCACTTTCCATGCACATATGTCTTGATCTCCGAAGCCGAGACTACATCCATGTTCTTATAAAGTTCTTTAACCTAGTCAACAAGGATTTCAGTGGCATCAAACTTCATCAAATAAGCCCATGGCCTACGAGTGAGAAGATATACAACAAGATTGTCTAAGAGTTTGTCATCAATTTCTCTTTCCGACCCCACATTTCTTTTGGCAAACATCTCCTCAAATTGAATGGTCCGATTTGCAGATTGAAATCGGTGAGAGTCATATCGAGAAGACGAGGATGAGGCTCCAGTTCTAGTCTGTTTCTTTGGAGCCATGATGTGAAGAAACTGTTGCATATAGTACCACTTGTTTTTAAATGTCATAAGCATTGTTCCAAATCACAACCAACAATTGATAGCATTCCAAAAATCTGGTACAACTCTCCCGAACCAAAGACATAGACATTATGCATCATTTCATTTGTGATGATGAAACTCCTCCAAATTCTTATCCCTTGTCTGCAATAAGCAAAGACCAGAAGTCACTAAAAACAGTAAATGCTTTTGATTTATCATGCAAGAATCGGACCTAAGTTAATCTAGAAAAATAATCAACGGTTAAAAAAATGTAATTTTTACCGCCAATACTTTCAAATTTAGTGGGTCCCATAAGATCCACGTGTTAAGAGAGTCAATTTTCTTATGAGGAGCTCTAATTTATTTTCTAACCTGACATGACCCACAAACACTATTCGGAGCCTTTTGAAGTTTGGGCAGCCCACCAACTAGTTCAAGTCTTGATAATCTTTCTAAGTCTTTGTGGTTAATGTGGCCCAACCTTTGACGCCACAGATCAATATCACTTATCATTGCAGAATTACATGACATGTCCTTTTCTGTAGACACCACATAATAGTTGTCAGGATTCCTTTTACCATGGAGCACAGTTTTTTTATTTTTATTTTTTATCAACGATGATGCACTCATTAGCAGAAAAATGAATTTCATGACTGCTGTCACACAGTTGACTTATGCTCAGAAGATTGGTTTTAAGCCCATCAACCAAGTAAACAATTTCCAGTTTGGACATTCTTGGAATGGAGACTGTACATTTTCCAATGACTTTTGTCTTACCACCTTCTCCGAACCGAACACTTCCACCATTATAATCTTCAAGAGAGGTGAATTGTTCCCTGTCTTATGCCTAAAACAACCACTGTCCAAGTACCATAAATTTGATTCTTGAGCACTTAATGTAGTGAGGACCACATTACAACGAATGTCAGATTTATGGACCCAGATGGTCTTAGTCCTGACTTGTTGAGGAGAAACATAATGCTTCCTCCACTGATTTCTTTGGTAATTTCTCAATTTATTATAGTGTGGTCGTATGTACCTTTTAATCTCACAGAAGTGACATATGGGAACAAAGTTGGGTTTTGGCACATATCTTTTATAATTGTAATTCAGGTGTGTGGCATTTGAATAGATTGGAGGCATTGCAGTCATAGTAGGTCCTTGAACAAAAGTGGACTTACCTTTGTCCTTAGATGAAGAAGCTCCATGAACATAACCGATACCTGTCTTTGAGGAAGCAAACTTCTGGCTTCCAAGAATTTCGTTCAGCTTTAGTGATCCGGTATTCATTCAATTGATTGAAGCTTTAGCCGAATCCAGTTCTGTAAGAGCCATTTTCAATTTTCCAACAAGATTCTCTTTCTCAGATGTGCATGATTGTAGCTCTTTTCGCAAGTTGACCAATTCAGATTCAACCTTTTGAGATTGTTGTTGCAGACGATCTTTCTCTTGTCCTGCAATGATCAACTTGTTAGACAAGATAGCGCGTTGATCTTCTAACTGTCTTACCTTAGACTAAAAATCTATCAATGTCGCTTATAGTGAGGTATTCTTTTCTTCCATTGCCTTTAATTTCAAGGCTCTTTTCTCGTTGATTTTCAACATCCTGACAGATTCTTGAAACAGTTTTCTAGTCTTCATCACCATCATGTTCCTCATCAGAAAATTCATTAATATCTAAATCATCCTCTGACTTAGATTCCTGCACAGAAGAGATGTTAGAAAGTGCCATGAAAGCAATGAATTTTCCTGACTCACTTGAAGGTGAATTGGGTTCATAAACATCTTCATCGGATTCATCATCCCAAGCAACATTTAAAGCGTTACCCTTGCTCTTTTCTTTGTGATTAGCACACTTGGCAACAGTGTGACCATATCCTTGGCATTCAAAATATTGAATTGGCTTAGGTATACCCTTAGATTTATTCTTTTCCATTTTGAGTACAAACTTTCCTTTTGAAGATGCCTTGGGATTCATGGAATCCTTCTTGCTGAAAGCCTTTTTATTTTTCCATATCTTTTTAAATTTTCGAGCAAAGTAAGCCTCAAATTTTGCATCATTAATAAGGTCACTGCTCGAATCACTATTTTCAGTTCATCCACTGAGTTAGAAGACATAAGAGTTATGTCCTTCCCTTTTTTCATTTGACAATGATTCGACTCAAAGGTTTGCAAATTACCAACAAGTTCTTCTACAATTAGGGAATTGAGATCCTGATGCTCCTCAATGGCAATCAATCTTGGACGAAAACGTTATGGGAGTGACTTCAAAATTTTCTTGACAGTTTTAGATTGAAGAATGAGTTCTCTCAGATTGAAGCATGAATTCACAGTCTTACTCAGTTTTGTATTGAACTCATGAAATGTTTCAGAATCCTTCATTCTGATTGTCTCAAAAGTAGCGGTAAAATTCTGGAGTTTAGTTTGTTTCATCGTGTTCGTTCCCTCATGAACAGTTTGAAGTAGATCCCAGGCTGCCTTGGCATTTGGACACGTAGAAATTCTATGAAATTCTGCTGGGGTAATTCCATTGTAAATTGCATTTATGGCCTTATTGTTGCCATTGGACTAAGTCTTTTCATCAGCAGTCCATTGGGCTTTGGGTTTCTTAACAGTTTGCCCATCTATCGTCACGGTGGGATTATCATATCCTTCCATAATAATGTCTCAGACTTGATCATCTATAGCTCTAAGAAAGGCAATCATCCTTACTTTCCAGTAAGCATAATTGGTTCCGTCTAAAAGAGGGGGTTCTCTATTCAAATCCATTAGAGAACAGTGTTAAATATATCACACAACAAATTTGTGCAACCTGCTCTGATACCAATTGAAAATCCCGCCTTAACATAGGCATAGGTCCCAATAACCAGATCTCTATTAGATTTCAAGAAACACGTGTTTAAACTAATAATTAAACCTACTTCAGATTAAAAGTAATCAATCCACACAATAAGAAGGACACGTGATGTATATGTGGAAAAACCCTACTCGAGAAGAAACCATGGGCTTTATCGTCTAGGCCAACAGACAACCAGGCACTAAATGAAATAGAAAGTTACAAGAAAACAACTCACAACCCTTTCCCAGTTGCAACTCAACCTAAGGACTGCGCTGTCTTGCCAACTGCTCGCCGTACACCTTTACCGTGCTTGAAACAAACACCTCGAGGCCGCTTTCAAGATGTCTCTATTGCAGAAGAGTAGAACGGAACAAGAATCCAAAGCTCGATCTTCAGCACAGCAACTAGAAGGCTCAGGTGATGATGGATCTCTTAAAATATTCTCTAGGGTTTTGTATGGAAGAGAAGTACTTTTGAATAGAGAGAGAATGGCTATTTATAAACCTTGATTCGTTCCTCAAGAAGTGTAGTTCAATTACGGTTTAGCAACACATCTTGAGAAAAAATAAGAAGAGAATCCTGGGCAATTTTCCAACTTCACACCCAAATCTGCTTGAGTGGACAAGCCGCTGTTTGCAGAATTCAAATCTCAAAAAGTATGGCTCGAGCGACCAGAGGAAAGGATCGAGCGATAGAGACTCTGTGAGGGTCCGCTCGAGTGACCACAGCCAAAATCTATTTTCAAAGTCTTCTGTTCCTCGGACATTCTTGGGCGCCTCGGGTAGTCCGTTCTAAAAAAATTACACTTTATAAAGAATCCCGGTTTTGTCCAATTCCCAATGAATTAACCAATACTCGTAAATCCTTACATGATTATTTATAACTGTTCCTTTAAATTATCACCATTGTGCAATGATTCAAATCAATTTGTGGGAATGGTCTAAACGTTTCGACTATTTTTTTCCGGTTATTTTGTGGCATTCTATATTGTATCTACCTGCAAAAAACCTGAGTCGAACTCGAGACCATGGAAAGCAAACCTAAGGCTGAAACCAAGTTAAAAGAAGAAAAATAGTTCAAGGGGGCCACACTAATAGAACACGAGCATAGAACTTACGATCTGCATGCTTCAATGCCCCAGTTAGATAGCCTATACACTCAGCTGCCATCAATGCTCATATAAATAATGATGTAAATAAGCCGAGCTGAACAAAGCTTTAGCAATAATGTCCAATCTGACTTGAACATTAAACAAGTCATTTCAAGCTCAAGCTTGAGTTAAACTCAGCCCAGTTCGAGCACACGCGGTAGGCTTGATAGTACTCAATCAAACTCAAGTTGGAGCGTAGACTTCGATTTTAACTCAAGCCCAACTAAGAAAGGGCTGAACTCAAACTGACACCAAGTTTGAGCTCAAGTCAAACTTGACTCAAGCCATCATCAAATATCCTTGGCACCACTTATTTAAGTACTATATCGAAACGCCATAACATAGGGTCCACCATTAGAGCACCTACACTACATAGTCTAAAAATGTAGATTTTTAGGCCTTAAACATGAACAATGTTAGTAGTATTAAAAATGTGGTCATCTAAATATTATCTTTGGTAATTGATACGGTTAGTTTTTTTAGGAAAAATCATTTAGATAATCAATTGGATAACTGTTTCTTGTTGGAATAATATGCACTATCAAGCCACTGTGACCCTGGTCTTAATCCATGGCATCTGGAAACAACTTGGAGAGGATGACTTCCAGTCTCAAAATCAGTCATTTTTCTTTCAATTGAGCATTTTAATATATCACTACACAAGGACTTTTATTTTTATTTTATTTTTTTATATATTTTTTGGGAAAACTAAAACTTAGGTACTCTTAATTCCAACTCTGAATAGGAGTTCTGGGTGTTTGATTGCCATTTGTTTGGAACCAACATGATTGATTCTTTTCCTACCAAAAGACAAGAAAAATATGACACTGGAAAGGCTAGAGAGCAGCATTCAGTAACGGGTCATGAGTGAGAGACACATCATCAACATTAAAAAACCAAAAAGGGAAGGATCTTGACATTGCTGCAGTGCAGTGAGTTCCCTCCTAGGTTTTTGTTTAGTTTCCTAAAGACAAACCGAAAGATTTTGGTGGAGGGAGTCATAATCTAGCTTATTATTGAAATCTCCTTAACTTTTTCAACATGAAAGCCCTATTAAGATCTAAGAAGAGATTTTGCTATTATTAGTATTATCGATCGAATTCAGCTGGTCTCCATCATGTGACAGTAATGAAGAGGTTTACTTTCTAAAAATGTGATTAATCTACAAGATAGATATTAAATAAAAATGAACACCACATTTTAAAATATTACATGGGTGACAATCATATCTCATGACCATGAAGCTACTCACTCATGTGATAATATAGGGGAAACTCTAAGAATATCAGCAGTCAAATATTTTCTCCTACGAGCTGATTGCATGTACATTGCATCTCTACGGGGAACACGTATTCCCACCTTTGATCAGTGGAGCTTCTTTCATGCACACTTTTATCCTCTCATTATTGCATACCATGCTTAATTTATACTCTATTAGACTTTTACTCATTGTTGAATTGAATCTCCAAAAAAAAAAAAAAAAACTTGGTTAAAAGACCATTAAACTTTAAGATTTTTAAAACAAAGGTTAGGATAATCTATGGGGCTGATTTTTGGCATGACCCTTGTCCATTAAGAGAACTTTTAAGTTCGTAGGTGATATTTCCTTATCAGTTTGTGCTTTTGTAAAAAGTGGCACTTTCAATACTGTATTATGAGATCCCTCATACACATATCTGTCATTGTGAATTGGCACTATTTCCAATTTGACACTGGTGTGACAACTAATTACAATTTAATTGGTTTAAGACAAAAGGGTGTGCTTATAAAAACATAGAACTTTAAGGCCCTAAAATACAAGATTAGTTCATTTTGATTACTATGCCTTTTTCATCCCACTTACCACTGTAATTTAAATCCATCTATGTGGCTCCATACAATTGTGACATGCTTTTAAAAAGAAAACTCTGCTTCTTTGCTGCTGTTTTTTTTATTTTTTATATACATTACCTTATAATTGTGGGAATTCTGAAAACTTCATTGAGTGAAATTCAGTGTAACGTAATTAAGAGACTTCATTTCATTTTATACAAAGAAAATTAAATTAAATTTTCATTTCCTCTCTCTTTCTCTCTCTCTCTCTCTCTCTCTCTCTCTCTCTCCTCACTTCTGGCAACACTCTTCTGTCTCTGATAAGAACTAATGAAAATAGCTGTTCCTATAGAATCTATGGTTTCATATGATATCTAGCAAGATTTCAAAAGATTCTTTTTATCGCTCTTTGTGGATTTTCCCATCACTGACAGCGGATAGTTTAGAAAAATGACAATTGGTATGTTTTCTCATCGATGTTGAATTTGGAAGATCATGGAAACAGTTAGGTTTTCCATGGAGCAGGTGAAGGCTATACACCTTGTGATACACTGCAATGAAGATAGAGAATGGAATCGCCAGTGTTAGATTGTGTGAAAGGGAGATGTGAGAAGTAGAGTACTGGCCCCACAACCACTGTATACCAATGGAATCCCGCAGCTAATTACGCAATAATTGTTCACATCACTGTAGTAACTCAATGACCTTATCCAGTTATCCATATCTGCATCCCTATCATGGAAAGACATACTAACATATACCTATCATGGCTTAAAAACGCGTTTACTATATCTTACATATTAAGTCCACTATTTCATACACTACTTTCAGGTTTTTTTTTTTTTTTTTCAACATGAAAAAGGTTAAATATGAAGGTAAATAATGATAATTTCATTGTATTTGATGCAATGTAAAGGATAGAACCTTGCATCAACAGTGTCTGGTTTTTATCTCAATCAATCAACCCAATGGTCAAGCCAGGAGAAGGCCACGTTACCACAATGGGATGGCATGCACTTTTAGTTGGACACCGTGGAATGAAGTACCTTTTCAATCAGCTCCTTGTCCTGTTGTCCTACTCATTGGACAAAATTCTAATTGAAAGGCCCACCCCTGGAATTGTTGAGCATTATTGCCTTGCTGGGATGAGGCTCTTTCACATGTAGAAATAAAGCTAGG
Organism: Persea americana; assembly: GCA_029852735.1. Taxonomy (NCBI): domain Eukaryota; kingdom Viridiplantae; phylum Streptophyta; class Magnoliopsida; order Laurales; family Lauraceae; genus Persea; species Persea americana. The sequence goes on from CM056819.1 coordinate 50,697,511, forward strand.
CCACTAGAGTTTGGTGGGTCTCGTCCTTAATTACCTTGAACTTTTGCCTACTGGACCCCCATCTGGCAGGAGAAATGGGCAATCTGTTTAGAGCGATACCCTTCTTTAATTTATTATTATTTTTTCCTTTCCTTGCTTCTTCTAGGAAGAAAAGCTAAGTCGGCAACACCAGAACTTTCAAAGTTGTGCCCATAAAGAATCGACCATTCAGAGCTGAAGACCCATAGCCATCAATCAGAACAGGTGGTCCAAAACTGCCAGCTTCAAATTGGCAGAGATTTCATTCTCCTGTCAGGCATTGCAATGTTCGCCTACCAATGGCATGCACTTGTGAAACACACTAGTCCTCGGATTGAACCGGGCCAGTTGTTCGGGGTGGGAGATAGCTTCCCTTGGTGACATCTGGAAAGAAATCTAGTACAGGTAGCTGATAAGCAAGATCTTTTGTTGATTACAGTGGCCTACCATGAATCTATCATTGAAGACAATTTGGACAATGATTTGGCCTCTCTGGATGTTGTAGCACAGGGTTGATCTTGATTCACGGATCTTAGTATTAGACAACTGGCGAATGTTACGTCTACAGGAGCATGTTCATTGGATTAAATTAATTATTTTTCTATTTTATCCCTCTCTCACCCACTCACTAGAGCAAAATCATCATTTAGAGATAATGATGATCTGGGAGAAAGATAAACTCTTTTTGGCTTATCTTTTGTTGGCTTTTGTTGTGTTCTATTATAGTATAATCACATGCACTAATTCGAAATGATAATAACAACCACTTAAAAGGACTAGACTTTTGGTCTACTTGTTAGGGTTTGATTATAGCAATTCTATAAAATTTGCAACATTTCAGAGAAGGAACGTCCTCAGTAATCTTTCAAAGGACCCACTTACCCAAAAAAAAAAAAAAAAAGAAGAAGAAGAAGAAGATAAGAGAAACCATCTATTGTTCGCATAAAATGCAATATAAACGTCCTTAATTAGCTGTAGCAGAGTTGGTTAGAAAAATGGGTGTGTGAGAATCTGGGAGTTCAAGTTCTTCATATAACAATAATGGAAAAAAAGTTAAGCTTGAAATAGTAGTCCTGTACTGGGGTGATTAGCAAAAAAAAAATTTTGAATTGTCCATACAAGCCTGAATTGGTCTATCTAAGCCATATCATATATGCATATGATCTGATCTGCTACACGTCGGATACTTTTTTCACACCCATACTCTGTATCAGTCTCTTGCAAAACTGGCATCTAACGCATTGACTGCCATTTAAAAGTTAAAACAATGCTTGATTCTCATCTGCTCAGTTCAGTAAGTTAATGTGGTTTGATTATTTTATATTTTGAAGCTTTGTGTAGATTGTCTCTTCTTTGTCCTCTAACAGTCCCTTGAGCCATTTTCCATGAGTTTGAGTGTGCTTTGGATCTATGGAGCAATGGAATTAGATTCTCTCATAGCATGATGAGGTTTAGGTATTGCATGTTTTTTTTCTTTTTGTCATCCAACTAACCTGGAGCCAAGTATATTCTCTGATTCATTCTTTGAACCTGGCACTAGATGTTGAAGCCTTACATTAAGGGCTGGGGAGATTTTTATTATTATTTATTTTACAAATCCAACAGGGAAAAAACAAAATAAAATTGAGGACTAAGTCCTTCCAAAATAAAAAAATAAAAAGTCAAGGACAGCAGCGTTTGTCAGCGCTAAAACTGGCTTCCCCATGCTTAAAAACAAGGGGTAGAGATATGGATAGGAAAAAAAATATTAGGAAAATCTATTCAATGCATATGCTTAGCATTGGCGTATAAACCCTGCTCTGTTAGGTGGGGATGACATGACAATACGAGGGGGTATAAATGGGACTCGCCCCCACCTGTTCTTATTAGGAGTGGGTTTGGTATTTATTTTGGTCGGATTTGGGTTGAGTTTGATTTGGTTCATGTCCGATATAGTTTTTGGAACTTTGACTTGAATGGTTCGGATTTCGATATTGTCTAATTGCATGTAGGTGATGATACTCAACCATGACAAATCCCACCCCACCCATAATTGTCACAGGGCGGGTTTGGCATCAAATACTACAAAACCTATCATAGGTTAGGTAGGATATGGAGCAGCTCACATGCCAATTGGGTCGGCCTATTAAACATGACCCGACTCGTTGCTATCTCTATGGTTAGGGGCATCCTAAACTGTGTATGGTGCATGAGTCTAAGTCACTTGTGTCAATAAATGAAAACAAAAAGGCACTGTTTGAGAAAATCTTTCCAGATTCACATATTTTTGAATCTTAACAAGAATTTTCAGACCAATTTTAGGTTTATCTGATCTCGTAAGCACCTCCCTTGAGCAGTGTCTTGTGGGCTCTCGTGAGGTCATGCCAATCATGGGGAGGTGAGGGATCAAAAGATCTGATGACACCTATGGGTATACAAAATATCAACCCCATTAGATCATTGTAATCCGTTCATTTATGACTTTTAAGTTTAATAGTTTTAGAAAATATTATTTTCTTTGGATTTTAATCCACTAGTGGGCAATAGTTTGTTGAGTATCAAACTTGGCATGTGCCACAATTCAAGGGAGTAGTGAGTGTGCGGGGGTTTGATTGATCACCCGTTGCTATAAAAAAATGCTAACATCGAGTAATAATCTAAATAATAATCACCTTTAAAGGCAAACGATTGATTGTAGACATCAATAGTGAGGCTCCTTTGGTGTAATATTTACAATCAATTTTTTTATACATACTCCAGAAAAAGGGGATGAGACCAAAGAGAGTCTACACAAGTGGAAAGAGTAGCATACCTAGGGGTTGAATCTAAAGCAGCCAGGTGACAATTAGGGTTGCCAACAAACTAAGCACCCCACCGTTTGTCATTTACATTCGAGTTGTGTTTCTATACGTTAACCTAATTATACACACACACATAGAGAAATATTTGGGTGATAACTATTGGTGGGCCCAACCTAGCAACCCAACCAAACCGTACATAAATTGGACCCCTGATAGTCATTGATCTTAAGATTTGATACCCATCTGAATTGACTGGACCGTTGAATGGAGGGTTGAATTTTTTTTTATTTTAAATGAAGCCATTAAACTTGTGTGCTACGGATGAAAGGCTTAGGGGCATGGGATTGAGGTCAAACTTGATACGTGGGGTGGTCCCACGTAGATCTTTCCATCCGCCCTGATGGGACCGATAATTGGACCCCATAAAAAGTTCTCACGTGACTAAGTGAGAATAGATCTCACGGTGCTTATATATGCGGTGTGTTTGGATCGAACTGGTTGGTTTCAAGCTTGGTGGGCTGAATGTGATCAAATTTGACCATACTGAAACTTCAATGTTGATGCTTACGTCGGACAATGTCTCTTTGTTATGCAGAAGTTCAAAGTTCAAAGTGATTTACTGCCTGAGTTATGATTTTCATGTTCTAAGCTTGAACGTTTCCATGTGATCATTTTAACTGCAACATCAAAACTTCAATGCATGTTGCCATCAACACTAAATCAATTAAATCATCTTGATTACCCAAAATTACAACTACTTGTTGCTAACAACAGTGTGAGATTTACAGTAGACTACATAAGCTTTACTAAAGTAACAGATTTCGCATCAGATTAGGTATTTTGTCCTTGTCTGCCTTTATGTTCTCACTATATCACCTGAAAACAACCTTATTAGTAGTCAATCAATGGTTGCTAATCATCCAATCTTCTTGTATTTTGGCCTTACACTGCGCGATCCTCCAAAAGTTATATACTGTTTCTAGTAATGAATGGTGTCACGTTATAGTGAGCAATGAGGATATATCACCATTGGCAGTCACCTTCATAAGATAAGCCTTGCAATCTTTTCATAGGTCAAGTTGTTGAGAATTATATGCTTTATAGATCCAAGTACTATGCAAGTAGGATTTAGATGGCCATCTACAGATAAGACATCCTAAAACACCTCTAGGTTTCTTTGTACAGTTGTCTAACTCCAACCACCATGTGTGTGTGTGTGTGTGTGTGAGAGAGAGAGAGAGAGAGAGAGAGAGAGAGACTTATAATTTAAAAAAAAAAAAAAAAACCCAGTTAAACCATATCTTGAGTTCCATGGCCGGCTGAAGCATAAGGCCATAAAAGCCATTGCTTTAGGCCCCCAAAAATTTAGGCCCCAAATTTTCTCAACTTCCAAAAAAAAAAGCAATTAAGTTAGTTTGTTTGTCCCCAAACAGAAGGCCTCATATCAATATAGATCCCTAAAAATAAGGCCCCATTAAAGCATTCACATTCCAAAAAAAATGAACAAAGTCCCAACGGTTTATACCTTATCACATTCCCCCATTAAAACCGTTCACATTCCAAAAGAATCAAATAAACTATTCCCTCACACGGTTTATACCTTTTCCCATTCCAAAAACATGAGAAAAGTTGTAGCCATTAAAAACATAAAAAAGAAAACCTTGCAATTACAACAAGACCAATTCCTTTTGAGTTCTAAAATTCTTCTAGTTTATAGATTTTTTTTTCCTGCATCAATCCAAAGAGGACAATCTCCTCTGTGTTCTTATATTCCTTCAATTCAAAGGGTTTTTTTTCTCCAGACTCCATTTTCCCTGCATTCCTTCCTAGTTGCACTTCTACAATTGCTATCACTGCAATTTGAAGGCGTTGAGAAGAGGAACTGGTTTTGTTTTGATTGAAGCCAAAAGGTATGCATTTTATATATTATTTTTTTCCCTTCTTCTTTTTGTTCTTATGTGATACTTCTTTTTATAATATAGTTTTGATAATTTATGTTAATCATGGCTCACTAACACAAATATAATCTTTTTTTTTTTTTAGGTTCTATAATCTTTGTGGCCAACACCTTAAATCAGGTTCTATTGTTCTGAGCTTTTAGAATTTTTTAAATTCCAAGCTCATACTCTTTGTTTATTATAGTTAGTGTTTATTTTACTTGTAAATATTATTAGTTGTAATTTATAAATAATAAATATGTCTACTAGAAAATACGAATCCGGGTACTCAAAACTTAAAATAAAGAAAAGAATAGATAATTTAATTCAATCTCAAAAAGGAGCTCTTGATCAATTTGTTACAAGCAATAAGCAAAATATAACAAGAAATGAACAAGAAATTGATCTAAATGAGTTAGAAGATAATGAAATAGTAGAACAAAAGGATATCAATAAAGATTTTCATAATGATAGTCAAATTCTTGATGAAGAACATGGGATTATTAATGAAACAACTGATTATATTCCTACAAATATTTATGATCCAAGTCAATGGACAAATATTGATACAAAACTAAGAGATTTATTAGTAGAAAAGGGTCCAATTAGAGATAATGATCTAGATTTTCCCAAAGATGAATTCTCTAGACATTTTTCTGCTACATATTATATTCGAAAATTATCAAATGGGGAGAAGCATGATAGAAAATGGCTAGTGTATTCAAAAGATTTGGATAGAGTATTTTGTTTTTGTTGTAAGTTGTTTAATTCAGATTGTAATACAAGTAAACTAGCTAATGAAGGAACTAAAGACTGGAGAAATCTTGGTGTTAAGCTTAAGAGTCATGAGACAACTAATGAGCATATTACTAACATGAATACTTGGATTGATTTAGAAATAAGATTGTTAAAAATAAAACAATTGATAAAAATATCCAAGAACAAATTAACAAAGAGAAAGATCATTGGAAAAAAGTATTATTAAGAATTATTGTTGTCGTAAAGAATCTTGGTAAAAATAATTTGGCATTCCGAGGAACAAATGAAAATATCTATCAAGCAAATAATGGAAATTTTTTAAGTTTAATTGAAATGATTGCAGAATTTGATCCGGTAATGCAAGAACATATTCGTCGTATACAACATGATGAAATTCATAATCATTACCTTGGACATAATATACAAAATGAATTGATAAATTTATTAGCAAATGAAATTAGAAGTAAAATTATTAAAAGAGTTAAAGAAGTAAAATATTTTTCAGTTATACTCGATTGCACTCCAGATGCTAGTCATCAAGAGCAAATGTTTCTCGTATTACGATGTGTAGATATTTCATCAAGTCCAACAAAAATAGAAGAATATTTTTTAGAATTTCTAAAAGTAGACGATACCACTGGAAAAGGCCTTTTTAATGCAATTATAGATGCAATAAGAAATCTTGAACTTGATATTAATGATGTACGAGGACAGGGATATGATAATGGATTTAATATGAAAGGAAAACATCAAGGGGTACAAAAAAGACTCGTAGATATAAATCCTAAAGCATTTTACACACCATGTGGTTGTCATAATCTAAATCTAGTACTTTACGATATGGCTAACTCTTGTCCTAAAGCTATATCTTTTTTTGGAGTTGTACAACGTATATATTCATTATTTCCTTCTTCTACAAAACGTTGGAGAATTTTACAAAATAATGTACCTGATTTAACTCTTAAGTCATTGTCACAAACACGTTGAGAAAGTCGTATTGAAAGTGTTAAAGCAATAAGATACCAAGCTCCACAAATAAGAGATGCACTGTTGCAATTAGCAAAAATTAGTGAAGATCTTAAAACAAAAAGTGAAGCTAACTGTTTAGTAGCATATGAGATTGAGAACTTTGAATTTTTATTGGGCATGACAATTTGGTATGATATATTATTTGCTGTTAACTCAATTAGTAAAAATTTACAATCAAAAGACATGAGTATTGATATTGCTATAGATTAATTAAAAGGGCTTATTTATTTTTTGGGAAAATATAGAGAAAATGGATTTACATCTGCTATGATTACATCTAAAGAGATTGCGGCTGAAATGGAAATAGAACCTATATTTCGTGAAAAATGTATAATTCGTAGAAAGAAGCAGTTTGATGAGAATGTCAATGACGAGACAACACAATCTGCTGAAGAATCATTTAGAATTGATTATTTTATATGCATAGTAGATCAAGCTATTTCTTCAATTCAGAGTAGGTTTGAACAATTTAAAATAAATGAAAATATTTTTGGTTTTCTATTTAATTTTAAAATTTTAAAATCACTAGACAATGATAGTTTGAAAAAAAGTTGTCTTAATCTTGAATGTTCCTTGAAACATGACAGTTTTTCTGATATTGATGGTTTAGATTTATTTTCAGAATTGAAAGTTTTAAAAGAGATTTTACAAACAGAAGAAAACACTCCAATTGATGTACTTAATTATATAAAAAGACTAGATTATTTTCCAAATGCATACATTGCTTACAGAATATTATTGACAATACATGTAACTGTTGCTTCTGCAGAAAGAAGTTTTTCAAAATTAAAATTGATAAAATCTTACCTACGATCAACAATGTCACAGGAAAAATTAAGTGGATTAGCCATACTATCAATTGAAAAGGATATGTTAGCAAAACTTGAATATAAAAACTTAATCAATAATTTTGCATCACAAAAAGAGAGAAAAATATATTTTAAATAAAATATTTATAATAATATTACAAAATAGAAAAGGCCTCATTTAAGATTTTCGCTTTAAGCCTCAAATTGTCTCGAGCCGGCCCTGTTGAGTTCTAATTTCCAGAAAAATGGCACTTGGCCAAATAGGGTTTGTTGGGTCAGGTTGTGTTGGGTGGTGCTAAATCCTGTACAAGCCTCGGGCCATTTAGCTATCAAGTCTCGTACTCACTTAGCAAACTACGGTCTTAATGGGTCAGGTATGGTGGTGCTGAAGCTTGTACAACCGTGGCCCATTTAGCTATCGCACTTAATACTCCATACTAGATCCAGGCCATGGGCGTGAAAGTCAAACCTAGTCCCCACACATTTGCACAATCTCTATACCCCAATTGCATTAACTATGTTGGGCCAGCTCAGGTTGGACCTTTAAGCTTAAACCATGCCCATCCACTTGATTACTGAACCAGAAAATTACACCTGGGTGTCCAGCCCACGGGCTTAGAGATGCAGCTCAATGCCAGTAAAGTACAGGCCAGGATCAGGATAGTGCAGCCCATGAGCACCCCTTTTGCCAACCCCAGTTAGATAGGTAGGACTTGATGCTGTGTTATATGATAGGCACACTTCCTTGTACAATAGATGATCAAGGGATCAGGAAATTCATAATCATGACCATCATCAAAGCTTATCCCTTGGGTAACCTAACCAGTGCTAAGCAATCAAATTAAGGGTTGCAAGCACAACCCTAGTCAGCCTACTTTGTATTGGGTTCAGGGCGACTTTCAGATTTGTGTGCGGGTCAAGGTCTAAGAATTTGGCCCAGTGAAGAAATGAGCTGGGCTGGGCCAACATATGAATGGGCCTTATCCATGCTAAATCCTAGGCCTGGACTCACCTCAGGCCCTGGTTTGATGAGCCTTCTTAATTATTAAATCACTGGATAGGCTAGGGTCTTCTCTAGGTCTGTCAATTTGGCCCTGACAAAGGGGGCCCGGCCCGGCCCTCAAAAAGCCCTTAAAATGAGGGCTTTTGTTTTTAACGAAAAGCCCTAAGGCTGGGCTTAGACAATTTTTTGCAGGCCCTGAGATTTGAGAGCCGGGCTTGGACCATACTAGCCCGGCCCAGCCCTGGCCCTAGCCCTCTTACTTTTATTTATTTTATATACAATATATACATATATGTAAATATATACTAAAATGCCCTTATCATAGTCACTTTTTAGTAATATGGGGGATATGAAGGCCATTTCATACCCACTTACCCATTAAAAAATATCCAAAAAATCCATACATACATATATACTTTGTTCATTTCATCTATATTTAATTATTTAAGTTATGTATTGTACTTAACACATAATCAATAAGTGTTGCATGGTGCTTCTAATCCCTTTCTTTTAGTTTTATTGCTTCTTATTTAGGCATTTTATATTATTTTTATAAATCATTGTTAGCGCAAAAGGGGGGTGTACTCATTTCTATTAATAATAATATACTTTTTCCTCTATAGAGTTGCTTGGGATGTCAACCAATTCATATAGTTAATTTGTATGTGTATGGAACTTTAAGGATATGGGGTGATCCAAACATCTTTTCAATTAGATAATTATAACTCCCAATTCTTAAAAGTTTTAACTAATAGTATTTTTTAAGTGCATTTATTTTTATAACTGAAATCCAAGAATGCGTAATAGTCAAATCAGTGTTTAATTAAAAATAATGTCAATTAATAAAAGGTATGTGATTGTAAATGGTTTAAAACTCTTAAAGATAAGACACTACTGGAATGATTTCATATGTGGAAATTAATATGAAAGTCATATTAAAGGTGTGAAATAGATCATACTCTAACCATTTTCCTTCTTTATCAAAATAAATAAAATCATATGTATAGAACCATACCCAAGTCATCAAAGCATGTATGACTTTATCCGGTTAAAAGAAAGTTTTTAGAGATGACTTATATTTTACCGATGTTTTCTTAATGGTATGTTTGCAATTGAAACCAGACAAGATAACAGATGTTTTCATAATGGTTTCTTTGCAATTGAGGTTAGATAAGATAACGCTCGATCACACTCAGATTTTGGTAACAATGTTAAAAAAAAAAGATTTTCTTGTTTTGAAACCTTGGGCCCTACCCTGGCCCTCGAGGGTAGGGTGAGGGCCTAGATAGTGAAGGCCTCCGATGGCTTTGGCCTGCTCAGGCCCGGCTCTGCATATATTGAGGGTAGGGCTAGGACAATCCCAAGCCCGGCCCTTTGACAGCCCTAGTCTTCTCCCTTCTCTATGGCAATGTACTGATAGCTTTGCAATCGATTTTCATGGTTTAAGAGATGAGAACAAGGCCGTTTTATGCATTGAAAATTCATAACCCATCAAGGACCCTATTCAAACTTCATGAACGAATTCAGGTAACTCTATTTACATGTGAGTGGGCTTTGGATTAACCTCGAATAACCTGTGAGAGTTGTATTGTTCATTCCTTAAATAATTAAAGGTAAACTGAGTGCTGTGTAACTGGTTTTTTAGGGATCCAAATAGGGTCTGACAGTTTGGTGGCTTCCTTACATAACTAGGTCTAAAATTCAGTTTTTCTAAGAATCAGAAACATGGTAGAAAAGAACATCCAAATTCCAAATTTTGGAGCATATGGTAACAGGCATTATGTTTATGTGTTTCTACACTTTCTCAAAGACAAAACAATGGTGTCTTTCATATATAGTATGAAAGAGAATCAAAATATCAAAAAAATAAATAAAAATTGAGATGAAATACTTGATACATAAACATCATTATGCAGGACATTACATTAACTCCTATTCAAATTTCATAGACACTATCAACTAAAATAGTGCCAGTTTAGGAGAGTCTAAATTTCTGAGAACTGCTTCTCATTTCCAAGCTACACATGCCCAATTCATAAGACTCAAAAAGCGCGGTGAGTTGACACACAGGATTTTACAAAAGAAAGTGAACTGGCTTGGCCAGACTCGAGGTAAGTTTGGGCCACCAACTGGCCAAAAGCAAGTCAACTCACCTTCCATGACATTTACATACACTGATATCTGCCTTCTTCATAATCTAATAGTCTTTCTTATCTGACAGCTGCTAGTTTTCTTGTACATCTTATTGAGACTCTGAGTTTCCATTCACATATCAACGAGCCGAAAGTGAAGTTGAGACGGTGGCAATGGATGGTGATGACCCTGTGGAGGGAGTTGTCCCGCCACGGACTCTGTTGGTGACGTCTACAAAGGCAGGTCTAGTAGGTTCTTGCACAGTCTCACTGTTGCTCAGCAGCATGACCACCACTTCAGACATGGTTGGCCTTGAAGCTACGGATGATTGGGTGCACATGAGAGCAATGTCTATAACTTTCTTCAATTCTCCCGTTGTGCATTCGTTTCGATTCAATTTCTCATCGACCAAATCCATCAACATGTCATTTTCATGCAGGTTCCATGCCTGATAAACCAATGCAACGCAGATTAACAGACCTATTCAGTTTGAATAAAGAGCTTATTTTGCTCAACTTAAGATGAACTTATTTCTGCTGCTTCTTAAAAAAGATCTTAGGTACTGAATAATTATTACGAATAAACAACACACTCGTTTTATATCGAGTCATCGACCAACAACACAAACGTAGTTGTACTTAATTTGTAGGTAACTTCCTCTAGCCTTAGATTTATAGATTAGATTGTTAGCCTGATTGAACAGGGGTGTGAGGAGTAGTTACCCATTCAAGAAGGTACTGTTTTGCCGGTTCACGATTCACGTCATTACTCTTTAGACCGCTGATGATTTCCAGGACAACCACGCCAAAGCTGTATGTGTCAACCTTCTCGGATAGCTGCCCATGGATCGCATACTCAGGAGCTGTGTATCCCCTGTCAAATGAGATTGCATATTTGAGTTCAAATCAGAATACTTAAATTTTGGTGTATTTAGTATCTGATCAATCTGATTCTAAGTTAGCATGAGTGACAGCAGCTAAAAAGTACGGACTTTGACATTAGATTCCAAAAGGCCACATACGTTATTGAGCATTTGCAACAATCTATCGTACTATAATGACTCATTTGGACAGATGGGATCCTGTCATGGAATCGATCAAATAAAGGAATCATCGATCAATGTCCCTACATTTGATTCAGTCATGAAACAAGTTTTAGCTGACTGCAAATGGGATAATGCATGAGGATGACTGAAGTTTTTTTTATCCTCATTTGGAAACTTTTTAGAAATTCTCCCGTACTCATAAAAGTGTTTAAATTATAGTTCATTGAGTATAAGCTTTCTAACAATTGTGATCTTTTCACCATATGGCGCAATCTTTGGATAGGCTATATCTTTTATCGAACAATACAAACTCAATTAATTGATTAGTGACGAAGCTCACATAGGTGACATTTTTTCACCAATTTGGGTTCTTGTTAAAACATACATTCCAAAAATGTCGTCTGAGAAAGATCTGATTCAGGGATGTTCATAGATTTCCCTAGGAATAATTAGCAGAAGTGACACTGAACTCGAATCATCTTCCAACATCTCTATTGATTACTGAAGTAAGCAGGAATGCATATATGAACAAATGCAGAGTGCCAAGACAGTATTATTTTTCAAAAGGGCAAAAAAAGAAGAAAAAAGAGTGCCAAAGAAAATAAAAGATTGTCATTAGTCTTAGAACTTACAATGTTCCAGCAAATTTGGTGCTAAGATGACTTTGGTCCCCTGGAAGAAGCCTGGCCAGCCCAAAATCAGCGATTTTGGGTTGAAATTCATCATCCACAAGAATGTTACTGGATTTTATGTCTCGATGTATAATACAGGAATGGAATTCTTCATGGAGATATGCAAGCCCGCGAGCCATGCCAAGGATTATATTGAAACGCTGCCTCCAATTTAGGGTCCCTTGTCTGTTACCTGTGGAATAAGTTCACAGGGTTGTTTTCAGGCCAAAGCAGATAAATCTGAAAGACTACATTACCATATTAGTCTACAAGCAGGCCAATTTAACATGAGCATTGGAATGTAGGCCTTCTGCAACAACAGGAAATCTACATTTACACTTCAATCTAGCCCTCAAAATGAACAAATTTTTAAAGTGCTAAAATGGCAGATGATCACACACAGCTAAAAGCCAATAGGGGCAACAAACCCTTCAAAAGTGTCCATTCCTCACAAAGAACAATATACATCCAACTGATAACCATTATTAACAGTATTTTTTGAGGATACTGTCACAAGAAAAAGAAAAAGAACATGATCCCACCCTATCATTTTAGGCATAATTATGATTCCATCTGAGTCACAGTGCATTTGTAAAAGAGTGCTTAATGCAATGAGGGGTGAGTTTAATCAGTCCATATGTTCGGGCTTTGTCCATACACACCGAGAAATGGCATTAAACGAATTGCAATAATCAGATTATGGGTTTGGGTGCATCAGAAACAAATTCTCAGTTACTATTGAAACAATTAAATAGAGCAAGAGATGATACCAAATAAGAACTTGTCCAGGCTGCCATTTGCCATGTATTCATAGATGAGCAGCAGTTGTGAACCTTTCTTGCAACATCCAAGCAGACGAATGAGATTGCGGTGATGAACATTACTTATAAGCTTTGCTTCGCTCTCGAAATCGGCCTTTGCCCTGCTTGATTGGTCTATTATAAGTTTCTTGACGGCTACTATCTTTCCATTTTTCAGAACACCCTGCCATTATCAACATAAAAAAAAAAAACCTGTTACTTTTGAGTGCTTCCAATGCAACTGAATGCCAAAGATGACATTCAGAAAGAGCAAAGCAGAACAAATGACAATTTTCTTTAATGCAATGATAACTACCAATCAATGAACAGGAATTGTTTATTTGTTCCTTTGAGGTCCTGACAACACTGCAAAGCCACCTAATGAAGCAACTAACCTTGTATACATCTCCAAAACCTCCTCCTCCTAGTTTATTTTCTTCATTAAAATTTTTGGTTGCAGATTTAAGATCTTTGTAACGGAAATTCACTGGGCCTCGAAGCTCAGTGGCCCCCAGTATGTCCCCTGCAAAAACCAATTATATTACAGTGGCACAAATTACTAGAAGAACTTCAATTTACAGTTGCATATCAGGAAATTGAATCTAGCTATCTAAGGATATGATTGTAGGGAAACATCAATTACAGAATGCAAAGACTCATGATACTAGTAATTGCAACATTACATGATCGCCCTGGGAGGCCCATTATAGATAAGAATATTGAAACTTGCCATATGAATGGCTTGGATCAAGCACAGCGGGCCCCATGAGGGATCGTGCCCCTCACGGCGACGTTACCTATTTGAGAGGATACAGCGAGGTGGGCCCCACACAAATAGGACAAACGGACTGAGAATTACATGAGTCCTGAAACCGCGTTAGACTTTCTGACCAAAATGGCAGCGAGAGCAAGGAGTGCTCTGAGGCTGACTTAGAGAAAATTTGAATTCAAGCAGTGGAAATCTATAGTGGGGCCACCTTTGAAAATCTGAGCTGCCCTTAAAAACGCTTTCACATTCTATGTGTGTATTTAAATTTTATCCGGATAGAAGTTTGTCCCACTAAAAGATTTATCCTCTGAAATAAAACATGGTTAGTCATTGTATAAATTGTGTCATCCCTTTTTAATCAAATGGTCAATTCTATTTGTAGGACCGACTTCTATTTTAAGCGGTTTGGATTTCAATAAATGAGCACCAGCGTGGACTTCCAACCCTTCAACTTAGGATTTGTCCAATTCAAAGCCTTAGACTCGAGCAAAAAGTTCTACGTTCCCTCCACCCCCCACACCAGTTAGTTACCTTTCTGGGTCTTCTTGTTCTTCTTTGTTCGTACAAAAATAACGAACATCAGTAATAAGAGAAGGAAGACAACTGCTACTCCTCCCACAACACCTCCAATGATGGCTTTCTTCTTCTTCGATCCTCCTGCAAAATCCACAACACCTCCTTAATTTTAAATTCTTCTTGCCCCTATTTTAAGTCCTAGATGTGATTGCTTGTGATGATGAAGAAGAAGAAGAAGAAGTAAATAGTTACTCACTTGACAAGTAAGGGCTGATATTCATGGACTGATTGGCACTAAAGAAGGCAGTATTAGAATACCTCAAGAAGCAACCAGCATCCAAAGCCCTCCCATCAGCGTCTGGTGGACACTTTTGTATGTTCCCATACGCCACCCTCAAGCAATCTCCACACCCACTCTCGCTCACTGTTGTCGCACACTGCGCCACCCCATACACCACTGCACCACCACCACCCTCCCTCTTGACCGCCGCATAAAACCCGCTAATCCTCGGCGTCGCCACCATGAGATCCCTCAACAGCTGACCGGCTGTGTCATTAAAACCACTTTCCTTCGACACCGTCTGGTTCCCGCAGAAGCCCGAGTTCCCAACCTGCGTGGTCTGGTCGAAGAAGTTGTTGCTCTCATACCTCAGGTAGCACCCGTCGAAGATAATTCTCGCTCCGTTGGCGGCCGAGCAATTGCGGATCATGGAGTCGGCGACGGTGAAGCAGGAGATGCAGTCAGCAGTGGAGAGGTAGTCCCTGCATTGGAAGAGACCGTAGACAGGGTCGGAGACTAGAGCATTTGTGGCAATTGCAAACCTGGTGGAGTTGAGCTGGGACCGTAGATCTGATAGGGTGTTGTTGAGGTTGGAGAAGAAGGCGGCAGTGCTCGACGCATTGTAGCGGCTGCAGGCTTCAAGAAGCAATCGGGTTTGCGGGTCTGAAGCAGCTGGGATGGAGGAGAGAAGGAGAGAGATGAATGAGAATGCAAACAAGGAGAAGATGAAATGGGTGGTTTTTGTTTGCATGTTGAGCTGATTTTTTGATAGAAATGGTTTGATATTAATGAGTTTAGAGAGAGATGGTCTGCTATATCAGGGTTTATTTGCTGTTATAGGATGAAAATTCAGATAGAAAGAGAAGTGGAGAGGGATTTCAAAGAGTCACAGGAAGGATGCTCAAGTGTTTCTGATTTCATGTTTTTCTTATAGAGTCTGCTGTCTGTCTCTTATGGTCTCTGTTATCAGTGAGTCGTGCTTGAATATTATTTTCAAGTCAAACTTGTTGAATGAGTAATTGCACATTGTTTATGGGATTCTTATTCTTCTTTTTTATATAGAAAAAAACAGAAAGTTAGGTCGGACCATCTCTTCTGGTCAGTAGATTGACACTTGGGAACTTACATTTGAGTCCATTGACCGGCAGGCTAATGATCGGATCACTGACTTTTAATTGTCCATGAATTCCCAGTTCTCCTATTATCTAAATTTCCCCTTGATATCAAATAAAGGACTCATGAACCGAAAATATTTAAAATGGAAGTTTTGACATATAAGTTCTCCTTAAATTCGGTTTCTTTGATTTTATAACCCAAATGCTGATAACGTCGCTATAGTCGTTTGACTCTAATCAATATTTTTTTCAAAAAATTTTTTTATCACATTCCTTGATTTCATGGAATTTATCAATTTTTATATCATATATTTTCTGCAACCAATAAGTGACTTATTTTATTAAAACATGGAAAATGACATTTTATGAAAAATAAATACACATTTGACCACCATTTCTCAGGTTCTATCATTCAAATGTTTTTTTTTTTTTTTTATTGAAGATGCTGCATAATGGTCAAGATGACATTATGGGACAATCCCATGTGACATACATTGTTCCGATGATATCATAGAACTTGGGGCAAAAAACTTATAAAAAAAAAAAATCGTTGACAAAAGTCAAGTGACTCCTGTGATATTATCAGAATTTTAGTTATGAAATTGAGAAAATCGAATTTAAAGATGAGTAATATGTTAAAAAAATAAAAAAAGAAAAAAAGAAGGAATTGCTTCATCATCCAAGCATAAAATTTATAGAAGAGAAATTCAAGTCAAGCAACCGTACGTCCACACCATTTGACCTCGGGGGCTCATTGTAAATACCCATTGGCATTGTGAATGATCTGATACAAAGAATATAATGTTGGTGACATAAGATTCGAATTTTAAAGAATTTCCCTCCAAGTTGCCAACTTTTCCATGAATTTAAAATGGGCCAATGCGCCTCCATGTGCGAGCCGCCTCTCAACAAAGTTTCATCATTATCAATATTAAGGACCTAAGCAGGCCATTAGCCCTCTTATATATATATATATATATATATTATGTAATGCATGAATACATATATGTTGTATTTAACTAAAAGATACTTGTATTATTAAGAAATAGTAAAAACTAAAAAGGTTGTATAGCAAAATAAGTTTTATCATAATGCATGAATATTTATGCTTTTCTTTTTTTGGCAATTACATGAGAGGGAATGGTAAGTTATCCTAATCCATGAGCCTAAGGATGTCCCCGAGGTTGCTCCATCTACTCCAGTAAAGGGGTTGGGACCCATGCGAATTGTCACACACATGGAGATTGAGGGAAGACTGGCACAAGCAAGGATAGGACACCCACAAATGCAGGAAAAAAAAACTCCAATGTGTGGGTAGGGAGAGAGGCTGAAATATCCCTATTCAAATTCCCATGACATCTGGGTGAGAGGCGGGTTCTAATCAACTGTGCAACCCCGCCTTTCCATGGACAAAAGCATACATTAGAGGATCTAATGAAGGAACACGCTTTATTTGGCTTGTATAATTAGGTTGACTAACAAATCTCAATTGCAGGACTAAATAATTGAGGTTAGGTATGTGATGGAAAGAGATAAAAGAGAATTTGGGAGTCCAATCAGCATTATGGGCCCACTGAAACCCTATACAAAAGATAAGATGTTGGCAGCACAGAAGTGGGAAGAAATCTCGGCACACTCAGGAAGAAAAGCCCACCGAAGTGGAAAGAAAGCCCACATATATATATATAGGAATATATAGGGGGGGAGGTGGGGGTTGAACCCCAGACCTCTCTAATAAAAACCTAACTCCATTACCGATGGGATGGGGGGGGGGGGGGGGGGGGGGGGGGGGTAATTTGATTTGGATGTTCATAACTACTTCACTCGAAAAGTAACAAAACAAACTGTCAAACTAGAGTACCCTTCATTTTGAGTTCAACTCATCTTTATCAATGGTATCATTAGAGCCATTTGATCCAATCTATATAGGACCCACTATATGAATTATTATACCTATCACCCACGCTAATATGTGTGAATTATACTGACTTTCTTATCTAAATGGGATCCAAAATAACTAAGCCACTTAGCCTGGCACTCGTACTTCTACACACCACCTTAATCGTGCCTATTTGATCCACTACATCCATTCTATGTTAGGCCTATTATATAAATCATTTTATCCATCCCCTCCTATAACTATTTATATGAGATTCCATAGATGAAGACCCTACAAATCCTATCTTACCATTACGTCCATGGATACAAACCTAGTTATCAAGCCTTTGCATTTGTTAATCTACATGTGACTCGATTGATGAAGATCATATCAATCAGTCAAATAAAAATGGAGATCTCCTGTAATTTTTAATGGGAACTTTTCAAATATGGCTTTAAGTTTTTGCCTTATTTAAAAAAAAAGACATAAGTTTTGAAACTTTTCAAATTAATCTCTAAGCTTTCTAGTAAACTTTCAATTAAAGACATTCAGCCATTTAAAGGTATTTTCTAATGACTTTTTTCCTCAATATTTTGAAAATACCCAAATTACCCTTCATTTAAAGGAATGACATAGTTTCGGCAGCCACTACATGCAGCCAATCGCTATGGGAATACTGGGTATCCTTGATCGCCGTGAGGACACTGGCGGGGAAAATGAGGAGAATATAAAGGAAGTGAATGAAAGTTTTATTACAATGAAGGGTAATTTGGGTATTTAAAAAAAAGAAAAAAAGTTGCCGAAAAATAACTTTAAATAGATGAATGTCCTTAATTGAAAATTTTCCGAAAAACTTAGGAACTAATTTAAAAAATTTTAAAACTTGTGTTTTTTTTTAAAAATAAAGCCAAGACTTATGGACTTTTTTGAAATTCTCCCTCTTCTAATTTATCCAAAGAGACGGTGACAAGGATATATTTTTTGTAATAATGACGTACGATGATGCTATTGAAGTGTTTTTCTTTTTAAATGATAGTGATGGGTCCTTTCTATTTATTCTCCACGATGATGATGATCATCGATTGCAAAATCTGTGAATGATTTAGTTTTTGAAAATTGAGCCTTGTGAAAGTGTTCAAACATAAATACTGCCAGGGCTCTACGAACACTTGGTGTGACAGTTCATGATTTTTTTCTTATAAAAGTGCAAGTATCCTTAATCGGTTTTTCTACGTCATTTTTGGTATCATTATCATTTTTTTAATTGTGCTATTCCAGAGTAATTTTCTAAAATTTAAGGGTGTAATCAAAGTGGTTTTTTTTATAAATGCTAGGCTCAAATGTATTATTTTTCTTTTTGGATGAAGTTCTCTCAATTGTTCGGAGAATTAATGGGTTGAGAAAGTTCATGAAGGAATATAATGGTTTGCTCATTGATCGTATTTGAAGGTAAGTTCTTATAATCTTTTTGTCGAAATTTTGACCATTTAAATATAACTCATACAAAAACATGATTATTTTTAATATTTATAAATATCTTGAATTATGAATTATTTTTCTAATATATTCATAAAATTATATATAGAGGTTTTTATCGGAAAAAAACAATTTATGCGGTCACCACATCGAACAAGGAATATTAGGCAAACATGCACCTAATAGGGAATCTGTACAGGATTCCTAGTTTTTTTTTTCATTTTTTTGGTGGTCGAATTCTACCTTCAGTTTCAGCGCTAAAGGTCGAATTCGACCTTGAGATAGAATTCATTATATATTGTATCCCGTGATCCCTTCGTGCCATACCCTTACAACTCGTATTCTAGAAGATGGAAAGTGCGTTAAACGCAGTCTTTGTCTACCTCCATCACCCTTGGGCATCTTTCCTCTTATCTAAGGTACATTATGCAATGAATAAGAAAGAATATAAGCAAGGCACAACTTTTTATGGATTTTAAATGACTCTATTTGCTGTTTTTGGCATCTTTCCTCTAAGGTTTAGATGCCGCTTTTCTTATAACCGTGGTCTCGACAATTTCCTTAAGTTTCCTTGGGCATTTTAAGCACTAATTTATTGTTTTATGCATTTGCATTTCATACAAAGAATTGAAAAAACGCAGGAAACTAAATAAGTTATAAAAACGCTACAAACCGTGGTCTCAACATGGGATGACATATAATATCGTTCATGGCTTGGATAGTTGATTTGTACAGTACTGATATAGCGAGGCATGTCTCGGCCGGTCGTTTGTCATCTCACACACAGAATAATTATACCAATAAATAATGCTCATTTACCATAAATTGGCAGTATAAGGTTGGCTCATAAAATTTTAGTATAACCTTGTGAAATTGACCTCACATTTTCCACTAATTTAAGCTACCATTCATTTTGCAACTGCATGTTAGGGTCAAACGCGACCTTCGTCCTTAGACATATAGGTCGATTAAGACGTATTTTTTTGAGCAAACGGATTAGAAGTTTACACCATATGGTCGAATTCGACCTTAAATGCTGAAACTGAAGGTCGATTGGTACGGTTTTTTTTTAGCAGAAGCCTTGGAATTTTACACAATATGGTTGAATTCGACCTTAAATGCTGAAACTGAAGGTCGACTAAGACGCAATTATTTTAGCAAACGGATTGGAAGTTTACACCTTAAAGTCGAATTCGACATTCAGCGCTGAAACTGAGGCCAAATTCGACCACTGAAAAAAATGGTAGAAAAAATTAGGAATCCTATACGGATTTCCTGTTATGTGCATGCTTGCCTAATACTCCATGTTCGGTATGGTGACCACATAAAGTGCCTTTTTCGATAAAAACCTCTTTTATACATATATATGTGGGAAATGTTCATAGGCATTGATCACCTCTGAGAACTTTCAGCAGGCACACCTTATGATTCATCCAAGTCGTTCATATATACGGGACCTACCTTCGTAGCCATCAAACTCCTGGGCATGCACCATTGAATTGACAATATCATCGGATTGAGTATGGGTGCACAAGAAATCCGTCGATCCGTAAAACCGATCCGATCCGCGGATTTTTAATCAAACCGAAGGTAAACGGATTGGTGACCGATTGAAAATCTTGCAATCTGTTAGCAACGAAGCGGTGACAGACTTCACCCTCAATCCACGGATTCAATCCAATCCGATCCGTTGACATTAAATATAAATATAAAAAAATTAAATGGTCTAGATATAAGTTAAGAGGTATAAACTTAAGGAGTCTAAATATAAGTTAAGGGATCTAAATATATTTGTTATTTGTAATATTTTGTGGATTGTTAGCTTGTATGCTGAAAATATTTACAACATGTTTGATCTCTTTTTTTAAAATTATATTCAACAGATGGAACGGATTAAACAGATCTGATCCGGTTCTCCACAGATTGGATCAGATCGGTTTTTAACAGCCACGGATTGGTGACAAATTCCAAATCCATCAATCCATAGGTAATAGATTGATGACGGATTTGGCCTAATATGTACTAATCCGATCTGTGTACACTCCTAGGATTGAGGGTCGATTTTTCTATTTAATATAAAGTCATTAAACCTGTAGACCATGGATCAAGTGTTTAGAGACATGAGATTGACACATTCGGGTCATGAGATAGGGAGCATGCATGGTGCGCTTCAAGATTTGACTTACGATGATTGAACGCGTGGGGGCCACCAACGACTCGCTGGTTGTCTTACCAGCAGGTCCATGCAAAACTTTCCAAGAGAAACCAACTTAATTATTCCACACGTTTTGTTTGCCCTCGTCTCGCTTAGCCACTCATTTGAGATATTTTTAGATCATCTTGCATCCACTGTGGGGCCCATTATTGACCCTTCTTATGGCTTGCCTTCTCACGTGTGAGGACATCATTCTCCATCCGACAAAGCATAGCCCAAATCCAGCCCTCTCAAAACCCAGATCGGGCAGGGCCTTTCACAATTTCCCTCTTCATCCTGTCACACAAACGAAGGAATCCGACATAAACATGCAGTAGATACATACATAAAGATTGAATTTAACTTTTTGGATACCTCACGCAAGTAGAAAGAGTAGCATCCCCAAGGCATCTGAGTGAGACATAAGGTACTGAGTAACCCCTCATTCTCTACGTATGGATTGGATTGGATTGGATTGGATTGTGACTGAACTAGATAAGCTATCACTTGAGATGAAGTGCATAGAGTTGTAGTATATGTATAGTACTAGTACATACCTGTATAAATAACACTGTGTACTAGGCTTAATTAAAAGCATGTAATTATAAAGAAAATATCACTAGGAACTTCAAACCTAGGTTTTGTTTGGAGCTAGCACACTCTATCTATCACAGTGGGGGATCGAGCTAGGCTACTGTAGCTTGACCCATTAACATTCCCACAACCTGGATTTTCTTTGGAGAAACTTTCTTCCAGAGTGGGCCCATTGGGAGATCGAGGATGGTATGCAACTATGGAGTCGCCAGTCAAGTAGCAGCCATGGCCCATAGGTGCCAAGCTTTCCACAAGGAATGAGTAGCGCTACCATCAGCCAAGCCCCACACGCCCAAAACATCAGAACGCACTACACATGTTTTCTTCCTTGGGAAACTTCCTACATGCAGACATCTCATGGGGAATTTTTTTTTTTCCTTTTTTGATGTTTGCATGTAGATATTTTCGTAGGAAAAATTTTCACTTTCCGATATTTTTTTTTATTTTTATCCTTTTTTATTCTAAGAAATCAAATTCGATTTTATTAAATAAGATTTTTGAGGGCCGAGCTTAGCCCAGGCATAACATGCTAGTAGATTTTTACAAACCAGCTAGTCATGGATACAACTACCTATTTTCATCATCATTGTAAAACTCATTTACTTAGAATTAACTTTTGAGTCTCAGTAGGAGACCCAGGAGATGTTCCTAGTGAGGGGTGCTATATAAAATAAACTTTTGAGAAAGTTATCTAAGAAGTATTTTTTAGAGGCCATGAACGCCGTATTCAATTGTGTTCAACTTTGTAATTTGTAAGTACCTCATAAGACAAGTATATAATGAGACAAAGCAATTTGACTAGTATATTTTATAGATGTCATTTTTGGCTAATCGTCGATTATCCACATAAGTACCAGAAAACGCCCCCACAAGTTGATTTGGCCCAATCGGTAAGGCTGCCAATTTTTGAATGAGTCTTCCCTAATTGTAGCTTGTAGGCCGCCTTCATTGCTGCCTAACATCACATGCTAACCATTAACAGTAGGAGGGCCGTGGAGACTGGGTTGTTTTTAAAATAAACAGCAGTCGCCCACTGCTCATAGGCTCATATCTATATTAATCAAGTCGTGTGCTTGGGATTCACTGCCTTTCTTTTTTTTCCTTTTTTTTTTTTTTTTTTTCTGGGGTACCTAGCAAAGGGGACTTCGACCCAAGAAAGCCCATACAAGTGGAAAGAGAGGCTCACAAATTGGGAAGATAAGCCCACACAAGTGGAAAGTGTGTAATGCTCAAGGATCGATCTCAGCTGGGTGGCTTGGTGACAAACAGGTTACTAACCAACTGAGCAACCCCTATGATTCACCACTTTCCTAGCACAAGTAAGCATGCAAGGAATCCCAAGAGGTAGCTCATTTGGGCTAGGACCACGGTTTGCACTTGGAAGTTGTAAGTTCGAAACTGTGCTACCACACTGGGGATACGGAGGAGTGTACTCAGCTTTCCTCTTGGCCCAGAGGGATTAGTCTAGCCAAAAAGGTTGGGAACCCTTCGATAGCAGCAAAAAAAAAAAAAAAAAAAGCATGCGATGTGACATTTTTTTGCGTCACCGTGTTTGGGTAAAAAATGGAGTGGAGAAGTATATTTATTATATGACATAACTTGCCTTGTTCTCCTCCCAAGCCACTCTCTTTTTACCATAAAAAAGGTGTAATAGAGTGCTTAAGGAAAAAAATAATTTTTAATCTACATCCAGCTCTTACCTATACTTCGGTCATACTATCCAAACAAGAATCTTACCATACTTCCATTTTAACTTTAAGATCCCTTATCTTAACCGTTGAACCACTTCAACTTTTGCTCCTTAGAATCACTAACTTCGATTTTTTGCTCTTCTATTCCAATCACATAGGTTCGTATGATGTATTTGTTGGTGAGTCCATCAATAATTAAAATCAATTAACAAAGGTTGACCCATTGCTGATGCATAGGATAGCATGACCTAAATGGTGAGTGAGATAATAAGTTTAAATTCAAATTCTTAATTTATCCCTAGAATTATATATATTAAAGGAAAGGGAGAGTTGGGCTGTGAGGGATGCCACGTCATCCCTAGAAAGTCTCTCCTTTCAGAAAAATATTAATAAAAACACGCAAAGCTTTGAGTTTAATGTGGGCCACTCCAAATCTCTCCCTCTAATAATACTTCCCTAAAATCTCTCATCCTCCTAAAATATCTCATTCTAATACTTTCTGAAATCTCTCATCCTCTTAATAGGATTGAATAACTACTCAATAGGGCCCATATCTCAATAGTTGTGAAACCTTGTCACTCCATCTATATTTTCCTAACTTTTTTCTTGATCTCTCACAAGAAGGAACGGAACTATCAAAACAAGAAGCTTGAAATATATCTAAGGCCAAGCTCGGTTAATTTAGTTTGTGGGGGGCTAATATTCATCCTAGGACCGTTCACAGGGCTGAAACTGAGGCCCTGGTCGAGTCCACCATTTACAAACTAGATACCCTCTTTTGTAGGTGATGCCAAGCAACACCCACGCCACCCACACCAACACACACGCAAAGCTACACTACTTAATACAAAATCCAGTAAATGTTTGTCACTACAGATTCGAACAAATTTTGAATTTATAAGTAGAAATTAAAGGTCAAAAAAGTCTAATCAAATCATCACAACTAATTATTATGTAAGAATCAAAATTCATTCCAAGGTGGGTACAATACAACTGAGATTGTACGTAAGATCTTAGATAATGTTTGTGGGCTTTGTTAGTTTTTTTTTTTTTTCTAAGACGTGGAAATCATATTATTATCCCTAACATTGGGCATTTTCATTCCTTTGAATTTTTTGGATTTTTTTTTCAAAGAGATTATAATCACATTTTGCGAATTTCATTGGGGTTTTTTTATACATTTTTTTTCCAAGGAGAGCAAGATCTTATTTTTATTAATTTGTTAGGGGTTTTTTCCCAAAGCCACTAGCATATGGTTTTTCTTTCTGTTAATATGGATTTTCTTTTAAAAAATAAAGATATTATTTTTAGTGGGTTTTATAATCCATCATAATATAATTCCTTTCATCTATTCTTTATAATATATTATTTTAGATCTACTTTTCATTAATTATATTTAAAAACTCTTATATTTTTGTATATCTTCAATTTTGGCCCTGGGCTTAGCACGGGGCTTTGCTGCTAGTTTCTAACAACCTAAACCTAATCTCTAACATTCCCCCTCAATTAGATGGTCCTTTCTCTAAAAGGATCTCTAATTGTTAACATAAATAAAATGAAATCATTTTTGATCTCTGAGAAAAAAAATGATATTTCTTTTTAATAGAAACGATCTTTAAGTCTTCATGAGGATCGCAGTCTTTCTGTGGATCCATCATTGTAGCTATCCGCTCCTCTCGAGTCTGTCGGTGCCGGTGGTCCAGTAGATCGGATCTAACGCGACTCCAGAAGCTTTGATCAATGAAGATGACGAGATCATAAAGCGTGAATGCTTGAATGGATGGAGGAAAGAGTGGCCATTTGATTGATTTTATTGAAAACAGAAAAATAGACGGTGATTATTGTAAAAGATAGGACTGTACCCAGCTTGATAGTAAGATCATCACTTGGCCAGCTCTAATATCATAAAGACTTTTAGATAAATTCACCGTAGAATTCATTGACATCTAGACTCCTCAATTTATACAAGAAATATACATTGATGAGATAATAAGTTTAAATTTAAATTCTTAATCTATCCCTAGAATTTCTAACAACCTAAACCTAATCTCTAACACAACTTACAAATTTTAACAACAGGATTGTTTGGAGTGTCCTCGAGGCTGGCTTAAGTTTTGTTTGTACAAGTGAGGTCCATGGATCATTTGGCTGTTCAAGAGTTACTAATATAACGGGCATGTTTTTAGAAGATTGTTCTAAAACATAAGACACTGAATCGGCAAACTTTCCCTCGAGCAATGCCCAATAAAATTGATCAATTGATAATAAAAAATTCATAAATAATTAATCCATCAAATTTTTTTTTATATATGACAAAATAAGTCCCTACAAAAGTTACTATCTAATGAATCCCTCTAAAATTTAAAAAAGTGGTATATAGGAAATCAAGTCTCTGGGAATTTATCCAAGTGGTCTATATTCAACTCCACATGATGAAAAAAAAAAAGAAAAAGAAAAAACCTATGAAGAGGTTTCAGACTTCCATTTTTCCTACTCAAAGTATCTGCCCAGTCAGTCAACGGCGAAAGTTTAATGAGACTTGAACATCTGTCCATTTTTTTGTCTTGTTGTACTAAGACCAATTCTGACTTTTTTAAGCAGATACAATTTTTTAAATGGAGCCACAGCTAGCTGATGTTTCATTTTATACCATTTGAGCCGTGGTTTTTTTTTTTTTAAAGGGTGTGTTGTTTACAACCGAAAACTTTGATTCTTTTGAGATTTGCCTAACTACAAAGATCAAACCATTGCAGAAATGCTTCACAAACCAATGGCAAAGAGGCTTCTCACCTTATTAGCGCCAAGGGTCAATCTCTGGGTGTGGAGGTCTCGTATCAGTGTTACCACGAGAAGAGTTAAAAAAAAAAAAAAAAGATCTATCCATTCCAAATACTGAAGTGTAATATTTCTGGGTCAACCATCTAGGTTGGCCCCTTAATGCATTTGACCCCGGAGCTAATTTATAGACTGCTAGATTAATGGAACTCTGAGAGCCTCAGATCAACAGCAAAGATGCTTAAGACTTGTTTCTATTTTACCCCTTTGTTCATTTTTTGCAGTCTATCTAATTTCATTTAATTACAACTCAAGTATATTTAGTACAAGCTGTAAGAGGAAAAGCGTTTGTACTTCCAACATCTTCGAAGATAATCTCCCAGGAATGATATATGTGACAATGTCCGGATAAACTAACCCAAATTCTACACTCTTGATTTTTCATTTCTGCTAATGTCAGATAATTTGCATTCCACCCTCAATCCTTGCATTTTTAACCTATCATCTTCAATAACCCATTGAAGATTCAAGTTTATTCCCATTAATCTATACTAGTCATGACTCAATAGTAGGAATTATTTATTAGGCTTCAAGGGTCCTTAAAAGAGTCTAGAGTGAATTGAAACATAACTCCTATCAGGGGAAAGCCACCCTCTAAAATTTGTGTAAGAGGATATTCAGGAGCTCAGGTGTGTTTTCTCAACAACTAGACCTAAACCTCGAGGTCTAATGGTGTCTGACAGAGGAATGATCCATTCTAAGGGGAAAGTGGGGTGAATGAACTATACCAGTGAATAGAGTCAAACAACACATGAACATGGTTCACTTTCCAACACTTCGATGGTTTAGTGAGCTTATCACATTTTTTTTGTCCAAAGCTAAAACCATTTCATAGATGGGCGATATATCAATACTAATTAGTGATCTATGCTTTGATTTGGAACTTTTTTTTAATAAAAGGAATGTTCAAAAAGAGGAAGAATATGCATATGGTTTTCATCGATCTAGAAAAAGCGTATGACAGAGTATCGAGAGATTCGATTTAGTAAGTTTTAAATAAAAGGAATGTTCCAAAGGTTATATTTAAATTATTAAAGACATGTATAAAGGAATAGTAACGAGTATTAGAAGTACTTGTGGAGACATAGGGGAGTTTCTATTAAAGAGTGGGCTCCACCCAAGGGGGGATGTTGAAAAGTATTTCCGCTGTCTTTACTAACTCCTTGAGGTTTTGGTAGGAACGGTTAGCTAAAGAAATTTAATATGGTATCAAAGCCGACTCTCGACTAGTTCGAGTGTGGGTCCCCTGTCGTGTTCTGGTGCAAGTGAGCGGGCCAAGAGGGCTGGCAGGCTATTGCACAGGGACGTGCAGCCTTAATGGGGGTGGATTGTGATGCACCGGAGTCCTATATTGACTATAGAGAGGAAAGTGATTGGGTTTATATATAGAGCTTACACCCTTACCTTACATGAGGTCTTTTGATGGGTTTTAGCCCATCAGAAACAAAACCGTAATGCCCATGGGTCAAAGTGGACAATATCATGCATGTGTATGGTGGGGCGTTACAAATGGTATCAGAGCCAACCGGTCGTATGTTCGAATCCCAGAAGGAACAACTCGGCGCAAAAATAAAATAAAATAAAATAAAAATGCATGTCGCCAAAAGTGCGCCGGCCAGGTTCCACCTGAGGGGGAATATTAAAGAGTGGGCTCCACCCAAGGGGGAATATTGAAAAGTATTTCCGCTGCCTCTACTAACGCCTTGAGGTTTTTGTAGGAATTGTTAGCTAAAGAAATTTAATAGTTTCCAGTAACCATAAGTTTGCATAAGGGGGTCAGCCCTAGCCCTTATCTCTCTGCAGTACTAATTATGGGTGAGTTAACTACTCAAATTTAAAAATAGGTACCTTGGTGCAGATTATTTGCAAATGATATTGTGTTGGTAGATGACTCAATAGATGGTGTGAATGTAAGACTCAAGAAATGGCATGAGGCTTTAGAATCCAAAAGCTTTAGAATAAGTTGTACAAAGACAAAATATATAGATTATAATTTCAGTGGGCATATAGAAAGAGTTGAAACTACAATAAGAATTGAAGACCAAGAGTAACCATAAAGTGATTCTTTCCATTACCTTGACTCTATAATTAGTAATGATTGGGGAGATTGATAAAGTTATCAAACATAAGATAAAAACAGAATGACTGAAGTAGAGATTTACTTCTGGAGTTCTTTGTGATTGACGAATGTCAACAAGATTGAAGGAAACATTTTACAAGATAGGAGTTAAACTAGCTATTACCTATGGAGCATAATGTTGGCCAATCAAGATGCATCATATGCACAAAATGGATGTAGCAGATATGAGAATGTTGAAGTAAATGTGTGGTAAAAGTAGAAAGGATAAAATTAGAAATTAGTGTTTTCGAAAGCATTTAGAGGTAGCAACAATAGGGGGTAAAATCAAATAAACCCATTTAAGATGGTTTGGGCATATCCAACTTAAGCCGGTAAGGGCGCCGGTAAGAGAAAGTTTGGCCATGATGGTTGATGGCCCACCAAGGGGAAGGAGTAGGCCAAAGAAGATGTGGATGAAGGTGATAAAGATGGATATGAGGAAGTGTAACTTATATGAGAATTTGGTTCAAGATAGATCGAAATTGAGAAACAGAATTCGTGTAGCCTATCTCAACATAGTTGGGACAAGGCTTTGATGATAATTTTCTAATATTGGGTGTACACCTCAATACGAAAGAAATGAGAAACAATCGCTTTCAAATGTTTGGCCATATAATCATTTTGTCGGCTCACCTTTTAAAAAGTATTTCTATATTATAATTGCTATCAAGGTCATCCCATTCAAGGATTCTTCTTGCACTTGAGGGACTGAAAAAACCAAGGAGACAGATCAACTACCGTGTGTTATCATTTCTCGAAAAAAAATTATATTTGCATGTGCACTCGGGTCTACTGGGCATATATTCGGGCCAAAGACAGATCATGAACGTGTGTTTCTGGAGAAAAAAATTGAACGTTCAACAATACATTCAAATCTCTAAGTAGGTTGTGGAGAAATCTCTGCATGGTTTGTTTTGTTTGGGCGTTTCCATGATATATACGTACCCGTTTTTACTAAAGTGTAATTAATTTTGTCTTTACTGCCTTCTTTGTTCATTTCTTATTAGATTTTCTAGTAGTTTTCATGTTATCGATAGAAGAACGCAAAGAAAGAAAAAGAACATATAGAAATAGAAGGAAACAAACATGTTTGTGTCCATATATATATAGCTTATAATTAAAGACTATTTTCTTTTAATGCCATATTATTCTGTTTAATTTACTGGCTGGTAACTTTTAGGTTTATGTCTCGGTGTATATATAATACATATATGGAATTCCTCATGCAGATATGGAGGGCTGGGGTGGACCCAGGCACAACTACGCGGGTGCGGCTGCACCGTTAAACCATGGGGAGCTTTAAAAAGTAGAATACAAATTATGGGTTCACCCTCAAAATCCACATGAAAATCCTCGGTTTGCCCCAAAAATGAAACTACCTATTAATGTATGCAACCTTCAAATGACAATCCCGGATTTGCCACTTGTGTGAGGCCATCAGCTGTGCCCATGATTAAAAAAAGACTATATGAAGGGTTCCCAGCTGTTTGAACTGAACTAATCCATCTGAGCCCAGAGAGAAGCCGGGTAAAACCCTTGTGGCCCCCAGGTGGTAGCACTAATAGACTCAACCTTCGGTTCATGAAGAATGAAGAATCGGGAATCGATACCAGAACCTTTAGCTCCGGAAGTGCTTGAACTTCCATGTCAAAGCTCTGGCCCTATCCAACCTTGGCTCATTTAGGTGAGGCTGTCAATGGGCCAGAATCAGGCTGGACCTAGCTGAGACCTGCTCGAGGTCCGGTCAGAATTGAAAAAGGTCCGATCAAGGTGGTCTAACATTAATTCAACCAACTATATAAGTAAATAAAACCCACTCAATAAGATATCAAACCATCCATCAATCCAACCATCGTGCTATTCTACACGTACCTAACTTGCTCCAACTCGTTGACCCATTTAGCTAGGTGAGAACTACTTGATATATGTCATAATTCATCAACCCATTTTTACCATGAAACTATGGTTCTTCCTTACGTATGTATTGACTGACTTAAAATTTGAAAAAACAATTATGAATCTTCAATTTTTCTATTGCATTCATAATGCAAGCATTTAAAAAAAATAACAAGCCGAGTCAGCTCATCTTCTGCAATTGTTAATACAAGAACCTTAGATAATCATTAGACTCTGCAACATTCAAGCCTTGATCCTATTATTAGGCAGAAGTCAACGGGCATAGAGCTCGGAAATTGACACAGTGGCATTTGATGCAGGCAACTCAGTGGCCACGGGCGATCCTCCATTGGCTACTCTAGTCGGAACCGGATGGGTGGAATTTATGAAGTTGGGTCTGGTCAGTGTGAGGCCCAACTCACCGTTACTTAACAGCAGCACAACCACATTCGACATGGTTGGCCTTGAACGAACCGACTGCGTGCACATCAGACCTATCTCTATTACTTTCTTTACTTCATTTGGTTCCAAATCATTTGGGCCGAAGCTTTCATCCACCAATTCCATCAAAGAGCCTCCTTCATACAGCCTCCATGCCTGTACAACCAAAGGTGGAGAATGTAAGAAGATAATCGTAAAGATCGCAATTCTACTCATTTCAAATTGTGTTTCTAAACTTGATATTTGATTAGTGGTCGCAAATCTTATCAGGATGGATTATATCCAATGAAGTTGGCTATAAATTAAATTTTGCGTTTTGATCTTTAATGCTATCTTTGTTCTTTTCTTGTTATGTTTTCTATCATTTGTCATGTTATCAAAAAACAAATGCATAGGAAGGAACAGAACATTATATAGGACAACAAAAAAACATATTTGTATCCATATATAATATACGTCCTAAACCATTTTTCACTTTAGGTGATGTCATTCTGTTTAATGCATTGTCTACTAACTCTACATTTTGGGAGGCCTTTAGCGATAAAAACCTGTCGAATTAAATCATGAGTCTACTTTTGTATGAAAGTAGCACCCGGCCTACTCCACATGGCTAAAATAAATTTATAGCAGATGATAGTAACTTGTTCCCTAGTAGTTTCGTGATGGCAGAGATAAATGCATCAGATGACAGCAGAAGTAGGAAGAGTGAAATGCTCGAAATGTTTTAGAAAATAATTACCCATTCAATAAGGTATTCTGTTACAGGTTCATGTCTGATTTCGCTACTTTTTCGACCACTTATGATTTCCAAGACCACCACACCATAGCTGTAAACATCAGCCTTCTCAGATAGCTTCCCCTTGATTGCGTACTCAGGTGCCATGTATCCCCTACAAATAAAAAATTGTATGTGTCATTCACATAAAAATGTTACAGTAGAACACTATCTACCTTTATTCACGAATTCATGATTTTCCCGAAGAAATAAGAAGAAGATAGAGAAAAAAGAAAGAATTGCTAGGACACTTGATTGTGATTACTTTTGACTTACAGGGTTCCACCAAATTTGGTGCTAAGGTGGCTCCTGTCTCCTGGTAGAAGCCTTGCAAGCCCGAAATCTGCAATTTTAGGCTGGAATTCATCGTCGAGAAGTATGTTATTGGGCTTTATGTCTCGATGTATAATACAGATATGGAATTCCTCATGCAGATATGCGAGGCCACGAGCTGTGCCAATAATAATATCAAGTCTCTGTTTCCAGTTGAGGGTTCCACGCCTTTCGCCTGTGAGGTGATAATCCAAACGACTTTGTTCAGTTGAAAAGAGAGTACAGAATAAAATGAATTCCATGCTTCTATTTGCAATGGCAAACCAACAGACAGATTCATTGTCCTCCTGATCCTGCCAGGTGAGCTAGAAATTCCCTTGTGATATCTGAGCTTAAAATCTGGCTTTCTTCTGATCGTCTGATATAAGCAAACATATGGACAATTGAAATTAAATCATTTTCACCAGCAATCATAAACTTGGATCAGGTGACTAAAAGAATTTAGGCCTGTTTGTTTGCAATAAAACACATAGGAATGGTCAAATAAGTTCCACTGAAGGAGTATTAAAGAGTTGATGGTTGAATAATATGATGTGAGGGGTGAAAGATATAAAGTAGCAATAGATGGGACATTGACTTAATTTCCTAGGTATTGAATTTCTGATGTGTTTGTTGGTTATTCATTTCCCATTTTCCATTTGTTCAATTTCATTAAAGGGGACGTTATTTGATGGTCATTTTTGTATATTCACCATGAATCTTCATTTTTAACCACTTATGGCATGCATACGGATGTATTCAATTTCTTCGTATTCTATGCAAAAATGTATATATAATAAAACAAGGCCCTTAATCTAACCCCCTCTGCTAAGAAGTCCCTAACAACATAGTTATTTTTGTATTAAACTTAGAAATAATATGATACCAAATAAGTACTTGTCAAGGCTGTTGTTGGCCATGAATTCATAGACAAGCAGCAGTTCAGGGCCTTTACTGCAACATCCCAGCAAACGGACTAGATTCCGATGATGAACATTGTTTATAAGCTTTACTTCGAACTGAAAATCTTCTTTCACCCTGTGTGATTGGCTTACCATAAGTCTCTTGACAGCAACTATTTTCCCATCTCTCGTGATACCCTGACACGAATGCAAATATGGGAATCATTTGAGGGTATCCACAAACTGTGTAAGATAAACAATTTCTTGGAAAAACTAGATAGTGGAAGAATGAAGTGGAAGTTAACATTTCTTCAAATAAAACTATTCAAATCAAGTTACCTTGTACACATCTCCAAAACCTCCTCCTCCCAGTTTATTTTTGTCACTGAAGTTTCTGGTGGCAGATTTAAGATCATCATATTGGAAAATCACTGGGCCACGCAGCTCTGTTGCCCCTATAATTTCTATAGAAGAAAAACATAGATTCTTTTCAGAAAATCATGGGTTAATGACAAGTAGTAAAAATAGAAAACTATAGTGGGATAATTAAAATAATCTAGGCTTCTTTCACGTAACCTATGATACCCATTGAAAAGTTTGATGTGAGATTAAACGATTGCAAGTAGTTTCAGAGCTTTGGTATTCTAAAGAAGAATATATCAAAAAAGAGAAACGATGTTTGTGGCTCATTAAAAGTAAGAAAATTGATGCTTGTGGTTATTTTTGCTAGTTAATGGCTTGTTCCATGTGAAAGGTCTCAAGTGAGGAATTGATGAAGGAAATTCAAGTGAAGGATACAGAGATTGTTATTTTGTACCTTGCTGATTCTTTCTGGCCTCTTTAGATCTTCGATGGAAAAGGATAAACAAGATAAGTAACATAACCAGCACTGCTCCGCCCACTGTACTTCCAATGGTGGCTTTCGTACTTTTCGAACCTCCTGCATGTGTTACAGTTACAGTTCAACCATTAAAATCGAACAATACACTTGCACCGCAGAATCAATCCGAATCCAAGGCCAGCCTCTGACAATTCTCTCTAATCCTCTGAATCACTGTACAAACTTTTAATGTCTTTCGGCAAATTTGTAGGATCATACACCTCATTTAGCAACTCAAAACCAATTAGTGATGGCAAACGACACAACAATAGTTTTATAGTAAGGGCGATGGCTTATTTACAATTATGACCTCTCAAGAGCAAGTGTGAGCGTTGACCTCAACAGATATCACATGGCTTTCTAAAGTTAAATCCTTACTTTCTGGGGTAGGGAGAGGGAGAGGGAGAAATGGAGAGGCGGTGTGGACTCACCTGTTTATATATATATATATATATAAATATATATATTTAGTAGGAAGTAGCAAATGAAATGGTGTGGACTCACCTGTTTGTATATCCCTCTCTCTCTCTCTCTCTATATATATATATATATATATATATATATAGATAGATAGGAAGTAGCAAATGAAATGAAAGTCAAATGGTGAAGTTGCAGAGGATCCGGATCCAATTGGACGCAACGCATACGCACTGGACTCTGAAGATTTGGAGACAGAGTAAAAGTAAAATGCGACTACTAAAGACAGCAAAACGGAGCTCCGCAGAATTGAATATCTGGTGCGGGCCGATCTGGTGCTTACGTGCACAAGATATTTGTCTGCATCGGGATCCCCAACAACCATATATAAGATTTGGAATAAGATGGATAAGATGATTAATGCATATGATTACTTTAATAATACATTAGATTGTATTGATCAAATCATGTGCTCAATCTTATTGTGGGGCTAACTCATATTAAAGTAAAATTTAAGGACATATCACACGTTGGTGGAGGGGATGATTTGAACTGTTTGGATTCTCGATAGGTGGGACCCAAGATGGAGTTTCACACATTGCACTCATGTTGCAGATACTTAACACAGATCCGGGCATCTGAAAAAACGAAAGTCCGATGAATATTTTGAAGTGTCATTCAACGGAACTCAGGTAATATAAACATTTTAAATGGGAATGCAAGATATATAAGCTTCAACATTGATTGTTGGCATTTCATAGGTAGTTGGTAAGTCAATTGCTTTTTAAAAATTATGAAGGCTGTATGAGTGGAGATCTCAATAGTGTTTGTACTTGACATGGAGCAGGATCCATGAATATCCCCTCAGCTTCGCTGTATTAGCGATTCCAGTTAGCATAAGGATGATACTTTTGGGGTTACCCACTATTGAATATAGAGCATGGCATGCATGGACTTCTGGCCAGCAGCCCTACCGCAAAGCTAGGGTCCATTTTGATGAGGTATGTTAGCTGTTCAGTCATTCTCTTCGATGGAATCGCCAATAATATTCATTCAAGCTTAGTTTTAACAAATAGCTAGTATAACTGTCCTTGTATTTTATATGATATGCTGTTGGCCAATCCTCAATGTCATCATCTAGTATTCAACTCTTGTCCATGGGACACCAGCTCCTTACCTAAGTGGTAAGGCGTGGTAGTTTTCATATGATAGTCCAGGGTTCGAATCTAGGATATGCCACATTTTCCTGCGTGTACAAGCTTCTCATCCCACTTGTGTGGGCTTTTTTTTTTTTATGTATGCGGGCTCCTTTCTCACTTGAGTGAGCTGTCTTCCCGTGTATATGCGGGCTCTAACTTGAGTCCCAACCCCTTGATTGGGTTAAAAAAAAAAAAAACACTGTTGTTGATAGGGATGGAAATACATGCGTACTTTAATATTTTTCTTTTAGGTAAATAAATATTATATGAGTGCAGTGCACCACTTGTTGGTATTGCAGACAATACATACATCAACACCACTCTACAGCTTTAAAAATACTTATAAGGCTATAAATGGACAATAAAACTGATCATTATTTTATTTTTACCATTCATTTCATAGATTTAGATTTT
This sequence comes from Persea americana, assembly GCA_029852735.1. Taxonomy (NCBI): domain Eukaryota; kingdom Viridiplantae; phylum Streptophyta; class Magnoliopsida; order Laurales; family Lauraceae; genus Persea; species Persea americana. Next base: position 50,733,199 of record CM056819.1, read on the forward strand.
GGAGAGAGAGAGAAAGAGAGAGGGTGGGACCTTTTTTAACTAAGAAGCTGACATCAGTGGTCTGGTTATTGCTGAAAAATGGAGTATCTGAATACCTCAAAAAACACCCTTCATCTATAGCTCTCCCATCACCAACTGGAGGACACGCCTCTATATTCTGATTAGCCAATTGTAAGCACTGCCCACACCCTTCCTCACTCACCGTCAATGCGCACTGCGCCACCCCATACACCACCCCACCACCCCCAACCTCCTCCCTCTTCACCGCTGCAAAATACCCATCAATCCTTGGCGTCACCCTGCAAAGATCGCTCAACAGTTGACCCACCAACTCCTTAAAGCCGCCTGCTCCTACAGCCGTCCGGTTTCCACAGAACACGGTGTTGCCGCTGTCTGTCGCCTCGTCAAAGAAGTTGTACTCTTGGTACCTGAGAAAGCACCCATCGTAGTAGACTCTGCCATTTGTGGCCGGCGAGCAGTTTCGGATTTGGGACGCTGCCGACGAGACGCAAGAGAGGCAGTCAGAGATGGAGAGGTAGTTCCTGCACTGGGCCATGGTGAATACTTCGTCTTGGCCCTGACCATGTTGAGCTGTGGCGAAGTGGGAAGAGAAAAGCTGGGTCTGGAGAGAGGAGATTGCTGTGTGGAGGTTGGAGAAAAAAGATGAAGAGCTGGTGGAGTGGCTTGGACTGCAGCGTTTGGTTATTAAATTGGTCTGGGGGTCACATGTGGTTGGATTAGTGAAGAAGAGAATGATGATAAGAGATGCGAGAGTGAACAAGGAGAAGATGGAATGGGTGCAATTGGCTTCCATGCCTGGAGATGGTTGAAAAATGGGAGGAATAGCAAAAGAACTGATAGTTCCCTGTGCATCTCTTAAGTTGACTAATAGTTCCCAATGCATCTCACAAGGAGAAGATGGAAATGGATGCAATTGGCCTCCATGCCTTGAGATGGTTGAAAAATGGGAGGAATAGCAAAGGAACTAGTACTTCCCTACGCATCTCATAAGTTGACTAATGGGCCGGCATTGGGACGTCTGTGTAATGACGTATGTGATTGTCACTAGAGCTGGCAATGGGCCGGCCTTGGTCAAGTTTTGTGGGCCTAGATTGAGCTGGAAGAGCGACGTCGTTTAGTTTAAGGGTCAACCCAACTCTTGACTCGTTTAGGAAGGGCTGCCAATGGGCTGGAACTGGGCTAGCTGAGTTCGGATCAATGTCTGGTGAGGATTCAAATGTCTGAGTCGGTCGGGTCCTGGTCTGACCTAAATGCTAGGCCCGGTCTGAACATGTGTGGGAATCAGGCTTAACTGGTTGAGCGTGGTTCCAGCTCTGAGTCCAGGTCCTGTTCTAACATGGATACTAGGCCTGGGCTTAAGCCTAACCTTTAAAGGGTTGTCTTTTATTCAAACAGCCCTTTTAATACCATTTAATTAAGAACATTTTTTTGTTTGTTTTGGTAGCCCCGCTATAGGGAGTGGCACCCCCTCCCCCAGTGAGGGTAGTAGACCTTAGGTGAGAGAAGTAGACCACGGATAAGGTGACAAAGCCCTCTGGCTAGGGAAGGTGGGCTCCCTGTAGCTGAGAATGGTTTTAATCTCCCAGAAGATCTGGCCCGTGAAGATGCTGGGTGATAAGCCTGGAAGGAGCTGGACACAAAGACTAGAAGCAACAAATTTGTGCAGGTCAAATAAGGGGTACAATTTGACCATTTGGATGTGAAAATGCACCTCACTATTTGACATGCAAAAACAACAATAAAAAACCATAATAATTGTGGTCCATGATATGGGACACGCAAAATCAACCATAAAAAATTCCTTGATCTTAAATCCAATGATGGAGCCGGGAACTCAAAATGGTTCCCCATGCGGTTCAAGGGAAGTTTTTTCATCTAAAAGGAAGTTGGGCAACTTTGACTTATATGTCACCATTCACCAGAAAATACATACACATAAAGACACTCACACGTATGTTTAGATATTAAATCGAAGTTTAAATGGTTCTACAATATCCTAGGGTCAAACGATATCACACATATAGCCCCTGTAGTACCATATTATACGAACAGTTCTATAATAAATATTTAAACTTCGATTATTCTCTATTACAAATATCAGATGTAAAGGCAATCGTAAGATAAAACCCCCTCCAATTTATATACAAAGAGTCCATTAGCCTATCGCCGAAGATCAAATGTTGCCGAATAAGAGATCTAGCCCTAATCTGGGCCTGGCCCTATGGTGAGTCTTGAATTATCATAACACTCGTACAAGAGTAGAGTAAGGCAAGACACAGATCCTTTGACCACGTGTGAAATGTTGCTGTTTCCTACCCAACGTGTCAAAAGGCAAATGGGACTTTTATGGGATTGAAATCCGGCTGCAGGAAACTAAGCTCCACATGGGGGACCCATTTTCTCCTGGGCTCTGTTGGAGCATGCATCCATGTCGGTCGTCACCCAGGACGCAATGAAATTAGGGGGGTTTCTCACCTTTTGTGATGGTGCAGATGCATCTCTAAAAGCGTGTGCTAGGAAAATATTTTTCCCATTTAAGATAAATTATATATCAGTTGCTGTCAACACCATACCATGCAATAGTACGAGATCACTTCTCACAATGAAATCCAAACCTTTCAATTATCTGCAAATGTATTGACTTTCAAGTTTCACTCCCGTAGAAGTGGAGTCTTCTGTTTGTATGAAAATATTTATGTGGAATGGTTTGGACTTTATAGGATGCAAATATTTCTTCTGAACGGTTTGGTCATGTAATGACAGTAGTAGCTGTATAGAAATGGCAAGTAAGGGGAGTTCTGAACAACCCCCATTAGAGGCTTAAACATCTAATTGCATACACTGCTCATAAAGATTTGCAATATCAGACCCCCACGAAGTTGCTATCCACGAAGAGGTCTAAGTCAAACAACCACATTAGAATCAATGACGGGAGCCAAAAGGTGGGCAAAGCAGGCCTGGCCAGGCGGGAAAGGAAGTTCCATTGAAACTATAGCATAACTTTCTTAAATTTTGCCAAACCACTGATAGATTAGCAGTAAGACACCTTATCTTTACACCAACTACCAGAGACTGACCACTGGTCCTCTACGTTCTTTTGGTACCGCAGCAAGCGGCTTGAAAGCATGAAAGCACTCACACACAGGAGAAAAAAGCCTGAACACATAAGAAGCGAGTCTGAGCACAAAAGATGAGGTCCCCTTCACACGTATAAACAAAGCATCGAATCCTAATTTACTAACCCTCTGCTTGGGAAGGGTGTAAAATGAGGGGGTGGAAAAAGTAGAGGGGAAAATGGGGGGAATGCTCTAACAAAGGGTGTTTGGAAAGGAGGGAGGGGAATATGGGGGAAAATTCGTGTGGGCCCCACTCAAAAAATTTTCCCTCAAAACTGAGGGGAAAATGTGAGGAAAAGAGAGGATTTGTTATAAATTTACTAAACTGCCCTTGACCCAACAAAAGAGAAGATTTTTTATCTTTTTGAAAAAATAAGGATAAATTGATAATTTTTTCTCTACCTCACAAACAAACAAAACACTATTTTTTAACTTTTTTTTCCCTACTTTTTTACTATCAAAATAAGAAAAGATAAAATTAATTTTTTCTTCCCTTTTCTCTCCCTTCATTTTTCTTTCCCTTCAAATTTTCCCTTCCGGCCCAAACATAGGGTAAGTGAGCCACAAAATTGCTCACCAACAAAAGAACCAGTTCTCCGTGCCCCACTTGTTAAAGTTTCATTTCATGCACCACTGAGTACTGTCCATTTTTTTTTTGCTTTCCAATATCAAGTCTAAGTACAGTAGTACGGTTAAAATCTCATCATTCCATTTCCATCCTGCCAATAGGACCCGTGCCCTCTACGAATTCCATGTTTGCAATGGGGAAGTAGGTCACCGTAAATGGAAATCCGCGCTGTAATGGTCACATCCGACATTTCTGTAGGACAGCTTGTCTTCTCTTGGCGTGTAGTGTTCCCGTGTATTAACAACCCATAATTCAACACCATGGCCCATTGCTCCTTGATTTGCCCTTTTTCTTCCCATACATTCTGCTCTTAAGAAGGAACTAATTAACTAACGGCACTCTCTGAACAGTAAGCACTTATCATACTCCATTGAGGTCAAATCATTATACGTATGAATCCCAAAGTTAAGTTATCTAATTTCATCATTGTAATGCAAGCACTCATTTAGTTGTTACCTTGTTACTCTGTATTCTTCAGCCCCTCACCTTAAATAATTCACCACTTACCTCTTTGATTATTTATCTACTGCTGAGCTCACCTATGTATTCAATTCATGCATTCTAAGTATATTTGTTTGCATGAAATTAAATGTACAGGAATTCATGGTCTCTGACAAAAGATTATCAAAGCACAAAAGGATGAATCATATCAAGTGGACATACATGGGGATTTGACTTTGATAGGATTTGACTTATTAAGGTGGTTGTGTAATCACCCTGTATATCCATTTTCTAGTAGAGGGAACACTATTTGATGATCATTTTCAGATAATTCTCATTTGTTCTTTGAATATTTAGAAACGCAAGTCTTACATATAATGCCTGAGAATTCAATCATATGAAACAAAAAGGGCATGTAGGATTCATCTGGGCGTTCTATGGAAATGAGAAAAATACCTTTCATTTGATTAGTGCGTTACTATTCTTTCACCGTTTATTAGGATTCTCATTTTCATTCAAGGAGAGAAGTTTGAATAAAGACCGCTCACCATGAGAAAAAAAAGCTGAGGTGACATGTCTCGAATCCAAGCTCCAAATGTACCCAGAAGGAAATAAGCCAAGACTACAGCGATGTGACCAGCTTGTTGCTCGGGGCTCAAAGATCAAATCCAACAGGCCAGGATTGGACAGGACTCAAATGGGCAGAAGTGTGAGCTTGACGAAGATATTTGGGATCAACTCAATCTGGGCCCAATGGGGATTCTAGAAGTTGGGTCAATGCGATGTGAAAGTCCGCCCCGATTAGGGTTCAAGCCCAGTAAAGGATCCATCAAGTGGTGGGTCTCATTCCCAACGGCCACAATCTCCAATCTGTGCATACATGTGAATACAGGATGATGATGATGATGCCCTGATAAAACACTATAATGAAATCATGAGTGGATGAGGGGAGGGTCCTATAAAAGGCATATACGTTCCTCTTTAGTTTGGATGTAGAGTCATTGGAAAAGGCTTTTTGGTCCAATTGAGTACTAGTGGAGAGAATCTGCACTATCAGGTCATGGAAGCAATCATTCAACAGAAAAGAGGAAAGTAAGTTTAGTAATCAGTTTGTGGATGTTATTTTCTCATCTTCAGAGCTTAAGATCCACGCACCGCCACGTTTGGGTCTTTCAGTTTCTATAAATAGACCAGGGAATAATAAAATGCCTACACCCAACTTACACAGTGAAAGGCCATTTCAATATACTTTAACATTAGACCCTAAATATGGTTATTCCTAATGGGTGGCTGCCGTGTTTTGGTGCATTCTAAGAGCATGTTTGTTTGGAGTTATTTTTTAGGAGAATTGTAAGTGTTGAAATTTTTTAATGCTTGAGAACATTTGGAATTCTTCGTTTTAATGATAGAATTCCAAAACTCATTCTCTTAAAAAATCACTTTTAGCCATTGGAATTTTTAGAATCTGAACGCTGAATGGTAGTGAATATTTTGAACACCACTTAGGAGACATTATTTTGAAAACTAACAATCCACCGGCAGCTCCATTGGTGGGGCACTTCCCTTCCACAGAAATAAATAGGGTCAATTCCCAGTTATAGTATTGATGGTTAAGAACTTGTGTAAGCAAGTGCGTGGGCGTAGGTGTTCTTATTTAAAAAAAAAAAAAAAAAAAAAAACCTTATAGTCTAGGATACTGCCATATCTCCCTAATCGGGGCCTAAAAGTATGATGTTTATTATGGATTCTTCTTGTGTGTGTTCGAGTGAAACTCGGCATGAGCCAGGCAAAAGGACCAACATATATCACCTATATTGGTGACATATTGGTGACATGTATCAGGACAACAGACATATCAATAAAATTGTATTTTATCACAGTTAACAAGAGATCAACTAATACTATGTAAAGGATGCATCAGCCATATTACTGATACAAGTGTGAACCAATCATCAAACAGATGTTTTTCGGAACATTGAGACCTCATATAGAAGCACATAGGTCTTCAACGTCCAGGCCAAATGTACAAGTCCAAACAGATAAAATGAAGAAGCTCACTGTACTTTGTAGTTGTGGCACATTCAGGAGTTTTCTAATAATTAGAGGTAGCAAAAAGGTACCGGACCTGCAAACTCGAATCACATCCCACCCACTTAAACCGCAGTCAGGTTATGTGGCCTGGATGAGGATTCACAAATATGGGTCAGAAATTGATCCATCTAAAAAACACGTCTATGTGAACCCACTCTATCCTTTGATTGAGTTAGCAATTCTTAAGGCAGAGTTGAATTTTATGGTGGGATTATCTGCTGAAAACCAAATTACTCGAAATAAATGCATTTATAATTTATGAAATACCTCTTACAGTAATTTATATTAAAGTAAAATTATGAAAATTGCATGCTAAGAAGTCAAAGATTTAGAGGATCCGGACTCTTCAGGTCCTTTTACACTTGGACACTTGGCACTATGGGTCTCTTTATAACCAGCAAAGATTCCATTACCCCATCAATGGAGAAATGGATTTGGAGAGAGATGACACACGAGGATGCGACAAGTATAATAATCACAGGTCGGCCTCTTTACACATGGCAGAGTTGACATATGTTCCAAACCCTTTGTCCAGTGGGCCTTGCACTGATGAACTTTGGAATATTGTTGTGAAAACATAGTGCAAACTGATATTTAATTTAATACTAATAGTTATTAAGTCTCTTATTTATATTACTATGTCTCTTCATCCAATTAGAGGCCACAAGGTTTCCAAAGAACACAAAGTAAAAAGCCATTTGAAAACTGCTTTCAGATGCAGCCAATGGCTACATATGGTGTGGGTGATTCCATCACTTCTTCATTTATTTTATCAGCCATACCTTTTGCCTTTACTAAGATATTATATGGAAAAGTGGGTTAGTGCCAAAGAAGAGCTCCTTTTCCCCCTCTTTCAACGCTGATAAAAATAGCATAATGTAATTAAGATAGATAAAGAGCATTAATGCAAAAGGCAGAGGAACAAAACTGACAACCAATATAATGGGAGAAATGAAAAGTTGGTGAGACCATAAAAAGATGGTTCTTGGGGTTCTTCTTAATTGATTTTCTAAGGTTCATATATTATGATCTGTCTGCTAGCAATAATTTGAAGAATTCTATATTAGATAATTTCGAGACCCTCAACTTCATGTCATTAACTTTATTTGCTAGAACGTAAAATTGCTGAATGTGGAGCAATCAGTAGAACATTTTAGTAATTTTTCTATATAATTAAGTTATGTAATTCTCCTTTAGACTGAGGATTTGGAGAAATAAGAAATATGAGATTTAACGAACATGATGATCAATTTCAATAAAAGAAAGCTAGGGCTCATTTAGTTGTATGATACTGAGGCCTTACAATTAAAATGGCTGAAATTGAATACATAAATGTGAAAAATTAAAAATGGCCATCAAATAATCTCCTTTTTGGTGGAAAATAATCATCTAAACATTTTCTTAATAAATAGAATATTAGCCAGAAAGCTAAACTCTTGCATACATCTCCACCTGTTTTTCGTCTCTCACCTCTTTAATATTCTTTTATTGGATTTTACAACAAATTTTAAGAGATTCGAGATAAAGATCTTAATGGTCACTAGTATTTTTCTTTTTGTTTATCAATATTTTTCCACTCATTCACATGAACAGTACCTTCATACATCCAATCTGCATGCATGTATTGTTACATGCCATGTTTACTCTCAATCTAAGTGAGTCTCACCATTTGATTAATCCTATATTAAAACATAGGGGGATTATTTCAATAGGTTTTTGGGTAATTTGCTTGTAGAGTAAATTGAAGTAAAATGCTCAATTTAAGAGGCGTGAAAAGAAGAGGGGTCATTGAAAAGAGTACCAAATTTCAAAAGTCGCCTATACTTCAAAAAAAATAAATCAACAAGCAATTCTCTCATTTCATTCAATGACAAAAAAAAAAAAAAAAAAAAAAAAAAACACAATCTTTTTTTTATTAAAAAACTAAAAAAGATACATTCTTAAGCCACTAAATGAAAAAAAAAAAAAAAAAAGCCAAAAATTATGATTTGACCTCCTCTACTTCTATTCTTTTATCCTCTCTTGATTTGACTATGCACTTCACTTCACTCCACTCACAAGTGAATTTCCCAAACAATTAAGTACTTGTAATTGTAATTGGTTTGGATTTAAGAAAGTGGTCCTAATCTAACTTTGAAACAAGAGAATTAGAGGTAGGGACATCCACACATACACAGGACCAGGATTTGATCTCTTCTTATTGTGTGAAAAGGCATCACTATAACAAATGTGAAAGTTCATGAGAACAAATAAAATAAAATAAAATACAATGCATTTCTGTGAGCTAATACGACATATTCTAAACTAAAAAAATAATAAGAAGAAGAATTATAAAAAAAAAAAAACATGTGTCGCTTGCTTCCATTAATTTCAGAATTGAAGCTAATTGAACAAAACAAGTCCCAATAAATTAATGTCCCTGTATGTAAACTTGGAATATTCTCCTTTAGATTTTTGGGCACCCTCCTCTAATACTGGGTCCATGTTTTGTATCACTCTCATATGTACAACGTCAGGAGGATCCAAACAAAACACATTTGGTACTTCTGTTGTTTCTCACCAAATTATGGGCATTTCAACAAATGTCCACAAGCTCTGTAAGCTTCTTTAAGATTATGATTCTTCATAAAAAAAAAATCAAAAAAAATTTAAAGGCCAAAATATTAAATTAATACTTATATGCAAAAACTTTAATTTCTCAGTAAAGATATATATATATATATATATGGGGAATGATCATATGCATCTTTCCCTCACCATAGGGTGAGGGATACTTCTATTTTGGGGTCTTTTCAAGTACAAAAGACCCCACTTCATGTACTTGAAAAGTCACTTTTGTACTTGAAAAGCCCTTAAAATGGAAGTATCACTCACCATATGGTCAGGAAAAGATGCATATAAACATTTCCTTATATATATAGCCACACTTGTAGCTGTTTGGCTGCGGTTACATGGTGCCATTAAAAAATGTTTAATTGGTGGGCACCATGTTCCAACAAGCAAAATCAAATCATATTGAATGGATTTAATCATACTGCCCGTGCATGGAAATAGACCCACCAAAGGTAAACCTAAGGTCCGCCGTCCATAATAAGAGAGTTGAGATTTGTGGAGGATTGCAGTTCATTAGGACAGAAGACAGCAGTGGTATTCTCTCACAAGTTGTAGATTTAAAATCTTTTTATATGTTTTAAAATAAGAAACTACTAAAAAACCCGATCCCACCATAACCTTCAGTGGGTTTGGTATCACATATAATAAAACCTGTTACGTGTTGCCGTCCATACACTTGACGATACCGTTTTACAAGCCACTTTCCCAATTTTCTTTTACTATATTTTTTTTATGTTCTGGATTTTTTAATTATAGTTTTTTTAGAACAATTGGTTGTCTTCATGAATATATATATATATATATATATATATGAAGGAATGCAAATCATTGGGTTATTGGGTTGGATAAAAGGAATACTTTCGCGTTGCATGTTCTTTATCAGAATTACGAGATCCCAACCACCTAGAAGTTTCATGTATAACTTCAAAAGATAAAAATAAAGTCAAGAGAAATGTTCCTTTTATCAAACCTAATGACTTCTAGGGTCTGTTTCTTTGTTAGAATTCAAGGAATTCTTTTATGATAAAGTTTTGAATTATCAAGCACAGTAGAAATCCTGAATGCTCCATTATACTTGAGCATCCACAAATTTCACAGTTCGAATTACCATGCATCGTGAAATTTTTGTATGCTTTATTGTACTTGAGCATTTAGAGATTCCGCGCATCCAGAAATTCCACAAAAAAAAATAATAGAACTGAAAATTTTGAATTCTCTATAGTTATTTGAAATCTTTTAAGTGGTTGAAATTTTAAAATGCTTTTATGAAATTTGTAAATACTAGAATAAAAGATATCACATAATGTCAAAAAAAATTCCCAACATATCGCATTTCAGTACAAAATTCTAATAAAGAGCCAGACCGAACGAGGGCGCTAATATGTTGGCATGAACATTGACCCAACTTCCAACATCTTTGTTTTTTTTTTTTTTTTTTGGGTTTCGATTGCTCAAACACAGGAGATAATTTATATGTATTTCTGGACTGGAATTCTTTGACTTGCAATAAAATAAAGACCATATTAACCTAAACCAATCATGAGTTTATACATGTTGTACCCTCATCTCTACCTAGTTTCCATTTAAAACTTCTACTTGCAATCATTATCTCGTTATGATTATCCATCCAAGAAAAATAATAATAATACTGTAAAACCGTAAAAAACTGTAACACCCGTTAACAGCTGTCATTATACGCCGTCTCCCTCATTCACACTCAGTGGCGTATCCGTAATTAATCCAACACCCGCGGGCATTTCCATCTCTACTCACCCCGCAGAAAGATGCTAATTGGAGTAGTTGCAGGAGAAGAACATTTCCTAATTAAATGAGAGAGAGAGAGAGAGAGAGCGAAAAGGTACAAAAGAAATCAGGAAACCCTAGAAATTTGAGAAAGGGACGAAAAGGGCAAATAGTAGTAAAACAAACGAAATGCTTCCACAATAATTGGCATCAAATGCTTTGTTGGAATTCGCACTGTTAGCTGAATTTCGAGATCGACGCTTTCCTTTCTCTCTCTCTCTCTCTCTCTCTCCATTATTTAATGGGATCCCAGACACATACTACTTTTCAGGAACCACCAAGATTAGGGTTTTCGTTTCTGCCCCAAAAGTTAAAGCTTTGAAAGGTACGCTCTTTCTCTCTCTGTCTTCTCTCTTCTCTCTCTCTCTCTATATATATATATTCGAATCGCTGCAATCGATTCTTTTCTCAAGTCTGATTACCCACAGTTTGAGGTTTTGCCTAAGTTCTGAGCTTAAAGCTAGGATTTGGGGTACGGATTTTGGGTTTGGAATTGTGGGTTTATCGAGTTTGTACGTGATTTAGTTGGTGATTTGGATTTCGGGATGGAATCGTTGAGACTTGGGGTTTTGATTGGGTTTTGGATGTAAAGATTTGATCTTTAATGTTGGGTTATAGTTGTTTCATCTGAATAACAAGGCCTGGGAGCTAATTCTTTTGTATTTGTTTAGGTGGAGCTGCAAGGGCGAAATTCACCGGGCAGCTGTAGTTTTGGTGAAGATGGAATTGGAGTTTAGTTTTTTTTTTCCCTCTCTCTCTTTACGAAGTAGAGTTATTGAAGAAGCTGACAGAGTGAAGTGAAAAAGTTAGGATTTTTACGGGTTTTGGATTGTGGAATTTGAAGGGCGCTCAAGCAAAAGCAATTGCTGGATAAGGAATTGAGGCGAGTTCTGCAAGTGGAAATTAACAAGTTTCAAGTTTGGGGGGTTCAGATTGGAATATGGGAGAGTCATGTTACAATAGAATTTGAGGGCCTCTGAATGAAAATGGCAGCTAATTCGAATATGAGTTTTCACCACGGGGTGATTCAGGCTTCAACGTTTAACCGTCATGCGATTGCGTTCCAATCAGGAGCGATAAACAGCTCTGCTGGGATGATTCCTGTTGGGAATTCTGGTGGGTTTGGGATCATACCGGGTGGGAACTCCGCCGGAATGAGCAACATGGCTGGAGTGATTCCAAGTGGGGGTTCTGGCTGTGGCCTTCTTCTTGATACCTTGCCAGGGCTGAAGCATGACGGTGGGCTGGCAGTGGAGTGGTCTTTTGATGAACAATCAATATTGGAGGAAGGCCTTGCCAAGTAGGTAGCTTTTGCCTTACTGTTTGTGTTTTTGTTACTAGTTCCTGTCCAGTTAAATGCTTTCATGGTTCATTAACTTGATATATCTTATAATATTCTGTGGTTCTGTGTCTTTAAAGAAATGCTTCTGTGTCTTTAATGAGCATTTCTGTACTTTCATATGAATTTGAGAGATTGTTCGTGACGGTGCCAGAAACAGTTGTAGTTCCTTGTAATGGCATTTTGTTCCAGCAGAATAGACTGCGGAGCAACTGACTTTTCCTGTGGTAAATGGTAACCAAAATAATGATTTAGAATTACGAGGGATTATTGCTCTAAGTGAGGGTGAATTGAAAGGGCCGCATGTCGTGAATGCAATGTATTACTTTCCATAAAAAGTTCTACAAGGATCAGTTCATAATGGCTTGCAAGTTTTTGTGGCTTTAGTTTTGGTCCTTTCACTAAATATGGGCTTCAAAATTTGAATGCAGCCCTCTGCAGATTTAATATATTTTATGACATGACTGTAACTACTAGTCTCTTTAGTTTCTGTTGAACATGACTGTAAGTCTGTAACGACTAAGGATAATTTTCTCCTGTGGATGCTCCCACATATGGACGTTTGATGTTGTCATCGTCGTCTCGCTCTTTCAATGGGCCCCACACCTCCTTGACTAATGGGAATTTCTGCATGTGAATGTTCCCACTGGTGAATATTTGCCTAACAATTCATTTATTTTGTCTCAACAGATTCTTTGTTGCTTGTACATCAAACTCCTATGTACAGTACTATCTGCTTTCTGGTTGTTGTTTTTTCTAAATTTGGAACAGTCCTCTAGAATTGCTTGAATGTGGCCTATAGGTAATTAAATTTCCTCATCTGTACTTGTGGGCTCCCTCCTTATCCTATTTAACTCTTTCTCCATGACACGACACGACACATGTGAATCTCCAAAACTTTTCTCTATCATTTGAATAGTGTTGTTCCAATCTGTTAGAAATTTACTTAGTGCAAAGAATTTTTTTGCCCAACAGGATGTGAACGCTATATTATTGGAACCATCTCAGATCTGCTTCTGATATTCTTCAATTTAAATCCAGTTTTGGAGCCTTGTTCTGCATCTATTGATTTGTCTTGTGTATTAAATTTCAGATATGCTGATGAAACAAATATTATGAGATACATCAAGATTGCAGCGGCACTTCGTCAAAAGACTGTACGCGATGTTGCTTTGAGGTGCCGGTGGATGACAGTGAGTTATCTTCTCTTATTTTTATGATAATGTCCTGTTTTAAATTTCTACATTTCTTTTTCTTTAATAATTCAAATGTAATATCCTCTTTTTGGCATTATATGGGCACGCATATCAATGTAGTTAATACAACAACTATATATTACATGGACATATATGCCTTTTCATGTTCCCCAGTTGGATGGGATAAGGCTTCAATGACAATTATGATTATAATGTACTTATTTGTATTTTACTAGGAATCTCACCTGAAATTCTCATAGAATCATGTTTCCAAAATAACTGTTTCTATAAAGAAAGAAAATCATTCCAAAGACCATTCATTATGTTGTTGCTTGTCAAGAGTGGTGTTTGTTTCTTTGACTATCTCACCAACTTGCACATCACGTTTGGTTGCCAGACTATTGGACATTTACTCTTAAAACGATTTGGGATCCATTAGATTCTCAATAAACTTACTTTTTACCTCGGTGGAATTTGATAAGGAAGGTTAGCTAGGGGCTAGATTTCCCTATTATGTTAGTTTGGATGAACTGCTTCTGTCTGCTGCAGTGGTATCGGTTATCTCACAGCAAATTGTGTGTCTGATTTAAAATTAACAAATGCCAGAAACACTTTTCCCCCTTTTTTCAGGGAGACGTTTTTTGGATGTAAGACCTTTCTTTTCACATTGTCAAGAAGTGGTAGGCTAGAAGGTTGGGATTTACAGTTCTTAAGAGGTTTTTACTGATGCTAAATTGGGTTGATGGAAAACATAATTGTATTTGGCACAATAACTGGCATTCAACATGTATGGGCTCTTATCTTTGATTGCTGGGTGAGTCACATGTCTATTGTTTAGCAACAGGCGCTCGACTATGTGAATCTGATATGGAACATTGTGCCTACAGACAACATCAAACAAGTGGTTAAGTAAAGACCTCCATTTTCCGGACAAGAGGTTAAGATTTTCTAAGGAAAGTTGACTGCTGTTTGTGATTCTTACTTACCCTTGCTATCTATAAGAAAGAAACGATAGACAGAGAACATTACATGATAATCATTTCAAATTGGTGACACTTGGCTTGACTAAAGAAAACAGTTTCGTGAGGTTAATTGTATCTTAGGACCCATTGTATTAATTTGAAAACATTAGTACATCATCTAATGTAAATATGGTTATTAGGGCTGGCTTCCACGTGCAGTAACTATAGTTAAAGCCATCTTATTGTATCAGGCTTGCGATTCATAGTTCATACTAAGCATCAAGTTCTAGCTTCCAACAAAGAAGTCATATTACATTGCATGCACATAAGTTCCTTCTAATTATAACAAGTACTGTTGATGTTCTGAGCAGTGATAACAGTTAATTTTTATTTGCTTGATTTCTTTTAAGGCGCTGCCATACCACAATAAAACCATGACATTGCAATCTTATTTTATTCTAATATATGATTAAATAAAAATCAATTACAGAGGAAGGAAAATGGAAAACGGCGGAAGCCAGAAGACCATTACACAGGAAAGAAGATGAAAGACAGAAAAGTACCATTTTCTTCCTTTAGTTACTTCTCTCCATGTTCAACTTAAATGTGATTGATAAAATCTGTTTTCATGTTGATGAACCCATCGAATAGGCTTGAACTGTTATTCAATGAAATGTGTTACATTCATAGAAATAATACATGTTACATTTTCAAGTATGTTATCTATCTGTTTTTATTACCATTGATATTTCAATTTCTAATTTCTAGTCCCTGTATGTCCAACTTGAAAAATTCCTTTGTTTGAGGTTGAGTATTGATGCACGTGTAACTATCTTGTAATCCATATTCACAAATAAGTGAGAACATGTATAGATAATTCACATAATTCTCACTTTTCAAAGAACTTAAATAAATTCTGTGTATGGTACTCGGAATATAATTTTTTTTTATCAGTAACAACAAATTTTTTTTTTTTTTATAACAATAAAATTTTATTTCAACGCGAAGGGAAAATACAAAGACAAAAAGACAAACAAAATAAGGGACAAACAACGAACAACAACGTTAGATATAAAAAAAGATAGCATCTCGAGTGAGTCCTTCCTTTGCAAAACCATCAGCTATCGCATTGGCCTCTCTAAGAATGTGATAAAACGAAGCATGAAGCTGATTGGAAATATCCAGCACCTCTTCCACCCGATCTGTCAATCTCCAAGGATACATGGTCTTACCTGATCCCCATTGAATAGTAGAAAAAAAATCTCCTTCAATAAGAAAGAAATAACCACCCAACTTTAATAATTCCCGACAACTAACTGACAATGCAAACATTTCAGCTTCATTAGCATTCAGGCTTCCACTGGCCCAAAAAAACTCCTAACAATGTTACCAGAATGATCCCTTATAACACCCCCTATACCACCTCGCCTAGATGATATGTGAAAGCTCCCGTCAAAATTAAGCTTTAGAATACCACTAGGAGGAGGCATCTAACTGATTTGACGAGACAAATTAATACACCATCCCCCTTTTAAAACAGCATCCCATGTCCTGTTAAGATCATCCAAAAAACCTCCTTGAAACGCGTCTATCATAGTCGCCCATTCTAAAACAGTCCTGACAATTATCTCTACAATGTCTTCCGTTGTTCTACTGTTGTTCTTGAATATTCTATTATTTCTTTCCAACCAAACCTTCCAAAAAAAAAAAGCATATAACAAGAACGTTAACAACTATTTTATTAAAGAAAAGCGGATACAAAGAAAGCACCAATCTGAAGGATTGGCCAGCACTGGTATAAAGGCATTATACTAGATAAACCAAAAAATTACACAGGAAATACAATGAGAGGAGAGCTTCTATCCACCCCTTGTTTAGCCAAAGAGTCCGCTAAAGCATTAGCTGGCCGCCCAACAGGCCGAAGAAGCCAAGACCTTGATCACATTAGTAGAAAAGAAATCTGATGATTGGATCTTTATTACACATTATCCAACTAGGCCAATTGGAGGGTACAAATTGATGAATGGGTCTTTAGAACCAGAAGTTATCCAACTAGGCCAATTCAAGGGTAAAAATTGATGAGTGGGTCTTTAGACCCAGAAGTTACCCAACTAGGCCAATTCGAGGGTTTGGTATTGATTATTGGACCTACTTTTTCCATAATGGATCTTAATTATCCATCATATGTGCTATTGATCATGTGGTCCTCTTTCTCTTCTGTCCCCACTTTGTAGCGTGTGAATAGCGGCTGGATGAAATGGACAATGCAATAAATTAGAATGTCTATTTGTCCACATGTAGCTTAATTAACATTATAGTGTTGAAACTAATAGAAACTTATAATGCTCACTTACACCGAGCAGACAAATGTAGTAGTACTATGCATGCACACAACAGAGATGGTGGGAATATCATTTAGTTTCATGCATTAATGCAACTGCTGTTTGCTTATGACATGGCAATATTCTCTTAAGTTATGTTGATCCTCCCATTTTCTCTAGTGCTGAATGTGAAATAAAGTAAGAGAATAAATTGAAAGCTGAGGCACATGAAATCTCTCTCTCTCTCTCTCTCTCTCTCTCTCTCTCTCTCTCTCTCTCTGTGTGCGCACGCTCTTGCATGCATGTGGTGTGGTGTGTGACAGTGTAAGTGCAAATGAGACGTGTTGGTGATAATGAAGAAAGAAAAATAAGTACTAAATGAAAACATAAAGGAAACATTCCTGAAGGAATTATTGATGTTGTACAACACATCCCCGAAGAGGCACAACCAATGTATGAGGCGCCCTCTCTAACTAATATTAGTTAAAGTGCTGGTTATGATACCACTAGATTTATCATTCCTCAATCAAAAGATCATCAACTTCATTGTCATTGTAGCCAATGAGTTCCTTGAACTGATAATGTTGAGCTTCTTTTTCAGATAAACTCATTAAGTTTAAATGGCCCAACACTGTAACTGACTTTAAGACCTTAACTTTTTAAATCCGTTCCCAAACTTTATTTGTGAATCTGTTTTTATTCCAACTCTTGCAAAGTGGGAATGAGTTCCTCATAGTTGTACTTCCATATATGAAAGATATGGAAAGATAGCCATGTGGATTGTCGTATCTTATGAGAGGACAATATTTGGCATGCAAATCTTGTAGGACACCATTTTATGGATGCTTCATCTTCTTTGTTGGGCCAAATTGTCTTCTTCAAAAGCTTTCAAGAATTTTACTGAGCATATGCATAACATTAAAGGGCTCAACTAAATATTAAGCTCCCGGGTCAGCCCATCTACATATTAGGACTTGGGACAGTGGTGGCATCTGCTAGCTGGTTGGCCTATAAACTCAGCCAAAGAGAGCTTTTTTGTCCTTGGCTAGGATGACAGGTCCAGTTGCACTCTAAAGCCCTTTTTGGTACAGGGTTTCATTGACTGGTGAACCATTGACCATCTGCAATCAGCTCATCTGCTGTTCAACGAATTGTTAAACTATGGATACATTCTCCATGTTGCAAGAATTGAAGGTCTATGATATTGGGAATGGGAGAGCTGATGGTCTACTGTTTTGTGGTTAGCAGTAATGCTTTTATTTATTTAATTATTTATTTTTTCTATAGGTAACTTGACTTGAACCATCAGCCTTGTTGTTGCAACAATGAGCACCTTCCAACTGTGCTATTGGCTCTTGTCAGGTTACCAATGATGATGACGACAATGATGATGGAAGGGAAAAAATTGCTTACTCTTTGATCCTCGTGTTCCCATCTGTCCAAACTCCAAAGTATGCTGGTGAAAGTTTTGAATAGATGGTGATCATGAGGATTGCATGGTTGGATTAAATATCTAAATGTTTCTTCTTATTTTGTTCTTGGCTATCATTTTTTTTTTTTATTGTATTGCACTTTTTTAGTTTATTACTATGGACATGACTCAAGGGCCAAACTACTGACTCTGTAATTTATTAAATATCGTGAGCTTGCCAACCATACAACTAGCATGATGGTTGAAGGAATTCTGTAGTGTGGTTCCAGTATTGATATAATGAGGGCACAGAAAAACTTTGTAGGTTTACAAATTATGCTTTGTCATTTGTTATATTACTTATTCTTTAGAATACATGAGACAAAGGATTGAAATATTAAAGATGGTGCTTGTTTAGGAAAAATTGATGGATTCTGCATCAAAGACAAACATACCTTTGGCTCCACAGCAAAACATTCTTGCATATTCTTTTATGATGCAACATAGGGAAGATAATGATCGCAATTCTTGCGAAGGTAGGTTGTTCATGTATTCCAGTTATGTCAAGCAGTTCTTTATTTTAGCATTTTCTTTTTTTTGAGAATTGTAGTTGCTTTTGATGTCTCACACTTTTACAAAATGTTTCTTTCCTCACCTTTTTCTTTAAGTTTTCATATATGTGCAACCTATCCGAGGATTTGGGTCGGGATTCATGTAGCTGACCCCAACATAGTTGGGACAAGGCTTTGATGATGATGATGAAGCTTTTCATATATTTCTTAGACTAATCATTCAATACATATATTCATGTTATGAACTTATGATTCTTACTTCCTCATATCATTCCCTCGGATGTGTTGATTTGATAAATGACAGTACAATAGAGGGTATTGGGTCTTGGTGATAGAGAACCTGTTTTGTCAAATGGGACTTGCTAGATCATGATTCATGAATCTCGACCGAATGCATCTGTCCCTTTATCGAGCAATCTATACTCTATTTTTTTAAATGATTTGGCACATTTTAGTAATAGAGAACATCGATTTTAAATCTTTGTCATCTTCATTGTAGTCTTATCCCATCCATTTGTGAAAAGCATTGTGAGTTCTACGAACTTTCCATAATGATATTGGGCAAGAACTATATAAAATAATACAACTAAGAAGCAACACAACTATGTGAAGGAATTGAATAAACCATCTCTCTTCTCCATGGACTCTTGATTTGCCATGCTGGCATTTACCATGTTAGGCTCTCTCCGTGCTTGATGAAAGACTGCTTTATGATCCTCGGCCAAGATCTTGACATTTAGTATGAAATAGAATTGCATAGCCCGTGTAGTTACGTCTCTTAGATCACCCTTGACTACCATATGTAAGGAAAAATTCCTTTATAAATCTTCAGCCCTTGATTGAAAAAATGACCACCACATACTTTTATCTCTGAATTCAGCCAGAAAGGAGACGACCTTGATAATCTCTCGTGCTTTTTTTTTTTTATGGTCCTACCATATCTGAATGGATTGGGAATTTGAGATCACCTAAGGATCTTCCTACAACATATCTTTATATATCCAATCGCAGGAGTGTATTCCCATTTCTCATTCACTTTTGCACAAGAGTATCTCAAATCAATAACCCATTTTGGAATCTGAATAAGACAACCCTTGGAATCCTTTGCTTTAAACTCCATTCCCCTTACCAAGTGATAGTCCCATCCTTGAATGATTCTCATATTTATTTCTTTCCCATTGACACAGTCGAAGAAGTTCTGATACCAAAGTTGATGCAGGAAGGCGATGGAATTGCGGTCAAGGTTTAAAATCAAGCAAAAGCTTGATTAAGATCTGGGAATCAGCAGTCAGTATTCTAAGATCAAGATAGCAGTCGCGCAGCCACAACTAGAAGAAAACCTATAATGTTTTATGAATAATTGGATGAATGTAGAAAAGGGGAGAATACGCATGTAGATGGAGAGGTAGGATTCTCTCTAGTTTCCTAATGGGTTTTAGTTATATCTCTTCCCTTTCTACAAAAGAAAACAATAAAATCCTAAAAGAATTAACTTTCCAGATTTTTAATTTCTTAATAGGAATCCATCCAAAAGTATTGTTGGGTTAGAGGCTCAGTGGGCTCTTGGTTGGCCTAGTAGTGATGTAGGCGCTGCAATGGGTCTGGCTGGCATACCACACACTCTTTAAGCAATTGCAATAGGTGACATTTTCCTTAAAAATTACCCACAACTTCATCCTAAATCTTTGTTGATCCCCCTCTTCTCCTAGCTCCTTGCACTCGTAGAATTTCGATTCCTATTGTATAAGAGTTGTTTATTTGTCTGTTATGGTCATCACCACTCGATTTTAAATGTCATTCCTTGACTCTCTCGTTGGAGGCACCCTAATCGCCTTTCTTGTTTACTCCACATATCAACCATAACATATATGTCACCCCACAACCCACCCACCCAAATTTCCAAAAAGACCACAGATCCTACAGAGTTTGCACCGACCCAAAGGGATTGGATTGTTGGATCCAATTGTTAATAACCAGTTACACCAAAAGCTTGAGCTGCTAGTGAGCGTCATAACAATATATATCAACACCCCCGCTCGAATGGGAGGCCGTTCGAATTCGAAACCCAACAGACAAAACGGAACAGCGCAGACAGACAGTTAGAGGGAATATGCCTTCCAAGGGTTTCGAACTCGTGACCTCTGGCTTCGATACCATGTTAATAACCAATTACACCAAATACTCGAGTTGCTAGTGAGTGTCATAACAATGTATATCAACACCAATGTGATTTTTTTTTTTTTTTTTTTGAATTTAAAACTGTTAAACTTGTGGGCCACAGATTAATGGGGTTAGAACTTAGGACCATTTGGATTGACTTAAAATTTCATATCTAGGGGTCCCACCTGGCTCTTTCAATCCCCACATCCAGTAGCAGACCCAAGATTTTCACATGAGGGGGGCTGACAATTGTCAAATAAAAAAAAATTCACGTTACCGATGCGAGAAGAGAAAACGAATCAATTGTGTTTTGTATTCATTGCAGCAAGAGCATAATCAAATTAGACCTTGGGTAAAGAAATGTGCAATGAAGTAAATTGTGTATTTGTGTCCATTCCTGTGATATGAAAGTAATCCTAAGGGCCAATTCGTTTGCATGAGAAATAGAGTGAAATAGAATTAAGGTTCCAATCTAAAGGGAAGATTGGAAACAAACTTTGAACAAAAAAAAACAATGGGTCCTCTCATCCTTTGATCTTTATTTTGTTTATTTGTTCAAGTCAAATCCAAAACTACTTCCTAAAACTCATTCCTATAACTCCAATATAAATTACAACTAAAAACAACCAAATATTATATGAAGACCAAATAAAATCAGCTAACAATCAATAACACGCGTAAGTAGCTAATTAAAATCAATAATGACTGATTGGATACACCTCTCTCCCTCATCTCTAATCTAAATATTTGTCTAATTTTTGTTGTTGAAAACAAATCCAACTCCATCAAGAGAACCCATTTCAATAATGGAGATTTTTAGGAAAATCCCCCATTTTAAAAATCTTTCATAATCAAGAGAACCCCTTTCAAACACGGGGATTTTCAGAAGATGGTAGATTTGTAGAAATCCCCTATTTCTAAGGTTACTATTTCTAAACAATACTTTTTGAGACCCAACACCTACCAAAACATCCCCCTACAACACCTAAAAACTGTTTAAAACCAATATGCAAAATGGAGAGAGAGATTGCTGTGCACGTGATTTTGGGATTTCTTGAGAGAGAGAGAGAGAGTATTTTGTTCCATGGGGACTGACGGGCTTTGCTCCAGGGGGGCTGGTCCAAGCAATCCATATAACCTTAATGGATTTTTTTTCATATTTGTGGGGGCTCAAGCCCCCATGCAAGTATACATGGCTGCCCCTGCCCACGTCTCCCTTGATCTGTGGGGCCCCAGCAGTTGTCTCACATGAGTGTCTCCGTAGGAGCACTCCTCTACATGTCTGCGAATTGGTTGCATGGAGAGATCGTGCGGCAGGTTTTTGACACATCTGAATGAAATTTAGTGATGGATTAAAATCATAAATAAATGATGCCTTCTAAAACCATAAAACTTGAGGAGCATGGACCAAGGGTTAGGGTAATCTAATGGACTTGAACAACGCCCCCTCCCCGCCCCTGCCTCAACAACCCCACCCACACCCACACCCACACCCACCACTAGGGGTGCTCGCATGGAGTTCACATGATAAGGGTGCCCAGGAGATAAGGCCCCTCACCCACACACCCACCAATAGGGGGGCTCGCATGGAGTTCACATTATAAGTGTGCACAGGAGACGAGGCCCCTATATATGTTTAATATTTTAGAGGTCTTCTAAAACAGTTCTGTTGACATGTTTAACACTTTAACTGAGAGAGTTGCCTTCTTGTTTGCTAGATAAGATCCAAGTTGAATATGTGAACATGAAAGGAAAAGAAGGGACGCATTGGATTAGAGTTTTCTTAACAGTTCTATTACTTGGGTTTAGGTTGAACTTGAAGAGAAAAGATGAATTGTTGGATTGAATTAGTTGGGTTTGTACTTAAGGTTTCATTTCACCCAGATGGGTTCTGTGGGTTGAATATAAAGTTACTTTGGGTTCAGAAGGATGGAAAAGAGAATCTTTCAGAATGAATGCAGAGGGTTGGGATCATTTACTGCAAATTTTGTGTTCCATGTTGCCAAAATGAAGCATTGGGCAAGTGAACACTAATTATGATGGAAGGATCACTCTTTATTGAAAATTACAATTTCAAGAACTTGTGAAAACTGAAAACTTATTTGGTTGCCCCAACCTTAATTCGTTTCATTAAAGATTCTTAGTTATTATCTGCATCACTCTTTAGCAGCATGTTCTTAATGCCGATTATTATGATAGTATGTAGACTATTGTATGCTGATGTAAATAATTTTTGAGGTTCTATGAAGACAATTTGTTGTTCTCTAAGGGCCTGTTTGTTCGTATGAGATTGAATACATAGGAATTCATGGTTAGATGGGACCTTGACTGTTCTAGGACTTTGAGTTATTGTGGTGATGGCTGGGTATTCATTTCCCATCTTCCCTTGATTCATTTTCTGTTAATGGGGAGATTATTTGATGGTCATTTTTGGATGTTCTCCTTTTTTTTTCTTCACTTTTAACCACTTTTAGAAATGCAAGTCTTAAAATTTCTAGGACTCCAATTACATAAAACAAACGGGGTCCTAATTGATTGATCAAATCAGTAACTTTGGCATGTGCATGCTCCCTCACCACTATTTCCTTTTAATCTATGAGTTCTTTAAGCTTGGATCTACACATGCTTATTTTGGTGTTAACTTCCTTTTTTTTTAATGTCAGAATAGATCCATTTATTAAGGGTACTCTTTTGCATATTGGTTTTTTCCTGCTTGGGTCTCCCTTCTATATTAACAAACCTGTTTCTTGGTTAATCCCAGCATTGAGTGGTACAACAAGACATCTTTTGGATGAAAATGATCGAGTTTTCAGCCAAATTGCAGCTAATCTTGCAACATTCAAGGTGACTGGCTCACGTCTTGTTTTTACATGGTTAAGATTTCTACATTGTATTTAGGTTGGCCATTCATTCTTAGAATACTTCCATGCAAGTACTCCCTGTGAAAAATGAGAAGAGGCGTTTAATTGGCAAGGAGAAATGTTCATGCTTTCTTAATGAAAGAAAATTTTATGGAAGTTATTGAATTTGCTTTGAAATGATGTAACTGTCCACTGCATACGTTATTTAAGTACACATTTATGATTGGTAAAGCATGGTGTTGTGCTCAGTGGTCAAGAGGCATTTAATGTACCAAATTGACTTAAAATTCAGAAGCTTGAAATGATTAGCAGGTGTCATTTTTTCCTCCATTCTAGGGATACTGGGCAAAGTATCATTCAACAAGATATAGTGAAGGATTTGTTGGTTCTAAAGGATATTGAAGTAGCTTTGTTTGTATTCTTCTTGAGTTCCACAAAGATCTTTATATTACTCGTACTTGATTATTCTCTTTCCTTCTCCAAGCTCACTTCTGACTTTCTAATTTTAGACACAATTGCTTCTTTGAGTTCTTGACTTCACAGCATACCTCATGATCACTCTGCTTATTTTTATATTTTTTCCATTTTATAGTTAATATTGTGAATTTTTGATACATCTGAAGAGCTTGAGATTTGTTACCCAATACAAAGTGTCAGTAGTCCCTTCAGTGTTTTTATGCTTAAGATGTTAAGTCTTGGTGCTGGTCCATCGATCTGCTTAACAATGCAATAGTGGCCCCAGCATGGAGTCTTTGGAATTTAAAAGAAGTAAACTATAGCAAAAGAAGTCACAAAAACCATCATCTTTTTACGAATCTGTGTCCTGAAAAGAGAAAGAAAAGGTGCTTGGTCCTTTGAAAAGATTTCTCCAGTCTTCCTCAGTTGCATCTTATCCCATCTACTCTTATTGGTCCAGAAGAAAACGTGCAGTTCTGGATCATCCCAAAATATACTACCCACCACAGACGGTCCCATATCCTCCCAATGATCGAAGTGATTTTTTCCCCTATTTCAATATAAGCTGTCTGGTCTCTTATCTAGTTCTATGCTGCTGCATGGAACTCCTTTTATGAATAAAAGCAGTTGAACATTGTAACTATAGATCTTGTCTTACTGTTTCCATGCATCCTTATGCTGCCTCAATCATGAAATTCCGTTCTCCTTATTTTCCCAGTTTTTTCATCATTTAGAATCGCTCTCCATCTAACTTCTAATGACTTTGCTGTCTCTTCGTTTAGTATCCCCAGATTCCCCTAACTGGCCATATCCTCTTTACAACCATAAATGAAAAAAAAAAAAAAAAGGGTCCTTGGACATTTCACTTTATTGCCTTTAGATCCACAATCTTTTTTCAATGTGATAGGTCATTTTTCCAAATTTGAAGACCTAAAATGTATAATTTACCCTTTCTTCAAAATCATATCCCATGATTAGTGGGATGTGCTATTAATAATGGTCAACTACCGTTTAATTAGCCACGATTAATGAAATCCCATTAATGAGATTTTCAAATAAATTCTAAAAAAACACAAACAAATTTCAAAAAATACAAATAAATTCAAAAGAACACAAATAAATTTCAAAAAACACAATAAATTTCAAAAGAGCGCAGAGAAATTTAAAAAGACGCAAATAAATTTCAAAAGATCCAACCAAAATTTCAAAAAATATAAATAAATTTCAAACGATGAAAATAAATTTCAAAAGATCCAAATAAATTTCAAAAGGCGCAAATAAATTTCAAAAGAAGTAAATAAAATTTAAAAAAAATAAGAAATTTAAAAAACGCAAATACATTTGCCAAAACTAACATAAACCAATTTTCCAAATTTCAGAAAAATTTACCAAAAACTCAAGTATTTTTGTCAAAACTCAGTTAAATTTATTTAAAAAAATACAAATAAATTTCAAAAGACACAAATAAAATTCAAAAACACAAATAGATCTAAAAAAATACAAATAAATTTTCCAAAAACACAGAAAGATTCGTTCAAAAACTCAGTTAAAATTTTAAAAATGGAGATAAGTTTGTCAGAAACTCAGCTATTTTTTTCAAAAACTCAAATAAATTTGCCAAAAACTTAGATTTGTTCAAAACTCAGATAAATTTGTTCCAGAACTCAGATAAATAGCCAAAAACTCAGATAGATTTGTCCAGAACTCAGATAAATTTGACAAAAACTTAGATAAATTTCATAAAAGCTAAAATAGATTTGCCAAAAACGATATAACAGCCCTGCTGCCTTCCTTCTTTGGCGATGGCGCAGCAATTTCTATGCAGGACAGCGAGATGCTCCTTCTCCAACGACGGCGGTCAATCTATGCAACTGAGGATCTACCTCGTTAAGTGCAAGGAAATCTTGGAATCCTCTGTTTTGCGATGGTTCCGGTTTCTGCAGAGATTCTGGGTTCTGCAAGCCTCTTCAAACAACAACAGAACGCAGAAGTCTAGATCTAGATCCTTGTGCTTCTTCTTCCTCTCCGGCCAAGGCAAGGTCGCACGGAGCGATGGCGAAGGGCGCGGCTGTGGATTCCAGCGGCAACCCTCTTTTGTTTCTATAACGGAGTCCAGCCCAACCTCTGCAGCGGTGGTCCTCCTCCGGCAACGGGTGGAGCAGTCCGGATCTCCTCCGGTTTGTAACCTCGGCAACAATATGAATCAGAAGTCCGATTTCTGCTCTGTGTGGCCCACCTCGATCAAATCAGAATCCTCTGACTTCTTCTCCAATGGAGAACCTGTGCGACGTCTTCTCATCACCAACTGGACGATCTTTAAAAGGGAGGGAACGGAAGATTTGAAAATTTAAAATTTTATGCCTAATCAGTTGAAAGGGCAAATCAGTCATGGAAATTTCTGATGTGGACCTCTCGCCAAAATATGTCCAACTGTATAGACTATATGCCTTAGAGAAAAAGTTGGCGGACTGGAGGCTTTAAAAGACTGTGATGAGGGACCTCTGACTAATTATACCAAAAAAAAAAAAACATGTATTAAGTTTTTCCATTCTGTTGCTGGTTTTCAGATAAAGCCATTACTTGTCAAGTTTTGCTGCTGATGATGCAAAATGGTCCAACACAACAAGTTTAATAGCTGACACTACACACAGATGGTAGAACTGGAGAGGTACATCAGAACAACACTAAAAAAAAGAGAAGGAAAAGAAAAGAAAAGAAAACAAAACAAAAGTGGTATAAAAGGATAGAATTAGAAGAAAAGGGTACATCAGAACAACACTAAAAAAAAAGTTGTGTGCATATTGTTTCTCATTGATTTTTTTCTAATTCAATCTGTGACTATTTGCAGAAAATAGCAGCCTCCATTTTCTAAATTATTCGTGTTCTTTCATTTTCTTACAGATACAGGATAACATGGATCTATTTTTTCGCACTAAGAACAATATCACAGCCATCCTAAATGAGTATGTGATTTATTTTTTACAATATTTTTGTCAGTCTCTGTGATTGTTCTGATCTCACTGTCTTCCTATGCACTATATGATAAAAATTGTATTTCACTAATTTGTGCAGCATGAGAAGGATGCCTGGAATAATGAGCCGGATGCCACCACTACCAGTGTCGATTGATGAGGAACTGACTAATACTATTTTCTGCGGTACAGGTCAGGTAAGCTCTCTAAATCTGTTGTGTGCACTGCTTGGTAGGGCATGCAAGTGCACTTGGTGTGAATTTTCATGCATTGAAATATTTTGTATTGCCAATTGCTCTTGGCAAATGGCAATCTTGGAGGTGGATTTATTACCTTTCATAGTAGGAAAAGAAAAACAAGAAAGGTGGCTGAAAAGTGAAGGGTCAGGTTTGGTGATTATACCATTCACTACCTTTCATAGTAGTAGAAAATAAAAACAAGAAAGGTGACTGAAGAGTGAAGGGTCAGGTTTGGTGATTATACCATTCACCATTTGTTTAAAATTTACCAATAAGCTGCTGGGATTCATTTTCATAGGTTGAAGGGTGGAGGACTCATTTTGGGAATAAACAAAAAAAAAAAAAAAAAAGGGATGGCCCCTTGACCCTTTATAGAAGGCCCTTCCCAAAAATCTGAGGAACTGCCAAATGCTAAATCTTTACACCATGGTGAATATATAAAACCAACTCTTCAAGATGAGGATTGCAATACTTTTTTTCCCACCAATTAAAAGTAGAAAATTACTTTTCAGAAGTTTTTTTTTTGGGTAAAATACTTTTCATAAGCTTGGTAGCAGCCAAAGACACAGTAATGTTTACTATTATTTTCCAAATTTTGTAAGAGTTTTATACAAAACATGTTAGTTCTAAATAATCGCGAAGTTGCCCTAGTCTGAGGAGGAATCGCAGTATTTCTAGCTTCCTCCAGCATGGCTGACACAATTTTGCAATTATTTGGTTGTCATATAGTGATTACACTGAATCCATGGGAAGAGGCAGGGAGGGGTTGGTAAATGGTTGCTCTGGTATCTAATTACTTGGGAATGATTGCAGAGTATACGGGAAAGCCGGGATCTGCTGCCTTCTGCACCTCATTTGTGCCCCTATGATATACTAGAATCAATCTGCTGTGAATATTAAATTCTTGGCTAAGCCATTTTTACTTGTAATTCTGGTGTAGATGCAGACGCCAACATTTGGTAGCCCCCACAGCATTTCGTTGAAGCAAGAGCCGAGATGTTGATGAGTTGCCAATCCAGACGATACAAGGCATTTGACATTTTGTAAGTACAAGGTTTTCATCTGTATAAAATGTAGGAATCTGGTTGGAGCTTCCTTTTATGTACACACATCCCATGAAGAGGAATTCATTGTAAAGATTTCATTTTTGGAATCTGAAAAATATTAGATACTCTACCAGGCACCAGGTAATAAAATCCTGCCTATCTCATCTCCAAGTTGCTGCTTGCTGATCAGACGGTTTTGTAAGTTATGCTCTTGTTTTCTGAGTTATTTGTATTCTCTGGACAGGAACATATTCCTTGGAATACATCATCTTTTGGTGCTTGAGATTTGCTATTTTCCCTTTCTCCATCAACTTCATTGTAGATGTTTGAAAATGGCTTTTGTGAATTTAAACTGTGAATCCTTTTTTGTGTAAATGAAAATGTCTCGTGAAAGCATAGAAGCTGTTTATTTCATACTCCTATGCCTGAAAATGGCTCTCATAAATGTAAACAATGAACTTGGTTGCACGATCTTTGAAATGCCCAGTTTAATAGATGAGAGCGCACTGTGGCTAATGCGGATAGGCTTAAACTGCACTTGACCTTTGTTGGTTGGGTTGTAAATGTCAATCTGCATCCAGCTCCAAGCTAAAAGGGTTAACCCAAGCTCTAAATTAACGTGTCAGTTTGGGTTGGGTTGGGTTGGCGGGCCAAAGTGCAACTAGTCGGGTTGAGTGAGGGTTCAGGGCAGGTTAACAGGGGCCAATAGTAAGAATGGACTAAATTCCAACCTCAAGGCATTAGTAAAGTCAGCATAAATACTTTTCAATACTCCTCTCCGGTGGAACCTACTCCTAGATAATTCCAAAACTAACCTAATTTATTTATTAATTGTATTAAAAATGTCAACCTGAATCCACGTTAATAATAAGAAGGGTACAATGAATTGTGGGGTCTTAGGGTAGGCCTTGAAGGCGCAGAGAATGGTGACAGGGAAAAAGAAAACCAAAGAACTGGGCAAGCTCAGAGATCCATCCAAACATGAAGGAGAGATTTCTCAAAAGTCAAAATTATCTCGCTGTCCTCTTTAGCTTGTGTACATACTATCAAAGGCAAACACACATTGAAGAACTAATGAAGATTTGAGATGAGGAAATGCAAAGCCCCTTAGTAAAAGCACAATTGAAAGAAGGAAGTTTTGGAGCCATTTTTAGGGGTGCTACTTGTGGGCTTCCTCATGGCCTGCACTGGATGTACGAGGGAGTCGAGATCTGTCCGAATGCTCTGGCATCAGTCGAGTCAGGCCGAATTACTGAAGGGTGCAACTTGGGGCTGGCCTTCCAAAGCACTCGATCTCCATATGCCTCTTCCAAAACTGCAGCATGAGTATGCATTACCACTGGACCATGTGCTGGGCTGGTTCGAGTAAATATTTATTAATACCCATTGCATCAGCGAACTCACTCATGGTTAGGCATGGGAAATGAACAGTATGAACCACGTGAATTTTCCACACCAAAACAGTGGAAGCCCTCTGTAGGTCATGTGCATTTGTCCCACTGCTTAAAATGGCCAAAAGTCCTAACCATAGGTACAAGTGGTCCCAAACAAAATGTCATTCCCAAATGCTTAAATTGGCTACCAAAATATAAGCCAAATGCTCAAAGTTGCTATTCTAACTCTTAGCTTTTACTTGCTTGGTATGTATCTCTACTTTCAGTATGACAGAGCTATCAGAAAACAAGGCAAAGCTCTTATTTTCACAAGCTCAAAAATGGGGCCTTTTACTTTTAAGAGGATTTGCCTTTATTTTTATAACGTTGGTAGAAGATAGAATCATGTGCTAAACGTTCTTATTTTCTAAACTGCTATCCGCCTTACACATTTAGACAAAGAGGTTGGAAGAAAAGATACCAGCATGGGCTGATTCACCAAAAATTTGTTAAATGCTTCATTGTGGCTCTAAACACAAAATCATTATATATAAGTGCATATTGGTTCTAGAATAATACATTTAGATTATTTTGGCCCTTTACCAATTAAGCGTAATTCAGAAATAATTAAAGCGAGTAAAAATAGATTTTCTTTTTAGGGTGTTAAAATGGAAAGAAATAAAAAAAAAAAAAAAACAGAATATAAGGCAGTAATAATAGAGTTTTAACAAACTTTTAAGTTTCAGAGTATGTAATGTGGGATTATTTTCACCTACGATACTGACATACAATGCCGTGCAAAAATTTTGATCCATGCTTTTAATTCACTGGCCCTACTTATGTGGAAGGCATAGACTAAAAATCCCACTCTAGTCACATGCAATAGTCCCATCTGTGAAAAATTACACATACACAAACAATTTGATTTTCCTAGTTTTAGAACCATAATTATCACTGAAAATACAAAGACTAAAGAAATTTTAGAACCATAATTATCACTGAAAATACAAAGACTAAAGAAAGTTCATAAAAACTCAAACCACTATACAAAGAAAATAAGCCAATACATTTCTCTCTCTAGAGGGTTTTTTCTCTTTTTTTTTTTGTCATTTGCTTATTTACATGTATAATGCCTTTATATTGGCCACAAAGGATATATGATTTTTTTTTTTTTTTTTTTTTTTTTGTTTTGAATGACCTCATGGAATAACAGACATCACTTCTTGTAACACAAGAGCTGCATCTTCATATCGACTCTGTGTGAGAGAGATGTTTCGGATCTTCACCGCATTATCCAACTGTAAAACATATTTAAAATAAAAAAATTAGTATAGTCCAATAATTTAAACCCATATTTTTTTACTTGATATTTACTAATTACTGCTAGATTCTACCCCCATTTTTAGTTCTTTGGGGATTAGACCCCTCTTTCTATCAGGGATATGATTAAAAAATATGTATATTAATAGAAAAAAAAACATTATATAATTAACATGAATGACGACCCCCTTATAAATTAAATAAAAAAAAAACCCTTTTAGATAAACGGAAATTTAAAGCTTAAAAAAACCCATTTTCCGCCACTAAATTTCAAAAAACAGGCATTTTATGTCTATGCAAAACAATGCCTATATAACCTAACTGATATTTTGCTTTGTTTCTGCCTTTTATCCCTAAAGATTTTATAAAATATTAAAAAAAAAAAACTTTGTGAATCTTCATTTGATGAGATTGAAGTCTAAGGATAAAAAGAAACATAAATCTAGGGCGGCAGGGGCATTTTTGAAATTACAAATACTATTTACACAGTGGTCCACCATCATTTTTTTTTTCTTTTTGGCAAATTGGTCCCACTAAGGGCATGTATGTGTCCCTTGTAAATGAGAATTTCTATATTTTTTAGACGAAAAAGAAGCATATAGAAAAAAATTGAAAAAAATACATGGACTCATCTGGTGGACCTACATATGGAGCCCACTTGGTTTAAATAAAATCCAACTCAATATAAAACATAGCATTAAAAATAGAGTTTGATTTGGTGTGGTCAAATTAGACAGACGCGTACCATCCGGACTACCATGGGAGCCCCCTAATTCTCGAACTATAGTTACAATAAATTTCAATATAATGAGACCCAACCCCACTTTCATCAATGTCGACCAATGAATAAAAAAAACACACATCATTAACTTAGTAAAACTTCTAATAGTGTTTTCTATTCTTAATGACAAGTGGGGCCCATAATGAAGGTGTCCCATCCAATCAATCAATCATCAAAATTCCTCATATAATTTGAGTTTCAATACTTCAATAAATACCCAAAAAGACTATAAAACAATAATTAAAAACAAATATTAAGTAAGATAAAAGATTTACCTCTTCTATGTAGTGAAAGAGCTTATTGGCAAGTTCCAAAAGAGGCTTCTTCAGTTCTTGAGGAGCATTTGAGATCGCTTGATTGAAATCACAATACAGAAAAGTGGATTTGAGTCGAATGTCCCTTCCCATCAAATCCCATGAATCCTCTTCATCATCTTCTATCAGATCCCCAACAGAAAGGAGATCGGTTGCACATTTCTTGATCCTATAAGCACTTCCTTTCCACTCAATATTCATCTTTTCCTTGCTCAATTCTCACAACCCAAGACACCCAGAAGCCAAAACCTGCATCAAAAGGAAAAAAAAAAAAGGTAACAATCAGCACATCAAGGCCGTGTAAATTAAGGGCAAATTAGAAAGTTTGATAAGAATAAGATCCTAATTTAAAAGAACCATTAGATGGTTGTTATACATGTAATTGGTTTGATGAAAAAGGCTTTACAAAGAAGAAAAGTACCCCAGAAAGGAAAAGGGAGAAGGAGAGATGGACAGACAGCACTAACATGAAAAGCAAAAGAAAAGACTACCATCCTTTGTTTTTTAAGAGACTTGAAACTTGAGAAAGGTATCAAATTTCAGAAGACCCCCTTGAAGTTTCAGAAATTACCATCAAACCCCCCAATCTCCCAAGGCACCAATCGGCTACCCAGAAAGAAAAATCGATTGAAACCCAACATTCAGAAACGATGAAAGAAGAGAAATCTTAAGAGCTGGAAGAAGAGAAAAAATAAAAATAAAAAAGATCGCTGCTTTCTTTTATTTCTCTATTCATATCTAACTGTACAAACAATCTATATGAAAAAGAAAAAAAAAAAAAAGTGTAACAACAGGAAGATAATACCCATCTGATTTTTCACAACATCAACACACACTCAATGATGAAAGATGCAGATAAGTTGGGAAGAAAAACCCCACCTTGAGTTCTGGGGAAACAATCTGATTACTGTTACTTAAGGAAGGAATCCTTGAACTGCCCAAATATTAATAACAATGACACTACCACAAAAGACCAAATGACCCTTTTAAATACTAGAGATTTTCTATCTAAGGTAGAAACTATATAGAAACTGAACGGAAAAATAAACAGATTTCTTACTACTTATCTGTTTCGTACGATACTACAAACAGTAAAAGAGATAATTAAGGAAAGGGAGAGAAGGAGAGTTGGCGGTTTGGGTTTTGTGGCCGGCGAGAGGTATTGTTGTTGTTGGGTAGGTTTGAAGAGGACCAAGCAGGCTAGCCTCGGGTGTAATATACATAGCCAAGACTAAAGGAAGCTGCTTTTTAGAAAAAAGATGAAAGCGACTCGGGAGAATCAGTGAATATGAAATAATGGACTTGCCGATCGAGGGGATGCCAGCCTGCGACTCTAGCCGTGTGGATGGATGGCAAGGAAGAAAGAAGAGGGGAAGACAGTGGATGGGTGGAATGGAATAAAATTAAAGGTCACGTCAATAAAAATTAGAAAAGGGAGGGTTTTAAATTTAGATAATGTGATTCAGGTCAATAATTTTTTTTAACTTCTTTTGTCTTATCACGGGATTTATCGATTTATATATGATATACTTTCTGCAAACAATAAAATAATTTGTATTTTTACATGACACGAAAAATGACATTTTGTAAAAAGTAAATTAACATTTGATCACCATTTCATAGGTTTTTTTATTTGAATTTTTTCTTCTAAGATGCTACACAAAAGCAATAATATCATGAGACAACCCCATCATGATATCATGGGATTTATCAAATTTTGTGGCACATTGTTCCCCTATGGGATTTGTGACAAAAAAGTTAAAAAGAAAACTGACCAAAGTCAAGTGACTATGGTGACAATATCTGAGTTTTGGGAATAGAATCCGTAAAAACTGGATTAAAAAAGGACTAGTGTGTTTTTTTTTTTTTTTTGGTATAAAAGGACTAATGTGTTAAAACCAAGTTAAAAAGCTATTCTCTCAACCCACTAAAGGACAAAAGGTTATGACTTGGAAAATTAGTATTTTGTCATTTAGTGCTTTTATTCTCAATCCCCATTTTTTAATTTTACTTTTGGGAGGATATTATTTAAGATTATCCAAACTCTCCATTCAGTTTTTTTTTAATGCTTGCAACCAAATGGGCCGATAAGGTTAACGAATCCTTTGAACCATGGATGCAAATCCAATGCATGTGTATTGATCTAAATTTGTTAATTCGCTAGGCAAGTTAATGTTCAACTGTTTATGTTGTTTTGTTGGAGAGGCCTATACACCTTACATCTCACAGTGGGGTGCCATTATTGCTATTTGTCTCTATTTCTTTTTAAACAAGATTGCAGAGAGTTGTAGGGTCCATTAGCTGGGGATATTGTTGTCTTTACAATACCAGGCTATGAAATGACAAGGAAATAAAAGGTTTGGCCTGTTTCTTTGCTGGAATTTCAGGAATTCTTATCTGGGGAATTCCTGAATAAGAATTCCTGAATTCCCAGACATAGTGGAATTTCTAGATGCTCCTTTAGGCTTGAGCATTAGAGTTGCAAACGGGACGGTTACGGATCGGAACCATAGTAGACCTGGACCTGAACCCGTTTTTAAATAACGGTTTTAGTTCCGGATCCGGTTTTGAATAGGAACTTGTTTTGTTGGTTCTGGACCCTGTTTTGATTAAAAAAAACCCGGATCTGGAAAACCCGGATTCGGTTCAAGATCCGGGTCTACTTAGAGGATTAGAATCTATCTCCAAAATCGATTCTATTTTCTCTTTATTCTTCATTTTTTTCTTAAAATAAGCATATCATTCAACTTATAACAGTTCATCAAGTCTACTACATCCAATATTATACATAAGCATGACAAAAAAGAGTTGGTTTTAAAGTACAAATTACAATATCAAAGACTCATATGCTAGGTCGCGGGTAGACGGGTCGAAACCTATATGGACTGGGAACCGGATCCGTTTATCAATCGAAACCTAAATTAGGTTTTGGACCTGGACCCGAACCCGTTTTATGAATCGGAACCTAAAATAGGTTTCAGACACAGTTTTTTGCGGGTCAGAACTTTTAGGTAATCGAAGAATCAGATACTTTGCAACCTTATTGAGCATCTAGGAATTCCAGCAAAATGCAAAATGAGTGAAATTTCCGGATTCTCAAACGTTAAAAGAGACCTTTCATATGGCTGGAATCCATAAATGTTAGTGAAGAAACATGAAATTCAAAATTTCGAGGGGACAGCATGTCACATTATGTCCAGGGATTCCTGAACATGGTGAATTTCTGGCAGAAATTCCACTAAAGAAACAGGGCCGTAGAGTTTTGTGGCCATGGCACTGAGAGCTTAGTGCTTTGGCAAGCGAATTAATTTCACATGACCATACACGGATCGATCATTGGGCAAGTAGGTTTGATATCCGGTCCCACTAATCAGTAGCACCAATATAGCCAACAAAGCAGCAGCTTTGACCTTAGTCTGGAGTGTTAGGGGGCTTTCACCTATTGAGAACTTGAACCACTCATATGCATAATTTTTCATTTTATGTGATGAAACTGACTTTTCACGCATATTGAATAGATCACACTTTTTCTTTTCTTTTTTTAATTTTGGCATGTTGTCACTTGGAGGCCTCTGTCACTATGATGGGGCTTTACTCATTGACAGTTAAAAGTAGTCGTGGAGCTACGATCCATGCCAATGACAAGGGAGGGGACTACCTGCAGCTGAGCTGCCCTGCCTTGGGAGGGCCACACTTCAACCGAAAAAATAGCAATCAGACGGTCCTACGCGGTATTTGCTGTTTTTCAATTGCCATCACTCAAGCCTTTTCAAAACGCTTGCCTTTTCAATTGGTCTATTATCTACTTTTAATCGTAAGGTTCATTCGATGGCCACTGATGTTACAATATCTACAGTGAGAATATGGATGGGGTAAGGCATATGAAGAGTTCAAAACTATGATTGATGATTTCCAAATTGACAAACAAATTAAAGCCCATAGATGGGAATCTTTTGGATTGTTGGGATTTCAGTAAATTTTGATGCATGATTAGTCTAAGAAAGTGGGTAAACCACTTTAAGTAGTAAAGGGCAAATGTACCCCATTGGAGTTTCTCTGAGAGCCTAAGCATGAAAAACATGGACTTGGCAAGATATGACGCCCTCTCATGTTTTGGAAGAATGCACCCTTACTTGTCAGCATCACCTTTGTCATTTTTTCTTTTTTCTTTTTGTTTTTTTGTTATTGGAGGGTTCCCAATCCTTTGGACTAGACTAATCCTTCTGGGCCTAGTGGGATGCCGGGTAAACTCCCCTATAGTCCCAATATGGTAGTGCAGTTTCGAATCTACAATCTTCGGATGCAAAACGTAGTCTTAGGCCAACTGAGCTACCCCTTAGGATTACATCACCTTTGTCATTGGATATGAGAAATGATAAGGGCCTCTTAGCCCACCAAAGTAAGCCTTCAAGCAAAAATCAAAACCATCGAATATTATCAATCATCCAACCGAACATGTTGAACCATGCATTTAGAATGAAAAATACGTTCATGGCTCACAATCATCACATTCAGTCAAAGGGCTACAACTAATAGACAAGTTTGAAACCTAATTTTAATTTCGATAAAAGAAAATCAGGTCTGAGTTCAAAATATATATATTACAAGATCCGGTAAGAGAGTGTGAAAAATGAGTTGCTTGTTTAGAGGTGGAGAAAGGGTAAAGATGCACCATCAATAGAGAATTAAAAGGAGAACGATGGGTTGCTCACTTGGTTAGCAACCCCGCTTCTCAGCTAACTACCGAGAGATCGATCCTTGGTATGCTCCTCTTGTTACATGTGTGGGCTCTTATTCCCACTTATGCGGGCACCTCTTCCCACGTGTGTGTGGGCTACCTCTTCCCATGTATGTGAAAAAAATATAGAATAAAAAAAAAAAGAAAAAAAAAAGAGACATACCGGAAAGGGAAGCCTAGCTGTATTTTCGTTTGCCCACATTTAAGGATGTTTTGGTCCATTGAGAAGATTCAAACAAGCTCCTAGACCTAGTCTATGAAATGGATACATTTCCAAGCAATGACCAGTGACGCAGCAAATATAAAAATGGTTACACAGGGTCAATGTTTTTGCGAACAACAAACATCGGAAGGACTCCCGTACAATGCTCTAATTGGTGCTCTCTGTAGTCAATGATGTTTCACATTAGAATCTTTCAATGTTCAAACCCACCTAGAATCCTCCAGAAATGGAACTATAAGTGCATAATGTGGGCCTGTGACTAGTTTGGTCTCCAATCTCCAGCTACAAACTTCTTCCCAGATACAGGAAATTGCGCTTTTATTTATTTATTTATAATAATTATTATAAATAATAATAATTATTTATATATCTTTAGGAAAATATTGTAAGCGTAATGAGTTTGAATGATGATCGTCGGTCAAAGCCATTTAGTTTTGATCTAAAGCTAACTTGCTTGACATTGATTTGTTATAATTCTCTTGACATTGCTTTCATGGTACATTGCGAGCCAAAACCTTTCCTCCCTTCCTTAGTCAAAGGTTTACTGTAGGATTTTACACTTCATTGAGCTACCACTGGTGGACGTTGATCTACCATGCTTTGATACCACTTTTAGGATCTTATACTCCATTGAGCTACCGCTTATCCCAAAACCAATTAATGATAGGCAATGACAAAACAATAGATTTATGGCGAGGAAATGACACAACAATAGATTTATGGTGAGGGCGAGGGCTCGACTACAATTATGACCGCTCATGAACGAGGGTGGACGTTGACCTCAACATGTAATGTATTGAGGGATTATAGTAGTCTCACAATTTGGTAGGGCCAGTCCAGGCTAAGAGCAAGGTTAATATGGATTGGGCCTGACTAGGGCAAAAATCTATCTGCTATTTGAGCAGGGATCACAGCCCCTGCATGATGAATATGGTTTGAAATGGGGGTATTGGTCCTATACTTACCCCCAATTTGAAGTATGAATCGAGCTTTAGGTCCAATTTTAAACATTTATGAATCGAGCTTTAGGTCCAATTTTAAACATGTCAATCCCTTAATGGTTTAGCGGCAAGGCATCTCCCTTTCCGGTGTGATGCCTAGAGATCAATTTGTGTCCCCATTTACGTCAGGGAATTATATAGTGTGTCTAGATGCATCCCGTAGTATTTATGGGATGGTGTAGGGATCAATCCTTGGCCTGCCCTATTTGTCAGGGACTTGTGTAGGGTGAATAACCGCCTAAGTGTGCCCGTGAGGATTTATCAAGGTGACCTTGGGATTCATCTTTGGCAGCCCTATCTGTTAGGGACTTCTGCGGTGGGGAGGGGTGGGGTTGAACATGCAACCAAGCCTGAATAAAAGATTGCGGTTGAACGCTAGTTTCGTACTGGTCGAATCAAGTGCTAACGCATAATTATATTTATGTTGTGATGGGGTTTTCGATCTTTAGAATCCGAAACGCATTAAGTGTCTACCAATAAAATGTGGCATAGAGCAGGGGTGGAACTGCGGGTGGAAGGGAGCAAGGGGTGGCCATGGTACCCAAAATTTTTACAAACCCGCTTAGGGGTGATTTTATAATTATTAAATATAAAAGTTAATTAACTTCTTTAATAAAATATGGATGGTTTTGGGTCTAGATCTTTACCTTTGTGGTTGAGTACTCAAAATAAGGTCGGTATAGGTGCAGGTCCCGTAACATATACTCATCCAAGTTCGGGTCGTGTCGAGGTATGGAATGCATATACCCTGATTGAATGCCCAAAATCATAAAAAAGTTCCAAGAAAAGAAAGTAAACCATGGACCTGATCGAACCTGACACATTTTCATCTCTAACCTCTTTTCCCCAACTCCAGTAAATGCTAAGCATATTTGACTTCAATCAATTTTGTTGTAAAACCCACCAGCAAATTTGGGTCAGTGTTATGGACTTTTGTTCTATATGAACTTAGCACGCTTGGCCTCCTATATTTCTGACATATGTAAGTTCTCTTTTCTAGCACTGGAAATGAGCATATGTCATTTGTTTCGGCTATTAGATATTATCTCCCAGCTTGCTGATTGCTTCTACTAAAACCCCAAACCACAAAGATCTAGAGAAACTCAGAAGCACATTACCCCGCCTTGAGTAGTTCTGTACATGTGAGGGCCAAGAACCAAGATGCAATAAAACTAGAACCATCGAGAAACGTCAGTCTGCCCAAATGTCGCATAATAATTAAAAAGGCAAAGCAACATCATTAAGGGATTTAACTTAATCTAGTCAGTGGCATTACATCTTGGGACATTAGGGAAATGAGGTTAGACTGTTAGAGATATATACTATTAAAGATGGTTTTGTAATTGCCTTGGGAAAATCTATGGAATATTTTAAAATTTTAGGTTTTGAGGGGTATCTTTGGGAAAGTATTGCAGAAATTTTTTTTTTTATTATAAAATCTTAAAATAATAAATAAATGGAAGATAAATGTGAAAGATATAAGAAACAATTTCATGAACTTTCTTAATTTTCTATTTATTCTGATAGTGTCATGATTTTCCCTGACCTATCATCCGTTTAGGATCCAGAAAGAATTTGGTCCATAAGGTAACTTGATACTTTAATTTATAAGAGACTGTTTAGTTAATTCACTTTTCGAACAAGTGTATTACTTTCACGTAGAATTGAAATTTAGTAGTAGGATTTTTGTTTCCTAAAAAGAAGATCACGAGTTTAAACCATTTGAAGTTCATTTTAAAAACCAAATATAACAAAATGGTAGATTCATAGTACAATTTTCTACTAATAATTGAAAGAATGCAGAATCGTGATAAGATTCTTTACTAAGACAATTTTTTTAATAATGTCAACATTCAAACCCAAAAAAATAAAATATAGAAAACTTACATCTATCTATAATATATTTTTTTTATAACCCAGGGTATCTCCCGCTAGGAGCCTTTGGCCTTGAGCCCGATGGACACTCAATTCTAAATAACCGGGAACTAATCCCTAGGAGCACATGCAAACCCTCTTATCCACATCTATCTACAATATTGTAAGTTAATCTTGATAAAATCTTAAAAAAAACTTTGTTATTATCATAACAATTTCAAAACATCCTTTGACAGTGCTCTTCAAAAGCACCCCATTTGATTAATGCTATTTATCTTTTATAAAATGATTTTAAAGTATAATATTAAAGTAATTTAAATTGATGAGACAAAGCTCTGATGATGATTACAAATAGTGATATTTAGACGCTACATCGGAAAACATGAAAAATCATAGGAGCATTAATAATAGGGATTTTGACAATATGATTTTTACCCTTAGATCTTACATTTGTCTAAAACAGTCGAAGTTTAAATATTTTCTGTAGAGTTATTCGTAGCCCTTAGATATACTTAAATTTCAACCGTTCAGGGGTGGATGTCAAGTCTAACGACAGATATACAAAAAATATCCCTTTATGATATCCAATCCCCGTAGGAAATGGTGATCCAAGGTAGATGATCCCAACCACAAAAATCCACCTAATTTTTAATGGGACCCATGGTATAATATATCGGCTGATACCGATTCGATATTTTGGTGCGATACCGGTCTCGGTATCGTAGACCAAAATATCCCAAAAATATCAGTCCATCTTGGTTGATATTTTGAGAATATCGACCGAGACGGCATAATGGTCAAAAACCGTAAATTTTTTACTTTTTCCCTCATTTTTCCCACACCTTCTTCCTCTTCCCTCATGTCCTTAGAGCAACCCCTCCTCCATAGCACATTCTCTTGCATATTTCCAACACTATTTGTTGAAGAAATCATTTTATTTTGGTAAGAAAATCAACATAACTCCCTTATTTTAACTATTATGTGTTTTTTAACAATCCATACCGAATCAATGATGATGATGATATCGAGTATGGGCGATACTCCACTTGGGATTAGGCTGTCATGATAACTGATCTCTCTCTCTCTCTAGTCCCCCCTAATTTCAAGTAAATCATAAACCTTTTGATGTCCTAGTGCTTTTTTGTTTATCTATCTCACTATCATGTTTTGGATTTTAATATGTTATCTTCATCGTCTTGGATTTCACAACTTATTTAATGATTAAGTCAGTATTAAATTATAATTGATATGTTAGCTTTATTTTCTTATATTTTACACTAATAAATTGATCATGAGCCAAAATAATGATTGCATTATATAAAATACTGGAGAAAACAGTGAGTCAACGACACAGACATGACTCATGACTTATGGTGACAGATATTTTGATTTATTGTTATTACTAAGGGGAAAAATATATTGTTTTCCAGTATTTTCTAATATTCTGGATTTTTTTGTGATTTTTCTTTATTAATTTTTTTTCATACCGTGATGACCACGACGGAACGATAACCGCGACCGATACCAATATGATATAGTTTTTTTGCCCTAGCTGATACCGCAACCAACCGATATTATGATTTTGAACCATGATGGGACCCACCATTTGCTGGGCTTTCAAAGGTAAACAAGTGGGCCATGCCATGACCATTTGACCCTAGTCTTATGAGTCATGACCTAATCAATCTAACAAGAAGGCAGTGGTTCCCCACTAGTGTCAAATATGCAATATCAGCAAAACAAGGGTGGCATTTCTGGGATTTCAGTGCCTCTCTATAAATACTCTCCTTACCCATGTACCATCTCGTTCCCTAGTCTCCAGAGCAAGAAGCTCTTCTTCTCTTGCAGCTGCCTCGCGGCGTTCGTAAAAATCCCATTCGAAGGTATACATATGTTTTTGATTTCCAGAAATCTCCCTGTCTCTCCTCTTTTATTACTCAATCGCACCTCCTCCAGCTCGTCCTATCATCATTTTCTTCACTTCTTTTTAGGGTTTAGGGTTTTTCAATCAAACGGTATTTGGGGTTTTACTTGTTTTGGGCCTCTTGAATGATGAGGGTTTTAGGGTTTGGGTCTGACTTGAAATGGTAATGGGTGTGTTTTTGTTTTGGGATTTGATTCGAAATGGTGGATTTTTTTTTCTTCTTAGTTATTACATAACATTTACTGATGATGTTGAAAGGGATTTGAATAAGATAATGTTGATGGATGTATGCATTTGATGTTGTTGTATGTATTGTAAATTGTTTGTTACCCATTGGATTGATGCAAGGTTGCTTTTTGATATGGAAAATGTGCATTCATTATCTCATGTCGTTGGGAAGTTTGGGTTTTTAATGACAGGTAGAGAGAGTGTTTGAGAAAAAAAGCAGGCATAGGGTTTGTTTTAATTTGATGTTCTGCTCTTTTTATGCTGAACTTATCACAAATTTTGATATGTTGTGATATTATTGCAATATATTAAAGTTTTTATTGTTTTAATCTATTGTGATATTTAAAAGGTATTGCTTAGCATTAATACTGTGATAAATATTGCGATACTTTTCAAAAGATGGGTGGTGTAGTTATTATTTAACAGTATCTTGACCTTAGTATCTGATAGGTTAACTGAAGGGATGTGTGCTTAATAGATACTTATTTTGCTTGTTAAGCATTTTTTTTTTTTTTTTGGTGTAAATAACAAAGATACAATATTGAAATTGAAGTTCTATCACTCCATTTTTTACCTTCGGTAGCTGTGTAACTTATACATGTATATGAACATGATATTGTGCACTTAACATGCTAGTGTTGCAACAGGATCTGGCTTGTTCTAGCTTAGACTTAAGCCTGTAGTTGCATATTAGGCTTATTTTCTGGATGAAGTTCAGCCCATCAACCAAGTACTTGGTCTAACCATTTTGTATAAGTTGGACTAGGTTTAGCCAAAGCATTTGCACAGGCTTAGCACATTTAGATATTGGACCAGACACTGAAGTTTCTGATCAATTAAAAAGAGGCGTATGGTTGACTTTACCTTACTTCAAATCAGAAAGAAGCACCAATTAAAAGGTTGTTGGAGATTGATGGGGAAAGTGAATATGGAACCTAACTTCCAGGTCGAATGTAACGGATTATGAGATTTCACAATTGGAGGAACTTTTAACATGCACAAATGACTTGAACGTCACATTTCAGGTGCGTGATTGAAGAATACGAGGGATAGATCTTAGTGGGATCTTTTTTCAAGCAAATCCACCTTTGCATGTACTTGCCCAAATCTTCCTATCGTTTCCCTCATGAATCCATTTGAAAACCCATTGTTCCACCTAGAGTCAAAGCTTTCCTTTTGGTTGCAATGGGTATTGCTAAATCATTGAAAAATTAAAATTGCAGGATCATTGACGAATATTGCTAGATCAATATTGCAGGATTATCTAGCAATATTTTAGAACAAGGGTATAGAATAGTGCTAGATCATTGAAAAATATTGCAGGATTGTCCACCTTTTGGTTACATTGACCAATGTTGCTAGATCATTGAAAAATTAAAATTTTGCATTGCCCAATATTTGCTGTGGTCCCCAATGAAGAATCTGTTGACCACCTTCTGTTAGATTGCCTCTTCATATTGCAAGTCTCATTTGTTTTTCTGTCATTGTTCTCATTTTCATGAATAATCTTGCTATCCTTTTACTCTTATGGAGGGTTGTGGATAGCACTTTTTTTGAGAGGAGCAGCTGAATAATGTTGAAAATGTCCCACTTGCAATTGCTTAGGGAATATGAAAAAAAAGGTAGGAGAATTTTTTAAGGCATCTGCTCCTCCTTATGGTATTCAGTTGTATCAATTATCAAATCTTCATTGATTGAATGAGTGTTGCAACACAAGTTCTTTGGCATCACAGTTTCAAATTTCCATAGGGATTGGTCTGCCTGTATGGATGGTGCACATCTAAAGATGAAAGAAGGGCTGGGCTTATTCCCCTGCCAGGCAAATGTTAGAAATTGAATATAGTCAATAGATCCAGATGAGACTGGGGCCCTTCTGACTTTGTGGAGGTTATAAAAAAAAAAAAGGAATGGAGATATGAAATTGTCTTTTGTAAATCCAATAGAAATTAGGGACTTAAACAGAGAAGATATCTTGGCTATGAGAGATGGGCTCAGAACCATAATGTCCTTCCATGGCCACTTCTAGTAGAAAGTGATTCAAGAAATGCCGTTAGATGGGTAAAAGGAAAATCAAGTGTACCTTGGAGATTCTTTGATCTTAAAGGGAAATAGAGCTTTAGCTATGTATCTAAATGCTTCCTTTTGCCTTGTTCCAACGGAGGAGAATGAATAAGACAAGTTGGCAAAGTTGGGAGGGACTTTATTATTTGGATCAATTATGGTTCCTAATGTATTTTTCTTCTAAACCTGTACCATAGTCTCCTAATTCCCTTGTAGGGAGCAGCTATCTTTGTAGATTATCCTTATCTGAATAAATTT
Organism: Persea americana; assembly: GCA_029852735.1. Classification (NCBI taxonomy): domain Eukaryota; kingdom Viridiplantae; phylum Streptophyta; class Magnoliopsida; order Laurales; family Lauraceae; genus Persea; species Persea americana. The sequence continues at coordinate 50,777,543 of CM056819.1, forward strand.
CAGTTATCTTTCCAAAAATAAACAAGGCCTGTGACCAGTGCATGAAAGAGAAAAAGATTAGCCATATCTAATTTGGGTTCAGCTCTTTCTCGCGCGGATTTGATCGAGTTGCTGAAGTATATTATTATCATACATGTCATGCCGGAGAGGATGTCATTGGGCTGGTGATCGCTAGCAGTTTTGATATATACAAATTGTTTTGTTTGATATTTTCAGTCATTTTATCTCTTAGATTGAGGTTTTGTACATGTTACCCTTCACAACAGTCAGCTTTTCATAAGTTTTGTGAATTAAAAGAGACCAATCCATCCGGTCTGGGTAATTGGAATGTCATGCATGGAGCACACACTGGGCTGTCAGAATTTTACGAGACATAAATTTTTTTTTTTTTTTTCTTTCATGCAGATGAATCGGGAGAAGCTTATGAAGATGGCTGGTGCAGTTCGCACTGGTGGCAAGGGAAGCATGCGAAGGTGCGGCTTTTGCCTAACATTCTTTTTTTTAGCGAAAAATGTTTCATGCGGGTTCTATAAATTAATCGAAAGTTTGCATATAATATCATAATTGATATTATACCACTGGATGGTAGGATGGATGTGTTTAGGAAACTTTCTTTTTTGTTTAAAGTCAGCGGAATTAGGGGATCATTGGATGTTTTAGCAATTTCTTGTGTCAAATAAATCTTTCATTTGAAATCCCTTAATATTCTTCTTCCGTTGTAATTATTATTAGTTTTTGTGGGAGGATTCTTGGTACTTTCTTTATTATCACAGACATATAGGTCTTTAATCCAGAGTATGTGATCTTTCTTGTGCTTCATAATGTTTGAATTAACCAGAAAGAAGAAGGCTGTTCACAAAACCACAACAACAGATGACAAAAGGCTTCAGAGCACCTTAAAAAGAATAGGGGTGAATGCAATCCCAGCTATAGAGGAAGTCAACATTTTTAAAGATGATCTTGTCATCCAGTTTGTAAACCCAAAAGGTGAACCATAGTTATCTCCTTGACAGACTAATGCACAAATTCATATAGGGAATATACTATTACTTGTTCTACACTTTTTTTTTTATTTTTTTTGGGTTAATGACAATGTCTTCTTCCTGTTCAGTGCAAGCTTCAATTGCTGCTAACACTTGGGTTGTTAGTGGTTCTCCTCAGACTAAAAGTACTCTCTCTCTCTCTAACACACACACATGTTTGAATTCACTTGTTTTTTCCATCTCAAGAGATTTGAAATGTTTTAACTGACTCAATGATTATGTTATGTTTGCAGAACTCCAGGACCTGCTACCTGGGATCATCAATCAGTTGGGTATGTGATGTCATTTCTCTTTTAACATCTCTGCATGCTATATGTTTAGTGGATGCCACCACATTTATTATTTAGTGTCAAGTTACATTTAGATAGATGCATCTAACCATTTTGAGGTGGTAACCAAGAAGATAACAGGTTACTTTCATGTGCTCCACCTTAATCGTGCTTGAAACATATGTTTGTTGTTCTAAGAGATATCTAATACATACAAGTTCCATTTCAAAAAAGAAAAGAAAAGAAAAAAAAAGAGATACCTAATATATCCAGTACCTTCATTTTGTAGCTGAAGAGCTGTGATAATTACATAGTTTCACCTATAGGAGTAAGTGTAGGGAAATCACATAGTAAACCTTATGAGGTGTTGATTGATGTTCTCCTTTCAGGACCCGATAACTTAGATAATCTGAGGAGGATTGCTGAACAGTTTCAGAAACAGGCACCAGCTGCTGGGGCCACAGAAGATGATGACAATGATGTCCCAGAGCTTGTGGCTGGTGAGACATTTGAAGCGGCTGCAAATGAGGGCCAGACTTAGATATTTTTGGGCTGCCTATCCTTTTTCCTCCCTTTTACTATTTTAGTTTTTAGTTATGTTTCTCTAGTTTCCATCATCTTGGCACACTCAAATTTCAGTTACTTTTTGTTGCGTTCTATGTTGTATTTTGTTTTTATCCCCATTGGTTCTTTTTCCTTGATGTATGTTTACTGCGCATCTAATCTCCTGAGTCCTTGATAAATGTTTCTTCTTACCGCATGTAGTTGACTGCTGGTTAAATCAGAATGTACCTTCGGGTTCACCTTTCAATATTATGACTAGAGAGATGATATCAGGCTGTGAATGCTGAAAAATTGTGTTATCTAAACAGTCTGAGGAAAGATCAAAACTGTCTTGAAAAGAAAATGAATTTAACCTGCAAGTATTGTCTATCCATATATTTAAACTGAAACGACAACCATCCTATTTTTTCATTGTTAGAATTCTTTAGTGCCCGATGAAATTTAGAGATGCTTGAAACTGATGTTTTGCTCGGGGAAACCTTTAGATTTGAGAAGGGAAATTTTTAGTAGATTTTTTTACTAAAGCCCCCTTTATATATGGTTGCTGAAATGATTTCATAGATTCAGTTCTCTATGTTGTGTATCATAGTTTCTTGAAATATGGATTCCAAAGTGGTCTGGCACCTGGTTTCCTACTCAGGATTGAATTCTGAGAGATCGTTTGTAGTTTAGGATTTGATCATATTCTGGAAACTTTGAATTATTGTAATGATTTGGCCTATTAGAATTCGAATTCACTTAGATTTAAAATATTGATGAAATGTTATATGGATTATTGTTGGATGTCTAGAGAATCTAGAACTTAAGTATTTCTAGCTTTTGGTTTGATATCTATTGAAATGAAATTCTTACTGATTTCTTTTGTATGTGTTTTGCTCATTATAAGATGTGAAGTTATTATCAAACTAGTTTCGAATACTCTTAAATTAATCATGTGAGTTTATATGCATTCATTTCGGGCTTGTTTCAACTACTTCCACACCAGGAGTTAGACCCAACACAAGTCTAAAAGTGATGCCCACTGTCAGATTCATCGTTTTTAAAATAAGTGATTAGAATAATACTTGAAATTTGGATAATTAGAATATGTTGTCTCAGTTTAGCAAGGTTAAATGGGATATGCCTATGTAAAAGTTTGGTATGAGGGCTTTCTTAGTCTTTGCACATGGAATGTTGTCACAGCACACTGCTGGATGGGCCATTTCGTGTTCTGGCTCACTTGCAGTAATCAGCATGCTTTACGGAGACACAACCGAACTGGGATTGTTCAATCTGGCACAAAATTACCTGGCGGAAAAACGTGAGCAGCTTTTTCGCTGTATCTTGCGATGAGAGATCCGAAAGAAAGTTCGATGGGAAGCCCTGTTATCTAACCATCCAATTGGTCATAGTCTGCCAAGAGGGCACCTTGACCTAAGGATTTTCTGCCATAGTCCTTCATTAAGTCTTTTTTAGTTGTTTTAACACCTTTAGGCAGTCCCGTGAAACAAATTCTCCCTCAGATAAGAGAAGAGGTCCAGTAAACTTGAGTACCTCATATGAGAATTGGCATACTCCATTTATGGGTGTGTAACGGAGAGAGGAATTCTCTTTCCAGAAGGGGGATTGGTAGTCAAAGGCTAACAGTAAGGTAAACCCTCTATTATAGAGGGGCCAGGTACGGCGGTATGTATAGGTTATGCTTGTACTCATGTAATTAGGCAGTCACTACTGCTACTAGGGAAGCATATACAAGTGAAGAGTTGGGATCCCCGGGGTGTATCAAATTGCACTTCAACAGGAGTTGGGTCTCACAGTAAAGTTGATCACATGGCTGATAATGTGATTAATACATATGATTAATATTGCATACGATTGTGCTAGTCAACTTATCAGTTCCACAAATCCCACTAACGAAGCGTGTGGGAGACACTCAGGGAATCAATGATCTAATATATGGGCATAAAATCCGCAGTGTGCATCGATCAAGTGTGTCTGGCTTACAAATAGAAGAAAGGGTAATCTAAAAAATACAAAAGTCATCACAGCACACCATGATAGCTTGAAATGAATATTCACACACTCTTATACAGCTGAAAAAGACTGATGATTTCCCAGAAACAAGATATAACAAAATAAACCAAAGATTGGAATTATTACAAAAAAAAAAGAGGCTTATAAGGAGAGTTTCTGTATAAAGATCTTTAAGTCTGGTATCTGAGTGTGCCAATAATATTCCATTTATAACTATAAGATTTGCATTTTTTAGGCAGGCAACTGTAGGTGTCTCACCCTGAAGAGAGAAGCTGCAGTAAAAGAGAAGATGTAGCTTCATTTCCTTCTCATGTTCTGAATTGCTGTATTTTTCTTATTATTATTTGGGTAGAGGCTGAATTGCTGTTATTCCACATATAACCTTCAAGCTCCATCCTTTCTATTAGTGGCCAGCCGTCAGAGTGAAGTAAATCAGTATCAGAGTCCCCACACTAGACCTGGAAACCAATTACCAGAGTTATAATCACAAGTAGGCTTAAGAAATATAGATATGGAAGATATTTCATATTCAAATTCAGCGATTAAACCATTCATTTTGTGTCTTTTTTTTTAATTTTTATAGTATTCTTTAATAACAACTGTTGTTTGACATGGTGTTCCTAATATTTTATGTAGTGAAAGAGTTTCCCCCCATATCTCTAAAGCTTCACCACCCGGATGTTGTCTACTACATTTTAAAATAGGAGACATGTATGAGTTTGACGGATCTTGCAATCCACATAATAAATAAATAAATAAAATTAATGAATTAAAATAAAAATAGTGCTTAGCATGTTGGTAGCCCACTAATCCAATGGAGAAAGTTGTATAACGAAAAAAGATTTTACTTAAAATTAATAGAACAAGGTGAGACCGTAACATTTTGGCATTTAGATTTCATAGGATGGATTTATAGTGATGGGCTCAAGTCCTAAAAGCAATCATTAATTTGATCTAAACATATGTATATACATGTTGCTATCATTATATATAAAAAATTGGACAACTTTTAAGAGAGATGGGAACTTACAACGTTGCGAAAATGAGAAGGATCTCCTTAGGACGGATGGGTTTAAATCTCTTACTTCTTGCATCGTTGGAGTCTGCAGTACTGGAGCTAAGAGATTTCTCGGTCACCAGGACCAAAGGCTTGTTGGATATGAATGGATCCATCTGTGAATTTACTGCTGCATGAGAGGTCTAAAATCAGTGATCGTCCTCTTCGGTGAAAAAGTAAAATGTAAAGAACACATGGTATTATACAATAATAAGAGAGCTATAGGATGCATATGTCAGGCTGGCAGGACTAATATAATTCTAGAATGGCAAGATTAAAATGGATAGAACTGTTCAAACTGATACTGAAAAGTAGCTACAGTAAGAGAGCTTTCAGAGTTCAGGCCGGCTGGTATCTCTGGCAGCTATGCTATCTATCGCAGCAGGTGAAACGGCTCTCCAAAAAATTGCATGTAGGTTGAGAGATAGACGGAGATCAGGAACTGATTCCATTTACAACGTCAAAGCATGCCAAAACTAATTACAAGGGAATAATATCTAACTCCCAATTTCCAAAATGTACATTGAGGGGCACATTTGTGTAGGGGTGCAAATGGGTCGACGGTGGGCGTGGACCCAAATCTGTTTTCATTGATCTGGATCTTGATCTAACATGGAATCTATTTGTTGTATCTGGATACGGGAAAAAAAAGAAACAAATGGATATGATTTTGGACCCAACATAAGATGTGGAGTGCATTACTATGATTGCATAAAACAGCTTCAAAATATTTTTTTCTTGAATATATACGTGGGGAAATTAAATGGTATACAGTTAAAACCAAGTTAGCTCTCAAATATGAATATAATCCAAGCTATGCTGGCGCTTAGAACCTATTTATATTTTTAATATGTGAATATAACCATCCTGAATTTGGATCATCAGGTTGAAAGATGCAGTGCTCTAGCTGCCGATGCTATGTTCCGAATGTTATATGCATGGATCTGGATTCGTATCCAAAATTCTCCTAGATATAGGGGTTTCACGCTCACTTTATTTTGGACCGAAGCCTATGAATACTTGGATAGTTGAATACCCTTTTGCACCCCTTGTTTGCATGGAGTTGAATACAAAGAAATTCATGGTCCAAATTGGCTCCAACACTAGATTTTTAAAGAGCTAATGGGTGAATAATATAAGGTAAAGATATAGATAAGACCCTGACTTTCCTAGAGTGTGAACTATATGCTTGAGTGAATGCTTGGTGTTCATTTCACATCTCAACAAGATTCATTTCCTAATAAATTGGAGATTACTTGGCAGTTACTTTTGGATATTTGCCTCTGTTTCTTCATTTTTAACCACTTTTATGAATAAAAGCCCTATAAATAGAATACATAAGAACTCAATTACATAAAACAAATGAGCCTATGTGAGCCTAAGTTGTATAAGTGCTGGCAGAGCATTGAGGAAGAGTCTCATTGGGGTGCTTCTTATGAGAAGTAGTCCTTATAGGACCCCTTGGGGAAATCCTTGCTTGTTCAACTAGCATCGGAGGCCACCATAGTGCAACAATATTGAAGTTCAGTAAAGCATAGGGATTTAAAGGAACCTCTAAATTCTCTCTTTAATTGAAAATGAATAAGGAGGTGAAAAATGAATACCAGCCATCACCCTGGTTGTTCAAATTATAGGAAAGTGAGAGTAAAATCTACACCTCCACCTCATGTCCTTCACCTCTCTCCTCGTATCCGTTACCTCTCACCTCTTCGGTGGAGCTCATTTGACCACGAATTCCTATCTTATATAAATAGGTCCTTATGATCTGGTTTGTATGTACCTTGGCAGGGCCAACCTACATATTGGATTTTGAAGGTAGTCGGCCTGCTGGATTGCGGAAAAGTGTCAAGCCTCTTTTAAATCCAATCAATAATCGGGTCTAGAAGAAATAACCGAAAATCCTAGGTCGATCATTGTAATAAATCCTTGGGATTCATATATACAATTGGAAGTTCTATGCTGGAGTTCACTAACTCACGTAATTGAGTTGTGTGTACTTCATTTGCCACCAATCAAACGACAAGGTTCAACCGCCATCAACTTCTTTCCATGTTTGTAGAAGATTATATGGATAAAAGCATCATCCATCAGGCAACCAACTATAAGAGCATTGGTGCAAAACATTACGTACCTTTTACTGCAAGTTTCTTAGATGCATCCTCCGTTTCATTCTCTTCGGTGCTCTTTCTATCATTGCGGCAAGAACCCTTCCGAGAGAGAGCTTTCTGAAGAAAAACAAACCCATAGAAAAGAGAAGTGGGAGCTTTAGCTCACTGAAAGAAATTGTAAAGATCTTATTACAGTAAATCATGTAACATGAAACAAAACTCACGGTCAGTTTGGGGCTTGAGCATTTATCCTGAGAATGTACCAGGCTTTCAATATCCAAGATCACACTAGCTGCTTTATCTGTAGTCATACGTTGGCTCTGCAGTCAATTTGATGATTGTGAACAGACGAATAAGGAACCTCACGACTAAAAGAATTCTCTCATCATTCCAGATTTATTCAATGAGGTCTGATAAGAGAATTTAATCTGGACACGTTTGTGTACGCCGCAAAAAAGAAATTTCCGAATCCCACCAAGAACGTCTTTTCTGCACTTTTCCATGAGATTCTTCCACATCTTTTCCCTAAAAACTCAGCCGCACAAACATGCATGCCCAAAAGTCACTTTTGGACCTTATTTTATCTTGTGGCCAGATTTCACTCCAAATGTAGCAGGGCCCCTGTGAGTTTGATCATATGTGAATGAAAGTGATTTTTCTTTCTTTCAATCACGGACTTCAGATATAATAAATCAAATGATCCTCTTAACCCGTCTTTGGAGTGGGATTTTACTCAACTACTGCAAGGTGGGCTGGAGTTCAATTGTTATGAAATTCAACATAGACCACGATTTACTGCTGCAGATTATCCACTACAGTTATTGTACACACATATATATAAGTACTTCTGTATTGTCCAAATTTTGGGGCTCACGATCACAAGTACATGATACAAAACTCGGAAACAAATTATCCCAAACCCCCATAAGGTTCAAATCAACCTGTTTAACTTCTGAAGATGATAGTTTTTCCTTTTCAACTGTCCATTCAGTGGCCACCAATCAGAAATTGACCAAACCCAGTTGTGAGTCCCACGTGGGAATCCATATCGCAGTGTCTCTCACACGCTTCCTGCAAGTGGGATGTGTGGAACTTCACTATTGGCCTACCTTTTGATAACTGGTGTGGAACTGCACTATTGGCCTACCTTTTGATAATTGGACAGTTCAAAGTGAACACCACCATCCTTCCAGTGACGTATCGTCAAATTTTACTCAAATAGAAATGGGTCCTGTCTTAATATTATTAATTAACACAATCTTATGTATTTTTAATTATATGCTTTAATTACATTATCAATCATGAACTCAATCTTATGGTGAGACTAACTTCAATTGAAGTTAAATTTGAGTATATATTACTGGAGGAGGCTAAATTCCCTTTGAACGATGAGGATTATCAATAATTAGGCTCCACGATGGAGTTTCAAACATTTCTAGTCATGGGAAGCGCTTGGGAAACACTCAAGGGATCCAGACTGCCCATTTGGACCATTCTAACTAAGTGAAGCTTTTAACTGCTATACCTTTTAGGGGAATTTACAAAGACAACCTTTTAATTTTAAATATGTTTAGATTTTACCCCTGAGTTTTTCTACAATAAGAAAGACACCCTTTTTGACATCCTCAAGCATTCCTTTGGCTGGTAGTGCTCCAAGGAAATTCGGTGATTCCTTCACTATAATAACTTAACAAGTTTTTCTAATCAAACAACAACTTTGCCTTCCATGTACTATATATTCATAGCTTTATCATTCTTGTGGTAAAAGTGGTTTTACTTTACCCTCACAACTAATCTCAGCAAATAATAAACCAGCATGCTCTAACCACTACAAATAAAATGGCAGTTTGCCTTAGCATCTTCTGTGGAGATCCACAGCTGCATAAAATACTCAAACGATTGTTTTATTCGAAGACAAAGAAACAAATCAGCTTCAGTGCTTACTGGCAGATGTGAACTTTAATAACAAACAGTATAAAAATAGTAAAGAGGTTCTAATAGTAGGGCGTGCACCTACTCTCCATGTGAGTTGTGGAAAAAAGTGATACCACAAAATGGGGAATGTCCAGAGTTAACAATTCAGAAAAGTTCTAAACTATATTTGGCAATTAGCTTCTAATTAAATGTTTGGTGTTCAACAGACACAGTGTTGTGTAGTTATATTTCTTATTGCTGGGTGGTAGAAACTAGAGAGGATGGTTTCCAAGAGTTGCAGTCTTGGATACTGACTCTAGCTCACAGAAGTCTTTTGGAGAGTACTTTACAGCACAGCTCGATGAACGTGCACCCAAGTCCATAAACTAGAGAGGATGGTTTCCAAGAGTTGCAGTCTTGGATACTTACTCTAGCTCACAGAAGTCTTTTGAAGAGTACTTTACAGCACAGCCCGATGAACGTGCACCCAAGCCCATACTTTGAGTCTTAACCAAAAACAAAAGTCCATACTTTGAGGATATGGAAATAACAAGACAAGTAGAAGAAATAAGAGTCCTGAAACAAAAGTCCATCTCTGAGGTTTGGACTTAAAAGAAATTTTAGGAGTGGAACTCCAAATTGGAGCCCATTTATTAAAAATCCGAGCTATTCAAAATGCATAGTTGCAAAGTACATTGGATATATCTAAATCTTACTTTATTAGGAGTTGGTTCTATCATAAGATTGAACATTTGATGGAAAATATGATCAACACATACGTACAAGTCTGGTTAATTATATTTTTAAACAAATGGTCAAAATTTATAGTGTAGGATCATCTACTATTAGAATAAAATCTGGGAATATCCCATCAATTGAGAGTTTATTCTTTTGAGCGGCTCGAATTTTCAATAGGTTGGCCTCATTTTTGTGTTTAACTCTTAACTTTGACATTTTACAAGTTAAAACCTTACAACTAGGGATTGATCTTGGTTGTTTTTGTTGCAAGGAGGTGCCTCACCACCGACCTACTAGTGGATTGACAAAAATCATTTTATAGTTATTTCATACATATATACTATGTTGAACTATTAAAAATCACACTATTTCTTTTCTTGTTTCTTTATAGCATTATTTCATCCTAGTACCTCCAAACTGGTACATACACCAGAGCTAAGACAAAATTATGTAGTTGTTAAAGTTGGTTCGCTTTCACTTTTAGTATGAAAATGTTTGATTCGGTCAAATATTCGATTCGAACTACCCATCAATTTTCTTATTTACATTGGAAACATGCCAGCCAGCCATTTTGCACAACTTTCCTCGACATTTTTGGATGACATTTCAAACATTCGGAATTGAGAAAATATTAATGTTTTAAATTTTGGGACACTTAAATGACTAGGCTGGGAAGAACTGTATCTATAAAAGCGCTATTGAATTTATATTTATTAGCCTCTGGGTACAAGAGAGCTTTTAGATCTACTCATTTGAAGAAAAAAAATGTTTTATAGATGTATTCATTATTTCATCGAAAGTTTTGAAATGAATGGTCAACGGATTAAGAACAAAATTTTATTTTGACAACCATTTCATTGTCTTTGACGAAACAACTTCAATGGACCTTTTTTTTAACAAATGGATTAGATCCAAAAGTTCCCTCGTGATTGATGAGATCAATGCCTCCCATAAATTTAGCCACATTATATAGTATAGAATGAAAGAGACTGATTTCAATTTGAAATCAACTCCAATTGATTTTGACCATCCTGCATAATTTTAACCAAGGGACCATCATATATTCCAATACACAATAAACCTTTAACCTTATATAATCTAATTCAATTCAATAAAAATGTCATTTATTGAACGAAACTTATTGCCGCAAATGCCCAAGGTAGACACCAGTATTGTGATGAGAAAGTCCTAAATTTGAATCTATATATCTATTATATTTCTCAACTTAAATAAATTTTTAGAATTTATAAATATATTAATCTTTTAATATCTATGAGCAATTAATAAATAATATCATGGTATAGTTTAGCATCCAACTTAATTACACAAGTATTGTGATGAAAAAAAAATCCTAAATCTGAATCTATCTATTGTACTTTTCAACTTAAATAAAATTTTAGAATTTATAAATATATTAATTTCTTTAAATCTCTGAGCAATTAATAAATAGTATCATGGTATAGTTTAGCATCCAACTTAATTAATTATATTTTTTCATAAAGATCTATTGCTATTATAATTTTTCAGTATAAACCTTGTCATGAAGAAAGATAAGTGGTGAGGATTTTATCAATATTATTAATGGAAAAGAGAGTCCAGCAAACTAAACTGCTTATCTTGAGATCGGCTTGAGTCAAAGTCCAAAAACCACTAGCTACTTTTAACCCAATCAACTTACTACAAAACCCTGTTCTAATTGTTAAATACTATATTTTAAATTTCTTATAATTTTTCTCAACTCATTATAATTTATACAAAAACATCATATTTCAAGTTTACACAAAAACTTCAAAATCTATTTATTAATTATTTATTTAAATTCTCAATTGTGTGATTTATAAGAAAGCCTATTATTCAGTGGTTCATGATTAGGGCTTACAACATAACATCCTTTCTATCAAAGTGATTATAATTATAAGTGTATAATTTTTTTATTTTAGACTTTCTATAATATAAAGTGTGAAACCAAAATTGATTTTTTTATTATTTCTACTATAAAACTAAATGATATATTTCTTGTATGACTTCAGTTTTGCTAGTATTATATCATACAAGTAGAGAACCCAGGTTTTTTTTTCCCAGTCTTACCACGTTGATAGACATTGATGGTACTACGAAAATCTGAAAATTAGTTAGCTTAAAAAAGTGTTTTTAAAGACATCTAGACCATTTTATTTGTAAATAGTGTAGAATGGGTCCTAATTAATTTCAATCAAAACTAAGGTTTGCAGTACTCGAAAGCCATAGATTGCTAGTACTGGTGTATAAAACCGTTGATGAAGCAATAATAATTTTAGTAGGAGGATCCTCACTTACATGTATTAAAACTTCCTCCATTTCAAGACCCAAAGCTAACAGCTTGCCCATCAAAATCTCCAATTTAGTATTTTCAGACAGAGATTCCCAGCCTGATCAATCACACAGCAACATATCCTGCAACCAAGGCGTGAAAACTGAATTCCTGCAATATCCAAAAAAACCAAATTGAGATAATCTCCTGGATTAACTTGAAAGTATTTATAGGAACAAAAATCACCTAAAACAACAAGAAGACCATGTGAAATTCTACCCAAGAAGAGAAAACAATTGAAAAGACTTGCTATTTCTCAGCCAAAAGCAAAAGCTCAGTGCTTTACATTGAAAGAAAACCTGTGCTAGTCAGCCATTTTTTTATATATGTAAAATCAGAACAGATTCTCCTTTTTTTTTTTTCCTTCAAAAAACCCATTTCCACAATAATCTTCAAAAGAAGAAGGAGAAGAAGAAAAACCACAACTTGACATCAACACGCCTTTAAAAATCCTCAAGTCTTAAAGCGTTATTAACACTATAGAAGATAAAAGTAAGAACCTTTTTGTGTCTGAGTAGAATCTCCAAGAACTGAAGCGCGAAGTAATAAAATCTGATTCGTATAACTTTGAGATTTCTGGACAAGAGAAGGTGCATAAATAAATTTGTATGTAATTCGGGTGAAGATATACCGGAAGGGGCATTTTGGGTGGGTAGAGACTCACCTGAAATGGTTGTTTGACTTGTGTTTTACGGTTCTATCCAATCCTGGGATTGCGATTTTTCAGTTTGCTGTTTTTGGGTAGGAAAGCAGTACTGCTGGGGTGGGCCGTCTCAATTCTCAGAGGAGTGCAGAAGGTGGTTTGGCTTGGCCAATTGTTGCTGCATTTACGATGGGATCTTCAAAACTGCATTTCTCGTGAAACAGCCGCGGAGAGAGGGAGAACCATTTATTGATGGGAAGTTCATATGTAATGTAAGCCACCTGTAGTTTTTTAGTATCTACGAAAAACTACTTATATTCTTAGGCTGCACAGAAAATTCAGTATCACTGCTAAATCGGACTGAACTGGGCGGTTTGGATCGGTTTGAAAATTGTAGAAACCGCTTAAATCGGTCAGTTATCGGTTTACACCTCTGGTTCGCCGTCTAAACCGAACCAATCGGTACATTATGTAATTTGAGTATTTGAGTATCAGATTTTAGGGTTTCATTCTGTTGAATTTTTATTTTTGCCCTAAATATTTGAATAAATGCAAAGGACATGGGTGTTATCATTTTAAAAGTTTTAATTTTTGATTTAAAAAAAAATGGTTTAACCAACTGAACCGAAGACACCTCATCAGTTGGATCGGATTGGTTAATTAAAAACCGATAGGGTCAGTTTAGTGGTTGATTTTAGTGTTAAACCGATCTGAACCTCCCATATACAACCCTATTACATTCTTTTTCACAAATAATCAATCGCCTCTGTTAAATTTGAAAATCTCAAAAGCAAGAGATAGCCTATTGGCAAGGGGGCATCCCACTGTCACCTTAAGTGCTAGGAATCTATCAACCCTTGAAATTTGTAGAGCACAAGCCCCCCTGTTTCCTATGGCTGAGCACAACGAAAGATCACTCGTACAAAGGCACTACGATGTAGAAATAACACCTACAGAGTGCTAAAGAAACAAAAAAAGAATGGATGAACCTCCGTAGGAATGACACTTGGGCTAATAGATTAGGCAGGTTTAGTATTACAATCGATACTGTACAATTTCCCCTATGTAATGGCAAAAGAAAAAAAGACAAAATGGTAATTCTCCATCAACTCTCCATCAACTTTTTTGACATTGACTTAATGGCTGGTTTTCTAAGTTTTAGCCCTTACTAAGTTCATGAAGGGTGCTCAAGTGAAATGACCATAAGCAGAAGCTGATACAATCTAGATTAAAGCCCTCAACTTAATATAAATCAAGCTAGTTCTAAAAAAAATTCTTCATCTTATATCATAAAATATGTTAATTCTATGGAAGGGTTGAAAACCTACCTCACCAACTATAAATCAAGGTGGGCTGATTGAGGATTTCAAATAGAAAAAGGTGGTTATTTTAAAAACAAAATATGGCAGGTGATTGTTCATAAATGTCAAAAGCTACAGGTGTTATGATGTAAATTTTCCTTTTCCAATTCATTAGTTTCCACAGAGGACAACAAACAATTGGGAAATGGCCATAGATATAGATGAGCGCTTTGTGGAAGTTCTGCGGTCCCCAACTTGATTTGTCCCATTACATGGATTTGGCCTCAAATCCAAACAAGTTGAGTGTATGGATGACAGTGACTAGAAATTATTCCATGAAAATTTCTCCACCGCTCCTTCTCTTTTCCATTTGTCTCAAGAAACGAGGTGGGTGATGGTGATAACTGCCGCACAACTACTCACAGTACAAGCAAACCGCCTAACCGCCTACAATGACATCCACTAACAAGACATTCACATGTGATCTGGTTTTCCAAAGTACATAAATAAAACACATTAACTACCTAGCTAGAGGCACAGCCACAAGTGGAGACCTCCTTTTGAGAGAATTTTTTTAAACCCTAATGTAGCCAGCTAAAACCCAAGAGAGCCCTTGCGTATGGAAATTGTGACGTATCCAGTGAACAAGCACTCAGCGAGAGGTGGGATTGCCAACCAACTTAGAAATCACTGCTCCTTTTGAAGAGAGCTAAGTGCAAAAATCACTATTATATTTAACTACTTAATTCAATATAGATATGAGAAGCTCTCTACCAACAGCTGTTAAGATTTTATTTATTTATTTATTTTTTAAGTGTATCATGGTTAGCGGTGGTGTGGAGACGGGAGGGATGAAATGGTGAGAAGCAAATAGATGTGGATTTAATTCATGGCAACTGACAAAGCTTCAGTTTTCTAAAATTTGGCTTCTTCCTCCTATATATCTCCCCTCCATACATCATGATATAATGCAATGGGACCATGTCTTTCGATTCTGATTCGCCCATTCCCATCTTGGTGCGATCGAAATCTTGTTTGTGGTGTAACCATGTTTGTTTTGGGTGTTCGTTTATACCTGAACGTTGTTCAAAACAAAAAAAATCCATGCTCACCAGCATTCAAATGAAAAAAAAAAAAAAAAGTCATAGGCCGAGTTGACTCATTGTTAATTAGGATATATATGAGTTTCAAACTCAGATCTTAGAAAACTCGTTCAGTAAACTAAAACCAACATGGATTAAGTCACATAGAGATAACTAATAAAGAAAAAAAAAACATATATGGGTTTTTCTTTTTTCCTCTTTGAGAGTAAGGTGGTAGAGCATCTTTATAATTGATCTAAGATATTTATATCTTTTATTGTCTTCTCTTATTAGTTCATTAAGTTATAGGGACTTTTTTAAACTTTTTAAGACCAGCACGCCAAAATCGAAATGGCAGGAAAACCGACATCCAGATTCAGAACCTTGGTTCAAGCCATTCCCAGCTTGCACGCATGGCCAAACCAGCAATCAGTCAGTCCAATTATTGATGGTTATCGTGAATTAATGATGAGACAAGGTGTGAAATCATGCTGAGGGAATGAATGATCTGGCAAATGGATGATTAGGATTAATCAAGCAATTTCAGCAAGTGCAGAATTTTGTCGTGCCACCTTTTCTGTTGCAAGAGTCATGTGCTATTGATATCATGGAAGTGGCATATCCTGATGTTCTCCCTGATTGGCAGACAGTAATGACCCTTTCCTTCTTTAGCCTTTTTCTTGTATATTCTTCTAAGAACACTAGAATTCGAGTTTAGAATACCTTTCGTCTGATCTGAATTCTGCATCGCCTTTCAGCAAAAAAAAAAAAAAAAGAAATCTGAATCACCTTATAACCCTTTTTTCGTTAAGATTTCCTCAACAAACTAAATGGATTTGGTTCCTCCACAGCTCGTACACACGAGTGTCTCCACTGCTTTTTAAACTAAGACAGGTGACAAAGTTTGTAGGTCTACCATGCATACAAAATACAAGAGGGCTTTGACGATCATTACACAACTAAAAAGTTCTCTAACGCTTGTGGAAAGGCATTTAAACTTGCATATAAATTTTTTGAGAATTTCTCAGAAAAAATCCACTTAGATCCCGTGAGGATAAAATGAGGCCGAAAATATTTATGTATCCATGGTTGTCGTCCTGTGGGAGATTTTTAATTTTTAACTTTTTTACGGAGAAAAGCTTGTGCACTACCCCCTTTATGCATCAACTGATTCATTTTCCTCTTTTTCTTCTTCTCGTTCTTTCAATGGCCACCCATGGGTTTTTGGATTCTTGCCACTGATAGTAGGATTACAATCTTTTAAGAGGGTAAACAATTACCGTCTATAAAGGTTTGAGAAACTCAGTCATACATCCAAGTGAAACATCTCTAATAGAAATAATAATAGAAAATCCATGGATGCCTTGTTTCTAAGGGAAAATTTGCATGTTTTGGTAGAGATTAGTATCTTAGATAATGATTAGTTTGGTTGTTAGAGATTTTGGGTAGTTTGGATTTTAAATAATTGTTAATTAGAGTTGCTCTTCATTGTATCAATTGAGATCAATCCTCAATTAAATGTTATGGTGAAGTTTATGGAAGAGAGAATTCTTGAATTTCTTTATGTTTTCTATTGTGAAAGACCCAAACACCTGTCTTTTCTAAAAAAAGAACTCATTATGCACATTTTGCAGCTGCCCCATGGTTCGACTCCTTCTCTAGTTTTATCTTGATGGTGATTGTCCTAGGCTTCATCTAAGTTGATTTGATTTGGATAGGCATGAGACAATCCCCTTTTATATTTTTGTATTATTGTTGTTTTTACCTTTTGATTTTTCACAAGATTATCTTGGGTTGAAAGAAATAGAAGCAGATGAAAAGAACAACGGTATCACCGTTTAGGGCCTTTGCCGTCATTATGAGAACTATAAGGCCTTTTATCACCCTTAGACATTTTCTTGTAAAATTCTCCAACTTTTTCCTTCCAAATAAATATACGAAATGCCAATCATATTATATTGACATTAATGAATGAAGATTTCTCCCATGAAAATTTCTTCCTGCTTGAAAGTCAATTCCTCTCCTTAATTGAGAGTGGGTCCCATTGTATTACGGCCACAGGTGGTAACTGGTTTTCATGTAGGAAGCTTCCTGCCCACGTCCATAGGTGAAAAAGCACATAATAATCATATCATGGATTTAATACCTTTTATTTTAGTTTTTAATGAACACCTTAACATATAGTCCTGCATATAAGGAAATGTTTGCATTGTCAAAATTAAACCTAATGTACTGAGAAAAAATAATCTATATTAATGAAAGCGTTTCTAAGACATTACATTGTAGCTATATATTTGGTTCATTACATTGCAAATCAATATTACAGAAACCATTAGAAAAACACCCCTCTGCATGGCACAGGCTTCTGAAGATTTTAGGATTACGGATTTCCAAAGTTTAATTTGGCTTGATATGAATCAAATGGTCCCTAGAAATTGGGAAAGACTGGCATACAGGGACATAGTTTATGCAGAAATTATAGTTTATCTCTATAAGTGAATAACAAGAGAATTTACAAACCTCCAATCACCACTATAGAAATTAATGAAAACTGCTTGATTCATCTCCTGAAAGTATTACTTCTGATAGAAGTTGAATTAATTGAATCACGACATAATTTACAAGCCTCCAACCACCACTAAAGAAATTAATGAAAAGTACTTGATTCATCTCCTGAAAGTATTGCTTCTGATAGAAGTTGAATTAATTTACTATTGGAGGGCACTAGCACCATAAGACAACCAATATTTGATGGTGAATTGGTGATTCCAAAGCCTTTCACGGATCAAGCTCCTTACAAAACTCAAGACAGCAATGAAATTTCTTATTATTCAAGCTCACATATGCGAGTTCTCAAATCTCTCCATCCACACCCACTCTGTCTGGGTAATCTTCTAATAATCACCAATAAAGCGAATCACAAGGACCATAATAAATTATCCTGGAATGTCACCTCTCACCAAATGATAATGATTATCTGTTGCCATATCACTTTCCCATCAATAGAGAGCTACTGAAAGACAAAAGCAGATGGCCTGGGCTTGGTGCTCTATTATAATCAGAAAATGACATAACTAGGCATTACTTATTTGTGTGGAAGACGCAAAGGGAAGTAGTTCCATCAATACATTTAAAGTCTTTTGAAACACCAATGAGATTCTAATGACTCACAAACAACTCACAGGTAGTTATGATAGAGAGAATGAATGCATGATATTCTTATTTCCATAAATCTTAAATGTAACTCGTCATCAATCCCCTCATCTCTGTCATACTTTTTTGACAACACAGCCAAAGTGCTTTGTCTTGTGACTTGATGTAAATATATCAAACTTTTCCACCACCCCCACCTAGATTGCTGGATAAAAAATAATTAAAAATAAAGACAACGTGTTTGTACTTGTCAAGAAAAAAAAAAAAAAAACAACTGTTATATATATATATATATATATAGGGAGACAGTCCTGTAAGGACCGTCTTTACGGTCCGCATCTTTTAGAACGTCTACTGGGACACACCTTATGACTCATTCAAATTGACCATTCATCCATAACCCCTTTATAGGCATTGAATCCCATAAATTTGCATAGATTCGGATGAACTAGACCGTTGGATTAAGGGTCAAATTTTCTTCTTTGATATAAAGCTATTAAACTTGTGGACTATGGATGAAGGGGCTAGAGGTATTAAATTGACTTCAAATTTGATATGTAAGTTGGTCTCACTTGGATCTTTCAGTTTCCCTTGTTCCCTGACCAGTTGGGTCTCATGGTGGACCCCAATAGGCAGTCCGCACCTTAAGCCGTAAGGACGGTCCTTACAGGACCGCCTCCCTATATGTATATATGTTTATATATATATATATAAAAGATAGAGAAATTTATCCAAAAAATGACTTTAGATGGCCACTAAATGAAAAAGCCCCCCAGCAGTTCATATGATATGAAAGTGGTATTCCCGCCAAACTTTTCTCCTTTTTTACCCTTTTTCGACGGGCGTTGACGTCGTCGCTCATTTAAATGGGACCAAGCATCTCAAGATTTAGGGGAGTGACGTTGTCGTCGCTTATTTCAATGAAACCAAGTGTTTCAAGATTCTGCGGAGCAACGACGTCGTCGCTTATTCTACCCCTTTAGCAAGTCTTCATAAATGGTTGGGTAACGACATCGACGCTAATCTTAGTTTTAAAAAAAAAAATTTATTAGATAGACTATGATGTGCATGCGCACTACATGATTCAAAGAAACCTGGTTTTTTTTTATATGTGTGGTGTCAAGAGGGAGATTTTGATTGGGGGGGGGGAGGGGGGGCGGCGCGGGACTGACTCCTATTAATGATGCTTGCTTTTTTTATTTATCATCTTTTGGGGCATTTAAAAGTAGGAAAATTGTGGGTCTTTGAAGGGAATCAATCGATGAATTTATAGGCTTGAAGCTAAGCAAATTGTAAAAGAATTGAGATATGCTATCATCAATATCAAAGGCTTATTGGGAAAAGATATGTTCCATTTAAAAGTTCTGTTTCATTAAGGGATCATTTGGTGCATCATCTGTTGCATCTCAATGGATCTCTAAAAATAAACTGGGATGTCTGGTATTATTGGGGGCCATCATTCGTTTATTCCCTCAATACTAAGAGTGCAAAAAAAAAAAAAAGTTATTTTATTTATGGTATGCTCAACTACACCATCATTTACTTCTTCTAGTCATTTACCATGGAAAAGATGCAATGACATAATTCAATCATGGCTTCTGACCATATATCCTTCTAATATCCTCAACATGGTTATGTACACTATTACTATATCATTCAGAAGCCTAGTCAAGAAGGGAAAAATGGAGAGACTGATTAATGGGTTAATTCATTGCAAAAAACACGTGTAGTGCATGAATATTAATAATCTTATGATGCTATATTGGAAATAGGTTGAAGGAGATTGAAAGAAGATGAAGAAACCCACAAGAATCGTTATTTTGAAAAACAAACAATGGGTTGACGACAAAAATAATACCTCCAGATGATATGATGCTTGAATCTATAATGCTTCAATCCAAAATAGGTTGAAAAACAACCTTTGAGACCATGTTACAAACTGTTGAAGAAGAAGGAAGCAACAAAATCACCAAACGGAGGAAAACAATTGGGAGGAAGAAAGGAAAAATAGGATTTCGGTGGTTTTGTAAGGTTTAAACTAGTGACGACGTAGTCGCTCAATGAAAACTTCAATAAAAAAACGAAAGTGATCTCAGGGGACCACTTTTGTACCATATGAACTACTGAGGGCTTTTTTATTTAGTGGCCATCTAAGATTATTTTTTAGGTAAATTCCTCAAAAAGATAAAACGTTCCATTTTTTAATAAATGATAATATTCTGCTGTCACAATTGAGCTTTATGGATGTTGTGGTAGCTTGCATTGGACAAGGGAAGATGAATCTAGATTCTAGATTATCACAAAAGAGACAAAAAGGGGAAAAAATTTATGCAGTTGAAAAATCCACACATTCATCTGGTGAGTCTCACAGTGCACAAAATGCAAACTAGTTCTCACCCACTGGGGTGGGATCGATGGGTTCCCACCTCCCTGCCCCTTAGCTGAGGTTACCAAAGAAAATAAAAAACCCAGAGGAAAGACAGAATAGCCAAACAGTCCAAATTCAATATATGTAAGTGCCCCACCTGGTCAGTGGTCTGGCTTGATCTTTGGCCAAGGGTATGTTCAAAGTGAGTCCCACCTGATGGTCTGATCTAGAATATGACCTGCTTGGTGTGGGAACTTTTAGATTTGGTGTTAAGGAATGTTCTCTCCGATGCAAATCAAGATCAAAGAACACCCCTGATTGCATTGCAACTCGATCAACAACTCAATTGACTGTCAACTTCACAAAATAAATAAATAAATAAATAACAATGACAAATGTACCCATTAAACCTTGTATGGGATGCACATCAGTTGGTAGCTCACCTCTCTTATACAGAGCTACCTCTCTTATACGGAAATAAGGAGGAATCAATCTCTAGCTGTGGCGCTAAGAGTAAGAGACAAGAGTAGTGAGTGTGTGGATTCGGTGTGTTAGTATTTACCTTTCAAAAGAAAAAAGAAAAAGAAAAAGAGCTTGTATGGGATCATAAACGACGGGACAAATTTCTTATCAAATTTAAGCAAATACTAGCAACAAAGGCTCGTGCTGAAACCTGGCCTCATTATAAGCATATCTCCAATTTTGATCCATTATTTAATACATATAATTAATGGGAACCAAAGAGGCCACAATTTATAAAATTACAAATACCAATAAGTACTTAATTTATTCACTCTAAACCACTCCTTGTCAAAAAATTTGTTGGATGGCCACCAAATCGACAATTTTCTTAGCAAGTAGCCTTTGATTAGTATTAAATTTGAGTCAAGTTAATTAATGCCGGATCATTTCATTCAAAGGTCTTACATAGAACTCTCTATGGCCAAACATCAATACATTTTCTCATATAGTTACAGATAGTCCAAACCCAAGAGGTACTTTAGAAGGAAAATAATTTTTACCGTGGATGCCATGATATCACTTATACAATACGTGAGTATTATATTTCTCACATAATTTTTTTTTTGTGAGAAAGGTGGTAATTTCTTGGAACGGTATGATGTCAATATAATATAATTTTTTTCGTACAATATACTTGCATGGGCCATAAAGAGTATTCTCGATATCGGTGATACTGGATTGTTTAACTTAAAGAGTATTCTCGATTTAGAGACTCTGGGGAGAGATTTGAGAGTTGAGAGGGTTAAGAAGGAAAGAAAGTGAGATATGAAAGAAAGGCTTATTGTAAGATTGGATTGAGGAAATATTTAAATTTGTAAAGATCGAAGGAGGAAAAAATGTTTTAATAGTAGGGAATATTTTACAGGAGTTAAAAAGGAGGGAATAAAGATAGATTTATTGTGATTAGACAATGCCCTTAAATTTAGTTGTTGGGATATCTGATGCTAACATCTTAAATGTGAGGGCCCCCACCCCTATCTCTCATATAAGATAAGAGATATCTCTCATAAGAGCATCTCCTATATATATATAAATATATATATAGAGCAAGGCTCTCGTAAGCTGAAGCTTAGCTTATCCTAAGTTGGAATAGTGCTGGTATATCTATTTTTTTGCATGATTAAATTGGAAAATCATGTTTTAATTGGATTTACCTTGATTTTGGAGACGATCATCATGCAAAAAATAATGATAATTGACTTTGATTTATGGGACCAATACTGTTTTAGCTTAGGATAAGCTAAGTTTCAGCTTAGGAGAGCTGGCCCATATATATATATATATATATGGGTAATATTTAGGTGAACTAGTTCTCACATATTATATGAGAACTTTTTTATTGGGCCTAATTGTGGGCTCCATTTGGGGATGGGACTAGGGGAGATGGAAAGATCTATGTGAGACCACCCCAAGTATCAAGTTTGACTCCAAACCCATGCCCTAAGCCCTTCAACCGTGGCCCACAAGTTTAATGGCTTCATATTTAAAAAAATATTCTACCCTCAATCCAACGGTTCAGTCCATTCGGATGTGTGTCAATCCTTGGGGTTATTGACTATCAAGTGGTTCCCTATTGGTTGTTAGGTTTGGATGGGTTGATAGTTGGGCCTCTCAAAAAAGTTCTCATATAATAGGTAAGAACATATATATTAAGTCAAGAAAACTCACGTAAACATGCCTCGGTCTACAATGAAATGAGCTCTATCAAATAAAAAGTTTTGAGTCTGGATCCCATGAGTCGTCTCACATGCTTCCCTTGAGTGGGATGTCAGGAACTCCTACATAGGGCCCACTTATTGATAATCTGAAATTTGAATTGTTAAAATCGAATGTCATTCCCTCCGGTGGCATATCATTAAATTTTACTTCAACAGAATTTGGTCTCATAGTAAGATTGAACACATGATTGATAATGTGATTAATGCATATGATTAATAATGCTTAAGATCATACTAATCATATTATTAGTTATGTGATAATTCTTACGGTGGGCCCAATTCTTATCGAAGTAAAACTTGAGGATATGCCACTAAAGGGAAAGACATTAAATTTTAAGATCACATTATCGATAGGTGGGCCCACAAAGGAGTTCCACACATCTTACTTAGGGTCGTGGGAACTGTGTGGGATCAATCACAGATCCAAACATGGGCCTGTCTTTGTGCATTAGAATACGTAGAAATTGAATACACATGATTCATAAGTTAAGTGGTTAAAAATGAAGATAAAAGTTGAATTTCAGAAAAAAAAAAAAAAAACTGAGCATCAAATATAAGGTGAGTTTTCAAAAAAACTGAGTATCTAATAAAAATTTTCTTTTAGGGAGATGGAACCAAAAGAAGATGAGAAATGGTTGCCAAGACATCACTCTAGTAATTAAATACATAGAAAAGTGAAGATCATAATCTACATCTCAACCTTTTATCTTTCACCCTCTTCTCATATCCCTTAAGCCTCACCTCTTTAACAATTATTCAGTAGATTTATTTCATAATGAATTTCTATATATTTTGATGCAAACAAACAGGACCAAAGAGCTTTTATCAATGTCAAGATCCACGGTAAAGAAGAAAAGTTTACACATGGTACCCTATGGTTTGCCTTACTTGTATAGATTATAAGCACCTCGGCATCTCTTTGACAATCTCCAATACAGCTACACACTTGAAGGCTTTGCTTACCGTGTGCAATGGCTTATTCTCAAGCTTCCAAAGTAACTTCTTAACAACGTAACCATGAAATAAAGACATGGTGTAGATCTAGATCTATCCACGCGATGGATGGCGGGCCACGCGATGGATGGCAGGCAAGTCACTCAAGGACCCAACCCCTTAGCTGGAATACCATACCAAAAGAAAAAAAAAAAAAAAGGTTAGCAGTACCATAAAAATTATTTCGTAGGGACCCATAAACACTGTAGCACAGGGACCATGATACCTAGTGGCTTTAAATATGCCGGCCCATATCATTTGCGTCACTCAAAGAGAGAAAAACTGCCATCAACTGCACCATATCCCATGCATAGCAGAGCCCTCCAGGCAAATGGAATAATCAGTATGCACAGATGACTCGAGGAATAAAACAGTACCACAAATTTAACTTTTTTCAAGGTAAGAAATAAACAGTTCCCATCAGGGCCCAAAGGCCAAACTAAATGACCTTGTCAACCAATGAACGAAAATTAACGAAGAGGAGGACCAATTTCTTAGATCTCAAACTGGGAGACAGTTCCAGTTTCTGTTGTGAGGAATGGTAGACAAGCCACCACATGAAAAATTGAATTCATGAAACGGAATGTTTTTATCGTTTTAATTTCACAGTCTATGAACATGGTAAGTTAACCCTGCACTAGACCAAGAAATCTGGTTGGATCAAAATATAGTGGTGATCCAACATTTCTTCCTGAGTAATCAACATCCGACCAACCTTTCCTGAATCTGACACACTCAACCAAACCCACCATCAGTAAATTGGCAGGAGTCTGATATGAGTGAAAATCCGGCCTAAACAACTCACGATGGGCGGATCTGATTCACAGTTTCGATTTACAGAAGTGGCGACAGAGTGTAGATACAGGGCTTCGCATGGAAACTTGCAAAAAACTTTTTTTTTTTTTTTTTGATAACTTGCATGATAAATATGATTAACCAAGGAACCCAAGTTTCATGAATCTAACCTGTTCAATGGAAATCACCTGCTCTAGGACAGAATCAACTGAAAATTCCCTCCATCGCAGCGACTCCCATTCACTTCTCCAACCCAATGGTGGTAGCACTTAGATTGGATCCCTGCCAATTCACGGTGTCCTAAGAATAGTGTGGCCCAAATGCCATGCGCCCAGGTTCGTTAAGCAACTGGAAAATGGCTGAGGCTAATCTCCCAACAAAGTCTAATCCACTGTATTGTGATTGGAATCTAACTCTCAGTAAAGACTTTGGACCCGCATCAAACTCATGTGGTGCTTACGCGTTGTTCCCCGCTAGTCACGAGATATTGGACTCTTAGGCGGATAAAACTTCCTGCAGAGGCATGACTTAACTGGATTGCTTATTTAAGGGAGAAGGGAACTCTTTATTCGATCATCTAGAGATCCAAGCATTCGTAGTGAATTCACTGTGAAGAGAGTACCAATTCTAAGGGGAGAGACAGCAGATTTTATGTAATTCTCATATTGACATTTGCAAGGTCTACCACCGCCGGAGCCGTGACAAGATTCAGTTGGACATCCCATCTGGGACCAACAGGTGCTAGGTTTCATTGAGCAGGTCATGGATTCACAAGAGTTGCACACATCAATGAGAATTTTATCCATAAAACGTTGAAGTTTCAATAGCATTGACAATATGGGACAAGAAAAAGGACCCTGAATTGGACAAGAAGTTTTTATGGTTTACACAATTCAAACAATAGAAAATGACAGACAATAAGCTCATTAAGCAGGAAAACAAAACTCATAATAACAGCCCAGAAGAGAATACTTTATGCATGAACTGATTGAACTAATAGCAAGGAAGCAATTGGGACTGCCATTGAGCATATAATCCAATTGAGTTCCTCAAATCATTAACCTATAAAAGAAAAGCAACTGATCCAATGGTTATGTATCTCCCAATGGATAAAAATGAGAAATCACTATCTTCTTGGATAACATTCCAGTAGAAAGCAAAGTCGCCGCACTAAAGGCCACGTTTATGCTGAGTGACATTTTGCAGGAAAACTAAAGTTTTCCACAGACGTGTGCTAATCCGAAGTTTTCTTGGATCACACATAAACTTATATGTGAGGTAGAACGTAGCTCCAAAGATCAATATTTGCAGTCTGAGTTGCTGTTATCAAACATCTATGACCAATGGCTTAATCCTTTCATCACTGTCTATGCAAACTCAGTGTTACAGACCTTGGCATAGTTACTAAAAAGAAGCAGAAGAAGAGATGCACCCAAACATTTTTTGATTTCAAGAAAAAAACATTTATGTTTGATTTAAAGAAAGCTGAAAGCATGCTTTCCGTCACTCCCTTGTTACAGATAAAAGTGCTAGTACAGTAGCAGCTACAGAACTCTCCTCTGCGCTTCACACATGCATATATAGGCGGGAAAAAAAGCACACTACACAGCTCCATTCTCAAATTCCTTATTTACATTGGGAGATAGACTCGGGCAAGCGCGGTTTTGGGACCCCGACCAAGGACTTGGCCTTCTGAAGTGTAATCCCCACTTTCTCTGTCATATCTCCCATTATTTCAGCAGAAAAGTTCCACTCAAATGCATGGATCAACGACGCAAGGGAGTAATGAACCATGGCCCAGTGGCATGCCCACACACGACCGCCTCCATGTCCCAAATGGCAAGAGCTCAAAGTCCAGACCCTTCACGTCCACCTCACTCCCAAGGAACCTCCCTGGCCTGAATTCATAAGGGTCAGGCCAGACGTTTGGGTCCCTGGCCATGCCCCAAACATTGACAAAGACTATAGCATGCTTGGGCACATGGTAGCCATAGACCTCATGTTACACCCCGACCCGAACTAATCATGATTAAGGCTAATTAATTGAGATTAATGCTAATTAAGTATGGTTAATTGAATTAATGATGGTTAATGACCAAAGGGAGACAAATTAGTCTCAAAAGATGCATTAAGCATAATGGAATGGGCTTACATGAAACTAGGTTAATTGAATTGAGTTTAGGCTCAAACAAAGGAAGACAAGGACTTTTTCATAGATACGGGTTTTCACGTATTTCATCGAATACGGAAATTCTTAATACCAGCGTGTATATCTTGAAGAGTACGTCAACTTTCATAATAGACTCGATTTCATTTGACCTAAAATTGATCAAATGGGCATTCGTTTAACTCAAAATGTAATTAGACTTAATGAAATAGGGTTTTAGTGTGAAAGCTCCTTATATTAGAATGAAATGAGCCCACTTCACTCATTTTCCATTGAGCAAACCCTAGGCATCCTTTCTTCTTGCTCTCTTCCATCCTTCCTCATCAAGTGTAAAGATTAGAAGTGGTTTTTGAGAAGAACTTAATCTTCTTCATCTTCTTCCTCAAGTCATCTTTCATTGTTGAAGGGTATGGAGCTTGAGTGAGAGCCCAAGCCTTCTTCTTTGGACTACAAGTAAGTAGTTGGTGTTTTATAGGATTTTGAAGTTTTATTGGGTGGTCTTGCATGGTTTTTAGCTTGGTTACCTCAAAAAAAGCCATTTGGCATGTTTTCATAGTTTAGGGTTGGAGTTTGGGGAAGATTTGCCTCAAATCAAGTTAAACAAAGAGGGCTTTTGACTAAACTTCAAGAGAGGCAAGTATAAGTATTTACTTGTAAATGGTGTTAGTTATTGTCGAAGTTAATGGAAATTTCATGGATTTGGGCTTTTGTATATTTTCCATTGGATTTTTAGAATGGATTTGTTTTGTGGATTGATGGAATGATTAGAAGTATTATCTTGTGATGGATGTGTTAATGAGGAGTGGATAGGAGGTCCAAATCTTGTGCAGGTTGTGGAATGGTAGTGGAGAAGGAAGAATAGGAAGAAGAAGAGTGATTCGGAATTTCGGGTAGGAATTCTGATGGGTCCGCTCGAGCGAACAGTAGCCCGCTTAAGCGAACACCTTTCTGTCTGGGTCCACTCAAGAGAACAATAAGTCTGTTCGAGCGAACCCCTCTTTGTTTGAGTTTGCTCGAGCGAACTTGAGTCCGCTTGAGTGAACGTGATGCAGAACTGTACGCTAACTGAGAGTAAAATTTTGGCTAATCGATCGGACATAGTGAATTTTGGGTTTTTGTTGGGTTTGAGAGTGTTTTCTATGAATCCAAGTACTCCCTAAATTAGTTTAAAGACTAATTATGAGGTGATTGAGATTATTGAGACTTAAGAACAAGAAAAGGAGAATTTTATGATTAAACCATTAGAAACCATTGTTCTAATAGTTGATTGATTATGGACTAAACCTCCATAGGTGTTAATTACAGGGACTCTAATGTACGCATTATATATATAAATGTGACGTCCATCGAAAATAACACATGCATTTGATAACCAATGATTACACTTGAATGGTTAATTTAAACTAAGAAAGAAAAGAGTGGGAATGCTCATAGGCTAATTCTATCATGGTATTGTATTCCGATCTAATGAGATCGATGTTAATGTTATTCCTTTCATTCATTAAGAATGGAATTACTAAATTGCATTGAGTTTATAAATGGATTCCTTATAACCTATATTGACTTTTGAGTCTAGCACTACATAGCTGTTTATTAATGCTCATATGGAGTTACAATGAATCAATAAATGAATGAATCACTAATCCTACTGCAGTAGATGGACTTGGAAGCGTTCCAGAACTTCGTGATGATACTAGTTGTCCCTGGTTCGGACATTGGTAGATTCCACATTACTTATTGTATCGATAGATACTGACTGATTTCTTCCTTTTGGAAGATGAAATACTGAATGATTCCTTTTTAGACCTGGGTCATGAATGGTGCGCCCTTCCGCTTTGAGCCAAAGAGGAAAATATCGAGGCCTGGGTTATGAATGGTGCGCCCTTCCGCCTGAGCCAATGAATGATTTCTCCCTTTTTGGGAAGATGAAATGAAATGAAATGAAATGAATTTGAATTAAATGAAATGAATGTTATGGTTGTTGCCAATTTGTAATGCCTATTACTTGACTCTAAATGTCTGGGTACTATCACTGTGTACTGTTATTGTACAAATGGTTTAAAGTTGGATATTGATTGTAGGATTGCTAATTGATATATTGCACAGAGTTATTATATGCATTAGTATATGTATTATCATGTGCTATCATAAGATCTGTTTATACATTGTTGAACCGTCGTGTTCACTGGTGTTATTAATGGCATTACAGGCCTGATTGCCAATGCCGGCTTCATAGCGCCCACAGCAGTAGCGGATGAAACTGCTCCGGTTCCTCCAGGAGGATTGATCGAATGGAACGGTCGGGATACCATTTGATATGTGTATCCGAATGCGAAATGGATTAAGAACATTTTGTAGAATTTTTTTAGGGAATGGATTGTTTTGAAATTTGATCGTTTTGGGAGCTTGACTAGTGTCTTCCTGCAATGTATTAAATATGCATGAGTTGACAAGATGACAAATGATACATGTATAAAGAACTTTATTTTGTATACATGTAACATCGTAAATTGATGATGTCAATTATAAATATTTCCGCAAAATCGTGTAATGGATAGGTATTCGTGAATGTTTATCCCTTGTGAATTCCGAATTAACTTCGGTTAATTTGGAGTTTACGGGAGTAAGTATGGGATCACGGCTTGGGATTATCGTACTTCGGGCCTGGGTCGTGACACCTCGCAGGCTTCATTGGTGCGGCGTGGGATGAGGAGTGGGACTCCAGGGTGGAGCCTGAGTACTTCTTTGACTGCGGCTTGGAAGTAGGTGACCGCTTGGGGATGTCTGTCTCTTCCACGAACCGGTCCTTGCCAACTACTTGATCCAGTTCTGCCATTACCTTCTTGTATACATCAGGTCTTCGCAAGATTTCGGGCATACCCCATTCGACTGTGCTTGAGGAAGTGTCAGTTCCCACAACAAACATGTCCTGGAAGCCACAAGTTACAGCAATTTCACTTGTTTCAGTTGGAGATATTACATTGGATGGATAAAAGCCACTTCAAATCATTTATATTTGTAGTCTGAGTCGCTGTTATAAGAAGTCTATGACCAATGGCTTAGTCCTTTCATCACTGTCAATGCAAACTCAGTGTTCCTGACCTTGGCATAGTTACTAAAAAGAAGCAGAAGAAGAGATGCACCCAAACATTTTTTGATTTCAAATAAAAACATTGTTTGATATAAAGAAAGCTGAAAGCATGCTTTCCATCACTTCCTTGTTACAGATAAAAGTGCTAGTACAGTAGCAGCTACAGAACACTCCTCTGCGCTTCACACATGTATATATATATAGGCGGAAAAAAAAAAAGAGCACACTACACAGCTCCATTCTCAAATTCCTTATTTACATTGGTAGATAGACTCGGGCAAGCGCGGTTTTGGGACCCCGACCAAGGACTTGGCCTTCTGAAGTGTAATCCCCACTTTCTCTGTCATATCTCCCATTATTTCAGCAGAAAAGTTCCACTCAAATGCATGGATCAACGACGCAAGGGAGTAATGAACCATACGATGGCCCAGTGGCATGCCCACACACGACCGCCTCCCGGTCCCAAATGGCAAGAGCTCAAAGTCCAGACCCTTCACGTCCACCTCACTCCCAAGGAACCTCTCTGGCCTGAATTCATAAGGGTCAGGCCAGACGTTTGGGTCCCTGGCCATGCCCCAAACATTGACAAAGACTATAGCATGCTTGGGCACATGGTAGCCGTAGACCTCGCAGGCTTCATTGGTGCGGCGTGGGATGAGGAGTGGGACTCCAGGGTGGAGCCTGAATACTTCTTTGACCGCGGCTTGGAAGTAGGTGAGCTTGGGGATGTCTGTCTCTTCCACGAACCGGTCCTTGCCAACTACTTGATCCAGCTCTGCCATTACCTTCTTGTATACGTCAGGTCTTCGCAAGATTTCGGTCATACCCCATTCGACTGTGCTTGAGGAAGTGTCAGTTCCCGCGACAAACATGTCCTGGAAACCACAAATTACAGCAATTTCTCGTTTCAGTTGGAGATATTACATTGGATGTCTAAAAGCCACTTCAAATCAATTTTTATAAAGTCAATGAGCTTTAGCATTTGTGGTAGGAGTGTTGTTTCTAAAATTGAGGGCCCTATGTTCGTTGAGTGTCTCAGTACTGAATTCCTAGGAATTCATATTCATGAGATCGCTGTTCAAGTAGCATTGAGGTATGGTGTCTTCTTTCACATTGAGAGCACACATACTTTGCTCAATAGCCCAGATGTAGTTAAGACATCATTTTTTTGGGGATTTGACTTACTATGATGATACCTATGTAGACACTTCCCACCTGTTAGTAAACTACTTGATTTGCAGATTTTCCCAATATTCTTTTCAATTTTATAGGAAGGTATTTCTAGAAAACAAGCTAACAATTGTCTCTACATGTCTCAAAACTGCATGTCTCGATACTGGGTCACAGATCAAGGGATGAGGACGATACGATTGACTTGAAATTTTAATGCATTTGAATACTTCCACCTCTTCCCTCATCTATAATTGACGGAGCCCTGGGCTCAACAAGTTGTCTCACACGGTCTCCGGTGCGAGCACGCACCCAAACATATAATACTCAAACAGTAAATAGATGAGGACGAAACATGACATGATCGACCATGTTTTGAACGCAAAAGACAAAGAAATATTAAGGAAGTATGTAAACGAGACAAAACCATTGAAAGCTGACATTTCACCAACCCAAGTGCTGGTCCGCCCATTTGATTTTTTAAACCAAAATGACAAGGCCAACTGCCCCACTCCACAAACAAAGGTTCCCCTGCCTTTTGAGAAATAATGTCGATCCTCATCCTCTGCTTTGACTTGGAGGAATTCTTGAGTTAGGAGTTAGAAGGAGTCCATAGGGGGGCCCATCTATTGAAATTTCCGCTCAGTTGCAGTTCTCAGCACCTTATATATTTTATTCTATTCTGAGTTGTTCCCACGGTAAAATTGATTCTTTAATAAAAAAATGTGATTAATGAAAATGCAAAATTGTAAGAATCATGTTTTTAATTAGATGGTCAATCTTAGGCAGGACCAACTTTATTAAAGTAAATTTGGGGATAGTCTGCTGGAAGAGGGTTATTTTGAATGACTCAGATTTTCAATATGTGGGCTTCAATACCGGTTTCTGCTCCAACTCAAGATCCGGGCTCAATATGCTTTTTAATCGTACAATGTGACCCCACTTGTTATCATCATGTATTCATTTGGTCCCATACAAAGAAGGGTGTGCTTTAAAAAAAGAATATACAGGGTTTTCTCTGTTTTTTTTAAAATAATCTCAATTATATATGGGTAATATTTAGGTGAGAACTAGTTATTACATATAATATGAGAACTTTTTGAGGAGTCCAACTAGTAATCCATCCAAACCTAGCAACTTATAGAGAGCCCCTTGATAGCCACTAATCCTAAGGATTGGCACATATTCGAATGGACTGAACCGTTGAATGGAGGGTTAAATATTTTTTTTAAATATGCAGCCATTAAACTTGTAGGCCATGGATGAAGGGGTTAGGGGTATGGTTTTGGGTTTAGACTTGATACTTGGGGTGGACTCATATAGATCTTTCCATCCCTCATGGCCCCATCCCCAAATGGGCCTCACAAAAAAGTTCTTATATAATATGTGAGAACTAGTTCTCACGTGAATATTACCGATTATATATATAAATATATATATATATATATATATATATTTATATATGTGAAGGGGAAAGAGAGAGTGTGGAGCCTACTTACTGATAGCATTCCTTTGATATCCACCCTAGAGAACTCCTTCAATTCATCATCATTCTTCTTCTCACTCCTGTAATCCAAGAACACGTCCAACATATCCTTCCTCCCATTCTCATTAATATCGACCCCCTTGTTCTTCTCTTCCAACCTCTCATCAATCAACTTCTCAAAAAAATCATCAAACCTCTTCACCACTTTCCACACTCTCCTCTTCAGCCCCTGTGGATCCAATACCTTCAACGAAGGTATCAAATCGGCAAGGTTAGGTGCTCCCACCACCTCCAAAATCTCCCACACCATCTCCTTTAGCTCTCTCCCTTCCTTCTTAGTGTTGTCAAACAGGTTCTTCGAGCATACAAGATTGCTTATCAGGTTGGCGGAGACGATGAAGGTTGAGTCCGCAATATTTATTGGTGTGTTCGTTTGCCATGAAGAGTATAACTTTTTGAGGAGACCATGTACCTGGTGGTGACAAGGGAACAACCAATTCTGATGAAACGGAGCATTTTACAAATAAAATAAAAGGCTATGAATAATAAAGTGGTTAATAAAAACTTGTCAAATCAAAATTCAAGTTCATAAAATACAGACTTTGCAGATTTCGCATAAACTGTAATAATAAAGTTATTAAGAAGAAACTTGTCAAATCAAATTTTGAGCCTATAAAGTACATTACCTGTAGCTTGCGAGCAGGCTGTAAGAGTTCAATCGAGCGAGAGGAGAAGAGCTCAGTTGTCAATATCTTGCGGAGCAACCTCCACCTTGCACCATAAGGAACGAAGACGAGCGACGTGGCATCATAGGTGATGCAGCGCACGGCCTCGGTGATGGTACGGCTGGAAAAGGTGGTGTCCTTGTGTTTGAGGAGCTCTTTGGCGACCTCCGGCGAGGAGATGACGATGGCGGGTTTCTGGCCCATTTTGAGGCTGAAGAGCGGGCCGTAGGTGGAGGAGAGCTTGTGTAGGTCTTCATGAAGACGATTGGTGAGGTAAGGGAGGTAGCCGAGGACCGGCCATCCGATGGGGCCCGGTGGAGAATTGCGCCAATTCCGACGACGGAAGATGATGGGAAGGATGAAGAAGGCGAGTAAGGAGGCGACGATTGAGAGGGTGGTGGAGAGATGGAGGGAAGTGATGTGGGTGGTGGTGGCGGAGAGGAGGCGGTGGAGGTGGTCCATTGTGTGCAGCGCCGGTTCTTGCATTCTCTTTCTCTCTGATCTTCCTAATGAGGTGGTTCGGTTAGTAGTTCCGAGTGGATCCTACCACTACAGAGATGGTGTTGTGTTTTTATCTATGGATTTGGGTAGTGAGATTACTAGGATGTCCTTCACGTGGGAGTGAAATTATGAAGCTGCCAACGTCTTCAGGTGTGGCGAATGAATCGAGTTGCAGTATATAAGTTTACCAAAATGGCCCTGTCCCAATTTTGAGAGTTTAATTTTGATTGACCAAAGAATGCTGCCTAATATGTCCAATGGTTCTTGTGAGCAGACCATGCAATCCATGGAGAGTTCTTAATTTGAAGGAGTAGAACTACACATTTGGGGCTCGATTGTTGAAAATCCGTGTCACTCGAAATGAATGCCTCACAATATAGGAATGTCCCAAAATTCTGCCTTTCGGTAGGATTTGGTCAGATTTGGTCACATTGTGAGATTGACCCCATGATGAATAACATGATTAACATAATCTTATGAATTATCAATGATAATTATTAACCATGTTACTTGTCGTATTGTTAATCTTATGTTAAGGCCAACTCTTAATAGATTAAAATTAGAGGACATCTCATATAAAGCAAGAGCACTCATTTTGAGCGGCTTATATCTCTAGTAGGTGGGTTCCAATTTAAAGTTTTACTCCCTCGACTCAAGAGTACTTTAAGTTGGAGAAAATTGATGGAGAAAAATGTTTACACAATAGAACTTTCAACTGGCTCAATTTTTTTGCCATCATTCAACCCCACACACCCCCCCACCCCCCCCCCCCCTTCCACTTTCAGGAGGCATTTGTGTAGAGTTCATTAGAAGTTTCATAAACATGAAATCTCATTAGGTATGAACAAATAATACGATTAATGTGATTCGAACACCAACAGAGGGTTGGATCTAAAGAGGGATTTACAACTTCTTGAACATTTTTCCTTTCTCTCTCGCAAAGAGATAGAAGCCGAGAGAAGGCTAGGCAAGGAAGTAACACATTCTTTTATAGAGAGAGAATCCTCCCATCAAGATAGGTATTCAAAGTGTAAGGCCAAAATTTGTCAGGCGGCAGAATTATAGCGAGCAAGGCGCATTGAGCCCAGTTGGATGTAGACTCTAAGTGAAAATTTGAGATAAACTGTTATTCTGAGCGTATTAATATTAGGAGACTCTTGCACAGATTTGGAGCTATATATTGGGTGTTTCTCACAACCTAAAGAGACACAAATCATCTCTTAAGTTCTGAATTAGCGATCTAATTGAGAGAAATTTTTTTTAGAGATTTATTGAAGAGTTGTGCTGCCAAGTACTCTAGAGAGCCAGGGTT
Source organism: Persea americana (assembly GCA_029852735.1). Classification (NCBI taxonomy): domain Eukaryota; kingdom Viridiplantae; phylum Streptophyta; class Magnoliopsida; order Laurales; family Lauraceae; genus Persea; species Persea americana. Next base: position 50,812,626 of record CM056819.1, read on the forward strand.
TTTTTGCATCCTTGTAGAAGATTATCTTCTTGTGTAGAAGATTCAAGGAGTCAAGCGTAGGATTGAGTCTGTTGCAATCAACGGTATGAAGTCATTGAAGCGTAAAGTGACACAAGGTAACTTCAGTCCTTATGTATGAAATATTTGGGTATGAAATCTGAGTTTCTTATAATTGCGAGATTCATAATGTTTGATTATTGATCCAGTTCGAATCTGTGGTTTTTCACCCAGTTAGGGTTTTCCACGCTAAATCTAATGTCTTTGTGGCGTGTGCTTGTTATTTTATTTCCGCTATGATTATTGTTTTTGCACACTATTGGGCTGATTTATTGAGTAGACCAACCTAGAGATCTCATACCCTAAACTTTCACAAAGTTTTTTGAAAACTTGCCTTTCCAAAGTGATGATGGGAAAGACTTTGATTTGAATACCTGTCTTAATGGGAGGATTTTATTTCTATAAAAGAATCTATTAGTTACTTCCTTGCCTTGATGGGAGGTGCTCAATTAGGGAGACATGATTGGAGAGATTTTGACTTGAATACCCGCATTAATAGGATGATTCTCTCTTTATAAAAGAATCTCTTAGGACATGCTTAGCCAACGTCCCTGCTAGGGAGAGAAATCCATCACCTAGAGGATATTTTACTTTTCCTATACAATGTTATTCTCGGTGAGGACTTTTCCCATACAATTCCAGGTTTGGCAAACACAAGGAATATGAGGATTTATGAAAAAAAAAAATTCGGCCTTAACACAGGCTCGGGTCCCAACAAACAGATCTCTACTATATTTCAATCACAGTGTTTAAACTAATAATTAATCCTAAATCCAATTAAGAATAACCAAACCACACAAAGATAAGGACACATGATTTATACGTGGAAAACCTTACTTAGGGAAAAAACCACGGGCCTTATCGTCTAGGCCAACAGACAACTAAGCACTATAAATCGAAAGTTACAAGAAGACTTATAACCCTTTCCCAGTTGCTAACTCAACCTAAGGACTGCTTTGATCTTGCCGATTGCTCACCGTGTACCTTCACCGCGCTTGAACCAACCACCTTGAATGCCTCTCCAAGATGAATCCACTTCAGAAAAGTAGAAAAAAAACCTCTAAAGACTTGAACTTCAGCACAACAACTTGAAGCTTTGGAGCGAAAAAAAATCTCTCAATATATCTCTTGCTTTTTGGATGGGAGAGTGGTACCCTAGAGTTGAGAGAGGAAGGCCATATATAGGCTTTAATTCGTGCATAAATACTTGTAGATCAAGTAGGACTCAAAAAAGTAATTTGAACCAAATTAGAAGGCAGTTTCCTGTTCAAAACGGACTTTCTGCTCACTGACCGCTCGAGCGAATAAAGGTGCGCTCGAGCGGATGAGTTACTACCACTCGTTCGCTCGAGTGACCACAGATGGGTCGAGCGATCACCAATTCTTGATGTTGCACGGAACTGTCTGTTAAGAAAACAACTCTTCCATGTTGTTGCACAGTTCCATAGGCTTTTTTTATTCTATAATCTTTTACTCCTTTTTTTTTTTTTTTACTCCTTTTTAATCCAAAAGCAACCATCATGTCTCTTAGATGATTGGACACGTTGGAGACAAATCCTAAAGCTTGTTTTCTTTGATTTTTTTTCGTTTCCTATGCCTTTGGTGTTTCCCATGCATCATGAGAAAAGTCTTATGCCATTGCAACTAGCATGCCGACATGAGGTCATCAAAAACTTCATGCCATTTCAACAAAACGTGTGCTGGCAACTCATCATATGGTGGCCCCGCCATGAAATCCCATATGGTGGTCCACATGTGATGGCTATGTGAAGCTCCACGGTACAAATCCTATCACCAACTTTCTTGAGTAGTCCCACTAAAATTACAATTATAAATCCCATGTTTTGTCCAATACCCAATGAATTTGCCAATACTAATTATAATCGGATTATAATCCTTACAATTTATCTATACTATATCCAACTTTTAAGAGTTTGTTGCCATTTTCTCCCAATCCATAATGAATCAAGCCCTAACATTTGAGCGCCTAGCCTTCTAGAATTGATGGATGGTTCAGATCTTGCAAATGGGACCCATAAAAAAAATTAGGGTGTGGAATTTTTTGAAAACATCTCAAAACTTATAAAGAATCAATGGTTGGAAATTGTTCACATAGTCGTTTTGGACTTTACTATCAAGATTAATGTTTAGATCTTAAAATTGGGACTAGTAAGGTTTGTTTCCATAAGAAAAAAGGGCACCTTCTTATTACCGCCTTTGCTAATGTTCATTGGTGTTCGAGTATTTTTTCCTAGGAGAGGAAGTCCAACGAGCAAGAAGTTTTTGGCAATTTTTTCATGATCCATGTTGAATCAAGTTGCCAAACTTGGTCAAGTAGTTGTTTTAGGCCAACTAAGGAGATAAAGCGGTTTGAATTTTGAAAAAGGGGCCGAAGAAGTAAAAAATGATGATCCAACGGTAATGACTTTTTTGTTAGTATCTCAAAATATACGAGGGATCAACGGCTTATATTTTATCACATATCCGTGTTGGACCTTCTTAATAAGATTGGCGGTTTAGATCTTGATTGTGGGACCTATTTGGTAGATCCCCACAACAAAAACTGGCAACCCATTTATTATAGTTAGGTTAATGTCGCAAGCCTTTCAGCACTTCCGTAGAGAGAGAAGATCGGATGGGGGAGGTGGGATCCTAACTTTCAATGCAATGGGTGACTTTTATGGTATTTTATTGATTACTCTTATAAAGCCTGATCTCTTACCAAACGTCCTCGCAAGCAAGGAAAACCGGAGAGGATTCCACTCCTCAGGCAGTTACCAAACATGCCCTTAGTTACTTCCTTGCCTTGATGGGAGGGTTCTCGGCAAGTATTAAAATCAAAATCTCTCTAATCATGTCTTTTTAATTGAGCACTTGTAAAGGCAAGTTTTTAAAGAACTTTGATTATGAAAAAATATCCTTTAATGGATGTTCTAGAAAGAAGTGGGCCCTACGTGATCCTGTGGGCCGCACTCACTCAGTCCAACAGAGCCTGCATTTCTTCTTCCATGGCACTAAAAGTCCGACCTCGCCAGGTATGGATTTCCTTCTCTTTCGTCTCTGCGCCAAACTACGTCGAAGAAGGTGCTGGACTTTCTCCTCCCCTTTCTGCAACAAATCTAGCTGCACAAACGCAACCTCAAACTTACCCTTGATAGGAATCATACCAACTCCCACTCCCATAGCCCTTGCCAGTGGTTGATCCCCGGCATGGTGGTTTACCCTTTCCTCTTTTCTCTCCGGGCCACTGGGCTAACATTGACATGGTGGTTTACCCTTTCCTCTCCAGGGCCACTGGGCTAACTCAACAGAAAAAAAACAGAAGAAAAAAATAAAATAAAAAATAAAACCTTGATGAGGGGTGAAAAGGGAATTTTAGAGTTGATGAAAGCAAACGGCACGAGGGCGCATGTGGACCCGTAAAGCTTACTAATTTCGTAATTTTCTCAAAGGTGATGACGGCTTTTTGTTGACTGGACCATGGAAGCAAGGACCTCGTGGGAAATTGCTTGTCTTATCCTAATCTCTCACCTCCATTGCTACTCTACTCTTACTCTCACCATGTGAATCGCGTGGGGGCTTCACATCAAGCATCATGGTGACGGTTGATCAATCTCTGGTCGGCCATGTCGTCAACAACAAATATCATAGTTGATTCGACCCACCAAACGTCCAACTCATGAACATTTGTTTGTTGAATCTCTTCATCCATTCCCAACAATGTGGCAAATGGTGTGTCATCCTCACAAAAACAATTGATTAAACTTTAGAGTGATCCTACCTACACACTTTAAAAGGCTCTCCACACACTATATATTTTTTTTAAATAATAAAAATAAAAATTTCCTAAACTACTCTTCTCCCTCTTTTCCCCCTCTCTCCCTCTCCCTGCTCCGGCAACCCGACCTGCCACAGCCACCCTGCGCCGACGCCGCCCACCGCCTCCCTGAGCTGACCCATCTCCCTCTCCATCTCATTCCCTATCCTTGCTCCCAGTTCTTTTTGCACCCACCCGCCCTCATCCCCATCCCCAGCCCACCCCCAGCCCTACCCCCACCATCATTTCAGTGTCGCCGAAGCAGAGGGAGAGAAAGGGAAAGAGAGAGAGGGAGAGAAACAGGAGGGGAGAGAAGGAGGGAGAGAGGGAGACTAGGCTGGGGATGCTCTTGCACATCCTGAACAAGTGGGAGCAACACCAACACCCTCGCCGCCACCTCCTACGTCCCCACCGCTGTTGACTTCTGCAAGGGAGACTCCGTCATCTTCACAAGGGTGCCCATGCATCTGGCCAACACCCGCTTGCGCTTGTCGGCCAGAGAGAGGTTGCAGATAAGGGAAACAGAGATATGCTGCAGCTCCGTGCTGCCCCCTTGCCTGATTAGCTCTGCCAGCTGAGGCAGGAATTCGGCGGCGGAGGGGGATGAGGAAAGGGCCCTCGTCGTTGAGGTAGAGAGGGCGTAGATGGCCCAAAGGGCATGCTCAATCGTCTCAGGGTTTGGGGCTTCCTGAAGCAGAGGGATGAGGGATTTCGGGCTGGGCCAGCGAGGGGAGAGGGGGAGAGAGGAAGAGAGAGGGAGAGAGAGGAGGAGTTGGGGAGAGGAATGGGGTTGCTGGAAAGGGGGAGATGGGTCGGCGCAGGGCAGAGGTGGCGGGGTCGGCGGCTGGCGGGGGAGAGAGAAAGGGAGAGGAAGAGAGTGAGAGGGATTAGCATCGGGCGGAGGTGGCCGGAGCAGGGAGAGGGAGGGGGAGAGAGAGGGGAGGAGAGGGAGAGGGTGAGGGGTAGTTAGGAATTTATTTTATTTTATTTTTTAAAATGCAGTGCGTGGAGAGCCTTTTGCAGTGTGCAGGTAGCTGCTCTCTAAACTTTATTAGCTGATTCTAAGTGCCGGCACAACACATCCCTTCAGTTGTGCCGTGCCATGTCGGCATGCCTAACGACACAGCTCAGCCCAACATGGCCCACTGGCACGACAAAGCTCGTGTCGTGCCCGGCCTTGTCATTTTTTCCTTGCCTTCGTGTGTTGGGTTTTCGTGTCGGGCTTCTAATGTATTGTGTATTCATTTTTAGGTTAAAAAACTCAAAAAATACATAAAAAAGAGTATGACACAAATTTAAGTGGTTCAGTTAAACTCAACCTACTCAACTTATTAGAGAACCATTTGGATATTTTCTATTGAAGGTTTCTCAAGAGGATTATCTTCAAAATCTTTATAGTTTTTATAGATAACAAAAAAAAAAAAAAATGAAAAAGTAAAAGACTATATTGGAGGGGTAAAATGATCAAAATGCACAACATAGGATCGATTTGCACACATCGACCATACCTGGGTCGTGTCGTGCCTACAGGCCTGGGTATCAAGGCCCGACACTGCCCGTGCATGCGGGCCGTGCCGGGGCCTGTTGACTGCTTTGACTCTTCTAATTCTAACTATCGAACCACCTTGGTGTTCGATCACTTGGGTGAGTGGCATAAGGCGTAAGTTTGCTCTCCTATTAGTGTGTTCGAATCCCTCCCCAAATTTGCCCGGTGGAAGTGTGTGTGGGTTTCATGCATGCTCCCAAGGGAATAGACGTGTCGGGTTAAATACCACAAGGAACTTTCCTCATAAGAAAAATAAAAAAAATTCTAACTATTGAAGCAGTGGACCTTCATGAATGGATGGAAACATCTAATTGACAAAATCTTTTTGTAATTGTAGGCGGTAAAAACGACACCTACTTAGATTGAGATTAGATCGGGGTAGACTTCTTAGGACAGGGAATGCTGAACGCCAAGAACCTGAAACGGAAGGAGAAAGGCTAAAGTCAGAGCCCCTGGCTGCCGCGAGCCGAAGGCACTCCGATGCCTGAGTTAGTTCTGAGGAGACTAAACAGGAGGAGGAGGAAGAGAATGAAACAGTGTGTAGTATTCAGAGCTGTATGCTGCGTATTGCGTACCTTTCATGGGACCAATCCCATGCGTATATATAAGCGAGCGTTCCTTGTTCATTCTCTCTGTGAGTGGGGGTAGGTGAGGTGAGGTCCCATCGGTCCTTACCCTGGCTGGCTGCAGTGGGTAAAGTGGGCAACGTCCCATCCTCACTTTCCATGCATTCAGTCAGTTGACGTACAGGGCTGATAAAGCAAACCTCTTATCGCCATAAATGAGCGATCCTATCGTCATAAATGAATGCTCATATCTGTCTGAGCGCGCCGTATTTCCAGGAGGGGGGTGGCGGCCAATTCTGACTCTAGCATTCTAGTCTGAGACCATGGACGGCTCGGCCGTGGTGCGCCTACATACCGAGCTGGAACCTGTGCCGAGCTGGAACCTGATCCGAGCTGGAACCTGATCCGAGCTGCCGGACCACTGTGCCGCGCTGGGACGGTTTTGACCGAGCTACCGAGCTGAGGGATTTACCGCGGAGGCCGAGGTGATTGGCGAGTCTAACCGTAATCCTCGCTTAACTTCGTCATTACGGTGTTTTACCCACACAATTTCCCCCTAGCTTTTGACTTCTGAGAGCCCTCTAGCTCGAGGAGGTCGGAAGCTTGATGACCGTACAGCCGGCTCCGCCACCGAGCTCGAGTGAGGGTTATCGTCATGAGGGAAATACCGGGGCGAGGGAGCTTTGGATCAGGAGGGTCCCTTTCGAGATGTCCCCTCGCCTGTCCTGGATATTTAATAGCCTTCGGATATCGCGCTAATGGTGGCACGTGTACCTTCTCTTAGCTGTCTCGCAATTACTTCGAGGAGACGTTAGGGCTGCGTAACGGGACGTTAGGGCTGATTGAGGGGACGCCTCTTAAAGGCTCTCCTCGAAAGTCGAGTCGACGCCCCTGGGCCCTATAAATCAGAGCGCCTCCCCCGTCTTCACTTTCCTCTGCTTTCTTTGCACTTCTACTGCGCTATGCAAGAGAACTTCTCCGGCGCCTGCGACTTCCGACGATCCTGCTTGTGCAGTCCCCATTCGTAGGACTCCTTTCCGCTTCCCTCGTCTTTTCTTTTAGATAGGTCCTCGTCTGAGTCGAGAATGGGAGTCTATAGACATTTGTTAGGGGACCCAGGTTCCATAGATCATTTTAGGGGTTTATACAAGGTCCCCTCCAATGTGGAGATCAGGCCGGATACCCCAGACGACGGCCTCACCTATCGCGACGGCTGGATGCCGTTTTGGCTGGTCTCCGTCGTGGAGGGAGGAGTCCGCTTCCCCCTGCACCCACTGGTTCGGGACTGCCTCCGAGAGTGGAGGTTGTGCCCATGCCAGCTACTCCCCAATGGATATAAAATCATAATGGGGGTAGTGCGGCTCAACCAGATCCTGGAAATCGGCCTTGGTGTCCCGGATATCGAGAACACGTATGACCTCTGCAAATCCGCAGAAGGGGATACTTATTACCTCCGGCTGAGAGTCCGCCGGACTGGGTTCGTGACCGCGCTGGAGGACTCCAATAGGTACGCGGGCGAAGACCGAGTGCTCGTCAGAGGAGGATGGGAGTTCGGTGAAGCAGAGCCTGCTACCACGGTCCGGGTCCCCCGAAAAATAGGAATTCCTCCAAGTAAAGGCCGGAGTTCTTTCGGTTTGCAGTTCTTTCCTTTCTTTCTCTGTCTGGCTCCTGATATGATTTTGTCTATGCAGATTTCCGCGAAAAGAGGGAGCTCGCGCGAAGGAACCGCTGGAAGGTGAACAGCGCGTGGCATGAGCAGGTAAGGAACTACCGCGGCCACAACTGTCGTGCTGCGTGGTCTCTCCTGGGGTACGTGCCCCACTACAGGTCCTTCAACACCTCCCGAAAGGTATCGGGGATAGACTCCGTGCTGAGCGGGGAAGGCGCGAGTCAAACAGAGACGACCGTGGTACCAGGCTCGGCTGTGGTGACCGTTGCGCTTCCCGCCGGTCGTCCGGTTGAGTCGGCAGAAGGTGCTCCAGCAGTCTCCGCCGCGGGGCCTGCCGGGACTTCGAGAGCCAGGCCCCTGCCTTCCCGAACGAGGCTAGTAGTTTCCAGTTCGGAGGAAGAAGAGGAAGAGGAAGAGGGAATGTTGCGCCAGCGCGGGCGACGCTATGCCGCAGAAGACCTGTCTGCGGCGGCCTTCGGGGATATCGGGGGCGAAGCCCGGGATCCTTCTCAGGCAGTGGCTCTGACGCCTCCGGCATCTGCGGGTGGCACTCTTGCCCCTGTTGCCGAGACGGTATGTATAGCCGCGGCCGTGGCTGCTCGGCCTGGGGAGGCAGAGGTCAGCTCAGCTCCGCCTCCGGTCGTCGTCGTGGACGACGCGCCCTCTGAAGGTGCCGTGGGGGCTGGAGGTCGGGCTCGCTCCCCCGAGGTTGCTGAGGGCGGGCGACCCGAGTAGAGGGCAAGAGTCGAGGCCTCGCCTGGCCCCTCCTCGCCTCCGCCTGCCGGAAGGACGATCTTGCCTCCTCCTATGGCTTCGTGGAGGCCGGCCATCGAGGAGGTTTTGGGGAGGCCGCTGGCCGAAACAGACCGCGCAGCCGATCCCCAAGTTGTCGCAGCGCTCGGACGAGCCTGCGCCCTTCCTCAAGACATGGCGAGGTGGGCCGCGATGGACAACGAGTCGCTCCTGCTCTCCTCGATGCGATCCCTGGTGTCGGTAAGTGCAGTATTTTTTTCTTAGTTTTCAGTCCGGTGTTGCTTTATTGACTTCTGGTCCTCATTTTGCAGCTGTTGCAGAAGTGCCAGATAGGCATTGAGAGGCTCGATGAGGCCGAGGCGCTGGCAGCGGAATGGGTCGTTGAGAGGGACGAGCTGCGGGCGTCCGTGGCGTCTAAGGACGCGACGTTGGCAGAGGTGGCGGCCAGGAATGCCGGTCTCGTCTTTGATTACGAGGAGTCGAAGGTCGAGGTCGGGCGCCTCAAGGACGAGCTGGCGGAAGAGAAAAGCCAGAACCTCCACCTTGCCACCGAGCTCGATGATCTTCGGATCGCGGCAAAGCGACTGGAAAACGACCTGGAGAGCGCGAAGGGGACAAACCGGAAGCTCCTCTCTCAGCGGAACCAGGCGCAAGGTTCCCTGGAGATGGCGCTGAGGGAGAAGGCGGCCGAGATTGAGTCTGCCCTGGCAAAACAAGAGGCCAGGCTCAAGGAGGAGTTCCTCGCCGAGCATGACTCTGTCATGGAGGGGGAAGTCTGCAGGCTGTCCGCTGAGTACAAGGCTCAGTTGCCGGGAATCCGGGACCGAGCCTGGGAGCTTGGGTGGAAAGCAGCCTTGAACAAGGCTGGGGTCGCCGAGGATAGCCCTCTCTTCCTGAATCCCCCAAGATTTTCCTGCTCGGACTCGGGACTTGCGGCCGAGTCTCAGGCTGCCGACCTTCCCTCGCAATCGTGTCCGGAGGCGAACGCTGCTCCCGGGGCGCCTGAAGAGGCTCCTGCTGCCAGCGCTGATCCCGAGGGCTCCCAAGTGCGCCCGGTCGTTGAGGCCCTTCCTGAAGTCGTCGCGGTCGTTCCCGAAGCTACCCCGACCGCTCCCGAGGCCAGCGCGGTCGTGGCCGAGGTCCCTCCAGAGATAGACTGTAATGTTGAGGCTGCAGCCCTCTGAGGCTTTTGTAATTTTTTCTTTTCCATTCGTCTTGTAATCAAGAGCTTTGATTAATAAAGGATTTGAAACTTTGCTCGAATTCTGGCTGCCTTTCTGTTTTGTCTTTATTAACATGTGTGGCTGGCCTTAATGTCGCATCGCCTCTCTGTTTGAGTTGTTGGTCCGGATAGCCGAACTCCGGATCATTCTTAGAATTGAAACATCCGCCACTGACCGAGACCCGGTCCATGAACCGTGGTCCCCATCTGCTGTTTTGTACCCATAATCTCCCCCCCAGCTTTTGGCCTGTGAGCTCCTTGGAGCAGGTCGGAAGCTGAGTGGTTTAGTCAGGCTGGTACTGCCGCTAATCTGTTAATAGTGCCCGGTGTGCGCTGTACTGCCGAGACGGTGGAGTCTCGGTTTGGTGGGGACTCCTCTTTTTCTTTTGCTGACGTGGAGTGCCGCATTAAGTGCTTTTTGCCAGTCGAGGCAGCTGTCCTTTCGTCTGTCGAGGCATTTATTTTCTCGTAGGGCGCGGCATTTAATAGTCCTCCGGAAATGCGGCGCCATTGCCACGTGTCGCCTCTCCGAAGGGCGGGCAATCATATCTGCGGGACGCTTGGGCTGCCCGAGACGACGTTAGGGCTATTCGAGGTAGGGCTGCGTTGATGGCTTCTCTCGAAATCTGAAACGGCGCCTCCATCCCTTATAAATTAGGGCACCTTCTCCGTCTTCCTTCTGTTCGATCCTCAGAATCCCTGCTGCAATCTGCTGAAGAACAGTACTATTCCCGTAGCCTGCGACCACTCTGTTCGCACAGCCTTTCATCGTAGGACTTCTTCCCTCTGTCTTCACCCTTTCCAGTAGGTAGTCCTCTCTCTAGGGTAGAAAATGGGCATTTACAGGCATTGGCTGGATGACCCACTGTCCATAAGCCTATTTAGGGAGGCATACCAGGTCCCTGCGACCGTAGAAGTTAGGCCAGACGGCCCTGACGACGGTTTCACATACAGCGACGGCTGGATGCCGTTTTGGCTGGTGTCCGTCGTGGAGGGAGGAGTCCGGTTCCCCCTCCACCCACTCCTCAGGGACTGTCTCCGGGAGTGGGGGTTGAGCCCCTGCCAGCTGCTGCCCAATGGGTACAAGATCATCATGGGAGTAGCGCGGCTCAACGAGATATTGTCCATCAACCTCGGTGTCCCGGACATCGAGGAGGTGTACGACCTCTGCAAATCCGCAGAGGGGCATACGTACTACCTCCGGCTAAGGCTCCACCGAACTGCCTTCGTGACCGCACTGGAAGACTCGTATAAATACGCGGGGGAGGACCGTGTCTTCGTCCGCGGGGCATGAGAGTTCGGCGAGGCGGAGCCCAGCACCACAGCCCGGATACCACGCAGAATAGGAGTCCCCCCAAGTAAAAACCGAAGGCCCCCTGGAGTTTGTATTTTAATCATGTTTCTTTCCTTCTGTTGACATCGTTCTGTTTCTGCAGGTTTTCGACAGAGGAGGGAGCTTGCCAGGAGGAACCGGTGGAAGGTGAACAGTGATTGGCACGAGAAGGTGCGGAAGTACCGCGGCCATCACTGCCGAGCCGCGTTCTCGCTCCTGGGATACAAGTCGCACTACAAGTCGTTCATCACCCCGAGGCGGGTGACCGGAATAGACTCCGTGCTCCAGGGGGAGAGCATCGGACAGGGCACCGCACAGACCGAGGTCCCTGTCCCGGAGACGGTGACTATCGCGATTCCCAGCGGGGTTCTGGTAGAATCGGGCGGACAGTTTGCTGTCCGTGAACCAGCAGCGGCCGAGAGAGCCGAGATCGGCGGCAGGCGGCAGAGGCAGAAATTTGTCGTCTCCAGCGAGTCCAGGAGCACATCCAGCTCGGAAGAGTCTGAGGTCGAGATGTTGCGCGGCCGTTGCCAGCACTTCGTTGCGGAAGACCTTGCCACCGCGGCATTTGGGGACATGGGCGAGACCGCGAGCCCCTCCCGAGGTGCTGACGTCGCCCCAACTACGTCCTCGGTGGCTGCTGCAGAGGTTATCTCTCCCGAGACCGAGACGGCTCCGGAAGCCACCGAAGGTGCTCAATCAGGTCCTCCTGCAGCAGCCGAGGTCGGCGCGGGTCCTCCGGCTATCGTCATTGAAGAATCGCACTCCGACTTAGGCAGAGGGGGTACTGCCGAGGTCGTCGAGGGGCGCAGGCCGGAGAAGAGGCCCAGGGTCGAAGCCCCATCTGCCCCGGAACCTGCCATGTCGGTCGGGGGGTCCGCCACTCCCTCCGATTTCATTCCTTGGAGACCGGACATCGAGGGGGTGCTGGGAAGGCAACTAGCCGAGTCGGACCGAGCGGTCAACCCCGAAGTGGTTGCCGCTCTGGGACGAGCTTGCGCCCTTCCCCAGGACATGGCAAGGTGGGCGCAGATGGATAATGAATCCCTGCTGCTTTCCTCAATGCGGTCATTGGTAGCGGTATGTACAGTTAATTCTTCATGTTCTTCTGTTTTTCTGCTGCATTTCATTTGGTGACACTCTGTTCTTGCTACAGCTCTTGCAAAAGTGCCAAACTGGCATGGGTAGGCTGGACGCAGCCGAGGCCAGGGCAGCAGTTTGGGCAGCGGAGAAAGAGGAACTGCTGAAGTCCCTGGCGGCGAGGGACGCAACCCTGGAGGAGGAGGCGAGGAAAACTGCGGATCTTCTTGCCGAGCTCGACGCAGCGCAGGCCTTGTCCGAGCACCTCAAAGAGGAGGCAAAGGAGGCGAAGGATCAAAACGCCCGCCTTTCCTGGGAGCTAGACGAGGTCTGGCTTGCGTCGTTACGGCTGGAGGAAGACATGCAAATGCTGCGGGGGACGAACAAGAGGCTCACCTCCGAGAGAAAGCTAGCTGAAAGAAAGCTAGAGATGGCTCTGGAGGGGAAGGCGGCCGAGCTCGCGCAGGCTCTCAACGTGCAAGAAGCCAAACTCAAGGAAGAGTACCTAGCCGAGCACGAGTCCGTGATGAACGAGGAGGTCAGCAAACTGACGGCTAACTACAAGGCCCAGCTGCCAGGAATCCGAGACAAGGCGTGGATACTTGGGTGGAAGGCGGCCTTAAGGAGGGCTGGCGTCCCTACGGACAGCCCTATCTTTCAGAACTCCCCCAGGTTTCCTCGCTCGGATTCGGAGTTGCGAGCCGTCTCGGGAATCGCCCCCGGCCCTTCAGCCTTGGAGGTACCTCCTGCTCCAGCCATTCCCAGCGAGAGCGCTGCCGGGACTGATTGTAATGAGGGAGCAGCAGCTCCCTGAACTATGTATTTTTTTTTTTTTTTACTATACATTGTATTCAAGCAGATTCTTTTGTAATAAAACAGCATTTTTTTCATATTCTGTGAATGATATTGGTATTGCTTATGGTGGAATGAGTATTGACGCAAGTAGCCTACCGGGTAGCTTTGTCGGTCTTAAGCGAGGGCGGTGTGGGTACCAGACCCCGATGCTTTCGGCTGTGCCGCCCCAGCTGGTGAAGGCATTGGCCCTCTGAACAGAGGCGCCGAGCCGTGAGGGTGGTACTGTTACCGGACCCTGAGGTGCATATGGCTGTGCCGCCCCAGCTGGTGCAGGGACCGAGCTGAGGGCGGTTGGCTCTCTGAACAGAGGGGCCGAGCCGCGAGGGTGGTACTGTTACCGGACCCTGACGTGCATATGGCTGTGCCGCCCCAGCTGGTGCAGAGACCGAGCTGAGGGCGGTTGGCCCTCTGAACAGAGGGGCCGAGCCGCGAGGGTGGTACTGTTACCAGACCCTGATGTGCATATGGCTGTGCCGCCCCAGCTGGTGCAGGGACCGAGCTGAGGGCGGTTGGCCCTCTGAACAGAGGGGCCGAGCCGCGAGGGTGGTACTGTTACCGGACCCTGATGTGCGTATGGCTGTGCCGCCCCAGCTGGTGCAGGGACCGAGCTGAGGGCGGTTGGCCCTCTGAACAGAGGGGCCGAGCCGCGAGGGTGGTACTGTTACCGGACCCTGATGTGCGTATGGCTGTGCCGCCCCAACTGGTGCAGGGACCGAGCTGAGGGCGGTTGGCCCTCTGAACAGAGGGGCCGAGCCGCGAGGGTGGTACTGATACCGGACCCTGATGTGTGAGGCAGGAGATGGCACCGTGCTGACAGTCGGTACTCCGTTTAGAGGCGAATCCAAGTAATGCAAAGACTGGTTCCAGAAAAGTCGCCTTTTTATTGATACTTGATTTTTCTAATACATTTCAGAAGTAGAATTTTTTGAGATGCGTCGCATTCCATGGTCGCGGGAGTGCCTTCCCCTCCATATCTTCAAGTCGGTAGGCAGATCTCCCGGCCGTCGACGTTATTCTGAACGGTCCCTGCCAGTTGGGCGCCAGTTTGCCGTCGTTAGGATCTCGGTCGCCAGGTAGTGTCTCCTATCGCGAATCTTCTTTCCTTGACCTTCGGGTTGTATCCCCTGGCCAACTGTTGCTGATAGGCAGCCAGGCGGATAGCTGCCGCTTCTCTTCGTTCCTCAGCCAAGTCCAGTTCCCGTGCTACGTTCAGATCGTTCAGACCTTGTTCGCAGAGTTCCGACCTCAAGGTCGGGAGGCCGACCTCAAGGGGAATCACTGCTTCCATACCGTAGGCAAGGGAGAACGGGGTGGCCGAGGTGGAACGCCTTGGGGTAGTTCGGTAGGCCCATAGAACACTGGGCAGCTCCTCTGCCCAACGACCTTTGGCTCGGTCGAGTCTCTTTTTAATTCCGTCGAGCAGCACTTTGTTTGAGATCTCGGCCTGGCCGTTGCTCTGGGGATACGCCGAGGTGGAGTAGATGTTGCGAATGCCGTACTCCTGGCAGAAGCTTTTGAAGAAGTTGGAATCGAACTGCGTACCGTTGTCGGAAATGAGAGTGCGGGGAATTCCAAATCTGGTGATGATGTTCCTCCACACAAAGTTCTTCGTGTCTAATTCGGTGATGGAGGACAATGGTTCAGCTTCGACCCATTTCGTGAAGTAGTCCGTGGCCACAATCAACCATCTTTTGTTCCCTGGAGTTCGGTGAAGTGGTCCGACGATGTCCAGGCCCCACTGGGCGAAAGGCCATGGGCTGGAGAGGGAACTCAGGTCCTGGGCTGGCTGGTGGAGAGAGTCGGAGAACTTCTGGCACTTCTCGCACTTCCTGGCGTAAAGCTGGGCGTCCTTCTGCATGTATGGCTACCAGTAACCCTGGCTGATAACCCGGTACGCAAGTGTTCGACCTCCTATGTGACTGCCGCAGACACCTTCGTGAATCTCGTAGAGGAAATCGTCGACTTTGCTGGGGTGAACGCACTGGAGGTAGGGCCCTGTGAATGATTTTCTGTAGAGCTTGCTGTCTGGGGAGAGCCAGAACCGGGCTGCCTTCAACCTGACCTTTCGAGCTTCAGTCCGGTCCTCCGGTAGCCGGTCATCTTTCAGGTACGCAATGATCGGTCCATCCAGCTCGGGCCGAGATCAAGACACATGAGCTGCCGAGGTCGCTGGAGGTCGATGCTGGGCTCCCGCAGCGTTTCTACTTCGATAGTTCTCTTTTCACCGGCTTCCACAGCCGAGGCGAGGCTGGCGAGGGCGTCTGCGTGGGAGTTGGATTATCTGCCGATCTGCCGGACCTCGGCCCTTTCGAACAGGGAGAGAAGTCCCCGGGCGTGGAGAAGGTAGGCTGCCATCCTGTCATCACGAGCTTGGTAGTCTCCGCTGAGCTGGCTTGTTACCAGCTGGGAATCGCTGAAAACCACCACGGACCGGGCTTCCAAGATTTTGGCACTGTTAAGTCCGGCAATGAGCGCTTCATACTCAGCCTCATTATTAGATGCCTTGAAACCAAGTGTCAGAGCTTGTTCGATAACGAGGCCTTCGGGAGACCGGAGAACTACGCCAGCGCCAACTCTTTTGGATGTGGAGGATCCGTCGACAAAGACTTTCCAGGACGAGTCTAGGAGTTCTCTCCAGGACTGTTCTTGCTCAGTCTCGGTGGCAACCTCTGCACCCCTATCGCCCCCCAGTTCGGTGTCGAGCGTGGTCGGTGCCGAACTCTGAGGAGTAAATTCCACAATGAAGTCTGCTAGGACTTGAGCTTTGATGGCCGTTCTGGGCTGATAACTGATGTCATATTGCCCCAGTTCGACAGCCCATTTGGAGATCCGTCCGGAGAAATCTGCCTTCCGGAGGAGAGCCTTCAGTGGGTATTCTGTGACGACCACTATTGTGAAGGTTTGGAAGTAGTGGGAGAGCTTTCGAGAGGCGCTCACGAGCGCCAAGGCAAGCTTTTCGAGCTGCAAATACCGGGTCTCGGCGTCCAGCAGGGTTTTGCTCGTGTAATAGATAGGCCTTTGCTGGCCGTTGTCCTCTCTGACGAGCACCGAGCTCACTGCATGGTCCGAGACCGACAGGTACAAGAACAGTGCCTCTCCAAAAGTCGGGGTGGAGAGCAACGGTGGAGAAGAAAGGTATTGTTTTAGCTGTTGCAGCGCCTGAGAACAATCCGACGTCCACTGGAACTTGGACCCCTTCCACAAGAGTTGGAAGAAAGGTCTGCACTTGTCCGAAGCGCGGCTGATAAAGCGGTTCAGGGCGGCAGCCATTCCGGTCAGCCGCTGAACTTGTTTCGCCGAGGTCGGACACTGGAGCTCCTGGATCGCGGTGATCTGATCAGGGTTCGCTTCGATCCCCCTTCTTGTGACCAGGCTCCCTAGGAACTTGCCGGAACCGACCCCAAAGGCGCACTTGGACGCATTAAGCTTCAACTGGAACTGGCGGAGGATGTCAAAAATCTGGCGGAGGTCGGTCAAATGGTCCTGCGACCTCTTGGATTTGACGACCATATCATCGATGTAGACCTCCACCGTCTTGCCGAGCTGGGCCTGGAACATCTTCGTTACCAAGCGCTGGTATGTCGCTCCGGCGTTCTTTAACCCGAAGGGCATCACCTTGTAACAATAGGTGCCCCTGGGAGTGATGAAAGCTGTCTTCTCCTGGTCTGCCGCGTACAGGGGGATCTGATGGTACCCCCGGTAGGCATCCAGGAAACTCATCCGGTCATGTCCGGCAGTGGCGTCGATGAGCTGGTCTATCTTCGGAAGAGGGAAGCTGTCTTTGGGACAGGCCTTATTGAGGTCGGTGAAGTCCACGCAGACCCTCCATTTTCCCGTCTTCTTTTTGACCACCACGGTGTTAGCTAGCCACTGCGGATAGTGGACCTCCTTTATTGCGCCTGCCTCGAGGAGTTTCTGAACTTCCTCAACCACGGCCTCAGTCTGCGGGACCCCAGTCCGGCGCGGCTTTTGAAGCACGGGCCTATGGTTGGGATCCACCTTCAGTTCGTGGCAGATGACTGTCGAGTCAATGCCGGGCATCTCATAGGGTGTCCAGGCAAAGACCGCCTTATTCTCCACAAGGAGGTCGAGCAATTCTGTCTTCTCGGACTCGGGGAGCTGGCTTCCAACAAGGAAGAATCTGTCCGGGTCGGCGGGATCAATGTTGACCTTGGTGAGGTCCTCGATGCTTTTCTCTGCCGGAGCCCTGCCAACGTCCCCGAGCTCGGCCTCTTTGTCCAGCTCGGTCATATTGACCTGGGACGATTCGGCCTCGCCAGGCAGCACGGCCAGCAGGCATTGCCTGGCCATGTGCTGGTCGCCTCTTACGGTGATCACGTCCGTCCGACCCGACTGGCTTTCCAAAGGGAATTTGAGCTTCTGATGCCGGGTGGAGGGCACCGCCTCCATGCTATGCAGCCACGTCCTCCCCATTATGACATTGTATGGGGAGGGGACATCGACTACCAGGAATTCAACCTGCCTGCAGGCGCCTCCCACTTGGACTCTGAGGGAGATCTTACCCTTGGGATAGACAGGCTCGGAGCTGAAGCCGACCAGAGGGGTGCGGGCAGCCTGGAGGTCCTCGTCCTTCAGTTTTAACTTCTTGAAGCAATCGTAGTAGAGGACTTCGGACGAACTGCCAGGGTCGACAAGGGCTCTCTGAACCAAGAAGTTTTGCAGCTTCAAGGTGAGAACTAGAGCGTCGTTGTGCGGGAGCTCGACGTCTTTCAAGTCTTTGTCAGAAAACCATATTCTGACCCCCTCCGCTCTGGCCTTCTTCGCTGCCGGCTCTGGTGCCGCGGTCAGCACCTGCTTTTGGTGGGAGGCGCGCCTGGCCTCGGCGCGGGCCTGAGAGCTCTTCTTAGGTGGGGCGGCGAGGTAAATGACGTTGATGATACCCTCCGGCTCGCTGTCGTGGTTGTCAGCGTCTCGCCGCGAGGGTCGGTCATCACCTCGGCCCTCCTTCTTGATGTACTCCCTGAGGTGCCCCTCCTTCACGAGGTTTTCCAGATGGAACTTGTAGCTCTTACATTCGTCGATCCTGTGCCCATTCTGCTTGTGGTAGGCACAGAACCTACTCTGGTCCCGGGAGGAGGGGTCGGTCGTCATTGGCCGCGGCCATTTGAAGAAAGGCTGCGCTTTTATTTTGTTAAGGAGCCTATAGATCGGCTCCTTGAAGATGGTGTTGACTGCCGCGTGGGAGGTCGGCTCGTGGCCAGACCTTCTGCCGCTCCCCGATGGTGCTGACGAGGCAGAGGGAGTTCGGCGGTGCTCCGAGGACCGGGCCTTGCGCCGATCCGGGGATGGGTCTCTGCGACGATCCTCCCTTCTGGAGGACCTGTTGTCTCCCTTGGCCGGTTGGCTCTTCTTAGTGAGGCCGAAGTTTTCCCGACCTCGGACATCATCTTCTTCCGCCAGGATGAACCGATTGGCTCGGGTCATCAGCTCCTTCATGGTGGTCACGGGGTACATGACCAGCTGCGCCCGGAGCGGGATGCCTGGCTGCAGAGCCAGCTGGAAGGATCTCACTGCTAGCTCCTCAGAAGCGCACTCGATCTGGCTGTAGACAGTCCAGAATCGGCGAGCGAACTGGGTGACGTTCTCGTTCTCCTGCATCCGGAGGGCCATCAGGTCGGCATCGGTCTTTGGGATGACGCGATGAGCCTGGAATTTTCCCAGGAAGGAGGTCCGGAGCTGCCGCCAACTGGAGATGGAATCCTCTGGAAGCGAGCAAAACCACCGCAGGGGTAGATCCGCCAAACTGGAGGAGAACACTCGACAGTTCAGGGAATCGTCATCCCCCCAGACCGACATCCTCTGGACGTAATGTCGAAGGTGAGCGGCAGGGTCCGAGGTTCCGTCATACAGGGTAAACCTCGGGACGCTGAACTTCTCGGGGAGTGTATATTTTCTTATCTCCCTAGAGAAAGGAGACGCGCCAGTGTCCTCAGCTTCGAAGGCGGTGTACTGGTCTCGGTCGATACCAGCAGTCTCCATATTCTGGCGGATCGTTTGCTTCACCTGCTGGTCGATCCACTGCTTCAGCTCTAGATCCTCCGAGACCTGGCGTTGCTTCTTTGGCCCTTCGTGCATGTGGCTGCTGCTGGAGCCTTCTTCTCTTTGGTCTCGGTCACGCCTCTTACTGTTGAGGACGTGCCTCAGGTCTCGCCCGTGGCCCAAGCGCTTGGGTGGCGGGCTCTGACCCTTCTTGTCTTCGAGCTGCTGCTCGAGCCGTTGGATAAGCTCACGCTGTTCCTGGATGAGGCGGTTCTGTGCTCTGATGTCCTCCAGGCGGGGGTCTTCGTTGTGATCAAGACTGGCCTGATGGTGTGATTGCGATCCAGCCCGGGCTGACTTCTCGTGTGGCTTGGTGACTGACTTGTCGCCCTGCGCGGTCCGCTTATGGCTGTGATGGGGTTGCTCCGGAGGTGGGACGTCGCGAAGGGAGAGCATGGTCACTCCCCTAGACTGCGACTGTGTCTGGACTATGGGAGACCTCCCCCCAGAGCTCCTTTGCTGAGGGGGTGGAGGCGGAAGATTATGCGCCAGTGTAGGCTGTATGGACAAAGCCTTGCCTTTGGAGGGTCCTTCGCCATTTCTGGTTTTTGGAGGCATGGTGCTTACAAGCTTTTTGTTCAACTCCCCACAGACGGTGCCAAACTGTAGGCGGTAAAAACGACACCTACTTAGATTGAGATTAGATAGGGGTAGACTTCTTAGGACAGGGAATGCTGAACGCCAAGAACCTGAAACGGAAGGAGAAAGGCTAAAGTCAGAGCCCCTGGCTGCCGCGAGCCGAAGGCACTCCGATGCCTGAGTTAGTTCTGAGGAGACTAAACAGGAGGAGGAGGAAGAGAATGAAACAGTGTGTAGTATTCAGAGCTGTATGCTGCGTATTGCGTACCTTTCATGGGACCAATCCCATGCGTATATATAAGCGAGCGTTCCTTGTTCATTCTCTCTGTGAGTGGGGGTAGGTGAGGTGAGGTCCCATCGGTCCTTACCCTGGCTGGCTGCAGTGGGTAAAGTGGGCAACGTCCCATCCTCACTTTCCATGCCTTCAGTCAGTTGACGTACAGGGCTGATAAAGCAAACCTCTTATCGCCATAAATGAGCGATCCTATCGTCATAAATGAATGCTCATATCTGTCTGAGCGCGCCGTATTTCCAGGAGGGGGGTGGCGGCCAACTCTGACTCTAGCATTCTAGTCTGAGACCATGGACGGCTCGGCCGTGGTGCGCCTACATACCGAGCTGGAACCTGTGCCGAGCTGGAACCTGATCCGAGCTGGAACCTGATCCGAGCTGCCGGACCACTGTGCCACGCTGGGACGGTTTTGACCGAGCTACCGAGCTGAGGGATTTACCGCGGAGGCCGAGGTGATTGGCGAGTCTAACCGTAATCCTCGCTTAACTTCGTCATTACGGTGTTTTACCCACACAGTAATAACCCAATAATCAGATGAGATTCATTGTTTATTAGATGGTAAACACAGATTCATTGCCCACCTACTATATTTGTAGAAATTGTATAAAGCACACAAGCAAAAGTCCAACATAATTTATTTTTTATTACAACAGATGAGGAAAAACAGCTACTAGTAAATGATTTATTCCTTTTTCTATGTTGAGGTAAATGATTTTTTATATGCAAACCATCTTGATATATAATACATATTCATTTATTTCTTATATCCTTTTGCTTGATTGGCTCCACCTATTGTGGGAATTACGATAATCGGAGCATAAAATGGGTGGGTGAAAGAGAAATCCAGTAAGGTCCACCTTCAACCAGTAAGGCAGTTGGATGGTCGATCTAAATTACCCAATCATGTGTTCCCCATTCAGGATTAAGCATCTCAGTAAACAGACATTGTGCATCTTTCAAATCTCATCCTCATGTTAATTTGTAAATTGGATTGTGTACAGTGTAAGCATGAAAGGTACCTGCTGCTTATTCATTGTTCTCTTCGTGTTGTATAAAGTTTCCCTTGGTCTTACCTTGATAAAGCTGTGTACCTTTTATTAAGGGCCTACACGTTGAAGAGTGGACTCCATTCGGGTATTGGAATTGCATCTACTGACGCCTCGAGATTTTTGTATGAATGGTTAAGTAAAGAAATTAAAGAAGAGCTAATCGGCCGTGACTTAGAATTTCAGAAGGAACAACTAGGTGCGGGAAAAAAAAAACATCTCGCCAAAAGTGCGCCAACTAATTAAGTTCCACCTAATGGGGAGTCTTGTTCTGATGGATTGAGCTAGATTTGTGAAAATTAGCATGACAGCTACCTTTGTACCTCAAGATATATAGGTAGAGATAAATACAATGAGAGACCCAATAATGACGTGTATTTTGCTAGAGGCATGGACGGATTTTAATGATCACTATCTTCATTTTCTATTTTGATTAAGATAAGATGATGTCATTCTAGAAGTAAGGAGATAGATTAGGAATTCAGACATGGGATGATTTAGTGATCTTTTCCTTGATTTTAGAGGAGTAAGGAAATGGATGAGCGGGAGGGGAGGGGATTACAGATGATGAGACATTCTTTAGCAGAATTCTTGAGAGGAATTTCTGATGTTGGGAATTTCCAGACAATATTATAATGGTAGCTAGTTTCATTTGCATTTCCAAATTCCATTTTTGTTTGCTAGAATTCTGAATTTCAACAATCTGAGAGCCACTTTTATCCTTTGAAATGTCCAAATTCAAATCCCTCTATGTATTTATGGATGCTATAGCCAAAAGGAGGATTCCACCCCGTGGGATAGCTTTTGGAGAATTCTGAGTTTTCCAAACATGAATTCTTTGAGTTTTAGTAAAAGAACATGCCCTAAGGGAATAAATTTAGTTTTGTGAAGATTTTATTTTAGAAATTTTAAGAGAAAGATTAGCGAAGTATATAATACGGAAAGACTTAAGATCTTTAAAAAAGAAAATATTTTAAATCTAAAGGTTTTGCAAAATGAGACGGATTTTACGGATGGAGAAATATTAATTTTAGGAATGAAGAAAAAAAATGTAAAATGAGAGGTTTTCAGGGAAGGAGATTAGTACAGATTACTAGTGATTATTTGAGATAATTTAGGGAGGTCTTATTTTTATAGATCTTAGGGTCTCAGCATTGATATGGCCCTATAATTGATTGACCCATGGCCGACAATGTGGCTTTGTAAGCAAGCTCCATTTTGATATGGATAGCTCTCAAAACACTCTCCCCTGCTGCTCTAATGTATATCATTTTGATCTAGGTGATTTAGTCTCACCATGAAGTAGGCTGCACCTGTAGCCACTAGATCAACTTTGGAATCATCAATCACCTGAAGCAATGAATCTCTTTTATTTCGTTTATAAGGAATTTCCAAGAACCTTCAACCATTGAAGAGCCTCATTAGTTTACTACACCTAGTTTCAAACTTCTTTATATGGTTTTTGTGGCCATATATTTTTCAAATGGATTTAAAAGGTTCATGAACACTGTAGGCGGTGAAAATACGACACCCACTTAGATTAAGATGAACTTTGTAGATCAGGGAAGACCGAACGCTAAGAACCTGAAATGGGAAGGAAAATGGCTAGGGTCAAAGCCCCTGGCTGCAGTGAGCCGAAGGCGCTCCGATGCCTGAGTTAGTTCTGAGAAAACTAAACAGGATGAGGGAGAAGAGAATGAGGGATTAGGCTGTAAGTTCGCGTATTGCGTACCTTCATGGGGTTGATCCTATGTATATATGTAGATTCCTTGTTCATTCTCTTTGTGAGTGGGGGTAGGTGGGATGAGGTCCCATCGAGCCTTTCCCTGACATTCGGCGGTAGGTTAAAAGGGCACATCCCATCAGCAACTTCTATGCTTTCGGTCAGTTGATGTTAAGGGATGATAAAGCTAACTTTTTATCGTCATAAATGAGCGATCCTATCGTCATAAATGAGCGCCCCTATCTCCATAAATGAACACCCCTATCTGTCAGGCGCGCCCATACTTCTCACAGGAGTGTAATGGCCCACTCTGCCTTCAGTACTTTTACTGGGACCAGGAATGGTCCGGCTGGGTTGGCATTCAGCTGGCACTTACGTCGAGCTGCCAAGCCGAATAGCGCTGAGCTGGCACTCTTAACCGAGTTGCCGAGCTGCCGAGCGGGGAAACCTCTCGAACCGACGCTTCTTGTCGAGCGACCGAGCTGCTAGGCTACTATTACCGAGACCGAGGTGAAAGGCCAGTACTTTACCGTGGTGCTCGCTTAATCTCGTTATTACGGTATTTTACCTACACAAACACAATGAAAAAAAAAGGGTCTTTGAATTCGGCTACTGAAACCCTAATTTAAGAAATTCTAGTAGTTTAAAATTTAATAAATTGAAGAAACTAAAGCCACTTTTGCAACTCTACTAATAGAATTAAGTAAGATAAAGCCCCCATTTCTCAAAAAAAAAAAAAAAAGTCCCATTAAAAGCACTTTAATTTAAATTTCTCACCGTATTTAAAAAAAAAGTCAAAAAGTTACCTAATTCCTCCACTAAAAGACAAAAAAATTGTACAATCAATACAAAAAGTAAAAAAAAAAAAAAATCCATAATAAACAATTCAAATAAAATACCACCATAACCCACTTATATTTTATTCTTACTTCAAAACAATTTTTACTTCACTCAATTCCATTAGTAAAGCTCCCACAAAGCCCTCTCCTTATATATAGGCCTCTTACGTCACTTTATTGTTGTCCTACATATGCCTGTGAAGTCCCATTGTCTTTCAAGTAATAGAGTAGAAAGGAGAAAGAACGTATGATTCCATTTGTGATATAAAATAGGAAAATATTCAAGTGCATCTATCCCTCACCATAGGTGAGAGATGCTTCCATAAATGAAAATTTTTAAAAATAAAAGGGAGATTTCAAATACATAGAGTGAAGTACAGGTGGCGGAATAATTTCTTCAATGAGAAAAGATCGTAAAAAGTTAAGCCCAAAGGTCGAAACAGTAGTACTATTAACTTTAAACTACCATAATTTTATATCTGAGTATTGTCTCGTCGATGCACAAGTACTCCACACTCCAAATGAGTCCGGATCCCTATTCTGCCCCATCCGAACACGCCATGTGCGTTACTGGCCACCTCAGCTATGGGCTTTGATCTAAAATGAATAAAAGAAAAGGAAAGGGTCTTTCTTATAAAAAAAGCAAAAAAATTGACTACAAACCCAATAGCTCCAGGCGTTCATCTCCATTAGCTGCCAAACCCATTTCCTCGCACGACCTTCCTCTTCTCAACACCCGCTCACAAAATCCTCCCTCAAAAGAGACTCATGAGGCACTTGGCCTGCCTCCTCCTCTCTTCCCCTTTTATGACCACTAATGCTGCTACCACCACCACCATCACCACCCCATGAAGATAGAAGAAGAGAAAGAAGGAGGATGAGAAGAAGCAGAACCCACTCCAGTTGCAGACTTGCAGTAGAGCCACCACCAGCCACCCTCATGAGTCCTGACAGTGTGATGGGAAATTCGGGAACCCCAAATGGAATTTGCAATGGATTCATCAAAATCCATTTCCCCAATTTTCTCCTCTCTCAAAACCTGCAATTGAATTACATCAGTTGCGATATAGTTGGATACAGCGTGTGAACTTTTGCCAAAGTAGGCGAGGCAACTAACTGGGCGTGCAACTTGCGACTGCCCGTTTACTTATCTAACCTAATGTACAGATGTTGAACTTTGGAGTCTGAATTGTTTACCTGAAAAAAAATGGCCTATTCAATTAATAGGGAAGGATTTTCGCTAGAATGTGTTGATTGGTTCGGTTCAGCTCTTGATATTACATGAGTGCCTAAAGATGGGTATCATACTGAGCCATTTGAGCATTGGGTCCGAAAATAGTTGGAAAATCTTTCATTGATTAAGTAGAGAATCCATTCTAAGTGTAAGAGGCTTCACCATTAATCAATATTGGAGAGAATTTTTGCATAAGCGTTCGTTGACGTCGTCATTGTTTGCCATTCTGGGGTGTCTGAGTCTCTGTGGGATTGGTTGTGCATTTTGATTTTTGGCCTATGCATGTTATGACTTTGTTCTTCAGCAGTCAACATTCATACATAGTATTTCTAATGGCTTTGGTGATATTCCAATCTTAGTATTTTTTAAGGCTTTGGTGATATTGTAACATCCCGCTCCTTAATCTTCTATTAATTATAACTAATTGCTTGATTAGTTAGTAAGTGTGTTTAGAGTCTTAGCGAATCGGCTTTGGTGTATGGATCACGCGTACGAAGTCTCGGGTGAGTCTGAGCTCGTTTAGATACAGTAAGGGGTTGGTTTGCAATTTCGGGAAGTTTCAGGGGTTTATATGAGATTATGAGTTTTTGTGAGTTTAGGTGCATTTGGTAGGTCTCGACATTTTATGAACTCGCGTTTTGATCTGACGCGTCGAAGAGACCCAAATATCCACATTAGTGAACCCAAGGACTAAACTTAAAATACCCTTTAACCTAACTTAATATAAGCCCCATCCCTTCTTTCATTCCATCCCTTTCTCATTTCACTGTGCCATCTCCAAAGCTCCCAGCCTCTTCATTGCCTCTTCACTGCCGACGGCCACCGGAGCTCCGATTCCTATCTTCTCTCCCAAGCTCCCAAGATCAGTCGATCCCATCTCCTTTCTAAGCTTTTCATCCACAACCCACTTCAAGGTAAGCTCTTAAAGCTTGTAGACTAACTCTTCTTCTTCCTTTTTGGTTAGAAGTGGATTAGGGAGACTCACTTCCACCCTTGGCATGCATTTGTAGGTTTAGTTTGGGATTGAGGGTTATTTTTCTTCAAGCTAGAGCTCTAAAAGGATTTTTCCCCAAATTTCTTCTTAGTTTTGGTCAAGTTCTTCATCAAGGCAAGTAGATATCTATATTCATGCTTGATATGTTTGTCTTCCTTGATTTGTATGGAAAATGATGGTTTAGATGCTAATTGCTCATTTGATGCTCTAGATGATTGAAAACATGATAATGAGGCTTGTTAGCTTAATGAAATGGATTGGGATGTTGATGACATGATTAAATAGATTTGTGGGATGAGGTTAGACTGCTTTTTACTTGATATTGCTTGCTTATCAGGTTCAGTGAAGAGAGGAATGGATTTGGACCCATTTCACTGCAGAAACAGAACCTGGGTTCTGTTTAGGCAGTGTATGCGGTCGACGACGACACTGAGTTAGGTTCCCTGGAACCTGACGAAAACTCTGTTCACCTATTTTCACTTACAACTGCCGGTCGACCCGAGGCTTGATCAGGTCGACCGTGCATGAAGGATGTTGACCAGCTAAGGGCTCAGTCGATCAGGCACACAGGGGGATGTCGACTTGATCCCTTTAGGTCGACTGGGCTCGCTGTGAATGGGGTCGACCGGCTAAGGACCAGGTCAACAGGGACAATTGGGAGGACCTTTTTGAAAGGGTTCGTTTTGCCATGTGTTAGATGACCTTCGGTGGCACTTTGGCTAACCCCTTTGGACTCATTTGACTATAGTGGAGGATGTTTTGAGCCAACGTCCTTCATAATTACTCTGGTTGCATCGAGTACCAATCTTGTTCAATCTCGAACGGTATGGGACAACGGAATACCCTCTTTTATATCTATGCACGAAGAGGTTCCTTTCGGGTATCGTAAACCCTAGTTATTTCGTTGACTGACTAGATTGTACAATGCTTCGGGTTTAACATTTGACTTAGGTTTGGATTGTTTATCGCTTCTGATTCTGAATCGTATCGTCTGGTACTATCTATATGTAATGTCCATGTTCTTTAGCTCCGTTTACTCTGCTTTGTATTTGGATTACATGAAGAACTTAGATGATGAATTTAGGATCCATTTTTATGTTCCGTTTGTTCTGAAGTTTGTTTGAAAGTGTTAAGACTAGGAAGAGAACTACTAATGAAGTCTGAGATTTGTGAAGTTTGATTTGATTAGAAGCAAAGTAGTTTCTCTATTGCTTGATGAATCTTGTTCACGCAAGAAAGCATAGTCCTTCACTAATATCTGTTTAGGATTCCGTGTGTCAGGCATCACTCAGCTGTTAACGTTTAACACAGCTGGGGCACCACCTATGTGAGGCGTTTGAATTTAGAACCTTGAGGCAAGATTAGGCCAGAGCCCACGGAGACTGAGCGATATGAGCCAAGAGAGGACCGTCTGCAAATTGGGTCGGTGTAATGGACACCAAGGGTATGAGTTAAGCGGTGCCTCTAACTCATGACCAGAGTGAATATTTAGATGCCAATTGGGTATCACTCTAAACACTTTGATTGAATGTGATATGATCCCAACTATGAGCCCATGTGGACAGCCTATCTTGATAGATGTTTATGTTAGTGTGTTCTTAATTCCGAAGCTTTGCATTCTTATGATATGATCTATCGTTTACTCTCTTTAGTACTACATATCTTTGATGATTTATATATCAATCTGCTTGCCGACTTTCATGTCTGATGATGCTACTCTTGGTGCATAAGTACCGGGCCCTTTTACCTCGAGGAGGAGGCGACAGAGGAAGTTCAGGCAGATTAGCTTGATGACTTCTTAGATTATAGTACGGACAGTGTTGTATAGCCGTATCGACCCCATATACGAGAGCCATCACGCTATTTCTGATTAGTTTCATCTTTTGGTCTTTTGTTCTCATTTTGATTAGGCTCAGTTTTTGTGTGGCATTCTTATTGTAATTAATACTTTTGATAACTGTCTTAAACTTGAACTTTAGTTATGATAATTTAGTATATGCTTTAAACTATACATCTTGAGATACCAATTGGTTTTTAAAGCTTCCGCTATTTGTATAAGGAAATGTTTATACCTTACAACGGTCTTCGATCCAGTTGGGACACGATTGGGGCCAAGTTGCATTTGATTAATGTTGGAAAATTTTTAATAGGCCCTAATCTTAGGCATAACCTCGGTAACACTTCTGGGGGCGTGACAGATATTCCAATCTTCCAACATCTCTACCCTCATGAGTCTCTTTTGAGGTATTAATTATAGAGAAGGATTTGGTGATATTAAGATGTATCAAAGACGGCCATCAGCTGCTGGAGTCTCAACGAGTCCAAATCCATGTTTTGGCGGGAGAGGAGATAAAAACCAAGGTTTTGAGAATGGGTAGGTGTTGAGAAAAGGAAGGCCGGGCGAGGAGATGGGTTTTGCTGAAGTAGACGAACATAACGGTCGGGAGCTTGTGGTCAATTTTTTCTTTTTTATAAGAAAGACCCTACCTTTTTCTTTTATTCATTTTAGATCACAGCCCATAGCTGAGGTGACAAGTTACGCATGTGGGTAAAATGCCGAATTCCTATTTCCAAGGAGATCTGAATTAGATTTTCATGCAAAGCTTACGATTTATAAACATTTCTATTTTGCTTGCTTTATCAGTTTTTGTATCATTTTGACTCTGCATTCTCATAGAAGGACATGTAAAGTAATTTAGAATCTGGATTGAGGGTTTTAAGTAATTAGATTTCTTTTATCTATTATTTTTTTTCATTTTTTGTACTCTTACTATTTTGGTAAAGTTGGGGTTTTGGATATAAGCCATTGTTATATTGCTGATTGAATATAATACAATTTTCAGTTTTATTATTAGGGGTTTTCCCTAATCTTTCCCTGTAGATGTATATGTAGGGTTTTATTATTAGGCTGAGGACAATGATCTCTTTCTTAATCTTTTTGTGCTTTCCACTACCCAATTTGTCATAGAATATCTTGGTGGTTACCTCTAAGGTCGAAAAATTCGATTCTTTACAAGGGAGATCAAATCTTAGAAATATAGTTTGAAAGGGTTCTTCTACTTTTTCTAGTTGAGACCTCAACCCAATTCTCACAGTGGCAACTTGTCCAATACCTCTCTTTCGCCGATACAAGTTACAAAACTCTAGTATGTTGTTGTCGTCGAGCCTTATTTTCTTCCTGAATTCCTTCCAACCTTTCAGCTATACCAGGACCACCATAGAGCTTTAGTCCAAATATTTATTATCTTTCTTACTACTATTGGATGACTTATTTTCTTCAGCTATACCAGACCCACCAAACAATTATTTTTAATTGGATCACAGTTAAGTGGCCATTTGATTCAAATAGTAAAGATCAAGATTTGATTGTTGATTAGAGTGAGCCCCTACTTCGAGCTCTACCAATTGAGGACAATTATGAAGTATCCCATTCAAAGGTTGGATTTGACATGGATGAAGGATTAACATGCAATTTGATTGTTGAGGACCTAGTTGATGTTGTTAATGGACTGATCTTAAATAAATTTAAAGTTGATGTTTCACTGATTACCATTGATTTGATGCATATCAAGTTAGCGATGATGATCATGCTTAGAATTTAGATCAATGGTGTAGATTGGGATAATAAGGTTGATACTTAGGCCATAAAGTGTCTTAGAAAGAGGATGGTTCACACATTGTAAAAAAGCTGAATCCAAACTCAGTACGTAGTACTAGCATAAGGTGCCCGTGCTAAGCCCGGGCCTAACTATAAATGAAAAACTTTAGAATAAAATTATTTTCTAAAAATTTGAAAAAAAAAATGTATCTAATTTCAAAGGATGAATTGGTAAAATACAGAGTAAATAAAGCTAGAGGTCAAGAGAGAAAATAAAAATATTGGAAATGTTTATTGAAAAAGAAAACAAATTAAAGGCATCGTAAATCCAAAAATGAAACTAGAATTATATTAAAAGATTAGAGTAATAAAAAAAATAACAACATACGGACGAAGAAATGATGCCAAGGGTGTGATATAAAAAAAGGGAAGAAATCTAAAAGAGTAAACAAATTGCATCACAAAAAGGTTTTTTCATAATAAAAATGTTTCTGAAAACTTGTCTAGAAAAAGTTTATATTATAGAAGAGATACATAAAAAATCGAAAAAGGAGAAGTTCCAACTACTCATAAAAATATTATACCAAAAAAAAAAAATCATAAAATAAATAAAAATAAAATATACTTCTTGCTTTATGGAGAGCATGTGTTGGATCTGCAGTATTTCTGTTGCAATACATAATTCGTAATCCTACCATCCGAGTATGTGAAGCTAAGTTTCGAAATGAGTGACGCAATCAATACATTCAAAGGTGATGAGTGAGTATAGTAGACCTTGCACCTATAAACAATGTTGGTAAGAAGGCCTTCTCTAGATGGTTTGGTAAAATATTTGATGCTCATACATGGGGCATTGGATAGAAAGTTCCTACTAACAGAAGTATATGAGAAATATAGAATTAATTGAGTAGTATGACAACCACAATCAAACACCTTGTATATAGGCTTAACCAACCATACCGTGTTATGGCCAAATGAGCATGTTCAAAAGGATCACGTCCCACATATCTGAC
Source organism: Persea americana (assembly GCA_029852735.1). Lineage (NCBI taxonomy): Eukaryota > Viridiplantae > Streptophyta > Magnoliopsida > Laurales > Lauraceae > Persea > Persea americana. The sequence continues at coordinate 50,842,902 of CM056819.1, forward strand.
AAATACACATAATGATAAACATCCAACCATATGAAGAAGTATTCTTGTGTGTGATGCGCCACCAATGGCTAAAATATATTTTATACAATTCTACTCTCTTCATATCCCCAGAAGAAGAATAGAAAGAATAAAATAAAAGAGATCCTTATTGAATCAAATAACAAATCTTGAAAGGTAAAAATCTGTTCCAAACCCACTTTAAAAGGTGATGAGATAGTAAGAGGGAATTGTTCATGGAATGTCATACAGAGAAGAGTAGTCACTTGGAGATTACCAAAGAATACAACTTATCCTTTGTTGGTCAGGTTTCATGCTAATGTTACTAAACTATTGTGGGAACCCTAGTTTACCAAGGGTAGAATTAAAATGACTCTGTGGATGCTGCCTAATAAGCTCAAAATACAGAGTTGTCAACATCATTTACTCAACTCCAATGACTTGGTATTGCCCAAATCAATCCTACACCAACAAAGTTAGAAAATGAGAAACTTGAAATAAAAAATGGCATGTAACTCTTCAACTAAAACAGCTGCAAGAACTATTAGAAGAAGACACAAAATCACATTAAAATAGACTAAGAACCACTAAGAAGAAAATATAAAATTGCATTTGATGCACTCACTTGTGATGGCCTTTCCTCTAGTAGGATGACCTACGACAATGGCAAGCTTTAGTTTTCCAAGAAAGAACGTAAACTTAGTAACGTATAAATACAGAAACTAATCCAAATAGGTGTATACTATTCATGGGAGGATAGCATAATGTTTATCTGCAATTGTACTTATCCATATGAAATGCATTTGATGATCTTCAAAATTATTTGAGAGGCCTACCCACCATTTGATTAAACCACACATTTTGAACCATGGATGGTTTACAGGGTTGTTTTAAGCCAATTATCAAACGTAGAGGGAGTCCCATTCAACAAACACACGGCAATCAAATTCAAGATATTGCACATTTCAAGAAAGCGTACAATTCAACAAACACATGGCATTATAAGTGAAATGTTCTCATTGCTCAAACAATCTTAAATGTATAATTAGACACCCATAAATGGATGGATGGTGAAACAGAATTGGCGAAGGTCATCTTTGAATTAAAAAAGTCATTGATAAGATGATTGACCAATTTGTGTGCTTCCTAAACAATGAAAGCTAAAGTTGGCCATCCACAAAATGGTCCACCAAATAAACCATTTGAACCACCAGGGCATTGTAAATTGTGATGCAATCTGGTTTGTGGTAATGCATTTGCACATTGTAAAACTCAACTGATAAAGAAATGCCTCTAATTGATTTGTGGAACTTTGGTAACCTCATATTATTGTAAATTGAGATGCAATCTGGTTTGTGGCAATGCACAGGATATAAGATCCATTCTGCACACAGAAAAACTCAAATAATAAAGAAAGGCCTCCAATTGATTCATGGAGCTTTGGTAACCTCACAATCATTTTTTGCAGAATCATAGTATTAAGATAACAAAATGAATTCGGAACTTGGATGTCCACATACTTGACTTGTATATTTTATAGACGGGCATTAAAACACAAGGGGGAAAAGAGCAAATAAAATAAAGAAAATAATATAACAAAAAAAAAAAAAAACACCGATGGGAGTGCATAAATATCAGTTGGAAGTTCAATGTCTGAAGTAATAGGTAAAAAAAAAAAAGTGCCTCAACCATTATTGTTTAAATCACACTATCTAGTAATACCTATGCATCAACTTGTACCAAATAGAATCATAGATACAAAATAATGACGCCAAGTTAGGATTTTTTTTAGCCTAGAATTCACTTGCCTCCTAAAAAAGCTGATGCAATATGTGAAATTATACAATCCTCTATTCTTCAATTTCCAGATACAAACTAACATGTTTAAGGAAAAAGAAAAAAGAAATACGATGATAAAAGGCACCCAAGGAAATTGGTGGCCAACTTCAAGATATATATAGATGAAATTAAAAATTATTATTGGCCAATTGGTTGGCGAAGAAAGTAGCTTTTAATTATACAGAAAACTGACAAAGTCAAAAAAAAAGAAGAAGAAGAAGAAAAGAACGTACCTTAGTCATGTTATCTTTAGCCCTTCTGTTACAATGGTGAAAAAATGACAAAGTAAAAAAAATAAGAAGAATATGAAGAAGAAGAATGCACGTTAACCATTTTATCTGTAACCCTTCCACTGCTTACAATGGTGGATTTTTTTCAAGAAGCCAAACAGGAAAAGACTACCCATTTTCCTTTGCTCCAAAACAAAAACCCTAAACCTAGGTTTTTGGTGAACAAAAAAAAATGATGAAAGACATCAGAGTAGAGAGAGACCTGGGAGAGGAATGATCGTAGATGAATTGGTTTTGAAGCGTCCTGCTGGAAGAGGAGTGGAGTAGAGAAACTAATTCAGGGTAGTGATGGGCACGTTGTTGGGGGAAACGGTTTTGAGAAGTAAAGAGGAAGGAATAGGATGTTGAAAATCAATCACTAACTGCCTTTAAATGGAGGTCAAAATTTGTAGGATAGTCAAAATAAAATCAGAAATTGGCAATTGCATTTAGTCTTATAACTCCAGAATCACTAATTAACTCATAGGAAAACGAACTAAAAAAAATTAAAAGGAAAAAAGAAAAGATGAGAAACCCAAATCGTATAACAACTACTTCAAATATTGGGCACTTATTCTACTAATTTTACTCTCTTAATTTATTTACTTTGTAATGTACTTAACACTTCATTAGTTTACTGTTTGGGTAATTTTATACTTGTAGTGGGGCATTTACATTATAGGAGATGGTCTTTAATCTGAAATCAGTTTGTATAGTACTCAAACTCGTACAGTTTAGAGAGATTAGGAGGCTTAGTTTTCTTCGAAGAAAACCAACTTCTTCCTCTTCTATTAAATGATTGGCCGTAGTTATTGTTACAGTACAGGTTACACAACACACAAAGACACATATATTATCATAAATTGTGATAGATCCATCACTTCATCCTAAACTATCATATTATCAAATTACTCAATCCCACGTTCATGTGAACCCAATCATTAAGCTAAATGTTATAATCAAATCTCACAATGGCATTTTTCCAAACACCATGTGCGTATCCAAACCAAGGTACATGATAAGGGAGAAAAAAAAAATGAAAACTGATAGAAACCGATGCCAAATAATTTTTGAGCAGGTCTGAGTTTGTGGAGGCAGTTTTTTCTTGGGGCCGAGGGGGAGTGGGGGACCATTGCCATCCTTCTCTACAGTTCAGGTTCCAGACCCATTGTTATAAACTATAAAATGAATTGCCGGACACTGTATCCTTTTCCAATTTTCTTCTAGATAAATATTATCTACCCAACCAAGGAAAGGAAACCCATGTGACAAATCGATAAATAGCCTTCCAATCAAATCTCACAACGACATTTCTCCAAACACCATGTGGTATCAAGAGCAAGGTACGTGATAAGGGAGGAAAAAATGATAACTGATACAAAATGGAAAGATGAAGAAAAATAACATAAACGTGGTTCAAAGAAAAAGATTCATTACCTCTATTCCTTGTGATTGGGGGAATGTTGCAGCAAAAACAAAAATGTAGTCAAGCATTTGCAAGCGGACTTTAGAGATGATTACAGAAGAAGAAGACCTTGAAGTGAGAGAGATATAAAAGAGGGGAGAGGAGGTTTGCATCTTAGCAATCGAGCTCTCCATGATTCCCCGGAATGGTAGCAAGAAACCTAGCGTTATAGCAGAAATAATGAGAGGAGTTAACTCAATTAATGAAACGGTAGCCTCTAAATCATTGTACAGGAAGACCATTCGAAAGCCTTGCAGTTCGTGGGAAGCCTTCATTTACAAAGGGCTTGAAGAGGAGAATTAAAACAAATAGTTACAGGATGAAACTTGGAGAGAGAGAAAAAAGTGGAAGTGGAAGAGTAGCGGCCTGATCTTTTCCTCGTCAATTAACTTTTGGATTTGGAGTGGTTTCATGGAGTAATGGAGTTTAGAAGAAACGGATAGGTAAATGGGCCATTAGTTAGTAGGATTAAATGGGCCTTTAATTAGTAGGGCTGACAGAATGTGAAATTAGAAGATGATCAAAATCAAATTTCAAATTGACAATCAAATTGGCAATCAAATCCAGTTTGCTTCATATAAATATATATATATATATATATATATATAATTGAGCAGGACACAAAAGCCATCACGTGATAGCTTCCCCAAATATGCGTATGACAAGATCCACCACTGTGAGAGCTTCCCCAAGTATGGGTATGACAAGATCCACCACTTTGATGATCCATTTTATTAGAGTCCTCCACCATCATTTCCTTTGTACTGATCTTTCCAAGCATTGTAGGATTAGGGCAAATTAGATGGAATGAATGGAATTCTATGGATTTAGGCAAATTCAAAGGCAAAGATTGCCACCAATAATTGTGGAATCCGAATTTGATGTTGAATTTTGTTTCAAGTAAGAAGAAAGTTGAAGGCCCAAATGAAGCTCACCACGGAGGCATGAGCCTGGGCATTGATTGGGTAATGTCACCTAGTATTAACTGGAGTAACTTCCTTTATAAGTAGGAAAGCAAACAAGTCGAGCCAAGCTGAGATTTGTGGAGCTTGAGCTTGGCTTAGACACTAGATGAAACAAGCCAAGCTGAGTTTAATTAAGAGACTTAACTCGAGCTTAGGTTTGATTAGATATCAAACCATGCTGCCCAAGCTTGAGCTAGGCTTGACAAGACTTAGCGATTTCATAGTCCCACCCTCATAAGCACGTACCTGGAGGGAATAATTGATGACATGCCTGTGTAGACAGAAGATAGCCTCTACAGTTAACCCATTCTTGTTACAGAAACTACAGAAAGATTTTCTTACTTCACACAAAATTTTCTTCAATGTGTAACATGTTACCATGTGCAGTATTTCTTGCAAAAACTTATTGCATTGAGGTTGTAATTCCATTTGAGAAAATGTTCTATACAGAGATCAACCAAAACATGTCAAAGTACATAAAAAGAAACTCTGCAACCAAGACCTGATGAAGTTAAGACTACATGTCATCATCGAAGCGTATGGTTTTTGGTCATTTAACAACTTAGGGTTTATTCTTGGGTTGGTTGCCACACCAGTGGGATAGTTGTTGGAAGTAGGTGGGCCTGGTGGATAGGTTTTAAAACTTTTGACCCACATGATCTACGAATCAAGTATCCATAAGGCCATAAACCCAATTTAAGATCCAAAACCTCTTTCTCATTCAACAAGATTAGAATAAACACTATCGAGAAGATAGATAACAGCCAGGGACGGAACCGGGAATTTTTTTTACGGGGGGCCAAAGAAAAAAAAAACTTAAAATAAAATTATAAAATGTAGTAATAAAATATGTAGTAATCAAAATATTGAAGTTGTGCTCCATGTTCTTTAATTGAGTTGAAGTCATCAATTATTATTTCAGTTCTATATTTCTTTGCGATTTCTTTTTCAATATATAAAATTAAATAATCTATAAAAAATTCATATTCTGTTATGTCACGAAGTGCACTTTTAACAATCTCCATGGCCGAGTCCGTAAAAAAAAATCATCCATTATATTGCGAAGTGTAGTTTTAACAATCTTCATGGTTAACAATACATTAGGATATGTACCATATGTATATACATAGACTAAAGTACAAAAAAAAATCAATATGGGTACCGATCCTTCCTATGCATGTAACCTGTAAATCACAATTTAAAATATTATTATTTAAAACCTCAAAGAAAAGTAATAACAGGAACCCATATTTAAAATATAAACCATTCAAAAAGCATGGTTCCACTAGTTTTTATCTCCTTAAAATAGATTTCTTTAACCGGATTTCTCTGACATGGATAATAATAATCAAAACAAAAAAAATACAACTATAGTTATTTATCTATGATGGATAAACTCCAATTGAGCTAAAAATTAATGTCATAGAAAATTGACATTGATTTAAGCATATTAGATTTCAATATAAGCCACAAAGATTGAAAATACATAATGACATATAGTGAAATTGGTACATCTATGCAATATAAAAAAAAATGTAAAAGAGAAAATGGATTGGTTTTTTTGTTTTTTCTTTATTCATACCTCAAAGCCTCTACAAGTCTGTAACCTACAGCTCTTTTCAAGATCTCCAACATGAAGACGTGATTTTTCCCCTCCTCTCTTGGATCATAAGATTTGGGGCAAGTGTAGATAAGTTTGAAGATTGAGAAATCTCTTCTCCAATCTCCATCAAACCTTACTTATTTGTTCTCATTTCATTCATTTGGTTTTTCCTTTCTTTTCCTTTCCCTTTTTTCATTATAAGTTTTTTCCAAAATCAGCAATATTCTTATTTTATTTTTTTTAGAGTCAAAACCATATTAAATAAAGTCCTAAACAATGGAGGGGCCATCAATTAATGGATGGCCACATGATGGAGGGGCCAAAGCCATGCATTCTTTGAGGGGAATGTCAAGATGTAAAGGGGGACCATGGCCCCTGCCAGCCCTACCTAGGTCTGCCCCTATTAACAGCAACAACAAGCCACGAAAACCTACGTACACAAGAAATGGAGTATATCTAACCTTGGTGGCTCGTTTGTTCTTTTATGGAGAAGTTGATTACTTGTTGAAGAACACTTTCACAAGAGCAAGAAGGATCTCCAAAACATTTTAGTCTTCCACGCTATAATCCTCTATCAGATTACTTCTCTAAGAGAAAGGTGGGATCTCCAAAAGAAGCAAGCCCTAGAATCTCTTGTAGGGAACCGGAAGAAAAAAGGGGGAGAGAGGAAAGAGGGGCTTGGGCGTGGGATGAGTGTGTGGGACGTCCAACCCCTCCTCTCCTTATATAGCTAATAAGCACCTCCTCTTTTGGTTATAATTAGTAGTCTTACTTCTATTATAATTAGTATCCTTCTCTTTCTTCCTTTTAGAGTCCAAACAGGATCAGAAACAATCTTTTATTAGGGCTAGCATGGGGACCATTATGGATTCAATAGAAGCTGGCTCCAACTGGAGTATCCGGACTCCACATCTAATGTGCTATCCGACCCCACAGTTAATTGCAACTAACTCCACTAAATAAATGTAATTGAGCTCCAGTCTTATGAATAAATTATAATAAAATCATAAACTTTCCTATTACTACAAGTAGGCCCCTCCATCAATTATATTCATAAATCAATTGGATTAAACATATCCAATCAAGTTAGATCCATATCTTATTATCCTTGCGACACAATTAATCACAGTGATCATTAGTACCATCCAATTAACTCTAAATTGAGATGGGTACACACTTACCAATGATATATCCATTAATTAGCACAATAGGGTATATCTATTAGATGATAGATTCTATCTTGATAATTATATGTTCTCACGGTCCTACTACCATGTACCCAAGACACCAAGGTGTTGACCTACAATTGGCCTTACTCTTTAGTGATTCAAAGTAAATACATAATAGAAACTTGAGTTCATTAATCTTTCAGAAGAATTAAGAGTCTATTACTGAGAGCAGTCCTTAAATCAAAGATAAATTTCCATAAAGTGCATCTCATGGTCCTTCAATACATCTAATGTACCAGCACGATGATTCAAAGTTTTACACTCTAATGATTGAGACAAATCACACTATCTCATAATGATCATAATGCTGCAACCTTATCAGATGAAATGCCCAATTTCATCACTCACTGGTAGGATAGTATCTCAGGGTAGCTGAGATCGCCAACATGCCTTGGTCACCATCTCTACTGATGTTGATGATGTGTTCTTTGGTTCAAGATTAATGTTTTAGTTCAATTCCAGCAACTCTGTCTCATTGACAGCAGCTCCAAATTTCCAGCTATTTAATCAAGATAATTTAGAGTTCTCAGGGGAGCTGGATGAAAGATTAAACCTTGCACCTTTCCCTCTATTATATAGAATGCCTAATCAATTTGCAGTCCACTTCCTATCTTGGAGTTGTGTTGAGAAACAAATGGATAGATTGCCTAATCAATTTGTACTTGGAGCTGTGTTGAGAAACAAGTGACCATACTGATAATTTGAACTTCCATTTCAAAGGAAATAGAAGTACTTGATCAAATCTGCATTGTTTTGTACGTGATGATTGGATCAAATACAGAGAAAACTGTGCCTCCATTGTAAAACTCATACAGAACTCCTTGCAAATGTGCAAAAATCCTGTAATTTGTTTACTTCCCTTCACCAGTTCAGTATATCACAACCGCTCTCATGTCCATGCTAACAATCTCAATTTGATTGTAAGCATCTGTCTCTGCTAGGGGGGAAAACAAGCTTGAAGAGCAATGATAAAACGAAACTCATGCCAATTTTAAGGACACATTGTTATGAGAATAGTGATAATGAAGGCGCCTTTCATTTGAGATAATGGAATGATATGGTTAAACTTGCGCTAGCTCTCACTTAGCAGAAAAAAAAATGTATGGTCATCTGAAGCTAAACAAGCAGCTGCTTCATTGTGTCCGGTATTGGGAGTAGAAAGAATGCCTTGATAACAATGTGACTTACTGATGACAAGAGAACCTTGTTCTATAGATGAGAGAAGGATACTACAGAAATCTGAATAAGTTCCTTAGAGGATTATATTACTTTTGTTTTGATTGAGATGAAGCAGAGTCCTACAGAAACATGTCTTCTTGGCCCAGTCAGCGTGTGGTGAAGCTTGTCCAGTTGTCCCAGCACTCCCTGCTAAGGTATTGGGCTTAACTTCAGGCAGGCTCCAACCCATAGACACGAACTATAGGCCCTGACCCATCTTGCTTGCAAATGTACCCACCTCTTTGTGCTAAATCTGTAGGGAAGGGCCAGGTCTATAGTTGGGCCTTGACACATGCTTAGACCCAAAGCACACTCAACTATTGAATCAGAAAACTAGGCCTAGGCCCAGTCCACAGCCCAAAATGCACAGCCTAAATCCATATCAAAGTGAGCTGGACTCTGCATAAGCGTTATCCGGCCACATCCACATTAATCTGGATTTAGGATCTGCTCAAGCCTGATCTCACCTGGCCCCTGATAACCTCTGACTTAAAAATAATCATTGTCAATGTTAATTCCGAGCAGACTGGCAGCCCACTTCCAGCTTCTGAGAGATATATTGGGAAGTAGAGCTGCTCACGAGTCAGGCCAGGCCAGCCCAAAGCTTGTATAAGCCTGTCTATTTAATTATGAGCTTAATATTAGGCTGGAGTCCACCACACCCATGTGAAATTTGGTCCAAGGTCATTTGCAAAGAACCAGTACCCCTTTGTGTTAAATATATTGCTATGGATATTGAGCCTCTATGAACTCAGTCCTACGCCTATGATGATTCTTAATGGGCATCCATCAGGTGCCATGGATGATAAAACAGTTAGGATTATCTCACCTGGGGACCATCAACTGATTTACTCACAAGATCCTTTGAGCATCTGTATAGAGCGGATACAGCCGTACATTGATCTGATGGTTAGGACCCTTCTACCATTGCAAATTTTGACATAAAATAGCATAGACAGTCTTTATAATAATAATAAAAACACAGAGACAGTGCCCATTAAATGGAAACCTGATAAAGAAATCGAGCATTATTGTACGTGTTCGTGCGCAAGCGCGAAACCTGTGGTCAAACATTCAAGCCACAAACCAGATCAGAGAAAATCACACGAGAGATTTTACGTGGCTCAGCAGGGTGCCTTCATCCAAGGCCATAAGAGAACTCACTCTATTTACTTGGGTGCCTTCATCCAAGGCCATAAGAGAACTCACTCTATTTACTTACTCTTTCACTCTGCTTAGGTCTAGGGTTATAGATTACAATCCATTTATAACCTTTGCTTTCTTGGCCCCAAAAAGGCCTATGTACAATAACCAAAATACTCTTAACCCAAAGCCCGATCACCATAACCCAATGGACCAACTTGGTAAATCCATAATACAAGACAGAAACCCAACAAACACGATCGCTTATTGGACCATATGGTTTGACAACAGCTCCAAAACCGTCCATTCAACAGTATGCCATTGGAGATATTTTTTTTCCCTTCTCTTTCCTTTTTTTGGAAGAGAATCCCTTGGCAGGCTGAATGGCCTCGGCTTGGGTTGACCAAAGCAAAACCCAATCCAACAAGAAAAGAGATAAAGCCATCCATGGAACATAAATATTACATACGCTATTTGATTTTGTATTTCTAATGTATCTCGATCGATATAAGAAGAAGAAGAAAAGATGAGAAGAGACGCCATTGACTTCATTTTAGAAGTCTTAAGATGAGGCTTTCTCAGCTTGCATGGAGAGAAGCATATTTCAAGTCTGGTGGCCTCTCTCCTACTTATGTCACTCCATTTTTCTCAACTTTTTTTAAGGTCTCTTTGATCATTCAAAGAGATCTTTTAAAAATGAAAAGTCAAGGAATTTTGGTTTCGATTAGTGCACAAATTAATCGAATCCGACTGTCAACAGTAATTCTTTGAATTGATTTTTATTTATCAATATGTTCTGTATCAGCGAATATATAAAAACCATAATATGAGAGGATGGTAGATGATGGTTCAGTGCATCTTTATAGATGTTTATTGTTAGAAGGAAAACTCCACGAAGGTGCTGTTGTAAAGCCCACCTATTATCAATCCAACATCCTCACACTCACTAATTCTTATTAATCGAAATTCATTTTATTTTGACACTTATGATCTGAATTATACTCACCATTAAATTGAAAGAAAAAATAAAACAAAACAAAACTTAAGATTTCAAAGACCTTAAATCAATGGTTATGATGATCTATTTATAATGTTTTTTTTTTTACCACAAAATCTAATTCATGATGAGACTTTTTCATCAAACTATCCCCCATGGGCTAGCTGGCATTCAAGTGGGTTGCATAAGGGGCTTAGATTTTTTATCATATTATAAAAACAGTGAGAGATATCTCTCTGGTGAAACTTATCAAATAACTTGATATCACATTTGCAAAGTCCACTTAATATTTGTGAGTACGGACCCCGTATCGTTGAAACATGGAGATATTGTTTCATCCTATCAATATGCGTCATTATTATAAAATCTCATGTCAGCTAACGCAACTTCTTAATTGCTTCTTTTCAATGGAAAAAACAAAAAAAGAAGGGATTCTATACAATCCAGACTCTATATTTGTGGGCTATGTGGCCAAATTTTAGAGGATGCACAATGGTAAAAATGCCCCACGGGAGGGAGGATGAGAGGATTTATTGGAAAAGAAAACGTCACAATTCACAAAGTCGGTCCAAATAGGCGGAAGTAATAAAAGCTTAAGCAATTATGTTGTTTTAATTTTGTCCTAATCATCTCCTTTGGGCCATTGATTTCTTAGGTCAAGAATTTATATTGTTACACGGGGCATGCCTATAAGGGACATGATCGAGGTGAGTACATTGTATGAATGTCTGCCAAACGATCGTACAATTGCTGCTTTGGTATCTTCATAAATAACTACCTTAGTTTTGTGGATTTATATCAAGGCACTTTTGGTAATAAGTGAGGAATCCACAAATACGAAGATTTCTCTCTAAAGGTTGATACAATTGAGGATTTTATATTGATATCGGTGTGTATAGATAAGAAAAGGTAGTTTCGATTCACAAATCCACAAAAGTGAGGAATTTCATTGGTCCAAATCAACGAGAATTTACAATGTCAAACATGGATTTTTCATGATTTTATGAAAAGCAAAAAAAATTCGAAGATTTGATTGCCAAACGTGACCTTAGGTTTTACTCAGTGCCCCAAATTTTGTAGGTTTTAGAAATTGACCTCCCAAAAAGACTCATGAATCAACGCATGTTGCATTTAAACACATGTAATGCACCTCCCACTTAGGAGATAAGTTGGATGTAATCAAAGAATAATCATCAGCGCTTCCATCGCTGTCAATAAGAAAGATACATATTCAAGCTAGTGGTAAGATTTGATTTAAAAAGTATGACGTGTTGGTCGGCCTTCTTGCCCCTACAAAGTCCCAAGTGTAACCAAGCTATTACGAGTATCAAAATCAGCTTCATTGGACATTTTAATAATACGACAAAAGATGAAACTAAAAGCCAAAATAACACATATTCCTTTTATCAAACAACCATTAACCGACAAAGCTGGATTTTAATAGTTCATGGGGCTAATGGTTCGCACCTGGATGTCACATGATATGTATGGCATAATATAAATAACTACCATTTTATTTGAATTTGCTAGTTGTTTATTTTGTCTTAAATGTTCTACTTATAGCATTTTTCTTATTATGCACGAATTAGAAGGAGCTTAGCATATTTGAGCTTAATTCAGAGAGGTTTAAAGATAAAACCCCATTTGAGAAAAGTTATACACAAAGAGCATATAGGCTTGTTGGAGGAGAGCTGGAATTTCAATTTAGAGGTCATTAGTTCAAGACTTGGCACAATCAGTTTTTATTTTTATTGAAGACCGAATTTGGTGGCCCCCACCATATCTAATGCTTGATAATGGTTGCTAAAACTTAGCAATCAACTTTACAAGAAATGGAAGGAATCTCATGGAGATCAATAAGAATGTTGTTGTTTAGCAAGTGATCAAATCATGAAGGAAAGAAGATTTTCAGAATTGTAGCCATCCCGCGCAAGCTTTACTATTTTGACCATAACTTGTGACTCAAGACTCCGATTAAGGCAAAGTCAGATGCGTTGGAAAGAGGACTCAAAGGAGAGGAATATCATGTCTCACGAGGATCTCCCAATTCTGACGTTTTGGGGGTCAAAACAAGCTGTCAAGTGGAGGGATATGAGAGATGACGAATTTGAGTGATTTCTCTTTCTTTTTCTTCTTGTATTTTTTTTCTTTTTAAGGGGAGGCTCTCTTTTGCTCTAGTGAGTTAATTTTATTTTTCTTCAATCTTTGTTAGAAATTGAAGGTGGAGATTGAGTGGTGTAATAGACAACTTGAAGGCTTTCAATAATGACAATTTGCTTCATTGTTATTGTTTGTTTTACAATTGTTCTACAATGCTTGGCTAATCTATGGATTAGAGTGGAGGAGGAAACCAAAACCAGTGAGTTCGTTCCTTATTATTCTTCTATGTCTTTCCCTCATTATGCTTAATGATTTAATAGGTTCTCCTTCATAAATGTTATTCAACTTCTGGTTTTGTAAAGGTTATTTGGAATGTCTTTTACTTTTTTTGCTTGATCTTGACATATCATGTTTAGGTTAAATTCCTTTAATGGTTTGTGCTTGATCTTGATAAATAGTTATTAGACTTTCAACATATTGAAGTGAAGGGAGTCTTAGGTGCTATTTAGAGAATTGGATTCTTTCAAGAAAAAGGGTTTTCAAAGCTAAATCTTCCGATCCAAGGCAATTGCTTCCACATTGGATTGAGTTTTATTAAGATAAAACTATGAAGTAATTTTGGAATGATTAAATCTGTTTTGGTGAAATCCGATACCCTGATCTCTCTTTCTCTGATCAAATTTGTGTTTAGATTTCTTTTGATATCAGTTTAGTTATTATTTCCTTGATTAATTGTGGTTTTAAAATCTCTAGTGTGAAAACTGATTGAGGATTTTTGGATCTTGTTTCTACAAATCTCTGTGGATCGACCCGTATTTGCCACTATCTACTTAATATAAATTTGTGCGATTGCGGTTAATTATTTTGAGCACATCATCACATGTCCCATATTTTGCACTTAGTCCCCCCTCCATCCACTCCATGTTGGAGAGGATCCGGGCTCAAATGGCTTAACACCATGTGGATGAGGAGTTGAAACAACTTTCTGGTTTTTAAAAGTCTCCACCCAAACAACATAAGCTCCAACAATATAATACTGACCGCTGCATTTTTCTTGCTGATGAAGGCTAGAGAGTGCTTGGGTTGACAACAAAAGGAATATCATTAAGAAAACGATTTGCTTGTTTCTCTCAATGCAAGTTATGATTTAGGAGTAGAATATAAAGTTGAAAATGTGTGGCACATATTAAGTGAAAAGATTTGCCACCAGCCTATACGAGATTTGGTGAGGATTCCATCACCCAAGATCCTATGAGTTTTTACCCAAAGAAAAGAAAAAAAAAAAAAAAAGATCCTATGAGTTGGGCACACACCCCTATCTCTTTCCAAAGGAACTAAAGAGACATTGCAATATCTACTTAGATTAGCCTCCCACTCACAAAAGATGAATTGCATCTTTTCATGTTTGCCTACTTCTAGTGGATGAAATCAATTAGCTTTTGTTTCCCTTCTTGCCACCCTTAGATTTCTGGAAGCACTAGCCTTTGTTTCTATATTTTATAAGTTGGGCTAATATCCATATCAACCACTTCCTTATTCAATATTTGCCATCCACTAGAGTACTGAAATGAAAATAATTGGCAATTGCCACCATCCTTATCCTTTACTGATTTTACTGTTCATATTTCAAGCTGTTGTCACTAGGCTTAATCTGTGACCCAAATGTCATTCATCTGTTTTCTTTCTAAACTTAAACCATCGTTGATCATTTTTAAAATGAGAATTAATGGTAGGCCAGTCAAATTAGTTGATCTTGACCTGATATACTTACGATAACTGAAAAGCTGGTTTGGAGATAAATATGATACCTCATGAATCAGTTTTAGGAATTCTTGAATACCCAACCTCCAATGAATCCTTTTCAAAATAAATTATTCCCTATAGTGCATTTTTCTCTTTTACTCTTCCTTTTGTTGGAATGATACACGGACGTCAAGTCAAATCCATGCACATGGGACCCACTTTTAATAATGGCATATTCTTCACCCTAAAAAGGAGAGTGATACTGCAGGATTGAACCATACCATCAACCAATGAGTTGATCTGGCCCCAAGGCATGGTTCAACCGGCACACCACGTTGATTGTGTTGACCGGGCCTGCCCTGCGCGACACGACTCAAAGGTTGGATCGTGCTCGGTTGGGGTGCTTTGGCCGAGGCACAGCACTGCCCAACACGACATTTATTTTAAATATATATACTTTTTATATAAATAAAACATAAAAGTTAAAATAATTAAATTTTTGTTTTTCATCCGTAAATTAGCATAAATATTTGTACATTTATTTTAATAGTTTCAAATTTCTTCCAACTTGAGAACCCTAAAAGCCTAAAAAATCTTTTTTAAATTTATATAAAAAAATAAAATTTACGAGAGACATGTGGGCTGGTCCGCAGTGGGCACGGCGCAGCCAATGTGGGGCACAACACAACCTAAGTCATGTCGCAGGCTAACCCCAGGCGACCTGGGTCTTACCTAAGTATTCATTCCACCCTAGGGGAATCCTTAATTTGAAAGTGGGAAAAGCGAGGAGGGTGTAGGCTAGTAAACATGTTCCTTCATAGATTATTAGGAGATCGAGAGTATAGGTTTTTTTCTACCCATCCATAGGGGGTGAGGACTCATGCTTAGGTGAGGTGATGGAGCCCTCAAACGAGAAAAGTAGATCTAACGCCCTCAGGTGAGAGAAGGTGGCATGCTAGGGGTTCTAACCCTAAGACAGCTAGGCGGTACAAGGTCATTCTTGGAGAGTACAAGTGTTGAAATATAGTGGAGATCGAGTACACTCCCCTTATTCTCTTCATTCAAACAAAGTGCGGAGTACAGTTTTTGGTGCGTTTGTGTAACCCCATTTCCGTAGGAGCCGACCAAATTTCCATAGGGGGCTAGGACCCACGCTCGGGTGAGGTGATGGAGCCCTCAAGCAAGGAAAGTAGATCTAACACCCTCAGGTGAGAGAAGGTGGTATGCCAGGGGTTCGAACCCTAAGACAGCCAGGCGGCACAAGGCCATTCTTGGAGAGTACAAGTGTTGAAACATAGTGGAGATCGAGTACACTCCCCTTATTCTCTTCATTCAAACAAAGTGCGGAGTACAGTTTTTGGTGCATTTGTGGAAGCCCCATTTCCGTGGGAGCCAACCAGATTTGCCTCGTGTTTCAGCACATGAAAAATAGAGGTTGTTCGGTGCAATCTTTTTCAGCAACAAAAATACCAAAAAGTAACTTCTTTTCTAGGCAGCGAGGTTTTCATTTTCTTATTAAATGGGTCGGAACTGCGTTTTTCCGTGGCGTCTGCACAAACAGACCCTTATAAATCTATTTTCTCTTGTCGGGCCCTTTAAAGAAACTTTTTCTCCTGTTTAAACTTCTTTTTAACAACTTTGTGAAAACTGTGAAAAAGAAAAAAGGTCCTCTCCTCAAAAGATGGAGAAAACACCCTTTTCTTTTGTGAAATTGAATTTTCTTTATTATTAAGAATTTACATTCAGTCATTTAACAATATTATGTTTAAGAAAAGTCACAAAATGATTTTCTTCCACATGGCTTTCGATATTCAACTTCAAACACCATGAGAACTAAATTCCATAAAAAAATAAAATTGGTGAATAGATCGCATATGGTCTCACAACTTTCACATAAGAAATTTCTTGTTATAACTTGACCCTGACCTGGACTCGAATGTGTGTCCAAGAGTGTCAAATCCAGTTGCCATTTTGGGAGGCATTCTTTCGTGGGTTAGTATCTCTCAATTCTCATGCTTAGTTTCAATGATGGTTATAATGTTCTACCAAAAAAATGATGGTTATAATGTACTTAGTGCCCCATAATCACTTAAATTCATCATAAAAAGGAAGGCCGGCCACTAAATGCTTAAAAAAATATCCGGGAATTTGTGTTGGTGGGTGCCTAATCTTCCCAGTGCAATTATTGTTTATTAGGAACTTTGAGATAGTGGATCAAATTTCAGCCCCACTGCAGTTCAAGTGGGTAATGGATGATTTCACTCAAAAAAGTAGCTTAGGTTTATGGGGTCAAATCTCAGGGCAATCCTCGTGGAGGAGGGTAAAGAAGAGTAAGATATGTGCAAAGTGCATGCTTTCTTAACATTGGCTTAGATGAATTTCATTAATACTTATTTGTAGTTTTTATATACTAGCAAGGCTAGCAACAAAGGCCCATGCTAAATCCAGGCACAAAAGTAAAAATATATTAAAAATTAAGATTCTTTTAAATGTTATTAAGAAAAAGAATCCACCTTCCTTTTTTTTTATATTGATCTTTCTACTTTGGTAATAAATATTAATATTCTTATATGTGCACAACTAATGTTTGTCATAAACATTGTCATGTTTCTCCTTGCTTGCCCCACAATTTGATGTGAAGGATTTTGCAAGATCAATTTGTCAATAAGAATCTCATTATGAGAGCATGCCATTGCGTTGCAAACAAACCGACTAATTCAATGTAATCCATTTTTAAAAAAATGGACTTTTTATCTTTTGGATTTAGGGTTAGGATCTTATACATAATGAATACAAATGAAAAAAAATTAAAATTAAAAATTAATCTCATATGTTCACGACTTATTTAATATAAACATTGCGATGTTTCTACATGCCTACCCCACAGTTTGATACTGAGGCGATATAATTTTCAAACCAATTCTTAATCGTTTCCTATGAGACCTATTTTTAATAGAATACTTTTTTTTTGTCAAGTGGATTGATTTCATAATTTAAAAAAAATTATATCCTAAAGAATAATCAAATTACAAAGCTACTAAAAAAACTTAATACAGAGAGAGATTTTTTTTTTCAATTGGATTAATATATGAGATTGAAATGATAATTTAAACAAAATTATATCCTAAAATAATAAACGAAGAATAGAATTGTTTAAAAAAACACGTGTAGAGAGAGATATGCATACCTATAAATGAGACTTTCCTCAAGATGTACTGCTAGAGGAATGATAGAGGTGTGATTCTTATCTTGGGGATCGAGAGCAGACGAGAGGGTGATGACTATAATTAAGGTGTGATAGTTTTGTGAGTTAATTTTAGTAACTGCTATTTGATTAGAAATCGTGTAAAATTCAATGAAAGATTATAGGGATAAGAAATGATGCCACATGGCGTCCATGAGCGCTCTGATCGAAACGGCCCATGTAGGGTGATAGAGGCTCTAATCATCACGGCCCACTTGATCCATGGCCCATAAATTTTCACCCATAAAAAATGGGTGTACACTCAACCCAACAACCTAGTTCATTTGGATGGGTGGCAAACCCCGGGACCCATAACCCGGGAGAGGGAGAGGAGGTGCACCGTGTTTTCCATAGCACTAAGTATTGCACAGAAATGTAGCACAGAAAATCTTCTACCAAAAAAAAAAGCACAAAAAATTCATGGCACATAAAAAACACTCCTAAGAGTATTTCTAACACGATACGTACACTTCTTATATTAGAAGGCCCGAATTCGAACTCTCCTATATTCACCCAAAGATGAATGATTCCCTTGCTTATGGTAGGGTCGGTAAATGTAGGTTTGGGGTTTGATCCACCTCCCCGTTTGCTTTAATTTATATAATTAGAGATAAGATTCTTATGGCCCCAAAAATTTGGGGCGTCTTGAACTCTCCACTTCGTGTCTTCCCCACCATTTCACCTTATACCCATTATACATTTCTACAGCGTGAGCAACAGGAAGCTCTCTTTGCAAATATGATACATTGGCATAGTCTTTGGAGCGTACTGACCTATTATATGTTATAGGGCTATGAGGATCAACCATCTACAAATAGGTTATAGATTTGTTAGATGTTTACCACTGTTGGATCACAGGTCCTGAGATAAACGGCCGAGCATTGTTTATATGATGACTATTATTTCATGGCTTTGATATAGGCATTTGGCAACTTCTAATGGGCCAAAGCATTTTTAAATGGGCTTGTCAATTGAACTATTTCATCTAGCAGGGCTCGACAAATTTTGTAGGACTTTCATTTTAAAAGTCAGGAGAGAAGTTCTTGTCATGAAAGCTGTACAGAGTTCAGATCCTAAGCAACCTTCACTTAAAAATGCTTACGATTACAATTTGTCCAAGATTTTCATAGTAGTACATGTTTATTTTCTTCTCTGCTACGCTAA
The DNA here is from genome assembly GCA_029852735.1 of Persea americana. Taxonomy (NCBI): domain Eukaryota; kingdom Viridiplantae; phylum Streptophyta; class Magnoliopsida; order Laurales; family Lauraceae; genus Persea; species Persea americana. The sequence continues at coordinate 50,861,878 of CM056819.1, forward strand.
TGTCTTACATATCAATCCAAAAGGTTTAAAAAGTTACGAGAAAGTTGAAAAGATAGACACCAAAACTTTAGGAGTGGTCATGGTCTAAAATCTTAACCGATACCAGTATCGCCCTATACCGCCAACCATATTTTACCTTGATACCAAATAAGGTAAAATATCCCCAAAATTTTGGTTAATCTCAGCTGATATGGTCAAAATATCGGTTTGACCGATATCTCAGTCGATATTTTGAAAATATCAGCCGAGATGGAGTAATAATAAAAAAAACCCAATTTTTTTTTACTTTTTTCCTATTTCCCCATTTTCTTCTCCTCTCCTTTCATCTCCTTAGCAACCATGTCTCTATAGCTCATTCTCTTACTTATTTTCCAATTCCAACACTATTTTTTGAAGAAATCATTTTATTTAATAAGAGAAAATCCACTTAACTCCCTTATCTTTACTATTATGTGTTTTTTATTTTTTATTTTTAGATAATGCATAGAAATGAATGAAAAGATCATTGGCATGTCATTTTTGGGTTTGTGTTGCGTTTTTCACTTAGATCTATACACTTTCCTGCTAGATCTACTTATAAACATGATTTGGGGTGTAGAAAAATGGTCTTTTTTAAATCTTCTATTTTTAAAAAAAAAATTATTGGAGTATTTATGATAATAAATAGTAAATACTAATAGCTTATTAATAGTGTATAGATAATTGTTATGTTATCTTTATTTTCTTATATTTTACACTAATAAACTAACCATGGGCCAAAAAAATAGTTGCATTATATGAAATAACGGAGAAGACAACGAACAGCGACACAGATAGGACTCATAACTTAAGGTGACCGATATTTTAATTTATTGTTGTTATTAATCGAAAATATTGTTTTCCAACATTTTCTAATATTCTGGATTTTTTATATATTTTTATTAATTTTTTTGGATTAAAAAATATTTTCACACTGCGACCAACTCGACGAACCGATAATCGCGACCGATACCGATATCATATCGGTTTTTGTTCCTGCCGATATCACGACCGATACCGCGATTTTAAACCATGGAAGTGACCTTTCTACTTCCACTACACCAGTTTATAGAGATGTCTCTAAGACCATGAGAAGGAGCCGGAGTTCAAACCCTTTACCTACTCTATGATGGAGGAATCCCTAACAGGCACCTAGACACTAGATATCTTCTTCCAATAGAAAGCCAATTTAATTTCAAACGCCATTTTTTCCAAACCGTTATAAATGTGAAAGAGTCGATCGAGAGAGAGAGAGAGAAAAAAACAACTAGTGCATGTGCTTTACAATTGATGGATGAAAGTTTTAAAACCACAATTTCCTTGGTCAAACTTCAGACCCCTTATCAGAAGTCAGTGAATAAACTAGGGCCAACTTCAGGCAATGTGAAAAGTGGCATCTTGAGGTGCGAATTAACTAACCACACGACATAAAATGAGGTTTGTGTTTTATGCATGTATCAAATAGGTACATCCATTGGACATCTTCCACCAATATGGACTTCAAAATAATTATTTTTCCTTTATTATAGACTCTCTTTTTTGTGACCTTACATCGAGCGGCTTGAGCTTCTCAATTTTCAATAAATGATTATAGCTAATCTATAATCACTCTTGTCAATCACAAAAATCATTTGATGGTATAACTGATGTCGTCTTCAAATCAAAGCCTACAATAAGGCTCGTTCTGCATTGGTTATGAAAGAAAATTCACCGATCAATTTAATCCATCATCATCATCATCGACGAAACTTTATTCCAATTATGTTAAGGTCAGCTATACGAATTATGTTTCTCCATTCCGATCTATCTTACATTATCATCATTAATTTACTTCCTCATGTATGCCCTAAATATTCGAAATCCCAACTCCGAAGAATTTGAATGATAGAAGCAATAAAAATCCACATTTCATTGCATCCGGATCAAAGACTACACCTTAAACGGAAGGACAGGAATTATCTGTCTATCCGATTACTTAAGGACTCCACCACCCAAATACAATGGATAAGTGCATGAACAAATGTGTGCACCAAGTGCAAGCGTCAAAGCTTTTGCTTTTAAACTATGACTTCCAATAGAAGTTCCAATTGCACGTAGCCAATATTTTACTTTACTTTACCTTGGACTTCTTGCAGCAGATCATTCAAAAGGAGGACTTTTTGCCCTTATAAGTCATTTAGTTTAATGAATCCAGTAGAGATGAAAGAATTTCCCGATTGCATCGGTAGATTTCGTGGAATGCAAAGAAGTTTGTTAATTAGTCACTTGCAGAACATTGAAGAGTTCACACTAGCCGATTCAAGGGGATCATTGTGAGCATTTATTTGCTTGGATAGAACATATAGGAACTCATGACATAAGTGATTTAAAATGAAGATCCATAGTTAATATACAAAGATATATGATCATCCAATAACCAGCTCCCTTTTAATGAAAAGTGAATTGAGGGAAGACGAAAATGAATATACCATGTCACCCTAGTGATTCAAAATCTCAAGGTCCCACCACCTTACTGTTGAAAAGTATTTTCACCTGCTCTACTGACGCCTCTAGGTTTTGAAAGGGTTGGTTAGAGGATGAAATTTAATATGCTATCAAATTAAGTAAACTGGTCATGAGTTCAAATTCGAGAATTAGTGACTCTATAGATTATCTCTTATTATTATTCTCTTGTATAAATTGGCAGGTTAATTTGAATAAGATTTACGGTGATTTTATCTTGAATGAAGTTTCTTTGAAATTCTACACATATTAATCGTTTCATGGAGTTCATTTGACCATGAATTCTTATATATTCTAACGCAAACAAAAAAGGCCTTAGTTTTTATTTTGATTGATGGCTCAAAAGAAAAGTCTAGCTGATTGTGGTAGAGGGGCCATTTACAAACCCACCAATCAATTCCCATCAGCAGCCATTTGTGTGCTTTCATATCAACAACATCCCATGGTGTCTCAGTATTGAAGACTAACATGCAATGGACAGAAATCAAAGACTTGAGGGCACTGCTTATTTTAACTGATTAATTGTAGAATGTTTGATGAAATTATTTATATAATATTAGAGAGAGGAAACAAAAGACAAAAACAACCGTAGTGGGCCTACTATCATGATTCACACCCCATTCACACCGTTACTATATAATATATATAACCAGTCAGCTATTCTGGTGGCACAAAATGTATATTATATGTACAAACATCCATGATGTCCAAGTCATGGGGCTAGTTATGTACTAGAAAGACAATGATAAAATCACATTGATTCCCCAAATCATAATACCGATCCAATTTAATATTCACTTGGACCATTAAGAAGATAATGATCAAAACAGACCAACTTAATTGATTCAATGGACGGATGAAACAACCTGATTGTGGTGATTTCCAGCTATGCTCCATCAGCAAAATGGTCCACCATTTAGAGTTATCAAACCAACCCCAAAACCATTAGTTCTACCGTCCATCTATATATATCAAGAGTCAAGAAAATCTTATTATCCACCTGCCGTGTGAGAAGGGAGAAAAAAAAAAGGGATTAGAGCTTTCAGATCACGTTTCTTTCTTCAAACACCTGGAAGCACCGTCTATTATGGCCAAACAATGTTGAGACTTATCCATCACGCGGGTTTGAATGATAAGAGCTGACATAAAGAGAAAAGGGTGACCATGGGACTCAAAGAATGAGACATGTTTGAAAAAAAAGATTTGTACATGCCCAAAATTTCAGGGTACTAAATTTGTAAATACAGTGCTCAGATGATCAAGTTGTCCATCTATTTAATCGAGAATTCCATTTTTAGAATTACGCAATAACATCTTTCTAGTAATCCCTAGGGGTAGCGCACTTGGCTAGGGCCAGACCGACAATCAAGAGGTTGCTATTCCAAACTCACACTTTTTCCCCGAGGCCTCTTGTCCAGGCAAAAACCTAACTTACCCAGTGTATGGGAGAGGCGAAGACTTCAAGTGTCCGAGAAAACAAGAAAATAGTCGGTTCTTAAAGAGTCCGGTCACCTTAGTCAGCAAAAAAATAATAATTATCACAACATCTTTAAGGCAAACGTGCTAAAGTGAAAAATCATTAGTGTAGATAAACAAGCGGCCATCAAATGATCTTTCCTCTCATCACTCTAATAAATCAAATCATCGAAAAAAAGAATACCCATCTACAACTGCATATCCGATCCTTTATATTTCTTCTCTGTTTATACAATTATACTACAGACATAAAATCAACCTCAATTACCCTAAACATTGGAAATTTAACATAGAGTAAGTGAAGAAGCCTTATAGTATTTTAATACAGTCATCGATTGTGGTTGATGTAACAGGCGAAAATGTCGGTAATGCCAATTGAAAAATGGGTTATTTCTAAATGACCATGTGTAGGACCTTACTATTCAAACATTGGGTTCCCTATTAAGGGTAGGTTGACCACTATTAAATGTAGGCACTGACTTACTTTCATATGGCAATTTGAGATTAAAAGATTGGTTGACCTGCCCAAAAACATCTTAAAAATTAATATATTTGGCTCTTGGACACTTGAACCAACTTCAACTAACAAATACCTGCAGCATCTTTCTCCCAGCATTAATGAAAGCTGGCCTTTCAAGTTCTGCCATCCATTTGTGTTAGATTTGCTCATAGAAGCAACTGTTTTGAAATACTAATAAGTATCTTTTACTTCTTATATTTCAATCGATCGTTGGTTTTTTTGTATTTCTTTGCTAACCACTCCTACCAAAACCTTGAAGCCTTAGTAGAGGCAGTAGAAATACTTTTCAATATTCTCCCTTGGGTAGAGTTCACTCATCAATACTCCCCCCTCAGGTAGAACCCAGCTGGAGCACTTTTGGAGATACGAGCTTTTTTTTTTTTTTTTTTTTTTTTTTTTTTTTTTTTTTTTCAGAGTCGTTCCTCCTGAAATTTGAACTTACGACCAGTTGACTCTGATACCATCGTGAATTTCTTTAGCTAACCATTCTGAGCAAAACCTCGAGAGTAGAGGCAGTGGAAATACTTTTCAATATTCCCCCTTGGATAGAGCTCACTCCTCAATATGTTTCTCACTTTCAAACTACTAGCTTTGAAATCTTTCTATGCTGAGGATCTCCATGCTTTACATTGATGTTAAGCAAATCAGAGCCAAAAACTTAATTCAGTGACACTCCGATTAAAAATTAAAATTCAAGAACATAGTGATTGTTGACAAATTCACACTTTTAATCTATTAGAACTCGTAGTTATTTTAAAGAAAGTTCGATCAACTTAAGCCTTTGGCGTGGAATGGTAGTAACCTACTTCGAAAACGTCAGCAAGTTTTCAAATATGATAAATTCCTAGATTCTCTAACAAGTGTCAAGTATGAAAATTCTCAGATGCCTCGATTACAGAACCTACAGGTAACATAATTCGGTCATCTGGGTTGTTGATGTGGTGACTATTTTGATGTAGTCCCCCTTAGAAGAGAGGGGAAAAAAAACTACAATAGCCATCAATGAACGAAAAAGATGGAAATACATATAGCATAGATCGGATTATACATTAGTATCACAAACAGCTGGATCTGGCTTAAGCTGAATTGACTGTTGTAAGTTGAGAGGGTATTGGAGCCCCACCACATTATTAATTCAGTAGAAGATGCCAACCCAAGTTCAACTTTGGAAGAAATCAGAATAATGAAGCAGTTTCTTATTAATCAAGTTGAAGATGTTATATCAAACTCAACTTTGGAATCATTCCCAAGTCTCCACTCCTGAATTATGATTCCAGATTTTTTGCAGTCTGACTTTGGAACATCCTTTATAATCAAACAAAACGGGCCACATTACATGGAAATGGGATATCCCAAGTCTTTCTATGATCCAGTCTACAAGATAAAACATCTGACAAAACTCAATTCCATCGATCAGTTCTATGAAATTGAAGACAATGAAAATAATGTGGAAATAAACTAAATAATGACAGAGCCTCTAAGCTAGCTACTAGGGGTATACACGGATCGGATTGGTTCGGATTGGGCCAAATCTGTCATCAATCCGTTGCCTACGGATTGACGGATTTATAATCCGTCACCAATCCATTACTATTGAAATCCGATCCGATCCGATCCGATCCGTGAAGGAGCGGATCGGATTGGATTAATCTGTTCAATCCGCTACTGTACATTACATGTAAAAAGAAAAAAGAAAACCCATGATCTCAAACTCCACACTATCTTCTCCAAAGGGCTTGAAAACAAAATCCATATCAAATAAATTAATCACAAATTAGTAAGAAACAACTAGATGAATCAGACCAACTAACCTCCCGGAAATCGTACATATTGTCATCGGGATCCGGCGGCTTTCTGATGAAGAAATCGCAGTTAAGAAGCGAGATCTTGTGGAACTCCTCCTCATTGATCCTGTAATCCACCACCTTGTCCGATTCCCAACCCTGAGTCGAGATGAAGGACTCGCTCTGCACCATCTCTATGTCGTTGCTGGTTCTGGAGGAGGCGGTCGTACTCGATGTCGTAGTCCTTGTTGTCAAGCTCCTCGGCCTCGTCTTCGTCCATGTCGTAGTCGTCGGGGTCTCGGGATTCCACATCGTCGTCATCGGCCCAAACCCTAAAATCGTTCCTCTTCTTCTGCTTCTTGTTGATGCTTCTGCAGCTGATTAGGGTTTGGTTGGGAAGATGAAGGTGGGAGAGGAGAGGGGGTTTGGGGGTTGTGGATGAGAAAAGGGTTTTAGGGTTTTGGGCAAAAAGGGTAGAGATGGAGATTTTGGGAAGGGATGGTAGAAGAAGTAGACTTAGCATCTCTTCGGTGATTCTCCCACCAAAGACGAGGCGACGAGTTTGGGAGAGTGGAAGAAGAGCACACGCAAAATTTTATTACAAGCGGCAGAGGCAAATGGATTGGGCATTGGAGATACTGCAGCGTGGGAGATGAACTGATGAAGGTCTGTGATGGCCGCTGGGTTTGGGACTTGGGAGATCAACGAATGTGGTAACTGGTAAGTGGTAGGGTTTTGGCTTGGGAGACGAAGTTTTGGAATTACATTTTAACTTCTAAAGTTTTTTTTCTTATTTTAAATTTAGACACCTAATTTATATTTAGACCCCTTATATATTTTTTATTTATATTTAATGACAATGGATCGGATCGGATTGAATCCGCGGATTAAGAGTAAAATCTGCCACCGATCCATTGCTAATGGATTACACAATATCCAATCCGCTACCAATCCTTTGGCCTTCGGATCGGATTGAAATCAGCGGATCGGATCGGATCGGGTCGAATTGACGGATAGACGGATTTTTTGTGCACCCCTATTAGCTACTCTGAGTTTGATCCCTTGATGCGCTATCCTCTTTCCATGTGTGTGGGTAAACTCTTCCTACGTGTGCGAGCTCTCTCCCCGCGTATATGCCCTCTCTTGTGAGTCTTAACTCCCTTGGCTTGGGTAGGAAGGAGTAGAAAAAAAAAAGTCCACTCAATCAGTTGCTTAAAAATGACTTGTCTCCACCTTCTAGGTTGATTGTATAGAGGTTCCTATAGTCATTATATATGAGTCACAACCAATGAAAAATGTTCTCCTACGAGCAGTGAAACAGTACAGCAATGTGGCCGAGCCCACTTGTGCCCGCCTTTCATCAATGCAGCCCCTTTAATACTTTTTACACCACATGATCTACAGTTATGCCTTTTTATATTCATTAAACCTTCACTCACTATTAGACTTGATTAAATCTCAAAAAAAATAAACAGTTTTTTTCGTCAATAACAATAAATTATATTAAAGACTTAAGAAAGGTACAATCATAGAATAAGGAGAAAAACAAAGCATACAAAAGTATCAATGGCTAGAATAAATCTGCTAGGGCTGAATTTTTTAAGGTCCCCCCCGTCCATGAGAGATATTTTCATCTGTTGTTTTCTTACCAATAAGCTTGCATTTAAGTCGGCCCTATGGTCAACCGGATGTTCCTACCAAAAAAAAAAAAAAAAAGACGACCCCATGAGTTGTACTGCATTTGTATGTAGGCTATATGCAGTACGCTCATAGGAGAACATTACCCCATAACCAACCATCTAAATTCTATGATAATTTTCTCCTACACTCCGCAGTTCATTTAGATTGATGCCGGTTATCAAAGAAGGCCTCTAATATTTGAGGGTTCCCGCCTTTGATAACAATTCAGATGCACGCTTCCACGGGAGCACGTGGCCCACTTAGATTCCCATTTAGACCCAAGCATTCACTTGTTGGAGCAGCTGCAAACCAAGAATGCCAACCCAACCCAACCCAACCCAACATCCAACATTCCAACTGAATCCATGGCTTCCATTCGCTGTGAAGCACTTCAATGAGGGCAAAAAAGTCAGAGGGGGCAAAGGTCGTTATATTATCATTCGGGTGCGTGCAGGCATATAGTGATTGTCGTCGCCGGGCCGCCATGGCGTATTTAAGTGTGGAATTGGACACTTCCACTTCCACTTCCACTTCCACACTTAAATATGCCATGGCGGCCGGGCGATGACTAAAATAAAGAAACCTCCCATTTCCATTTCCATTTCCATCTCCACACTAAACTACGCCACGGCGGCCCGGCGACGACAATCACTAAGTGCCCCCACGCACCCGAATCATAAGACCTTCGACCTTTGACCTTTCTGCCCTCGTTGCGTCCGTACAAAACCCAGCCGGTAACAATAATGCTTTTTACCCAGCAACCCGTACGATCATTTCCCGGTCATTCCCCAACTGCGGACCGTTCTCAATAAGCTCTTCCTTTCCGGGTCTCATTCAGACCCGCAAACGGTAAAGTCAAAATCAGACTCTCTCTCTCTCTCTCTCTCTCTGGAACAGTAACAGGTTTGCCTTTCCCTTGCTTCCATTTCCTTCCGTGTCCGTTTTCTTTGTAAAAGAAGAAGAAGAAAGCGATTCTTCCAGACTATGCTTTCTCTTATTTTGCATTTTCGCCCTCTTCTTTTCATCCTTTTCCATGCATTATCAGTAGACTTGTAAATTGTAATTGTGAAGCACAAATTAACAAGTAATCTGTAGAATTCTCACAAGGGGTTTACCAAACTTCGTCATATCTTCTCCCTGAAGAAACCCCAACTCTTGTTTTCTTCTTCTGGTTTGGTTTTTCTTGCAAGTTTATGTTGGGATGTTGGAGGTGGGTATGGGTGGTTTTTGGGTCTTCTTCATTTTTGTATTGTTTTGTTCCCAAGCTGAGGTCTTGAATTCTCAGAATTTGAGCTGTAATTCTAAGGATTTGAATGCTTTGGAGGGTTTCTTGAAGGGTTTGGATTCAGGGGTGGGTGGGTGGGGGAATGCTTCCTCTGATGATTGCTGCAGTTGGGTTGGTGTCAGTTGTGAGTTGTCTTCTGGGTCTGGAGGAGGAAGGGTTGTTGGGTTGAGTCTTGGAAATGGAAGCCTGAAAGGGGTTGTTTTGAAAGAATTAGCTGGTTTGGATCAGTTAAAAGTCCTTAATCTTTCTCGCAATTCACTAAGAGGCGCTCCGCCTTCAGAGTTGTTCAGCTTGCAGCGACTAGAGGTGCTTGATTTGAGTTACAATGGCTTTTCCGGCTCAATACCAGTAGATGCAGATTTACCATCAATCCGGGTTTTCAACATTTCAGGCAATTCGTTCACTGGCAAGCAGCCACTCCTTGTTAGATCAACCAACTTAACGCATTTCATAATCAGTTACAATTTGCTTTCTGGTTACGTCGATACGAGTATCTGCAGCAATTCAAGCCAAATTCAGGTTCTTCAGCTTTCAATGAATACTTTCGATGGCAATGTTCCTGCAGGTTTTGGCAATTGCAGCTACCTAAATGTGCTCTCCCTTGATTCAAATTATCTGATAGGAGCTTTACCTGAGGATTTATTCAGGTTGTCTAGATTGACGCAATTGTTTCTTCAAGACAACAGGCTTTCCAGCCCACTGAGCCAAGGAATTGGTAATCTCTCTAAGCTTGTTTATTTGGATCTTTCCAATAATGGTATCAGGGGAACTATCCCAAATGTTTTCAGTAATCTCAGAAATTTACAACATCTTGCCGCTTCTTCGAATACTTTCAATGGTGGGTTACCTCCTTCCTTGTTGAACTTGCCGGAACTCCAGATGCTCAACTTGAGGAACAATTCACTTGAGGGTGAAATTAATCTGAATTGTACTGCTATGACCAATCTCAGTTCCCTTGATTTGGGTTCGAATCAATTTAGTGGTAGCATTCTTGAGAATCTTTCCTCATGCAGAACACTGAAATCTATCAATCTTGCTAGAAACAGCCTCAATGGTGAAATCCCCTATAGCTTCATTAATCTCCAAGATCTGTCCTACCTTTCTTTATCAAATTGCAGCCTCCACAATATTTCAGCAGCATTGAGAATTCTAGAACAGTTCAAGAACCTGACTACTCTGGTGCTCACCTCGAATTTCCGTGGCGAAGAAATGCCAGCTGAGGGGGTTCTTGGGTTCCAAAGCTTAAAGGTTTTTGTTGTTCCAAATTGTCGCCTTTTGGGTTCCATCCCTGCATGGTTGCAGCACTGCAGTAAGTTGCAGGTGCTAGATTTATCATGGAATCGATTGGGAGGGAGCATACCTCCATGGTTTAGCAGTCTAGACTCTCTCTTTTTCTTGGATTTGTCGAATAACTCCCTCACCGGGGAAATCCCAAGGAGCTTGATAGAACTGAAGGGCCTCATTTCACACAGCATCTTGCAAGAAGATTCGTCTTCCAACTTCCCCTTCTTTTTCAAACGCAATCAAAGCAGCACAAGTCCGTTGCAGTATAATCAGTTTACAAGCTTCCCACCGACTTTGGATCTGAGTAACAACAATCTCACCGGACCGATCTTGCCGGAGTTTGAGAATTTGAAGGATCTCCATGTTTTGGATCTTAGCAGGAACAATCTCTCGGGAACCATACCCAGCGAGTTATCTCGCATGGCAAGCTTAGAAGTTCTTGATCTGTCCTACAATGATCTCTCAGGAAACATACCTGCCTCTCTGACCAATCTTAGCTTTCTATCGAGCTTCAGTGTGGCACACAATCATTTGTCTGGGCCAATCCCTGTGGAAGGCCAGTTCTCAACTTTCCCAAATTCAAGCTTTGAGGGGAACATAGATCTCTGTGGGGATCATTTTGCCCATTGTAGTGTCCAAAAAACTTCCCAACCAAGGAAAATCCCAAGGAAAAACAGAAGAACAGTTATAGGAATTGCAGTTGGAATTGGCCTGGGTACAGCTTCTCTTCTTTCTCTTGTCTTTGTTTTCTTGTTAAGGACCAATGTGCGGAGACAGCACAATGCCGAAATTGAGGTGGAGGATGCTGAGAAACATATTGAATTCTCAGGGTCTAGATTGGTACTTCTGTTTCAAAACAAGGAACAGAAAGAGATCACCATCGATGATCTGCTGAAGTCTACCAACAACTTTGACCAGGCTAATATCATTGGCTGTGGGGGCTTCGGTCTTGTCTATAAAGCATCTTTGCCTGATGGAAGAAAGGTTGCAATCAAACGGCTGACTGGTGACTGTGGTCAGATGGAGAGAGAATTTCAAGCTGAAGTTGAAGCTCTCTCAAGAGCTCAGTACAAAAACCTTGTTCTGCTTCAGGGGTATTGCCGTTATGGGAATGATAGGCTGTTAATCTACTCATATATGGAGAATGGAAGCTTGGATTATTGGTTGCATGAGAAGCTGAATGGAGGTTATTCGCTAGATTGGGATACCAGACTCCGGGTAGCTCAAGGAGCAGCAAGGGGTTTGGCTTACTTGCACCAATCATGTCAGCCCCACATCCTACATCGCGACATCAAATCTAGTAATATCCTTCTAGATGAGAACTTTGAAGCCCATTTGGCTGATTTCGGGCTAGCAAGGCTTATACTACCTTATGACACTCATGTGACCACAGATCTTGTTGGAACTCTAGGCTACATTCCTCCTGAATATGGGCAAGCTTCTGTCGCCACTTTTAAAGGTGATGTGTATAGCTTTGGCGTTGTTCTTTTGGAGCTTCTGACCGGTAAGAGGCCAGTGGAGGTTTGCAAGCCTAAAGGCTGCAGGGATTTGATAGCATGGGTGCTTCAAATGAAGAAGGAGAAGAGAGAGAATGAGGTACTCGATCCGTTTCTTTGTGATAAGCAGTGCAACAAGCAAATGTTACAGGTTCTTGACATTGCATGCCTTTGCTTAAGTGCATGTCCTAAACTGAGGCCATTTATCCAACAGATAGTTTCATGGCTTGATGACGTTGGGCGTGATGGCCAAGTCCAACCAACGTAAGGCAAGACAGCATCAGATTCATGGCTTGATGATGTTGGGTGTAATGGCCAAATCCAACCAACATAAGGCAAGGCAGCATTTTCAACATGTCGACAGGAAACTCTTTTTTTTTCTTGAATTTCTCCTTGTAATATTCATCTCTTCCTACAAAACAAACATCTCTGTAAATAACAGACACTTTGTTGTCTTTCTAAAATTTCTTGCTTCCTTGTAATATATTCAATTTCAGCACAGGAGAGTGATCTAACAGGCGTGGCGATGGATGCATCTGAAAGCCCTGTATCTTGAACAATTTTAATTATTGAGACTTGAGTGCCGATTTATGGAAATATGATCATTGTTGCATTAACATTAAGGAAATAAAGTAACTGAAAACCTTCCATACATGATGTTTGATATAAATAAAGAACTTAGATCTGTGCACATGAATTGACCAAAGTTTAATGAAAAGCCCAGCAAGAACACACATGGATGCCTAAATTTCACCCTTCAAGCACACTAAGAAACAACCTCATATAATGATTTTAGTTTTGTGAACATTGTCATCTATTTTGATTCCAGAGCCTGCGTTCCTATCCCATTAACTATTTTCTTCTCCTTCTTTTCCTAGAGCAAAAGTGTTTTATCCTATGAGTTAGGCATTCTGTAATTCACAGATTGAATCTGCAAACTCAACTAAGAAGGTTTTTAGAATGATACACACGAAATAAAAACTTGTGTGACCTTGCCAACCTTAGGGGAGAATGTGATTTTCGCAACGAAAATCCACCAAAAATTGGGTCAAGGATGCAACCTTTTTGTTTAATTGGTAACTGAAAATTATATCAATGATAAGAGAAATCACATTAATGACACAATACAAGACCAAATAAAATAAAATAAGGAATAGTATAGAAGACCAAATTACATAATGGGAACTGCCAAAGGAGCTTCTCCATCAGCCCTTTGCCTTGATGGGGAATCCACCACATTATTGGATTGGATGACCTCCACACATGCTTAAACACCACTTGAATGGAAGAAGATATAAAAGCTTCAATTTTGGAAAACAGGGAATGGAGCTTCCAAGGAGCCACACTGGAAGAAATTCAAGAAATTGGATAGCCAACATTTCCCTTTTGCCATTTCTAAGGACATCTATCCTTACCAGAGCAGGCTTTCCTTTCATGACATTCTTCAACCCTAGTATTGTTTTATAGTGCTCATAAGAAAAAGAAGAACTAATTCAATCAAGATCATAGATCTAGGGAGTTGGTATATTTGAAAATTTCTTGACTTTCCCTTTTACTTAGATTGATCAAACCAAAAGTCTAGATCAATTGCACCCCCTTAGCCTCTCTTACTATTCAAATAAGTCGTGTGCAAGGGCTTCTTTGCCTGGGTGGCCCAGTTCAAATTATTCAATCCTGAAAAGCAAAGAGCCCGAAGACCTAAGAGTTCATAAAAAGAGGAACTTGAGAATGAGCCTCAAGCAGAAGAGACGAATCATGTGCGAGCTAGACCTCAGATTTATAGAGCGATGGCACAAAATACATCCAGCAGTTAGGGTAGTCAAATCATGACGGCCCATCTATCACTTAATCAAAACATCAAGAAGATGTGACGGATCAGATTTTATCAACAATAAAACGCATTTATTGCTGGAGGATAAAACAAGGCTGCATGGCCTTTCCCATTACACAAGTTGCAGGAATTTTTCCTCTCTGTGTTCTCCTGAATCAAGAGATGGCTATGGAGGAGGAGGAGAGGGAATTTCTTAGTTCTTGAGGACTTTAATGTGTTCTTTCCCATGTTGTAAATCAATTGTAGCTTCCCAGTAAAAAAGACTGCCCTTTGTTCACAATTTAAATTACATAGAAGAGTTAAAAATAAATAAATATATCTCTTACTTCTTTTTTTGACAACCGAGCGTACCTCTTGCCTAGCCCAAGAGCTTAGACAGCTAAGAAATAATCCGTAGGGGCACATTCAAACCCTACTATCCACATTTGGCAATAAAGATACGTGTCAAACACAAGATCTCTCCGCTTCGTAAGGCGCTGAGTCCTTGGTGAACTAAGCTACCACTCATTGGTCAAATAGATCTTACCTTCTTAGCTATTTGTTTAAAAAAAAATTATTTTATTATTATTATTTTTTTTTATGCCAAGGCTATCTCCGAGGTCTTTGACCCAACAAGACTATTCTGCCCGCATGACACACGCAAACACAGCCACTTGTTTCGAAAGATAAAAATGATACCTGCTCTCAGTAAAAATTCACTCGACGTTTTTCTTAAAATACAATATAGTCCTCGCATACTCCATCTACTTTTTTCTTTTCACTAGCCTGTGTAAATTCTTACAGAATAATAATACAATAATCTCAGGTGGCTCTGTATTAATATTAAGACATACTTCAGGACAAAAAAGTGAGTCCATCTTCAACACAAAAATTGAGTCCACTATATATTAGATTGTATACAAGAATATGACAAAACATTTGAAAAGCAAAGGAAAGGTTCATTGTTTTCCATCCCCACAAATAAAGCACTCCGTCCTTGGATGAACAGCAGAACCCAAGAAAAGAAACATGAAAGAGAATGAAAGCTTATAAAGTAATGTAACAGTCGTATAAACTGATAACAAATTATCATACTTCTATTACATCTTAAGGAAATGTGATAATTATCACGAACTGCATTCAATGTCATCATCCATCTCACGCACAGCTTGGAGCGGCCCGCTGCCAAACATGAAGCTGCTTTCAGAGGGGCTTATCACCGACCCATTCCCAAAGAGGCAGACCTGTGGCTCAATCCTGTTCAGCTGATTCCATTCGTCATCTGAGAGTGACCAGCTGAAGATGTCTATGTTTTTCCTTATCCGGTCAGACTTTAGGCTACAAGGTAGAACACTTGTTCCTCGTTGCAGTCCCCACCTAAGAATAACCTGCCAGAAATTATAGCAAACGTGATTTTGCTTTTGATATATGAAAACACATTATATTTTCTATGTACTTCCACAAGCTTAATGTATCAGAAAGCTCATGCCAAACATAAGCTGAACCAACATACAAGACAAAATGGGGCTTCCTCCACCAACACTCTATATTCTATATACTTTCATACAGTGTACGCTAAATGGATTCTCATGCCAAAACAACTCAGCAAAAATGAAAGGGGAAAAACAGACTACATCCTTTAGTCCTACTTCGACGCTTAATTTTCTAAATACTTCCATGCGGCGTACATTAAACTCATACTCATGCAATACAGTGTACTTATTACCATATATGTATTCAGCAAACATTTCTTTCAATGGTATTATTTAGTATATACATTTTAATAATGTAGTTTGTGAAGAAATTTGGTGAAGGGCTTTCCCAAGGTAATTCTGAATAGCTTATCCCTTCAAAACACAAGTCAAGCCAACATGAAAGAGAGTTAAAAAACCAGACTACCCTAGTGAAATCACTAATCCTCTCAACATAAGTCAAGCCAACATGAAGAAGGGCCAACAAACCAGACTACCTTAGTGAAATCACTTCTCCTCCCAACAACAATGACAAATTTCTCTGTTCTTTATCAGTTCTGAAGATCTTGTATGCGTGATAGCCAATAGGTCTATAATAGTACTGTATGTACTCACATGTGCATTTACATGTTTCATGAGAAGCGGTGCTGCTGAGTTGTCTCATGAATTTTTTAGATCAACAAGAGAAGTATCAAGAATCATCATATAGACAAGTAACCAACGCTCCACCCATATAGACATAAAGACCGAGCAGTAATTAGTAATCTTGTATAGTCTTTCCCCTTTGACAATATTTCACATATTTTAAATTGTTTAATAGGAACTAAGATTCAGTGCATTGTGGGATTCAAAGAACCCAAAAACCCAACCTACGACACTCGCATTATTGACTCAATCACAGATCTGATGTGAATTGTTGATTGCCACACATGTTAAAGAGGATGTGTATAGAAAGGCATTATAAAGTGAATGCCATGATTGGAGAAGAAACCAAGAGATACAAAGAAAAGCCAATTGAGACATTTCCATAACAATAAATGTCTCTCCAAGTTATACATACATATGTCCAATAGGTATTTTAGGCATGAAACTGTGATGCCTGTTTCTTTTCTAGAATTCAAGGAATTCCTGTCTGGGGAATTCCTGAATTCCCAAACATAATGGAATTCTTGGTTGCTCCCTTGGACTTGAGCATCCAGGAATTCCACCAATATGCAAAGAGGGTGGAATTCCTGAATTCCCAAAGGTCATTTGGGACCTTTCATGTGGATGGAACTCAGAAATACTAGTAAAGAAACATGACATTTGGAGATTCTAAGGGACAAGATGTCACATCATGTCCAGGAATTCCCCACATGGTAAATTCCCAGTAGAAATTCCACAAAAGAGACAGGCCCTTAAAAATACTTGATATCAACTGAACTGGTTTTCTCAACAATTGCAATCACGATAAAACTTCATAAGATGGATAAGGTTTTATTTGGATATCCAACCAATTCCCATTAGAAATAATGTTCTAACAATCAAAATGTGAGTGGTGGTATTTCAATCCCCACACAAAAATGCTCCAAGACTTGGAGTGGAACTGCCGCTATCCAAGCATAATCAAATTCAGTTTTAATCCTAAAACTACGATATCAACAAGTGCCGGCAGAAAAGGTAGGAGGTGCTCATTGTTGCAATCATATAAGATTGCATATTTGAGTCATTTGCCTATCAAAAATTAAAAACTAAGGACACATCATCCATTCCATTTACAATTTGGAGGACATCCAAAAGTGCCCTTAACCAAATTAACATTTAAAGTAATCAAACAAGGATTAAAATGAATAAAAGAGAATGGCAGAAAGAGTCATCCCAATGGAAAAACCTGTTTACCTGCTCAGGTGTCTTTTTATGGCGTTCGGCAATATCTGCAACAACAGAGAGTTTCAGCATGGGTCCATGTACAGATCTTGACCTCCTGAATGATATCCTGGGAGTTCCAGGTTCATCTTCTCCTGATCCACTGTCGGACAGAGTTAGACTGGTTGTTGGTACCCCTAAAGGGGTGTGAGCAGACACATGAATACCTTTGAGTTGACAAAACTTTACAAGCTCATCCTGCCTCCAAAATGGGTGCAACTCTACCTAAAAGACAACAAAATGATTGAGTCACTTAAATGCAGAATTGTATGTGACCTTACAAGAACTTGAAAATTGCAGTTAAAATCCATGAATGCAAGGTCCAAGTGACAAGTGTATACACATTTTTAATTCATAAATAAAAAAATTTATTTGCAAACTCTAAGTCATTCAATGGACAAAGACTGGAACCGCATACTTAAAAGAAAAAAAAAAAAAAAAAGAACTCTTGGCAGAGTACAATCCCACCATTGCAATGCAATCAAAGTAGTGACAAATATAACAAACAACTAGACACTTCCAATATCAAAGAAACATTTGAGAAAAGATCCCAACAGGACGAGATATTTTGAAACTCTAGGTATTCGAGGTTTTTTTTCTTTTTACTAAATAAATGTGGTCCAGGAGTAATCACTAATCAGCCTATGGATATTCCAATTGAGGGGAAAAAGAAACATACTGCATGATATGATGATTATATGCCCACATGAGGGTCAAGATAGAATGCACCAAAATGCAGGTGGTGATTATTTGCAACTACAAGAATGATATTCATGCTCAATAATTCCCAACAGATATAAGGAATATCATATATCATCCTGTGCACCTGTCTCACACAGGAGATACCATGCAAGACAGTCCATGAGGCCCCTCAGGGCCCCACATAAATATCTGCAACCCATCATCCAAACACTCCCCCCTTCTTATATGTCATGGATCCCAGTGGTTTTACATTAATCTGAATGGACTGGACCATTAAATCAAAATCACACAAAATCATGCATTTTAAAACCATTAAACTTGAGGGCCATAGATCAAGGGGTTATAGGATGATGGGATTGACTTGAAATTTCATATATGGGCTGAGCTCATTTAGATCTTTACATCCCCACTTCATCCACGCGAGACAACAGACAAGATCATGCCACACACAAATCCTGACAACATTTTATCTCATGTCAAGATGAAAATTGAAAACCTTCTGGTTACAATGCATAAAAAGGGTGATAACCCACTACAGTGGACTAAAGGTTTCATCAGGGTTGATGGAGAGGTTCCTAATTTGTACACTTTGACTTCCAAGCAGGTGACGATTCCGATACAAGACTTGGTCTTGGAGCCGGGATACAATATGCGGCTCATGTTTTATCAATAACCATCTACATGATCTCAAGTTTTTTATTTTGGAAATAGTGGTCTATGGTCAAGGAAATGCTTTAGAGTGGGTTTCTACATGTTTAAATAATTGTGCTCACTTTTATTTTGTAAGCACCACCAGTAACTCAAATAGACTGGTATGGTTTTTTTTTTTCATTTCATGACAAGAAAAAAAAGAGAAAAACCTAAGCTGAAATCAATGTTCCAATTTGTTAGATACATACTCAAGTTAGTCTATGATGCCTCACTAGGATTTAGAAATGGACATGGATACTCAGTGTTTACCAAGATTCACTACGCATACTAAAAACATGTGGCCCAGCCAAAATGTTTATACTGTGAGAACATTTTTCTAACAAATAACTCAATTTCAATCAATCATGCTAAACCATACCCTACAAGCATCAAGAGGGCTCTACAGCCAGTACTAGCATCAAAACATGTCAATACAGATCTACACTTGTCTGAGTATCCTAACTCCTAACAGACCATTCATGAATCAGTAATCAGGCCAAACATAGGTTTAGCAAGGAATGGAGAGTACTTGATTACTGTGGAGCTACTCATTAAAAGATTAGAGTAATTTACCAAATCTGTACAGATTTTATACTCCACAAGTGAGAAGCATAGATAACACATTTGCATAAGTTAGGCCGAGGCATTCAACATACAGTGGCATAGAGCAACTAAACACAGAATGCTAGTGGCAGTGAACTTCCCAGCATAACGTGACTATCCTCATCATTTGCCAAATGGAACCAGAGAATGAGAATCAAATGAGAAGTTGACTCTCTCTCTCTCTCTCTATATATATATATATATAAATGAGGGACATTCATGTGCATCTATCCCTCACCATAGGGTAAGGGCACTTTCCCTTTTTGCACATGAATTATGGAAGTGTACCTCACCCTTATGTACTTGAAAATTCTCTTTTGTATTTGAAAATTCCCAATTATGGATGCACATGAATATTCTCCTATATATATATATATAAATGGAACAAATACCAAATTAACCTGACATATCCATATTTAATTATAGAAGGAACTGCTGCCATATTTTTCTCTCAAAAATGTTCTAAACCCAAACTAACTGTAGCCTCATCCATAGAATCTCTCTCAGCCCAGGTAAATGCTTGCCAAACTATGTGCAACAATAATTGACCTGCTCTCATCCATACTTACATTCAGCTTCCACATTAATAAAGAGTGAAAGACGAGTGTGGAAAAATGAATTCGTGCTCTCGCTACCAATCATCAGTCAAAAACCAATATCCATATCTCCAGTCCATGTGACAAGACTTTTTTTACTTCGTTACATAAAAATTCCTCTCTGCACAAGCTATTAGCCTGAACAATCCCAATTATTAAATTTATTTTAAATGGATCCCAATTACCAAACATTAAGCTATAGAAACCCCTTTTCGATGGTTAAAAAGAACACAAAATTATGAGTTGTATCCCAAATCCTAATTAGTAGTATAAAAAAAACTGTAGAAAGGAATCACCCAGAAAACGAAAAAATATAGGATGCAGCTAACCTGATTGACTGCTGGGACAATTTTTGCAAATTGGAGCAATTCCTTGATCTGCTGAACACCGAAATTGCTAACGCCAATAGCCCTAACAAGACCCATTTCCACAAGACCTTCCATGGCCTTCCACGTTGGCTTCAATTGATGTGAAAACTGCCTATACTCACTCCCTGATTTTGAAGGAGGATCAGTAGCATCTCCAAAAGCTGAACTATCTGGCCAGTGCAGCAAATACAGATCCAAACATGATACACCAAGGCTCTTCAAAGAAAATCTAACAGAGTTTTCAATCTTCTTAAGAGAGTTCATAGTGCAGTATACTTTAGAAGTCAAAAATACTTCCTCCCTCTTAAGCCCACCATCAAAAGCTTCTTCCAGTGCTTGCCCCACTTCCATCTCGTTTCCGTAAAGATGGGCGCAGTCAATGTGACGATAGCCAACCTTCAATGCTGTTTTTACAGCTTCTACGCAGAGATCGCCACCACTCTGCCATGTACCCAGCCCTATGGCTGGAATTCTTGCCCCTGTATTCAGCACAAAGTAATTCAGGGTAGCTGCTCCTTTTCCTCTCATTCTTTCCACCTCCTTCATGAAACCCAACAATCCAAAACTATTCAAACTAACAGGAGAAACCCCAATTGAAAGAATCACGCCCGAAACCCAATGTTTCAAGTACGAAGAAGAAAACCCCCAGCAAATCAGCAATCTCAGCTTCTAAAGACAACCTTAACGACCCAACAGTCGCAGCAAGAAATACAAACACCCAATACAATCAAAGGAAAAAACCCATTTGACCAATAATTTCACAGGAGTAGAAGACAGAGCCCAAGTCAAAGAAGAAACCAAAAATCCAATGACCTCACCTCACCAGTAAAAGAAGAAAAAACCCAACTAGAACACCCTTCTTTGTCTGCAAGATTCAACCTTTATCTCCCAGAAGTTTTAACCGTCCAAAGCTATGTAACAGATGGCAAGAACTCAATCCAAATGCCAAAATCCGCTCTTTCCTGTAACTTTACAACCTCTATATCTTCCTTTCCAAGACAAGAAGATCCCCTCCGTGTGTTTCTTCCATCTTTTTCTTGTTCCTAAAAAGCCCCAAGTTCAAAGAGCCGGATTCAAACAATATCTATCTAGATAATCATCTCTCCACCCTGTAGGCTGCAGACAAGACCTTATATTATACAAAAGAACAGCTTTAAAAAACAAGAGATTGAGCTAGCAAAAGTCAGAAAATCGACAGTATATTCAAGCATCCACCTAAATGAGAAGGACCCGGAACCCACCAATCACCTACCCCATATGAAGAAAAGGCCATATTCATTGACTGGAGAAAATTCATGGGGGGTTTTGTAGCTTTGTTTACCTAACTTTCCTGCGAGCTTTCTTGGTTTCTTCGTCTGCTGTTTTGGATTTGGATATGAATATTGGGTTCAGAGAATGGTAGAGAAAAGGAAGCGTCGGTCCTGAATTAATTATATGATGATTGATGATCAATGGCGGTGTTTGTAAGAACAACATTGATCTATGATGGAGCCCACACTGGATTTGGCGTGCCCAGCACCAGCAATCGATGCCCGAATTAGGGAGCTGGCAAGTGGCAACCCAAATACATTGGATTGTGATGGAACGAGACTCATGGAGTCAGTATCGTCATAATATAAAGTCAGATCCCCTCTCTTGTTTTTACTCGAGCTTCTCAAGATTGGTATGTATAAACTCCGCGTGGGGCCAACTAATGATAATTTGGAGTTTGATAGTTTCTTGAGTTTTACTCTAACAAGAGTTTGATACCTCTTAAAATTGAAAATATGACGAATTCGCTAATAAATTGGATGTGCTCCATCTTACAATGTGACCGACTTGTAAGGGTAGTTTCACAATGGGACTAGTTAAAATGAAACATTGGAAAACAAAAGATTTACGTATAAGATCCTTGGCTAATTTTCTGATGCCTTTTTTATTTTTGGGCTACTTATCTACTTGTCATGCTTCATCTTAAGAAGTGAGGGATCAACCCCTCACATATGGGTGTAACTAAGGTGCCAATGCAACTCAATTATGAGCAAGCTCTTAGTCCTACTAATTTAGTTTGCATGGAGATATACAATAAATCATAGTCAAATGGGCTTTTCTCACCTGTGAATTTTTAAAAAAGTTCGGAGGTGCAGGATACATGATCGTGGTGCAGAAGAGATTTTGACTTTTGTAGAATCTGAATTACTACGTGATGGCTTGGCATGTATTTCTCTTTTTTTTTTTTCTTATTTTAATTTTTATTAAAAGAATACCATTTAATTATTTTTCTCTTGTTTTATAGAAATACAAGGTCTTAACAATTCCACCAATATCATCACAATTTCTAGGAATTCCATTCCATGGAACAAACTGGCTCATGTGTTTGGATCAGGATCCCCTAAGTGAGCACACCAGACAAGCCTTGGTTATACCCAAAAACAGAAAAAGAAAAAGAAAAGGAAAGAGCTAGTGACACCCACATGTGTTTGAGTGGATAGGGACAGTTCTATGACTCTGTTAAAGAATTTAGAGGGCCTCTGCACTCTGCTCTCACGGAAAAAGCTCCAGCTGCATGCCAAAGAATGTTACTTGGATAACGCCGCGTTTCACGTGGAGGCTACGTATGAAATGACAGTTGTTTCCTCTTGCAATCCTTTCAATTCTTATTAATCTAATCATCAATCCATGGCCAAGTATGGGTCAATAATCCAAGATCATATTGAGTGTGACCACTTGACAACCATATCGACGTGAAACATGGGCTACTTACCCACCACTAAGTGGGATTTTGGGATCATTATCATCATCATCCTCATGAACTGTATCCCATTACATAAGTTGGTTAAGTCTACAATAATGAATTTAAAAAGTTAGATATCTTTCTTCCTCTGTTTCTCTCATTGTGACTGTTTTTTAAAAAATATTGTTGTAGATTAGATGGTTAGGAAGGTTTCATGGAATCAATTTTAATCAAATAATCAGTTTACAAATTCCTCCCTATCATTTGATTATATAGAGCGCTTTATGATATATATGTATATGAGAAACCCTCACCATAGGGTGATAAATGCTTTCATAAATGGGTCTTTTCAAGTACAAAAGTGACTTTTCAAGTACATAGGGTGAGCTCTTTTGTACTTGAAAAGACTCATTTATGGAAGTATCATTCACCCTATAGTGAAGGAAAGATGCATATGATCATTCCCCTATATATATATATATATATAGGTATTATTTATGTGAGAACTAGTTCTCACATATTATACGAGAACTTTTTTGTGGGGCCCAATTGTGGGCCTAATTTGAGGATGGGACAAGAGGGGATAGAAAGATCTATGTAAGCCCCCCCCCCCCCCCCCCCCCCCCCCCCCCATCATCAAATTTGACCCCTAACCCCTTCATCGGTGGCCCACAAGTTGAATGGCTTCATATTCAAAATAATATTCAACTCTTGATCCAACGGTTCAGTCCATTCGGATGTGTGCCTATCCTTAGGATTAGTAACTATAAGAGGATTCCCTATTGGTTGCTAGTTGGACCCCACAAAAAAATTCTCATATAATAGGTGAGAACTAGTTTTCACTTGAATATTTTCATATATATATATATAGGGGCCAACTCTCCTAAGCTCAAGTTTATGATAAGGTAAGCTCAAGTGTATGGTGGGGCCCACTGAGGGACCCATATGGGGATGAGAATGTGTGGGATTTCAAGGACTTCCTAAAACCCTCATCCCTGCAAAAAAATCAACCACAACTGTGATTTCTATCATCTTCATCTACTCCCTAAAAGTTTTCGAGTCAATAGTCCATTCGGATCAGTATACAATTGATCTAATAGTCCAATAAATGCGAATCTGACCGAAAGTTGGTAGTCCTGTGCACTTTAGGGGGGGTTGTGTATTTGCTCAATTTGGATGAACCAATGATGGGCCCCACAAGCGTAAGCTTACGGAATTTTATCCTAAGCTTGAGCTTAGGAGAGCCTTGCCCATATAATATATATATATATATA
This sequence comes from Persea americana, assembly GCA_029852735.1. Lineage (NCBI taxonomy): Eukaryota > Viridiplantae > Streptophyta > Magnoliopsida > Laurales > Lauraceae > Persea > Persea americana. The sequence goes on from CM056819.1 coordinate 50,886,056, forward strand.
AGATATTCATACGCATCCATCTCTCACAATATAGTATAGTTGACTTTATAATACATTCGAACCATCCACACACATGGGACCCCCTTAAGTATAATAGACCCATTAAATTCTTACATCCAAATGAATTGGATCATTGAATTGAGGGTCAAATTTTTTAACTTTAATATAAAGTCGTTAAATTTGTGGGCCACAGATGAAGGGGTTAAAGGCATAAGATTGACCTCAAATTTGATATATGGGCTCATCCAAGATGTCTCTTTCCGTCCCCAACAAGGCCTACGTTTAGTGAGTCCCTAGGTGGGCCCCATTAACTTTGTCCAACTCTTGAATCAACACCTATCGCATGACTTGGCCTAGCTTGAATGTCGGCAACTTAAATAAATATACCAAACTTTAGTGGCCTTTGCCAGAGTTTGGTAGCCATAATTTGGTGGTCCATCCCTTATTAATGGATAATATCCAAAGCTAACAATGCTGGAAGACCATCCATGGGAAGTCTTACTCTTTTTTCACTAGCATAAAATCTTGACAGGCTTATTTTTTCTATAAACCAGATATTTCGGGCATGTTGATAAGGGATGCCCATTGGTCTAGTTGGCCTACCTAAACATTACCCAAGCCATAGCCATTTGGTTTCCAGGCCTAACACTATGGCCCAAGTTAATACTGTGGGCAGGAAGTTAGATTAATTGCTATTTTGAAACATAAACAAAAATTTTAGTCTTCAGCAATTGTGGATTGACAGTTGACACCAATCCGTTCTCATTAGATGGATCATGTGCAGGTGACTCCTTAAAACTGGTAATGCACCCATACTTCCTCCTGGGCCCTATAAATATTTCTTGCTGATTGGGGATAAGGCCGAGTGGTCTCTTCCATTTAAATGCATTCTTTATATATTGACATGGCATAAGATATTTAGGGTCTGGGATGTCACATCTATGGGCTTGAACTCAGACCTGAAATAAAATAAGTTCCAAACATTTCACCAACCACTAATTGGATTTTCATAAACCCATTATCACTTGACCTCTTTATCATCACAATCACTACCATTGTCCCATGTATTTTGGGTCAGCTCATCCTATAGACCATATGCAGAATATTAGTTAATAATTTCAAATCATCAAGCCAGAAGCCGCACATGGATGCACTCAAGTCTCCAGGCCACAGGAAAGCTCCATGATTCCACCCTTCGGTAAGCAGTAAAAAGAGTAGTTGGACCACTTTGGATCCTCACAAGGCCATGGCCTACTAATATTATAGAGGGTTTGTACATCAGACAATTACCATTGATCCTCTCTTGCAAGTTAATAGAGGCAATATCATGTCAGTATAGTTGATCTATGATTCGATGCAAATTCGCCGTATAAAACCACTTTTTCTTGCACCTTTTGTAGGTTTTACGCGGAAAGCCTACATCGATCACTTCATCCTTAACAAACATCTAACCCCACTTGTGTGGGCATTGACATTAATTAGTGTTGCACTAAATCAGACATTAGTCACCATTGAGAAAAAAGGCCTGCTCAGGCCTGACTCAGTTTTTTTTAATGGGCAGGCTTGATCCTGACATCTACACACCCGTCTTGGGCTAGATACGTGCCTGTATTTCTAAATCCAGGCTGGGCTCGGGAATGCCTCGCGCCAGCCATCCATACCATGAACACTCCTACTTCCGACTTTCCCAATTATCAATAAACGAGCCCCAAAGGGAGTTCCACAAACCGCACCCACGGGAAGCCCGTGGAGGCAGTCAGGTGGTCCTTACTGGCTGTGATCGCGTAGGGCCGCACATTTGACAAGGGAGATGCATGCTGAAGCCGCAAGACACAATCCCTCCACTCCACTCCACTACACTACGGTAGGCTGCAGGCAGACGCCTGCTTAGAATCTAGACCATTGGTTATTTCCTTATTCCAACTTTACATTAAATAATTTTTGATCTAGTGTTTTTGGCTTCAGGTGACGAAGGTAGCTCAAATTTTTGGGCACAGGGTGACGAAGGTAGCTCAAATACCCGAGCTTCTGGCTTGGGTACAGGGTTGTTTGGCAATTCTATTAGTAGAGTTGAGTAGAGTAAAGTTTTCATTTCTAAAAAATAAGTCACATTAAAAGTATTTTTTTTCCCATTTTCCACCGTATTCTACACAAAAAAGTCAAAAAGCAACCACTAAAAGACAAAAAAACTCCATCTTTCAATAAAAAAAAGTAAAAAAGATTCCATCACAAATAACTAAAAACAAAATACCATTATAATCCACTTATATTTTATTATTTCTTTAAAATAACCCTTACGCCACTTAACTCTATAAGTAAATCCCCCAAACAGGCTCTAGGCCGTGGAGGAAATAGAGACTTCACGAGTTCTTAAAAGAGGAAAAAAAAAAACACTTGCGTATAAAATTTGGATTTCATTGACAGCTACAAAGAAATTTAATTGATACGAGGATTTTGGAATGGAAAAATAGAGTTTTATAGGCGAAGCCAAGTATAATTGGGAGAAGGCTTTGATGATGATGATATGGGCCACACTGGTAGATTATCGATGCAATGTGGATAGCGATTTATTTAAGATGCAGGGACCACATTCTCTACACGTGCTTGGAATGATACGTGCATATGCCAAGTAAAGGCGAATACAATTCCAGGGAAATCTTTTGCAGGCATTTCACTCCTTTCCCCCCAATATCCAAACGACATCTACTTTACACATTTTCTTTCTTTTCTTCTCTTTTTCCGGGAAAATCTCATTCCCTTCTCTCTTTCTCCCTCCTATTTTTAGCTCCAGCGAAGGAAATCCGTTACTTCCCGATCACATTTTCTTTAGAATTCCCAAACTTGCCTTCCTTTCTCTCTCTTCGCTTGGGATTTTGTTTTCCCCATAATTTCTTCTCTTCCTCAAGCTTTCCCTTTCCCAGAATCTCCCCACCGATCTTCGGATCCCTCCTCCATCGTTTCCGTTCGATCCTCTTCTCCGGCTGAAAATCCGATGGCTTCTGCCGGAGTTCGTTCGGCGGAGATCATCTCGCTCGGCGTCAGAACCGCCTCCGAGTGGTGGCAGGAAATCAACAATTCCAAGCTCTGGCAAAACCGGATTTTTCATACCCTAGCCGGATTGTACGGGTTCGTAGCTGCTGTCGCTCTGGTAATCCTCCTTTCGAATCTTTCAAAGAAGTCGATTTTCCGAGATAGTTGGTTGTTGTGATGTTATTGTTTTGCAATTTTGGATTAGGAATTTGCTTTTCGAACAATATTGAAGTTGTGATTAAAGGGAATAAAGGACAAGTCTTTATATCGATCCTCGCAAGTATTGTAATGCTGCTGCTATAGCTGGAATTTGTTGTGAATTTGATGATTTTGTATGATTTTGACAATCATGTGTTAATTCATAGGAGAACTATGATGTGGGTTGGTTGAGAATTGGAATATATTGTGATTATTTGATGGCTCTTTGTTTCTTTGTGATATTTGAATTTTCTCTATATGTTAGTGTGATGAAATATGCTTTGCAGATCCAACTTGTTCGTATAGAATCCAGAGTTCCTGAGTATGGTTGGACCACACAGAAAGTTTTCCACTTTTTGAATTTTTTGGTGAATGCAGGTGTGTGAGTTTTTCCTTTTCATGTTTGCATGGTTTGTTGCGTGTTTTTAGTTGACTGGCATTTGCTATGTTACTCTATGAATGTTGCTTGCCCGTGTTTTTTTTTTTTTGCAGTTCGATCGGTAATCTTTGTATTCAGACGGAATGTTCAACGGATAAAACCAGAGGTTACTATTATATTGCTTGATTGATTAGATTTTCTCCAATCTGGTTTTTGTTTCAGTGGTTTTAAATGATAGTCCCTTCACCTTATTGTCAGATTTTGCAACATGTCTTGCTTGATTTGCCTGGTCTTGCATTTTTCACGACATATGTGCTCTTGGTCTTATTTTGGGCGGAGATATATTATCAGGTTAGAATTTGGTTTATGGTTGGTTTGGTTTATGATTATTTGATGCAAATAGCTCACATCAAATATTTGGCAGGCACGCGCTGTACCTACAGAAGGCCTTAGGCCAACTTTCTATACAATTAATGGCGTCGTATATTCCATACAGGTAAATTCTTATCATTGAGGGAAGTCTTATTCTAAGTGGTGAATTGTCCTAATGCTTCGACGGAAGTGAAATCATTCTATCTATTATATTGGGTCCTTGTAGTGAATGGTCCTTCCCCATCTCTGCTTTTGCTGTTCTTCTTCTGGTTACCCTCCTTTCCCCAGTTGTATGTTTTTTTTTTTCCCCCTTAAACACAATAAGTTGTATGTTACAGAGCATTATTGCAATGTGTGGTCTATTTTTGGCTTTATTTTCATTTCTATCACATTCACCACACATCATTTTTTTCAATACTCTTCTTTTATTTCATTTGTTAGACAACCTTTCTGTTGTCATTTGTCAGCACTTGTAATGCTATATTCTAGTTTTTGGTTGATCATGGTAATTAGCTGATCTCAAAGCTTTTGAGAGGGATTTTTGTAAGTATTTGAGTTTGAGGTAAGGCAGTGGTGGACCATTTGGTTTATTACTAATCAGAATAAAATAACTAGGAACATTAGGAAAATGGAATATTTCAGAATATGGTACAATAAAATTTCTAATGTTAAACACGCTGAACTGGTTGCAATTGTGGAAGGCTTGGCACTGTTACTGTTTTTATTCTTTTTATTTTTATTTTTATAAAGACACTGCTCAAGGCTTTGATTGTGGTGATGACGACAATGACAGTTCAATAAGTATTGACTTATGATTGACATTTGATTTGAAGAGTGCCTTAGCTTGGATCAAGTGGTGAGAATGTCTTGGTGGCTGAGTTCATTTCAAAGCATCTCATTGGAAATAGGAGCATTACTGATCTGTCTGATGTGAGACGAACAAACTGGCATTTTCAGGACAAGGATGAGGTCTTCAAGGAAAGTCTTTTCTTTGCTAATGTGATATCCTAATGAAGTTGCTAATGTGACATCCCAAGGAATAATTTTGTTCTTTCATCTTCTTGATGGAAAGGCCTCTATATCTTTGTATTTTCCTTCTAATTAAAACTTAACAACTAGCGGAATGTTTCACAGCAACCAAATGGATACGAGTTAAAGTTTTGCTACAACTTCACCTCCCTCATGGTATAAGTTTCCTTTTAATGGAAGAATCATTCTATGACACTCAACCAGTGTTTAATTTTTCTTTTCTGGACAAGTTGGCGTGAAGTCTGTTGGGAAGTCCCACATCCCACATCACCTAAGTAATAGGCTTGATATGTCTTAATATACCTGTATGGGCCTTCCACCTATCAGCTTAAGCTTTTGGGTTGGTATATGGTTTATTACAACATCACCATTCCAAAAAAACAAAAAAAAAATTGTTGGCATGAAGTTCGACTATAGCAATCTTGATTTCAGCATCACCTTCCCTGCGATTGCTTGGATCATCTCAAACTAAATGGAAGAAAAGGCTTTGCCAATGTGTGGCAAGTGGCATGCCAAGAAAAAAATGTGTGTTGTACTTTTGAAAAGAATCATCTAAAAAATTATTATGTACTAACTCACTTTTCTCTTCGTGCAAATGCCGATTCAACATAGACACACCATCTTCTTCTTCATCACAACGATGGAACCACTAACAACAAAGACTATAAGGCACTAAAAAGAAAAAAAAATGAAGGGGAAAGAATAGAGAGATGGTTACTATAGCGTTATCCTTACCTTTGAATCTTCCTCTATGATTACTCCAAAGAGAGGTTGGATCAAATATGGGCCAAAATGCTCCCCTAAAATGAGTTCGAGGGTCTTTTTGTGGACGTATTAGTTTTAACATTCGCATTAAACACACACCAATGACATTCACTGCTGAAAAGTAATTTTGGTCGACTGGTCATTTCTGGTGACCATGGAGCCCATAGTAGGGTGGTGCCACATATGGTGATTGGCGCCATAGGTCTATATTGGTTTCCAACACCCCTACTTGAATCTTATAACACTTTAATACTAAGAGGTGCGTGTCCAGGAACTTTCATATTAGTGAATTAACAGTCTTGGAAGTCTCAGAGGTGCATAAAAACTTTCATGTTAGTAATTGCGAGCCATGTCCTTGAGTCTATGTAAAGGACCAAAATGTTAGTGGAAGGCATCCATCTTTTGTTGTTATCATTATTTTTTGTAAAAGGAAATGTTGTTGTTATCCTTTGGTAATGAAATATTTATGTTTTGTGTTTTTTTTTTTCTAAAACTATCTTATCATTCTATCCAATCCTTGTTATGGATTCCTAAATAGTTGTTGCTAACTGAGTCTTGGCTTTATATTCAAGCCAACCAGTTTTGCACCAACAAGTCTGAATTTTGGACCGAATATTTTGGGTGGTTGTTCAGTACACTTACTGAACAAAACAATTTCGGTCAAATGAACCAGTTTTTTTTACTAATATGCACCAAACCTTAGGTCTATGTGGTTGTGACAAAGACCTCCACTAGAGAGTGCAAAAGCCCTTAAAATGCTGGGTGCGTTTCAGTGTGTTTTGATTGTCCATTTGAAAGAAAAATTATTATTTGACTTGTATCATTCTGCTAATAGAATTAATAATTGTATTTCTTTTATTTAAACTTACTTGGAGTCTGGGATAGACTGGGACTCGTCTAGCTGAGTTTGGAGTCAACCATGTTCTGACCCAAACACATGTCAACTGTTCCCACTCAACCCATTAGAGTTCTTATGACACAGAGGTTGAAGAAACTAACTTGATATGTTATTCAGAACTTATCGCTGACCACACCCTACAAAGTCCTATGTTGACTCACATACATGAAAACTACTTTGATTTATAGTTCATTGTTAAATACTTGACAAAGACGTGACTGTCAATCGAGTATGGTCACAGTTTAAATTGTTTAACCCTTGATTTTATTATTCACAGTTCTATTTGAATAATTGGCATTTTTCTGTTTAGCGGATTGTATTGATTGTGTCTCTCCCCTCTGCATTCCACCTTCAAATTGCATGTTGACTTTTAAAATTGGTAAGGCAGAACAGTAATGTAGGATCTGTGCTGCATGGCTAACTGATACCAACACACAAGCCCGAAAACGTGTTGAAAACTCATCAGCCAAAAGTGGATTTTTGTCTGCTTCAGTGAGCGAAAAATGTTGGTGGACTTCGATGAAGAAGTAAATTAAGCTTGAAACTAGTTAACAAACAGCCTATAGTTCATTATAAAAAAATAATAATAATTAAAAAAAAAAAAAAAAACAGCCTATAGTTAGAGTTGTGATAGCTTAATTGGAATCCTTGCCAATTCATTGTGATTACATGTGCAGAAGGTGGTACTAGTCTAGTTCGCTGCATTGGTGCCTGCTCCCTGGGGAATGTGCACCTATCTGGACTGGCTCAATATCTCCCCATTCTTTCATTAATCCCATATAATATTATTATCTTCAGATGCCCGTAAAACTGAATGAATTTTGGAGTTCTTCCAATCAATACACCTGTGTACACTCTCCCACATTGCCATAGGATCTTGGATATTTTTGGTACAGCTTCGTTCAGTGCACTTTCTATGCATCAAACGTCTTTTTAATGCTACCCTCAAAAACATGCAGCTTTTCCTAATGTATTGTATCAAGAACTTAGGTTGGGTAATTGATTTTTTATATTTATTTTTAAATTTTGCTAACATGGCTTGAACCCACAACTGCATGGTTGTGACAATGAATGCATTTCAACCTCGTGGTAAGTTATTGTGTATGTTTGTTGTTTAACTAGTATATGTCCTGGCTATTTGCCTAGATAAGTGTCTTTTCTGAGCGTCTTCATTGTAATTATGTGGGTTACTGTCTTCCTTATGGATGTTGTGGAAGATGCTAATTTATTTATTTCTTCATTTTTTACCATAGAGATCGTTTAGGGGATGGATTTAAAACTCTGCATCATTTTTATTTTTGGTTGCATTTGTTTTCTGCTTCTTGTTGAATGGTACCATCTACAATCTACTACACTGGGTCTGGAATGATCTTTTCTTTGTATGCTCACAGATAGCTTTGTGGTTGCTGCTGTGGTGGAAGCATATCCGAGTTACACTCATCATATCCAAGATGTTTTTTGCAGGTGTAATTTTGTTGGCTAGAGAACTATCTTGTCTATTATTTTATCTATGGGGGAATCATAGTCCACTTGAGCAAGATATGTAACTCTTTCTACCTTGGGGCTTGTGTATTGGCAGGTGTCTCATTATTTGCTGCCTTCGGCTTTCTCCTCTATGGAGGGAGGTGTGGTTTCTTACTATGTATTCCTCCAAACTAATCTGACCTAAGGACTCAATGAATATTTTCATCCATATGAATGCTTTTGCGGACAAGTACTAGTATCTATGGAAGAATGCTCGTCTGCTTAAGGAATTGAGACACATCCAAATGCAGAGAGTTACACGTTGCATGGATACTTGGCTTTCTTGTACACACCACGATCTACTCACCCCTTTTACTGTGCTGTCTATTTTGGATGTTCTTACAAATACAGCTACATATTGAAGAATTGCTGTCCACTTGTACTAGTTACATGGATGACAGATGTTTAGGCATCTTTAGGCATTTATGTGTCTTAGATGGAACCATAAGGTCCATGACTATGTAAGATGTGCATAATATTCAGCCACATTTTTGGACACCTCACAAAATGTGTTATCCTGATAATTAACAAATTATTTTTGGAAGAAATTCATTCAGGAGGTTTCCTGAAGCAAAAGTTCTAATTGTCACAAATAAAACAAGTTCTCGTATTAAAAATTAAAATATTATACTACAATTGTGCTCTTAATAAATTTCAGACATCTCTGACGAAACAAAAAACACTTCCAGGCACTGATATCGGAGCGTCCAAGGTTTCTAGTATACAAACAAAAAAAGATTTGAAAACCATGTTTTCTAGCTACCTTAAAACTTCCTATCAGTGAGAAGTTGTGCATCCTAAGATCAGGATACCATTGGTTTACATTCTCTGAATAGCATTGACACAAAGCATCTTGTTGATGCTTTTGATTTCTCTGTGCCATTTATATTTAAGATCGTTTGCTGCTGCCTGCTGACAGGCTCTTTCTAATGTTGCAACGCTTTCCGGTTGAATCTAAGGGACGCCGCAAAAAATTACAGGAGGTAGTTTGTTACATTCATCGTTTGGATGGTGATGTACCTACTGATTTTCCAATTTCATTTCTGGCTTCTACAGGTTGGCTATGTGACCACAGTATGTTTCTCATGCTTTTTGGTGAGATGTATAATGGTGAGTCTCCCTGCATTCCCTGATCTGCAAGCAATATCCAATCTGTACAACACTTGCTGTGTGTAAAATGGATCACATGATCTCCACTCTCCAATTGTACTTATATAATGTCTCATGAAGGTCACCTCATTTTTTTTTCTGACCATCTATCTCTCTCCCATTTGTCTACAGATGTGTTTCAATGCATTTGACAAAGCTGCAGATCTTGATGTTTTGAACCATCCAGTGCTCAACTTTCTGTACTACCTGGTAAGTTTTGGTTTTAGCCATATTAGGTAAGCCATTGATTGCCTTAGATCTAGTCTAGATTTTGGTTGATCTAGTCTAGATTTTGGTAGATCTTAGCATAATTAGTCAGACATCTACACCACTTATGAAAGATGTTTAGTGCTCCACCTTGATTGTTCGAAACTCTCTCTCTCTCTCTCTCTCTCTCTCTCTCTCTCTCTCTCTCTCTCTCTCTCTCTCTCTCTCTCTCTCTCTCTCTCTCTCTCTCTCTCTAAATTCTGAGGTTGGTGCTATTTTCTCTGTTTGCAGTTGGTGGAGATTGTGCCCTCGGCTCTTGTCCTCTTCATTTTAAGGAAGTTACCGCCCAAGCGTGGGCTCACACAATATCACTCTATCCGTTGAGAGGATTGAAGAAAGCAGATGGTCACCTGAAAGCAAGATAAACAAGGATGATCCCATCACCCTTTCCTATAAAAAAAAAGGTATATGGAAGGGGGGGAGGACAGTAAAAAATGATGGTTTCAGCATGCAGAGCGCAAAAGCGTATCACATGGGTATTTGGGGGTTCTGATTGTGATTTGTCAAAGTGGTGGATTTGTGAAAATTGTGAGCACCATTTATGATATATTCATAGTTTGACCAATCAAAAAAAAAAAATCATAGTTTGGTGTAACAATACCAGTCTCTCTTCCATTTCATCAAAAGGTTTTCATGTTCCTTCTGTGCCTTTGCACATTCATGTTCTTACTCCTTCAGATTCTGATTCTTTAATCGATTGGAATTCTCTTATTTTTTCCCCTCGCTGCTCACTGTCAGTACAGAGAAGATTTTAAACCTGCATGTCTGGTATCGCTTATCATTGGTTGTCCCTGCGCTCTTACATGTTGGAAACATTGAATTGCATGCATCATAATGGAGTTCTAAGTGCACTGAGAGAGAGTTTAATTTAGTATTATGGTTTATTTGAATGTAATAAGACTCGGCATGCATAAAGATGGGTAATCTTGAGGATAAAAAAGCTAGATAGAAATCCATGTATGCTATCCAGAATAAAGGGCTTTATGAGTGACAATGGATGATTAAACTAAATGTCATACCTGATGAACGGATTATTTCTTCTGCTGGTTTCCCCTGTTGCATATGCTATCTCTTTGGAATTGAGAGCCTACATTAACAGGTATCCATGAATGAATGAATGAAAGGGATCCAACCGAGCCAACTGTCTTTGATATGTGGAATTTCCTTCACCTATTGAGTCTACATATCTACCGGTCCACTTTATGACTTTTGAATGTTAGGTTCCCAATTTTTTTTTTCTTTAAATTAAAATTGTGTGAATCAATGCTCTTATGATCACTCAAACCTGCACTTATGTATAAATACATGAGGAAGTATCATAATACACTGGAAGGTCGATCCAGATCAAAACATGTGGGCATGCCTCTTGAAAATCCAACGGCTGGTAACATTGGCCTCTCCCTCTGGTTCATTTTGATCAGAGTAGTACATGTCATTGGATCAGGAGGGTTTTACAACTCTGGTTGAGTCTTATAGTGGATCATGTTTATAATAAATTTAATATTTTCTTATAATGGTTTCTGCCTTTGACCTTTCACAAATCCCAACTGTCCAAACTTCTCTCCATGAATCGATGTACCAAATTTCACTTCGTTGGAATATCCCTCTAACATAGTAAAATTTTAGTAGGATGAAAGAAGCACTTGTGTATCTCGGACTGTTGAATATGGGAACAAGTAGTTTGTTAATAATAATTATTTATATATATATATTATGAAATGTGAAATGTGTATGGTAAAACTAGAAAAGACATAATAAAAAACGATTGCATTTGTGAGTATTGAAGGGTAGCGTTAATAGGTGATAAATTAATATACTTATTTGAGATGGTCATGACATATCAAGTATAGGCCAACAATGGTCCAATACAGAAAGTTTCTTTATGCAAGTTGATGTCCTCTCAAACGAAAATTGGTAAACCGAAAATGACATAGATGAAAATAGCGATGATAGAAATGAAGAAGCACAACCTATTCAAGGATTTAGCCTAAGAAAGACTAAAATGGCGAAATAGGTTTCATGTAGTTGGCCCAATATATGTGGGAATATGCTTTGATGGTGATGACCATGATATATCATTTTCATATGAAGTTTTTCTCACCTCCCACTTGTGAAAAGTTCCAATAAAGTCTTTACATGGTGATTGCATTTGATCAAGAGATTAAATCCCATCAACCACTTCTATTTTATTCTTTCCATTCGTCTGGGCTCCATATTTTTAATCTAAACCATCCAGTTTGTTTATTAAACTAATAATATCAAAGGCCTTTAAATTTATTATCTTAAATCTTCATAAATTGAGTAATTTGTGAAAAACTTAAAAAACCATAGGCCTGAATTTTTGCCCTTCTATGGGCCTCCAATTCATTATTTCTATTGTTCAATATTCTCATATTTAGGATATAAGGACCAATACATTTAGTTTTATATTTTAAAATTTCAATGATTTTGAGAAATTCGTGAAAAATATCCAAACACATCTGAAGACTAAAGTCGTTGGATGTTTTCATTTACTCACTTGAAAATGGTAATTTTGACGGACATGGCAATGTAATTTATATATCAAACATTGCATTTTGCATATATAACATTCACACCGTAAAGCTCATTTTCCTATCTCATTTATTTATCCAACTTTGCATTTTGCATATATAACATTCACACCGTAAGGCTCATTTTCCTATCTCATGGTAAAAGGCAATCGACCTCTAAACACCTTTATTTACTTCAAGAGACCTACTCAGTAGGATTTACCGGCATCATTAATCAGACTTGCAACCACATTATAAGAAGGATTAGCGGCGGCAATGAGTTAAAAGTGAGATATGTGCACTGTTAAATTCGTTTTGGTTGGCTATACCAAAATGAAAATATTTAGTAAATTTGATGTGGAGCTCCTTCAGAGAAATTGGTGTAATAAAGCCCGACGATGATGATGACAATGATGATGATGATGATGACGATGAGGATGACGACAAGACAACATGGACAGAATATGGCCCAAGAGGTGCACACTGGTTAAAAGTAATGGGTTCAATAGGAAATTAACCGGGTGGTTCAAATTGTTTGAAGAGTGACATTTTCATTATCGTCAAAATGAGAGGGGCTGCAGTTGAATTACAGATATTTAGGAGCTGATGCAAATTGCATTAAAATGTGAGGCTAAAATTGACAATGTCTATAGTCTTTTGACAATGTTTATTGAAATTTGAAACAAGCATTGTTATTGAAAAATTTTCACCTGACTGAAGGTATAGGTCTGAAGGACTCAGGAATTTCCAACTACAACACATCGGTTATCTGATCAATTTCACTAAAATCACCAGATGCAACTGATAGGTTGTGAGTAAGGCATTTATTGGAAACTAGTTGGATTGAGACCAGCAAATCCTTGCTCTGCTTCCAACCCCCTTGTTCCCCCACAAGTCTTTAATTATGATTGGGAGCTGAGTATACAACAGCTTCCCTTGTTGGAATCCTGGAAAAGTTAGAAAGATCTTGTTATCAGCAACCACTAGGTGACATGATCCAGATCATGTTACCTTCCAAACGAATTTACAACCTCTGCCAGGTGTTTGTCACGTTATCGGCAACTTTTAGTAACCATTGAAGATAACTACGAGTTGATACCAATTGTTCCGTGTAACGCGATCCAACGAGAGCTTCTGATTGTTGGGACTTTCTGCATGTGATGTAAGTTGTAATCAACTTGAACCACCAAGTGAATGGTCTGAATAACCCCATGGGTCAGTAGAAGACAACAGCATGATTGAAAGCATCAGTCACTCAAATGAAGTTGTCCGCTTGTCCTCAATGGAATTATTTACCCCAGCCACGGGGGTTTGGGTCCCATGAGGGGGGCCCGCACATGCAGATCAGGGATTTGAACCCTAGACAGCTACGTGAGACTTGACTCTCCTTACCACTTGAGTAAGGAGTCATTATTGTGCTTTACTTTTGAGTCACCACCTCGAAGGCATTCTAACTTTTCCTTTCCGTTTAAACCATACTTTTGCCTTCTACTTGTGAAATAGACACGAAGTTTAATAATGGTTTCCTGCTCGTGCCTTATCATTGACAAACACTCCATTCGGGTCGTTTGTTAATTTCACGTGTTATGTTAAAATACTCTACATATATAAAAATAAATTTTAATTTTATGCCAAGGAGGTCAACTATGAAAACTATCTTATAACTTATGCTATTAATAAAAAAAATATCAAGTGAGGAAGGAAAATCTGCATATGGTCTTAATCAATATAGAAAAAGCATATGATACGGTACCTAGAGACTTAATTTAGTGGGTATTAAATAAAATGAATGTTTCAAGAGGGTTATAATAAATTATTAAAAACATGTATAAATGAGCACTAACAAGTGCAAAAACTACTGATGTAGAGAAATGTGAGTGCTCAATGACTATAGGTTTGTATCAGGGGTCGACCCTAAGCCCTTACCGTTTCACGTTAATTATGGATGAGTTAACTACAAATATTTAAGAGGATGTACCTTAATGTTTGTTGTTTGCAGATGACGTAGTGTTAGCGGATGAATAAAAAAATGGTGTGAATGCAAAACTTGAGAGATTGCGAGAGGCTTTAGATTCTAAATGCTTTAAAATAAGTGATACAAAGATAAAATATATGGAGTGCAACTTCAATGAGCATATACAAAAAGATGAAACTATTGTGAGAATTGAAACGTAGGAGATACTATATAGATATTCTTTCTGTCACACTGACTCGATAATTAGTAAGGATTGAGAGATTGATGAAGAAGTTGAACATAGGATAAAAAATGGGTTGGTTGAGGTGGAGACTTGGTTCTGGAATGTTTTATAACTGAAGAATGTCAATAAAATTGAAGGAAAATTTTCAGAACAGTGATTAGAACATATGCGACCTATGGAGCAAAATATTGGTGAATCAAGAAGCAACATATATACAAAATGGATATAGTAGATATGAGAATGTTGAGATGGATGTGTTGTAAAATTAGAAGGGATAAAATTAGAAATGAATGGTTTCGAAAGCTTGTAAGAGTAGCATTAATATGGGATGAAATTAGGAAAATCTATTTGAAATGGTTTCGGCATGTTCAACGTAGGCGGGCAACGACATTAGTTTGAAAAACTTTGCCTATGCAGGTTGATAGCCCATAGGGGAAGGGGTAGTTCAAAGAAGACGTAGATAGAGGTAGTAATAACATATTTGAAGAAGTGCAGCTTCTTTGAGGATTTCGCCTACAATAGATTGATATGAAGAAATAGAATTCATGTAGCCAATCCCAATATAATTGAGACAATACTTTAATAATGATGGTGATGAATTAGATGTAACAAATGCCCCCTAAGTATCCACAATCATGGCCGAGAATAATCACTGATTTTATTTATATCTCACACAAATCTCGTTAGAAATAACCCACTTCACTCCAAGAAAGTAAAAGAGAACAAAACAAGCAAACAAAATACACACACACACACGGAAAAAAAAAAAAAAAAGCAACCCAGCCAGCCTCCCTCACATCAAAACCCGGATCCGGGCCTCCGGTTCCACCCATCCAAGCACTCCATCAACGGCCCCACAAATTTCCCTTCGCAGATTGCCACGTGAATGGCTTCGATCTGCTCTCCAGGCGACTCGTGCTTTGTCCCACTCAACAACTCGGTACAGAGCTCCTTCCTTACGAACCGGTAGACCGGGTAGGACCGGCATTCCACCACCCGGTTCGCAATGTTTGGAGACCCCTTCTCAAAATTGGCACGTGCGACTCCAACATGTGTCTCTAGCTGCTCCTTGAGCTCGGCCTCGAAGGCCTTTATCCGGCCAAAGGTGCCGACGTCAGTACTTTTGAGGGAGTGGTCGACGACGGCTTGACGGAGTTTGGAGAAGAGCGGGTAATCGGGCCGGCTGGGGTCGTCAATGTAGTTGAAGACCGGTTCGTTCTCCACCACCTGTAGCAGTTCTTTCTCCGCGAACCGGCCGGGGAGCGGCTCCCCGTTGGGCCCCGTACTTAGTGTTTTCTTCGCTACCTGTCCACATTCCATTACACATTATTAGGAAGGAGCCCAATGGCTAATTGCAATGGTAAGAGCTTTTGAATTATTAGATTTTTAATTTTTAAATTGCTAATTTCCACTTTTGAGCATTTTTCGAAAAAAAAAAAAAAATGGAGGTAGGAGACAATATTCGGTGAATTCATAAAGCTTCTGATTAAGAATTCTTAGAATTGTTGCAAATAAAGAGGGACTTCAAAATGCTTAAAAACATGCGAACCTGTGCCACAACGGTCTTGACGGTATGCCTCATAATCTCCTCAAGGTGTCTTAAATCAATGGCCTGGCACAATGCAGCAAGGTAAGTGGCCGTCATCATCTTTAGTATCTCTACTGCCTCTTCTGACTTCCTAGCAGACACCAATCCTAAAGAATTTACATCTTGATTGTGTTGCTCTGCACTCTGCACGTGGGTTGTCACCGGATTTGCCAAGTACTGCAGCTCCGATGTGTAGGATGCCATAGCGATCTCGGCCCCCTTGAATCCGTAGTCCAAGCTGGGGTTTGGCCCCCCACTCAAATTTGATGGGAGGCCACCGTTGTAGTAGTCATTGACCAGCTCAGAGAACTGTGCGAACATGAGCTTGCCGATGGCGGCGATGGCAAGGCGGAGGTTGTCCATAGCCACACCAACGGGGGTTCCTTGGAAGTTGCCGCCGTGAAGGGCCTTGTCGCGGGCCACATCGATCACTGGGTTGTCATTAACAGAGTTTATCTCTCGCTGGATCATCTGTGTGGCTACCCGAATCACTTCAATCTGCAAAACAATGGAGAAAAATGGCAACATTAGCTAAGGGGTTGAAAATTTAATATGCAACGTCGTTATTAGTTATTAGTTACATCTGTGTGATGATGCTATGATCAAGCCATAAGTAGTCTAATATATGAGCATGCCAAAACACAAAGTCCAAAAGCCCGTAACATGCTTGGCAAAGATTCTCCTTTTGGGACGTACCCATCCAACAGTTAAAAAAGAGGAAAGGGAGCCGGTAGAAGGGGGCAGGACTCTTCTCAATTGAAAGTGCACACAGGTTAATTAGAGGACAAAATTCCCAAAGGCCATTCCTAGAAAAATCCAAATAAGAATAGAATAGAATTCCAACATAAAACCAGCAGCAAAAAGAATAATAATAATATGAAGAGAACTAAACTGACCTGCGGTCCGAGCCACTGCGGTGAAGTCCTGAGCGCGTACCGATCCTGCTTGGGCTTCTGCAGCGGATTGTGCTCATGGAGCCTCGCCGCCTCCTTCACGTACGAACTCCCAGCCAACACGTACTCCATCACCGCCGCCGCCTCCATCTGCCCCGGGTGGTGCTTCAGCCGGTGCGTCAGCGGGTCCGTAAACTCCGGCTTCCCCTGCATCACCTCGCAGAACATCGCCGACATCACCTCCGCTGCCACCGCCATCACATTCGCATCATAGCACACAATCGCCCCCAGCGCTGCCCCAACAGCCGTCCCGTTCACAATCGCCAACCCCTCCTTCGGCTCCAGCTCGAACGGCTTCTCGATTCCTATCCTCCGCAGCGCCTCCGACCCGGAGATGACCTCGCCGGACTCCGTTCTCACGCGGGAGTTCTTCCGTCCGGTCAGCGCTCCGGCAATGTACGACAGCGGGACGAGGTCTCCGGAGGCGGTGATAGTCCCCCGAAGGGGGAGAATCGGCGTCAGGCCGGAGTTGACGAGGCTCTTCACGGCGTCGAGGAGATCCCACCGGATGCCGGAGTAGCCCTGGAGGAGCGTGTTGGTGCGGACGACCATGGCGGCGCGGGTCACATGATCAGCGAGCCGGTTGCATTCTCCGGCGACGATTCCGGCGTTGAGGAAGCGGATCAGCTCGCGCTGCAGCTCGGCGCCCTGGTTTGTGCGGCGGTGCGAGGTGGCGCCGAACCCAGTCGTGACTCCATAGGTGTCGGTGCCCTTGCAGGACTGAGCGGCGACCCAGGCGGCGCTAGACTCGACTCGCGGCTTCGCTGCTGCAGCGTCGAGCATGACGGAGACGCCGTCGGATTGGCGTCTGGCGACGGCGACAACGTCGGCGACCTGAAGACCCTGTCCTTGGAGGGTTACGGGGTCGACGCGCAGGAATCTATCTACCATTTGCCGGACGCTGTCGAAGTGGGAGCCTTGCAGCGCCTCGGCGGCCTTTCGCCAGTTGAGCGGATCGTCACAGGTGTCGGGCGGAGACTGGTGGATGTATTTGTGATGGGACCCACCATTTTGTAGGGCTTCTGCTCCTGCAACCATTGCCACAGCAGAGAGATTGGTAGAATAAATTTGGACTATGGGGAGAGCTGAGAGTGAGAGGATGAAGAGGGTCTCTTCTGTCTCCTATTATATATATACAAGAGAGAGAGAGAGAGGCGTCAGTGAAGAGGACGTAGGCCACGTCAGAGTGATGATGTGGCGAAATCTAAGCTGTTGGATGCACCTTTCCATGAAGGGGAGATACTTTTATGAAGAGAGAAGGGTAGTCAGGTCAGGTCAGGTCAGGTGGATGGAAGGGGTGGTAGTTGACATGTGCATGCATGCATGGGTTTCACGCCCACCGGCCCTTCCATGCTGTCCTTCACAATGGTTCGTTCAGCAGCCCAGCTACCGACTCAGCTAGCTCGGCACGTGATGGAAACGTGAATTGCATACAACCAAGGAGCTTGCAGGTCAGATTTTTGAAAAGGCTTGGCCCGAACAGTTATTTGCCAGTCTTATAATTTGGTAGAGTCCAAATTCCAAATCCGACAATGTATTGGGATTTGGGAGCGCTCTTTTATACGGAGAGAAGTGTTGCTGTAGTAATGTACTTAACTCACTCTTCCCTGACACAAACATGGCTCATATATGCAATCCAGCTACTGGGACCATTTAGATACAAGTTTACCCATGAGAAGATCACAGTATGCTCGTGAACAGGGTCGATCCAAACATCAGCTCCACCATGTTACCTTTAGTGGTCGATTTAATATACTTAAAGTTCAATGATATCTCACTGTATATTCTCTTGAGGTTCAGTCCAACATGGAGACAGGGTTCAATGAATGTAAAATAGAGCCTATGCGGTTATGCAGAGATGTCAAACAGGCGCCCGCCCTTCAGTCAACGGCCAGCGGCCCGGCCAGGTCAATCGCACGGCCCGTGCTATGGGCCTTGCTGGGCAGAGGGTGGCGGGCACAGCCAACAGTGGGCCGACCCATCCATAAGGGTTGGCCTGTTAGGCATGGCCCGATTGGCCCACCCAAAAATGACTATTTTTTAAAAAATTACCTATTTTAACCACCGAACAGCCATAAAACGGTCATATAAGGGGTATTTTGTATCATTTTTAATTTCATAAAGTCTAAAAATACTTTAACCTTCTCATTCTTTTCAGTAGAGTAGGTCGAGTTTAACAGAACAACTTAAATATCTTTATCATTCTCTGTGCTTGTGTTATAATTTTTAATTTTATTACCGAAAAGACGAAAAAAATTAATAGGGAAAAAAAATTAAAGAGGCACGGCACGCCCCAGCCCGCTCCAGCCCGGACTGTAACAGGTAGTGTCATGCCAGGGGTTTTTTCTAGTGGGCCGTGTCGGCCGGGCCTGTGGCCGGCCCGTTTGTGTCTAGATTTGGGCGGCACGGCCCATTTGACATGCCTAAGGTTATGCTTGTTCATGGGATGAAAAGACTTATCAAAGGGGTTGTAATGACGAAAGGTTCCACTATGACTGCACTCATTTTCTGAATACATCCTGTAAATTTCTAATTCTATTCTCAAATTCTATTTACTTTGAAGTGAGGTTGACGGTGGTTTGTGTTGAGGTAAAAATGGAGGAGATGAGTTGAGAACAGTCAAATTGGTTTATTGCATTCTCCTACTAAGTTGAATTACATCCAACAGTATATAAATAAAATCCTAAGCAACCCAATTTAATAAAGAGTCGTAATAGAAAAGAAAACACATCATAAAAGATAAACCACAAATAAAGAAGTCTAATTAGATAAGGAAAGTAAATTTAGCATTAATCACCGTATCATCACCGGCCCAACCCCTCTAATGAGTGCTTCAACAGTTTAGGTGTGGAATAGAATGTGAACCTCATTATTTAAAGAAAAGACTAGTCCGAGTTGAATCTTTATGTAGGGAAGTTTTCAGGGTGTATTCAGAAAATGTCTCCTTAGCTCCCATCCACAGTGACTTAAGTAATGAGAAAGGTCACAGATATCCAAAACCATCAGAGTCAGATTTGTTGTTAGATTAATACAAGATTTAATTGATTTATCTAACATATCTGAAACAAATAAGAACTAAGGTACATGTCCTTAGACATCTCTGTTCTTTTTTCTCAGACATCTCTCTTCATTTTTATCATTTTGTACTTCACTTGAAAGAAAAATCAAATTGCATTTAACTCGTCACGTCCTGCATATCTACTATCTACTACTACTACTATTATGAAAGAGGCAATGTTGTAAAGTTTTTTCACTACACCATATGGAGCCCACCTCCAACTACTATAATAGAATATAATAATATATTATTATAATATTATAACAATATCTACTATCTACTATATACTATCATAATCTACTATCTAACTACTATTATAAAAGAGAAGATATTGTAAACTTTTTCACTACACCACTGTGGGGCCTACCCCCAAATATTATAATGCAAACTTTTTAACTTCACCATTGTGGGGTCCACCTCTAAATAGTATAATAAAATATAACAATATATTAGTATGAGAAATTGTAAATTTTTTCACTACACCTTTGTAGGGCCCACCCCCAAATATTTCTATCTATACTTACTATTATAAAAGAGGAGACATTGCAAACTTTTTCACTACACCATTGTGGGGCCTACTCCCAAATATTTTAATATAATATAATATAATAATATATTAATATGAGAAATTGCTAACTTTTTCACTACAAATTTGTGGGGCCCACCCCCAAATATTATAATGCAAACTTTTTCACTACACCATTGTGGGGCCCACCCCCAAATATTATAATATAATATAATAATATACTATTATGAGATATTGCAAACTTTTTCACTACACCATCGTGGGGCCCACCCCCAGATATTATAACATAATATAATAATATATTATTATGAGAAATTGCAAACTTTTTCACTACACCTTTGTGGGGCCCACCCCCAAATATTATAATATAATTATATAATATGATTATTATATTATAATGATAATAATATAATATCTATACCCTTATATATATATATACCCTTATATAAAAGAGAGAAAGATGACATGTTTTTTCACTACACCTTTATGGTGGGCCACATGATTCATCATTATCTTTCACTTAGTGGGCCCCACTTAATATTATTATATATATATATAATAAAAGATAATTACACATCTGTGGGCCCCAATAAAAGAGAAGAACTTGCCATGCTTTTTCTCTATACATCTGTGGGCCCCACTTAGTATTATTATGTTATATATATAATCCCTTATTAAAATCATAAATCTACTGTTATATTATATTATATTATATATATATATATACACCCTTATATAAAAGAGAGAAAGATGACATATTTTTTCACTACACCTTTGTAGTGGGCCACATGCTTCATCATTATCTTTCACTTAGTGGGCCCCACTTAGTATTATTATATTATATATATCAAATAAAATATAACTACACATCTGTGGGCCCCAATAAAAGAGAAGAACTTGTCATGCTTTTTCTCTATACATCCGCGGGCTCCACTTAATATTATTATATTATATATACATATAAAATATATGAGAACTACATATCTATGGGCCCCACTTAGTTGCAGAACTTGTCATATTTTTTCTCTACATCTACACATCTGTGAGCCCCACTTAGTATTGTTATATTATATAGATATAAAATAAAAGAGAACTACACATCTGTGGGCCCCACTTAGTAGAAGACATTGTCATGCTTTGTCTCTACATCTATACATCTGTGGGCCCCACGTAGTATTATTATAATATATATAATAAAAGAGAACTTTATGAGGAATGACAAAAAATCGTTCGTGTAGTTTCTAAAACTTATAATCTTCAGATTTTCATTAGTGGTTAAAAATGTAAAATCATACATAAATATTAAAAAATGCCAATTAAATAACCTCTCTTTTAATGGAAATTGATTTTAGGAAAAATGAGAGATGAATGCTCATCCATCACTCTGGAACTCAAATCCCATGATGGTCAAGGTCTCTTTTGCATCCATAACCTCGTGTTTCTCATCCCTCGCTTCTTTAATAATATTTTAGCAAAGCTTATTTCACTATGAATTCCTAAATATGCTAGCAAATATGTGAGGGTGCAGTAGAAATCCACAATCAATACAAATCACTATGCGCAAGTAGATCTAACCAAATAGTCACTTTAAAAAATATAGAAAAATATTTTATGTTATTTGATAGTATGCTTGTGTCAGATCAGAAAAAGAAATATTTGGACATATATATATCCCCTTTACTAAGAAAGTATGGTGTTTTCATGCTTAGTGATGAGGACTTGGGTGGGATTAGTGGGTTGAAATGACGAAGATATTTCGTTGATGTGTGGGATACGGAGATCCTGTGGAGAGGCTTAAGATCTGTTTACATGCTTCATTTTCTTAGTAGCTAGATAATCTCGGTGTCATGAAATTTTTTTGTAAATATGCAAGCATATGCAGATTTTTGTTATGTAATTAGCATTTTCTCGATTTCTTAATTCCATAAAAGTTGGTTTTCTTTTAAATTTTATTGCTATATATCAAACCAACATCCAATGCAAGTTAATAATGACTTGTCTTATTACTTCTTGAATTATGATAAGGTATTTGATTTTTCCTTTCAAGCTTTTATGAGTATAATGCAATGGGATCCATCATTTTGATATGCCAACTCAGGTTTTTAGATCCACCCTCTTATATTGATTTGAAGTGATTGCTTTAAGGCCCCTGTTTTTTAATTTTAGGCCATTCTGGCAACATGCATTCCCTCATTATCATTCTACGTGCTAAACTTTGTTTGAGGGTACTAATTGTCTTTCTTTATGATTATGCATACTTCATCCAAGGCATCATCTCAGGCCGAGCCAGTATTACTATTGGACTTGATTCCTCTCCAACATTGCAACCACATTACTATAATACTAGGACAATGAATCTTCCATTAAATTTTCTTAGTAAGTTTGAATGAAGTAGTTGTGCCCACCATGAGAGTGTATGGCTAAAGATCTCTTTGTAGTTGGTTATCTTACTTCAAATTATGATATTTGTTTCAAAGATTCACTTACTACAAAATTAGAATGTAACATAACTGATTTATGATACATAAAAAGCTGACAGAAGTGCCACAAATTTACATAGTTCAAAATTTGGTAGATCTCTTTGTTGTTGGTTGTCTTGCTTCAAATTATGATATTTGTTTCAAAGATTCACTTACTACAAAATTAGAATGTAACATAATTGATTTATGATACATAAAAAGCTAACAAAGTACCATAAATTTACATTGTTCAAAATTTGCTAGCGGTGTCATCTTAATTTAAGAAGGCTTTTTAAGTTGTTGCTTTGGCCCTCATCTTGACATATCAATCTTGTTTCTTTCCATGATATTCAAATTTCTTCGTATTGGTATTACTGTCATCCGGTGCTTCTCAACATGAATTTGGTATGTATTTAGCACTAGATTTTAGACAAATTTTAATGGAAAATAGGCCAGATGATCGATTTATATTGAAATTGGTGAATGTTTTGCCTAATCATGTATGGCTAGAAAAGGTTGGTTTTCACCTTTTTTTTCAGTTAGTTTCCTTCCATATATCTTGTTATTCCAACTTCTTCTTACTTTTCTTTCTATTGAAGCTTCTATTGAATTTTATAAGAACAATGAGTGATTGTAAATTGCTTAATTTGTAAAAAAAAAAAATTTGCAATATGTAAATTAGTCATTCTCCATTAGGATTGTTAATATTAAGTTTTTCAAGGACCAAAAAAGGAGTATGTTCCTTGCACGTGCATTGCACGTGCAGGGCTCCACTAGTATCAGTTATATGGGGCTTGGGAGGATCCAAGCCTGACTTATCAGAGAACAGCAGGAAACAAGGGGAGACATTCAAGATTATATGTAACGCCCCAATTCCGAATACCAAAAATAATGCTAAGGTGCTCGAAGTTGGTGCACTACTTTCCGGAAAATCCGAGAACTTCCAAAATTGTAGTCCGCAGTGAGGTCAAAATTTTAAAACTTTTTAAACAATAACGTAATCAACAGTTATAATGCGGAAGAGTAAGAAAAGATAACGGAAGCAATAGTATCATGCAAATGAGTCAAATATAATAATGCAGAAGTCTGAAAAGAATCTCAAAGTGTAATTATCAAGTTTATACAAAACTGTCTATCTACCCAATCTCACTACATAAAACTCTCAAAAATCCAAAAGAAAGAACTGCACTCATTCCCCTTATGCAGGCGCTCTGTCTTCCGGCTCGACCACCTGGTCAGCCAGCCCCCACCCGTAGTCACCAACTACAGGAGCCTCACAGAAAGCGTCGTCCGCGGGATCGTGGTCGGGACCTAAGCACCAAAGATGGGTCAGATCCAAGGATCTGGCAAGGCACCATATACAGATAACACAGGATATATACAACAATAGAAAATAGTGACATGTATGTAATCATATGAGTAACAAATATACATGATCTAGGCAATTGAGCAGTAATTAACAATTTAGAATCAGAAATGTAAAGTATTCTAATCTAGTTAGATGACAAATGGCACATTCACACAAGCTGGATATACCGCGGGATATTATGCCGCGGCCCTCCCATACTGTAAACATCCTATACTGTAAACAGTTCGCGGTGGGAAAAGGATAATAACCATGCAAGGGATAACAGCCCTGATAATAATAACATACATAAATATAACACCGATCACACACATTTATCGCACCGATCACACCCCTTTATCGCACCGATCATACCCCTTTATCAGATTAACCCGAACCCGGTATCACACCGTCCGTCTAATCACAGCTCATCATGATAGCTCTAAGTAATGAATATAGCCCCTACCAGTGATGATCAGTCAACTGGCTGAGCTTAGAACAACTGAGTGAATATTTAGTGCCGACCCAGGAAACAAGTACAGGTCTGTGTCTGACTAGGCTTGTCTTGCGTGAGCAAGATCCTAACCAAGTCTTTAAGATGTTAAAGTTACAATATCATAGAACACCGTCCAATAACCAAGTCCAAGTCCAATCATGATTGAATCCACTTCAAGGCCCACAACCATGGCCTGAGGCAATACAAGTGCAATACCATGTACAATTCACAAGTAATCATTAGGTAATGGTCTACTCTTGGTTCAGGCCTCATCAAGTGATTGGATCTCTAACGGTAGTCTTATATGTCAAAGATAGTAAATCTGGTGCTCCTGAAGTTATGGACATCATGGACTACAATTAAGGGTCGAATCATTAACGATTCAAATCCCAAAACCTCAATTGGTAGACCCCACGAGTCAAGGCTAAGTCATGCCATTGATTCGTGTGTGGCACACTTGATGGAAGCCTATTTGGATGGCCAATTGGCCCCACAAATGATTAAACATAAAAAACACAGAAGTCTGAAAACTCACTGTTTACAATGTGCCCGGTCGACATCATACTTGGGATGTCGATCGAGTACACTGAATGTTGACCTCCCAGGTTGACATCCTGCAATGTCCCCGGTCGACATCATGGCTGTGATGTCGACCGGGTCCACTGGGACCTGGAGCCAAATAGTTGGGGGGTTCCTCAGGTTTCCCTGTGTATCCGGTCAACATCATGGCCGTGATGTCGGCGGGGTGCACATGATTTGGATCTGTTTGAGAAATTACAGGTCTTAGCTATTTCCAGCAGGTTTCTGTGTGCCCGGTCGACCGAGACAGGGTCTGGTCGACCAGGTACACTGTCTGTAAAGTTTCAGGAGGAAATAACTAGGACTTGGTTTTTCTGCCTTTTCAGTGTACCCGATCGACCAAGCTGGGGGCCGGTCGACCGGGTACACACAGAGAGATGCAATTCCAGAATTCTGGGATTTCTCCTGCTCAACCCATTTCTCATCCAATTCGTCCCAAATCTCCTCCATTCATCACAAAAGCATACAAGACACAGAAAGCACTTCTATAATCATCCATCCATCATCAAACCAGGCCATTGATCTTCAAAATGGGAGAACCCATCCATCAAATGGCCATTTCCATAAACAAAGCTCAAAATGTAAAGATCTAAACATGCATCTCTACTAATTGAATTGAATTGCATAATCAAAAGAGGAAAAGCATGCATCATGTGAAATTAGCATAGGGTACTTGCCTCAATTCAAAATTGGTGATAGAGTTGAGAGAGATATATAAGAATTCAAAGCTCCTAAGGTGTTGATTGAGCAATTGGGCTAGTCTCCTAGTCTCCTTGTGCTGGAATTTTGGGGGAATTAGGGTTTCTTAGGGTGAGGTAGGGAAGATGAGAGTGAATTAGGGTTTTTAGGCTAAGTTGCAATAGTTTGGCTTATATAGATTAGGGTTTAGGACAATTACCAAAAGAGAAACTTGGTTGTAAATGAAAAAGAGATGGGGCCATGGGTAATTAGGTCATTAGATGGGATTCTAGAATGTTCCTAACCCTTAATAGCCCTTCTATTAGTTCTAATCATAGCCAAGTCCTAATTAAATCAAAACCTATTAGATTAGCAACAAGCACCTATTATCTATAAAGAGTTCTATAAATATTAAATTCTAAGACTTAGGAATATAAGCATCTATCCTACTAATTCCTATTAATTAGCATATTAAAATAGGAAGTATCATATTAATAATTATTTAAATCATATTGAGGGCCTACAAGGGGTGGGGCCTCACATTATAAATTTGGGTCACACTAGACTTCTTTTTTCCTTTTTATTTATTAACTCAGCTTAGGGGCTAGAAAACACGAAAGAGACCCTAGCAAAGGAGAGAGAAGCCTAA
This sequence comes from Persea americana, assembly GCA_029852735.1. Taxonomy (NCBI): domain Eukaryota; kingdom Viridiplantae; phylum Streptophyta; class Magnoliopsida; order Laurales; family Lauraceae; genus Persea; species Persea americana. Next base: position 50,912,727 of record CM056819.1, read on the forward strand.
TTTTGTAAGAAAAATGTCCACTCTGTTTAGGGCTAGAGCCAGGATTTCATCTCGGGGGGGGGGGGGGGGGGGGGGGGGGGGGGGGGGGGGTGTTGGGGGTGGGACTTGAATAAATTTTTATTTCACCAACTATTATAACTATCATATTTTTAAGTTTTCTTTCTACATAGTTGTAAGTTCAAGCACGAAAAATATATTTCGATTCAAGACTAAATTTTACATGAAAATTAAAACCATTATCAATTCAGCCTTAACAAAATATAAGCAAAGAAAAGTCGTAAAATAATTATTTCTTAGTACATTTCAACTCAATCATCGGCTTCTAAGTTTTTAGGATTTTTTCTTTTAGAAAATCCATCAATTGTAGATGACTTTCCCATCTACAAATCAAATAAAAATCATATTTATTATATATCCAAAATCAAATAAAAAGTATTCATTGTCTCAAAATATGAATCATTCATCAAACAATTCAATAAACACAAGGTATGTAAGAAGAACTCTTTTACATACATGATACATGCTTGATTATTGTGATTTTGGGGTAATAGTGGTTAGAGTTTTTTCACTTTCCTTTGCACCCAAAATGGACACTCTCCATCTCAACGATTATAAGGTCAGAAGCCCAGTCTTTCCGGAATGGCTTTTTGACGGAGAACTCATGAGGTAAAAAATCAAGTAGAGAGTGATTCTTTTTTTCTTCTATTTTGTGATGGGAACTGCCACTGTTTGATAGTTACACACAGTGGAGGGAATGAGTGGTACAAGAGGGATATGAATTTGATCTATACACACTCTTACAAAGAGACTTTCAATGTGAGGCCCCACCCCTTGCGGGCCCTCATTTTTGAATTTGAATATTATAACTATATTATTTAAGGTTAATTATACTAATTAATAGGGATTAGTAAGGGGTAGATAAATATTTTCCTAAGTTTTAATTTGATTAGGCTTATTTTGTATTTTATAGAATGTATAGGGGGTCAATTGTAACTCCTATAGGCTTTTAGTCATTAAAGGCCCTAGCTAGTAAATAAAATAGTGTAGGAGGGATTTCCCCCACTAAAGAACATTCTAGAACCTCTCCCAAAAGACTTAAAAGCCTATGTCCTTATCCATATTGCTATACAACCCACAATACCCTTTTGGTAATTGTCCCAAACCCTAACCTATATAAGCTAAACCCCCTCACATTTCCCAAGAAAACCCTAATTCCAAAACCCTAGCTCATCTCCCATCTCTCATTTCACCAAAACCCTAATTTCCAAAACCTTAGCTACTAGGAGAAGAAGGGACACTCTCATTGTTCATCTCTTATTCTTTTACAATCAAGATTGATAGCTTGGATTGCTTCTCTTTGTCATTTACCTTGCAAATCCGAAATTGAGGCAAGTGCAATATGCTTACTTAGCATAGAATGTATGTTTATTATCTTTGATTCTATAATTTACTTTCAATTGATGTTAGATTTACATTTAAGCTTGTTTTATGGATTTTTGGCCATTGATGGATGAGTTCCCTCATTTGAAAGATCAAAGGCCCGGATGGATTGATGGATGGTTGGGCAATGAAGTGTTTTTATGGTTTTGTTTGTTTATTTGATGAAATGTGTGGATTGGATGTGCTTAGGATGATATGGATGAAAAATAGATTGAAGGAAGTTACTGTAGCAAGTTTCCGGAGGTGAAACCGTGAGGGGCCTTTTCTTTGTGTTGAAATGGGGACCCAGGTGGGCCACTCGATGGCTGATCTGATCCGTGGATCCGAAGGAGGACCCACAGACGACCCAATAGGTGTTGGACCCGTGCAAGTTGGGCCCTATTTGGCCCACCATCCAGCACTTGATCAGAAAGGGCATGAATGAAGGGAAAAACCCAGTTTGGGCGACAGGCTTGGTGGGACCAATGGTTGATCGGATCACAGATCTGGTCCAACTACTGTGCCGTGTATGACCGGGCGACCTTAGTGGTGCTGGACTCGTGAGGAGTGGGTCCCGTCCGAACCACCATCTGATGGTTTTAATAATCAGAATCGTGACTTATTTAGAGGTGTTCTCTTTTGTTAATCTTGATGTGGGGCCCAGGGAAGCAACTTAGTGATTAATCCGGACCATAGATCTTTTAGTGGGGCCCTGGGCGACCTTGGAGATCAGGTCCCATCATGGATTAGGCAAGTGGGCCCATCATCCAAGCCTTCCAGTGTGTTGCAGGCGTGAAGCTCTCTACAGAAATGGGTTGTGTGTGAGGCGGTCCTGCTGTGCAAAAGTTAAGAAGAGAGGAAGGTGATGACGTGGGATACTTTTGGGAATAAGGATCCCATGTGACATGTGGCAGAACCTTACCCTATGTTTGGGAAGGGGGGAGGGGAGGGGAGGGAAAATTTGAGGGGGAAGGAAAATGGAGGGGAGGGGAGGGGAGGTAAAATTAATTTTCCCTCCTCTTGTTTGGATAGTAAAAAAGGAGAGGAAAGAAAAGTGAAAAAGTAAGGTTTTTTTTGTTTGTGAGGTAGAGAGAAAATTACCAATTTACCCTTACTTTGTGAAAAAGTGAAAAGGTGATAAGAGCATTTTAGTAAAATTCCCTCCCCTCCCCTCTTTCCCTCACACTTTCCCCCCACTTTCCCCCATTTTTTAGGGGAAAATTTTAAGGTGGGTCCCACAAGCATTTTACCCCCATTTTCCCTCCCCACACTTTCCCTCCCTCCTTCCCAAACACCATCAACTTCCACTTTCCCTCCATTTTCCCCCCTTTTTTTTCCCTCCCCTTCACTTTCCCTCCTTCCCAAACAGAGGGTTAGTGTTATTGGAGAGATGGGATGGGTGTGAAGTGTGGGGTTGCATGGGGATAAGAGAGAACAGAAATTGAGATGAGTAGGTTGTAACAGAACACAACCTTTAAACTTTTAATCCTTTACCCCATTAGTTTTATAAATTAGAAAAAGGACCTTAACATTTAAGGAACCCAAATTAAATTTTTGTGATAACTGGGACCAGTGGGGCCCACTAACCTGATGACCTCCTAACCTATTAACTTATAACTTTTGATGCTTAGCCCATTAGCTTTAGGAATTATAATAAAATCATATAGTTTCTAATTAACACAAATTAGACCCTTAAGCCTTTAATGAACTCCATTAGATCCTTAATCTATTTTAAATGTAGAAAAAGTATTGATGAGTCTTCAGGTTCTCTAGGATTATAAATTAAGATTTTTATGTATCATTAATTGTAAATTAATTTTGAATGGTATCTTTGATTATCAATGTGCTAAACTAAGGTTTGAATTCTCTATTATTATTATTATTATTTCCTAATTATCATAAAATTTTCCTTTGTTCTCTATATGTTAAATTATATTGTTGTACCCTATTAATTGGATAAATTATACCTAGTGGCCATCCAAAGAGACTCCATTAATGTACCAAAGCACGAGTCAACGGTGTGACTCAACCTTCACTTGTGAGGCTACTAAATAAGGTCTAAGGTTGAGATTTGACGTCGATTCAATCCTTAATTGTCGTCAAAGATGCCCATAATTTCAGGAGCACCAAATACAGTATCATTGGCATCTGAAACTTCACTTAGGGACCCAATCAACTGAAATGGACCTGGACCTGAATGTGGGCCATTACTTAGGATTGGACTTTTGATATCCCCTTTGATTCGATTACTATGAGTTTATTTCACTGCTATCACTCTTATGTCATTGTTCTTGCTTTAAACCTATTAATGTAAATGGAAAATGAAGGACTTGAACCTAGGACTGCTTAGAGGTGACCTGGTTATGTATTTGGGTGATCATTGACCCTTGCCTATGTCTAGGTGGGCTCTCATACGGCCTAAGTTGGATAGATGATACACTAGGATGGAGATGTTAGTTTTATGTGTACTCATGACTCATTGTGAATGAGAATGGACTGATTGGCATTGGATTGAGATTGTAATCTCTCCTGGACTGTTTAGACTAAGGCCATGGCCTGATGGGCCTTAATATGGATCCAATGATTGGACTTGGACTTGGACTTGAATTTGGACTCTGTTTCATGGTATTGTACTTAGACCTCACCGCGGACCTACGATGTTGGAAGTTTTCGGATTTTTCGGGAAGTAGCGCGCCAACTTCAAATACCGTGACGAAAATCTTGGTATTCGAAATTAGGGCTTTACATTCAAATTATTCATGTTATCCATTTATTTATCCATCACTTGTGTCTTCGCCTATTGTTTTCAAGATGGATTCATTTAGATAATTTGAATCTTCCTTGGCAGGAATTTTCTTCAGACCTAAAATTTATAAACCCATTTTCTGCAATCGTACACAACAAACACAAACCCATCTCACTTCAACAAAAATAGAAACCAAAACCCAATGAAAAACTAAAACGCTATGTAACTTCTCACATGACAAAACAGAGAAATATGCTTCATATGAAAAAATAATCAAAACCCAATAAAAGAAAACAATATAATAACAATAAAAATCTAGAAAAACTCAACATCACAGCCAAACTATCGTCCTACAAAAGGATTGATAAAGAATATAATAAATGCACATCAACAACATATCACATTCTAACAAACAGGTTATGATCATTATTTTGGTAACCAAACATGGCTTACTTCAATATTTAATCCAAACCTGATAAAATACAATACAAAAACAAAATTCAAGATACCAATCATTACTAAACAAAAATCTAGCAATATCAATTCAAAGAGAAGATATCAGAAAGGAAATATGCATTCTCTAGAGGAGAAGATATCATAATAGCTTCTTGGTAAGTTGCTTTCCCCTTTTTCAGTTTTTGTTTTTACTAAGTTTATCTTGGATTAAATTTTAGTAAGCGCAATCAAATATGATTCTTGTTGACTAATTTGAGGGAATAAAGGAAACTTACCTTTACTAGATTTCTTTGATGGGAAGAAATCTCTTTAGGGTTTATCTATATATATGGTTTTCCGGTCCTCTCCCTTAACCTACGAGATCTGAAAAGTACTCATCAACTTCACTCATATTGGAGTGAGTGATAAGGGAGATAGGAGAAAATCTTATTTGAGAAAGGAGATCCGCTCATCATCAAGATCATGGTGCAATGTACGCTTTTATTATTTCAGATCATATATTGTTTAATGCATAAATCTAGATCCATAGGTTTGATGTTTTATTTCAAACCATATCATATCTAATAATGGTATCAGAGCACTTGGTTCGGATCTATGCATTCAACAATCTCTTAGTTGGCAATAATCAATTTTTTATTGGCCACAATCTCAGTCGCTTGATCTAGTTTTACAAATTTATTCTTGCATATTTTGGGTTTTGGGGTTTCGTATTTTGTTTTAGTACAATGTTCTGCGCAAAAGCTTTTTTATTTTTATTTTTACGCACAGATTCACAAATTCTGTTCCAAATAGTAATATATTTTATTGACAATCATGATTGAGGTATCATTACACTCATTTGGCTTTGATCCTTTTGAGAACTGGGAACCGCATGAGTTTAATGGTAAACGACAATACCTTTCTTCTTCAAATCTTTCTTGCCCTTGGGAAACTGTTTCTTATTCGAAAGCTTAATGGAGACAAGATTTACTTTGTGCAGTTGCCCTTCCTGTTTAAGTTTGCCTTCTTCTTGGACACACATTGAGACCAACTCATTCGTAGTCCATTTGTCCTTTTGGGGATTGTATAAAATTCTGAAAGACCAAATTGAGGGGCCAAGGAGTTCAAAATGAATTGGACTATATAATTCTCAGAAATTGTCATTTCAAGAGAATTTAGTTGGGCTACTACATCCCTCATTTGTATGATATGTTCCCTGATCCCACTAGTTCCATCATATCTCATAGAATATAATTTGGATGTCAAGGTAGCTGCCAAATCCTTGTCTAACGCTGGAAATTGCTGCTCTACTGATTCGATATAGTCTTTAGCATTTTCATTATTCGGGATAGAACTACGGATATTTTTCGAAATGGACCTTTTGATCATCATAAGACTCAAACGATTTGCCTTGGTCCACTTTTCATAATATGCTCTCTGAGTTGGAGAGCTATCATCAGTAAGATCAGCAGGTTTGGGTTCTATCAATGCGATGTCCAAGTTTAGGCGACCCAAGGTAAATTAAAGCTCTTCTTTCCAATCAGTAAAATATGATCCATTTAACGTTGGAATGTTTGAGAGATATCTATTCAAGGCAGCGGGAGTCAATGCTGAAATATAAAGTAAAAAATGCTTAATTTTCTTAAATGCTTTGAGTTCACACTAAAAATAAAAAATCCAGAATGATTCGTTACATAAAAGAAACATATCTGGTGAGTGATTCAGTACATCACCATAGTCCCTCCTTTGGGTCGAGACTACAACATGCAAATTGGATTACTCGTGGATGAAACCCATCTATCCATAGAGCTAATGTGATAATATGAACATAATTCGCTAGGCTTTATACCTTTGGGTATAGGAACCACTCCCAATTAGGTACATATATCAAATTACCCTGTTCCGTTTTACAATTATTCGAGTGACGAACCTTTGGGCCAATTCCCACTCTCCTAATTTAAGATCGCAAGGCTAATGCTATTATCTTTACACAATAAATAGTGTTAAAGGTATTAAATTTCAAGTGATACCTATAGGTTGTTCATAATAGGGCCACTTCGGTGACTACTACACTATTTAAAACTATAGGTCTCAATTGAATTAATAGCATTTATTTAATGTCATAAAGGGGTCTAACTTAGAATGGTTATAATGTCACTAGTGGTGTGAATACTAAAATATTGGGCCATGATTTCTCCAAAAATGATCCATATTTTTAATTTTCATATGATAGTTTATTAGGTCCATGAAATAAACTTATAATGATTGAATATTTATTTAATATGGTATGGATCCAAATTTTCATGGACTATTTTAATGTATTTAAATAAAATGGCCCAAAGAATGTAAAACCCAATAAATGTGACAAAATAAAAAACCAATCTAGTTAATAAATAATAATTCCCACAAAAACCAAAGAGATAATAAACAGTTGAAAAATTGCAACAAGCAAGTTAAATAATTACATACTAGTAAATTATAATGCAACATTCAGTCACCAAAACTCATCATAAAATAATAATAATAATAATAATAATCCTTCCACTGATTCAAATTAGATTAGACAGAAATTTACATATAATTAGAATTACTGAATGGACGATCCAGATCTTTAACCTGAAATATCTGACCTCCAAAAGCTCTTAGTTAAACACGGATGGAAATTTCAATATTAAAAGTATTTGAAATTGACATGTAACTTACGAGTAAAAGTAGGGATGGCCTTCAACAAAATAGATTAGATTCAAGTCATGGTTATGCCTGATCTGCCACATCATGTGAAGGGCCTTGTCAGTGTGCGTGTTTCATTCACACCATTGCTCACAAGTTACATGGTATTCAAAGGTATTGTACATATCACACCCACGTTGATTGTGAGGCCAGCCATCAAAAGGTGTTGCCGTTTACCATTAAACTCATGCTGTTCCTAGCTCTCAAAAGGATAAAAGCCAAATGAGTGTAGTGATGATGCCTCAATCATGATTGTCAATAAAATATATTATTATTTGCAACAGAATTTGTGAAAAATCAATATAATGCATATAACTCTATGAAATGTGCGTAAAAAAAAAAAAAAAAAAAAAACTTTTGCGCAGAACATTGTAGTAAAATAAAATACGGAACCCCAAAACCCAAAGCAGGCAAGAAAAATTTGGTAAAACTAGATCAAGCAACTGAGATTATGGCCAATAAAAAATTGATTATTGCCAACTAAGAGATTGTTGCATGCATAGTTCCGAACCAAGTACTCTGATACCATTATTAGATATGATATGGTTTGAAATAAAACATCAAACCTATGGATCTAGATTTATGCATTAAACAATATATGATCTCAAATAATAAAAGCGTACCTTGCACCATGATCTTGATGATGAGCGGATCTCCTTTCTCAAATAAGGTTTTCTCCTATCTCCCTTACCATCCACTCCAATATGCGTGAAGTTGATGGGTACTTTTCAGATCTCATAGGTTAAGGGAGAGGGTCGGAAAACCATATATATATATATATATATATATATAGATACGCCCTAGAGAGATTTCTTCCCATCAAAGAAATTTAGTAAATATAAGTTTCCTTAATTCCCTCAAATTAGTTAACAAGAGTCCTATTTGATTGCGGTTACTAAAATTTAATCTAAGATAAACTTAGCAAAAACAAAAACTAAAAAGAGGAAAGTAACTTAAGTTAGTGGGCTTAAACCATGGGTCTCAACAGTGTTGCACATGTGATCATGAGGACCACTCATGTCTAGCAGAGCGGACATTTTTCTTACAAAAGTAGGCTTCTCTCTCCTTTGCGAGGGTCTCTTTTGTGTTTTATAGCCCCTTAGCCGAGTTAATAAATAAAATGGAATAAAGAAGTCTAGTGTGACCCAAATCTATAATCTCGAATGTCTTCCCTTGTTTCTTGCCGTTCTCTGATAAGCCAGGCTTGGATCCTCCTAAGCCAGGATCCAAGCCCCGTATAACTGATATATGCAGGACGCGATGAGTTAAATGCAATTTGACTTTTCTTTCAAGTGAAGTACAAAATGAGAAAAATGATGAGAGATGTCTGAGAAAAAAGAACAGAGATGTCTAAGGACATTTACCTTAGCACTTATTTGTTTCAGATATGTTAGATAAATCAATTAAATCTTGTATTAATCTAACAACAAATCTGACTCTGATAGTTGGATATCTGTGACCTTTCTCATTACTTAAGTTACTGTGGATGGGAGCTAGGGACACATTTTCTGAATACACCCTGAAAACTTCCCTACATGAAGATTCAACTCGGACTAGTCTTTTCTTTAAATAATGAGGTTCACATTCTATTCCACACCTAATCTGTTGAAGCACTCATTGGAGGAGCTGGGCCGGTGATGCTACTGTGATTAATGCTAAATTTACTTTCCTTATCTAATTAGACTACTTTATTTGCGGTTTATCTTTTATGATGTGTTTTCTTTTCTATTAGGACTCTTTATTTAATTGGGTTGCTTAGGATTTTATTTATATACTGGTGGATGTAATTCAACTTAGTTGGAGAATGCAATAAACCAATTTTATTTGTGTTCTCAACTCATCTCCTCCATTTTTTACCTCAACACAAACCAACGTCAACTTCACTTCAAAGTAAATAGAACTTGAGAATAGAATTAGAAATTTAGTTGATGTATCCTGTCTTATAAATGAGAATGTCTCCTATGATGTCATGATGCTGGACTTGGTCCCAACACAGTTGCCAGGCAACATAAGATGGTTGAATTGCTCACGCTAGTGATCAAATTCCTGTTTATCAAGTGAGGAGGCAGGGTTAAATCTAGAAAGATTGAAACTTAAAAAAGTAACAAACAAAATGCTAATTAACTAATGAAACACGAGGGTTTAAAAGAATCATCTCTTCAGCCCAATCTCGTGGGACAAGCTTGTCCAGGACCTATCTGGGGGCCAACATCAAAGCTTGGATCCTTTTGGTTTCATCAATGTATAAATCAAGTGCATGTATTGTTAAAATATTTTTGGGTTTTTTGCAACCATACTAGGAATCTTACCATGATTAAGAGAGTTACAATCTCTTTATAGACCCAAAACCCAATCTCTCCTCCCATCATGGAGAGTTAATATGTCCTTTGACCTTTAGCATAATTGGCAACTCTATAAAAGAAAAACCTTGACTCAAAGAAAAACCTAAAATGGAAACACGAGTGGTAATGATCAATCTTACCATTATTTGGTCATGTGGGCCTCACTACAATAATCAGTCCAACATGTGCTGGCATTACTAATCTATGCTTGAAGGACGAAAAAGGTTTCCGTTCATGTTGGGTTGAGAGCCTCTTTGGATTTTGCACTGAATCGGGTAGGCATATCAGTATTTGGATTTGTACCACCTGAATGAGTATATTTTACAAGATCCAGTGCAGTATCTAAATTTTATAAACTCATACCTGTAACCGTCCTTAATCTAGATTAGGACCCATGTCATATTTCGGTATATCCTGAATACATACCCAATTTTTCTGGGCCTGGCCTGTCCGATATGCATGAGGAGTTGAGGACCCATTTTCACCCCCTATTGTATCGGGTGCAAACGTTTTGGTTCTCGGCCTGAACAATACTGGACCCGGAACCAATTTGTAAAGGTGGTCCCGGTTCCGGTTCCGGTTTCGGCTCAAAATCTATTTTTCTGGTTCTGGGCCCAGTTTTTATAAGAAGACCAGGTCGGTGCAAACTTCTTATTTTTATTTTTTTTGTTCAAAATGAGGATATCATTCCACTAAAAAACGGATATTATTTAACCGGATAACAATGAATCAAATCTATCTTTCACAACTAATAAATGCCAGCAAATTTATATATAGATTGTTATGTGAGGTTTTTGACATCAGCCTCTACAATGTAAAAAACCACGTCTTAAAATTGAATATCCACGAGCCAACTTTTGGGTGTACACTGTACTTTAAAATCTATATGGACGTAGAACTGAATCCATTTCATAATTAAAATCTAAATTGAGTTCCAAATTCAGATCTATTTATACATCGAAACCTAAAATAAATTTCAAACCCTCCTTTTTTTAATTTTTTATAACAGGACAAAACCTCCGGATAATCAGATACCGTGTGCATCCCTACGCATTTGTGGTCGGGTAAGCTGGAGAGTAATAAATACTAAATAGCCACACTGGAATCGGTCGGGTCAGAGACTTTCTGGGTCGGTAGCGCAGGTCGGATTCAGAATAATAGCTATCATTTCGGATTTGTTTGTAACGGACTGGAATTTCGATTTCGGACTGTATTTCTTTACGCGAACGACATTTTAGAAGCTTTCGATCCGCATAGAAGCATTCTCGAAACCTAATCTCTCCACACACACATCGAAATTAGGGTTACTTGGGGCAGATATGGTACGATTATCTATTCTTGTTCTCTACTTCTTGATCTGAATCGGTTTTCTCTGTATCGGGAAATAGGGCAATTGAAATCATCAGGAAAGATTGCATCTTTCCATTCCATTCCATTTTAATTTCATGTTTGTTGTTGATTGTTTTGCATATTTGCTTTTGTTGAATACAGATCTGCTCTGAAATTCCTATTTTGTTTCATACCTAGGGCCGTTTGGGAGAATCATATGCTTTGGATTGTTTCGTTGATATGTATTTTTTTAGCTATTTGAGTACTGTTTAGTGATTGGTATTAAGCCTACTAACCCATGATTGGGGTACTTTGCTAATGGATCTGTACATTCCAATTTCCAACATGTGGATCCCTTTTGGACTAGGAAACCCTAGAAATCCTGCAGATCGGTAAAAGTAGGGATCTTGCAGTAGAAATGATTCTAGCAATGGTTAAGAGATCGAATAGTTTGAATGACTCACAGGTGAGAATATATTGTTATTATCATATATCAACTGGATGATTAGGCTTGCTGTTACAAGATCTGAGTCTACAATGTCTTGTATTCACTGTTCTTCCTTCATTATAGCTAAATCTGGCACCTTTTTTAGCCTTATTCATTAGCACTTGGATTAGGAAGCTGATGACATCGCAGTGAAAACGAGGATATAGTATGGGTCTTTGATTGTTGGGACTCCCTGTTTTGAAAACCAGATTGTTTCCTCTTAGACCTTTTAAGTTTATCATCAGCGAAGAGAGCTTCATTATGTGTTGTATATGAGTTGGTAAAAACTCAATTTGACCCGTATGTCCACTTTTAGATATCTGATGTAATGAGCTAAATCATGCCTCTTACTTTCTGGTGCACATTAATAATTCAGTTTGTGAAATTGATTGGTATATTCATTAACTGTCGGTTTTCTTGCATCCATAAACTACTCAAAGTAGAAACGTTCTCATAAAATACCCATATCCATGTTTGTATTGGTATGATATTCTTTGACATGCATCTGAGGCTCTGATTTTGATGAGAAAAGAACATATATAGGATAAACAAAAATGGGTTGTAGAAATGGATTTGATCAAGGGGTTTTTATACCACTGAAAATGACTGCAGAAAAAGATGGATTGCTGCTATGTGAGGACAACAATTGTTTGGTTGCTGTATTGAAGAGGTAATGCCTGTTTTGGGACTGTAGGGATAACAGATTATCGTAAGGGATCTAGAGTTTTGAGTAAGGAAGACCTAAAAAGGTCTGGTTGTGTAGTGTTGCCAAATTGTGCAACCAAAACCTGTTTGAAAAAAAAAAATACTCTTGGGAAAATGCTGGGGAAGAAATATGATTGGGATAGGTATAAGGTAAAGGTTTGGGCCAAATTCGGTATGATTTGTTCCGGTTTGAATGGTGTTAGGGACTGATTTTAGGATGGACAGGTGCTATTTAGGGGTTTCTGCAACTTGACAGCAGGTTTGGCACAACTTAGGAGTTAGGATGGAAAGTTGTAGTAATTAGTGCTAGTTTTTTGGGGAGAAGTTTGGGTGCAATTACGGCTTATCATGAGGGGAAATTTGGGACTGAATTGCGGGTATAAAGGAGGGATTTGGTGGCAAATATGCGGCCGATACAGAAATTGCTATCAATTAGTTCTGCAACTTGTAACATATCAGGTAAAGGGTTTTGGTAGCTCAGCCAAGGGTGTACTAGTGTTTGGGTAAAAGTTTAGAGTGGAGTCGAGAGCAGGGACTGGGTTTTTTATTTGGGTAGGATTTAGGTTTTTATAGATTTTAAATTGGGGCAAAAGTAGAAGTTTTTTGCACTTGAGACTTAGTGTGAGTTTTGGCAAGAATTCGGGCTTGGATTGAAGGGAATTTTGTTGGAAAACTTGGGGTTTGCATCTGGGTATTAACTGTGTCTAATTTGAGATGAAATATTGAAGGGTTTGATGGGGTTTGAGGGTTGGGCTTGGGTTTTTTTAGAGTGACGAAAATTGGAAAATAAAAAGGATGGAAGAGAAGAAGAGGGAATTGACAAAAAAACAATGGAAAATCAGACAAACAAACCAAATTCTTACCATGATTCGAATTTGGATCTTCACTATGATATCAATTGATGCTGCAAGGGAGAGGAAGAGTAACCAATGATTACTCTCCAAGTCGAAGCGTAAAGGGAATCCACATGTGATGCTGGCCTGACTCCAGATGGATTCGAAGTACTCAAGAACACATGATCAAACACAAATCAAGCCAAAACTGAAATCTTCTATTCAATAATCAGAGAGGTGTCTATCCCATAAGGGATTTACATATTTATAGAAAATAGCATTGGATGTCTCTTCCTACTAAGATTCTTCTTTCTAAAGATTCCTAATCAAATAGGGAAACTTAACTAATTAACAGTCTTAAACTAATAGGAAACTAGCAACTACTAGGCAACCTAAATAGGATAACTTCCCACAAGCAGTCTGCTACTCCCATTAGGATTTGTGGGCTGATCCAATGGTTTAGGTCAGGTTGACCCAATAGCTCATTGGTTGAGCGCAGTGGACTTGGGCATGGCTTGACCTGCACCAACATGGTCTAAGTCTCACACCAGTAGACAAATTCAACACCAAAATAGAGAGAAAATATTTGTATTTTTTTGAGTTCCTTGAAAAGAAAAGAGTACATCCTTTTATAATGCCAATCTCTAGGGATTGAGAAACTAACTTCATATGGCTGGTTTTATCGATTTGCTAAATTTTAATTACTAAGGATTGGGCAGATCCTGTTGATTTGTTTCTCCCTAAATCATGATAAAATTTAGTTATTTGAATAATTAATCATTGCAAGATTCTAAGATAGGAGGGGAACAACTTTAAAGAAACTACCTACTCTTAGAATCAGAACAACTCTAATGGCACGTTTGTGCAAGGTGCTTTCTGTGAACCAGAAGTCTTGTTTCCGCGGGACACTAATTTTGGTTGTTCGGTGCGGCAAGACCCGGAAAATCACTATTTTTGTGGGATTTTTCTGCACGAGATACTAAACCCGCTTCCAACCCTCCCATCTCGGACTTCTTTTTGCAGAAGAGTTTCCTCTTTTGTGGCATGTTTCACAAACAAGCGCTAAAGAAACTACCTGTCTATTGATTTACCAAGACAAGACTCAAGGTAAATCTTTATTGATTTATCCTCTCAACATGATGGGCCAGTGGACCTCCTTTGGTACAAAGATTGGACCAAATGGGCCTTGAGTTAGCCTATGGGCTTTGGCGTAATGGGCCTTAGCATGGAACTGGTCCATGATTCGAAGGCCCATTATGAGGAAGCCCTTCTTGGGCTGCATATTAACTGGCTTTCTTTGCGTTTGTTTTTTTGATTGGTAACAGACGTTATTTGAACCCACAACCACAACTCTACATTGTCACCCATAAACTGGTTCTTGGGACTCAATTGCTATATTTGGTCCTTTATTAACTACATTTTTTTTTCTATCAATTTGATTAGCTAAGTTGTTATTTTAGTAGTCTTAAATTCCTGGTCTCAGATTATTAGATCAAGCATCTTATTAGCAAAAAGGATTGACAATGTCCACATGCTGGTTACAAGAGTTGATTTAAGCACTGCACTCAACACTGGGTGATTTACCTAAGTCATTAACTGCTGTTCCTTACCTAGTTGGTTAAACTTTATAGACTAATTTACCTCTATTGAGGGTTTTGTTGTTATGTCAATTGGCAACCAATGGGATCATTTAGTTACCACAACTTCTACACCTGATTTTCTCTTACTATAATTTGATGTTGGGAGGAGATCATAGTTGTCATTTCTGTTTTGTTTTGGTCAGAATGGCTGGAAAATTACCGAAATGAAACAGGTCATTAAAATTTATATTTTGGATTTCGTTGTGTTCCGGCTGAAATCCGAGATTTCGGCGGAAACTCCTGGATTTTGGCCAAAATGTCCGAGATTCAATTTTTCGTTCGATCTTTCTTTCACAAAACTCTATTCTAGCTTCATCTCAAATCTTAATCAGGAGGTCACCAAAAAAAAAAAAAAGAGGAAAGAAAGAAAAATATTAATCAGACCAGAGGTCCGGACCACTCTCTGCCTTTCACTCGTTGCTCTCTGCCGTTGCTGTTGCTGACATCGTCCGAATACGGCTATGCCCTTCTTCCTCTCTCTCTCTCTCTCTCTCTCTCTCTCTCTCTCTCTCTCTCTCTCTCCCCCCCCTTTTGCGCAGAGTCGAGACTCGAGACGGCATCAGTCAATCAAATGACAAAATGCCCTTTTTTTAAAGGAGTTTACCCTTTTGCCAATACCCCATTTCCTTTCTTTATTTTTATAAAAAAGGTTCTTGACTTTATTTTATTTTATTTTTAAGATCTCAAGGATCAATCTCTGATTAGAGTGGTAAAGATGAGGGACTTTGTGTCAGGTGTGTGTGGGACGTTAGATAAATTTAAAAATAATACTAAGTTTTTATATTTATTTTATTTTTTACATATATATTTTCTGAATAGCTACTCCAGGAAATATTGCTGAAATGCTGAAAACCCTCATTTTGGAGGCCAAATCGAAATGGGGACTGAAATGAAATTGACAACTCTAGAGGAGTTTTGATCTTTGATTTTTGGAAACCTTCATAATAGCAGGTGCTTGTAAGAAATACTGTCATGATTTTGCTGTAGCATGTTTGTTTGTATTCATGGATATTTGTTTGTTGCATATATACTATGAAATGATGAACAAATCTTTCCTGAGGTTAAAAAAAGAAAACTGTAGGTTGTCATCTCTGATTGGCTCAGGGTCTAGAGTTTCTATTACAGTGGGCATGATCTGGGTGTCTTTCGTGTACTCTTTTTCCTCAAATGAATTATGTTTCTACTGCATAGGGCTACTGTTTGATGGATGAATTGGACTGCTAAACACCTAGTATCATTGAATAATAGACTTGATTGCCCTTGCCTTATACTTTTAACCTTTCTCCAGATTCACTTTGTTCTTCTTATTAGTCGGCAAGGAAAAGTGAGATTGACGAAATGGTATTCTCCTTATGCACAGAAGGAAAGATCCAAGGTAAATGAAGCCATCTTGCTAATTCCATTTTTTTTTCCTATCAGCTCTTTCGTTGCTTTTGCTACTATGCCGGCATGGCTGATTCATATATATATATATATTTTTTAACTCCAATTTCTTACTGGCTTAAAATTGGAAATATGATACATGGCAAATCACCAAAGGGTTTGCCATTTTCATTAGGTTATCAAATTGCTGTTTCTTGTCAGTAATGCAGACATTGGGAAGTTGCCAAATTCCTTCTAAATTTAAAGTTATTAGCAAAGTAAATTACTCCTCAATTATTTACTGGTTCCTGAGAGGAGTGATGTATTGATGTCTTTTGATCGTTCACCTGCTAAGTGTAGCGAATGTATGCTTTTCTCCAATTTGAACTGCAAGCAATTTGACCATCTTCTTTGATTTAGTACAAGGTAGTATAGCTTTAGAGGTTCCCATCTTGTGCCTTCCATACGAACTCACCAGTAACCTGTCCGAAAACCATCTCATCATTAGTTGAGCTGGAAGGTCCAAATGGAAAGGAGCATCTGGTTCTCTCTTTATGATCTGACAAAGTTCCACTTTCATATCAGGAAAGGAATATTGACACATTTTCTGGTTGGCTGTACACAAATATTGCCTGAATTAATGCACGATGGTTTAACAACTAATAATCATCACTTTCTTCACAAGTTTGTGGAATCTTAATGGGCCTTATTCTATTACAGCCGAGGTTGTTTTGTTGAGCTGAATGGAATGTGATTTATGTGTTACACATCAGTTTATGCTTTTTCCAAGTAAAAAGGAAGAATAATCAAGATAATTTTAAGAGGAACAAGCAAGACAATTCTATGTTAAATATCAAGGGATTTGCATTTTCGATTCCTCTCATGATGTAATGAGATTTGGAAACGTCTTTTTTTTTCTTTTCAACTTCTCTGATGGAAAGAAACACAGGAATTTCTTGACCTAATCTTGTGTGAATGTCAGTGCATTGCTTACCTTTTCACTGTTTCTTTGCACGTCACTTCTGCATCAATCATCTTGCAAAGGTAATCCGAGAGCTCAGTGGAGTGATTCTCACCCGAGGCCCAAAGCTCTGTAATTTTGTGGAGTGGAGAGGATACAAAGTTGTTTACAAAAGGTGATTTGACATGCTGAATAACCCATGTATTGAAGAAAACTTGTTAAGCTGTCTTACTAATGGAGATTTGAGTTTATTTTTATGCAGATATGCCAGCCTCTACTTTTGTATGTGCATTGACCAGGATGACAATGAATTGGAGATTCTTGAAATAATTCACCATTATGTTGAGATCCTAGACCGCTACTTTGGCAGTGTAAGCAAAACTGACCACTAATCTATGTTCACTCATAACAGTATCCATAGTGTGTCCATCCATTATTTTATATTTGTAAACCTTCCCCACTTGAAAACTGAGTTGTTTTTTATTTCATGTGCCGAGTTGGCACGCGTGGAAGTTCCTAGACATCTCCAAAGTGTGCCTCATTGTGCAGATGCTATCTATAGAAATATTGTGTTACTCCTTCGGGGCAGTCCTCTGTGTAGAACAAAGGAGCAGTTGAAAAATAACTTTGGTTTCAAAAGCGTGCCTCGTTGTGCAGATGCTATCTTTAGAAATATTGTGTTATTCCTTGGGTGGTCCTGTGCATAAAACAAACGAGCAGTTGGAAAATAACTTGGTCATCAATCACACTCTATGTCCATGTGGTACAGCATGATGGTTGTGTTTGGATAAGGGGGATACATGCTGGGCCATACCTGGTTCTTGGCTTGAGTCTGAGTGCCATATTGGCATGTGTCCTTATGGGAAACGGGCATGGTGAGATTAGTTTTAATAATATCTAACCACTTCTCATTTTACTTTCTTTCCTCCAAAAACTGCTTTTTCCAAGAATATTTATTTTTTTAAATATTATTGGAGAAAGAAAATTTTTATTCGTCATTTTACTTGAATAAGATAGTTGGATATTCAGTGCACTCTCTGTTCTTCTCCTTTTCAGGTTTGTGAGCTGGACTTGATATTCAATTTTCATAAGGTAGTTTATTACTTCTTGGTCCTGAATTCACTTTGTCACAGATGTTATGATCATAATCATCATCATTTTATTATTAACTCTACTGACTGTTTTCACAGGCATATTATATACTTGATGAAGTTTTGATTGCTGGAGAACTTCAAGAGTCTAGCAAGAAAACGGTTGCACGGCTAATAGCTGCACAGGTATGTTTGCCTTATTTATTTCTTTGATTTGTGGGTTTTCTGTGCTGTTGAGTGTGTATGGTTGTGTTACAGGATTCACTGGTGGAGACTGCAAAAGAGGAGGCTAGTTCCATAAGCAATATTATCGCACAGGCCACCAAATAGTCTGGAAATTTTGTTTTACTTGGTGTAGATTGTGATTCTAATATCATGTTGTATTTGTGATTGACATCTTTTTATCTTTTTGCATGAATAAGAATGCATTTTTTTTTCTCTTACCCTCTATGTTCTAGCAATAGTTCTGACTTCTGATTGGGTGTTATGTGCCATCAGAAGGAAAGTTTTTATATAAGTGCCCCCTTTTAACTTGGACTGGTCTAATCTTATCCAAGTGAAACTGTATGTGGTTCCCTTTCTCTATTAGTTGTCGCTGACTTTTAAGCCTCTGCTTGTTTTCTTGCTTGTAATTATTAATTTTTAAGTAAGTTGCTATTCTGAGTCATCATTATGCCACTGATTGACTTGTACAAAAGGGGCTCTCTCTCTCTCTCATGTGATATTTCCACCTGATTACTGCAATGCTTGATGAAAGAAAGGCATCAGTTGGTTGCGTTACAAATTACAAAGGGACTTGAACTCAAACACGCACGCTGTGCAACTCTAACCAGCGGAGTTACAGTGGGGAATAGAGAAACGTCTTGTGAAACTGTGGAACTCGGTTGTTACATGTAACCATTGGCCATGGGAAGAACGAAAGAATACATCTACTGAGGGGAAAAAAAGAGAAGGGAAGAACACTGTAATCTGTATAACTCAGGTTACCAAATATGGCCATGAGGAACTCAGTTTACTTGGGCAGATCCAAGGCGGCCGACAGAAATCTTGGTAAGCGGCACTTGCTCACTTTCACAGGAGATGCTTTAGTCGGTCTATTGCAAGTTGTATGCGGGTGGCAACTGAAATGATGGGAGCACGCACGGGTAGCACGCACGGGTATGGTGGCATTTTGCATCATAACTGAGGGGGTGGGAGAAACTGATCCTCCACGGTTTTATAATGGATCCTTTGCATTCTAAGGTTAGATTTGTAAGAGAGGATTATGCAATGGAGAAGAAAATTATCCTTAGTTTTATGTAATTTATTCTTTCATTGTTTGGTCTAACATTCTCAGGGAAAAGAAAAATAAATTGGCTTTACTCAATGGTGATGATTTTAATTTCCTATGGAAACGGTAGAAATGCTAGATCTCTCTCAAGCGAGAAAATAAAAAACCGCAAAGTGCAGAGAAAATAAAAAACCTTAGTGCAGAATCCTCTCACCCACAGACACACCCATGGGTGATGTTTGTTTTTCATAGAGTGAAGTAAAATAAATGGTAATTTCGGTCATTAGAAATTTTATCACACCCATATTTAGTTAGTTAAAATGAACGAGAAAGTAAAGTTTTCAATTTTACCACATTAATGTTTAGTTGGTTAAAATGAATGCTAATGTTTTCAGCCATCAAATTTCACCATTACTTTACCAGCTGCCAAAAACCTCTGCCTTCTAAAACCTAGGTGACACGCTTTACCAGATCAGAGCCCATTGCTTTACTTTATCCCCCACACACACAAAAAAACCAAAAAAGTGGCATACTTTACCAAATTATTTACTTCACTATTACTTTATTATTACGTTTCCTACTGACTTAACAGTTACTCTACTGGTAATAAAACAAGCATGCCGGAAAATAACATCCAGTGCTGCTTAGTCCTTCAACAACGATCATTCAATACCAGCTGTTGAAATGTGAGCTCAAAATCAAATTTGTTTAATCTAAAAAATCTTCTTTGAAAGTTTGAAGGTTGGACGTTAAAATGATCATCACTAGAACCTTATTTCAAAATCAGAGTCCGCTCGGATCTAGCTATTTAAAACAATAATATTCCACCTAACTCGATGTCTCCTATATTTTCATCGATCTCACCTTTATTTTATTCAACTTACGACCCCTTTATATGATGTATATGATGGGTCATTAGAGGAGTAAACATAAAATCTTAATTGCTCATGGCAAATGGATGGGGAATATGAATAAGGTAAGGGTGAAGGAGAAGCATAATTAACAAATGGCTAGAATTCTACCATCCACACATGTTCTTAGCTTAAAACAATTAACTAAGATAAATATTCACTTTCACCCAAGAAAGAACTAGGAAAAGGAAAGGACCAAACAGGGTCCAAACTCCAAAACCGTGTTTCAAGGTCATCGACCATCGATCATGCAAACGACAGAAACATATTTACGTTCAAAATAAATTGGGGAGCATAGGAAAGATTTGTACACAGTACACAGCTAGATTCTTGGTTTCTTTGTAGGAGTAGGTTCTGGAGGATACATGTAATCTCTTTACAGCCTTAAATCCAGGTTGGTAATGAAATAGCGGCCAATCGTATATATCTCTAGACCCTTCAGGCAAACAAAGGGGTTTGACTGGAAAAGCTGCTAGTTTTGTGTGAAGGGATCGGAGGCTTGTTCTTTCTTGAAAGAAGAGAACCCCAAGAACTCCTTGAAGCCTTCTTTGATATGGTCTTGGATGCAGTTCTGGGTGCGTATGATCTTGGGCTATCTAGCCCTCCTCCATAGCTCTTACACGACTTCAACTTCTTTCTCCAAGGATTCTCCGGTTTGGCAAGGTCCTCCAAGCATCCAACATTCGATAGGGACGTGAATGACTGGGATCTTCCTTGAAAATGCTTTGAGAGACCTCTCCTGTAATGATACAAAAACCCCAAAAAGAATAATTAGTAAATCAAGTTTTCATTTGCAATGGAGAGATCAAGTTTTTCATTTGCAATGAAGAGAGAGAGAGAGAGAGAGAGAGAGAGAGAGAGAGAGAGAGAGAGCGAGCTACTCACTTGAAAGGAAGCTCTTCTATGAGAGAAGACATCTCATAGAGAGGGCCAACTGTGAGTTGTCCCAATAAGGAGGATGATGGAGTGGATGAAGATGACGAAGATGCATCTTCAGTGAGATCAGATGAAGAGGAAGATATGGAATGGCTAGAAACATCTGACGAGGAAGATAAAGAGTCGCAGAGATGTTCCTCCTCATCCATGATCCCATGGCTGTTTTGTGGGCTGAAAGAAGCATCCATTCTCACTTAGATGATCCCTTCATACCATGCGTTTAGGAGGACTCACAAGCAATGATAATAGCTGTAATACAGATATACGCACTTTAGCTTTAATGGAGAACCCTATTTATAAATGACAGAGTATACAGTGACATTAGAATATGTCATGGTTTGTAAAATTTTAAGCTAAATGACTTCAGCATGGAAAAGAGGTTTTCCACAAATCAACCCACTTTTCACAATCTCCCTTTTTACCTCTCCTGTAGCGGGCCCGCCCATGACAAATCCAAGCCATCAATACTTATGTACTCTCCATACATGGTACTCATTTCAATTAGGTTTTATTACAAAACTGAAAGTACTTATAGGGCCTTTTGGGGTACTTTTGACAAAAGATCATCTTTTATTAGAAGGGAGGTGCTCCTATGAGATGCACTCTCACCAAGTTGGTGAAAGATGGGTGGAGGCCTCACATTTAAGTTGGGGGCCCTTGAATTTAAGTTGGTGAGAGTGGATATTGAAGTGAGGGGCCACACCCATCTCTCACCAACTTGGTGATAGTGCCTCTCATAGGAGCACCTCCCTTGTTAGAATGTCCGACAAGAATGACAAATGATGTCGTCAATTAATTCTAAATTTGCTATTTAAATGATGACAATGTATAAAATCAACATGTGAAATATCATTTTTACTTTGTGAAATTCTCATATATAATTTTAAAATTTAAGATATTATATTGGATTTAAGCATTTGTAAACTTAGTAGGAGACAACATTGGATGATTAATTCATTCAACCCCACCAAGAATTCTCAAGTAACCAATGGGCCTATGTAAAACAATAAAATCTTGAGGGTTCAAAATTGAGGGTCACAATTATCTGATGAGAGTGATATTTTGCTTACCCCTGATCCTCCATGTCCCCTATACATAAAACCTAGTTTAGTTGGAGTCTCAGATGGGTCCACAGAGAAGAAGACCCGAAGGTGCACCTTTGGGTGGACAGGGGAACAACCCCACCAAAAGAGAATGGGCCCTAGGTGAGCGTGTACGTGGACAAAGGATAAGTATGAACTTTTCTTTTATTTTTCTTCTTCATTCTTTTAAGTTACTTGAAGATTCGACATTATCCATATTAGCTTTCATTGTCTGCCTCCGGAATTGAGAAAAGAAAGAAAATGGATAAGGCTTTCAACAGGAGTTATGTCTATCCTACTCATCTCCACCACTTACTTACATCTTTAATAGTCTTTCATTTCTTTGACCACTCGTTTACATATCTCAAGCAATGTATACCTATAAAAAAACAAGCGGTTTAGGATGAATCAAATACTGTTGGGAATAGAATTTGGAAACCTCTAGTACACTAAAGCCATAGATTTCCCAACTAATAATAGATCAGTCACTCTCACACAATTACTGATTTGAGTTGACTAGAAAACTTGTGATCAAGTAAATCCATGGATTACTTCTCAAATACTTTACCACAGACTTGAATGTAAGCTAAAATATAGAAATTATAAACAGTTTTATACAACAGTTTTGATTACTTTTATTAATAAAGAAAAGTCAACTGAGTGAAAAGTCGATTAAGCAAATTGAGTTCAGCCCTACTCATATGCCACTATTGTCATCGACTTGAGCTAGCAATAAAGTATAGATATTTGCATAGTCCTCGTGAATGCCGCCTATGGAAACAAAGAAATTCTTATACCCTCTATAAGGTTTTTAGAATCTCAAATTTGCATGCATATTTTATATATGGCGCTCCCAGTTTTTTACTTTTACATAGTAGCCACGCCAAGCAAAATCTCCTCAGTCGGCCATTGGCTGCCTTGAATCAAAGACAAGAAAGAACTACCTTTTGAAGACATCTAGTTCTCAACTCCTCTTTTGCTCTCCTTTATACAATATTAGCTTTGTGGATGTACTCATTTACTCAAGTTAAAACGGTGATTTCTCAATTGCATAACTCAAACCACTGGTTTATAGAGTTGAAGGAAAAGTTTCTAGTCCTCTTTCCTATTATCTGTTGTTTATGGTTGCTGTTGTTTATGGGTCATTATCTAAATTAGGTAAGAACCATTATTGGGGCTTTATTGTTCAACAGCAGGTCTACAACCCTGCCAAGCCTCACCAAGAGGCCAAACTTATATATACCACCCCCAAGATGAAGGGTGGGTGGTAATAATGCAAAGGAGATTACGGCAAAGTTAACTAAGCAGCACTGCTTTGATGTGATCGCCCCAAACTCCAGTTGATTGGATTTCTAATTTTAACCGTCCGATCAATGTATTCCTTTACCCTTTAAGATAGTAAATACACAGTCATTGTCTGTCCATGGGAGGAAGTCTATCAATTGAATGCTTCGGAGGACTCATGTCCAGAGGATGGGTCACATGATGTGACGGTCTCTATCAATGACTATTATAAATATTATTCAATTGAGGGTCTTTATGCTTTGAAAATGTAAAACTGATCTCTTATTGTTTTAGCAATTGTCGAAGATAAAACTGGTGGGGTATGTCTGCAAAAGTGCAACCTAACCTTTTGAGCATCTAAGGTTTCATTTATTAGTGTAGGCCCAAAGCTCCTGCAAGGTAGGCGTCCCCCACTGACCTCCGGTGGGTGTGGAGAAAAGAGTTCAGCTCATTTCATCATTTCAGGATCTAAAGATAATCTCCTCCACACCTTCTCCATCCTTATCCATGTATGGTAAAGAGAATAAGATTGACCAATGTCTGTGGAGGAACTTCTGTCGGCATGTAGGCCCTGATTACCAGATAAGAAGGAACTTGCATAGATGTTGCTTTACCGCAACCAATATTGAGTGGAACCAAATCAGTAAATGGGTCTTTTAACATTTTACGACTCAGTCACAGCTATTACACGGAAACTGTATCAAGCTTTTCTAAAGCTCGATGGGGGTTATATAGAGATCATCCCAACCGTTAAAGGTGAATATCATCCACTCCAAACATATATTCTCTAGATTTAAATAAAAAAGAGCTGAGGCCTACTGTATGATTGAGTACTAAGAAGGAAACGTGATTAACACCACATCCATGGTTAGCGCTTCGCCATGTTTCCATCATGTGCTCAATCAAACAGTGAGATAGACTTCTTTTGAACTACAACTTGAGTAATATGATTGGAGGAGATGATATGCACCTTCGTTTGGACTATCTCTATACCTGCCCTACGTGGATTTCCAAAAAAGTAGCACTCGGCTCCGTGCAATAGCTACTGCAGAAGATCGGGACTCCTTTTATGGGCAAACCTAACTCCTGTTGTTGGGTGACAATATGGTCCACCGCATCCTCTTTTTGGTAGAGAAAATTTTCCTGCAATGTGCATTTGCCGCCCTACATGCTTGCTCAATTTTATTTCTTATTATCAAAATACATCAATGCCCTGGAAGCTAGGCACGGCAATTGGTTGGGCTGAGCATTTGGATAACATATACACTCAGCTTTAAATTTGAGCCATTTATTAATTGGGTTCAAAATGTCAACCTCAAACCTGAAAATTAGGAGGGTCAACCTCAATCCTCAATCACAGAGTAGGGAAGATATGCCGCAAGAACTTTTGTCATGTGCTTTGTTTCTCTTTATTTTTGCCTTTTGTATTTCTTGCTTATCTTTAATGACGTTTTATTATAGGATCTTGCACCCCATTGAACAACCACTTATCCCAAAACTAATTAGTGATGGTGAGGATGAGGGTTCGAGCACAATTATGACCCCTCAGCAGCGATGGTAGGCGTTGACTTCAACAATTATCGTTTCAAAAAAATAAAAAATAAATGTTTGTAGAAAATATTGACATGGTAGTTCAATACAAGCCATGTGGCATGTGGACATGCAACTTGGTTAGGATCTATTGGTCTGCTCAAGCCCAAAATGTTTTAGATCACACTTGGGCTTGGGCTTGGTATATAAATTGGGCCTGAATGCATACATCACACAAGTCTTAAGATAGCAGTGGGCCACTGGGGCGGTTCGTCGTGGTGGCCAGAGGTTATAAGACAAGTGTTTTCCTGGCACTCCTTTTGGCCTACAATGGTGCATGATGAGAGGTGGGTGCTTGAAGTGGGCTGTTGTGGGATGGAAGATGCTGAAGTGGGCTGTTACACTTACAACGGGTGGTTTAGTCTGGTCAAACAGCTTTGATGACAGGGTGAAGAAGATGAATATTGTTTGGGCAGTCTTAAGGTCTGGATGCTGGGCAAAGACTAAACTTAATTGTTTGGACAGAGGAAGATCTATCCTTCACATATGCATTCATCGATCATTATATGGGGGAACAAACTCAATGAGACTCACCTAGGGCCTAACTAATCATGGGACTTGAGGGGAATGGAAGGAGATATATTGGATGGGCCTATATATCAAGTTTGGGGTCAATCACATGCGTCTAACCCCCTTATCCGTGGCTCACAAATTTAACGACTCTATATTAAAAAAAAATTGACCATTGATCCAACGGTACAATCCATTTAGATAGCTGAAAACTCAATATATTCAACGTAAGTTAGGGAGTCCCATGTGTGTAAATGGTTTGGATGTATCATAAAATTGGCCCAACTATGTTGTTCCCTTATGAGGTGAACATTTATAACTCAGACGGGTTTATTTTGGATACATGTGCCTGCTATGTAGAGATGTCAAATGGGCCGGGCCGTGCCAAACCAGGCAAGGCGTGCCATGGGCCGTGATGGGCCGAAGGTGGCAGGCACAGCCAGCCCGTTTGGCACTGCCCATTTCGGCATGGCCCACAATGGGCCGACCCATCCATAAGGGTTGGTCCGCTGGGCACGACAGGCCTGGCCTCCCAAAAATGGTTATTTTTTTAAAATTGTGTATTTTAACACCCCCTAACAGCCATAAAACGGTCATATAAAGGGTATTTTGTATCCTTTTCAATTTTACAAAGTCTATAAATAGTTTAACCCTCCTATTCTTATTTCTCACTAAAGCATTTAACTCTTTCACTCTCTATATACTCTCTAGCTCTCTCTCTAAGCATTCAACTCTTTCACTCTACCCTGTTTGTTTATTTTAATGATTTTTTAAATTCTTTTTCCATTCAATCATTATAGATCTAAAGAAGCAATTATTGTATGTTGTCATGTTTTCTTTTTATTTCTTTCTCTACTACGATGATATATATTTAAATGTTTGAATGTTTTTTTGAGATTTCTAATTATTCGGGATTTTAATTTCTTGATTGTATTGAATGGCTGAGATTTGGAGCTTCCAAAGTTTTTTTAAATTTTTTTAACTCATGCAAGCATTAGAAATATAGAGTGCATGGTTCATAGATAGAGCATGTCAGGCCAAGACTAACAATTTGGTTAATCAGGCTGGCCATAGTGCGCAACGCAGGTTTGGGCTAAGTCAAGCACTATTTGTTTTAGCGTGGTTGGGTTACGCTTTGGGCTTTTTATTACTTAATTCAAGTACATAACAAATACTAAAACGACCCAAATTTTAGGTCTTGAGTCAAGGTTGGCTCAAGTGCTAAAGCCTATAACATCAAAAGTCAAACTAAAGTCGGTTGAGCTTGGGTTAGGCCCAAGCTGGCCCAATCCATGAGCACCACTTAGCACTAAGTTTGTGCTCATCCTTTTTTTTTTTTTTTTCCATAAATCTTTGCTGTTTCATTTTTGCTTTTTATTTTTTCTATTTTTTAGACGAAGTAAAAGAGTGGGCATACAAAAGAAATTAATAAAAAAAATAAATAAAAGAGGTACGCCGAGCACAAGCTCAAAGGCAATGCGGGCCGTGCCCGTTTGGCATGCCTGCGAAGGGTTGAGCTTAGGCTTTTTCCGAGACCGACCCGCAGCTAGGTCATAATGCGCAACGCAGCTTTCGCCATTGCTCTTTCCATGAAAAATTTCCACGTTTCCTATTATACTTGCAGCAGCTACTAAAAACTTCAAAATCTCTTTCTGCTCCGCTTTCTTCTTCTTGATCTTCCTCCATCCATGGCGGTTCTAAACCGCCTTTTTAATCTCAGATATCTCTCTTCTCCGCTTTCTTCTTCTTCTACTTCTTCCTTTCTGCGTAGCTTTTCAGCTCTTACTTCCGAAACTGACCTCCACCCTCCTCCTTCTCTCTCCAACGCTGGCCTCCTTCTTCCTCGAGATCCCAAGGACAGAACTGTCCAATGGGTCTTTCTAGGTTCCCCCGGCGTCGGAAAGGGCACTTATGCCAGCCGCCTCTCTCATCTTCTCGGCGTCCCTCACATCGCCACCGGAGATCTCATCCGCGAGGAGCTCTCCACCTCTGGACCCCTATCTCTGCAGGTACATCGTTCTTGCTCTTGCACCCCATATGTTCGATGAAATTCCCCTGAGAATTATATTTCTAGTGATGTTGCAAGTTCTTCTAATTTTGTGCTATTTGAAAGCTTTTGATGCTCTGATAGCTAGTGTTGGATTGAGAAGAACATGAAAAGTACCTGACTGAAAGGGTCTAGTGTTTGGAAATTGTGGTATTTGGGAGGGTCGGATTTGTTTTAAGTTTTGCTGGAATTGTTGGGAGTGTGATTGGTATTGTCTTCAGTTGTTGTGAAATGAATGAGACCCAATGTGTAAAAAAGGGATCTTGTGACAAATTGTACAATTAGGAAAATTTCCACCAAGGGCTATATCTCTTTGAACCTTATCAACTGGAATATTTACTGGAATTGGATTAGAATTAGATTGCCTTGCATTGTTTGGGAACTTTTGAGGGGCAGTTTATGTTTATGTTTTTGTTTCTTTCTTTATCGATGGAAGTATGAAGAGCATTTGGCTGGAAGTCATGATGAGCTATTCTCTTTTACATGTCAACCGGGGTTTTGATATCTGAACTTGTTCCCGGATAGAATTCATTAGCAGATTTTGCATGGGCAAGGCTTTGGTGGTGGTGGTGATGGTTATCTTAGAAGATTGTTAAAAAGAGATAAGTTTTATTATGGTCGGGCAGTGATTTTTTGCTTTTGCTGCAGATGATCACCTAGGCCTTGGTGTCCATAACACCAGTTCTTATGCAAATAGCGCAACTGGTAATTTAAAAAAAACCTTGGGAACCACTTGTGCCTACCAAAGCTTAGGTTACTACAGTGTCTAGTAGAGCTAGGTCTTATCATTTATGTAGTTGCCTAGGTCAAGGATGAAAATAGCGGCAGCGGCGGGCGTAGCGGCCCACCGCTAAACCGCTACGAAGCGGGCGATACGTAGCGTAGCGGGGATACGTAGTGGCGTAGCGGTGCGATTTGAAAAAATCGCCAAAAAAATATGAAAAAATTTCAGAAAATCCAGAAAATTGTAAAATGAAAGAAAATATAGTTCTTTTGCAAAAGTAAGTAAGAAAAGTGGGCGTAGCGGTGTTCTCAAGATATGAGGTCCTGTATCGCTGTATAAATAGAAAATAATAGTAATGATTAGTTTTTTCACATGTATTCATGTTTCTTAGTCATGCTAACCTAGAAAGTAATGTAAAGCTTGTAAAAAAAAAAATTAGAACATGAAATAAAGGTATAAGACTTAAGAGTTAGGTCATTACTCATTACTCATTAGAACATTGAACAATCAAATATCAATACTTAAACATTCAAGGTTCAAATTCAATGAAGTGAATGAACTATGAAGTGATCAACAATCAACATTCAACAATCAACACCAATTTAGAAATGACAAAGAGTAGAGACTAGAGAGTTAGTGAAGGAAATAGGAATACCTTAATCACCACCAAAAGGAATGTCTACCAAGATTCAAGGTGCCATGGTCATCCTCATCCCCATCATTGTTATCATTTCTGTTGGCACCATATTGAATTTGATATTGATGAGAATTGGGATCAACAAATCCAAACAAGGCAGCCGCATCATAGGAACTTACAGGAGGTGGAGGTGGATTTCTTTGCATTTCACCATAGTCACCATATGGTCCATATCCATATGAGTAGGACCCTGAAGTTGAAGACTTTTCTTCTCCTTGTTGTGCTTGACCATATGGAAAATATTGTGAGAGTCCTTGTCCACCGTACCTAGGGTCCCACGAATCAATCCATGATGCTACTTGTTGTCCACCAACATCTCCACCCATATTTCCTTGCTCACTACTACCTCCAGCTCCAGGCGGTGAGTCTCTTCGGCGCCGTTGATAACCACGGCTTGGATCAAATCTTCCAGATGGATGTAACTCATGTACTTCCTCTACAGGAATGTCATCGTCTTCATCATGTTGATAGTATTCACTAGTACCACCTGTCCCACTGTCTCCTCCTCCTCCAGTTCCCCCATGGCTACTCGAAGAGACGGTGGTGGAACTAGCTTTCTCAGAAGATCCAATATGAGCAGGTTCTTTCCCACTCCTCCTAGTCCTACTGGTACCTTCTCCTTGAGGTGGCTGACCTCCTGCAGGTGCCTCACCCATATCCTCATCTATCAACTCTTGAACCGTTCCCTGAAAAGCCGGATCTGAATCTAGCAGTGGATCCTCTATCTCGACTAGCCATGGGAGTAAGGGATCGTCATCTCTGAATATGTGATCCAAATTAATAGGACAATAAGCAGGATCATCCCTTGCCCTTCTCTCCCTAGTTCTGTTTCTCAACTTCAGATTGTAATGACAGTATACAAGCTTGTTGAGTTTGTGCATGGTAAGCCGATTTCTGGCCTTCGTGTGGATCAAGGAGATAGTGCTCCAATTTCTCTCACAGTTTGAAGATGTTGTAGTCTGACTAAGGATGCGAACAGCCGCTTTCCTTAGATGTGGAGCACTCTCTCCATAATTCATCCACCAATCAGCTGAAATGCAAAAAATAAATAAAGAAAATTAGATATTTGTAACCCTCAAATCCTTCTAATCAATTAAGATATAAAGATCAAGACTATTGGGTGGGTTCTTTTGTTCATAGTCATACCAGGTGGCATCCTTCCAATCGATCGTTGCACAAGAGGGTCAGCAAAGGTTCCTCTCCTTTGTGTATATATAGATATCTACGATGTGAAAATTAAAAATAAATCAGTAAACCCCTACTGCATGTATGGCAATTGGCACTTGGCAGCATAATTAAATTCTCTTAAGTAACCACCTACTCACCTCTTGTATGGCATCAATTTGATCATCTAGGTTTAACAATCTCTTTAATACCTCCCGTAATCCTACGCGCAAGTCCGTATCTATTGCTTCGGTATGTAGTTCGGCATTGCGGTAATAGAATTCGGGATTTAAAAAATAACCTACATTAAAAATATGCAGAATGTACTGTGAGCAAATAAGATAATAAATACATTAGTTAGGAAAATAAAAGGTATTAAAGATATATATTAATTACCTGCAGCATGCAATGGATGGTGCAACTGATCGTTCCAACGGGCATCAATAATTTTGATATATTTATCGTGATATTTAACATTTTCCATAATGGCTTGCTTTGCCCGATCCATTGCCTCATATATAAAGCCCATTGTCGGCTTGTCATCACCATCTACAAGCCTCAACACTTTAACTAAAGGCTCAAAAACCTTTAATACCTTCCTCACTTTCTTCCAAAATTTATTGTCTCTCATAAGGTTTGAGACTTCAAACCCCGGACCACTAGTTGGATTGCCCCATTTCGAAAGAAGCCATTCTTCTGATGCAAACATCTGAATCAGCTCTGTTCTAAACCTTACAAGGCTTTCCATAGCCAGAAAATGGGTTGCAAACCTAGTTAATCCTGGACGCACCAAGGCATGGTTATTTGTGTATCTTTTCATCAAGCCTAACACCCATGAATGATCATATATAAATCTTGTAATTCCTCTACATGCCTTGATCAGTGAAGCCACTTTTGTCTTCCTTCCAATTTCTTCCAAGATGAGATCTATGCAGTGTGCTGCACATGGGGTTCAAAATAAATGGGTCATCTTGTCCATTAATAACTGACCTGCCTTCTTGAAATTGGCGCCATTGTCTGTAACAATCTGTACAATGTGCTCCTCTCCCACACTTTCTACAACTCTATCCATAAGAGTGTATATATATGTAGCCGTCCGTCTATGTTCAGTTGCATCAACGGACTTCACAAAGACGGTCCCAGCAACTGAATACACCAAAAAGTTTATTAATTGTGTTTTGGTGCCGCTGGTCCACCCGTCACACATGATGGTAACACCATTTTGTTGCCACATGGGCTTAAACTGTTTCACCCAAGCTTTTATTTCTCTATATTCTTCTTCAAGGTATTTAGTGCCCACATCATATACGGAGGGCGCCTGTATACCCCGCCCAGCTTCGGCGGCAACATCAAGAATAGTCTGGAAATATGGGGAATCTACTGCTGTAGGTGGTATGTTCCTATGAATTAGCCATTTTGCTGTAGCTTTGGCTAACCTATCTCTTGCAGCCTTCATTACCCCTTTCATAACACTCGATATTTTTGGTTGTTTATCTCCCTCTTTTCTATGTGCTAGAGGATCAACAGGGGGAGGAACTGCTATTCTAGTAGAGATAATTTCTACATCAACATCCCGTTCCCGGGTGCTAAATGCCCTACGCATGGCCCCCGCAATGCCCTTGCCCTTGCTTGGCTGCTGTGGCACAGTAGATGAGCCCCCTGCATCATAATATTTGCTTGCAGCAAATGCACGACGTTCCTGTTCTTCTTGTTGACTCATGATGGACTCTCGGCGTGCAGCCTCCATCTGTGCATCTTCCTCATCAAAGTATTTATCCCCAAATACTTCATAACGGGCAGCATCAACATCTTGCCGCCTCTTTTCTTTTATCTCTACTTTTCTAGCTTTGTTTTGACCAACCAAAGCTTTCATTTGTTCCCTGACTTCCTTTGGTACTTCAGTACAGCCAGCAACATTGCCAGAAATGTGGCCCAAGTGGTGCTTGAATCTTGTAATGCCCCCACTGGTCACTTTCCCACAAAATTTGCATTTGATTTTCAACCTGTTATTCTCAACTGTCTCACCAAAGCTCCATGCGGGATCAATATCACGAGGCATTTTAAGTTATCAATAGAAGACTGAATACCTGGCTATAAATAATTAAATATGAACAAGTAGTATGTTAAAAATTAAAAAAACAAAGAAACATGTTAGAGGAAACATATATCTAATGCTTAGGAATCATTCTCTTGACATTTAAGTGGTATTTCATTACTTAAATTACAATTTTTTTTCAAAAATTTTAAAAATCCGAAAATAAGAAAATAAAATAGAATTAGGAAATGACAAACATATGTTGGATTGATCTATGCCAAACATAGATATAACATTTAGGAGCATTTTTCAATACATTTGATTGGCATTCCATTATTAAAAATAATTTTTTTTCCAAAAAATAACAAAAATCCGAAATTAAAAAATTTAAAAAGTCAAAAAAACAAGCAATATATGTTGGAATAATCTATGGAAAACATAAATCTCAAATCAAGGAACCATTTTCAAGACATTTGATTGGTATTCAAATATTAAAAATTATTTTTTTTCAAAAAATAAATAAATCCGAAAATAAAAAATAGAGAAAAATCAATAAACATTCAAAATGTGATGGATTGATCTATGTGAAACATAGATCTATCATTTAGAATGCATTTCCAAGTGGTTTCATGGGTTGTCCATGAGTATTCACATTATTTTTTTTCAAAAAATAAATAAATCCGAAAATAAAAAAAAGAGAAAAATCAATAAATGTTCAAAATGTGATGGATTGATCTATGTGAAACATAGATCTATCATTTAGAATGCATTTCCAAGTGGTTTCATAGGTTGTCCATGAGTATTCACATTTTTTTTTTCAAAAAATAAATAAATCCGAAAATAAAAAAAAGAGAAAAATCAATAAACGTTCAAAATGTGATGGATTGATCTATGTGAAACATAGATCTATCATTTAGAATGCATTTCCAAGTGGTTTCATGGGTTGTCCATGAGTATTCACATTTTTTTTTTCAAAAAATAAATAAATCCGAAAATAAAAAATAGAGAAAAATCAATGAACATTCAAAATGTGATGGATTGATCTATGTGAAACATAGATCTATCATGTAGAATGCATTTCTAAGTGGTTTCATGGGTTGTCCATGAGTATTCACATTTTTTTTTTCAAAAAATTAATAAATCCGAAAATAAAAAATAGAGAAAAATCAATAAACATTCAAAATGTGATGGATTGATCTATGTGAAACATAGATCTATCATGTAGAATGCATTTCCAAGTGGTTTCATGGGTTGTCCATGAGTATTCACATTATTTTTTTTCAAAAATTAAATAAATCCGAAAATAAAAAAAAGAGAAAAATCAATAAATGTTCAAAATGTGATGGATTGATCTATGTGAAACATAGATCTATCATTTAGAATGCATTTCCAAGTGGTTTCATGGGTTGTCCATGAGTATTCACATTTTTTTTTCAAAAAATAAATAAATCCGAAAATAAAAAATAGAGAAAAATCAATGAACATTCAAAATGTGATGGATTGATCTATGTGAAACATAGATCTATCATTTAGAATGCATTTCCAAGTGGTTTCAAGGGTTGTCCATGAGTATTCACATTTTTTTTTTCAAAAAATTAATAAATCCGAAAATAAAAAATAGCAAAAAAAAAAAAAAAAAACCAAAAATATGTGTGCATCATCAAAGGAAAACATAGATCTAACAATATTACAAGACAAGGAAGCATTTATAGTAGTTAGAAAGAGATTATTTGAATGTGATCTCAAATGTCAACTTACTAAAAAAAATCTAAAAGAAAAAAGTACATACCTAGAATCTTGATTACCTTGTTTTGATGTTTGTTTGTCACTTTGTTGTGGTCCTTGTGGATTTTGTGGGCCTAAAATTGTAAAATCTTGAAAATACAGCACTTTGGGAGGTTTCACAGCAAGGAGAAGATGTAAAAAGTGAGAGAAGTGAACAAGTGAAGGGGAAAGTGAGCAAGAGAGACGAATTGGGGGGGTTTTAAAACCCCTCGCTACGTGGCGGTATGTATCGGCCGCTACGCCCGATACGGCAAGTTTGCCGATAAATACAATGCCGCCACGCCCGATATATCGGCCGCTACGCTTCGTAGCGGCCGATATTTTGATCTATGGCCTAGGTACTTATGCAAATCTTCTTGACTATGACCTGCTTGTAGTCACGTTTGGAATTTGTCTTCCTGAGCCTTTCTTGAAGGTCTTTGTTCCCCAGCCTGCATGTTGACCACCTTGTTCTTTGGTGTGGTAAAAGTGGTGCTCTTCCTAGAATTGAGGATCTTGTTTGGTTAGTTGTGGGAAAAAGGGTTTCTCTTGCCATTAACTTAAGCAATGTATATTGTCATGTTTGGCTTTTGACAGTTGCTCCTTTTATAATGATGGAAAAGATAGATAGATCACTTCTTCCATCATTGCTGGTTCTCTTGGAGGATTTGGAGCTATTGGCTAAAGTTGTACAAAGGTGCATTGGTGTGTGCTGAAGTATCTAGGTGGCGCCCCGGAACCTCGATCGGAAGTGTAGACGAATCTCGCAGAGATTGATCGAATCCAAAAGGATTCGAGCCCTAAGGTACAAAACAAGCCATAACACTCAGAGAGAAACAACTCACGATGATTTTATTAATGGAATAAGCATGCCGAATAACAATGATCTCTTCTGTATATATAGAGCACCCTGTTTCTAAACTAATCAAAATACCGATAATAGGAAATTACCTAATCCTAGTCTAAATAGAATTTAGAAAGCAATCCTATTAAGCAACTAATTAATATTACTAATTTAGATAAGGATAGGGATCTTTGCCAAATCAAAGATCATGTGGACCCCATCAGATGGTCAATCAGGACCTGCAGGTCCTAGTCTTTTGTCGGGCTACATCACTAGGGAAAGTCATGGTATGTTGGCTGACTCGCTTTCTGAAAAAGGGCAGCTTATTTGGAGGATATTACTGATGGGGATTCTTTGGCCTTCCAGAAGGAACATAAGGGCATGATTTTCCAAGGAAAACTCTAGGATTGGACGAGATTCTTGACTTTACCAAGGTGAGAGTAGGGTGATGGGTGTTGGCTGGAAATATATATGGCAGATCTTAAGCTCAATGATTTCGTGGCTGATTAAGAAGGATGCATCGATAACATCAAGCAAAGGAGAGAAAGAGGCTTTTGTGGTAGCAACTATGTACATTTGAGTAACGGGGAAACCACGGCTGATGGGAATTGGTGCAGTTTCATTCAATGATGGAGGGGAAAATCTATTAGTATTCTTAGGTCCTATTGGGGGATCAAAGATTCAAATGAGGTGGAAATTAGATGCTAGAGCTATAAGGGAGGCGCTGAAGGTGTTCAAAACATCTTATTCATCCCTTTCAGTGGAAAGTGATTCTTCAGTTGTGAAAAGCTAGTTAACAGATAAAGGTGATATCTAGTGGAATGTGTCATACATGTTGAAGAGATTGAGAGTTATCAGTTATGTAGTCTTTGCAGGTTTAGTTTTTAATTTAATGGTCTTTTCAGTTATAGTTCTGTCACCTGAAGAGAGAGGCTAATATAATAGCAGATTCTATAGCTACACGGGGTGTTGACATAGTTTCTATGTTCTTAGGACCACCTTTATGGTTTCTTCTCCACTGTTTGGTTGTTTTTGTTTTCTACCAACTAGTATATCTCTCTTATACAGTAAGTATTCATTATACCTTTCTTTGTATCTCTTGTCGGTTGAATGAAAACTTTCCAATCATCAATAAATAAAATAATCTTCACTACAATGATATTGGATTTGGGAGAAATAACAATTTCATATGTTCAAACTGGAGCATCTAAAGGTGTTGACAAACCTATTTTGAACCTTGTTCATATTAGGTTTAAAGTGCGATGAAATGTACTCCCTTTCTTTTCAGTAGGCTTCAGTGCTGGCTGGCATGGATGTCTTCTTGGGGGTGAGCAGAGCTCAAACCCTGGTTCTCTGTCCGTACTACCATGCTATTCGTGCAGGGACAATGTGAAGTATTCCTCTTTGTAGCTTTTTGCAGGCCTTTCTTCTTCTCAAACCTCAAATAATTTACCGTAGTTCAGCTTCTCAAATATAATGTTTTCCTGTCTATACATTTTACTCTATTATATTTTATGTTGGCTTTGGAATGGTTAAACATTCAGCAGCACAATTATGTCCATGGTTGGGACTTGGGACTAATTAGCTCTCGTCAAATTTCGTTTCGGTGAACTCATTAGGCCAGTTTGGTGCAGTTTTATTCCTAAAAAGCATCGAGGCCTCTAGGTTATGGCCTTTGGAGAAAATATTCGCTTAGGGTCCAAATCAACATTTAAAATTAGTTGGAAGCCTTTAATCCAGCTGGAACTTTTGGTAGACACAAACTGCGTTCTCATTTAATACAAGAAACTTTCAGCCAATTTCTTTAGAAGACCACTAGCCAAAATGACTCTCTACCCAGTCCAGAATTAAATCTGTGCCATACAGGCCCTTTACATTCAAATGCATACTTTCACTTAGTGTAAGATCTTTTTTTAGTGTCTACTTTCAGTTTGAAATTTGTCCCAAAACATACTTTAAGATTCTTTGCAGTATGGCTTTTGATAGATTCACATGCATGTATACCCAATTCTCTCCATCTAAGTGAGTAGAAAGAATGTTGTATAATTTCCAATAAAGAAAAAAGGAAGAATGTTGTATAGGACCAACCTTTGCCATATGGGGTTTTAATAGATTCAAGTTCAATCCTTGAAGCTAATCCTCATGTTCATTCTTGGATTAATAGAAAGAATGTTGTGTAGGACCATCATTGGGTTTCAAATCTCAATTGAGAGGTAGGAACTGCCAAGTGGTAATAATTAAATAAAGTTACAGAACCATTTCTTCCACAGAGGTCTAAAGTTGAAAAGTTGCTCTGCTACTTTAGTATCTTGCATTCTGAAAGTGTTTTGTTTTTTATTTTTATTTTTTAATGCTCAAAGTTCGCCTCTGATGCAGACATGTAAGTTTCCTTTTAGTATTGATTACATGGTGAATGTTCTCCCACGAGCAGATTGCATACTTGTCATATGCATTCCATCTTGTGGGGCCCACTTAGATGCCCGCTTATGAGTTGGGCTGGGGTAAATAAGGGTCAATTAAAAACTCATCCCTGTTGGATCTTCCTAGCCGTTGATTTAATAGCCACCATAAGGTTTAGTGATCTTTTGACCATAGATTTCTTTGAGACTCAATCCAATGGTGGATAAAGGTTTGATGAGCGTGATATTGGGCCTGGCGGTAGATCATAGGGGATGAGACTGTGAAAGTGCCTGCACCGATCAAAGGCGGTACCAAGTGGGCCCCATGGAGCTGAACTGCATATATTTTTGCTCATAGGGGAGCATTTTCCTTGATTACATTGTTTCATGTTTATAACTTCCAATGGCAATATTGGCAGTTTTGACGTGCTAAGATCTCTTTGCTCATTCCATGGAAATTGTTATTACATCAACTGAGAATGCATTTTATTGTAGAAATTGTTATTACATCAACTGAGAATGCATTTTATTGTAGAAATTGTTATTACATCAACTGAGAATGCATTTTATTATATTATAACTATTAAAAGTTACTGTAACTGACTTTGATTCATAGATCATTGTTACTGATTGTGGTAAACGTCCACTCATTTATTTCTTTTTGCAGCTTGCGGAGATTGTAAATCAAGGCAAATTGGTTTCAGATGAAATTATAGTAAGTCTATTGTCTAAACGTCTTGAAAGTGGAGGAGCTAAGGGTGAATCGGGGTTCATTCTTGATGGTTTTCCACGGACAATTAGACAAGCGGTTAGTATCTTTGTAAAGGGATGGGACATTGGAATTTTTTTTAAGTATTCCACGGACAATTAGACAAGCGGTTAGTATCTTTGTAAAAGGATGGGACATTGGAATTTTTTTTAAGTATTCATTTTTTTAATGGTAATTTAAGTATTCATTGCTCATCTTTCATGGAATGATAAGATTATTTATAAATGGTTGTTCACAGTTCTTTTCAATTGTGTCAATGTTGAGAGGCATTATATCATTTCCCATGTGAGAGTTTCCTATGCATTAAGTCCACGTTAACTTTTATATATAATCAACTATGCAACGTGATCTATGATGCAGATACTATTGTGAAGCTGGTAGTCAGTTTATTTTTCTCAATTATTACTTTTCAAAACTTGTTTCCGATCTTATGTTGTACTGGTGCAGAGTCCATCCTTTCCTGTAGTAGCAGTTTTTGTATAAGATGTGAGCAGTGATTATGTACAGCATATGGCCTATTGGCAGATGCTTATTAGTTGGCCACAGCATGGATATTCTCTAATTTGTTGCATTCTTGTAATTTGGACTGCCTTTTTCTGCAATTGCAGGAGATATTGGATGGAGTGACTGAAATTGATTTGGTGATTAACCTGAAGCTCAGTGAAGATGTACTGGTTGAGAAGTGCCTTGGAAGAAGAATTTGCAGCCAGTGTGGAGGAAACTTCAATGTTGCTAACATAAGCATAAAGGGGGAGAATGGGAGGCCTGGAATATATATGGCTCCACTTCTCCCTCCTACACATTGTGCATCTAAACTCATCACCCGATCAGATGATACTGAAGCAGTCATAAAAGAACGCCTGCGTATATACAATGACACGGTATTTCGCCATTGTCTCTATTTAGCATCTCAAATAATTATAGACAATTTGAAGGTCTGATTCCAAAATAGTGATATTTATTGTGGGAATAATGAGAGCCAATCCATGTGCTATATTTATCACCAATTGAACCCCCAAACCCAACACCACACACACCCCCCCACACCACCCCCCCCCCCCCCCCCCCCCCCCCCCCACCCAACACACCCACCCACCCACACCCACACCCACACACAAAAAAAACCATCCGTTTTTTTCTTTAAAAAAAAAAAAAAAAGGACAGTCTGTGTGCTTTTAAAAACCTGGCATCTTGAAAGTTTTCCATGGAATTACTGTTTATTAGAGATTTGAATTTCCTATCCTTTTTCATTTTTGGCGGCTACATTCCTTTATACCATGTGGAGTAGAAATATGTGCATGTGGCTGTCCAGAAGTGGAGAAAGCCCAGAGTAGATATTACAGAAGGCATTTCTTAGCATTATATGAGTTCCATAAGAGCCAGTAGCTTCTATAAAGCTATTAAGATGTTGATCATCCTAATACAACCTGTAGATTTTGTGTCTGTTTCTGACTCTGGCCACAATATTATATGGAAATGATGCTTTTACCCTATAAATTGTTTCCTTTCTCATTTCAAATGGCTTGCTTCAGCATTGGATTGCTTTGTTTATATAGAGTCAGCCTGTCGAGGAGTTCTATCGTAGTCAAGGAAAGCTATTGGAGTTTGATTTACCTGGAGGAATCCCAGAGTCATGGCCGAAGCTGCTGCAAGCGCTGAATCTTGAGGACCATGATGACAAGCAGCCTGCAGCAGCATAAGTTATAGATGAAGGAAGTCATTTTTTGCATGTGTGAGATGTACATGCTGGTTGATTTTAAAACATTTTTTAAATAACCCAATTCTGGCCACTATTTATTGAGTTCAGCTTCTCAAATTTAGGAGGAAAAGTATGCATGGATAAGCAGCAGGCTATTGTTGTATTGAGATGATTCCAAATGGGATCACCTAATGAGTTTTGACTGTATGGAGATGAGTATAATTTTTCCTGAGGTACAGAAGCCCATGGTATTCTTAATATTTTTAATTAGACATTTGATTCTATTTCCTGATTGGAGAATGCACGGAAGCCGTCTCACATTGGTTGACATGGCAGAAATGCTGGTATTTCAATAAACAAACAGACAGCTGTTCCCCCAATTGATTGATAAGGGCCTGTTTGCTTGCATATAATACATAAGAATTGAGTATATAGGGATTCATCTCGTAAGTGGTTAAAAATCAAGGTCAATGGTGAATATACAAAAACTACCATCAATGGAAGATGGGAGATGAATACACCCAGCCATCAATGTAGCCGTCTTAAACAGTGTTGGAATAATCTAAAGGCAAGGACCTGTTCAAAAGCTGCCTAAAGAGATTAGGAACCATTTGAATTATTACACCCCCTTATAATTTTAGGCTAAAAATTAGAGACAATGAAAATTTACCTTTTCTTTCTATAAGGGTAGGCAAGTTGATTAACATTAATAACACTAACGTAACGCTCCTTACGCCATATCTGCTGCATTCCATTTACTGGGGTACTGAGGTGCACAAAATTTGCAGTCATTTCACTCCATTCACTTGCTCCAAATGGTTTCGGCCAGGGATCATATGCTTATGCCCCAGCAGGTCATGAAAATATGGTTATATAGAAAGCATTTATGGCATGTTAGTTTGAGTTATTTTACTTACATAGGAATTGAATACAGATGAATTTATGATCAAATGAGCTCCACCAAAGGGTTGTTAAAGAGATGGTGTGAATGAGAGAGATTAGGATGAAGGATATAAGCGGAGATGTAGATGGATCCTGACTTTTCTTGGTATCCACATCTTCCTATCTTATCCAACCATGCCTAAGTTCCCCAACTATAAT
Source organism: Persea americana (assembly GCA_029852735.1). Lineage (NCBI taxonomy): Eukaryota > Viridiplantae > Streptophyta > Magnoliopsida > Laurales > Lauraceae > Persea > Persea americana. Next base: position 50,953,633 of record CM056819.1, read on the forward strand.
TCATTTGTAGTTAACTTTCATCAACCTTTAATTCCTTCACTTATCTATTTCTTCTTACTCATACTTAAGTCTGCTCATTTTCATCTTTAGTGACAATGGTGTTTAGATGGTGGGCTTTAGCCCATTTTTGTAGATTCTGATATCTTTCTTATCTTCTTCGTCTCTCTCTCTCTCTCTCTCTCTCTCTCTCTCTCTCTCTCTCTCTCGTAATAAGTTCTCTTCTCTTAATTTTCTCTCTTATGATGGAGGAGGATTTTAAGTTATGCTTGGAGTGAATTTGATGTGAGTTCGGGGATTGCTTTGTTTGAAAAATAATCAAACCATAAACTTTCTATTTTCTTGAGTTGTGGTGAAGGTTGGGGTAGGAGTGAGGCCAATTTTGACTGGAAATGATAATGAAGGCGAGGTGCACCCTGTCAGGCTCATTTATTTTGAAACTGCGGCCAGATTTGGAGTGCAGAAGATTGGATTTATGAAAGCACAAATCCTACTTTAAATGAGTTCTCAATTCTTCATGAAAAGTGGTGAATACGATTGATCCAAGGTGGAGAATGGACATAGTGATACAGAAGACATGTTATTTGATGGCCAATTTTGGATATTGACCTTTGATTTCCTTTTTTTTTTTCTCAACTACTTTGGAGTTCAGAGTCCTAGAATTCTTTGGAGTTCAATGATGAAACAAACAGGCTTAAGGGCATTGTTTTTATTATCGATGCATTCAATCCTTTTTAATACTGGGCAAAACTTAGGCTTCCCAAAAGAAAATGATAGGGTCTCTCTAGCAATTTTTACATCTGGTAGAGAGCGTAGAGTTATCTTAGGTCTTGGCAAGTAAGTTATTAAATTTTTTTTATTTTATTTTATAGAAGGGACTCGAACTCACATGAGAGACGCCATATATCTTCTCAGCCAGCTGAGCTAACACGGAGACACTTTGGTGTGCTGATTGGACGAAATGCAAATGGTAGACATCTTCCACAAAATCGGTCTCTCTAAAACTGGCATATTTTCTAGTTTATTTTCATAGATGTATTATATCTTTCTCAATTTAATAACAAATAGTATGTCAGTTGGCGGAGGACTCTACGCCTCAGGAGCGGAGAGGTCTTGTGTTTGAGACGACGAAACCTACCTTCGTTGGCCACCACCCAAAATTTTACCCATATGCCCCTATAGATTAGTTATCGATCCAAAGGCTCCTGGATTGGGTTGGACTAGATGAGAGATACTCTAGGTTATAATAAAAATAAAAATAAAACCTCATATTAATGCATAAAAAATACCCATCAATATCCGAGCCATGTGATCTTATTTGGAATGACTGGGCTTATGGCCTGTAGGGGTGTTCATGGGCAGAGCTGAGGCATATTTGGGCCTGGACTGACTTCTTAACTACATGCTCAAGCCCGGCTCAGGCCATAAATGGCTGGCCCAAGCCCATCCGGCATAGAATAGGTTAAGCCTGACACCACCCAACTTCACACTTTATAACAAAAAAATATATAAATAAATAAATGAAAAAAGCATCCCAACATCGTCCTTGGTCTAGTAATTGTGTGAGATGGTATGCCTTCGGAATCATCTTTGTCTCTCCCTTTATCAATTCTTTTAAAGTCGGGCTGGGCTGGACCTGGGCTTGGGCTCTCTACTACTGAGTCCAATCCCGGCCCATCTACTAAACAGGCCCAAATAAAAAATCAGAGCCCAGCCTGATTACTGACACCTAAGGCCCAAGTTCAGGCCCCTCTCGGGTTTGGGCCAGACCAGTCCATGAGCACTGAAATTGAATACATAGGAATTGTAAGTAGATAGATCAAGAAATATGATTTTTAAAAAATGACCATCAAATTATCTCCTAGCTGATACCCCGTCACTATAGCAATCCAAATCCTCCAAAAATGAGGATTGTATATACATGCTTGATCACCTCTCACCTCATTTAATCACTCAGGTCGCTTTTTAATTATCAATTGGTGGAGCTCATTTGAACATAAATATCTTTGTATTTTATGAAAAACATAGGCCCTTGTAAATTATTACAAATTCTCTCTCTCTCTCTCTCTCTCTCTCTCTCTCTCTCTCTCTCTCTCTCTCTCTCTCTCTCTCTCTCTCTCTCTCATGTGGAGGTGGAGGTCTACTTATGATGGGGAAAATGTTTCTCCTCCGAGCAGACTGGTCTAGTTGCCCCTCTGGTCTTAAAACGCCTCTTCTACTCTCTCAGTACCCTTCCTTTCCACTCCTGCAAGTAAGTTTCACCTTTCTCCATTGCCTGCCTCCTTTTCAGCTCCGGTGTCAAAGATTCATAAAATCTAAAACTCAATGCAATGGAATTAATGGAAGTTAAGCCATAATCCCATTGGAGTGAAATTTGGTTTCTGGATATTATATCCTACTTGTGAAAATTGATCACACCACTGCCTATATAATTAAGTATAAGGAGAATTTCGAATTGTCGTGAATGGTTCCTTTTCAGGAGCCCCACAAATTTCCCATTAGTCCTAACCTCATATGATAATTGGTATTGTAACGCCCCGTCCTTTAACCTTCTATTTATAATAATTAATTGCGTGATTAGTTAGTAAGCGTGTTTAGAGTCTTAGCGAGTCGGGTTTGGCGTATGGATCACGCGTGCGGAGTCTCGCGTGAGTCTGAGTTCGTTTGGGTACAGTAAGGGGGTGGTTTGCAATTTTGGAAAGTTTTCAGGGGTTTTTATGAAATATTGAGTTTTGTGAGTTCGGGTGCATCGGGTAGGTTTCGACATTTCACGAACTTTAGTCTTCTATCGCGTTTCGATCTGACGCGTCGAAGAGGCCTGAAAATCATTAATAGTGGACCGAAGGACTTAACTGTAATTATCCCTCAAATCTAACCTAATATACTCATCACTCACCCTTACCCTCACCCATCTCTTATTCTCTTTCATCCGTTTCATGGTGTGCCTCCTCCAAGCTCTCAGCCCCTCACTGCCTCCTCACGGTCGATGATCCCCAGAGCTCCGTCGACGCCGGTGAAGCTCCCTTTCTTCTTCCTCAAGCCTCAAAGAGTCCACCTATTCCATTTTCAAAGGTTTTTACCTACAACCCATCTCTTAGAAAGCTTCTAAAGCTTGTAGACTTCTTCTTCTTCTTCCTCTTTGGCTAGAAATGGATTAGGAAGACTCATCCTCACCCTTGACATGCATTTGTAGGTTGGTTTTGGGATTGAGAGTCATTCCTCCAAGTTTGAGCTTTGAGTGGGCCTCTTTCCCCCAATTTTCTCTTGCATTTGTCAAGCTTTTCATCTAAGGCAAGTAGATATATATGTTGATGCATGATATGTTTGTCTTCCTTGAATTGTATAGAAATATGTTGATTTAGATGGTTTTTGCTCAATTGATGGTTTTTAGTTTGAAAACATGATAATCTCATTTAGTTGCTTAATGGAATGGATTAGCATGTTAATGGCTTGATTAGAAGGATCTTTGGAATGAGTTTGGAATGCCTTTTTACTTGATTTGCTTGCATATCAGGTTCAGGGAAAATCAGGGGAAGATTTGGACCCAGCTCACTGCAGAAACAGAACCTGGGTTCTGTTTCCACAGTGTGCCCGGTCGACCGGCGACACTGAATCAGATTCTCTGGAACCTGACGAAGTCACTGTTTTCCTTTTCCAGTTACAACTGCCGGTCGACTGGCCAAGGGCGCGGTCGACTGGGGACACAGGGAGGGTGTCGACCTGTCCCCTGCAAGTCGACAGGTTTCAATGTAGGCGGTCGACCGGGTTCTTGGCAGGTCGACCGGGTAGTCTGTTTATGCGGTCGACCGGCCAAGGGTCAGGTCGACCGGGTCAACTGCAAGGACCCTCTTTGGAGGTTCTTTTCTGCCATCTTTAGATGCCTTTAGGTGGAACTTTGGCTACCCCTTTTTGGACTCAGTTGGCTATAGGTGAAGATGTTTTGAGCCGACATCCTTCACAGTTATTCCGATTGCATCGAGTATGAATCTTATTCAATCTTGAACGGTACGGGACAACGGGATACCCTTCTTTATATCTATGCACGAAGACTGTCTGTTCGGGTATCGCGAACCCTATTCCTTTCGTTGACTGAGTAGGGTGTACGATGCTTTGGGTTTAACGTTTGATTTAGGTTTGGATTGTTATCGCTTCTGATTCCGAATTGTACCGTCTGGTACTATTTACATGTAATGTACATGTTCTTTAGCTCTGTTTACTCTGCTTTGTTTTGGGATCACTTGAAGAACTTAGATGATGAACTTAGGATCCCCTTTGATGTTCCGCTTATTTTGATATCTGTCTGAAGTGTTGTGACTAGGCAGTTTCGATTGTAAGGTTTGAAGAGAACTACTATGGAAGTCCGAAATCTGTGATAGTCTGATCTGATTGAAGAAAGTAGTTTCTCTATTGTACAAGAAGAGCCTAGTCCCTCACTGATGTCTGTTTAGGATTATGTTTGTCAGGCACCACTCAGCTGTAACGTCTAACATAGCTGGGGCACCACTTGTGTGAGGGCTCTGAATTCTGGACCGTTTGCAAATCAAGTTGGTGTAATGGACACCAAAGTGTAATGGACACCGCTTGATGCCAATGGGGTATCGTTCTAAACATTCTGAACTGAAGGGGTATTATCCCTAACTGTATTTTATCTCCACCACAACTCATTGGGAGTACGGGAGGGTAATGACACTATCCTATGGTAAATTAGCACATGTGGACTGCCTATTTTGTTAGTGGTTATTGATTCGAATGCTATGCATTTCTGGTAACTCTGATTACTCGTTTACTCTGGTTTAGTACTGCATATCTGTGATGTTTTACATATCTATCCGCTTGCCGACCATCGTGTCTGATGATGCTATTCTTGGTGCATAGGTACCGAGCCCTTCTATCTCGAGGAGGAAGCGACGGAGGAGGTTCAGGCAGATCAGCCTGATGACTCCTTAGACTACAGTACGAACGGCATTGTATAGCCGTATCGACCCCGTACACGAGTGCCTTCATCATATACCCGTTTAACTTCATCTTTTGGTTCTTTTGGTTCTCTATTTTGTTTAGGCCCAGTTTTATGTGGCCTTAGTTTTGTAACTAATACTTTAATAACTGTTTTCAACTTAAACCGTATTTAATATTTAGTCTTGCTCTTAACTATACATATTTAAGATACCTCTTGCTATTATGAGGCTTCCGCTAATTGTTGTATTCGAGGAAATATTTATCCCTCACAGCGGTCTCCGATCTAGTTGGGGCATGATTGGGGCCATGTTGGATTTGATTAACGTTGAGAAAATTTTTAATTGGCCCTAATCTCACGCGTAACCCCGGTTTCACTTTTGGGGGCGTGACAGGTATCGGTAGTAACCTCTTTACCTATGATTCCTTGTCATGGATCCAAACATTTGGCTGCATCAAGAGAAACGACTAATGGGTGTTTGAAAGATTTTGAACAGTAGTGAATTCCACCACAAAAAACCCATGAGAATTAACAAAGCTCCCATATATAACTCTCAGAAACATCATCATCACAGTAAAGAGTGATAAAATGCACAGAGAAGCATAAAGGAAAGACTGAACAAAAACATTAAAGCTTCACTTCACGACAATGGAGAGATCCACATCAACATAGACGCCACCATATGGACCCAACAGCAACATAAAGAGATACTCAAAGGTGTAGTGAGGACGCGAGAAGCATCCTTATTTAGATGCACATACATCCAAGGAGTAGAGGAGAGTAACATGTCTTCTTTTATCCCAAGTCTACTAGCAAGGCTTCTGACATATGCAGCGCCTACGCAAGCCTTGGCAATAGCCATCAGCAAAATGCTCCCCGTGACAAACAGAGGCGCAGTTACTGCTCCTGAAGCATAAACCCCTGAAAAGCCTGCTTGGCCTCTGGCACAAAGCTCCATCAACCCTTGTTACTGCCAAAAACAAGAACAATTAGACCCAAAACCAATTTGTTAGTTACTTGGTTTGTTGTTTGATATTACAATCTCAACATCATTCCATATCCCACATTGAAAAGTGTCATCACCTTTCCTTCGGTTTAATTATGTTTTAATCTACGTTAAAATTATGTTCTTCTACCCCATCATCATCAATGGCTAAACAAAAGGAAAGGAGCATACTCAGATCATCCATGTATTATGTTCGTTTTATATCTAATAGAAGATTAAAAATATTTAGTAGCAAGCAATGAAATAGTGTTGATTTTTTAACAGAGAAATGGGTTGGAGAGGAGATGAGCACCGGAGGCAATAAAGATGAAAGACAGCAAGAGCACGGAAAAGAGTAGTGTCTTCCTAACAGGAGCCATCCCTACGCTTCGCTCCTTGATACCTGAGGATTTGTGGTGGGTGGGGTTTAAGATCCTAGCTAGCTGCCTCTTTATAGAGAATGAACATTGGATGGTCTGAAAATCTACTTCTTCCATTTCAATATTAACCCTCAAATTGGACAATATTCCTTCATTACACATGTGCAAGGATAGGGTGTTCATTTCTGTGAGATGGAGAGAAACCCTACCTTTCTACCTCTTATATAGGAAATTGAAATTGAAGTTCTCTTTATTAAAAGAGATTAGCCTATTTTTCTCTTCTCTTTTTTTGCCAAAACAAAATGCATTGAGATTAATAAAAAAAGAACAGTTGCATGGAAAATTAGCATGATTTTCCCCCTACCATGGATTCCTCCTCTTATAATGCACAAAGCGAGAAAATTTCGCTCTTTGAGATTATTATTTCCATCTGAGAGAGGAATCCTGCATTCATAACTTTCATAAGAAATGAATCCCTCTTTCGCAAGAAATAATGTGTCGCATCACATGACCAAAAATGGTATTGCACAAAAATACAAAATGACTTTCTTTTTATCAAATAAATATACTTTAAATGTCATCCAAATTTTCCACTAATAGAAATTAATCCTAGGTTCCCATCAGATATGTGTCTCTCCGGACTTTCATTTACTTCACGTGGCGAAAGAAGCTTACACATAATGACGTAGTGGGCCACATCATCTTAGTTTGTAATACCATGTGTTTCATGTGCGGACAAAGAAAAAAAAAAGGCTTAATTTATCTGGCCGTGGCTAACGGACAAATGTAATTTCATAGGGTGAAGTGGGTGTTGGGTTAGAAGTTAGAACTAGTGGCAGCATGTAATCACACCATGCAATGCAACTGATGATTCTGATTTCTAACAAAATCCAGTGTCCTAACTCCTTTGTATATCCCCTGCTCTTGATTACGTGTTTATGCAGATAATGCATTTATACAAAGTTGTTGCAGAATTTCGACGTTGGCACCCATTCAATTCTCCTTCTCCTCTTACCAACATCAAGTGATCCTTTTTTTTTTTCCCCTCATCTTACAAATATCGGTGCGTCCGTATGACATGAGGAATCTTATCTTAGTAAAGAGGGAAACCGTCTTGACTTTTCTCGTGCAGCTCCTTTTTAGGTTTTTTTGTGCGACACATTTTCTTTAGAAGAGGAAAGAAATGAAATAAATTTCGTTGATAAAGAGAATTTTGGTTTCCTTTGAGGGGTAGGGATGTGAAATTCTTCTCACGAAAATGGAAGTTTCCTTCGAGGGGTAGGGATGTAAAATTCTTCTCACGGAAATGGAGACGACTTCCATTTCTATGAGAGAGAGGTATCCTATCCCACCCCTCACATCGAAAATGAAAATCCACTGTATAAAAAAATTCAATTTTTTTTGTTACTTTTTTGTGAGGAAAATGCATTACAAAAAACGATCGAAAAGTTGTATAGAAATTTGCTTTGCTTACATAAATGGTATTAGTGAAATTTGTTAAGATTCAATGACAAGTATTTTATCATTTATATATGCATAAAAGCTAGCAATTCATGTTATTCCATTAGCGACTCAGCAGTCAACAATGCTAAAAAATTACTAATATATGAGATCGGATAATGCTTGAATAGGTTGAGGGGAGATATTCATATGAGGGGTATCTCTCATTCTAAATGAGAGATTGGGTGGGGGCACTCACATCTATATCCAATGCCAACAACTTAAATATGAAGGCTCCCACTCCTATCTCTTATATAAAGTGAGAAATATCTATCATAGAAGTATTTACATTTGCCGAGGAGGCTTTTTTTTTTTTTTTTTTTTTTTTAGCCTCATAGGTTGCTTCTCCATTTACCTCACGTGGCATGAAAAGGCCTGACACGTGCATGCTGAAGTGGTGGCGTTGGTCTCATTTATTTCACGTGGCGAGAAAATCCTGGCACTTGCTGAGGTGGTGGGCCCACCTCTCGTTTGTAATACTTACGTTACGTGTCCCATGTGCGGACAAAGAAGATGTTTATGTGGCAGTCGTCATGTACGGACACGGGTGAGACTCTTTGTAGGTCGGTGTAGGTGCCTGTTGGGTTGGGTCGTGTCGGGTCAGGTCAGGTGGCAACAGGTCAGACAAGTAGGTGGTCATGCAGATGGAAGTGATGGTTCTAATTTCTGAGAAATTTGGGTGGTGCATGTGCTATGTAAATCTCCTGACCCACATCTTTGATTTCGTTACTGAATTTCGATCTTGACACCCTTTCATACTAGTTTATAATTAAGGAGAAATGTTAGGGAAAAAAATAAGTAAAGAAATTTTAGTTTAGGATTTTGTGCTTCTATTTCTACAAGCCTACATTAACCTTGCAGAAAAACTGTTCATGGTAGTAACACATTGGGGTGTGTTTGGTAATTCATTTGCAAAATAAATTCAAAGTAAAAAGTTATTTTTAGGAGATAAGAAATTCACAAATTGTTATTTTCACATTGGGATTTGGGATTTCCACCCCCATGACAGCTTTTGGAGAATTACAAATTCTTTAGAAGAAATGTCCCCTTTTAGAATACTTTAAATCAATTAGTTCTTTGGGCTCGTACATCATTTGGTTTTGGTTAGACCATGTGGAAGATGGTAAATCACTCTTATTCTGAAGCTAAAGTTCTCTTGAGGTAAATCACTCTCCCTCAACCTCCCCATTCTCATTTTTCTTGTTTATTTTTAAGACGATGGTTGTTTGGGCTTTCCCTTTCACCCCATCTCTCCCTCCCTCTCTCCTCCTCCTCCAGTCATTTATTATTAATTTTTTTTCTCAGGACCGTTCGGCTGCTTAGGGTCAAATTGATCGCATTTGTTTGGCTACATAAAGCTGAACAAAAACATTATGTTCACTACATGCAGCTGAACAAATGGGATCGGTTCAGCCTTGAGTAGTCGAATAGTCTCGAGGAAAAAAAAAAAAAAAAACCGAACGATCTCGAGAATCAAAACGAACTGACAAGTATGAGTAGGAAGAATAACGGGGATAAGTGGGAGATGAGTGGAGGAGTGTGGGAATAAGGGAAGAGTTGCATAGTTTGAGAGGTTGAGATGGAAAGGACTTGCAGGAAATGGGAATAAAGCATATACTTTAGAAGAAGAGTGCGGTGTGTAGAGAGCAATTGAAAATGTAAAGATTTTGAAATCTAACATATTTCGTCATTTCACTTATGGGCTTAATGGTCAATGTCAATGATATATTAAGTGTGCAGGGAGCAAAAACCAGTGTGCAATTAGCTATTCTCATAACTTCTATACCTTTTCTTTTCCCTTTAAAAAAAAAAAAAAAACCTCTTAGACTTCTAGAAAATAATGTACATATGTTAAATATGACATCTAGGTTTTTTCTTTTTATTTTTATATAGTGACCCCGCTTAAGAAAAATTTCTTGGGTCCGCGCTCAGCCTTCAATGCATTTAAAGAGTCGATACAATTCTTCTTCAAAGCTAAACTCGGGAGTGATTTCATCTTTGTTTCTTTCCCTTTTTTTTTATGACTTTCACGTCCTCTCTTTTCATTATTCGTCAATTTAGCTCTCATGATATAAGAATACCACGATCACGATGGGATCCAGCCAATTTCACGAAATACAAGAAGACCAGCTGCCTAATCAATGAAAATTTGCTTGAGACATAACAAAATCCTCACAATGTCAATAACTGACTTATGAGTTATGACACACATTTATTTATATTTGAGGAAGGTGCTAATGCACCCATACAGGCACGCACAAAGCAAACTCTAAACATGATAAAAGAAAGAAAGGATACATGGTGAATATCATCCCTTCAACACACACCAGAGAGAGGAACAGCAACAGAAAGCAGTAAAAAAGCTGGGAGAAACTCCCAACTCTTTAACATTGTTTGGTGCAAAAGCATCTGCGTCTGAAGCCTCTGCATCTTCCATCAGGAAACCCTTCAGTCTTGCAGACGTGGGCACAGTTGCTGGACATTATGCATATCCCCTTAAACTTGTGGCTCTGGGACTCGCATAACCTCGCCTCCACTCGCTTCTCTCCCATTTCTTGCCATCGTCACATCAACAAACAAAACAAACATCAGCCCACAATAATTTTTTCATTTATCTATCTACCGATCGATCGATCTATCTATCTATCTATCACGTTCATCATATTCTGTTATGTTAGTCATCCATCCTTCCACAAATGGTTTTGCAAGTTTGAGACTTGCTGATCGTTCTTAGACAAATTTCCCTCTGAATTTGCTGGCCTACTGTTGAGTCGTTTGGATTGTTTGACTGGACAGATTTTTACTCCCATGCCATTCAAGTTTTAAGGCCCTACCAGAGGAATGGTCTGGATGACTAAAACAGTGTATTATACAAAAATAAAAGCATCAAGGAGAGAAGCATGCATATATATATGCAATAACAGTATCAAGGAGAGAAGTGAAGAAAAGAACCAGTAGTCAGGAGCAGAAGAACGAGCAGTAGCAATGCTGGAAACAGACGTGGACGCCTCTCCATTGAGAGAGAGAAAGAGAGAGAGAGAGAGAGAGCGCTTAGGTTGGAGCTAAAGGAGAGGGACGGATCTTGTGCTTTTATAGGAAGAACGTAGACTGGTTCTTTGATTATCCGCATTAGTGAAATAGGGAGTAGCTTTTTACTTTCTGGTAGTTACTTTTCTTTTATTCTCATTCATTTGTAGGACTACACAGCTAATCGAGTAAGAAGAGGCAAATCACAAGACCTTTCACTAACATTTTCAGGGTTTAATTTGACCATACGGTCACCCCTACAGTTGCATGCTTGTCATCTAACCAAACATCAAGTCCACCTCCTCTATCGTGGGAATCCGGATCCTCAGTTGGCATAGCTGGTCATGAGTGGATCAATCACGGTCCGCCAAGCCACCATAAATACCTTGATGAGTTGGACGAAAAATAACTAAACCTAATTATAGCGGGTATTTGCAGTGATGTGGCATGTCGTGATTGATTCATTTATAATCACCGTGTAGCACCTACTAAAGAGGATTCAAACTCTAAAATTATCCAGATCCTCTGTCTGGATATTAATTACACGTTCCACCAAAGTGGACCAATGAATTGATGCCATGATGCAGCGTCAACGCCCAGTCACCCACTTACAATTGAGGATTGAGTCGGATACCCTTAGAGCTAGTTTGGCACTTTACTAATATAGCAAAAGTCAAGTAAAGCCTCTATATTTCAGATAAAATGTCACATAAAGAACACTTTAATTCAAAATTCCCTGTATTTTTTTCAAAAAAGTCAAAAGGCAAACCACCTTTATCCACTAAAATAAATAAAATAAAATAAAACCTCTACTTTTATGTACAAAAAGTCAAAAAGATTCCATGACGAGAGACTAAAAATAAAATGTCATCATAACCCACTTATATTTTATATTTTTTTAAAAACCAACTTTGCTTCACTTGACTCTATTAGTAGAGTTCGCAAACTGGGCCTAATTGAATTTGGGTCTTCCATAGTACATAAATGGTACCGGGTTCCAAATGCCATGTGGATTTTAAAATCCATGGACTCATACCAAGATGAGCGCAACCCAAATTCCACGTTCGGTTGGGTCTGACGGCATGTGGTTTAGTTTTTGCCTAGTAACTCATGCTACAGCCCGATTTATGTACCATATATATTCATATGGTGTCCAACGAAGAGGGGCGGGTGAAAAGACTCCCAAGAGCATCCCGTTCCAATGTTTCACACTTATCAGACACCCAAGGACTTGTTTGTTTTCAAAATGTCAAGGAATATCTGAATTTTCATACACAGTGAAATTTTTAGATGCTCCCTTAAATTTAAAAGTCTAAGAATTCCACTAAAATATAAAGAGGGTGCAAATTTTAAATTCCCGAAAGTACGTCATTTGAGATAATTCATATTGCTGGAATTCCTAGATGCTGGGCAAGAAACATGAATTTGCAATGTTCGAAGAACATCATGTCTCAAAAACCGAAACATAAAAAATTCCTATAAGAAATGCTAATAAATAACAGACCTAAAAGTCCACAAACACACATCATCAGCAAGACGAATAAACGTACGTATACATAAGGTCTAGTGAGGAGCCGAGAAGTGTCCTTAGTATGCAGCACATGCACATACATCAAAAAGAGATGAGCTATCATGTACTAATTTAGATAAAAGGAATACTCAAGTGCATCTATCCCTCACCATAGGGTGAGGGACACTCCTCTTTTTGGGAAGTTTCAAGTACATAGGGAGTATTTCTATGTACTTGAAAATTCACTTTTGTACTTGAAACTTTCAAAAAATGGGAGTGTCCCTCACCCTATGGTGAGAGATAGATGCACTTGAATATTTCCCGTTAGATAATGTCATGCACTAATTTTATCAAAACATAATTGTATATATTTATTTAGATCATGTACTAATTTAGATAATCGAACGTATAGACTATGTTTTAATACTGCAACATGAAGGAATACCAGTTTTGAACAATTTAATTCCGAATTTCACACAATTTATAGAGCTCGGGTCCTCTTGGGCAGCTATTACCTACACACACTTCCGTTGTAACAGGTGTCCGAGAACTCCACCATGAAGACTACATAATCATCATACAGGCTGTCAAAGATGAATGTCATCCACTCAAGTAATATATCCACAAATCCCAGCTCAATAGGAGTACTCCCACCATCTAATTGAGAATATGATTGAAATTTGATTAACGTCGCCTTGGCGCCAACGAAACCATGTAAGAGACCAACCACATTTACATTTATGTGCTCAATGGGACATTGGGACTCACTCCTTGTTAACTAAAACTTGAGAATATTATATTAGAAGAAGAGAGGTGTATCATTTTGAACGGTTAAAATTGTCATACTGTAGGGGCGGGTCGTGGAGGCCTTGGACCTGGGATCCGGACTCCCCTCATATATTTCGAATTGTTTGAGGAAGGACGTGTGGAAAGATTCTGGTCTGGTCTGGTCTTGTCTGTTTTTCAAAAAGGGTTGAGAGGTTTTGGGCTTATTATATATAGGTGGCTCCGATTTACTTCACATGGCGAGAAAAGGCCTGATACGTGCATGCTGAAGTGGTGGCGTTTGGTCTCATTTACTTCACGGTGGGAGGAAAGCCTGGCACGTGCTGAGGTAGTGGGCCCACCTCTAGTTTTGTAATACTTACGTGTCTCTCTCTCTCTCTCTCTCTCTCTCTCTCTCTCTCATGTGAGGACGAAGAAGATGCTTATGTGGCAGTGGCTGACGGACACGGGTGAGCCTCTCAAAGTAGGTGTTTGTTGGGTTGGGTTGGGTCGGGTCGGGTCGGGTGGCAACAGGTGAGGTAAGTAGGTGGTCATGGAAGTACAAGTGATGGTTCTGAATTCTGATTGATGAGAAAAGTCGGTGATGCTGCATAAATCTCGTGACCCACGTCTTTGATTTCAGTGCTGAAGGAAAGAAATTAAGAAGAAAAATTAGTTTAGGATTCTGTGCTTTTACTTCTCAAGGCCAGTATCAAATTTGGAGAATAACTTTTCCTTTTACTTTTCATTTCATCATTTAATTCTCATTAATTTTTTAGGTAACTGATACGTACTTTTTATTTAATTTCAATATTTTATATTTGATTAAAATATTTTATTTAGGAATTATGATTCTTAATTGTATTGTCTTGATTGTATGTAAATATGCTTTATATATGTGAAAGAGTGGAGAGATAATGGGTTAGTGGAGTAGTGGGTTAGTAATTTTAACAGTTATGAAATATGTATAAATATTTGTAGATATAATATGGTTGAATCTATGAATGAAGAACAATTCAAGGCTTTGCTCTTATCTTAGGAGTTGCGGTTCTCCTCGAATTGAACCTTAGGAGGTCTCTGTCCCCCTCGAAGTGGACTCATTCTTTCTTATTCTAATTTTATTTTTTAATTTTATTTTATTATGTAAAATGTTACGTATCAGTAACTTTGGAGAATAACTTTTCCTTTTCTTTTAGGCTGTAAGCTTCTGACTATTTTCATCCAATTATGGGATGAATTTTTTTTTTTTCACCTTCTCCTTTTGTAAGGGATGAGGTTTTTGTATTTTCGGTTTAGCCCACCTCTTGAAATAGAATCCAACTTACTATTCAACAGAAAACAAGAAAAAGGAAAAAAAAAAAACTTTGGTGAAGAAATATCAACGGGTGCATATGTGTAGCATCTATAAATAGTAATTCTATTGACTTTTATTTTTCCATAAAATCCTTTTTCTTACTTGCAATTGAGAATTGTTTTCTGTGAAATTGTGAAAAATCGAACTCATTATTTTGTGCTTTTCCTCATGAAAAATGCTAATATCAAATGATAAAAAATTTCTTTTCAAAAAACAAAAACGTGTCACTTTTTTCCACAAAAAAATGGCTAACAAATGTGCCTCCTTAGGGGCCCTTTTTTTTATAACTAAAATCCCTAAATGGAATTCGCGATGCCGAGGATTTCTTGATAGTGATGTGATGATTGTCTCTTTACATTTATAAATTCCAAGATTCTTTACTAGAATTTATAAATTCCAACTCCTTGAAAACCCAGTTTTATCCTTTAGAATTCTAAAACCCTTAAGCAATTTTGGATGCTCCAACCAAAATAGGGATCATAATTTCCCATGGGGATGAGACCGCTCTCGGAGAACCACAAATTTTCCGGAGGAAATTCTTTGAATTCTTTGGAAGAAACAGGTCGTTTTATAATACTTTTGTGCAAGGATATTTCTTCGCCCGTACATCTTTTGGTTGGGTTAGACCATGTGGATTCGTTTTGGCCTGAATCATATTGCACCCTGGTGCATGCACTTACCATCCAATGGTGTCCAACATAGAGGGGTGAGTGAAAACACACCTTGGTAAAGAATCCGATTTCCAACATTATTTCAAAATGGTTCAAAATCGAGACTGGTTCCGGCCGTCGAATTGGGTTCGATCAGATCTAGGACCTTCATTGGTCTAGTCTTATAAATTTGGGTATAGGTTAAGGTCAGTAGGATCCGGTAAAAATGGTCAAATAAGCTGTTAGATGGTTGGATCCACATCTTATGATCTTGTTTATCGTTTACTCTATTTAGTTCTACATATCTTTGGTGATTTATATATATATATATATATATCTGCTTGCCGACAGTTGTGTCTGATAATGTTACTCTTGGTGCATAGGTACCAAACCCTTCTACCTCGAGAAAGAGACGACGGACGAGGTTCAAGTATATCAGCCTGATGACTCCTTAGATTATAGTACAGACGGCATTGTATAGTTGTATCAACCCCCATACCAATAGCCTTCACGACTTATATATCTGGATCAGTTTCTTCTTTTGGTTATTTTGTTCATCTTTTAATTAGGCTCAGTTTTAGTGTGGCATTAATATTGTAATTAATATTTTGTTAACTGTCTTTAACTTGAACTTTAATTAATATTTCAATCCTTGCTCTTAACCATACAATTTTGAGATACCTCTTGTAATTATGAAGCTTCCGCTAATTGTTGTTTTATTCGAGGAAATGTTTATTCCTCGCAGCGGTCTTCGATCTAAATGGGACATTATTGGAGCCAAGTTACATTTGATTTATGTTGGAAAATTTTTAATTGACCCTGATTTCACGCATAACCCCGGTTTCACTTTTGGGGCCGTGACACTTTAGGTTAGTCTGCACGAAGCATGTATATGCACGCAACATTAGATAACAATATCAAGCAGACAAGTGAAGAAAAGAACCAGTAGTCAGGAGGAGAAGAATGAGCAGCAGCACTGCTGGAAATAGACGCGGACGCCTCTCCATTGTGTGAGAGAGAGAGAGAGAGAGAGTAAAGGCTAAAGAAGGGAGGGAGCTTGTGCTTAGTTTTATAGGAAGAAAGTAGGCTGGTTCAAAGGTTATTCTCGTATTGAAAGAGTTTTTTTTTTTTTTTCTTGGGGGGTGGGGGTGGGGGTGGTGTGGGGTAAGAAGTAGTGAAATAGAGAGTTCACTTTCTGGTAGTTACTTTAGTTTTATTCTTATTCATTTGCAGGGCCACAAACTAACCTTAAGGAGAGTCTTGTTGCAGCCATTACACGGAACCGGATGACACATGTATGCAACTCCATTCTAAGGCCCACATGGGAATAATTTGGATGATTCAAGCAGATGGATCTCATCCCCTTCAATAATACAAATACTCAAGCTCAAGTTCAAAATGACTGGGTCGAGCATCCTATTGAGCACCATGATGAAAACATGAATAACACCACATGACACCGATGTCACATCAGCATGCCATCAAGTTTCCAGTATGGTGCACAATTGGACAATGGGACATAATGTTTATAAGCTAGAACTTAAGTGTTTATCAATAGAGGGGCTAGGTCTCATCTTGAATGGTCTTAATTATCTTTACGTGAGCACCAAGATAGAGTTCTCCATGCACGTATTATAGGTTCAGTGTATTAGCAGCGACAAAGGATCCAAATCTGGTGGCCCACGTATTCCCATTTTTCTAAATTCAGTTACCAGCCTCACAGTCGGATCCGGGCTGGGTATATAACTAAATCAAGCTTGGGCCCAGTTCTAGTATGGGATATCCTGAACCTGACCCATTTACTTGTTGGTTTGAGGCTGAGCTCATGTTTTTAATAACTCAAAATTTGGATTCCCTTAATAAAGGTTAGATTAGAAAAGATAATGACATGTGGGTGCTTTTAAAAAGAAAAAATTGAATGCACTTACGTGCGAGCACTAGCTACTCCCATGTAATGCACCACACCTCAAGCTTCTCATCAGACCATGGACTACATAGTACATATATACACTTGTAAGCATTTCTGCAGCTACTCACATGCAATGCATCGCAATTTTTCAAGCGTCTCAAACTTGCTCTCTTTGCATGATCCTAACCTTCCGGTTGATGGTACTTTGCTATGGTAATTTGGAAGGTCATCTTGCTTATTTAAGGCAACCCATGTTACCCATCTGATCATGTTTCAAACTAAATTTTGGTGGGTGTGGCCCATCTGAGGTGGGGCTGCTAGATGAACTGTTCAGATCAATGGATTTTGTGTTGAATGTCTATGGACGAAGTGGGCCCCACATTCCAAAACTGGTTGCTTTCTGTTTTAGTTTGCTCGACACATCAACCTTTCTCAGCTTGAACAGTTGGTGATATTGCGCATTGAGACCCCTCATCAAAAGTCGGTATTTCTAGATTGATCTGATGGTGAGCAAAGTGTGTCCCACAGGATACTGATGTCCAACGAAAGCCTCGAATTTGCTAATTGCTATTACGATGAGTTAACATTGCTAGTCATATCACATCTGTTTGTCTAACCTTAAATCCTTTGAAGTGTTTGGATGAAGAAAGGATTTAATATGTAGTGTGAGACCGGGTAACACCCAGAAGAACACCTCTTTACTTGTCTCGAAACAAATACTCTAGGTTGAAAGGATTCGGCCTTCCTCTTGTTCAAACAAACATTTTTAAAATAAAAGAATGGCTGCCACCGGAACTTAGAAAAAGAAATTGCAGGGAACGTTCAATTCATTGAGTTCTCACTCTCTATTTTCAAGGAGGTAGTTCTCAACTATGATCAATCAATGCCGTGAACTAAAACTGATCTCAATTTGAGATTGATCCAAGTATCTTTCGTCATTGGATTTAATCACAACAATTCTGCCTTACTAAATTATCAAGCAAGCTCCTTCGAATTTATTAGATTGATATTGGGCACACGACTATTCCACATTCAAAACTACCTACCTTTCTACTCCTCTTGGTTGTCAAGTATCCACCTGAGCCCCATAGAAGAGTTGCATGAGCTTTTTCTAATTCCAAAGAGGGCGCGCAGAACTACCATGCAGTGTCGCTAGATGGCAGTATGGTGCAGCACCCAATTAAAAACACGGGTGGTGCCCACCTTTGAAAAATCCCAACCAATCGACATCCCTAGTACCGTTGTAGTGATCAAATGATAAATAATTCTTCAAATTAGTGAGATGGCCACCGTTACATCAACTAAATCTGAACTCTGTAATTAACTTTCTTTAGTTTACTCTTTTTAATGGGCATAAATGGAAAAGCCTTTTATGTGTAAAATCTGCCGTTCAATCCATTGGCTGGCCCACTACAATAGACTTTAAATATTTACATAGAGAGTATATACTGGCTCCTAGGGCTGTGGAGCGGTTTGGGTTTTTCAAAGGTGGGCTCCACCAATATTTTTAACTGGGTGCTGCACCATACTTCTGCCCTTCCAAAGAAAAGAATAGATAAAACCTACAATTCATAGGGGGAAGCTCCACCTCACTTGCATCTCCTCGGGAAGGTCATGTTAACAAACAAGTCATGTCTCCAACGAATTAGATCTCTTTTTAAATTTGAGCTATTGATTTGCCAAAAGATTGTTTTGCATGAATTTCTATTAGAAAGCTAGTGCCTTACACTTAAAAAAAAATCTCTTTTTTTTCAATTTTTTACTTTTATATTCTAGTTTTCTCAAATATTCGTTAATTTAGCTAGCTTTCATGATATAAGAATAACACGATCAAAATACATTATGGGATCTAGCCAATGTCACAAAACACAACCAAACCTGCCTAATCAATGACAAATTACTTTGACACAACAAAATCCCCAGTGTGAGTCAGAGTCACTGACTTATGTCACACATTTATTTATGTTTTTATTTGAGAAAGGTGCCGGTGCACCCAGACAGACACACATGCAAAGAGCATCCTCTAAACCAGATAAAGAAACAAAGGATACATGGTAATCATCCCTTCATCACACACCAAAGAGAGGGATAGCAACTGAGAGAGCAGTCAAACTTTGGAGAAAATCTACTCTTAACACTAACAATGTTTGGTGCAGAAACATCTGCGTCTAAAGCCTCGGCATTTTCCACCATGGAAGCCTTCAATCCTGCAGACGTTGGCACAGTTGCTGGCCCTTACGCATGGCCCCTTGAACTTGTGGCTTTGAGACATGCATGTCCTCGCCTCCACTCCCTTCTCTCCCATTTCTTACCATCATCACATCAACAAACAAACACAAACATTTCAACCCACATTAAAAATTTTAATTTTTTTCATAAGATGTTATGTTAGTTGCCCATCCATCATCCATCCAAAATTGGGTTTACAAGTATGAAACTTTCTGATGGTTCCTAGCCAAAGTTTCCTCTCCATTTATTGCCCAACTATCGACCGGTTAAGATTGTTTGATTGGACAGATTTTACTGCCATGCTATTCAAGGTGTAAGACCCCACCAGAGGAATGGAGTGGATCACTTAAACAGTGTATGTATTATACAACCAAAAAAAAAAAACTGTTTTATAAATCTTAAAGATTTTCGGTTAGTATGCACGAAGCATGCATATGTTTAAGGAGTGAAGTGAAGAAAAGAACCAGTTGTCAGGAGAAGAAGAACGAGCAGCAGCAATGCTGGAAACAAACGCGGACGCCTCTCCATTGATTGAGTGATTGAGAGAGATAGAGAGAGAGCGAGCTTGGGTTGGAGCTAGAATAGGGAGGGACTTGTGCTTTTATAAGAAGAATTAGTAGACTGGTTCTCAATTAACATTGAGCAAGTCATTTCAAGGGGCTCTCCTTCTCCATTTTCTATTACCTTGCTTTGTGTATTTAATTCTAAATTGGCATCTCCCAACCTTCCTAAACCATTCTACACATGAGCAACCAAATGACTCAATCCGACAGCCGGGCCCTTGCAAGATAAAAAGTGGAACCAAATGTGTGGGTTAGGGGGCCAAAAGGAAGAGAGTGTGAAATGGAAAACCGCACTGGTGGCATGTGAAGGCCATCATCTAAGGAACTTTTGGGGAATGGCATCATGTGATGAACCTGTCATCTCCTCTTTTCACACGAACTGCATATCTTGGTGTTGGAGACGAGTGGATCTTAGGATTTGTTTATTTTCTGTTTGTACATGGCACGAATTTAAATTGGGGTTGCTTTGGAGGCTATTAAGGGGATTCAGCATAAAAACTTCAGAGCCTCCTTTTTTTAAGGATTTTTTTATTTTTTTTGGAAAAAATTAAGGGCCTATTTGTTTTATGTAATTGAATACCTAGGACCATATTTCTATACGTGGTTAAAAATGAAGGTTCAAAGGTGAATATCCAAAAATTGATCATTAAATAACCTTTCATTTAATGAAAATTGAATGAAGAAAGATGAGAAATGAATGTCCAACCATCACCTAATAATACCTTGGAAAGTGGAGGTCACATCTACATCTGCAGCTTAATTCCTTCACTCCTTTACCTCTTTAATAATCCTTGGGTGGAAATTATTTCACTATGCTCCTATGTATTCAATTCCTATCTATTTTATGCAAACAAACTGGCTCTATACATAATTTTCAAGGGTGAGCTCAAATCTATTCCAAATTATCAAACGCCATGCATCTAAGTGCTAGGCCTCCCAGGGTAGATCTGGAGATGCCAAGTGATGTACTTGTATCCATTGGTATCTGAACTGATCACCTCATACCCCATTGGTACACGAGAACCAATTTTTTTTTTTTTTTCTTGGGTAGAACCAAAGATTCTTTCTTCATCATCTCGTGAGAACCAAAGAATTGTAGTGGTTTGCAGCCATGACAATTTTCTTAAAAGGGCTTAAGGTAGAGAAATAATGATTAAGAAAAACTTCATTTTTTTGTTCGTAAATTCTTTCCCTAATTCTAATCACTCTTTGGGAAGTAGACTATACTCCATTTTTTAAACTATCTGTAGTGAGATGAATCCAACCTGCTCATAACTAATAGAAACCAATAAAGATTTCACACTAATCCAATGGAAGAGTGGAGGCTATTGTTCAAATTGAAAGTTGAGTTCCACAAGTGATCAATATGACTAGTGGGTCCAGTCCGATTGAAGAAAAAATGGGACAATTGAACAAGTGCCCACTCAGAGAGCATATATTACGTGTTTAATTTGTATCAATGCAGCTTGTTGGGAATAAATATACAAGAAATGTGCAATTAGAAATAAATAAGGGAAAAACATGAGTCAAGAAAAGGCACACCACTCAATGTGCTTTTTTTGATTTCCCCACAATTGCAAGTGAGCTCATTGGAGAGACCCTGTACACATGACACAATTCCCATCTATAACAGTGTCTCAAATGGTCTGCACATCAAGGAGACACCAAATCGATGCCCAATGCCAAAACACCACCAAAAACCAATAGGAGTGTCTCAAATGGTCTGCACCTCGTATGTAAATTGTTAGTATTTTTATTTTTCTTTTCTGGAATGATGATCCTTAGTAATGCTTTGTACAGGAAAAATAACAGACAAAATGTCAACAATGTGAACTGAAAGCTACCAATGGATGACCACGAGTTGTAACACCATGGCGAATACATACATGTGAAAATGCATTCTGGATGGTTATTTACTTCTTTTGCATCCTTGACTCTGGAGATTTCAGCTGCAATGGTGAGAGAGGCTGTCTTGGTGATTCCAGTCCGCAAAAGTCAATGATCCTATCTGTGGAAATTGTAGTCCCTGCCTTTGATTTTCGCTTGCCCTGGAACGTAGTCAGTTAAAACATTTCATAATTCCAAATCAATAACCATACAATGCAAGTCACCCAAAACTTGATAAAACCACTAAAGCATCCCATCTCATGGTTAACAATTATTAATGAACCTAAAGTTTGTGGTGTAAATTTATTCATCAGATCCAAACTTCCAAGACCATTATTAAGAAGACTCGACCAAAACCTTCATAGATTAAGGTTTCCAATTTGAGATTTCCAGTTCACAGATCAAGGTTTTTGGGTACTCAATGAGCTTTCTTGGATTTTAACCAGAACAAGTAACGCCCTGGTTAAATCAAGTAGTCTCCATGGATGACATATAAATTCAGAGTTGTCCTTATAAGCAATGTTCAAACATATGCTTTCTACTAAAAAGTTTTTTATTTTTTTAATGAGCAGGCTTTCCTCTGAGAGGGTTGTCCATAAAGAATTCCTAGGTGTGTGGTCGAGCATAATCTCTAGTCTGCTCCACTGATGGTAACATCAGGTCTCCTACCAGTCATCGGCAGTGACCAACAAACAAAAATGTCTATCAATGGAAACTTTTCATTTTGATGAAAGCATTCTGAATAGAAGTTAGACCCACAAATATGGTACACAAATGGCTATGTGCTAATGTGGCACCTGTTTACTACATTTAAGGCATGCAAAAGGGTGGAACTCAATCCTGTATAATGTTTTGGTGCAATAGAAAAGAAACCAAGTCCAATCACTCGATAAGCTTCACATTCAAGTTCAAGTGAATTAGTTTCTTCCTGAATAACCAACTTTTAGATAGATGTGGACCGCCTGATGAAAGGACATTCATCATCACCAGGGTCCCTTTGCATGTCCTAAACAACTCAAAATATATTTAATTAGATGCTTCAATTCAGAGAAATTCTACATGCACCAAAGGTGAATGCAAAGACTTGGGAGTGTGCCCTATGAGCTTGATGACACAAAACAACTTCATTTCACTGCTGAAATGCTCTAAACAACATATATCTCTATTTGTAGCTGTGTACTTAGAGCATCCGTGAGGAACTCAATAAATCTAAAAAAACAAGAAAATAATACATTATTAAAATTCTCATAAATGTTCACGATTAAATTCTAGAGGCTGATGATGCCAGACACTGAAAAGCACATGGAAAGATGAGAGGAGGGGGGAGGGAGATGTTTCTGCACTCATAATACTAAGGGTATCCCATAATAAGCCATTTCATATATGGGCAATGTTCTCTTAGGAGCCAGACTGCATATAAGCAATATGCATTCCAGCTCATGGGGCCCACTTAAGACGCTTTCTTATTAATGGACATCAAGATCTTTCCCTTCTTCCAACCCATCAACAGTCAACTACAACTTTTCTTAAAATCTTCATTTCAACCATTTTGCATTTCTTTGATCGAAAGAGGGAGAGATGCATGCAATCTAATTTTCAGTCTAACATAAAAGATTTTTGAAACTGTTAAGAATAAAAGATTTCCTCCACCCTCTGTTGGTCCTCCAATGTTCCGTCTGTAGATACCACTAATGTAATGAAAATAATCCTGTTCATGTTAGTCTAACAATTCAGGTTTTTAGAACTGTTAAGACCGTAAAAAATTTCCTCCACCCTCTGATGCTACTCCAAATGCTGTGTCCGCAAACACCACTAATTAATGAAATTAATACCATTATACTCCTTTTTAAGCTTTTTTATGCTTAATAATAGATTTCCTCCACCCTCTTGCTCCTCCAATGTTCCATCCGCAAATACTATTAACTAAGCGAAAATAATACTAGCTGTACTCCTTTTCAACATTTTCATATTTAGGTGTAGAAAACTCAGAGAGTTTACAAAACAACGGATATGCTAAAATGGCATCCTACAAGTATCTATCATCCTTGTAACCTGTGGATATGAGTATGCTAGGTGGTACATACAAGTATCCAGTATCATAGCTCAAGGTACATTATAGATATCAACAATTATAACAAGATCCAAAATTAAAAAAATTTTGCTCACTTTGGCTGAAACACTGGTACTATGTTTGCCTTCGAATCCTTCATGCCTTTCTCTGGTTTTCCTCAGCAACTTCTCGTGTTCCTCGTCCAACATATTATTTTCTTCAAATAATACTTTCACCTTATAATCAAGGATTAGACAATAAGTGGGCTGAAATGAAGACAAAATAACCCATGAAAAAGTTCTCATCTTCTTACCTCCTCTTCTGCTCTATGAAGGTTAATCCTTAGATGTTCCTTGTCCTTTTGCAGCGACTCAAACCCAGCAGCCAATGCGAGAATGTATTTAGTCAATGGCTTGACCCTGCAGCAATAAAAAGAAACCGTCATGTCACGAATTCATTTGAATAACTAGAAAGTCAAGGATCAATTTATAACCAATCATGACCTTTCTTTCAGTATAAAAAGGAAGGACTCTAGTTCAGAACCTAGGATTTACAGATGAAGACCCTAATCGTGATGGCCCATATATTATGATCCATATATTACTCTTGGATGTTCAAGAATGTACAAAATACGTCCTATGGTTTAGGTGATCTACAACATTGATAATCACCTAAACCGTTGATATGATGGCTACCGTTGTGGAAGACAGCACACAAAAGATCTCCCCGATGGGACAAATCCTTACCCTTCAACTGATAGACTGCAAAAGTCTAATAAAAAAATTATAGCAATTGTCCATTCAAAAATATATAGCAACTGGACACATACTGGTCCAACAAGAACAACTGGCAACTATTGAAACTTGCGATTCATATCTACCAATTTGTGTTACTTCTACAGACAAAAAAAAAAAATGTGTGACTTTTGGAGCATGACTCTGATGATGAGGCATGCTATATTAACGTTCTGGATTGCAAAACTGTAGAATGCACATTTTATAAACTCAACCTTGAACTAGAACAGAACATTGAGAAAATTATTTATGATGTAGTTGAAAGCACTGCAAGTTTTTGCAAACCACATTACAAGTGCAATGATAAGACATTCTCCCCCTAGGGGAGGGGTTACGATATCGATGTACATGAGGGAAATTTTTGCAATTTTGCAACTAGTTACTTGACATTTTGAAAAGGAAAGAAGATCTTACCTTTTCCATAATCTTTGGCATTGTTCTTGTCCCATATGTGCCTCTAAGAAAGAGTGCGCATTTGCTTCAACTTCATCTTTTGCCTGTCTTGTGGTGTTGGCTTTTGCAAGTAATGAAGAAATCACTCTATCAAGTATATGTCCTTCCAATACTGTGATGACTCCAGACGAATCACCCTTTAACATGCAAGTTACAAATTGTTCAGCCTTCTATAGTACAGATATAGGTTTAAGTGTTTTTCAGACATTTTCTATGCTATAATTCAATATGGTGCTAGCTCTAAAAAGGCACTGTCATACGTTTTAAAATTTCAAGACGCTTGAATTTTAGAGGACATGAAAGTAACAACAAAACGGAGATTGCCTGAATATGAAATGTGGGGATAGTTACCTGAAAGTGAAATGAAATGATAGTCACCCCTGTGAAATGGGATGATAGTTTGATAGTTGTCTCAAGGTTGAGAAGTGGTGATAGTTGTCCCAGGTCGGGATGTGAAGAAGTATCACAACATCTCACCAACATATAAGTGATCACAAAAAAAAAAAAAAAAAACATATAAGTGATCTCAGTATACACTCCACCAAGAACAACCCAATCACAAAAAAGGGTATGAACAGGTCTAGATTTTGAGGGATTTAAATAAATAAATAAAAAGAAAAGAAAAGAGGGCCTTCTGTGTGTTTGCAGCAGGGAGACTTTTCTTTTGCCCTATATTGGTTAACCTCTTATACTAAGAAGCTTGTATATAGGTTTGTGTAGCAAATCTAATAGATGAAAATGTGCGACTTTGGGAAATTTCTTTCAGACACGTATATATGGTGTGCTGAGTTGAGCCAGTCTGCATTGGGTCCAATTGGCATGTGCATATGCATCCATACGTGCAATTCTCTCTTGGTCACTATAGACACTAAAGTTGTATACCATAAAAAGACCCATTATTAGCTGTGAACACTGAACAGCAAGTCCATCTGATTAAAGTCGAACTTGAGCCATGAAGACAACACCAAATTGGTTAAATTGGGTATATACCATTCCCCTCGAAGAGATCTCCCCAGTGAAATTTAATAATAAGAAATTCAAAGAACATATAAGGAGATATGACCTTTGGAAGCTGAAAGGGTTAAAGGTAGGAAGCAAAAGGGATAATTGTCTTCCAACCCCTTTTCCAACCTAAATGGATTATGATGATGTGGATCTCAACACCATTAGATTCTACTCTTCAAGATCTTTCCAATGGTATGTTGCGCACCAAAACCCAATGGACAAATCAAAAGCTATGCTTTCTAGAAGTCAATGTTGAGGAAAGGATCCCCGGCTCCCTGCACCCCTGCTCCCTAGAACCCATGCACCTCTATACCAATGCACCCTTGCACCTCTATAGCAATGTACCCTTGCACCCGCGCTTCCAGCCACAAGTCCTTGAGCCTTCAAGCTCCAATTTGAGCCAGAAGGAAGGAGGAAGGTTGCATGTACTTGAGCCCAAATCAAGCTAGCAAATAGGCACATGTCCTTGAGCCTGAGTCAGACTGGTCTTCAGCCAGAGTTAGGATAAAGAAGGGCCGCATGTGTGCCTAGTAAAACATCATGTTGGGCCCAAGTTAGGCTAGACAAAGGGCCCATTTACTTGAGGCAGGGTTAGACACCATCTTAAGCCCAAGTCAGGCTGCAGAAGGGTGAATGTATTTGAGCATGAGTCAGACATCATCTTGAGATCGCATTAGGTTGGACAAGGGTGAATGTACTTAAGCTTGAGTCAGATGACATTGTGAGCCCGAATCAGACTAGAGAAGTGGCAATCTGCTTGAGCCTGAATTAAACCAAGTTCCTCATTAGGAAGAGGCTTACTCTGTTGCACTAGAACAAAACACTCAACTATGATGAATTTGCAACTGTTTCCCATACGAGATCACCAAAGGAACATAGACAATTAATCAGTCAAGTGTTTTGCACTTATACCCAATATTGTTTCAATGGAATTAAAATTTACTTTTCATTGCACAATCATTCTCCTTCAGTCCCTTTGCAACTTTGAACCTTGAATTTTAGCCATGAACAGCCATCGTATATGAAACATCTTTTCTCCCCCTTTGCTGCAAATGCAGTCCAGTTGTACCATAGTCACGAGTTGCACCATCAGTCACGATGATGGTAGCAAGCTGCCACACGGTGGCGACTGGCAATTCTCCAGCTTCTTCAAAAAGCTTCCTGGCTTTCCATTAAGAAATTCTTCCTCTCCTCTTTTTTTTCCATTATTTTCAGAAAAATGTCTCCACCTCTCTATTCTTCTTCTCTAATTTTTGCCAATGTGGATCAGTGTGTTAGTGGTGTTTAGATTAAGTCTGCACCTAATCTGAAGCATTGGCTGTGACAAAGAGGGTTGTTGTGCCCCCAGAAACATATAAGATATGACACAACACTTCTGGTCCAGCAATTCTTTAAGACACTTCATCATTAACATGCCTTAGCTTCTTCATTGGTTTTTGAAATTATTCATTGTCCCTGTTTCCAGATTTATCTTTGGGTTGATATTATTGAAAACTTCCATCAACAGTTCAATATAACATCAGTGAATAAAAACCTAGAATAGAGATTATATGGTTAATAACTCATTTATGAAGTCTGTAACTATTTTCCTTGATTGGAAAAACAAATGTAATTTGAAGTTGTGCACTCACACTGACAGTAGCTAGTAGATGAGATTCTGGCTCTTGATTTTCCTTCCGCGAAGAACATTGACTGCAGGCAAGATGGTTTTCTTGGCACCCTTGCAACCTGTTTGTTATACACAATTGATAGATAAAACCATAGGCGAAAATTGCGCCAAAATAGTGGCTTAAACCCAAGATACATTGCACCTTTCACAAAACAAAAACCCGATACCTTGCGTGCTCGAGTTCATCAATCTGCCGCCTAAGTACGAGCGACTCCTGAGTAGCACTTGCTTCTTTCATCTATAATCCAAAATTCAGACATTACATTACATCCCACAACAAAGTACTGTCCAAGAATCATAAAATGACCAAAGAGTAATATACCATGAGAATCTCGCATTCGTGCTTATAGTACTTCAGCTCTTCTGCGATCCTCGTGAGACTACTCTCCGCCTCAAGAGCACGAATCTCGGCCTCCTTCGCCCGTTCATCGGCGTCATTCCCAAACTCCATCAGCGCCTCTCTGTCCTGGTCATAGAGGGTGCATTCCTTCTCCCACTTTGCGCACTTGCTCAAGAGATCTGCGCACTCTGCGGAAAGCTTCTGATTCTCCTCAATGCATTTTCTCAATGCCTGCGCGCTCATTTGCGCTTCCGCCTAAATGTAAGGATGATAATTCATTCAATTGAGAGGAAGAAGAAGAAAACTGCTAAACAGAAAGGGTGAAAAAAGATGAATTGCGAACCCTAGATCGCTCAATTCTCTGGTCTTTCTCCTTCATCCGGTCTTGCAGCAGGAAGATCTGATCTTGAAGCCGACGCTGCGCTTCTTCGGCCGCAAGAAGCTTCATTTCCAAGGTCTTGGCGGAGACCGGGAGGCCTAAGGAATGCTCGATCGATTCGTGGATGTATTCGTCGAGATTGGAAGAGAGATCCATGGATTTAAGGTGGATTCTTCCGTTTACATACAAGGAACTGGGAGAAATTCCAAGAGGAAGAACCCTAGAAACCCAAGAAATGCTGATTCTCCGATGCAATTGGGAAGAAAAGAAATCCCTAGAAATCAAGAAATGTTGATTTTCCGTGTAGTTTGGATACAAGAATTGGAATCTGGCAAAAAGAAACCCTAGAAATGGCGAGAATCGAAGAGAATAAACCCTAGTAAATGAAATCCAAGTTTCATTGGAGATGTGGTTCTCTCTTTCTTGTGCTGAAAGTTTTGAAATGGAAGGGAATGAGCCGTTAAAAGCTTTCTTTTATCTTCTTTTGTTATTATGAAAATGAAATAGATGTTCCCCCCAAAAATGTTTTATCAGTTAGGACCCACTGTGATGAATGATGATCATGAAAGCCGGTTTGATGAAAAAATCTATATGAAATCTGCTTATAAGTAAAGTTTAAATTCCATAAAATTATCCTAATCCTTTGAAATTTGAAACATTACTTTAAAATTTAATGGCTTTAGAGGCATCATTATCTTACAATTTCGATATAATTGTGAGAAGATTTTGGAGGGATATTAAATTTGGACTTATGACTCCAAGGGATTGGGGGTGGATTTAATGGCTTTAAAGGCATCATTATCTTACAATTTCGATATAATTGTGAGAAATTTTGAAGGGATGTTAAATTTGGACTTATGACTCGGGGGAGGGGGATATCCGAAAAGACTGAACTTGGCATGAGGTGAACCCTATGCTCAAAAGAAATGAGAAGAAAACGGAGCAATTTTAAATGGTGCATTTTGGAAAATTATCATTTGAAATTTAGCCATTATATTTGCATTAAAATTCATAGGAATTCAATACATTATTTTTCTCGGACGTTTAAAAGCAAAGACGAAACGCTAGTATTTATTTTTTTCATCTTTCCTTGATTTTATCTTTATAAAAAAATTTAATTGATGCTCATATTTGGAAATTAATGATTGATATTTATTTTTAATCACTTAAAAAGACTTATGTATTGAATGCCTATGTATTTGATGGAAACAATCACATACATACATCACATCTAAAGTAAAAGTACAGGTATATATGCATTTGAAGAAGAGAAAATGTGGACCTTCTAGTGACGTGTAAATATCCGACTCTAAGCTTGTAGTTAATCTGACATGTTTCTTATCATGGATAATGCCGACGAAAGGAGATATAGCAAAAGTTTTGGTAGTTACATGTGAAAAGTTTACTAGTTGATCCCCAACCAAAAACAGAACATCCAGACAATTATGTATATAGAATTGACACGTGTGAAATGTACCACCACATTTGATTCAAAGCAGCATTCTCATATGAGTAAACGTGGAACGGACTGAATTACTCATTTTCATCTTGGTGTATCTCAAGATCTGCAAATATTTGGCACAAAACTAAATATTTTTGGGTTTATGGGTCAATTAAAAATTTGTGAAACGTTTTGAATTAAAATTTTGAGGCCTGCGAGAGTTAAAAATATATAACTGATGATCAGGTTTGATACCACAACCTTATCTTGGAGAAAGTAATCTCTCTCTCTCTCTCTCCATGCCCTTCTCACCTAGTCGCCACCTTTCTCTCTCCAGATTTGGAAAGATAAGATCAAAGAGTTCGTTTCTTTTGCTTGATTTTCTAATAAAGATTTACTGTATTTGTATGTTTTTTTAGACATCATGTGATGGCTTGCAAATGTTATGCTTTTTTATAAGAATTTCAGAATTCTAGCCACCTAAAAGAGTTTCAAATGACCTTTAATTAGGTCCTGTTTTTTTAGTGAAATTTCTGTAAGAAATTCACAACGTCTAAAAATTTTTGGACATAATGTGACATGTTGTCCCCTAAAAGTTTTAAATTTCATGTTTCTTCAGTAACATTTATGGATTCCATCCATATAAAATGTCTCTTTTAACCTTTGGAAATCCAGGAATTCCACTCATTTTGCATTTTGGCAAAATTTCTGGATGCTCAAGCCCAAATGAGCATTCAAGACTTCCACTATACCTTGGGAATTTAGAACTTCTCAAGACAGGAATTACTAGAATTTCAGTAACGAAACAGGTTTAGGATATCAGGATGTATTTTATGGATTACTACAGACAAACTTAGTCGAATTCACACACTGCTAGAAAGTCAAAATGACTCAAACTCAAGCCTGAGATGTAGGCAAGATAGGCTTTGAATATTTGCACCCCATAAATGCATGAGTCGGGCTTCGATACGCTGTGTGACCAGGCACGACCATATAACAGGTTGGATGCTTTCCACTCAAAACAATTATTTTAAGTCACAGTCATTTTGCTCTTTGCCAAGGCAAAATTTAGATTGCAAATTGATTGGGAGGGCAGCCTAGTACTTCGATCCATAGAAAAACCTTACAACTGGTAGTTGCCTAGTCGATTCCCAGTCTATAGACCTTGAGCTTTACCATTTTCTTTTTTACCAGTTCTTGTTGATTGATCAAACTTAATCCAAACATAAAGTTCATCATACAGGACTGAGCAAAAGTTGGTCATTGAGGGCCCGTTTGTTTCGTTTATGAAGAACAGAATTCCGTACTTCTATTTTTCTATAGAAAAATGGATATTTCTATCCCTCTCATCGAAATATATTTTTGTGGAAGCACATAAGATTGTACTGTTTTTATACTTCTATTTGAAAAAAAAAAAACAAAACATTTTTACCAATTATGGAAAAACTTTTCGCGAAAAAACATCATGCATTTTAGTAGCGTTTATGCAGAAAAGCGGTTTTATAAATGTGCCCTAAGGGGTGGATCCCAAAACACCATATCTTCTCTTGCTTGTTTTATAGAATATTTCTGGCACAGTCATAAAGTGGCAAGACACTTTAGACTGGGGAATTTACTAATATAGTTTCGTGAAGGAAAGAATATTTTGGAAAAAGAATAAAATATAAGTGTGTAATAATTGTATTTTATTTTTAGTTGTTTGGTATGAAATCATTTTGACTTTTTGTATAGAAAGTATGAGGTTTTTGTCTTTTAGTAGAGAAAGAATGTTGTTTTTTGGCTTTTTAAAAAAAAAATGGCTAGGATTTTGAATTAAAGTGTTTTTGATTTGACACTTTATTGATAAATGAGGATTTTATTTCACTTGAATCTATTAGTAGAGTTGCCAAACAAATAATTAAAACAGCTCTCTCTAAGACCCTTCATCCTTTATCAGACGAGTCTTCATAGAGGCTGGAGGCCCATGCAGTTATGGCCTTACGGCTGTAAGTGGGTCAAACTGACAGCAACTATTTAGGCTAAACTCAAATTTGGTAATAAATGGTTATTCTGGAAGATTGATAGGGAATTGACTGATTCTTGGCCAAGTCAACTCTGTTAACCAATTCAATACAATACGAAGCCAAACTCATTAAGGACTGATTTGCCACTGAATACTTGATTCTGTGACTGAACCGACTCAACTCGCCGCCTTGGGCCAAGTCTGATCTGAGTTTTTATATTATGCTAGGCAAGATAGAGCGCATTTTAAATGATAACTAGTACATGCTTTTATCAATTATTTTAGAACGTGAAAATGTGAGGATTCTATGTAAACCATCATATAATCCTATGGCACAAAGAGCATCACACATCTTACCTTGGAATCTTCACTTTCATGGGATTACAGATCAGTTCCAAACAAGACCTAAAGAGAAGGTGCAAAAAAAAAAAAAAAATGTAAACAATCATCACTTTGTTGGAAATAGACAAACCCAGCTCCCCTTGGGTCTGACATTATCTGAAGTACCAGGCTTGGGCCTGATTGTCAAGGCCCAGTGGACATAAGCAAGGTACGTTGTACTGACTCCTGGCCCATTGACACATGCCTTCCATGATCTACTGCAGTTGGACAGTGACACTTCCCTATCCCCCATTGCAAAGGTAAAAATCAGCACATGGCACTACTTGGCATGATCCCTCCATCTCTCTCTCTGGTTTGAAATGTGAACCTTCCTCTTTTATACTGGGTTTTTTAATGAAACTTCCCAACGACCCTTATAAATGTGGAGGAAGCATCATAAAATGTACGGTCACCAAACAATCCAAAATTTGTTCAGGCCAAGCCAAGCATTCCATTCCACGTTGCCCAATCCATCTTCCAGCGATCCAGATAGTTCATTTGGCAGCACCCACGTTCATTGATTTTCTCCTGCTCTTGAATGAAGAACCATCAATTTGTAAGCCATGTAAAATGGCTAGAACTGTCCCACCTGATGTTTTCTCCCTTTTCATGTTCTCTATGTAAGATGACCAAATGATCCATGTCTTGGTTTTGCTGGCCATGGACCACAGCAATGAGCAACCTTTTTAAACGACCAAGACGACCGTCTGCCTTTTCGTCTACACTCCTTGTGAGTTTAAAGAGTAATAATGATATGAGGTGTGGAATGCCCGTTGGGAGGAAGAGAGCCTCGAGTTTGAAAGCCAAGAGGGATTTGCCTTTTTGTTCTTTTGAGGGGAAAAGTGCACCTCTTCATAATCACATAGCCATCCTCCCCTATAATAACAACTCATGCAAGCACACGACTGCAAGTGGAGATTCAATAAAAAGTGGATTCTTGTTCCTTGCATCACAAAACTGCCATCATGAGAGTTGATTGCCATGCATCAATCTGTGTAGTATATGACTTAATGTTTATTAACCAAACTTTCCTATAAATGGGGCGCCGCTCATATGGTTAGAGCAATATGACTTAGTATTTATTAACCAAAAATACATATAAATGGGGGTGTAGCTCATATGGTAGAGCGCTCGCTTCGCATGCGAGAGGCACGGGGTTCGATTCCCCGCACCTCCAAAATTTATTTTTAATTAATGATCCAATTTCATTTTGTTTTTTTAATGAAAAATAGCACTTAAACTTTAATAAATAGGCAGAGGGCTGAAACACCTTTAAAATTAAAAGAGAGACGATAGAGGGAGCAAACACTTCAAAAGGAAATTAATGGCAAAGGCCCTATGTCCAGTGATTCAAGTTTTTCAATTTTTTTAGTAATTCTCATGAAAAAAATACTTAAATTTTAAAACACAGGTAGAGGGATTAAAAGGAAAATGATAGAGGGCCAAAACAATTTGAAAGTATAATAATGGCAATTGTCCTACATCCCGTGACATCATGGACTAATTCAACATTATGCAATATCATAGAATATTCCAACAAGCAATTCTCACCAAAAAAGGGGACGTCGCAAGATATCGTGGATGTCCCGATACTTTCTGATACCGTGAAATGGAGCAAATTTGTTGAAATTTTTTAACAAGAGAGCATTTATTGACATTACAAAATGTTTCAGCCTTCCGTCGTTTTTTTTGTCTTTAAGCACACTTGGTGTGGCCCGTAGAAGAGCAAATCCGCCTTTCCTACCACCTAGTTGAGGACATTTAGATCCTCTCTTGCATGAAATCAAATCAAAATGGAGGGATTCGCCAACCATTTTATTATTGCACCAAACTCGTCGAGCAAGGTACCTTGTCGCTCGCCCTTTTTCGTTGAAACCAATATTACCAAAACACCAGTGTTTTTTCCCTTTAAGAATCTCTTTTTTATTTTTGTTATTTTATTTGGTTTTTCCTCCCATGGAAGAGAGGCAGCAAATAAAGTCTGAATCCTCATCCAAGGCTAAGGGACAAACAAGAAAAGGATAGACTTTTACAGTTCCAGAAATTGATTGAACCCAAGCTCACCCTAGTCTGAAAATGACTAGAGCTCACATATATTTATAGGTCTTTAGACTTAGACAACAGGAAACCTATACACACTTTTACCACGCTTCCCTCCTCATTCATTTATATACCTATATAGGTTTCATAGAAAGAAGGCTCATCTTAAATAGTATATTCTAAGCCAGCAATGAAAATGAAAGAAAAGCTAATGAATGGTCAGGATTCTCACCATCAGTCAATTATAAGACGTCATCCATCCGTCATGATGCCCAACAGACCAACAATGTTCACCATGTGGGTTCCACCCCTTTTCATCAACAAGACCCCCAATGCAGCAGAAATGCCAAACACTACTACCCCATCCACATTTCTCATTTTCCCATTCCCCCAACCAAACACACTATCTCAAACTCATCCCATTTTCTCACGATACATTTATTAAAATCTCTCTCTCTCTCTCTCTCTCTCTCTCTCTACAAAGAAAACTAACCCCCTCTTCTGCTCTCTCTTTCTTCCTTTCCCCTCTCCAATCCCTCTGCTCCCTTCCCTGCAACGGGAAGAGAGAGAAAATTATAGAGAGAAGAAGAAGAAGAGTTCTTACAAATGCCAAAGCCATGTCTGATCCTCCAAACACTACCTCCATAGTCATTCTCGACCCCCACCACCACCACCCTCTTCTCATCTCCACCGCCGACGCCGCCTCCTCTGCCGCTGCCACCCCATCTTCCTCCTCTCTCCAAAGAGAGTACCGGAAAGGCAATTGGACAGTCCACGAGACCATGGTCCTCATCACCGCCAAGAAGATGGACGACGAGCGGCGCGCCAGGTCCGCCACCTCCGAGAGCAAGCAGTTCTACAAGACCGCCGAGCTCCGGTGGAAGTGGGTGGAGAACTACTGCTGGAACCATGGCTGCTTTCGCAGCCAGAACCAGTGCAACGACAAGTGGGACAACCTCCTCCGAGACTACAAGAAGGTAAGAGACTACGGGGCCGGAGTTCCGTCCGACGACCGACCGTCTTATTGGCAGATGGAGAAGCATGAGAGGAAGGAGAGAAATCTTCCTTCTAATCTTCTCTATGATGTCTTCCAAGCGCTACACGACGTCGTTAATAGAAGATTCTTGCAGAGATCTTCGGCCCCAGATGCACCCACACCTGTTATTTCTCAGCCGTCTGCACCACCACCTCCTCCTCCTCCTACTCTTCCTCCCCCTCCACCTCCTCCGCCGCCGCAGCCGCCCCTGCAATCGCCTCTTTCAGGTAGTTCTGATGTGGGGTTGTTTTTTTTCTCCCCAAAGGGAAAGGGAAAAGATTTTTGCCCACATTTGCCGATTGTGAATTCCAGAGAATTCAAACCAATGGAAATTCTAATCATTCAGTAGGATTTTGGGGTCCAACCCCACTCATAGGACTTGGAAATTTTTACTTCTGCATATCTGTGTATTGAAATTAATTTTACGAGAAAAAATTCTTTCACTTTCTACAAAGTCACCAAAAGACCCACATTTACACATTGAGACAGACATTCGTGAATCATGTGCATCGATAGCAATGTGAAATCTGAGCTCAATAAATCTTTAAGCAAGAATCCATATTCCAATCGCGGTAAGGAATCATTACATTTGTGGATTCCTTATTGATTACCAAATTACGCTCATAATTTCTCACAAAACACTTGTCACTTCCCCATAGCTAGATGCATATTATTTGGAGCACCATATCCGTACTCCAATAGGACACACGTGCCTTGAAGCCCCCTTGGTCCCCATCAATCAGTCTCGATCACTGATCGGATCAGCCCATTCCAAATGAACGGTGTAAAAAAAAAAAAAAAAAGAATCGTTGACTATGGTCAGCTTTGAACACATAAAATGTATCCAGAAATATTGATTAGGTGCGTATGGGATTAACCCATTAACCGGTTTTATTTGATAATTTTGTAGCGGAAATATCGGATTCGTCCGAAACAGAAGGGGAAGGGAGTGAGAGATTGGATTCCGATACGAAACGGAGGAAGGTCCGAAACGTGGGGTCGAGCGTGGTTCGTAGCGCGTCGCTATTGGCTCGGACGTTGCTGGCTTGTGAGGAGAAGAAGGAGAAGCGGCATCAAGACGTGCTGGAGTTGGAAGAGAGGAGGCTTCAGATAGCGGAGAACCGAAACGAGATGAATCGGCAAGGAATCGATGGGCTCATATCGGCTGTCAGCGATCTCTCCAGCGCTATACACGCCCTCATATCGAACCGAAACGATACGAGATGACACTCGACACCACTGCCTTTCTTGTTTCGAATCGGATATTTATCGGATTTGATGTAAATGCAAAAATGTCTCCGATTATTATTGTTACTATTGCTATTGTTACTGTTATTGTTACTATTGTTATCAATACCAAGATATGGAAGATGGAACTCTCTCCTTTTTTTTAATGGATTCAGATCCAAATGCTTCTCTCTCCTTCTTAAACAATACATGTGCGCAGGAATCTAACAAATATTGATTATGTTTTATTATCAGGAGTTTACAACTTTTAGGGTGAATTTGAATTTGAAACATCCTATCAATTAAGATCATAATTCATAAGCTTCTAAAATCGAATACAGGTGAGTGCTTAACCATCGCTGACATTCTACAGCACAATTTGACCTTAAACTTAGAAACCCAGCAAGAAACACTTGAAGATTTGTGTTCTTTAACTGTTAGTCTGTTACATGGCACAAGAACATAAGTAAAAGCAGTCACTAAATGAGTGTGGTCAGTTACATTATCAAGAAAGAAAAGGTCATTATTCAGGCTACAAAATTTGAGATTCCTGTGGATTAAACCTAATCACCTCACGTTCATTTCCCATGTGTGTCATCAACCCAACTTTGATTTTAATCAAGTTTCACATGCAATGCTGCCTTTGTACTTCACTGTTAAAGCTCAGGTCACATAAAATTCATGGAGGTAGGTCAAATGTGTAGGGACATTGAGGATATCTGCTGGACCATTTATTACTATAATCAAATAATCCTAAACTCCCCAAAATCTATTTTTTTTAAGTGGATTTATTTTTTTAATTGAATCCAACTGCAGCTAATGATTGGATGGTTTTTAAATGGGATAAATGTCAGTTTAGGAGGAAAGTGAGTGTAAATTGTTTCAATTTCTCCTAGGTATGATGGACACATAGGCAAATAAGAGCCTATATACAACAGTGGACTGATATGAGAAATATTAAATATATGATTACCATCATTTAACAAGCCTACAGTTTATCCAAACCTTATCCACATTAGCGAACACTTTTCATCCCTCCTCCAAACTGAGGTCGGTGGTGGTTCTAAGTAGACCCTACAATGTGAACCCTCTCATATTATTTTGTAAGCAAGGGTGACAAAGCTTGACCCAGCTCACCTAACCTGATCTGCACCAAACCCACATTATGCACGGTTC
This sequence comes from Persea americana, assembly GCA_029852735.1. Lineage (NCBI taxonomy): Eukaryota > Viridiplantae > Streptophyta > Magnoliopsida > Laurales > Lauraceae > Persea > Persea americana. The sequence goes on from CM056819.1 coordinate 50,991,336, forward strand.
AAATCTTGACCCGCACTTAATGGGTCAGACACAGGTTGACTAGCCTAACTAGTCTAGCTCATTCCCCTAGCCTGTCTCTATAAACCTAATTGTAGCAGGACCACACATTTTTCTCAAAAGGGATCTTTAGGCACCACTTTTTCATAGCATGATATGAATGTCTAGGCCTGGTCATTATGCAGAATTGCAGATTGAATATATCTCAGTCATTCAATAAACTACTAGTCAGACATAGGGTTAGCCCTCAAACCCAGAAAACCCATCTGAGCCGAACACTTTTGGAACTGAAACGGCCTGTTTCCTGGCCATAATTGTAAGTAGGTTCGGGTATTATCTCACAATGAACAGATGGTTTCGTAATCCTTAACAATTTGGAAGGTGAAATGACAAATGGGAAGGACTTGATTCACAACTGGGTGGACCCAAGCAAAAGCTGTGAAACTGTTCCAAGGCCCACAATAAAAATTAATGAGTTAGGTGCTCCTGTGCTGTACCGTCCTTTTCCAGCTTTGTTTCGTGCACGTAAAATTGCAGTACCACGGATGTCCGTGTATGCCATTTTTACATAAAGAAAGAGAAGACCCACTTCTCTGCTTGACTTACCACCACTTGATGTTGAATTGGCTTAAAAAGAAACTCCTGTTCCAATCCCCTGTGATTTAAGACATAAATTTCATTCTGTTATTTAGGCCTATCATAAGACTTATCATACATAAAATGTGCTATTTAACTTTCGTTATCATTTATTTATCCTGTGCTTTTTCAGTTCTCAGGATAGGTGAGTTTAAGTTGTTTCTTATAGATATTATAAATATTCAACTGGAAACTAAATTTTTATATATTAAGAAATACCATACTAGTACTTATTCTTCTGTATGGTCTACTCCATTTTTTAGGCCACTTAACTTGCCTATGATTGAGTTATCCCCCTCCCCCAATCTTGTCCTCGTAAGAGAAGTAAGAGAAGGGAAAGAAAAATACGAGTTCAAATTTAACATTCATCCAACAGTTACTCATGTTGGATTGATATTTAGAAATATATCATTAAACTCAAGGGGTTTGAATTAAGGGGTAAGGGTGATTTTAATGTAGTTAGCATTTTGTACACTCCTATATATCAAGATCTTTGCATCACCCAACTCTCCCTCAATTGATATGCCCCAGGTGGGGCCATAGTGTTTGCATGATATTTTGTGATGACAGTTCTCTCTGGAATAAAACTCATGTGGGTTTCCCATGTGTAAATATTTTCCAATGTAATATTATTATGGTACCACCTGACCTTCATAGGAAACTTCAGGTTATGCCAGGATGGAGATCGATCGGCGATTGATGAACAGCATCACGGCTTCTTCGTTATACTTTTTTTTTCTCTATATTGAGAGCCTATTTGATTTGAGATTTTTCTGAGAGGAGTTGTGTATGCTGGGAAAGAGTGAATCTAAGGAAATCTAACTTGGGAGAGCTTAATGTAAAAGAAATATTGTGGGAATGGGTAATGTAAAAAAAAACACATTAATGACTAGAATTTGCATGGTGGGTTTTGAAAATTTTCCGATAGGGTGGGGCCTTCAGCCCTCAGACCCTTGTACCTAGGTCCACCACGGGTGTTGGGGGATCCCTAACATTGGTTTTAGTCTTTAACTCCTAAGCATCCCAAATACTCTAATTGTAGAATCTTGAATACTAACACATATAAAAAGTCAGTTTTATCTTTTCAAGGAAAACATTAGGAATTCTCCAAACACTCTTAATCAAATTCTCTTAGAATGCTTGCAAACAAATATGCAACAAATAGTCATGCACATACCTTTGCACCTTATCTAAAGTCCTCACCACAGCACATCATGGATTGATCTCTAGTTATTTTTTGTAGAGGGAAGATGCCTAACCTTAGTGTGCTGCCTGCATGTACTTTATATGCATAACTTGTTATTATTTCTCATTTCAAATAAAAATATAGAATAAAGAGAAATGTTAAAAGTAACCCATTTGTAGGTTACATTTCACCGTATGCATATCCAGTGATGGGGTTATATAGGGTTTGTTGTTTTTCACTTTAAAGGAACTGCCATCATTTAATGAGCATGAGATGATCAAAGGGTTGCAAGCGGCAAGTTCATTATAAATACATATAGATCAAGTGACAACAAAAGTTTCCACCTAAGATGGTAAATAATTCCTGACCCTCATGGCCTCATCTCTATAAAATGACCACATGTTTCAATTACTTCATGTCCATTTCTCAGGTGAAAACGAAATAGTGGAAGAAGTGGAAAAATAAATAAATAACTAGATGGACTACCAATTAAGGAAGTCCCCCGTCTCCCCTCTATCTTAAATCGAGGCAGTGGTCCCCGTTACTTCCAAGATACGGGGGATCGCCTGTACCTGTAGTCAGTTGGACCACTGAACTTCCCCTTCACATGATCAATTGGCAAATTCTCTCAAACACTCATCTTAACATTTCCCTTCATCTTTCTTGTTTTTTTTTATTTTTTTCTCTAAATTTTATCCCAGCTATAGGAGGCTGGAATCACCCCTCGTGTGAAGGTAGTAGACCTTGGGTGAGGTGATAGAGCCCTTGGGGAGGAAAGTAGACCTCGGATGAAATGACAAAACCTTCTAGTGAGGGAGGAGGGCAGTCAAGTGAGAATTGACACCTCTTACCACATAGGTAAGAGACCGTTCTAAAAAAAAAAAAAATGATGATTCCTTCTTTGATTTTGATATATGGCCAACCCATTCACAAGTATTCACCCTTCTTAACTAATGGTTTATCCTTGTATGAAAGTGCTCCATACATTAATCACCGTTCAATTCCACCACATAAAACTCATATTTGGAAGGCCCAAATCTAAAGAACTAAAAGCTAAAACCATTTGATCAATCTGATATTGTTCTACTTCTGATCTCCACTTGCGGCTATTCTGAATAACCTTTAGATCAAGAGATTAATTCTTGAACATGCACGTGATACCAAAGTGCCAATACCACTCAACCATGAGTGATTGCCCTAAATTTAAACTTTCTACTCAGCCCTTTTACTTTAGCATATATCCGACAAAAGTGGGGTCCCTATATAAAATGACCAAATTGCCCCCACATCCGCAGATGAAATATCATCCGCCCAGCAAATCCAATGCGTTTTTGGTGTGGGTGGAGTGGGGACAGGTCGATTGTCGGTTTCTCCTGTTTGGTTAGCTTTGTCATTTTCCAGGGAAAGTGGGGGGTAATTTGGGGGAGATGGAGAGAGTGGGAGGGTAGAATCGGGAAATTGGATTGCATCGGGGGAAATTGATAGGGAGGTGGGGTCTTTCGTTTCGTTGTTGAAATATGATTTCTGTGTACTACTAAACCACGGCCTGGGCCCCTGACAATGCATGTCAGATTTTCCCTCAGTAGTCAAATTTATAGTCAAATCTGTTTGACCGACACGGAGGATCCGTTACATACTTTACATAATACCCCTTTTCTTCTGCTGAAATTACGCCCTGCACCTAAACGCGGATTAGCTGCAATTTCCCGTTTTCTCTTTGCCGAGTATTTCGTGGTTGGACTCGAGAATTTAGAAGTCCTTTCTAAATTTCATACAGCTCAAGATAAAATTTCATGATCCCTTTTGGTTATATATCTTCGAACTTCAGCTAATTTGAAATGAGTCCCACCATCTAATTAAACATACATTCATTGGAAATTTGACTAATGATGTACTAGTAAGGAAGTCAGGTCAGCACTTGGTCACGTTTTTATCATGTGTTCAATCTTATTAAAGTGAAATTTAAGGCTATTTATTAGAGGAGATTGGACTCATTGTGAAAGGTCCAGATTAACTCTCTATGGGCTCCATGATGGAGTTTCGAGGAATATATTACACGGTTCCCATTTAACAATTATAGCATAGGAGTATTGAGAAATGATCACTTTTTTCTTTAGTTCTTGCTTCGAGATTGAGCCATGTTAAACTGGATGGTCAAACCCAAACCATTCACTCTAACTTACCATTTGATTTAGTTTTTAAAGCATGGGGAGAAAACATAGTCGAACAAGCTGACCGGTGGCAAAACATAGTCGAACAAGATGACCGGTGGCACCTTTGCATTAAGAGTGGGCATATATAGTGGTGGAGATAAGTGCTGAACGGCCATAGAACATTCACTTATATCGGCCAACAAATAGGCAATAGAGAAGGAAAATAGGATAATATCCAGATTCTACACAAAATCTCTTGGGATTGAAAATTGAACGAAACTCAAACTCTCATACTTGCTGAATTCACGCTAGATGTATACTTAAGAAGTTGATAGGATTAATATACATAAGCTTTTTTTCTATATTTTTACTTCCTATTACCTATCTCTTATATTGTATCTTCACCTTGTGTTTTCATGGATATAGGATATGGTTATGAGTAATTATTGAGAGAGAGAGAGAGAGAGAGAGAGAGAGAGAGAGTTGCAGAGAAAGAGAGACTTTAGTAATATGAGTGAGAAGCAAAAGACATAACAAAGATTTTGATTTCATGCACATTGCTAAAATTTGCAATTTTTATCTTTTCGCCTTCACAGTAAAAAGTACTTAGCATATGATAGCGACTGTTATGAATACTGAGGTCATCAAGTCCAACTACTGTATAATTACACATTGTGCGGTCTTGTTCAGCTGTTTACATATACTTAAACTTTAATTTAGTTCTATCATAATCTCTAAACAAAGCTATATAAAGTGAACAATAGGATATACTCGCTCCATCTGCCGTGAAGGCCTGTTAAAACATGTTCACAGTCATCGAAAACAACCAGCAGTTAGGCCACAGAATAAAACCTAACCAATGAACTTTCCATCCAACAATTTGCCTGACAATTTAAGTAGCTGAAATGTGACCCACAGGCTATACTACAATTGAAGTGGGGTGCGGCGCAGATTTTTCTTCTTCTTCTCCTTTTTCTTTTTTTTCAAATCCCCATTGTCGGTGTAACATTGCCCCCTCTATATGGTCATTTCAAAATGTTGCATGCCAAAGATAATTATAAAAGGCTTATGATATCAATAGTCTGATCAGATAAAGACTGCCCAGACAGTTAGACTTAGCATTGGCCTGTTGGTGAACTTATGTTGAAGCCTATTAACATATTTGGGGATGAGAGTTGAGCCCCAGATGACTTGATGACCGAGAATAGTGTGGATGATAAGTTCATGGTGTTAGAAAGATGAAGCTGAAATTGTAAGAGACAGAGAGAGAGAGAGAGAGCGCTTGGTCATGGTGTGGTGGGACCTGGAAGGAATAGATGCGGATCCTGATGACACTGATTGGGTGATAAAGGTACCCTGAAAATAAACAGACCTGATCTGACTCGACATGGAGAATGCAGCAGCAAATGAAGTGTCCCGGTCAAGTTGCTGGTCAATTCTACTCAATTTCCCCAAGATGCCCTCCCTACCATTTGATCCCCCACTGCATCTCACTCTGCCGTCAGCCGAGCTTCAGCTTGGCTTGCGTTCACTACGCCGAGCCGACCTTCACTGACAAAGTCTCCTGCACACACTCCAGCTTCATCAGAAACTTAACCCAAGCCAAGCTTAAGATCATCTCAAATTATTGCGTATTAACAAGTTTAATCAGGCACAGTTCATACAACATACTTATTAATACAGAAGGTTGAGATATCATAAAGTAGCATGGTTAAGCAAGCGATATTATACCTTTCTCGGCCTTTTGGCAAAGATCAAGTAAGCGGCTATAATATAAATTAATATGTAGTGTTAAAGATTTTTTAAAAAAGAATTAGGTCTGCTAAATGAGTACCCCTCAATTAACCTGCAAAATCACGATCATGAAAAGAGAACCTTCAACAACCAAGCCCCCCTTAACATTGAATGGATGTATAATTTGATTTTGGTAGTCCATGATGATCAAGGAAACAAGCAGTGGGAAGTGGGATTTCTTCTTTCTATTCAGATGTTCCCACTAAACTTATTTTTAAATATACACACATGGGCGCATTTAGATTTATTGGGTCCATTTGATTTAAAGAGAGCACATAGATAAGCATTTAGGTTTTTTTTGTAGGCGAATTTAAAGTTACATGATGTACCATTAATAGATGAAAAGAGGTGCTTTTGACCTCTTGACTCTGATTTATATTTAAAGATTCCGCTCATGCAACTGTCCTAAAATCTAATATTTGTTCTTGAATGATCAAAATTTGAAAATTTTCTATGAAGTCCTTCGTCTAATATTTTTGAGCCTTGTGATATCGTATATATTATACTATGCAAAATCTAAGTGCCTTGTGATATTACACCTTTGTCGTATAAACAGCTGTACATAAAATATTTCTACTTTAACTGATTTGAGACTAATGTTAGATCTAAGGCCTCAAAATCTCTTATATCCAATATAGAGATCTCCTTTTGATCAAGCGGGGTCCCTGGCCTCTCTAAAACTAAACTAGTTATAGACCATTACAAAAAGGGTTCTGACCACTACTTTCTCACAGTGGACCCCACTATACCCTGATGGAGAAGAGATGTAAAACTGATGTAAAACTCTTTTTTCAAAAAGGGTCTGCTGCTACTACCACAGGCTCTTGCCAGCAATTATCCGAGGCCGTAAACGACAAAAGGAAAAGGTCAATTTGGTAGATGGAAGAAAGAAAGGAGGGCAAATAAATACATTGAAATAAAAAGGCAAGAGAGGTTTGACTGTCCGTTTGACCGAGGCATGTCATTGGTGTCAGAGGCATCACCACACCTCGATTTTGCTGCTGCCTCTTTTCCGACACCCCCACTTCCATTTCCTCAACAGTTTATGTATTCTCTCTTCGTATCAAGATAAATTCCATACTTGTCCAACGCTTGTGTTGTGGCCTGTGGGCTGATGAAAATATGATGATTATGATGAAGGCATCAGATTTGATCACAGCCATTGAATCCTTCACCAATCAAGAGCATTAGATCTGTGAAAGAGGAAGTGCATAAAGATAATGAGAATGGATCACAATGGTAATGGAAGAATAGAATTTACGCAGTCGACTCCAGTATGACTATAATGATGTGGAGGCTTCAGTGATAGTGAAAATAATGATAGATGTGATATGAGATGGGGATGAAAACTTGTCTTCTCATATGGTAACAGCTAATAGTCACGAAATGAAATGATGATGGTTTCCAGAAGGGCCCAACCCCAGGGGTTGGCAGGAAGGGTCCACTGAAAAGTGTGTGGACATGACTTGCAAGTGGGTAATAAGTTTACTGGGAGTGTTTTTAAGGCCCACCCCCACAAGCATACTGGATATAGAGGGGCTGTTTTTGTCAGTCCTCTTCCTGAATGAAACGTGCATGTGCCATTGGCATACCTGTTCCTCCTAGTTTAGGTCACATACCAGGGAGTTTATTTAACAAGTTTTGGAGGTTTAATCATCTGCATAACATTGTTAAGAAACTCTATTAAAGAAGATATTGAAGTGTTCATAAAGTGTATTAACTCTAGGTGTTTTTTTATATAAGTCTCAAAAAAATATGTTGAATTATCACACGCAGTGAAATAAAGTATTACGATATTATTAATATATTGTGATAGATTTTATGATGTTATTTTAAAACTATTGTCATGATATTATTGCAATAAAATTAACAAGTTGTGGCTAATGCTACCTATGGCCTATTCAAGAATTCCATGTTTCAATTTAGACAATATATTATATTTATGCTTTTATTTCCAGAATATTTTATTTTCACCATTATATCTTTATACTGTATCAATTAAACTCCAAATTCTAAAATTATCCTGATATTACGTGCCACTATTATTATCACAGGAACTATATTTGTGGCATTCATCACACATGCAGGTAGCTAAATTAGATCATATAGCTTTATATATATATATATATATATATAATTCAGGGTATCTCCCGCCCAGCCTAGTCCAGAAGCTTTCAGCCCTGAGCTCAAGGGACATTCAATTCTGAACAGTATGAAAACTAATCCCTAGGGGCACATACAAAACCTTTTATCCACATGCATAAGTTGAAACTATTGAAAGTGGCCAACAAAGATAGGTGTCAAACACAAGACCTCTCCGCTTCATAAGGCGCTAGTAAGAATTTAATTGTTATCTATTAAAGAGCGACACACTAGGATTGGGTCATTTCTAATCAAGGACCTTAATACCAGATCCCCTGCTAGAATGCTTGATAAACCACATTAAAAAGGTAATTTTTGCAATAACCGGTTGGAAGCATGTCTTCCCAACTCTTTATCGTAGTATGGGAGTGAGAATCAAGTTGGAGTTAGGGCAATGATTTAAGTCTTTAGAAAGCGTACGGGGTCATTTGTGCAGCAGGATTTGCCTGGTGCCTTCCTCGTTGCATTTAGTGTAGCGATGGAAAGATCAGAAAATCTGGCTGCGTATTGTACGCTAGAGGGGATCCCCAAATCCTACCATCCCAGGTCGGACTTCCGGTGCCACAGAAGTCTTCCATGGCTCTAATGGATGAGAGATGCATGGTTGAAAGAAAACAAAGATGTAGTATAACAGGTCCCCAGGACGAGCCATAGTATGGCCTTACATTTTTCCAGTTGGCATCAGTCATTCTGACGACCCAAACTGCGTTCAGTTGAATCAGAAGCAATGATTCAACTCTTCAACTTTGAAAGTCCGTCTGGAGGGAGCCCAAGAAAGAGCACTGTGAAGAATGGTAGAGCAATAGCAGATAAACCTGTTGGAGTTATTGCAGCTGATTTTCAATGGCTTAAATTTGAAGCCTTGAATGCGACTGACACTCCATTCTTACTGCCTTAAATTATAATTTACCATTTTATTTTCTTCAAAACAAAAAGATCCAAAACAAACCATAATAATAGTCTGTGAATGTATTAACCATTATGTTATGGGTTTGTTCCTAGCCGATCGGAGGTGCAAAACAGTACTTCTAAAACCATGATTTAGCAGAGCAGAAAAGTTTGATCCATTTAGATGTACATCAAGCCCAAGAAGATCAAGCACAAGTATGATCCATTTCTCACGAGACGAATAAAAGAGGCATCACAGCAATGGAAGAACATGCAGTCACATGATTTCTGGTATTCCAAAGTTCTGTTGTTCCACATCTCGGAGGAACCAACCATAACCCGTATGCCTGCAAATCTGTACAAGAAAAAGCATTGGGGCTCTCACACAACTAAACTCATACAGCATACCTATCACATGCAAAACAGAGTGAGACAGAATTTCAGGTTACAGTGTATCCACTGCACTACAGTAGAGATGACTTCAATATGATGGGACGATGAAATGAGGTGTACAACATCCACGGAGGAACTCAAGTGCAGAACCTAAGAATACTGGAACAAGTATGTTCAAAGCGTGTGGTCCATTTGATCGTGATTAGATTTGCCCATAGCCCATAGAGTATTTTTTGTTAAGGGCATATATTACCAACACAATATTCACATCATTAGCGAAATTTTTACTAGAATTCCTGTCCTAGAAATTTCAATAGCAGTGAAACGTTTTTCAATACATTGATCTTTTACTCATACATGAATCAAAACTCATACAGAAACTGCAGGACTTTTGATGAAAAATGGACATCACAACCCATATTCACAAAAGCAATCAGGCAGGGCAGATCCTCTGCCCATGATGAAATCATCTCTATGCGTCTTCCATAGAGCATCTGCCAACTCCTTCCCTCTCAAACCCTTAGAGGTATAATCTGCAAATGCCCTCCTACTCAGAAAAAGTGTTCTATATAACCCTTTCAATGCCCTCATTGCAGAAACCATCTTGTCCATATTCCCAAAATATGTGGCTATGTACGCATCACTGCTAATAGATATGTAGTAATCCAGTGCAGCTTTTGTGTTCCCATGCATACTCACAAAATCCTCACTACTAAGAAGGGTAGATTTAGTATATATGCTCTTATAAATCGATGTCAGTCCCTCAATTTCCAACAGACCATCCCCTGCTGCCAAATAAATAGTTGTGTCCGTTGGGATGGCAAGGGCTTGAAGAATGAAAGCTGTTTCATTTGGCGTGAGGGGGCACTTTCCTCGATTTCTCCATATGCGAGCAGCATCTCCAGTCCATGGTTTCCTGTCCCCACGTGCAGCATCAATAGCATGCATAGAAGCAGGAGAGAGACCCGTATATTCACACTGACTGTAGGCAACCATGTCTGGCTCAAATCGGAGATGAAGCGACAGGAAGGGCTTGGGTATGGCATGAAGAAGATCAGAACCTTTCTTCTCCAAAGCTTTGGTAAGGCGTAGCGCATTATAGCATGCCTGGCAGAGGGCAGCCTTTGCATAGAATGGATACCTACAATTAGAAGAAAACATGTGAAATGGATAAATTGGCAATCATCTTTCTACTATATTTCTTTTATTTTTACCCTCTCCTTCTATCTTGTTTGCATCTATGCACTTGTTAATAGATTTGCAATAAACTTCAATGAATAAAATACCAATCATTGCAGAGGATAATCAGATGCAAACAACTAAGTAACGCAATGTAATATGTTTTAGATACAAATAAGAAAAAGTTAAATAGATTAAAATGCAGTCAGTGTGCACATGTTCAAGAATCAAATAGGGACAAATTATCAACTGTTAAAACATTCAAAGTCTCTCTCTCTCTCTCATGTATGTAACAATTTCTATAATCGATTCTACCCTAAACAGGCTTTTATAAGTGACTTAGATGCAAAAAAGAACCTAGAAAAACAATATACTATGATTAATAATATATAATAAAGTTACTCTGTATTTTATACATAATTTTATGCTTTGGACCAAATACTGGCATGAGTACATTAGACCCAAAATTATTACATAACAACCATTCTTTTAAAACAAGGTCTAACTACATAGCTCTTTAAGTAATTAAACACAATAACATTTTCTTTTTCTCTGAAATTTGTTAATGAACTGTCTCAATAAGAAAATTGCTTCTCTTACAGATCTGCTAGTTATGAACACAATTTTTTTTAAAAATCTTTTCATAAACAGAAATCAACCAAAAAACACTAGTTACTTGTCCTAAATGTTACTCCATCACAAAACTAAAAAAAAAAAAACCTCCATTACTCTTTTCCAGAAATTCATTTTGACTCAAAATTTTTTCTTGGTAGCTACTTTGCACAAAAAGCAAAATCTTTTGCTTGAATAAAAAAAGGTGACCACAGAGATCTTTCACCATTTAGTTAGCCAACCTGAACCAATTTTAGCCATCAAAACCTAAGTTCTTTAGGTACACTGTGGCACTATGCTCTCGTCATCATCTTGGCTAAGTGACGCCACTTATGAGTGGCCCCAGCTATATTCCTATCATTTCCCTCGTCAGATCTCAGCCATCCAAGGCTCTATAAATTGAGGTCCTCATCCATTGCCAGGAGAAGCTTCTTTAGACACCTACATTGTCAGTTTGGCTCTATAGCTTTTCTCTTGGAAATACTGAGAGAACCAGTATGAAGATAGTGAGAAAGTGCGTGCCCACACAGAGAGAGAGAGAGAGAGGACTGAAATGAGTTGAAAGAGAACTCCACAGCTCAAATCTTTTCTATCCGCTTAAATCACACTCCCTTAGGAACTTAATCAATGTCATTATGCTGTCCAATTGAAGATCCAAAGCTTCAATAATGTTGTTAAGCTGCCCAATTGACTGGAATCATGTTGTTATGCTGCCAAAATTCCAACCTAGGTGCACATATCCTTTAACTTCTTTCCCCTCATTTTATTCACGTCTCTATTAGTTTGGTAGTCTTTCTCTATTAGTTTGGTAGTCTCTCTTCTACACACTGACCCTTAAATACACATAATGGCCTCATATCGTTGACTTGTGGACCATATTTTACAAGCAATTTGGGGATGCCTAACAGCTTCCCCTGTTGTAGTAACCCTTTGTCTGAATTATTCGATTAACCAGTGCTATATGGAGTCAAATAAAAGCACATTCATTTAACATCTACTCTGTAACTCATCCTCAGATGAATGGGCCACCGGCCACCCTCATTCACAAAAATTATGCACTGAACCTTAAAGCCTTAATCCTACATGAGGTAGGCCCATTTTTTGTACTTCATCGTGGAAAAACTGCGGTAGGTGGTTTTGATTCATGGTCTATTTCCAAACCATACTCTGTAACTTGCAGGTCCTTAAAATACATTCGTTATATGCTATTGTGTGACCTAGATTTGAATGCCTATGCAGGCGAGGACATGGTTATAGGTATGATAACATATTGATCACCTCTAAGGAAGGTGAATTACTACAGCTATTTCTATTTATCAATTTTAGGTAATTTATTACATTGGCAGTTGGCTACATATTCCAAAGTTCATATATAGATTTTTGAAGATAGATGAAGGTATAATAGTGATTTTTTTTCTTTGTTAAAACGCTTATTTTGCTAAGTCTAACAAGACATGGAATTTGTTATATCGAATATGGTCAATAAGGAAATAATATTTTCTATCAGAACCTTACAGAGGTCAACTTGGTAAGACAAATATCAACCGAAGCATATGACTAAAATTAAAATGTAAAGAGTGCACCTAAAAGTCTGCAATACCTATCCCTTCTTTGGCTCATTGCCGGCGTGATAGAAATATAACGATGTTCCAAAAGAGAAGGAAGAACACTTTCAATGTAATCAAATTGGCCTTTGCGTTTGCTGCAGTCAACTCGAACCGGTTCTCTCGAGGATAGTTCTTCTGGTAAATCTTTCACAACATTTACAAATCCTTTTGTCTGTTGAATGAAGTAGTCAACATCAAACACATCTGCAAAACCACTGGATTGAAGCTTACATCAAATTGGTTCTGGCATAGAACAACTAAACATAACCATTCATTCTAGATTCTAATTTTCCATGTAAAGCAAGATTGATGCTTACACCACAAAAACCAACCACCATAATTCATTGTAAACCACTCAATCTCGTCCACCAAAACTAAAAAAACTAGAGATAGAGAAGGGGGCGGGGGGGGGGCGTAGTCAACGCGAAGTACCTTGATTCATTCCAATACGCAGCAACCTCAAATTTCGGTAAAACCAGAGTAGCATTTAACAAACGAGCAATGCCCACACCATCGCAAAACTACAATCACCAAAAAAAAAAAAGGAAAAAAAGTAATGAAGCAAAACAATAAAACAAAAAGATATGTACTAATAATAATTTAATAGTTAAAATGAGTCAAGAATTAATAATAATAAAAAAAAAAAAACAAACTTGACAAACAAAGCTAACATATGGCACAATGGTATCGAGATTAATAACATTCATTGACAACAGTTATGATCAATGGGCCTTTTGTTGTTGAATGTGCAGTTGTCCACTGCATTGGTCTTCATAACTAGACAATCATGCAATCTTCAGTCATCGTTTGATGAAATGCACAACCAAAAGCTTAAAGATTCAAACTTTCTTAAAAATGAAAGCAAGATAGGGACAAGTTGAAAAAAAAAAAATCTCATCCTAAGACTTACATCTCTTCTCATCTGATTAAGCCCTCCATAGCAATCCACTCGAATATATCCATTACTCTCCGCTGGAAGAGCTGCAGCATTTCAACAAAAACCAATGCAGCAGTCTGCAATGAAACCAGTTAAAAAGAAGATTCAGGCTAAACAAAAAAAAAAAACAAAAACTCAATGTGAATCATACATTAACGCAGATGGATTAGATCTGACACACTCCTGATCAGATCAGATCAGATCATATCTCTAGAACCAAAACCCTAACCCTAAACCTAGATCTAAGGAAAAAAAAAAAAAAAAAAAGCAACAAGACAAAACAAAACACTTGCTAACCTGTTAAAGAATCGCTGTTCCACCATTTGCAAGGTCTCCATTCCACGGTCCTTGTTGCGCTCCATATATCCGGTTTCAAGCGCGAAAAGTAGCTGTTTCAAGCAAAATTCGAAGTTTATGACAAGGAATTCAAACAATTTTAAGATTAGCGATGTAAAAGAGCAGAAGACGAAGAAGAAGAGTCAATAGATGTTATAGATATCGTTCTACTACATACCTGAGAGAATTGGGAGGGAGGGATTTCAGAGAGAATGGCGTTGGAGGAGAGATGGCGATCAATGCCAAGAGAAGAGAGGTCACGACGAGAAGAATGCTCAAGGTAGAGGGCTTTATGGAGAAGATCTTCAATGAAATCGAATTCATCATCCGTATCATGAATTAGGGTTTGGTTTTGGAGAAGAAGATGATCTTAGATTTACATCTAGACTAGAGTAGGGTTTTTTTTTCTTTTTGGGAGGGGCTTGTGGGGATTTGACACGGGTGGGAATGGATTCGTCTCCTCTAAATGGATCTGGATTGAATCCAATTAAGATCCGAGTGACCTCAGACGTGAGTTCAGCCCCGAAGCGCGGAGCGAAAGCGCCAAAACATTAAATTTTAAAATAATTTTATGTCCAGAGTGCCTATTCACTATAGTTTTTATGGACTTATAAACAATTACGCAGAAATATATCTTATCTATATATTAAAATATAAAAAATAAAAAAAAATAACTTTGTAATTTAATAATATAAAATAAACAATAATTAATAAATCAGAAGAAGATTTTTCATTCAAAAGATAAATGTTAAGCTTACGAAAAAAGAAAATACATAAAAAACTAAAAATTCTGCACGGTTCGCTCCATATTTAGTCGAACCGCTTTCTAAAGATGGATTCACCCCAAAAATGCCAATTCGCATTTAAATAACGGAATAAAGAAGGCTGAGAGGAGATTCTAAGCACTAAGGTTCACATACTCTCAAAATAAGATTTAGGGCTTCTTTGTTTGTATAATGCCGTAGAAGAATGAAACCGTTTCTTATTTTGCATTGAAAAAAATGGGGATTTTGCACTTGAATTACAGAAAAGATAAACGGGCTCTGTAAATTATGAATTTGGATTTTGACTTAAAAGAACTCCAAAGTGGATCCTACTTGACATCAAACTCAAATCTAGGCATCCAACATAGAGGGCGCACATTTTTATTTCTGAGCAGAGCAGATCCATCCTCCAAGAACGAAACGGTTCGAAAAAATGAAGAGGCTGACTGGTCCAACGGGCTTGTGATCCTAGGCCTCCATTCAGCTCACCTGACTCGCCTGGATGGACTCAAATTTGGGTCGCACTCAGGCCCATTGCAGCCTGTTTTTACATCCCCTCATCCTCCTTAGGTCTACTGCCCTTATTGTGGGTCCCACACACCTTCACCGGACCATCTTAATGCCTCAACAAATAATTAGTATATACATACAGGCATATTCATAATCCCCTTCCATGGGGTAGATCTCTCGACCCCCTATTTTGCCAGAGCGTTTTTTCATAAAAACATTTAGTTATCATGTCAAATAAAGTTGGTAATCCATCTGATTCATTGACCCAGATGACATGCATCAAAACAAGACTCAAAACCTATATAAAGTGGTGTATCTCATATGGTCGGGTACATGGATGTGTGAGTGAAAATGCTTCCATTATAGTCCACAGGGCAGAAAAAAAGAAAAAAGAAAAAAGAAAAACCCGCGCGAAGTCATGTAGGGTAGGGCCGTAGACCTGACCTGGGGAGAGTTCATAACATTTTGAAGGGTTAGGGGAATCCCCTATGAAGGGCTGGAGTGCAGATCGGATTAAGTTTGATATCATCAGTTACTTCAATATTTTAAAATTTGTATTAAGACAAAACTCAAGTCTCAAACTAACAACCTCAACACTCTCACCATTTTAAGCCTCCAAAACCCAACTAGTTTAAGAGGATTTCATGCATGATATTCAGTTAAAAAATTTGCAAATTGGCCAGCAGGACAGGTTAGGGAAGCCAAAAACCAAAAGGAACTTGAATCAAAATCCATAGACCTTCCATATCCCACCATGAAACCAGCTAGGGGTGAGGATGGCATGGTTCACCTAGTTAATCCAAACCACTGCTTTCCTATCCTTGAGATTGTAATGCTCAAATCATACGTAAAATGAAAGATCTAACTGACAACACACTCATAATTGAGTTGTGTTGGCACTTTAGTGTCTTCAAGTTGGAAGTATCGCTTCAGGCAACTTCGCATAAAGAAAAAAAAGACCAAACTGAAGACGCACTATTTTGGAAGTCTTCTCTATACTTTTTTTTTTTTCTTTTTTATAATTGTTTTTTTGTTGTCAATTATGTGGCCAAAATGTCATTAAAGAACTAGCTAAAAACTATTTATTAAGACTATTTACTAATTACAACGTTTCGGTTTCTGTGACTCTGACTGTACAAGATTTTAGTCCAATTAGAATTAATATATCACGGTTATATCATGAAAAATTAATTTAGACATATTTTTACATGTGCCTGATCCAATGGTTAATATTGTTTTGAGTGACCTGTGATTTGGGTTGTTTATTATGGTTTGGATCCTTATTACGTCGGCCCCATTGCATGAAAGTTTTGATTAATATGTGATTGAATCATATCTTTCAAGATTTTCCAAATGAAACGATGGATGTACCCGATGGTGATTCTTCATTGAATGGCCGGAATTATGAAATTACGAACAACACTTACATTGGTAAAACATAGGCTGGCACATATTTTAGAAATGAACCAAACTTGTAATCACTAAATTTATTCAACCTTACTAGACCACATGGTGTGGTTAACTTCACGTATTCATTCAACCTTCTATAAAAACTCCTCTGTTTTTTTTGTTAGCCCGGCCAGGATGGTTGGGACCATGAGAGATCTCACATGGGAAAAGGGAGCCCGCCCACACAGGAGAGAGAGCCCCACACATGTGGAAAGAGATCCCATGACCCACATATATAGGAAGAGAGCCCATAGAGCTCACACACCTGGGAAGAGGGTAACATACCTATAGATCAAACCCTTGGCAGCTAGGTGAGAGAAGGGATTGCTAACTAACTGAGCAAACCCCGATTCTTTTTCCGTAAATACTCAGATTCATTGGACATCAATAATTAGTCTCATCGAAGGCTTTGAAGTGAAAGATCAAAGTATAAACATCCGTTTGCTTAGCTTAACCTTCCATTTCATGGTATTAGAGCAAACGATGGGCACTGTCCAATGAATCTAATATTTTGTAGAGGTCTAATCTCAAATGTTGTTTTGCATATGATAGCAGGGCTAGCTAGCCTTTGCTGTTACACGATTTTTTTTAAGGGGAATAAAATCCTTCAAAGGATCAGGCGTCTTTAAAATCACATCAGAGCCGGAATATTTTCTTTGTTGTGGCATACACAAGA
Source organism: Persea americana (assembly GCA_029852735.1). Lineage (NCBI taxonomy): Eukaryota > Viridiplantae > Streptophyta > Magnoliopsida > Laurales > Lauraceae > Persea > Persea americana. The sequence goes on from CM056819.1 coordinate 51,008,595, forward strand.
AAGAGATTCCTAATAAAGACCTTGGCCCCTGACACATCAAATGTGGTTTTGTTGGAAAGGTGTTGGGGACTATTTAAGAAAGCATGTCAATTTTGTCTCTTCAAAGATAAAGAAGTCTTGCTTGGATTGCCAATGGAGCACTAAGAGGACCTAATTATTTTGTATTTGAAACGCAGTCTTATTTAATGGCTATGATTGTCTTGTATGAACACAACACAACACAAAAATAAAGTTAAAAATGTCTGAAACCGAAAGATGTGCATTCCAATCTCAGTAACAGAAATCTACTCAGCAATTTGTGGATGTCTTTGTTATGTATCGCAAACCTGACATATTCAGAACAACAGCCTTTTGAAACTAAATTGAAGTTAGTGAATAAATAAAAGTCTAAATAAGTAAGTTCTGGTGCAATCAACAATACCTAGGTGCACTTACTAGGATTGATCATGGGGTGGGATTGGGCTAGTGAAAACCTGAGTTTTGAATAGATCTGAAGGGCCCAAACCAGGTTAAACACTAGACCCAAGCCTGGCCCTTATACAGCCTTGTTGGATAGGCATGCCGTTATCCATAGAGAAGACCATCAAATGGAATATATGGGCAGAGACACCAGTTTCTCAAATTAAGCATGTTTTAAAATATGATTACGAAGTCTTTGCCATGGGCTTGTCTTTGTTTGTGTGGGCTTTTCTTTGCTTGAAAAGTTAGCTGTGGGATCATTTGTCTCTTGTAGGCTGTACTGGATCATTTTTCTGCTTTACTTTCTTCCTCTAACTGATCTCCTCATCAATCCTATTGTAACGCGTAGTTTTGTGTTTCTGTACTTTAGTATTTGTAATTCTCATAATGATGGAAGTGAACCCTTCTTAACTAAAATCAATACTACTTTATAACAAGTTCAAATATCATTATAACATGCTAAAATCTGCCAATCCAATGGTAGCTTAGTAGCAAGGCACCACCCATCCAGAAAAACAACCAAGAACAATTCCTAATCGTAACTCTAATGATAAAGAACTTGGGTAGGTTGCAAGTCCGGTGTGTTAACATTTACCAAAGCCAAAATAATAATGAATAAAATGCTAGATTTTAGATACTGATGGATCAGTTGGAAATTTTGATATATATGCCAATTATATGTTGACCTTAAAAACAGAGGAGAGGAAAGAGGAAAAAAGAAAAAGTGAAGCGACCCTCGGGGCATAAGGTTGCAGACCTAACTTTAAGGTTGCAGCCATGGTTGGATTTCTTGGATTCTCCATCAATTGGCCCCGACTGCATTTTTATATAGTAAATGAGCAATGAATCAGAAAGTGATTAGCAAAATAAGGTCAACATGTATTAGTTTATCTTTCCAAAGGTTGCCGGTGATATGTAAACACAGGTTATAGCACCCACGTCTTTATCTACCTTTTGTATAAGCTTTTTCAAAAAGGCCGCGTGCTAATGCACCATGTTAGCTTGTCTTGTACTCGTATAGTAGTGTTCCTTTTTTTCTTATGGACATGTGTGGACTGGTGATTGGACCTTGCAAAGTCTTCTATACCTAAAGTAGAGCATGCCTAAGACGACAATAGCAACCACTAAGTTTTGGTTTTTTTTTTTTTGGTCTAATTCACCTGTACTAGAAATGAAAGGGATATAATAATTTTATAAATGCTTTTGGTGTTATAATTGGAATTTGACTGATCATCATGTGACACTTGTCAGCTCCAGATTGGTCAGACTTTCGATGGTCAATAGTACTCGGTCGCCCTATGATCGATTGGCTAGATAAACATAAGAAAGAGCTCCAAGGATTACGAATTATCATTTAATTTTACTTATTCATTGATCTTGAAGAAAAGTTGAAGGTAATATAGACAGAGGCTTGACAAAAATTTGATGAGAGAAACGATGTTTTTCATGTGAGATGTGAAAAACTAGAGTCTTTTTAGTGAGAACTTTGTGTCTTTTGACTTCTATTTATATCTCCTCTTAATGGTTGTTCTGTTTGTTTATAGTTTACACACATGCACACACAAGAAGTTAAGACCTCTGTTTCATTTACAACACTAGAACTGGAAGTGCTATGAGTAGGGTTTATGTCTAGTTTATGAAATATTGCTCACAAAGTCTAAGGTTGTGTTAATGAATAATGATAATCAATTAAAGAAGGCCAGGAAGTTGACATTCTTTCTGGGACTCTACTCCAAGTCATAGTCCACAATTTGTTGATTCAAACATCCGTGCGCCTTCCATTGATTTAACATTGTGACATCATTCTTGTAAGATGCAGATGTGCAACTGTGATTTCAGAGGCCAACTAATGAGAATTTTGCACGCATGACCTACAAACTAATCCATATCCATATTTTGATGGACATGTCATCCTTTGGTTTTTGTAATGGAATTTTCTGGCCCATTAGACATCAATTGAGCTTATAAAATGTTACTCCAAGACGAATAGGAGGGGAAGGCATTCCAAGTTTTCTCCAAATGATTTGTTAATTTTTTGTATTGATTATACACTCAATTAAGCATAGAAACCATCTTTATCATCTAATCATAACCATCCATTATCATCAATCTGTCCACTTGGAAGGTTACCTATTAAAGGGGCCATGGCCATATAATCGCTGCAATCAAATGACCCTTTATGTTTGGTTGATTTAAATTTTGTGGATTACCACCCACGACTTGCAATGATCATCCAAAAGCGGGTTATTGATAGGCAGTGCATATTGTTAGACAATGTAAACTTTTGATTTTGCTTCTTCTTCTATTTTTTTTTCAGTAGTTTAGTTTGCATTTTCCTTTCTCTTCTAGTTGCTGGGTGTTATCTTATAGTTATATATTTGACTTAATGAAAGTTCAACTCTCAGAAAAAAGAAAAATTAGGTGCCCAACGCCACGACTTACATTTGAAACTAGCGCTGTTATCATAATTGAAGCCTTTTCATATTCGATGCAATCAATTACATAATCCTTTCTAGAAGTTACATATTTAAATAATAATTCGTTGGCATCAAAGATTAGCATAAGATCAGACTTAATTAGATTTTAGATTAGATTAAATGCGATTAGATTTCCTATTTTATTGTACTCTATACACAAGTCTTGTAATTCTACATTCATGTCCAAACAGGAAGGGCCTTCAACAACCTTAGGAGGTCTCTAGACCTTTTCAATTCAACTGCAAATGATTCTTTGAGAGTTAGAATGTATATCTCTTCCTAACTCATAATAGGACAAAAATGTGTGGTTCATATGGCCAAGAATACCTACGTGGTAGTGGCTTACAGAAGCCCTAAAAGGATATTCCCAAAAGGGCCAATGTTCTTCAAGTTAGAATAGAAAATCTTAGTGGAAATACGTCACAAAGCTAAAGGTGACGTAGAGAGTCACCACCCAATAACGCCTACCTACTAAAACATGGTTTCCCAGCTTATAAACAGAAGCAAAGCTGAATCTAGTTTTGGAAAGAGAAACTAGATTACAGAGAGCCTGATTGAGGTTTGCAAAGAAAAAGTATTGAAGGCAAAGCCTTACAAGCTGCAACCATTTTAAATGAAATGGGGTGCATTTTTAACCTATCAATGGGCCACCAATAGCCATAGATAGAGCAGTGTCCCTGTAATTTTTAAGATGATCAATTGAACTTTAATTAAGTCTCATACTTCATCATCATCAAATCCTGGAGTACTTGATTGAGCCCAAAAAAGATTATTCCCAGTTGGAAGGAGAATCAATCTTGGTAGGACTTGCTAATCTGTTGATGATGATGAATGACCGAACAGGCACGCGATGTCGCTCTGCAATACGACATACCATAACCTCAAATGACACTGGGACAGGCCAGTGGCATAGAATCTTCCCTGTTGACAAAGAGGGTTGTTTTCAGGCACTGGACTTTGCACCATGATAACAACAACCATTGTGGTGACCATCCACCTAAACCTACTGCTAAACCCTTAGGTTTGCTTTGTACTTAGCACCTTACTATTCAATGATCTCCACTGGTTTTGTTCATTTGGATTAAATTTGAAGGAACAAAACTGTCCCTTGTGATGTTGGAGACTGGAGACAAAATGGGTCTCAATTAGAAGTCATAGTTAGGGGATTTAAGTTTTCTTGGAACAAATGGAGCTACTATTAATCTATAATTAGAAACTGCATTACCTGAACTACTGCTCATCAAATGAACTATAAACACCTGGTTTAGGGAAACACTTTTCCTTTCCTTAGTTCAGACTCAAGAACAAAACGAGAGATCAATTTAATAAAGTTCATCAATAATCAACTTCACATTTGATGAACTTCAATTACCATTATCCTTTTGAAAGTACTTAAATTTAGACATTTCTGAGGCATTCTAAGATTTTCTAACAAGAGCAAGAAAAGGTCATCATTTACAGCCTCAATTCCTCCACTTAAACAGTATCCCTTTCGTCATATTTGCGATGTACGGGCCTTAAAAGCTGAGGCACTTCTCAAAAATATAGCCACTTGAATACCCTGATGAAGGCCTGCTTTATGAAATACAAATAACATTTTTTTTTTTTTGTCTTTTTAAGTAACATGATTTGACCTTATGGTTGCAAATCCAACATGACATGCTGCAGAAGTCTACTAAATATTTGCATTCTTTCTTTTTCTTTCTTTCCTTTTTTTTTTTTTTTCTCCTTTGTGGAAGCCACACTGGCTGGGAGTGGTGAATTTAACCTGGATGGGCAGAGCTTCAGAACCCCATTCTCCCTGTGGGAGTGTCCCTACCACTATGTTATGCGTGGACTCTCTACCTAGGCATTTCATAAGTGAAGATACAAAACTTTCACTGATTGACACTTTGTAATTATCTCCAACCTCAAGACCACCAATGCACATCTTCTTCCACCCAATGGGCCAACATATCCCCTACATTCGTGGCCTTTGCTCCTAGACCACCGTATCTATTTGACACAACTTTCCACAAGTCTTACAGAAGTCATCATTCCCACATTCATATCCTCCAAATAGGCGCATCACGCTTACTTGGATTGCTCTTTGTTGTACAGTATCCATCCTTGAGTTTGCTTGTACTTTTCAGTTCTAACCAACTCAGGTTAATTCTTTATTGGGGGCTGATCAATGGGCCCTAGCTACTTGTTTAGAATGGCACAGCAAATTTATGTATTTATCAGAACCTTCTAATACTTCAAATTTGTGCAACCATAAAATTTGTCGGCACTCTTTGTCAACTTCAAATGATAAGCAAAGATGGCTGAGAATAAGTCTTCCACGTTCTGATATTAGTGACTAGATAAGAAGGACCTGAGTTTAGAACAGCCATGCTAACTCAGGGCACATGGATTGAACCATCAAACGATCTATACAGGAGAACCAAATTCATTCAGAAGAGAAATATTCTGATCTCCAAGTTTCCTATTCTATAATAACTGACAAAATAACCTAGACTATATCTATCAAGACCCTTTGATATGCATTATTCTGTCATTTACTAACGGCTTGAGCATTGTTGTTTGATGTGTTTCCGTCAACATGGAAGTTCCATACGTGAGTGGGGCTGTCAAAACCCTTTGACATACATTGTTTTGTCGTTCACTAACTATTCGAGTTTTTGGTGTTTCTAGTCATTAACAATATCAATCTCAGACATCATACCAATCATCAAAGAGGGCTAGGATTGCTATGAAATGAACCGCACTATATAATCCCTATATGCGCTAAATAACTACTAAGAGAGAACTGCTGAATCATGTGAAAAATAATTATTTGATATGGCTGATTATGAAAGGGAAAAAAATGCAATTGTTGTCCACCCACATTGTATATTTCTGTGTGTTTATACAAAAACAAGCATCTCACACTATATAAAACCATACACGAGTCTTGTAAACCAATCAAAACGGTCCAAACAATGGCACCTAACTGTGGATGAGAGAATTCTAAGCATCAGAAAATGTTGGGAGGTCATGTGTTTACTGTCGTTTAACTGGCATATTTCAATAACAAAAAAAAAAAAAAAAAAAAAGTGGCATATTTATTCAGTCTCACTCCATCCATAATGGGGCACAAAATTTCAACGGCCCAGATTGAATTGGCATGCAAATATGCCTTGCTTACACCACCCTCGACAAATTGTCATTACTTTGTGGAAAGGTCCATCCTCATGAACCCACAATCCTAACCCTAACCCTTCATGGTCCCTTCCTCCTTATAATTATTGCCCACGACCTTAGTGGAAAAATGCAGTATGCATATTCTATTGTCCCCCCTTTATAATTTAAATCTGCCTCTACACATACGTCATCACTAACGGATAAAACCTCTTTAAATTCTCACCCCACCAAAGAAAAAAAAGAGCCTAAAATCCATATCCCCCTGATCCAATTCCCAAGGCACCATGACTGAAGAAGGGTCTGAAAGCTCAGTTGCCACCTCTTCTTCTACACCAAACTGGAAGGATCTCAGTTCAAATTCTCTTCCCACTTGGGCTAACATGAATCCATGGAATCCCACAAATCAAAACTCAAACTCCTCTTGTGAGGAGGATATCTCAATCTCTAACTCTTTCACCAATGCATCCAACCGCTCGAGCCTAAGCATCGATAACTCATCGCGTGAACTAGTTGAGTCCTCATCAGTGGCGACAGAATTATCAGGAGAACCTGCAGGGGAGAATCATCTTTGGAGCCAGGTTCTGCTGTAAGTTTCACCTGCACCTAAGTTGGTTTCATGAATGGTTAGGTCTAGTGATGGAAGAATCTAATGCGAAAAAGAAAAAGAAAAGAAAAGGAATCTCATTTAGAGACGGGGTCATAGCCTTATAGGTGATAGGACTTTGATAGTACACAAAGTAAAAAAAAATATCTGAAAATCAAAGTTTAATTGGTCGACTAAAAGGTCAAGTTTATGGATTTGCTTTTCCCCCTCAACTGATGGGCTCATTTTGTTTTCTGTACGGACTGGTGTTATCTTTTGAACTACTCTCATATAGCTTATTGTCTTTCTTCACAAAACAATTCATGCTGAAACCTATCAATTTTGTGCTTTTGAATTTGGGTTATCTGTAATCTGATAAAGGAATGAAGCTCAGAAAATGGGGGGGAATAATAAGCATTTGGTTAATTGTGCAGGAGTGTTGGAACCGGTGAAGACTTGCGCGAAAGCCATGATGTTGGGGAGAACTTCCTCCAAGCGCTATCTTCGAAACATCTCTCGACAGAGTTGTTCGATCCCGCTTATGATTACTTGAAGAAATTGGACAACAGTTGGGAATTCACGAACCAAACATCTTACATAGAGAAGCAGTTGAACAACTTTGATGGGAGCTTGATAGAACCTAAAAGGCTGCCCAACTCATCTGATTTAGTTAGTAACTGGTCAATCGCACCGCCAAACCCACAACTTGATAATCAAATCACTCCGAAGATGCGCACACTCTCTTTAAACTCTTGTATCGATCGGTGCTTGGACTCGAGTCTCTCACAAATGAAGCAAGAGCCACATCATCTTTCATCTTACTCCAACACTGGAGGATTAGGACACATGAATTCAGGTTATTTTCCATGTTATGAACATCATCTGAAGGGGGAGCTCCAACATCAAGACATGGAAGCTTCTGAATCTCCATTTCTGAAGGCATCTAATGGTAATTGTGGTGGATATCAACTGGGTGTTAACCACTCAGTCATAAGAGACACCAAGGGTTACTATGACATGCAAGATGCGTCTTGGGCTAATTCAAGAGCTTTCACAGACCTCATCTCTTTTGGTGGTCGTTTGAATCAACCATTGGTGGAACTCCAGGCCTCCAAGCCTTGTCTGGAAGGCTCAAATTCTCCAGACAGTATGAAACAAGGGGATGAGTCTACTTCAACAGTAAGAAAAATCAACTTTTGTTTCATTTTGTTTTATGGGGTAATGTTGTAAAAGAATTCTATTTGGATCTGCCCTTTTCTCTTTAGGATTTTATTGTCATGGTCTAATTATTGTTCTCTTTGAATGAAACAGTACTTTAAGCATCTTATGGACTCAAGTTTTATGCATGCAGATAAGAGGTAATGGGAGAGGAACAGGAATTACAAGTGAATCAAAGAAAAAGCGATCTGAATCTACTTCAGATAATGTCCCTAAAAAGCCTAAGCATGAGAGTTCAGCAGTGTCATCGTCAAAGGTAAGAGGATTCAAAGTAATGGCCATTTAAGAAAACTTTTTATCCAATAACAAGAGAGTTTAACTAATGGATAATCACTTTGGAAAATAAGCTTTGTTTACGATCTGGGGTCCAAGGAGTATCTATTGTATGAGTACCGAGTTCAAGACTTCGATTACAACTACATAAGATTATGATTTGTTTTAACAAGAAAAAAAAAAAGAACCAAAACTCAAACCCTTTACTCATTTCTTGAATCATGAAATTACAGATACAGGCTCCCAAAGTCAAGTTAGGAGATAGGATCACTGCCTTACAGCAAATTGTGTCACCTTTTGGAAAGGTAAATACTTACATTCACATGTATACCAGATATGAAAGCACACACTTGGCCAGTTTGCCTTATCACAATAGTTATACTGTGGAATTTATACTTTTGAACCCCACTTCTGATGTTCTTAATGGTGAAGATTGCTCATATAGTCCGGAGATATTCAGGCACATTACCTATAATGTGGGGAGGTCCAAGTCCATTGGCTTGCCTCCCATGTTGGGCCCCATTGTTTGGATCTGCTTGATCCCATCGTGATTGTGTAAGGTTAAGCGACCTCATGGTTTTAGTTACATTTGACCTCATATGGTTTTAGTTACATTTGCAGAATTCTTTGTGATAGCTATTGATACTATGTTGATTATTTATGCATATGTAATTTCAATTCATGGGTTTTATTTTCTTCCAGACAGATACTGCATCTGTGCTTCTAGAAGCAATTGGCTATATAAAGTTTTTACATGAACAAGTGCAGGTATATCATTCACCTTCAACCTACTTTTTTCACTAGTAATACTTACAAGTACCAACTATGTAACAATGGCCGCTACTGTTACTACGAACAAAGAACCAACAGTATAATTAGCATGTCCTTGTTGTTGCTGTTAATGTAGTAGTGATACCAATAATAGCAACGACTACAACAGCAATACTGACAATTCCCAAGGAAGATAGTGCAATAAGATTATAATAGATATAAGTGATGATGATGAAATAATTGCAGTGGCAACGGCAGAAAAGAATGATAAACCAATAACACCACAATATCATGATGGTGACAGTAATGGTAACAAACCAAGCACAACAAAAAGTAGTAGGAGCAATATGAGTGAGAGAGAGAGAAAGTGCTGTTTGGGGGCCTAATATATCTAGTCATTAGCTTTATATCATCTTTCAGTGTATAATGATAGCTTTTAATTCTTGAACAAATCCACATGCAGCTTCTTAGCAATCCATACATGAAGTTGGGTGCCAACAGGGTAAGGCTAAAATCTTGTATATCTTCATTACCATCATCAAAACTTGAAGACGGTACTTTTTCACTATTTGGGTTGATGTCGTTTTGCCTGAAATTGGGAATGTTGGGTTCTTTTTAGGATCATCCTCAATGGGGCAGTCTGGAGAGGAAGGACAAATCAGAAGCAAAGCATGACTTGAAGAGCAGAGGACTTTGTTTGGTTCCCATTTCATGTACTCCGCGAGTGTACCGGGAGAACACAGGATCAGATTATTGGTCACCCACATATAGAGGATGCTTGTATAGATGATAAAACCCAGGACTTTCTTTCTTGTCATCATTTCATGTATCTGCTACTGTTGCAGACATACATGATGAACAATAAACACTGCCAGTAAAATGGATAGAGCATCATAAAGAAGGTATTGTTCACAAGAAAAATACATTTGAGGAGTTGTTTGCTCTCTCTCTCTCTCTCTCTCTCTCTCTCTCTCTCTCTCTCTCTCTCTCTCTCTCTCTCTCTCTCTCTCTCTGTTTTGCCTAATTGATCTGTATAAGTACACAGAAAAGGAGGTATCTCTCACATCTTGATTCTATCAACTTTGTTGTGGATTGCAAAATGGATAAGCACTTGGTACATACATTTTTTTTTTTGGTTAATCTTTTATGGAATGATTCCTGTACCTTTGTGGAATCCTCCAAAGAGAGAAACCGACAGTGTGGATTCCTCGAAATATTATGTCTTGTCTTTATATTTCTACGTGCCATGCGCACGTGCATCACTGTGTAGTCCTGCTGCAATGGGTCTCCACTCTCCACATTCAGAGGACTGTTCTCCTCTTTGATTTCCAAGCAAGAATTTCTCTTCCAAATTATAAAATTGGACTTTGAAATCTAGTTAATTATCTAAAAATAATCAGATTTATTAGATATCGGTAGTTATATAATCTAAGACAATGAAATTGATGACTAACCGATAAAAGGTGAAGTAAATATTTTAACTTTCCCATCTATTTCCTCGAATTAGAAGGTTACGAAGATCCATTAATTGAACCTGAGTTTTTAATATGGGGAACCAAAAGGCTGGTTACATCTGGTGAGGTTATTGAGTCCCAACAACCCATCTGCAAAAAATTCCAATCCCATGCAAGAGCCATATACATACAATAACTCACTGTCACAAATATTGCCATGATTTCAAAATTCTCATGATATTCTAATAACGACAATGTAAAATGACTTTAATCTGATATTTTTATGTGATTTTACAATTTATCTTCAAAAACTTCCAAATCAGACTTTTTAAGTTGCATTATTTTGATGAATTGCAAAGTATATTTTTATTTCTTCCTTTTACAACAAGATTTTCCTGAACATATATGTCCCAAGAAAATCCCCAGTGAGATTTGTGATTGTCACCGTATACAATGTTTTATGCATGAATTCTATACACATCTATGTATGTAGGTACATTATAACGCTAAGGCCCTTTGTGACAAACTTAAAGTGATGTATAGTATTCACATATCAACATCATACCCTTTTGAGGTGCAGGAAGCAAGCACAGATCAGCGTTTACACTGTGTGAATGTGTTGGGTCTAGATCTGAATCTGGGTCCAGTTCCAGATATCTACGCACCCAATTGATACATGCGTAGATATATATAAGAATACAACGTATTACATATTAAATATAACAATAAAACATAATTATAATAGATTTACATTTTTTACTTTGGTGCATAAGTATAAAATTACTGGGGTCTATATCTGGGTTTGGGTCCACCCTGTTTACATGCCTAACAAAAACATTTCCACTCAAAGGCACATTGTGTAGCCTCTTTTTTTTTTTTTTTTTTATTGAAAAAAGTGATGATTGTGTAAATAGTTTTCCACGCTGCAGCAAAATCTGTGCTTGGTGTGGGCTCTTTTCCTTGCGGATTCTTGGGAAAATAAATTCATATTAGGGGTAGGGGTAGGGGTAGGGGTAGGGGTCGGGTTTTTTTTCTTTTTTCTTTTTTTTTTTTTTTTTTGCCAGGAAGTGAAAAAACTTTGTGGAATTGGTTTTCTACCGCATGTGTGTAAAAAGAGGATTCTATGATAGAGAGGAATCTTATTTTTTATGAAGTTTTTTCATGCAGCCCATTGCTCCATTGCTTAGTGCAACATATGTTTTTGACATAAAAGAATAAAAAATAAAATGATTTTCTCGAAAAAGAAGATTTCCTTCCTACAGGAGCAGAAATGCAAGAATATTCCTCTCTCTCTCGTAGATTTAGAAATCCACAAAGGTAAATCTTCTTGCTGCGTGAACAAATCCTCACAGCAATAATATTGGAAGCTTTATAATCATCGCAATAGGAAAGAAGATGAAAGTGAATTAGAATTGAATGGATCTCAACCATCAGCCTCATCATCTAAAGCAAAAGCAAATTAAACTGTGGCAGTGCTGACGTCTATGAAATTCAGTGCAAAGTACAAATGATATAAAAGAAAACGTTGGATTGAATCAGTGGAAGAGGTTTAATGCTTTTCGAAGTGGCCACTGACGCTAGCTGACGATCTCTGAAGCTCCTCGCCTTCGCATTTCTAGAAGCACATGAAATGAAGTGAAGGTAGAAAATAAATGAAATGCAGAGAGGGTCAAAGAGGAGATGAGCAAAAAGTGCAAAGCCAAGGTGGTGGGGTGCTGCACTAAGGCCTTGGGTGTTCTTTCCAATGAAAGCTATGGAGACTCTCTTTAGGCAGGATGGCAGGCACTGTGCTTTGGTCCAGGAAATGTTGATTGCTATGAGATCTATGATCTTGGAGACACAGCAGGAGAGAGGCCTTCGTCCAATGGAGACCACAGAGGACAGGGAACAATAGGATTTTCTGTCTAGTAATTGAACACCCAACAAAAACTTAAAAGAGAAAAACTTTGAATGAGATCTACCAATTTCATAGGTGCACTGAGGGCACATTTGATAACAGGTGATGAATTCATGAATTGAGGATTCTCCTTGTTGGCGCTAAATATGGATTTCTCACCGAAGATTTGTATAGCTAAGGATTTTACATCGATATGTACAAGTATCAATGTGCATAGATGAGAAAAAATAATATCAATGCATAAATCCACAAAACTGAGGGTTTTCAGATCCTATTGGAGCAGTCAAAGCTAAAAAACTTATAAAAAATGACGGTTCCACTGGCCCAAATCCTCAAGGATCTATAAATTGTTAAACATGGGTTTTTCAAATCCTTAAAAGAAAATAGATGAGGAATCCCTAAGGATTTGATTGCCAATTGTGACCTTAGAAAATTATATTGTTTTATGTATCATTAAGACCCCAAAATTCGGAAATAAAGTTTTAGAGAAAAGATTGCACACTGCCTTAGGAGACCTAGGGATGGCGGCGTTCGGTTCCGGGTTGAATCATGTCAAATTCAGATCCAAATAATAATAATAATGTCATTGGTTTCTGGTCCAGGTCCAACCCAGCTAGTTGGGCCTTCATGTTAAGATCCGCATCCAAACCCAAGGAAGTAATCAAATTCAGATCGGAGTGCGGGTCGGATTTCAGGTCCAATTTGGGTCTTATAAAGAGAGGAAGAAAAGCAGAGAGAAAATCATTATCATCAAATAGGAGATAGAGTATTATATACTGAGTAACTCTCACGCTATAATGAGAATAAGGGGGAAACTCATTGGATCCATATCCAATGCCAACAGCCTAAATATTAGAGTCGTCCTTCCTTTCTCTTACTGTAGCGTGAGAGTTACACTCATTGGAGCATTTCCCTTATATATTTGTATTTAAAAAAAATTTTAACCCTCAATCCAACGGTCCAATCCATTCAAATTGTAATGAATCTTTTGAGATTTTTTTCTTTTTTTTCTTTTTTTTTTTCGGTATTCTTATGGAAAATCCACTAACCCTATCCTATCCTCCCATATGCTTCTTAATTAATAGTCCTGTTTCAGCTTAAATAGCTAGGCAAGAGATATCTCTATGATAAGTGTTAATGGCACCACCTGATGTTGCTTTGCTGTAGATTACTTGAAACTTTTCCCTTTGATAAATTCTCCAATTAAAGAATCCTACTCACCGCGGGTCAAGCCAGCTTTTCCAGACTGTAACCCAGCCCTGGAAGACCATTCTGGGGCCGATTATAGTCGAGTTGGGTCTGGTCTGGCCCAAGTTCTAGTGGGCCCAATTCGGGTGGACTGAAGTCCGCTATTAATGGATAGTTTGGTTCAGTTGGACCCTTTTTTGTGGGTTTGATTTGACTGTCTAAATGTACCTCTTAGGAGCTGGTTTGGATCCCTATGCATCTCAGGACTTTATAATTTAATTTAGGACCCATTTTAAGTCTATTTTGACCATCCAAATCATTATTCGAGCCTTTTCTTCTGGTTGAGCCTCAATTAAGATGGACCAAGATTTATCACGATCAATCAAATCGATCCTTATAAGCGAGGACTTGATTAATCAAGAAAACCATTTGGTGTAAGCCTTGCACTCCTACATTTTTATTCCATCTACACACATTATCCAAGTCCCTCATTAACACAATAGATGGTCGATCCCTGATTGTTTCAGAGTGAAGAGGCATATGCCTAACCTCTAAGCTATCATGGTAAACCTGATGTGATCACTTCTCTTCTTTTTTGAGAAAAAAAAATCCTTTTATATAACACCATGTTGAGTATCGTATTCAACCATCGTTATTTAGTTCAATAATCATTCTCCAATGTTGCTTATTCTCCTAATTATATCATACTTAGGACAATTATTTAGTTAAAATAAATTAGAATGAAACCCATCATCTTACACTAGTTTTAACACCATGTTAAGTGCCCTATTAAACCCCCGTCCTTATAATCTTGCTTGTTACTTGTTCTCCTAATTATACTGTACTCAGGACAATTATATTAGTTGAAATAAACTAAGGATTAAACTCATCAACACACTAGCATTATATAATAGAAAAATATTAATTAAGTATTAACCTTCTTTTCCTATTTTTCATGGGTGTTACAGAATGGGGGATCTAACCTACATGACATGGATCTCTAGGCTCATGTGAGGGTGGGACACCTCTCCCACCGAGTTGCGATGCATGTCTCAATATCAAATATTATCTTGATTGAGCATAAAATAGCAGGATTTTGCAATTTTCTGTTTTTTAATGTTTGCAAAAAAAAAAAAAAAAAAAGTCGCAAAAAAAAACCAAAACATCTAATCTAATAGATAGTGAAAAGGTGAATAAAGTTAGCACAAAATAAAAGAGTTCTAAAAAAGATAAAGTAAAAACTTTATAAATTAGAAACAAGTAGTGATTGAACCTAATTAAGATTTCTATAAATGAATTAAAAATAGAAGAAGAAAATAAGTAAACATGAAATGGGGAAAAATTATATTTTAAGAAACATAATATGGAATCAGGAATAGAAATATTAAAAATAATGATAAATGTAAATAGGTAGATTGAACTTTAACCCACCTAAGAGTTTATGGAGTGGCATAAGATGTGGGCTTGCTTCCTACTTCTTGTGTTTCAAATCGCTCCAAATTTGCCTAGTGTGTGTTTATGTGGGTTTAGTGGGCGTCGCCCGGTGGACTAGTTCTATTGGGTCAAAGGCCCAAGGGATGCCCACGTCATAAAAAAAAGGTAGATTTAAATTTTAAAAACATATAAAAGGCTAAAAAACTGTATTGGTTTAAGAAAAAGGTAAAATGAGATAGAACAAGGAACTATAAAACTTCAATATCATGATTTGAGCTTTTATTTTTATTATTAGAAAACAACATAACTGAGAGAGGAAAAAATAATTTTTATATTAAAACTCAAAAAACTTTTGGAAACTCTTAACAATATGAATATGATGGAAAAAAACAAGATTGTGAAAAACTACAGTGAGTGTTGATATACAAACCTTTTTGAATCATATGCATATATACTCCAACGTACAAAATCCATGATTAGAATAAAAATTAAGGAAGAGTGATGTCATCTATGATTTAGCACAATGTACAAAATCAATAGGCGAAAGATTATTGCCACATGACTGTTAATATCAATATGATTAGAATAAAGTTTGTGCCCATTGTCTAATTGTCTAAGAATTGTGATTAGATTAGATCAAGTAAAGATGGATCTCACTAAAATCAAATAGTCCTTTTCTACTGATTGTTAGACGTACTAATTGTAGTTTTTTGGTACCTGCCCTAATTGTAGTTAGAGGTATCAGTATAATTATATAATAAGTAAATTTGCTTTAATGGAGCGTAATCTCAGTTTTGAGGCAAGAAAAATTGTAGTGGTGGACCTTAAACTCACCACACTTTTAAGGGCTGAGACCACCCCAAACAGTGCAATCAGATTAGTCGTACTAGCCAAACATCACAGATGCGAAATCTGGGCCCTCAAATTTTGAGTCATGACTTTTAGCAAAAAAAGAAAAAAAATTTCGTCGTGATAAGTAAATCTGAGCAAGTCAACCCAACCTAGACCTCGAGGTCAGGCCTAACCCGAGCAGTGGCTCGTGGGATGCCGGGTGTTTTATGAACCCAGAGATAAGAATGCTTGGTCATGGGACACCACGTATTCTGTGAACCCACCTAAACAATGATAACTATATCTTGATTGTGGGACGCCACGTGTTTTGCAAAGCATACCCCGGTAAATATTGTATTGCTTGTGTTAACCTCAATATGTGCACTTACCCTCTGTTTGGGAAGAGGGTAAAATGAGGGGGAGGAAAAAATAGAGGGGAAAATGGAGGGAATGTCTTAATAGAGGGTGTTTGGGAAGGGGGGAGGGAAAAATTGGGGGAAAATCCGTGTGGGCCCCACCCAAAAATTTTCCCCTCAAAACTGAGAGGAAAATGTGAGGCACAGAGATGATTTACAACAAATTTACTAAACTGCACTTGTCTCTTATCTGTTTTTTCACCTTTTCCCTGAAACCTCTGCTGGAAGCTCTAGCCGAATACAGCTGCTGTGAGTTGCAAACGAAGGAAGTTGATGGTGGTGAAGACAATGTTGGATGCATCAAACAGGTATTTCTTGTCTCAGATCTTCTATTTCTTCTATTATCACTCTCTCTTCTCCTTTGCTTCTCGTTTTCTTTTCTTTTTTTTTTCTTTTCCTAGGCTTTGGGTTTGGGGATGCCGATAGAGGATTTTTTTGGGACTGAAATCAAAGATGGGTTTGGGCATCTGAACGATGGGTGTTGGCTAGATGGAAAATGGGGAACAATTGGTTTTTGCTAAGTTGGTGTTGTTTCGAATGGTCTGGCAAAAGTTTGGACGAGGAGTTAGGGCTTAGGGATTTCGAGAAATTTTGGGGATTTTGTAAACATTGGGTTGATTGGGTTTTGGAAACTCTTTAATGATTTTAGGGATCGGATTTTTGGAGATTGGAGAAATTGTGGGAAAGTTTGAAATATGGAATTATGTTTGGGTTTCAATGGTTAGTAATTGATGTTTGGGTTGTCTCTTTCTCCCGTTCTTTCTTGTTTAACAAGTGTTTTGATTGAATTTGAAGATGGGTTATGATCTTTATCTGATTCTTTCTTGCTTTGGCTCTCTTTTTCTTTGAAGTTCTATTAATGGGTTTTGGAAAAAGGTTCGTGAATTGGTATTTGCTCTATATCATTGCTTTCCTTTTTCTTTCTTTTTTTTCATTTGGACTCACTTGTTCTTGAAGATGAGATGATGTCTTCTCATGTTTCTTACATTCCTTTGTTAACTAAGAACTCTACAGTTTGTTTCTGATTTATTTGTGAATCTTTGTTATTTAAGGCCTAATCTATTTAGCTTATTAACATGCAGTTTGGGAGGTTTAGCTTTTGTTGAAATGTCTGTGATTTTCAGCTAGCTAATAAGCATTGAGTTTGAGATTGTATCAATTGGTGCCAAGCATGAGATGCCCGTGCCAACAGGAATAGGCAACCAATGACAAGCAAGCATCAAAGTTGCAATATGCCGTGACATAATTTGACATTACCCTGATCAAATTCAGATTGATACAGATTGACTTAGATTAATTATTAAATCCCAAACATCTAAACCCAATGACTGGACCATCTTCATCAATTATAGCCCTGCAATGGAATACATCTATTCCGAAGTCTAACTAATCTTTAAGTTTTACTAGTCGAAAAATTCTTACTTTTCAAAAAACACCGATCTTGATGTTCTATGCTATTAGACAGATTTTCAAAGCACTGTCAAGGATACAGATCAGTCATCAGAGAACTGTTTCGGTACAAAGACACACACTACTCTTGATTAGAATTCAAGATGCCACAACCAACTTGAAAAATAACCAGCAAGACTTGCAATAAATCCAACAGTAGCATAAAGGAGGTAGAATGAATACATCACCCTTGGATTTGAAATAGGCCCCCCTCTAGAACGATAACCTTAATTTGAATTCAGGCCATGCCACACCAATCTTGAAAAATAACCAACAACTATTATGATGAATTGAGAGGAGATTGGTCAATTGGTCTCCTCATATATGGTGCAACTAGAGGCAAACTGGGGTCAGCGGCTAGCTGGCTACAGGTGGTGGTGTTGTAATTGCAAAGGGGAAGTATTGTTTATGTTTCCTAAGCATCCTGGGGTGAAGGATTCAAATAAAGCAGAAGTTTTTGGTCATTTTGAAAGCTCTTAAGACTTTTTATTGTCATATCAGGAGAGATTATTTGTGAAGAGGGATTCTTCTAATGTGGTGGGTGTCACATAATGACTCAATGTCATGGAAGTTCCAGCTTTATTTTAATGAGGTCTAATTTGCATGTGGTCTTTTGCCATGAGGTTAATAATTTTATTGGTGGGGTATAATCTTCTTAACTGCTAAGATTTTAACATGGACGCATTGAGAACCGACTTGATCTTGTCTGAAATGTAGAATTATTGGACACCCTTTTTTTTTCCAATAGTGGAAAGAAATCATTTACTCTTAAGACCTTAGTTTAATAGGGAAGGGGATGATCTGATGCTCACATGTATTGAATTGGTGGCCCACATGGATTGATCTTGATTGTTGAATGACTAATGGCCCAAATGTGTTAGATCAGAGAACGCTAACGTTCTGTCATGATGCTGATGGATATGAAACAATCAGCCTATTGATTACTAGTTATGGTTAATGTAATCAAGCATAGTTACAATATTTCTGGTCCATGAACAATCCAAATCCAGGGTGGGGGTAAAACAGATTGGAGTATGTGGACTGTCAAAGTGCTGCATACCCATAGTGATGTGCTCCATAATATGCTGCACGCATGCCACACAAAATTATCTGTTGGTAAAATAGTGAAAAATTCACATTCGTGAAACTAAATTATTGTAAACTAAATTATATTTGTAAAATATAATTTTTTATCTTTTTACAAAAGTAAGGGTAAATTGGTAATTTTTCCTCTACCTCACAAACAAACAAAGCACTACTTTTTCACTTTTCTTTCCCCTACTTTTTTACTATCCAAACAAGAGGAGGTAAAATTAATTTTCCCTCCCCTCCCCTCCCCTCCCCTCCCCCCTTCCCAAACATAGAGTTAGTTTTTTGTTATGATGTCATGGTTTCTTAATATCTTGAGTTATGGAGTATGTTTAGTTTATTGTGATTCAAATAATGGCATAGATTCTTTTATTATGCTTCATTGTTAACAGTTTGTTCGATGCCATTACTTGTGATTTATTTTGAAGCAAGTGTAACACCATATGGCTTGAGATGTGAGAATATTTGGGTTTGAGCTCATGACGCAAACTAAGGAAATCTAATTAGCTGACATACGCGGCATCTTCGATGGGGTTTCAATTTGAATAGCTCTATCAAAGATATTTTTGGGCAGTAGACTACCAGGCGTATAAGAAAGATCTAGCTTCAATGGGTATTTTTATTCATCTGATCCGAGGCAAATATGAACAAACTCGGATCCAGAGACTAGAAATTTCCCACACGCAGGATGGATCTTACTGGTCCCTACTTAATTGGAAAATTCCCCCCTGCGCACATGCTCTCAGATAAGCACATATCCAGACCGTCCCTAAAGGCAGGACCCCCTCTGAATTTCACTGATTCTCTCTGTGATGACGATTAACGCCACCAATCCAAACGGACCGTAGCCCCAAAGAAAGTCGTCCTATGTGATCTGCCTGTATATACGGGAGGTCAATAGATCTCACCAAAATGTGACTTTTGTTTGCTATAATCAACTGCATGCCCCCAACTTTGAATGGTCATTGGCGAGCACTATGCAGTCAATCGACCCTGCAACTACGTGAATCGCATGGAACTTGTCTCCCTCAATTCTCACAGTCCATTCCAATTTCCATGGGTAATATCTTTGCAACTTCAATAGCTTTTGGGATTGATTTATATTAGATCCGGATATTTCTCCAGGTTCTGCAGCAGAAGAAAGAAAATTCCTCATTGGTTTTAAGCCCTCTGTGCAGAGACATGATGAGATAAAATTTTAAGTCTCTCTCTTATGAGACCCACCTAGGAGTACTCGGTGTAAAAATTATTGGGAACTACATACATTAAATATTTTACGACCATTTTATTAAAAATAGTTAATGGTTATTTATAAAAATACAGTGTTTTGTAAAACTAAAAATCTAATAAAACCCCATAGTAAAAAAATATCACACCCATCGGTCATAAGAGTGAGCCTAGCGAAGATATTTTCCTTTGAATACGACTTGTGCCTCTGTTGCATCACAGTCACAGCTCGCCCTTGGTCGTCCTTAAAAGCCTTACTTTCCATATAAATGTGCACCAGCTCTGCCATGCATGTACCAAGCCCACTCTTCCATTTTTCAGTTCTTATCTCTCTAGCTCTTTCAATCAAGGATACAACTAAGTCATTGCTAACATGGATCAGCTTGTCAAGTGCGAGGCAAACACTGCCCCCCTCACTCCTCTCACATTCCTAAACAGAGCAGCCACAGCATACGCATTCCGAACATCCATCATCTACAAAACCACCCTCTTCGCCTGGCACCAGACCTACCAACGCTGCTGCCGTCTAGCCTCCTCCCTCTCCTCCCTCAGCATCACCAAGAACGACGTCGTCTCCGTCCTCGCCCCCAACGTTCCAGCCGTATACGAGATGCACTTTGCTGTCCCCATGGCCGGCGCCATCCTCAACACCATCAACACCCGCCTCGACGCCAATAACATCGCCACCATTCTCAGACATGCTGAACCCAAGGCGGCGGACCTACGTGTAGGCCAAGGGGGTCCATGGCCCCCCTTAAGTTTTCAAAATGTTATTTTTTACCACTTGAACTTTTGTAATTTTTTTATTTTGCCCCTTATAATTTTATAATTTTCTTTTAATAATTTTCATTTGGACCCCCCTAGTTCCATTTTTTGGGTCCGCCTTTGACCCAAGCTGTTCTTCGTGGACCACCAGCTGGCGCCATTGGCAGGCGATGCACTCAACTGCCTCGCCAAAGACCCAATTGAACCACCGTTGGTGGTCGTGATCGACGAGCTTGACGCACCAACGGGCGTCCGATTGGTTCTAGGGGGAGCTCGAGTACGAGCAGCTGGTCCGCAATGGCGACCCAGCTTATGAGCCCCCTGTCGTTGAGGACGAATGGGACTCGATCGCTCTGAACTACACCTCTGGGACCACGTCGGCTTCAAAAGGTGTAGTCTACAGCCATAGAGGTGCGTATCTTAGCACTCTAAGCATTCTTATGCAGTGGGAAGTCGGGAGCTATCCTGTCTACTTGTGGTCGCTCCCCATGTTCCACTGCAACGGTTGGACCCTCACGTGGGGGATTGCCGCACGTGGGGGGACAAACGTGTGCATTCGCCGCACAAGTGCCGGAGAGATGTACCGTACCATTCACGACCACGGCGTCACCCACGTGTGCTGCGCGCCGGTCCTCTTCAACGTCCTCCTGGAGGCCCGCCCAGGGGAGCGGCGTCCACTAGCCGTTCCTGTTAAGATCCTTACAGGCGGTGCACCGCCACCTGCGCCGCTCTTTGAAAAGATGGAGCGGCTTGGGTTTCACGACATGCACGCGTACGGGCTGACGGAAGCCACCGGCGTGGCGCTGGTGTGCGAGTGGCGGTCGGGTTGGAACCGGTTGTCGGAGGGAGAGCAAGCGCGGCTCAAAGCCCGACAGGGCATCAGCGCTCTCTGCCTCGCCGGGCTCGACGTGAAGGATCAGACTACCATGAAGAGCGTACCCCACGACGGGCAGGCCGTTGGGGAGATCGTCCTCCGGGGGAGCACTGTTATGAAAGGTTACTATAAGGATCCCGCCGCCACCTCCCTGGCCTTCAGTGGCGGGTGGTACCAGACCGGCGATGTCGGCGTGGTGCACCCGGATGGGTACGTGGAGGTGACGGACCGGTTGAAGGACGTGATTATTTCAGGTGGAGAGAATATCAGCAGCGTCCAGGTGGAGTCGGTGCTGTACAGTCATCCCATGGTGGCGGAGGCGGGTGTGGTGGCAATGCCACATAAGCATTGGGGTGAGACCCCTTGTGCCTTTGTCTCATTGAAGAAGGAGGAGGAGATATCAGTAGAGATGAAGATAAAAGAACAAGACATCATATCATATTGCAGAGAGAAGCTACCCCACTTCATGGTTCCAAGGAGAGTGGTGTTCATGGCGGAACTTCCCAAGATAAACATGAAGATTCAGAAATTCAAGTTGAGAGAACTGGCCAAAACTCTTCCACCTTTAAAGGAGGAGCATGAACAGCAGCAAGACCTCTGTTCTGCGTCCCGTCTCTAAGATGAAGCTGGTTTTTTGAGATGGTATCGGTGATATACAGAACTAGAAACGGATCCAGGGCTCCCCGTTTGTAAGAAACAGGAGATCCGGATCCATAGAACTATTGTGATACCTTTAAATAATAATTAATATGAAGTGGTCTTCCTTGTTATAGTGTTTGTCCCCAACAATAATATTGTGCAACTCTAAAAAGACTGTGCTGAGAGATTTTTAATTAATTTTGCCCTTACCTTCTCTCAGGGCTATTACTACGAGTTTATTAGTGATGCTAACTATAAAATTCAAATACTTCATGTCCTTGTTTTTCTTTTGTTAATCAATGAGTTTGAAGTGTGAAATTCTTTAAATTTTTATTTGGGGTGGGGTGGGGTGGGGTGGGGTGTTTGTACAAGCACATGGGAGATGGGTCTATCCACATCACGATTGCGACCAATGCAAATAATTGGGGGGTGGGGTGGGGTGGGCTGGGGTGGATTTCTAAGAAGTGGATATTTTGTGTTTGTGGGGGTGGGGTGGGGTTTCGCGACCATTTCAAATAATAGGACAATGCTTGCTGGAGCAACATTTTGACGGTTACCATTTGAATGCGTAGGTGGTATCACCTGTGACTCATGCACCGCACCTTTATAGTGGCCCCATCAAATGCACTCGCCATTTTCAATCTGGAATATTTGAGAACAGCTCCTTAGCCGTACCTGTTATCTAGGTTTTTGAATCTAGGTTTTGAACCTTGAGCATGCCTCTTCTTCTTATACGTGTAGGTTTTCTTCCACTTATGTTGGCTTTATTCCCACATATGCGGGCTACTTTTCCATTTAGATAACTGTCGAGAGTTTTCACCTAGCTATCTATTGAAGTTTTCACCTAGTTATCCAGGTTTCTAACCCTTGGTATTACCATCTTCTGTGTGTAGACTTTCCTCCCACTTGAATTGACTTCCTTCCCATGTGTGCGGGCTACTTTTTCCACTTAAATGGGTTGCTTTCCCGTATGTGCAGGCTTTCTCTTGAATCCTAACTTACTTGGTTTGAGTCACAAAAACAAAAGAAATTTAAATCCAGGGACGTTTAATGAGATGATTTATTTTTGATTAAAAATCAACACAACAAACCCTCCTCTTTTATGGGGTGGAAATGTATCATTGTTCAGATCATAGTTGAGGAGTGAATGAAGACACAGTATAAAACTATAAAATGTTCTTATGAATACATGTATATGACCATCTACGATTAACCGATGCTGGTTTAAGTTTAATGCTTTTCTCTCTGTGACCCACTTGGTAGCATGCTTTGCGATTCATCAGGTACATGGGCCACCTATGTCAAGCTGACAGCTGCCAAAAACTGATGTTGATATATAGAACCATCCTAGCCATTCATCTTTGATATTTTCTACTTTTGCCCGTTGAATGTGAGCCATGACTAGGCCTTTCTCTTTTAACATTAAACCACCACTTCGCAGCTACATGGAACATGTATAAGATGTATCTCCTTGGAGGTTTCAAGGTCTCTTAACCCACCTTGTACGTCGGTTTCTTTTGAAGTCTTTTGGTAGAGGAAAGTGATGGAGATGAATTCCCCTATGAGAAGGGAATTTTGAATTCTAGCTTCGTCCCTCTGTATTTTGTATAACATGAACCCTTTTTGAGAAATTGAAGTCTATCACACTCCCCTACCCTCTCAATATGAATTGACGCAATTTTTTGATTTGACACAAATCTGATGATTAATACTAAATTCAGTCAAACATATAAATGCAATAAAAAATATTAAAGTTTGAGGCTTTAAAATTGAAAGTCAAGATTATATTTGATCAGAGTGGTATTTTGACTTACCCCATTTCATTAGTCTCTGCGCACAAACAACCTACCTTTGTTAATTGGATGCGTGATCCCTAGTGAGTCCACACAGGAGGAAACAATTTTTAGAAAAGAACTCGGGAGTTAACAGGACTACACCCCTTCTAAAACTCGAGAGATTTAAATCCTTCTGACTTTGAGAATCATGGAAATTCAAGGTTAGTTGAAGGGACTGTCCTTTTCCTTAACAAATAAATGTAGACTCACGTAAGTAAATGGTGAGTCCGGATCACCTATCACAGTTGTTATATCTTCATCGTAAATGAACAAATAACAGTCCGCCATGTTATCTAAGAATTTAGGCGATTTTGAAGTTTAAAAAAGTTTAAATCAGGTGGAAGAAAATCGCCTAAATTTTGGATGACGTGGCGGACTGTTATGGGTCCAATCACGGTGAAGGCCTGCGATAGGTGATCCGGACTCAAGTAAATGACAAATGAAGATTACTAATAATAGTAAAACAACTATCAAAATTCCAAAATATACTTGAACATAGAAATAAAGTTTTTTTAATAACTCAAGTACTATAAAGGACCTCATGTATACCCACGTCATAAAAAAAAAAAAGTACTGATATGTAAGCTATACGTAAGGAGCTGGTGGAACGGCAAAAGGCATGAGTTTGCTCCTCACATCTTGTGTTCAAAATCATCCAAGGTTTGCCGTATGTGCATTTGTGTGGGTTTAGCGGTTCCCACTCTCATCCTAAAAAAAAAAAGTTACACCCTTGGTGTTAGCTCTTTGGCATAATGTCCAAGTTAGCTCCCAAAAAGGTCACATGTAAGCTTCAGTTAGAAAAGTGAAAATGAGAATTTTTTTTTAAAAAGTTACTAATTCTTAAAAAAAACTGATGTGAATGGTCAAATTAAGAAACAAGAAAAGAAGGGAGGTTAAATAAAAAGTCCCAAATTTGAAGAATCACCTCTATTTTTCTAATTTAAAAATATATAATTTTTATCATCTTATGCCACTAAATGATAAAAATGCCTTTTTTTAGGTAAAAAAGATATGAAAACTTTGATTTTACCCTTTCTTTTTTAACTCTATCTTCATTTGACCATTCTCTTCACATTCACTCTTTGTGGTGCATGAGCTTGGTTTTTTGAATGAAATTCCTCTTTCCACAAAAAATAAAATGAAATAAAATAAAACACAACACAACCCGCACACAAATTTTGCCATGTAGCTAAAACGTAGCTGCTGCCTCCAATCATGGAACAAGAAGCTCACCCATATATATCCAGAGTGGAGTGGTCCAGTGCCACCTACCCATGGACCTTTTGATTGGTCATTTTTGTCATTTATTGCCGAAGCCAGGCCGCAGGCCTGGTGGGTCATTTTGTCTATTCAATCATCCCTTGCTTAGTTGGATCTTTTAATAAGGCCGGGTGATACTAATGAACCTCAGTAGACTGGTGAAAAGATCAGGAAAAGTTTTGGTTGGGTCTTTTTAAGAAAATCCAGCCCATACACATGAAGTACAGAGTTTTTTATTTTATTTTATTTTATATGCTCATCCAACCTATTCATATTAGAAGCTCTAAACTAATAAATATTGGCCGAGATTTCACCCTGACTGGATTGATATGTGCTGTCCCCATAGCTATGAACGAAATCTTTTGCAATGCTCGAGGTAAATGTGCAACTCTGGCCAGGCCAAGCCCAAGCCAGAATGCCTTGTCTGCATGAAAATGCAATTTTTGAGAGGCTCGGGCTTGATCTCAGCTTTATTTTTGTCAGTGCAAAAGTGCCTTGGGTCTTCAGACTTAGCCTTGGTAACCAAATCACAAGGTCCATTAGGATCCAGATTATTATTTAGTGGGGTAAAGAAATCACTTCAATCAAATACGAGACACATGGAAATAACAGCATGCTCTTTTGAAAACTTGAGATTTAGTTGTGAAGACGAGGGCACAGGTTGCAGACCTGCTTGGCACGCTATGGCCACGTTGATTTACATGTTAGAATTTAGTATCTAAATATAGTATCAAAGGCTATTAACACACTCATGGTTGAGAGGTGTTGATAACTTTATACAGCACAGGTGCCTAAGGATCCCTCTCTTCTTTCAACTGTCGATATCACTTTTTTTGGATGATAAAGAGTGGTAAAAAATAAAAGTTGATAATAGGCCAAGCTTGTCCATGTATCCCTTTGACTTCAGCCCACTTGGGCCCAATAAAAACCAATGAGATAGGATAAGGGTCTAATGTAGGAGGCGTTTTGCTCTTATTTTATTGATTTAGAGCTTATTTGCATATTACAATGTTTGTTTGGTAAATCTCTAATTATATTTTATTTATATTATAAATTAGAGTTTTTCCTAAAAAAAAAAGCAGGCCATTTTCTTTGTTTTTTTAGCTGAAATGCAAAATCTATAAGTGTTTTGGATGAGAATGACCTCGTAAAATTCTCAAAATGATGCAAACGGTGTCCTCTTCAACATAATTTTTTTGGAAAATAGGTCCAATTACCACAATTCATAAGAAACTTTTAAAAATAATTTTACCAAAATAACTAAATATAATATAAAACTCAATTAACATTTTAGACATGAACCCCCAAAATTTTATTTTATATTCTTTACATAGCAGCCCCACAAGGAAGATTTGGTCCACCACTTAGATATAAATATAACCTTTCATTTGGTTTGGTCGGCATTCTTGACCATCAAAATCCATAATAAAGTAATGAATGATGCCTCTTATAACGACACACCTCCCCTCACCCCTCCGTCCCTCTACTGCTAGTACTAAAAGCGATAGAGAGCCCAAAAATAGCAGCTACGAATAAAAATGGCGGTTCTCTCTCCCCGAACCGCCATCTTTTAAACACGCTCCCCAACTTTACCCAATCAAAAGCCTATTCCATCTTACATCTCTCTCTCTCTCTCTCTCCATTTCTTCGTTGCAACGAAAAGCCAAAAGCCAAAAACCCTAACTTTTTTTTTTCTAGGGTTCCCAATTCCCATCTTCATCGAATGATGAAATGAAGCGCGTTTTCGAAGAAATCTCCGACGAAGAATGGGAAGATCATGATTTCGATCTCTCCAGAATCCTCAAAAAGGAGAAATCCCCGCCCCCGATCGAGTCCTTCGCTTACCAGCCCCCTTCCCGCCAGAATTCCGATCAAAACGGCGGCCGTTTCATCCAAATTGATGAGGATTTGGAGGATGATGATGTTGAGGTGACGGAGGTTCCGCCTCCGGCGAATCGGGCCCGGAGGTTCGTCGTGGAAGACAGCGACGAGGATTTGCCCCAGGTTTTTGAGATCCGGTCGGACGAGGAGGATGTTGATGAAGTGGCACGTGCCATTGACGAATACGAAGATGAGGCAGATGAGGAGGATGTGGTCGGCAAAGCGCTGCAGAAGTGCGCGAGGATATCAGCTTCGCTGCGAAGAGAGCTGTATGGATCTTCGGCGCGGTCGTGTGATAGGTATGCTGAAGTGGAGACCTCTTCGGCGAGGATTGTGACGCAGGTATAGGGTTTGATTAGGGTTTCTGCATTTATCTTTATGAAAACACCCACCTTGGACTGCTAGTGGTCTGAAATTGTTCCATTTGGATTATTTGAGCTGATTTTTAACTAAATCTTGTCGATTGGAGTTTTGTTTGAACTGGGGTTGTTCCAAAAGAGTTAAATTTTTTAGCCTATTGGCAATCCGAAGTGAGGTGTGGAAATGGATTGGATTGGTCCTTGCTATTAAGCTGTTTGTTTGATGTGTTTTGTATTTGGCACTGCATTTTGTTGATGTAGGAAGATATAGATGCAGCGTGTACAACAGATGAATCGGACTTTCAGCCGATTCTCAAACCATACCAGCTTGTTGGAGTGAACTTTCTTCTTCTGTTGTACCGGAAGAATATTGGAGGAGGTACTCATTTCATGTGGTCTTATTCTCTCCATGGATCTTCTCATTTGCTTTATACTTTAGACCGTTTCTCATTCTTGTTTGCTTTTATTGGGGTTAATAAAAAAAAAGTTTAGAATTTGACAATTGTGAACAGTTACAACATGCCAAGAAGAAAACATATTAGAGCTCTATATGTTTGAGTTGAAGACTGTACATATACAAAACAAAATCTTAAGTTGACAGTCGCAGTGACAGTCACTAGGCAAAAACAACCCCCATGTCAATGGGTCAGTTTGCCCACCTTGTATTGAATTCCCAGGAATTCACAGTTAAGTTGGTTCTAATGAAAGGAGTGTTGAAGTAGATGGGTCAGTTTGCCCACCTTCTAATAAAGGTGATGACCGGGTAATGTTCTCCTATCAAAGTAGAGGTCATGTGATGGCCCTATGTGAATCTTCACATTTATTCCAATTTTAATCTTTTTGATAGGAAGTTGTTGCTTAAGATTTCCTACGAATTCAGTACTGTTCAGACAAATGGGTTTGTAACTAAGAACAAGCTGCATACTTGTTTCGTCCCTGATTCAGATTAGCCCCCTGAATTCCAGATACAGGGATGTGGTTTGCCCATAGGATAAATTTCCGAGTTATAGAGCAGAACAGAGCATACAATGATCTATTATATTTACAATATTGAAGTTAAAGACTGAAATTAGGAATATTTTAATACACATCCTGACAAAAGAACAACAGAGGTCTGTACAACTGAACAGAAAGAAAACCCATCCCAATGGTAGCGCAGCTCTCAGAACCCGATGTCTATATGACATTTGCAGAACTAAACTGAAATCCTACGTCTTCTAATCATATAACCTGAAATGCTAGAGGTTACATCAGATAAACTGGCAAGAGACTGATATGCTAAACAAATGTCTGAGAAACACAGAATAAATCTGAAACAATGCCCGATAATAACTGAAATAACATGATAACTGGTAAACAAGATAAATCTGAACGATGCAGGAGATCTGAAATATCATAATATCAAAATAGCTGAGGGGCAAGACCGCATTAGCTAACTTGTATTGATCTCAATTAAGAGATGATTTAATAAACATAATACAATGGGTACCTTGTATGGCAGAATGTGGCCAAGGATTTTAGAAAACAGAATACAGAGGTACCTGGAGTATAAATACTCCACAGAGAACAGAACTAAGCTGCAGCTAGTATGCGGAACGGAACGGTCCAACCTTCACCGCATCCAGTTTCAGAAGGATTGAGCTAAGTGGTGCCAATATCATAGTGCACTCATGTACATATATCCACGTTTGACAAAATACAAATATTTCTTGTAAAACGAAAACATGTATTTTCAAGATACTTAAAATATTCTTATATTCATAACAATGTTTGATAACTAATAAATCATGACAAGATGTTAATCAGAACATCAATTCATATCCCCTGTGGTGCCCCAGGCGGCCACTTAATTAAAGGAGTCATGGTCGGTTGTCCTGGACGGATAGGATTGAATAGTTAATTATCCAAAATTAACTACGAGGTCCATTACCATTTCAAAATATATATATATATATATATATTAAGATCTAGAGTGCTTAATAACAACATTAGACACTAATGTGTTCCATGCATTGGCGTTCCAGAATTTAATTTCAATAAAAACATAACCTCTTTGGTCACATTAATGTTTAATGGTGTTATTTCTGGAGTTAATGAAAATTTGGTCTATTTGTAGGTCAATGCCAAGTTTAGATATCCCCTACTATGGTCTCCTAAAGATTCAGGGTCATTGGACTATCATAGGGTACATTTCCAGGCTATAAAACTAGGTTTAGAAACAAATTGGGAAACTTCTAATGTGAGCGGTTGACCAGCTGGTCGGCCTACTTCATTGTCGGTCAACATCC
The DNA here is from genome assembly GCA_029852735.1 of Persea americana. Lineage (NCBI taxonomy): Eukaryota > Viridiplantae > Streptophyta > Magnoliopsida > Laurales > Lauraceae > Persea > Persea americana. Next base: position 51,038,427 of record CM056819.1, read on the forward strand.
AATGAAGGGAAATCGAGACAGAAGTTGCAGAAAAGAAACTGACTGTCAGGCTAGTGTGGTAGGTCAACCGCATGACCAGGTGTCGGTCGACCGAGTACAAAGGAAAGTGGAGCTAGAGTTCCAGATTTCCTTTGTTTTGACCTGAAACACATCTCTTTGGGTTCCTTTTCTTAAAAACATTTGAGATATGAGTTATACCCCACTCAAAGGCATTTGCAAAACATCATTTTAACAGAGAAATCTTGAGATTCATATATTATACAGAAAATCTGGAAATGAACTGAAAACTGGAATTCTTTAGAATTGAAACTGAATTTCATGAAATTCATGTAATTGAAACACACAATCATGAATAGCATATCAGTTACTTGCCTCTGGACTGAGCTAAAACTGATTCTAACCGATTCTCCTTCAAAATCACCTCAAACCCACTTCTTAGAGCTAATTGCACTCTAATAGAGAACAAGAGATAGAAGAAGATGACGAGCAGGTGATGGGGCTGATGAGATGATTGGCTGAGCTGAGAGGGAGAGGAGAGGAAGAGCTGGGCTGATCGTCGCTGCTGGAACGGAGAAGAGAAAATGAGAATGAAGAAGAAGAATGAGAAGCTGCTGGAGCTCCTCAAATCAGTGGGTTTTCCAGAAATTACAAATAAACCCCTATGGTTTATCCAATTTACAAGCAAGTCCCTCCAAAAAAAAATTACAAATAGGTCCTTCACAAATCAAAGCTCCCACTGAAACACAAAATAACCCACTAATCAGGATTAATTAGGGATAAGTACACTGCTAAAAATCAGGATCTCACAATACTTACCCAAAGCAGCCTCTCATAAATAGAAGCCATTAGACATGATCAGCTAGCCCAATAGAAGCAATCTCAGAAACAAACCTCTAGCTGGAATTCTAGAAAACCCAACCTACGGTGCTGAGGGACATCAGTTCTCATAGCCAAAACAGATATTAGATTATGCTGCTTCGTTGAAATATCAGCTTCATCATTTGCTGCCCTAAGACATGATTGAAAGATACTGGCCTTCCTCTTAACTATATCTTAAATCACATCCACCTCATCAGCCAGCCTCCAAAGATTCCAGATCCTCTTAGGCTTTGACTTAAGGGTCGTTTGGAAAGTCTACTTTTCATGTTTATTTGACTTAAAAGTAATTCAAATAGATGTTCTGATTGCTTTATACCGTTTGACAAAGTTCATGTGGATGTCTGATTCAGTCTGCTTTAAGACCTTTCCTTGATAGGGATTAGTGTAGTGTTGAACAGTCCCGTTAAGCATATAGCTCCCTTGATCAAGGATTAAAAAAGAGGTTGCAGCAGGCGTAGCGGCTAGTAACCAAGACACTATGTAGCAGTTGCGGCCTTATGTAACGGTGTAGCGGTGTTAATTTTTTAAGTGTGGTCAAAAGAATTCAAATATTGTATAACAACCAATCTTGTGTTTTTTTAGTGATTTGGATCCATATAAGCGTAGAGACAACTTTAGGAAAAACTATTGAGGAGAAAAATAGGAAAAAAATGTTTTAAATTTAAATAGATTGGCTCTACCAGGTTTTACACCGTAGCGCCACTATTTTCAAAATAGCGTAGCGGCTCCAACCGCTGCGACCAATAATGCGGGTGCTACGCTATGTAGGGGCCGCTATTTTGAACCATTCCCTTGATAAAAAATATGATACTAATATAGGGATATCATTTGGCTTGTTTGCTTCTTTCTTCATCTTTATTGATGCTATATTGGCTCATGTTAAGATGTTTTTACCATTTTAGATTGCAATGTATGCTCAGATCTAACTAATGTTTTTGTGCAGCCATCCTGGCAGATGAGATGGGGCTTGGTAAAACTATCCAGGTATGCTGATGCTGTGATACTCAAGCCCTTGTCCACTTAAACGTGGAAAAATTGTTAGGTTTCTTTTGTTAATTGGGATGCAATTGTAATACCTTTCCTTGTCTGACAGGCTATCACATACCTAACTCTGCTGAAACACTTGGACAATGACCCAGGTCCCCACTTAATTGTTTGCCCTGCCTCTGTTCTGGAGAATTGGGAAAGAGAACTCAGAAAGTGGTGCCCATCATTTTCTATTCTCCAGTATCATGGTGCTGGCCGAACGGCCCATTCAAAAGAGTTAAACTCTCTAGCTAAGGCTGGTCTGCCGCCTCCATTTAATGTACTATTAGTATGTTACTCCCTGTTTGAGCGTCACAGGTTAGAAATATGTCATCTTCTCTCTCTCTCTCTCTCTCTCTCTCTCTCTCTCTCTCTCTCTCTCTCTCTCTGTTTTTTTTTTTACTTTTATTGTGAGGTCTATTTCAAAATCTCACTGTCTTAGACAGCATTAAAAAGATTTTATTTTGCACTTCTTGCAGTGCGCAGCAGAAAGATGACCGTAAGGCTTTGAAGCGTTGGCGATGGAGCTGTGTGTTGATGGATGAAGCTCATGTTTTGAAGGATAAAAACAGCTATCGGTGGAAAAACTTAATGTCTGTTGCACAAAATGCACAACAACGTCTGATGCTGACTGGAACACCGCTTCAAAATGATTTGCATGTATGTTTTCTGTCATATAGTTTCTTTTAAAATTATTATACTATGAAGCAATAAGTATTACACATTGTGTTCTTACAACAGTTGATTATCATGAAACCATTCAAGAAAAAAAAAGTTGATTGTCATGAGTGGAAATGGTACATGCTATGGAAATCTTGAAAAGGCGGCTTTGATGGGTTGCTTTAAAGGCTTTCTCTTTCAGTAAATGGTGTGAATGCCTTTTTACAACTACATGATTGATAACCTTTGCCATGTAATATGAATAAATTTCATGAGCGATGCACATTTGGATATACACATTTGCCTCGTGTCATTGAGTCTGCACACCTGCTATAGACATGTTGACCCTTGAAAGTGACCCAGATATATGCATGGCTCCAAATCAACTTGAAACTTGATCGAGTCAATCAAGTTCTCTTTGTTTCTATTTTTATAAGTTAAAAAATTTAAACATGGAAAAGGCGTCAAAAAAGCCTACAATGTTTTTCCCCCAAATGGTAACCCTGATTTCTTTTTGAAGACCAAAGTATGTATATTGTAGTTCACCTACCTACTATGAAGTTGATGCAAAATTACAAGTACAGGGTGCAAGGTTCAAAGGTAAATGACAAATTATATAAATACAAATTCTGAATCTTGTGAATGTAGAAACAAAAGATCACATTTAAGAAAGATATAAGTAAGCCTTTCAAAAGAAAAAAAGAAAAGAAAAAAGGAAAAAGAAAGATATTAGTGACTGTTTAATCAAACTTGAAAATTATTTTGTAAAATTGTTTATGTGAATATATGTTTTTGATAAAAAAAAATGAACATTTTTTTCATAGTGAGTTTATAACAAATGTTTAGCTCTGTAATTGGATTCTAACACTGAGATGGTGAGCAAACTGGAAAGATAGAGAGAGAGACCATTTGGTCCATTTCCTCTTCGTAACTGGATGATAAATGAAGAAGTCTTTCGAGGTTATCTGAATTGCAGTGCTCCTTGTGCAAACTTTAGTGTACTTATGTTACTCAGTAGTGGTGTTAATGAGTCATGACTTCCTAATACTATATTCTCTACGTTCCCATTCGAGCTGGATCTAGATTTCTGTCATGCCCAGCTTTCCAAGTACCAATCAGTTAAGCTGGCAGTCGTCCCTGTCTGGATATCATCCAATTCATAAACCATACTTAAGGAGTAAAAATTTACTTTGGAAGCAATTGATTACGCTGCAGAAGTGTTCTTAAATGGCTATGGTGATCTTAAGGTAGAAAAATTAACTTCGGAAGCCAATTGAGGAAGTGTTGCTTATTGACTATGGTGATATCAAAGTGGAACTTTTCAATGACATAATGTTTTATTCACCTCATGATTGTCACTAATTTCATTTTTGTCATCTGCTTGAAGTGCTAAAATCCCTTCTGTTGAAGAAATTGACGTTTTCTTTTTAAACCTACAAAGAGATTTCTTGTCTTGTTATGATGTGCATTTTATTGTACATGGATTATGGAGTTAATATTTTTAGAGGCTCTGTTGCTATATATAAGAGGGTGACTGAGCACCTTTCAACTGTGCTATGGGCCCTATTGCTACAATTGTGACTAGAAAAGTGAATCTGGCAATAATTAAGTCCTTATGGGTGGGATATCAGAGGCTGAAACACTTGGAATCTTGATATTTCCAGCAAATTTATTTATGTATTATTCTGATAAATATTTAGACGTATCTTTTACTAGTTTGCTATTCTAGTAACTTTTACCCTAGCTTCTGGAAGTTTAAATTTCTTGAACCTTTTAGAACAATATTTCCTTTTCCCTTGTGGCTAAAACTAGAAGCTTTCGGTGGTGCACGTTTTCAAGTTGTTGCCAGACCAGGAGCCCTATCAGCAGTGTTGACTTTTGTATCACTCATGCAGAACCAATCTTCAGTCTTGTGTTCATGCTGATTTCTGTAAGCTAACAATGTTTTTCAACTGTTACATAACTGCAATGGCATTCTGTTGCAGGAGTTGTGGTCATTATTGGAGTTCATGATGCCTGATATTTTTGCAACTGGAGACGTGGATCTGAAAAAACTATTGAATTCAGAAGATATGGTTTTGATTGCCCGTATAAAATCCATTCTAGGTCCATTTATTTTGAGGCGGTTAAAATCGGATGTGATGCAGCAACTTGTCCCAAAGATACAAGAGGTGATGTTGATGTTTATTTGTCTGGTTAAATTTCAATTCATGATTTTCTTAGAAACCTGTGCACCTAATGTATGGATCCTTGTATATTTTTGCCTCCATTTTTAATTCTTAAGTTGCTAAAAAAGTTAAGAATATTTTTGTGCAGGTCAAGTATGTATTCATGGAAACAGAACAGGCTGAGGCTTATAAAGAAGCAATTGATGAGTATCGTACTGCTTCTCAAGCTCGTCTTGCAAAGCTTGCAGATGTCACTACTAACAATGTTGCTGCTATGTTTCCAAAACGTCAAGTTTCTAACTATTTTGTGCAGTTTCGGAAGGTGCTGATTTGCTTTTCATATGTTACGTTGGTCTTCGCTCCCACAGCTTCTAGATCTGATTTTGAGTATTTAATGCTTATGCCAGATTGCAAATCATCCCTTACTGGTCAGGCGGATTTACAGTGATGAGGATGTTGTTCGTTTTGCTAGAATGTTGCATCCAAAAGGTGCATTTGGATTTGAATGTACCTTGGACAGAGTAATTGAAGAGCTAAAGGGTTACAATGATTTTGCAATTCACAGGGTAATTATTTTTCCTAATACTCCCTTCTGTCTTTGAAGAAGCTCGAGAGGTTGTTTGCCTTTGCAATATTTGTATTGAAAATATTTCTTAGCATGGCTTTGCAATTGCTTTTTTATGATTATAGCCATAGGCAATGAAACTCATTTTATGATTGTTTCTGATTCCAATATAAAAAAGTTTTTCTTTTGTTTTTTTGTTGTTTTCTTTGTTCTTTTTGTTATTTTAACAAGAGAAAAAGGGAAAATTGTCAACTTTTAGTTTCTATGTATGATACCCAAACACAGATATAAACATAGACATGGTTATGAGGATCAGTGACACGACTCTGCACTTATGGAAATGTAGGACATGAAATTTCATATTTGATAGCTGGTAGCACAGTTGGAAGGTGCTCACTGTCGCAGCCACATTGTTGCGGATTCGTGTCACATTACCATTAAAAAAACATTTTGGAGTTAATTCATTAATTCCTTTCTCGCAATTATTTATGTTCAAAAGAAGCAAGAGTAGAAGATCAGTTTGAAATAATTGATTCAGCATAGTAGGATATGCTGAACTTGTACCCTAGAAGTTTTGGCAGTATCTAGTACCAGTACTAGTATCATATCGGTTGACACGGTTATGATAGTCATGTACAAGCACCTGAGTATCATAAGTTGCTAGAAAGGGCGGAAGATTCCTGCGTCTCATGGATGAACTAAGAGCCCTTAAAAGGAGTCAACTGAAACCTGATCATTTTACAGCATTCAACTCCTTTTTCTTCGACCCACAAAGCTAATATTTATGGATAGTTGCAAATCTAATAGCTTATTTGACAAAGACTGGGAGCGTTCAGAACTGAGTTGATCTCTAGGGTTCCTTTGCAGTTGAAATTTGCTTTCATCTATGTTTTTGTTTCAATAGTAGTCTATCATCTTAATAGACTGCTGCAGGTGATGTACAGATTTTTAGCTTTGATATAAAAGTCTTCAGTTCAATTGCTTCTGTTGTTGTTGTTGGTCTTTTGGTTGGTGATTTGGGGGTGGGGAGGGGCATTGGGTTTGACCTCTAATAAGATGCATGACAAAGTCCAAAAATGAAAATGCCCATACTACCGTAAACCTAATTTAATGGCTCTCGGTTGAAATTATATTAATGAACAGGGCATGTAGCCAACCATCCATTCCTTCCATAACCATCAGGGGAATATTTCAAGCAGTATTACTCAAGAATTGGATTTTTTTATTTTTTATTTTATTATTATTATTATTATTATTATTTTTTTGGATGGTAGTATTACTCGCGAATTTTATAGGCAAACTCGTAAGCTTTCCAACAGAAAAAAAAAAGAAGAGAAATGAATATTGAATTAATAAACCTTAATGATATAAAGAAATCTTGGCCTTACCAATAAAAAAAAAAAAACTTAATGATATATTCTTACATTAAAAGTTTGAAATAACTGAATGACCGCATGAATCTGTCATCACTCGTAAATTAATGACAGCTCATCCACCTTACACTTGGTGAAATGGTTGGTGATGCAGACCATTTATTTTGTTGGTCCCATTATGGATTGAGCATGGCCTGAAATTTAAACTTATAGAATTATCCTACTCGTCCCTTTTTGACCATCAAACAAGTATGTCATAAAGAAATTGTTAGCATTTCCAAATATTATAGGCAAATTATATGGTTACAATCTTCTGATTAGCATGGTTCTCAGTCTAACGGACCAATACGGGGCTGGCAATTTTTCCGGTCTGGGTTAGTGTGCTTGCCCTTGGGGACCACAACACTTAAGAGTGGAAGAGTTGCTTCATAGTCATGAATTGGGGAAAAGGCATTGCATTTTTTTTTGAGTTCTTAGGAATCTGGTAACTTGAAAGTCTAGCCGTGACATCTTGAACATGATATCTCTATTTTTAGAACCCTTATGGTGTCTGTTAATGGCTCAGTTGCTATAAACTCTCACTTTTTACCTTTTCACTATGCTTTGCAGCTTCTAGTTTATTACTATGGCATTACTGCAAGGGGAGCACTTTCAGAAGAACATGTATTACTTTCTGCCAAGTGCAAGGTGTGTCTGCTGATTCTTTGTAATTATGATAAGTTGGAAACCTATTACCTTACACATTATTCTAGTAGATAAAAGGAACAGTATAGTTTACATTTCTGCTGTTCCGGCCAGAATATAATTGGTGATGGTGGTTCCCACTGCAGGCACTCACTGAGCTTCTTCCATCCCTAAAGGAGCATGGACACCGAGTTCTAATTTTCAGTCAGTGGACTGCAATGCTTGACATTCTTGAGTGGGCTTTGGATGTCATTGGAGTTACATACCTGCGTCTTGATGGCAGGTATAGTTGTCATACTTTTATCACTATAATGCATGCAAGTAAATATGGCTCGGGATGCTTTTATATATCTTTGGCAGGCATGCTTTGGTACATTTTAAGTGAAGATCCACGAATGGCCTTCAAATTACATCCCCTTTGGCGGAAAGTGATTGCCGGCAATCACCATCGCAAATCAAATCCTTACATTGGAACCATTTTACCATGAAATCTTAGGAATTCAATTCCATGCAAAGTATTGGGTCCCTACTCCCTAGTGTAGTGGTCAATGTTATATTAGCAAATTACCAAATATTTTATTTTGTTTCAAATGGCAGCACTCAAGTTACGGAAAGACAGACAATAGTGGACACATTCAACAATGACCCTTCTATATTTGCATGCTTACTTTCAACAAGAGCTGGAGGACAGGGGCTAAACTTGATTGGAGCTGATACCGTAGTTATACACGACATGGACTTCAACCCTCAGATGGACCGCCAAGCAGAAGATCGGTGCCACCGAATTGGCCAAACAAAACCAGTCACCATTTACAGGTATTTTAGCAGTTGTTGCCTGAGTACATTTCTAAGTCCTGCCTCATTTGAGGTTTGCTTGTTTGTGTGTAGTCTTTTATATGTTATGCTGTTATGCCGCAATGAATGGAGAATGTTGAGCTTTCTCGCAGGCTTGTGACGAAGGGCACCGTTGATGAGAATGTCTACGAGATTGCAAAGAGGAAACTGATTTTGGATGCAGCAGTGCTGGAGAATGGCATGGATCTGGAAAATGAAAATGCCTTGTCTGAGAAGACAATGGGAGAGATTTTATCGGCCCTCTTGCTGGGGTAAGCCATTGGGATTTTCCAAGCTGAAAAAGAATGGAAAGAAAAGAAAGATCAAAGCATCAATTTGATTTCCCCTCGTGATAGAGGGGCCTTGAGATTTAATGCACGTTGTTGTCAACTTTGGTGGACTGTGTCTTGAATATTGCGATGCTGGAAACTTGGAGGTGCATACATTTATTTCCGGAAACTGGGCCCCACTAAAATGTTGAGGGCCAGTGTTCTTCCTCTCTATCGAGAGTATTAATTGTTGTCTGTACGAGAAATTATTGTAATCCCTTACACACTGAAAAATGAAAGCATAGAGTTTCATACAAGAGGGAAGAAAAGGCAGCCTTTGAAAGTCTACATGGGGTTTCCCAGCATTTGTGGGTTCAGATTTGAAGCAGGAAGGAATCCCACACGGGGTTAATAATTATCTAGAGCCAATAGGAGCTTTCTTTGTTTTTTATTCTTTTTTTGTAGCTAGACTGCAAAACATGTATCAGGTCAACAATCGGAGCTAGTGTTCTGAGATTAACATTGGCCCGCAGTACATCAATTATATATATTGAAAAAGACTTGATATTGGCCTTGGTAGGCCAGCTTCAGGTTTGGTGGGCTGGTTTGTTATTGGGCCCTGTAGCCCTGTATTTGGTTTTAAATTCAAATTTGGGGGCATGCATGCCATTCTTAATGCAATGGGCCTCGAATTAATATTATATCTCTTTTTCTGGCAAATGGTTTTTTCTTAAATGTGATGGATACGAGGGTCCTTTTTAAAACAGCTTTGGATTCCAGGCTTTCCAACTCCTGTCTGCCTCTTCCTCTCTTTTCTTTGGCATCCATAGGTGTGGCTGTGAAACGTTCATTTTTTCCCCTCTATTTTGGTTTTCCGATACTAGAGGAAAGAGCCCAAAGTTTCCTCCTAGAAAGTCGGAAGTCCAATACATGTGCTTAAAAATTTTGAAGAATGTGGATATTTGTTAATTTTTTTGTATAAAATTTCTGCACTGAACGTATAAGAAGGCACTTAAAACCTTGATTATTCTGCTAAATGTGGCTGCACAAACCTATCTTTGGTTAATGATCCAATGTATGGGCCACAGCACTAGAATGAGAGATGGGACAAGTTGAAGCTACTGCACTGAAAGACGGGTCACTGATGCTTGGAAGGCAGAGAGAATCTGTGGGGACAAACTTTCACGGTACCTCTTGTTATTTCCTTTCTAAGTTTGGAAAGCTGTCACAGTGACAAGCTTTTCTGTGGATTCTTTTTGGATAGTAAAAACCAGTGTTGGATCAATGCCTTGTCCCCACCATGATGGGTGCTTCACTGCGTCTTGTTATTTGGTTGGGGGGAATTTGCACTACTTAAACCAAGCAGTGGTTGCTTTCCATGTTCCTGTGCATATGCCAACCATTGATCCAGTGGATTCAAAATGAACGAATTATGGACCTGTGGAAAGATTGGCGTGAAAGCGAATCAACATGTACTTATCTTTTTGACTCGATTCCAGCATCTATTTTGAAGTTTATTGGCGGGCTCTTTATATGAGTACTTGCTGAAATAGTATCCTTTAAGCAGACACCCCAAATATGAACTTCCAAAATTGGACCGGAAAGGGGAAACGATAAACAGGTCCAATAATAAGGTTCCATAGGCTTCTATCGTAGGGACGATGGAGATGTGTTTTTTATTCAGTTGAGGGACTACAAATACTGTATCTGTATGGGTCACCAATTACAATCCAGTTGTGACCCCAGGATCAGATGCTGTTGTGGCTATTTTGGGGTCCATGTTCCATATGCTTCTAAGTATTGGAATTTTTTGTGAAACACGGGTTTTATATTTTGTGATATTTTGTAGATGTTGGTAAGAGATCCTATAAATGGCCAAATATTTTATGTTTTTTTAATGTAAAAGACACTCATGGGGCCCACTTGGATGCATGACGAATATAGAGAGATGGATTTGGACATTGGTCAGGTATGGGCCAAATGTGACTGCAATCAAGACAATCCTCGCACTTAGATTAAAAGCCCAACTTTTAATTAATCACTTTATATTGTACTTATTTTTTTTCTTCTTTCAGCGGTATCTGTTTAAAAGAAAACCCTCATGTGAGCACCGATCCTCATAATAAGATGAGCACCACGTGCCTGTATGTCTAGTGGGGCCCACCAGATGATCCATTCATGTGGACTATAAAACAAGGAGATCCCTCGGGTCACCGATCCCATGTTTGGCATCAATCCGAATGGACTTGACCATTTGATCGATTATGCACTCTTTTGGATGGTAAAAACTTGTGGGTCATCGATTAAGTGGTTAGGATGATGATCCAAGCATCCATCATCATACACAGGTAGGTGGATGAGATATCTTTTGATCCTCTCATCCCATCCCCAGGTGGGGCCCATAAGAAACAATGCTTATCTTATTGTGAACATTGGTGTTTGGATTGTGGTTTGCCTTTTAAAAGACGCCCTAGATTATGCACTAGTTTAAAGGGTACTTGACAGATATTTGTGATTAAATCTAACACAAGATAATGATGCATGTGTCGAATTTGACCGGAGAGTAGAGGAAATGAGTTATGAAGAGAGTTTTCATGTTACAAAGCGGACATGTCCGTGGAAATTTGATTAGGTTGGGTAATATTTAGCACAAAACCCTTTTTTTTTTTTTTTTTTTTATAATACAACTCTCAACCATCTCAAAGTTAAAAGTCTAGAAACCTTGAATGTGTTTGAAAAAGTATTTCTGCTATTTCTAACATGACGTCATTTTTGTAGGATTGATTAGAGGAGGAAATTTAATAAAATGAGCCGGAGCCGGTTGGATGGCCCAACATTCATTTGGCCCAGCCAGCCCACGAACGTGGTTTTGAATTTGGTAACATCACCATATATCGGACCCCGGCTATTTTTCATGACAACGTGGTCGAACTGCTGGCAGAACATTTCTATACCTCTTATACATGCATTCACGTGACCGGGCCAGCAGGAACACGTGCATCTAAGTGCCCATTTAAATTCCATCGTTGTCTAATATCAGGTCTGGGGCCCACTTGCTCACATTTTCCACCGCACGTCGCTGTTATCCTGGCGGGCCTATATTCATTAAAGGTCAAGTGGTCATGCCATCTCAAACCCAGACTTTGGTTTTTCTGTTGTCCTCCATCATTACATGATTTCCCATGATAAAGTAAAAAACTTCTAGGAAGAAATTATTTTACATGGGCAAACAAGATCAGAACTGTGGGGCTCACTAATCTTCTATGAAGACAGATGCATAAAAAAATGCAGAACATTCGTTCTTTAATTGTGAATGGACTTAGGTCCACATGTTCTTGGGAATATGGTCATTTCAATGGAATCCCAAGCTGTAGTTCTGTTGGTAAAGTGATGTCAAGCACTCCTCAACGATGCAAGGAACCTAGGTTTTGAGCCCAGGTCAGAATGGGAAGATATTGGCCACTTAGTGCCTTAAACTAGGGTATATTAGGATAGGTAGTGGGTGGATAAGAAAAACACAGGCATAAAGAAACAAAGGAAAAAAAAAAAAAAAATCACTGCAGCAAAGAAGTGAATACCATTTAAAGATTGCCAAGATGTAACCTTAGTTTATGTTCCTCAGGTGTGATTTGTGGAGGTAGGTACAATGGGAGCTGTTTTTATATAGTCATTTCTCATAACTACAAAGGCAAGAAGCAGATTATGCAGAACACAACTGGGGTTTTGCTAGTTCTTGCTGTTAGATGAATTTCAGGAACGACCTAGAAAGGGTCCAACCTTGTGGGACTCACCTGACCTGGCGCCTTACAATTAGTCTAATTTGCATAATATATAGGAATTCATGGTTAGATGAGCTCCATCAAAGGATTATTAAGGAGATGAGGGGTGAAGGATATGAAGTGAATATGTAGATGGGACCTTGACTTTCCTAGTTATTGAATTATTACGGTGATGGCTGGGTATTCATTTCTCATCTTCTTTTGATTCGATTCTCATGTAAGGGAAGGTTAATCGATAGTCATGTTTGAATATTCACTTTTTGTTCTTTTTTTTTAACCACTTATGAAAATACAGTTCCAGGTATTCAATTACAATAAACAGATTGGCCCTAATTAACCTTTTGGACACCATACATTAGTGAATAGCTCCCACCAGCCCAAATTCCCTTGCTTTTCTCTAACAGGTTTGGAAAACTTTGAGGCCTTAAGAAGGCACCTCTCGTGATTGAGTGGACTTTTTTTTTTCAGACATTTACATCACAGGGAGACCAAACTCCTACACTCCCCAAGATTCTAATGCTTTCAGGTAGGCTCTGTTGATTGGACCTTTCCTAAGATTGGAAGGGCTGGCATACCTTTTTTTTTTAACAGTAAGGGTAGATTAGATCAGAATTTTAAAAAGTACAATAACGAGAGAGAGAGAGCAAAAGAAAAGGTATGCTAAGGTATAAGAGCTAAATAACCACTCATAAACAATAAAATAGATAGCCCAACTTTGCCAAAGCATCCACTATTCTGTTTGCTGGCCGATACACGTGGCGAAATCCAACATTCATAGATGAGGATAAAGACTTGATTTCATTGAAAAGGAATTAAAATTGCCAAGGGCCCTTATCCAAACAACTCATCCATAGTATTACATTTGAAGAATCACTTTCCACCACTACATTCCAAAAGTTACGAGATGAATAAATCCTTAGAGCTTCCAAAATAGCCAATACTTTTGACTGTTAGAATCTTAATACCTATATGCTTTGAGAACATAAACAACACCCTTTTCTTACGGTTCCTTAAGATGCCACCTACACTTGCAAGATTTGATTTTTTTTCTTGGTGCACTATCCACACTAAGTTTAAGAACATTTTGAGAAGGGTTGTTATTAAAACAAGAGGAAGAAAATGATTATGAAGGACAAGAGATGCTCCATCTTCCTCTTAAAAGAGTCAGCTAGAGTCCACAGGGCCACTAAAAATGGGACACTATCAACATTTCTAAATCAACCATACTGTCATACATTGGTCTAACTTATCACGGTCTAACTTATCACGGATTCAAAGCTCAGCCAAAACTGAGTTGTATCAGGTAATATATGCATCTTTGACCAATGTTTCAGTTGATACATCTTCCTCCAGTACATTTAGGGCCCATTTGTTTGCTTAAAGTACATTTGGGCTTGAATACAATATGTAGGAATTCATGGTCAAATGTCCATCGATGGATTATTAGAAAGGTGAGGGTAAAGGGTACATGGTGAGGAGTGGAGTGAAGGATATGAGATAAAGACTGGACCTTGACTTTCCTATCTATTAAACTACTAGAGCGATAGCTATGTATTCATTTTCCATCTACCTTAGATTTAATTTCTACTTAACGGGAGACTATTTGATTGTCATTTTTTAAATATTCTTTGATTCTTCAATTTTGACCACTTACAGAAATATAATCTTAGAATTCAACTACATGAAACAAACATGCCCTATTAAGGTCAATAGAATGCCAATCACCCAGTTATCTCAAAGCAACCACATCCAAAAGATTAGAGTATGGACTATGGACCCTTGTTTAGGTCTAATTGATGCTCGTTCTCAGGTCCCCATTTAAATTTTGAGTCTGGTTAAGCCTCTGGTTTGTTTTGTTCCAGTCGGGGTCCCATTTAGTTCATACCCAAATACCCACACATATATAGTATATATCTAATACAACAGTAAATAAAATATAATATAATAAACTAATCCTATTCGGGTTGAGTTTTATTCCTCTCCTTTTCTTTTCTTTTTTTTTGAATTACTTTTTGGCTCTTCCTTTTCCTAGCCCAGGCTGTGGGTTTCTTTAGCTTGGCCCGACTTGTGGGCGCTTTTTTGGGTTGGCCCATTTATGGGTTCTTTGGTTTTTGCTTCCTCCCAGGTGTTTCTTGTCTTGCATTGCAGCTAAGTGCAAGCATTACCCCATTCTTTTGTATCTTTTACCCTTTTGGAATATACTTACCATTTTCCAAAAAAAATATATTAAATATCGTGTAAATATATATATATATATATATAAATGTGAGGCCCCCACCTTATATCTCATAGTAAGGTGAGAGATGCTCTCATAGGAATATCTCCCTATATATATATATATATAAGGAGAATATTCATGCGCATCCATGGTCAGGGATACTTCCATAATTGAAAATTTTCATGTACAAAAAGAGAAAAAGTCATTTATAGTCATATGCAGAAAATGAATATTCATGTGCAAAAAGGGAAATTCCCTCACCATAGATGCACATGAATGTCCCCCTATATATAAAAATATATATATATTTGATAAATATTATTTTGTATAATAGCATATGACATTTACAACATGTATGGATATTAAGTTGGCTCCAATTCAGTTCGATCCATCGAATCCATCAAAGTACTTTGGGTCCAGTTTATTAAAGCTGGGTCAAGATCCGAATTTTGCTCTCCTACTAAAAACCACAGCAATTAGCAGCAACTTAGTAATGCAATGGAATGCAACCCTGTACATCAGAACATAACTAGAGTCTTGACATACGTGTGCACATGCTTCACAGGTAGTTAAGCGGATGCACAGAGAGAGAGAGAGAGAGAGAGAGAGAGAGAGAGAGAGAGAGAGAGAGAGAATTAGTTGGTATGTCATGTTGGTGAAATGATACCGTAACTAGATATTTGTTGCATCAGCTGTGAGTGTGAGAGTCGGATAATGGAGGGTACGAAACAATACAATTCCCGGAGAAGGCCTCTCATTTGAAACTCTCTTTCATTTGGAATCTTTCCTTTGTAGTCTTGTAGTAGTTTTTTTTTTTGCCCCACTCTCTCGTGAACCCTTCTCTTTTGTCTCTTCTTTCAACAACAACTAGAAAAAGTTACCTTCCTTCCTCTCTAAACTGGGAAAATTAAAAAAAAAAAAAAACAAACAAAAGAAAGGAGCCCTTTTTTCTTTTCTCTGTAGTCTATAGTATTCCGCACTCAACTGACCATCCCTATTCCTTTCTTCTTACTCTAGTGCAGCCCAAACCACTGGGGTTTCTGCACTTGCTGCTCCCATCCCAAAAGTCATTTGATGGTGCCCTATCAGGCTTTGATGACCTGTGGTCGACAGCTCCAACGCCATCATCACATGCATTGTCTCACCCACTAACATGGGTGCATGGGAAACACGGGGTTTCTCTTGTTGCATTGTCTGGAAAATGTACTGCATGTAGGATTCAGGATAACAAAACTTGGAAAAGGATTGTTACTATTCCTATCTTTGATTAATGTAAACTTGGTATATATTTTGAATGGTTAGACAAATATATCACCATCATCATCATAATGGGTTACCTCTTCTTCTTCTTCTTCTTCTTATTTTTTTTTTTTTTTTTAATGTCACTCATGAGTCATCCTTATGTAAGACTCGTGCTTTTCTCTCACATGATAACTGTTTTGAGTTTTGACTTTTATTTTAAACTTTAATAGAAAGAGTGTAAAAGAGAGATGTAAGAAGGCTTTTGGGGGATAATATACTTTGATATATGGCCTGAACAATATATGACTCGCTGCTCAATTTACTCATTTTGAATAGGAAAAGGATAAGATGCAATGGGTTCTATACAACAAAGCATTATCTTTTTAGTGCTTAAATTCGTGAGAAGTGATGCGCACTTCAATGCCCTAATAATGGTCTCTTCTTTTTGGCTTTAATCCATTGTTTTGACTACTTTAGCATAGCCAGTTCAGTTGTTCCTATGCAACCCCTCCACAATACATAGGTCCCAAAGTCTAAAAAGAAAAGGAAAAAAAAGTAGAATTAGTAGAATATCCTATAATGTAAGTAGATCTGATGCTAAATTTTAATTAGTTAGATGAAAGTAGCACTGAAAGAAAAATCAAAACACAGTAAAAAAGTTTAAAGCAAATGTAGAATATTAGTATTGATAATAAAATCAATATTGCATGTTAAAGCTCGGGTCTATTCATTAAAACTCTCATAATAAAAATCTCATAACCTTAATAAACATAACACCTAACACCTAGTCTGACAGACTTATATTAAAAACTTGGAAAGGAAACCTAATTATGAGGTTTGAATCATTTGATTTGCAGGGCCAAGACATTTATTCCCATGTAACTATAAAAAAAATCAAGATCTACAAGCAAAGAAGTTGGGTTAGGTGAGAAAATACAGGAGACTCTTGGATGATCAGTCATGTAAGAAAGATGTACTGTTACAAGAAAATGGATTAATAAAACATTAGAGGCAGCACTAATATAGTATAGTATAGTACGGTATAGTAAAGTATATATAGTACAATAAGTTGAAAGTGGGGGATGGCAAGAATAAAAAATGGTGTGGAGATGATATGGTGACAGGTGGGCGAGGGCTGTCGTTTCCCTCGTCCTCATTTGAGGTGCCGGCAGGGCATCGTCACCATTCCAGTGGGCCCCACCTCTGCTCCCCCTGAAAAGCTACTGGGTCCCATGCCACGTCAGCACCGTGGGGGACAGGGAATCTATACAAACCGCAAGACGCCCCTCAGAAAACGACAGCCGCACATCCATGTCAGATGACATATATACCTTCATTTTATGATTATTCTTATTATTTTTTTATTCTTTACCATGATTTTCCAATTGTCCCCTCCAATTTCCTTCCCGTTTGCGCGGTTGCTGGACAAGCTGTTGAAATGATCATGCATCAATTTATGCTAGGGGCCACATGTTCGTAGGTCGGGGCCTACCAAGTGAAGGTGAGATTTGGCTGTTCAACCGATAGGCCATCAAATTGATTCTTAAAAGTTAATGTGTTCAAATGGTCATGTATCAATTTATTTTGAAGTCCACCCCGCTTGCATGTCGGGTTTATTGGCAATGGAATCTAGCCTGTTCAACTGGTGGGGTCGTCAAATTGATTCTAAAAAATTAAACTGTTGGAATAATCATGCATCGATCTATCTTGGAGTCCCCCTATCCTAACAGGTGGGACTTCAAAATGATTCAGATCACTCGTGAGCAATAAACAATATCATATAGTAGATAGATGAAGGGAGAGGTCTTCTTAGCCATCTGATGAGTTGATGTGTGTCCGTGTTTTTGGGTCGAACTCTTGTAGCTTTTCTTATTTTATTTTTAAGTTGGTCGAAGACTCGGCTCCAAACAGTTTCTTAAGTTCTTTTATATTTAAAAGGAGATTTCTCATCCATGTGGTCATGGTCAATATCTGGTGGAATTAAATTGCCAATTGGGATGGAAAGAATTATGAAGTAATTATTAGAGAGATGTTATGATTGCACGTGACTTGTGCGGCCTCTGTTTGAAGAATCGGCATGAGCTGACAGATAGTAGAATAATCAGCTGGAAGTGGTGGGGAGGATTGTTGCAACAAAAAAAATAAGTGATATGTGATTAGTTATTTTATCAACTTTACTCTTTGTCCAAATGCATTTCAAGGGTCATATGTGTGTAATGTTGACAATTTTCCTCATTGGTGGCTTTGGTGGTGGATTTTTCTTGTTAGTGATCAACCCTTAATAGGGACTTAACTTGCACAAAAAAAAAAAAAAAAAAAAAAAGTTGAGAATTTCATTATATTATATAAAATGCTGTGACAGTGACATGCAGTTTTTTTTTTTATTTTACAATTTGGTGTTACATTGTTTTAAAGAGAAAACGATTAAAATTATTGTTTTTTCTTCAATTATACAAAATGGCCTTTACTCTTGTGATTCATGCAGTTTCAACATTAGAGAAGCAAATAAATTCTTGTGGTTCATGCAGTTTCAACATTAGAGAAGCAAATAAATTCTTGCGGTTCATGAAGTTTCAACATTAGAGAAGCAAATAAATTCTTGCGGTTCATGAAGTTTCAACATTAGAGAAGCAAATAAATTCTTGCGGTTCATGAAGTTTCAACATTAGAGAAGCAAATTCAATGGCATTTTTCTTTATTGGAATTCAAGGAATTCCTAAATTCTCCAACACATTGCAATTTCCAAATCCTCTTTTCTATTTGCGCATTTAAAAATTCCAATTAAAAGCAAAGGGTCAAAATTCTAGTAATTTCAAAGGTCATTTGATACTATTTAAGTAGCTGGAAATTTCTAATTCTTGTAAAGAAACCTAGCCATCACATCATGCCCTAAAGGGTCTATTTAGATGCAGAGGAAGAGGTGAAAGGAGAATTTTTTTAATCTAAATTAAGGTTCAAAATAATTTCTCTAGCATTGCTTTCTTTCCTAAAATTTAAATATAGTGATCAATCGTTACAAGAGAAAAGTGATGATTCGCCGCGACGAAATTCTTCGCTCATAAGGATTTTCCATCTTCAGGGGATTCCCTGCTAAACGGACCTAGTAATATGATAAGGAGAGGCAGGAAAAACAAAATAATGAGAGTTTTCTGCACCCATTTTCCCCACATCCAAATGGGTCCCCATTACTTTTGACACGAGTCAATTCGAAATGTGGGCCCCACACAGTGCACTTCTATTCAGCTGGCACAAGTCTTATCAGTGTCGATGATGAGTGCAGAGAATCCATGACCTAGCAGCCCCAAGTGGGATGGCACACGCGTTAAAGATTCGCAGTCACCCACCAAACAGATCTTGTAACTGCTTTGTGGTTCACAAGATGAGGACGGCTAGTAGCCTGTTTGTCCAACTGGAAATTGATTTCATACAATTTGTAGCCAATGCTATTCTTTGTGTTTATAGGTTGGGCTGTGGTCCAGAGCTGTACATTTACTTGAGGACGCAAGGATTGATCCCAAAATATGCGTGAGACTGAGATGCCAACACTACTCAAATATAAATGTGTAGGCATCAATGCTTGTTTTTTTCTATTTTTTTTTCCACCAAAGGGCATAATATTGATTCCAATAAAGCAGAAAAAGAGAATTCTCTAAAGATTTTATGACCTTGACAAACTTGAGAGCTTTTTATAAATATAGTAGGCCTTTATCATAAAGCCATTATCCTTCTTACAGGAGAGGGATGCATAGGAGAAGATTATCCCATCTTCTTGAATTATTCATCCGTTTAAGCTTAAGAAAGGAATCCCGATGGGTAGTTTAGTTGGCGTATGACCACAGTTTACACCTGGAGATTGAGGGTTCGAAACTGTAAATCACACAGGGGTCACAGGGGCTTTACTCGGCTTCCCTTGGGCCCGTAGAGATTATTTTGACCAAAAGAGCTGGACCCTCCATTATAAAAAGAAAAATTCAAGAATGGATAAATTTATATTTTCTCTCTCCCTCTCTCTCTCTATTTTCTTTGCCCTCACTCTTCATGTTTCCAAAAACCTGCAAACCATTGCATAAAAGAGCTCGAATGGAAATGTGTCTTTATGAAGAGTCGCATCTTGTTAGACAATGTTGACTCTCTCTTACGTTACAGAACTTACTTGGAACTGAATAAATATGGGCATAATCCGGAGATTCTGCAGTGACTTAATCGACCCAGTAGAAAGAAAGACATGCACGGTTAAGTTGCTTGAAGTATAATTTAAGCAACAAAAGCATATCTGCCTCCAAATGAATGACCAAGTAAGTGCCTCGATGTTTGTGAGATTGGAACATTTGGTCGTGCTATCATATAAACTCCTTTTTACTTCTATTTTCTCATTGGTTCGGGTAGATGGAAAAATATATGTACTTTATACATATGTATTCTTACAATAGTAGTAATGTTTTAAAATTTTAATTGGGCCAATTGATCCTCTAGGTGAGACCGTAATCACTACAAGTAACTGACTACTTATCCTCAGTTTTTTTTAGGTATCCAGAATTGGGGGGCTGGGACGTCAGCCCTCCAGTGAGAGAAGTAGACCTCGGGTGAGGTAGGACAGCTCTCTGAAGAGGTAACGTGAGTACCCAAGTTTGACCCTGCGTAGCCAGGTAAGAACTGCCACTAAGATAAGAGGCCATTCTTATAACCTTAGTTAAATTATGGAATACATTGTTCAACAGTTAAAAGGAAATTAAACCAGCCCAAATTAACCCCTTATGACAAGGATATTTTGCCAAACCTCTATCAATGATGAGTTCTTTCTGTCTGTCAACCCCACTAACAGGCATGTATTTTGATGGGATCTATCTTGACCCTCACCTCTAAGTTGGGGTTCTTGTTTCTTCTGCACATTTTGATGGATTTTGTTGGGTTGGGCTGAGGATGAAACAAGTTTGGGTTAATTTACTAAAGTTTTAGAAACTATTGGCCTTATATTGATTCTTGATTAGTTGGAACAAGGGTTTATATGAAAATTATTAATATTTTTTTATAAAAAAAAGTCTTTGAGAGACTAAACAGGCTTAGGTGAGTAAAAGGACCTAAATGATTATGGATCATATCATCAAAGTCTTATCCCAGCTGAATACCAAAGTAGTTTTGGTTATCAAGAACAATTTTTGAACTACTTTTTTCTAGGGCCTTCTCTAAAAAGAAAAACTATGAGCTTCTCCAACTTAGTGCAAAAAAAAAAAAAAAAAAGATGGGAGGTTTGAAAACCCCAGAATTTAATACTAAAAGCACACTTAGCCTAATTGCTCTAAAATTCTTAATATTTAACATAAGAAATCTAATGTAATCAAGGGAGATTTTCACCTGCAAGAAGATTGTGTATGCATAGTGTGGCTGGGCTTGTGTAGCCCCCTCGGATGCTTTCCTATCACTGGAGATAGATGAAGGGAAATAACTGTTTATAGATAAAAGTGATATTAAAAGGTAAGCTCCATTAAATTATCTTAGTTGGTTCGATTTAATAGTCTTAAAATTTAATGCTCTTTTAGCTCTAGAATTTTTAAATATTCATTTTAACCATAAATAAATGCTCGATGAGCATAAAATTAAGATTAAAAAGAGATGCAAGTGCGGAAAGAGTTCACTCATCAAAAGTTGGCCCACGTGGGCTATTTCTGCAGGAGGAAACCCATGTTTTCGTCATGCAACTCTCTCTGCTTGAAAATTTTAACTTTTTAAACTCTCTCTACTTGAAAATTGAATTTTCTCTCTCTACTTTAAAATTGAATTTTCTTTGAAAAGTTCCCATGGTGTTAGGTTTTCTTTGAAAAAATGATGAAATGGGTCTCGTACATTGGACCACTTTATTTGAAAATCTTTTAACATAAGATTGGGCGTCATCATGACTAATGGATCTGATGTTTTTCTGCGTTGTTCGAGAAAAGGACGTACTTGATATAAAGTGGAAGCATTCATTTTCATCATATGATGTTACCAATCAAGTTACATGCCCAAATTCATTTAGTACTATTCTTATCATAAGAATGAAGACTTCTTCCCTTTCCCATTAACATTTCTAGATGTCTTTCCTTCCAATTTAACATTCCCACGTAATAGGAAACGATACGTGCGGGGCGGAGGAAAGAGAAAAACCATTTTTTCCAAACAGGACTCGTAATCCCTATTAGCCCCTACATTTTTATAGCGGGGCCATTTGTTCAATACAACCATACGTGGAACAAGGAAATATGCCCTTTGGGTACGGGTGACTACTATGAAACAAAATCACAGTGGGCCAAACATGAAAAGAAAGAATTTGAAATTTTGTTTAATATCAAAAGGTACATTCAAGAGACACATTCACAAATGGGAGATTAGGGATTGTTATAAAAAATTCATATTAGATTCGTCAGTGTCGTAGAGGTTGTTGACTTAAACAAAATCACCTAGAGTGCTTCATGCAACTAGAAAGAATGCTTATTATATAAAATAAAAAGAAAAACAGAACAAATCAAAAGAAAAGAAAAACAAGTCTAATTAATTAGATGAAATGTTTTGGTCAATGGTTGTACTGTATTGACTTGTCAAAGAATGAACTAGTTCACCATCAACCCAGCACAATGAAACATTGCATTCAACACTTTCATCATGCTTGTCCCATGTAACCCTTCTTGTAGGGCAAACGGGAGCCACGACAAGCATGAAAAAGGTGAGGGATCGAAAGACTTGGATGGAATCCACCCATATGTAAAAGTTTAAGTTAATTAAATCATTATAATCCTGTGATCCATGACTATCAAGTTTCACAGTACTTTTAGAAGGCACCAATATTTGATTTATTTATTTTTATTTTAATCCAAAGGGAAGAAAGGGGCAGTTGGTGTGACGTGACCCTACATAACGTAACATGGCATTTGTCCTATTGTCCTGTAGTTTGAATTTTCTAACTATTTTGATGTCCATAGGTCAAGTCATATGGGACTGGGCTTAAAAATGATATCAATTAACAGGTCCCCTGGCTCCCATGGTGTAAGTTTAGCCTTGGTTTTTCTTAAAACAAGAAAGCCAGAGAGGGAAGATGAAAAACGTAGGGGGTTATGTATATATCTTGAGCTCTGAGCCTATAAATTAAACTTTGAACTTTTCTTTGGATGACTTTTTTTTTTTTTTTCAGTTATTCCCTTGGATGACATTGAAAGGCATTGAGCGAGCCGAAACTGTTCAGAAAATGACAATTTCAGATGATTTCACTGGTGGACCCTACCAACACATCACACTGCTGATGTATAATTGTATGTTTCACCTTATTTTACTGTAAATTGTAGGTTTCACCTTTGTCAAGAGAAACTAAAAGTGTGTTTCTTACTTTTATTTTGGTCCATGACATCGTTAATACTTCTCTAATGATGCCCTAATCTGATACATTACCCTGATCTCGATTTCCACCTAACATTTTGATGACTTTCAAGTGGTTTGTTTCTCACTTTCGGCAGCTGCTTTATACTTTAATCCCATAGTAAATGGATATTTTTCAAAGGATCTCATGAAGTCGACATTTTGAAAAGAAATTAGGGAGAACAATGAAGTCGTCATTTCACAAGCTCACAATTCTGTCTCTTTGGCTATTGACAAAAGTCAAATTGCACTCACCCCACGCTTGGGGAGGAAGAAGATGGTAGAATCTATTTGTGCAATTGTGCGTACATGCACCCCCATGTGCACAATTTAATAGACTAATAAGGTATCGTTTGGCAAATCTACTTTTAACTTTATTTGACTTAAATTTGAGTAAAATAAGTGATTTAAATGCTTTAAACTGTTTGACAAAGTTTAAGACCTTCTTGCTTCTTTAATTTACCAAATTTATAAAAAGACAAATTTAAAAGTGATTATTCTTAATAACATTGTCCACATAAATGCTATATTATAACTACAACACAATCACAGTTGAGTAGTGTTGGCACCTACTTATCACATACCAACAAAGTGATTGAATCTCATGTCTTTATATCGTAGTATCACTATTGACTAATAGACCAATCTAACAAAATATATATATATATATATATCACAATGAGAAAATAAAAGTATCACATTAGATATAACGTTTTAACCATATTTTTTTGTTTATGCAATTATTTTAAAATAAATTTATTTTTTGCAATAATTTTCCAATAACATTTCAAGAAAAATCAGTTTTCCAAGAACGACAACTGTGGACAATGCTTTTTTGTTTTTTTGCTTTTCCAAATTCTTTTGATTTTTGGCACCTCAATTACCTCAGATCACCAGAAGAGCCATCTTGGATGCCACAACTGTCACTTCAATGTTACATGTGTTTTCTTCTCTGTTTTGGACCCTTCCGACCTTCTCAATTCTAGACGGTAGTAGAGTTGGAAATCATTACTGGAAGTCAGGAATCGTGATTGACTTGTCTGTTAAGTGATACCTTACGTGCTTCTGAAGGCCTTTGAATTGTAAATGAAGTACATGCTAATTTCAAAGGGGAGGATGACATTAATGTTTGCCAATCTCGACCGTGCAATGGGGTTGGCATCAGTTATCATTTTTACCAAGTTCTGGCCCACTGTACTATCCACTAGTTTATACCTATAATTATCCATTTGATGATGATGAGAAAGCCAGGGCCTCACAGATCCCAAAATGGGTCCTGTTGTGCAAGTAAATTTAAAACAATGGGGGAAAAGAAGAAACTCATGAAGTAGCATGAAAAGGAAGTAACTTAGAAAAATAAAAAACAAAAGGATAATATAGTATTATTGCAGGTATCTGCTCCTTGCTAGAGAGATTACAGGTGCTTCATTCATGTTCATGTGTGTAATTTGTATGAGCAGAAGTGTAGATGCAGGGCCGGCTCGAGATAATTCGAGGCCTAAAGCTACAATCCTAAATGAGGCTTTTTCTATATTTTAATATTATTTTTAATATTTTATTTAAAATTTATTTTTGTTATTTTTTTGCGATACAAAATTACTAATTAAGTTTTTATATTCAAAATTTTGCTAACCTATTTTAAATCTACCTTCAAAACTCATATGAAAATTTGGGCCTATCCTCAAAACTCATGGAAATCTTGAATCATAAAATCCAACCCCCGAACAAAAATCCCGAGTTTGCCATTGGCGAGGCTCGAAGCATTTTCACCTATGCATGGTGCACATATACACCATGAGTTATGACCATCCAAGATAGACTTCAGAAGTGTGCCCTGTATGCACTGTGAGCAACTGAATAAATTCCAGGCGGGGCCCATTGTTTATCTTAAATTTTAAGATCTATTATTAAGGCTAAAATCTCAAGCTATGATGAATCTATTACAACTACATTATGGATCAAATCTGAATGGACCCCTATTGACATAGGATACACAAAAATAATGAGAAAGGCTCGTGAAGCAAGTTCATGACTGAATGTATGATTGAGATTTGATACACATGGACTGCTAAAAATATAATGGTGTGCTAAAATCATTTGGACTCCTAGCAATAGAAATATAAAGGGCAGATTTGAAAATATAATAGGCCATAAATGATACTTTAAGGCCCTATGAAAATCTTGGTAGGATCTTCTCAGGAGAGAGTTATTATGGGCCTTATATTTTTGGGAGGAAAAAAAAAAAAAAGATGGCAGTTGACAAGTTCGTTCTTTTGGAATTTCAAACTGCTATTATGGAGCCTTTTTTCGGTCTTATTTTTTGGGGCCTAAAACAATTCCTTTGTTGGCCTAATGGTACTGCCGGCCCTATGTGGATGAGATAGTTTCTCTTGTGACGAACAACGAGACACTCTCATTTTGTTGTTTATTCTATCTTGGCCTTGGGGGTGCCTTCAGATGCAGCCAATTCGGGGATTGGAACCTGCTGCATCTTTCTCATTTTTGGAAAAGTCCATTAGAAAGTGAAATGTAGTTACTGGACAGGGACGAGAAGTCTTACAATTCTTTGACATGACCTAGTAGTAGTCCTTATATTATACTAGGGCTACTAGGGAGAACATTACTCAAGACATTGAAATCCTTTTCGTCCTTTGCACTCAACTGTATTTTATAGGTGCTTGAAGAAAACTTCATAATAAAGAAATCTGGAAGAATTCTTTTGTCACTGAACCGAGTGTGCTTACAGTGAGTCCCTGTTGACTTTGGATTTGGAGTGGTATACTCTACTAACACATTGTCCGTGGAGTAGTAATGGTCTATAAAGAAAGAAAGAAAGAAATTAATTTCCATAGGGTCCAGGTCATTTTTCACCTCAATTTGGGCCGTCTGACAATTTCTAATAGCAATAACAGTTATTGTCTTCCAAAAACTCTAAAATTCCGATTTAAATGATAGAAAACTCATAAAATCTGTCCTATTATATGTTCCTTCTCCCTGTTACAGAATTTCAAATTTCAAAATCCAGTATTGTGTTTGAGCATTTGTGAAATCAAATAGGAGACAACATTTGAGAAATTCATTAAAACTCTAATGTCGTCTATTATTATTATTATTTTTTTGTGCTTAAGGTCATTTGTATTAAAAGAAGAAAACAAACAAAAACAAAGCAAGTCCACAAAAATCAGCACTCCCTATGTTTGGGAAGGGGGGAGGGGAGGGGAGGGAAAAAAAAATTTCCCTTCTTTTGTTTGTGTAGTAGAGGAGGGGAGGGAAATCTCCTCTCCTCCTCATTCTTTCCCCCCAATTTTGAAGGGAAAATTAGGGGGTAAAATTTTGAAAATTTTACCCCCTAATTCCCCTCCCCCATTTTCCCTCCCCCCTTCCCAAATAGCCTTCATTTCCACTTTTCCTCCATTTTCCCCTCCTTTTTTTCCTTCCCCCCATTTTACCCCCTTCCCAAACATAAGATTAGGGTCCTAAAATCAACTCCAAACGACCCCCGCAACCAAACAGGTCTAAAGGAAACCGGCAAATCCTCATATTTGCAGGCCCCAATTTAGACAGTGATTAATTGGAATTATGGTCATCATAAATTTTTTTTGTTTTTCATAACCATTTAATGGGTATCATGGTTTTGACCAAATTAGTCTAGTGATAAGTCCAAATGGTCTTTCTATCACCCATAGATTGGACGGTCCAGATTAACAACCACCTCCATTGATTGGACAGGAGTTATTAGATTTAGAGCCATGAGTGGAACAGACATTAATTGTACGTTTTGAGTTTCTCGTACAGCTCCAAATCTGAAAGGGAATGTTTGGGGCATTTATTTTGTGAGCCGGCAATTGTTCTCTTCTTTTATTTGTTGAGATCAGGTTTGGGGTGTCGTGGCTCGTAATTACTCCTCATACATGTCCGGTTTGTGGGCTCTACCCACAAGGTCCAAAGCCAACCATGTACATGTAATTAATGGATTTCACCCACGGAAGATTCCAGCCATTTCACGCTGCAGACGAAAGTAGGAATTGACGAGGGTCCACTTTTTTTGTTTGTTTTTTTTTTCACTCTCACTCCCCGGTTTTTTTTATCCCTCCCATCCTGCAGACTATGAATTGGATGGTCTGGATTATCCTCATGATCTCTATGGAATCTCTAAGACCATTGTATATATATACATGGGATAAGAACATTTTACAGTCCACTCATGATCATTCAGCATAGATGCCATCCATCATGAATTGCAAACGTAAGTGGGCCATCATCATTTCAAGTGTCCTGTCATTGTTGAAAGTAGAAGATATGGTTGGGTTCTTCCTCGTGTTGGTATTCCTACGAAAGGCTGTGGCGTTGTCATGTGTATTGAGATGATGTTCGAATCTCTGGAGACCAAGTAGCAGCATTGATTTTTCACATGCAAGTCCTTACAACTTACAACATAAGCGCAGCAGCAGCCAGGATATTTTTACCCATTCATGCAGACTCTTTTTCCCCTTTCTCTTCATCATATATTAGTTTAGAACCATAATTTTAAATATCAGTTTTGGTGTCTGTATCGGTGGCTCTGAAAAACCATGCCGTATCGGCTTATATAATTGAATAATGTCTGCTTGCCTGTAAAGTGCTAGGACATGTTTCTTTTCATTTTCTTCTTTTATTATATAATGAGCAGTTTTCTCTTTTTCTCTTTTTTTTATATAGTACTCTAGGGTAGGATGCTGTGTAAGCATCGTGGAGTTGACTGCCCACTTGGCCAGGTTGACCCGACACCATTCACCTGTTTCTAGGAGAGTCACATGCATATCCCAATTTTGATATTTTCTTGATTTGGTAAAAGAATTTTGAGACTTAGTATTTTGATAGTAAAATATCAAAAAAAAAGAAAAAAAGAAAAAAAAAAAACCCTTTAGTTTTGGGTAGTCCAAGCCCTCTCACATTGAGGATACATGGATGCCCCTGTGGAAAGGATCTGCTCTCACCATAACATCAGGGTCAATTTGGCAACTCTACTAATAGAGTCAAGTGAAGTAAAGTTGATTTTGAAGGAATAATAAAATATAAGTGGATTATGATGGTATTTTGTTTTAAGTTATTTGTTATGAAATATTTTTGACTTTTTATATGGGAAATTAGAGTTTTTTTTTGCATTTTACGAAATCTCCGAAAAATGAATATTTTACTTGACTTTTACTATGCTAGTAAAGTGTCAAACTAGCCCTCAAGGGATAGATTTAGATAGTACCCTTTGGCCAAGAAAAAAAAATCCTCTTACATCTTTCCCTCTAATAATAACAATTTGATAATGATGGGTCTATTATGCACAGTTAAATTGAATTATAATAAAATTATATATAGTTATGATACTATCAAGCTTTGAGGTTTGAAGTGCAAAGATTGAAAGAAACTAATTCTAACAGTGATATTTGACCAACCACTGACCCACATCATATCCTTCTGACTAATCTATGGTGTAGAACTAGATAAGTCTTTGGCTTGAGTTTTCTTGGTCTCCTTAATTATGTTTTATGACTATAGTGGACGTAGGTATCACAATATCATATATGCAAATTACATTGTACTGTTGCCAATATATTGTTTTGAGGTGGCCCCAGTTCCCTTATCCAAAGCCATGTCTAAAATGCTCCACACACAAGTCATGCATCATGCTCATCACCAAACTGAAAAATGAAAATAATGGACATGTTTCGTTATTAAAAGTAATGAGCGTGACTAAGGTGTGGGTTTTCAGTTTTACCATACTCCACTTTAATTTTCCTCAAATCCTCTTTTCTCTAGAAATTAGAGTTTCTCATTTTTACCATTAATTTGACTTTGTTGCAATTTGGATAGTATCAAAGAACTAGATACATTAGATAGCTACAAATGTGTAGATACTGTCTTATTAGATGGTTAGATACTCAAGCCCTCTAATATATTGTAGATTTGCTGGCCCCACTAATTATATAATGCTTTCCATTTTAAAAGCATTTGACATCCTCTTCTTGTGTAAGCTTTGGAGGATCCAGTCCTCCCATTAAAGTTCATACTGTGGTAAGAGGTGTAAGTTCTCACCTAGCTGCCCTGAGTTCAAACCCTGGATATGCCACCTTCCATCATCCAATGGCTCTCTCACCTCATCCAAGGTCTACCTCCCTCACCGAAGGGCTCCATCAACTCACTCAAGGTCTACCTCCCTCACCGAAGGACAGAGTCTTAACACCCCACAACTGGGTGTCAAAAAATAAAAAAGGTTATACTCAAAAGGAATAATCATGGATGACAATTTCTGCAGCATTTTATTTTCACATTGATTTCATTTTATCATCTCTAAATTGCTAGGTCCCACAACGCGATTTTTAAGCGGTACATGGTAGCCTTATGCATCTGCCACTCAGTTTGATACTGGAACAGAGAAGTCCTGATGACCCCACTGCCTTGGCCATAGATATTTCTCAACCATCAAAGTAAATGGGTGACCACTCAGGACCTTAGAGGCAGAGGGGAGAGTTGTAAAGTATTTGGTTCGATGGAAACATAGGGCAAAATTTGTAACAGTTAAGACATGTAACTTTATGGTAAGGAAATCCGACAGTGGACTCACATTCACATAAGCTTGACACTTCACCTACTAAAATCTCCTTGTCGAGATCAAAAGAACCTATTAAGTCAACTTTTAGAGGAAAAATAATTATGAAAATCAA
The DNA here is from genome assembly GCA_029852735.1 of Persea americana. Lineage (NCBI taxonomy): Eukaryota > Viridiplantae > Streptophyta > Magnoliopsida > Laurales > Lauraceae > Persea > Persea americana. Next base: position 51,068,205 of record CM056819.1, read on the forward strand.
TGTTGACGGGTGGATAAACCTCTTTTCTTCTAATGATATAATTGAATTTTCAATTAATAAAAATTGGCATTTAACAATACATAAAACAATTCATAACATAGTGCTAGAAGGTTTTCTCTTATATAGTTTTCTTCATTTAAACTCGGATATTACAAAATATTACTGTGAGAGATCAATAGGGGTTCTCCCCATTGGGATCATCCAACCTGAGATTTCTCCACATTTGTCCATCTAGTGGGTGAACTGTGGAGAAATCTCTATTCTTAGGGGTTAGAGAATTATCCAACCAACTTTTCTTTCTCTTTACATTTGAAAGGGCCCTTAACCACTTGTAGAAGGTGAAAATAAATTTTCTTCATAGGGGTCAGAGAAAGAACCATTTTCTCTGGTCCGGCATTTGAATATTTAATAATTATTTTTTAGAAAAGTTATTACAATATTCCTATTTTGTTATTAATTCAAACACAACAGGGAATTATTATTAAAATATTAAGTGATAAATCTTCACAAGAAAATTCTACGTTCATTTTCTCATGTGAATTTTAGGGTTTGTTTGGTCGCAAGCAGTTGAAATTATCTATATAGAGCATTTTGAGAATGTCAAATGTTGTCCCCCATAAGTAGAATTTCAAAATATCAATGAAAACAAAACAAAAAAAAAAAGCATTCTGAATTCTAGAATTCAGTGAATTCAGCTATTAAAAGTGACTTTTCACTTGCTAGCTCAACAAATTCCGTCCACTCAACCCAATCAAACAGGGAATTGTGAATTCCTAGGGACAACCTCGACATTTAGGAATTACCAACCCGTTATACCCCAAGGTAGGTACTGACAGATCCCACAACAGAGAATAAAATAAAGAGATAGACATTAAAAAAGACTTAACATTTTATTTTATTTTTTGCTAAAAGAACAGGGACTTTCAAAATTTTACGTTTTTTTTTTTTACCACAGGCCAGTTGGAAGGAAAAGATTAATACAAGAGAGGTTTGTTTGTCTGGACGTGTGGGATGAGATACGAAATTAGAGAAGGAGAAGGGGAGAGAGGTAATTGCTACAGTCGGTGGCCCCAATCCATCCCCGCGTAACGACACAGTAGCCTGCGTTAGAGTTGCATGAACAGGAACCCCTCATCCCAATTAATATTCATTTGTATTTTTATTGTGGTGGGAAAGGTTGAAGAATTTCAGCAAAACTGTAGCTACACAAGGAAAAGTGTTCTCAGTCACAAGCAATCCAAACTATTCGCCGATAACCAGAAGAAGAGAAGCCTTTTCTATTTTTCCAACACCCCAACAGGGAAGAAGAAGAGAAAACTCTGTTAAGGGAACCTTGGATTTGGGGTTCTCCTCATCAGTCTCTTCTCATCTATTCATGATTCTAGTGTAACTAACCATAGATTAGAACTTTTTATTTTATTTTTTTCATTTTCATTTTTGTTTACTTTTCCTTTTTGTAGACTATATAAGCCACAAGTGGGATTAGAACAGAACTATATTTTTTTTCCTTTCTTTTATTTGTCACTCTCCCCACGTTTTCCTCTTTTGATGGGAATTTAGGACTGTAGAGGAGCTTGAGATTTCATTTGGGTGGTTTTAGGGTGTTTTAGTTTAGTAGTAGCTGAGAAGAGAAAGGAAGAAGAAGCAGTAGAAGAAGAATTGAAGATGGCGGCCGCCTCATCGTCTACCTCATTTTTTGGCATCAGAGAAGAAGATCAGAACCAGATAAAACAGCAACAATCCTCCACACCCACTTCATCAACAGCTCCAACTACAGCTCCTCAGAAGAAGAAAAGGAATCTCCCAGGAACACCAAGCAAGTAGCTCCGCCTAGATAACTACATAAACATATTTATATATTCCTTTCTTCTTTTCACTCAGACCATCAAAACCCTAATTGGGTCTTTTGATTTCTCTCTTTTTCCTTTCCCTTTTACTCCACTCTTTCCTTTTTATCTTTCTAATCATACCTATCCTTTTGCATGGTTGTTTTTTCCCCACAATAGATCCAGATGCAGAGGTTATTGCACTATCTCCCAAGACCCTCATGGCCACAAACAGGTTCATATGTGAGGTATGCAACAAGGGGTTCCAAAGGGAACAAAACCTACAGCTGCATAGGAGAGGCCATAACCTGCCATGGAAGCTGAGGCAGAAGACAACGAAGGAAGTAAAGAAGAAAGTCTATCTCTGCCCCGAGCCCACGTGCGTCCACCACGACCCATCAAGGGCTCTTGGCGACCTTACAGGCATCAAGAAGCACTTCTGCAGAAAACATGGTGAGAAGAAGTGGAAGTGTGATAAGTGCTCCAAGAGATATGCAGTGCAGTCGGATTGGAAAGCCCATTCCAAGACCTGTGGCACCAGAGAATACAGATGCGACTGTGGAACCCTCTTCTCAAGGTAGTAATGATATACGATAATACCATCAATAGCGCTAATCTAACTAATGCAACTAGGAATCATTTTGATACTTATAAAGTGAGATTAGAGATGAGTAATGAAATTGGAGATCTGGGTTTTGAATTTGATAGAAAGGGTAGTGTTTGTAAGATTTTGTTGGGGTGGTTGTGGTTGGATAGATTCCATAGGAGACACGGGAAGAAGAAAGAATCTGAAACATGGAGGGGAGACTCTCTCTCTCTCGGTTTCTGGGGTATTGGTAATTTTTTTGTGAGAGGATAGCTGATTACTAGTACGTGTAAGTTAAAGTCAGAGGAACTGGTCACACGTGAATGATCTCTAAAATCTGCCATGGTCATAGAGATTTCAAAAGGCAGTCATCTTTCTCCTTGGAACCACCGCCCCTTTTTGCCTTCACCATTTCCTATTCACGTGCTGCCAATGCGAAGATGGTGAAATGGCTTGTTCTCTTGTGGTTTGGCTAGATGTGACCAGGACTGTTGTCTTGCAGGGTCCTCTTTTGATGAAAACGTTAGCATTGGGTGTAGATGCTCTCTCTCTCATTCTCTTATGAGTTACCAGACCAAAAGGGCCTTCTTCATTGTTGGTATTTCTGCAATTTGAAGCTAAGTTTTTGCATTAGATAACTAAAAGTTCAAAGGGTTTGGAGTTTTTTTTATAAAGAGATTGCAAGAAATGGGTATTTGAATGGTGTTATTTTTTATGCTTTTGAAGTAAAATCCTTGCATTAATACAAAATATTTATGGGACTGTGGCATTAATTGAAGATCAGCAAGTTCTATACATGGGGCTTCTTGATTGACGGCTTTCATGTTTATTGGAAACATTCTCTAGTCTCATTAATTGAAGAACCAGTCCTCATGAATACGGGTTTTCTCAATTGATTGATTATTTCTTATATTTCATGCTTGAGCTAGATTCTCTCTCTCTCTCTCTCTCTCTCTCTCTCTCTCTCTCTCTCTCTCTCTCTCTCTCACAGCTTGACATTAACTTTTTTTGTTTCTTGGTAAAGGGAACAGGAAAAGATTACTAGCATTTCGCAGAAATTTACTCTCTTTCCTTTTTTTGTGCAATTCCTACAATGAACAACTAAATTAGCCACACTGGAACATGTGTAACGTTCCTGCAGTTTTTCTTTCATCTTCTTCTTTTATGCAATTCTTTTTTCTTTTTTTTAATATAATTAAGCTTCTGCAGTAAATATTGACAAAGAAAGTCTCTGTAATGTGATAAGGGTAAAAAGTTGTTATAATTAAAAAGTTCAAGGCATTTTACAATTTGCTATACGTTTTATCTTTTAAGTTGGTTTATTTCAAACCCTTTTTGATTAATTCGTGATATGAACTTCACAAGAAACATGCTAATATATTGAATACATACATAACAAGTCCTTACAATGAGTTTGTCCATCTAGAGGCTTATATTTTATATTTCTTTCTTCTTCTTATACTTCTTTCAGTCCATCAAATAAAGAAATAATTACGAATTTTTCATTGTTTGCATTTACTAGTTATGAGGAGTTAATGAAGTGATTTCTGCATTTTCATTTGTTGTCTTTACAGGAGTTTATCTTTCTTCTTCCTATACTTCTTTCAACTCATGAAATTAAGATATAACCATTAATAATTCTTCATTAATTCCACTTACTAATTTTGAGCCGTTAACGAAGTGATTTCTGATTTTCATTTATTTATTTAATTTTATTTTACAGGAGAGATAGCTTCATCACTCACAGGGCCTTTTGTGATGCACTTGCTCAAGAAAGTGCAAGGCTCCCAACTGGCCTCAGCAACATGGAAAGTCACTTGTATGGAAGCAGCAACATGGGCTTAGCCCTATCCCAAGTGGGTTCACAAATCTCCTCACTACAAGACCAAAGCCACCCATCTACTGACCTATTGAGGCTCAGGGGTGCCGGAGGAGGAGCACAATTCGATCACATCCTCTCTTCCTCCAATCCATCGCCTTTCCGACAGCAGTCATCTTCTCCCTTCTTTCTCCCCGCCTCAAACCAGGACTTCCATGAAGAACCCCAATCCCACCATGGCCTACTTCAAAATAAGCCTTTCCAAGGTTTAATGCATCTTCCTGATCTTCAAAACAACTCCAACACCTCTTCTTCTGCAGCGGCTGCAAATCTCTTCAACCTCAGCTTCTTTTCCAATAGCAGCAGCATTAGCAGTATGAACAACAACAGTTCAAACAACAACGGCCACCTATCTTCTTCTGGGTTACTGATTCCTGACCAGTTCACCAATGGAAATGCTGGAGGCGAGGCGTCGACACTATTTTCGGGTAATGTCGTGGGTGATCACATCGCTTCAGGGGTGTCCCTTTACAACCCTTCTGTTCAAAATGACTCAGTCATTCCTCAGATGTCAGCCACGGCCTTGCTTCAGAAAGCAGCACAAATGGGTGCAACCACAAGCGGCAACAGCGCGTCTTTGTTGAGAGGCTTTGGAAGTTCTTCTTCAAAACAAGACAGGTCACAGATGTCTGCTAATTTTAGGGGAGGTTTCGGGGGCGGCGGAGGGGGAGAGAGCATGAGATCACAGTTAGATAATGAAACACAACTCCAAGATCTAATGAATTCTCTTACAAATGGAAATTCCTCTCTCTTTGGAGGTGGGTCAGGAGTAGCAGCAGCTCAATTTGGTGGGAGTTGTGCGCCTGAGCAGGAGAATGGATTTGGTGGCTTCAACGCTGGCAGAACATCGCTAGAACAACAGAACCACAGCTCTCACCTGAGTAACCTCGATGAAGCAAAGCTGCACCAGAATTTGGCCGCAAGCATGGGCGGTTCAGACAGACTGACTAGAGATTTTCTCGGCGTTGGGGGAATGGTTAGAAGCATAAGTGGTGCCATGTCACAGAGAGATCAACATCACGGCAGCATCAACTTTGGCTCTTTGGATTCGGAGATGAAGAATGCTGCTTCCGCTACGCGGTCTTTCGGAGGAGGGAATTTGCTATGAGCATTCATGAATCAAGAAAAGAAAGAAGGCTAGGTATGTAACTCAACTTAGGTGAATTTGTTCAAGAGATTTGTGTTGTTATTGTTTAATAACTCAAGCATAGTAGGATTTCATACGTGTGTGTGTATCTTGATTCTTTTTGTTCATTGCTTGTCTATAGTTGAGTAGAACTTGCACGTTTATTCAGAGAGTGTGTGCGTGTGTGTGAGAGAGAGAGAGAGAGAGCGCTTTTATGTGTCCACTTCATTCACACACACAGGGTCCGAGGGGATAGGTATTTTTCTTGGTCATAACTTGTTTAATGTTTACTCGAAGTTTATTTGCTGGACTTTCTTAGCCGATCGCACATCAATTTATCCATCCTGACTCTATTAGCACTTTCTTTAGGTTCCCTTGATTACTTTTTTCAACAAGCTGTTTCTCCTTTGAACATTTTGACCACTTTTCAACTCGCCACTCCATACTAAAGGGAAAAAAAAAAACATAAGAGGGCTCTCGTAATATATTGCTTATGTTATCCTAAATTAAAATTATATGCAAAATCATCGCCATCGTAAATTATCTCAAATCATTATCTCCAACCCACCTATAAATCCAATCAAAACCGAATTTCTCAGTTTCGTTAAGCAAAAAACAAAGAATAATAGTAATGATGTACTGTTTCGGTTTAGGAGAGCATCCATTTATATATTTGTGTATGAGACGATTGGAGTTTTGGAAATATTATATTGTTGGGCTCCATGAAGAAGAGAGAAGGTCCAAAATATTACGCAACATGATCATCATCACCATTTGTTGGCATTAGAAAGGACGGTTGAGAATACTTGCACAACTTCACATTCAGCTCTACCAAATTAATGGTGGCCATCATTCCATCGACGGCAAATGTTAAATCTTGTCCCATATCCATTTCAGTGCCCCAGCAGATGGAGGGTTCCCGTAATCCCTAGGTCTATGGATGTGGATTCAATTAAGCCATGCATGCAAAAGACTTTTATCATCTATTTTCTCCATATTTTAGTTACGGTTTTGACCCACGAAGACTATTAAAACTGCAATGCATGTTTGGTTGTTGACTTTCTTTTTAGACACACCACTGCATGTTCTTCTTCTTCTTCTTTCTAATGTTTGACCAAGTTGACCCCCACAGTAAAAACGAGGAATTGAAATTGAATTTATCTAAGATCTTTTAGTTTCGAGGTCATGTGAACTATCTTCCTTCCTTTTTTTGTTTGAGAGAGAGAAAGCCTTGTCTTGTCTGTATGTTTCCGCTGCTGCTCTTTACAGGACCGGTCTTTTTGTTTTGGTTCTTTGGCTTTTATGGCATAGCAGAGGACCACTGCCTTAATGGGCGTCACGGCATCTGAACCGTACATCAGCAATCAAATGGTCTAGTCTTGTTTTCTGAATTTATGGGTTCTGTATGGATTGAAGGCAGAGGCAGCAGATGGTATGAAAGATGTCGTTAGGGTAATTATTCCGAAAGTGAAGTGGCAGTCCTGTCGTTTTGGAAAAAAGATTTTTTTGGTCTTCTACTTGCTTTTGATTTTTCTCTGTCTCTATCTTTATTTTAATGTATGGTCACAATAAAAGTCATGTATGTATCTCTATTTCCTAATTTTTGAATGTGAAATACATGCATGCATACGTCTAGTTGAATAACGCATTGTGTGGAATTCTGACTAGTTCAAAGGTCCGCACATTCAACATACACAATGCTTGCAATGGAGGTGGCTTCAAATATAATATAAAAAAAACTGCAACCCATAATAGTTAAGAGAGCTTTTATTGGCACGCAAAAATGCATTTTTTCCCATACAAAAAAAAAAATTTAATATATTTTTTTCTAAAGTACCCCTCCTCCCTCTCCCTCTCCCCATCCACTCTCTGGCGTGTAGGGATACCCAGCGCCCCCCCCCCGCCCCATCCCCAGCGGGTAGGGATACCCAGCGCCCCCCCACCCACCCACCCACCCCGCCGGCCTCCACCCCCTCTATTTTCTCTCCCTGTCCCTTCATCTCCTCTATTTGCACACTCTTCCCCCCCCCCCCCCCCCTCGGGGGGAGAGAGAAAATAGAGGAGAGGAAGGGAGAGAAAATAGCGGAGGAGGGGAGGGAGGCCAGTCACCCTCCTCGCCAGAGACTGGGGTGGGGGGGGGGGGATGAGGGTGGAGAGAGAGAGAGAGAGAGGGAGAGGGGTAGTTTAGGAAAAGAAATTGTCTTTTAGTACAGTGGGGAAAGCAAAAACCTCGGTGACAATAGAAGCTCTTAATGGTTAATTGATTAATGGTTTTACATATGGGGCCTACTTAGATGTATGCAAGTGAATATTAGGGGAAGGAAAGGGAGTACGACCTAGAGGTGTGCAAAAAATTGAGATCTGGCTGATCAACTTGTATCTTTATTTGTCAATATTAAAAAAACTCATTACAATTGAATTAAGTTTGGAATTTGTATATGTATTTGTATCAGGGAGGGCGGTTGTGAGTTTAAATTTGGGGACCAGTGGTGGTAGGTTTGCAAATGAAATTAAGATGGGATTGTGAATTAAATATATACTTGATATCATATATTTAATATATTACAATATCTTTGGAGAAAAACAGGCAAAATACAAACTCCTATTTCTTTTTGTTGCTAAGTTGGATTAATGGTATAGAAATGTGAAACTAACCTACACACTTCTCGCAGAGCCTTTGATGTATACCTGAGGTGAGACACCTCTTGCCACCTTACTTCACAAACTTTTCTTTTATCTACAAATAGTCAATTTTGATGTCTTCTTTACCAACAGTCCAAGATATTATTAACCCTAGCCTTCTTTTGTCTGTTGCTTTTAATTTATACGAGGCAAGTTGTGAAAAGGACCTTGATATAGATAAGACCTGTTTTTCTTATTTGTAATATAGATGAGGTTTTCCATGGGCAATGCCAAAAATACCAACAATATTTTGAAAGTAATATGACACTATTAGGAAACACTAATCTCGTGATTATATTTCTCAATATTTTCAAAATTTTTTTGGCAGAAGTCAAAATTTCCCAGAAAATCATGAGAAAGTTGTGATATTACGAGGAAAAATGGTAAAAAGTTAATGAATTTTGTATAAAATTCAAATTTAGTTGTAGTTTATATCTAAGTTTCATTCATCCATATGTTCTATGATTGTTCTCCATATTTAAAAATGTGACGACATTTTACGTGAACAATACATTCCCTGTGATGACATGGTAATTATAGGAAACCTAGATCTCATCTTCTTGAATTGACAATCATAAGATCAGTCTCCTGTGTACCGAGTGTGTGAAAATCAGATATGGGCCCAAGTTTGCTGTCTATATGGACTCAAATCAGGTTTATGGATTTTAAACTCAAGGAGATGAATTCTTGTGTCTACCGTTACATATATGCATGGCATGGATCCACTGAATGGCACATACCGTTTTTATTTTGGGTCCGGGTTCAGTTACGCTATATGGACTCCAATCAGATTTGTTGATTTAATACTCAAAAGGACACAAAAACCTGATGGCACAGTTTTATTTTGGGTCAAGGTTTGGGTCCAAATACCTGATGCCACCACTGTTTCGAATGCATGTGTGCATTTATATTGTGTTATATTTTAATTAATTAGTACCCAGGTTTTAGGTCCACTTAAAAATCTGTATGCAGTTGCAAGGATCCATTTACCAACCATCTCCAAATCCTCATCTCTGTAGAATACAATGTATCATCTCCAAATCCTAATTTCTACATCATAGAATGTGGCACTTGTCTTACCACAAATGAGGGTTCGTGAAAATTGCTTCTGCGGGGCACACTGACCCACCAAACAAACTACAACAAGGTGCCTCTATGGGGCCCACTGGGCCCTACACGCATTGCGGAAAATATTACATTGCTAGCCGTAGACGCCTTTTCGTATGTATAATATCAGCTCATTAAAGAAACTTAGAGGCTCTCAATCGTTATTAATTAAGAGATAAGTTTGTTTTTACTGATGTCTCTAGAGATTTGTCTTTTTTAAGTGGAAGCATCTTGACTCAAATATGTACAACTTCGAGGCGAATTCATGTTTTCTTAGCAACTAAAGAAGCCGTTGGGAACAATCACTTCTATACAATGAGCTTCAATTAATTCAATTTAGTTTAATTATATCACATTAAAATGGAAAAATACTAATAAAATTGTAAAATACAATAAAAGCATGAAAGCCAATTTTCATAATCACGAAATGCCCCAATGTTACTGTGTTGAAGATAATGAGGGACGAAGATGCTTGCAAGCGATCCGTCGATCATATAAATTCGGCCTTGTATAAAATAACAACAGAAAAAATATGTACAGCAATATTAAACTTTGAGAAAAATTAACTATTTAAATATGTTAATTAATTTTTTTTTTTGTTACTACGGTTTTTAGTTACACTCCAATATCTTAGTTTTCTCTTTTTTATTCTCCTCTTGGTTTTTCTTTTTCCCTTGTAGTGCTAAAAAGGGGTATTTATGACTTTCCTTTGTCCGAACTCCCTCCCTTATCTTAAGAACCTCGATCGTTGTAGAGCTTACATCACTCATCTTCAAGAAATCCAGATACTTCGAGAGCTTAATAAAAGAAAACTGCCTTAAAATGCATGACTTCTCTAAGGAATCCAGATCATTCTAGGCTTATCGTTTATTTATTTTTTCGAACCAAAAATGTATTTTATTTTTTATAGGATCCCTTTTAGGCGGCCAAACTGATATTTGAGCCGCTCATCCTAAATGCACAAGGTACATAGGGTATCCTCAAATGTCAACTCAATCAAATTTAGAATGATCATAAAGAACTACAACCCCACATACAGGGTGATCATACTTGAAAATCATGCTAATCATCAAAATTGTCCAAAACTATTTGTTAGTAATCATCAATTGAAGTTACAAAGAAAACCAATCATCAAGCTATCATTCCAAAACTGTTGGTTGGTAATGAGGAAGGCAATGGGTCAAGTTTGGGCCCTGTCTGTTAATTCGTATGGTAGAGTAAAATGAAATAAAATTAAGTATTAAGTCAAGAGAAAAAGAAAACGGGAGGAGTTGATTGTAAAAGCCCAAAATGACAAAAAAAAAAAAAAAACACCATAAAAGGCACAAAATAACAAAAAAAAAAAGAGGTTATTCTTAAAAACGCACAAAGTTTTTTTTTAAAATACTTATACTTTACTCCCAACTCCCTCCACTTTCATGTTCTCTTGGTTTGATATTGTTATTAATTAAAGCGGTTGAGATACAACACACACAAGATGCCAGCAGGAAAGGAGTTGTAACAGGGTATTATTGGCATTAATTAGGTTGGGCTGAAAGCCAGAAACCACCTGACGCGGGCTTGGTTGCATATAAATAAGATAATAATGAAAGCATTAGAGATTATGGGTCAGGTTGGCTCCCTTGCCCACCCGGTTATAGCAGCGAGCACGGCCCACCTTGATCACTAGTTCTGATTCGATCACCCCCAACATAAAGCCCAAAAGACATCCCTTAACCATGTTGAAAGAGCTTTTCATAAAACTAGTCCAAGGCATTATTATTATAACTTCAGATTGTTGATCATCCAATCATACACCTTATTCCTTTTGATCCATCGATCATGCCACACCAATCTCAATTATACCAATATCCTAATCAGATCTTATCATGCACAATTATTCGGATGGGTGCAAAACTTGCAATCAGTGACTATTAGAGAACGTGGGTCCCTATTTTATGGTCAACTTGGATCGATCATAAGGTGGGCTTCACTAGGTGTTTGCTCTGTGGAGGTTTCTCCATCATATGTATAAATCAAGGCAACAATACATGAAAATCAATGAGCACGTGCAGATCCTTTATGCGAATCAATGATCTATGATCAAATCATGATTTTCAAAGATTTAATCTAGAGAGGAGTGCCGATCTAACACAGAAATATACATGAGCACAAATTTAATTACATCTGCAGTTTCAGAAAGTCAAGCAGGCCCAATGGGGTGGAGTTTCATCTATCTTAACAGTCTGAAATCCTTATAGGGCTACATTTCTTGAACTTGGATTCTATTCGAGGGCAAGCAGTTATTGCGCATAGTTGGGCTTTCCATGACCCTTAGATGAGCTTAATGAGATCCAGGTTCAGTAACCCATGTAAAAATTGGACTTATGTTAGAAGCTTTTGAACCAGGTCCATTGGGCCCAGCCCATTGACAGCCCTTGTTGTCATGAAGGTGGGTGTCACGTACAAACCAATTGGATCTCTTACCTTGTTTGAGCCCTTAACTTCCTGGGTCAAACGAATCCATCCTTGTAGATGTTTCATGGGCACATGATATATCAGGCCCACTTATGATTAGGAAAATTTTCTCCTACACACGCACTGCCATGGGAGCAAACATCTCAACCATCACCAAAGGCAAGACGCCTTGAATTTCACTGGATCCAGCAGGACAAACGACACCGATCGATGCGCAGTTTGACCCTATTGATCAACCCAACCCAATCACATTCACAAACCCTCATTAACTGCCACTGGACTAGTTTGATCTTGATAATTAGAACTATATCCACCGTTAAAAAAACACATAAAAGACCCATTAGATTTCTCAGCCCATAAAACCAGGGGCTAGGATTGCCAAATGTGGTTGATTTAATGATGTCCATCATCCATGATCAGGGCTTTCTATCCCTCTACTCAATAGTCAATTCGATTGGCACCTACACTGGTGTATCCCACGGGATGTCTAACAAGGGGCAGGAAGAAAAAAACACTCCATAGAAAATAAATGTTTTGGTATAAAATTAATTCTTTGGGGTCATTTGAATGCAGAGTGAATTATGAGGGGCCACTATTTCTCATCGAAACAGATGCTCAAGTTCCGGATTTATTTACCTATCAAAATTAGTTATCCAATCTTGCTTTACTATCCAATTAATTAGGAAGTGATTATAAGTGAGTGAGTGTTTATGGTAGTCATCCATTCATCTCCTTTCCTTAACAAAGGTTGTCAAGCAACATGGGTAAAGCGATGTGCAAAATCTTAACACGTCCAAAACCCGACCCGCATTTGACTTGCATAACCCGAAACACTTTATAAATCTCTCGGTCACAATCCAAAAAAAAAACCTAACCTACATTTAGATGGGCCGGGTTAGGATTGACTTGCCTAATCTATGTAAATGGTTAGCAAATCTAAACCCATTTCAACAATTAATTGTTGGTTTAATATTCAGTACTTATAATCGTCTATTTTATGTAGAATGAACCGAGTTTGTATTGGGCTTTATTTTAGAATGCAACTTAATTAAAAATTAGCCTTAGTATTTGGCAAGAATTAGGTTTGGGACGAGTTTCTACAGTTTGGTACAGGTTAAATGAGTTGACATACATACATTTTGAATGCAAGCCATGCAGGTCAGTCAGGTTGTCTCGCTTCGACTATTCCAACATTTCATCCATTGGGCTCCTGAAAATGGGTCAGGTCGATCTGACTCAGGCCCAACCCGGATCTGCCTGGACTTACTGGAGAATCTGACCCAGGCCCAGCCCTTCTTCTTCTGTTCTGCCGCCAGAGCAGATCGAGACGTAGCCCTTCTTGTAAGATCCCGGTCCCACCTATAATATTTTATTATATTTTAATTAGATATTATTGTATTTTAGTTACCTAAGTGGTTAGGATTAAGTGGGGCACACGTTAGATTAGATGCGTAGATTGACGAGTTTGGTTAATGAGTAGATGACCTGACCCGTAGTTTTGACCCAATGACTTAGGCCCAAAGGAATATTCCCTTTTAACATAATCCCTCTTTTTAACGAAAGCACTTCTTATCTTTCCCCACTAATCTCTGCAACTCCTCCCGTAACTTCTTCGTCTTCTTTCTCTTTCAACTTCCCAGGCTATTTCAACTTTAGGACCTAGCCATCAGATTCAAGATCAGAGGATATAATCATTCTTAGTTCAACTTTCTTATCACAAGTAACCTTATTCTCAAATCATCAGGAGTAAATCTATACTCTTAGGTTATCTTTTTATTCTTTCCGATGTTAGGTTTTGGGTAGGAATACCATATATCTGTTCATCTGAGCATTTATATCCCATCTCTTGTGTCAGATTGGTGTTAGGATTGTGATCGAGCGCCCCGGTATTCTCGGATTGGGTATTAGTTAGGAAACCTATTGCACTCTTCTTCAACTTCAAATCTAAAGCAAGTACATTATTATAATTTGTTATTGAATGCTTTATTTAATCTTTGATTCCTATCTAATGTATATAGGTTTGTTTATTTGCCCTTTTTAAATGAAAATGATAGATTAGGGACTTTAATGGATGTTTGAGATAATTGGTGATTTGGGTAATGGGAATGTGGGTTCCATTCTCTTTTTAATGAATGTGATTCGTGTGGATTTGGATGGATTGATCTCTCTTTTGGAAAAGGGAGGAAAAAATAGATGAAAATGGGAAAAATCCCAATTTCTATGATTGTTCACGAACTGGCCAACAAACTGAACGTCAAACATTCGACCGTTGCCAATGAACGTTTGAACGTCTGAATTCAGGCTCATCTGGGTCATAGGGCAGGGGCATCAAATGTTCGAACGTGCCTCATGAACGTTCGAACGTTTGATTTTTCTCGCTCCTCCGAGCCAAAAGCCGAGACCCTGAACGTTCGAACGTTCAGTGCACTTGGGTGGTTTATGATTCTTTTTCACTGTTTTGGCTCGGTATCGTTTGGGGATTTATGGCATCGTGTATGGGACTTCACATGGAATTAATAACCCTAAGTTATCTACCTAGACTTGACATAAGAACCGTCTTTGGGCATACAATATGTTATAGACGTAGGATCCAAATACCTGTCATAATTTTAATGAACTTTAGTGAGAAAATGTCAATACATCTCTATTGGAAATCCTTCATTGGATCTATACACCATGAATTTCGAGAGATGTAACATCCTTAGCTTACTAGCATTATTATTGTGTGCTAATGGGTATATGAATATATGTTTAACCTTTGTATTTGCATGCATATGTTGGTTTAGGTTATGTATTCCTTTAGATGCATACCCTGTTATGTGTTATGGACTATGAAATTGCTTGGCAAATTATGTATATGGATTTGATTATGATATGTATTATGGAATGGCCAGCACTTCATTTTGACTTAGGACTTTTGTGTCGGAGCTTTATTATTCAGGTCTATTATGCATATATATTTCTGTTTATGTGGGTCATTTATGAACGACTGCAGATCGTATGTGGACGGTTGATCACCGATGTGTCCGAATCACTTATAATCAGCTTTGAATGTGAACAGGTTATCTTCATTTTAATCAGTTTATGACCACCGACGTTATGGACGGGTTCTCCCGATTATGTAGGGTTGACCACCCAAAACGGAACACTTGTCTCCGTGTAAATTATATATTGCTCCATTTAGTGTCTTTTGGATTATGTTATACGTTCTTTCTTATCATCATCTTTACCATTGTTTCATATGATCTCACTTGTCTTTACTCAACTCGTATGGTATTTTGATTTTGAATTATGATCATGTTCTTGCTATTTACGTGACTACATTTGGTGCATAGGTACCGAGCCCTATTATACCAAGGAGACGGAAGATGATCAAACGTTTCAAACGTTTGAGCCAACTGATAAACCCGAGTGGGATGCCAGAGACGGTTTCAGAGCCATCTGAACCTGCATGAGAGTGAACGTCATCTTAGCAATTATTTAGATGAACCTTCTTTAATGATAAACCTTTCTTTAGAAATTATTTTATTCACTATGCAACTTTAACCATTAATGTTTATTTGATTTTCGTGATTGGATTTTATTTATGATTATTGAATACCAATTGAATGAAACTTCCGTTGCATTTAGTGAAATTTTATTTGGACTTACCACAGTTTGTGATTTTGTAGGTCCACTTTTGGAAGCTTGTGTTGTATTAAACACAGAAAATTCAAATTTAATTTATTTTTCACGTTATTCCCCTATTCTTATTTTGGGGGACGTGGCACTTCTTCCGCGGCACCGGCGTTCTTCAACGCAGAAAACCGCCCCTCTTCTCTGTTTCTCGAGTGGGTTGGTCTCTGCAACAAAAGAAATCGGGCCCCTGCTGCGAGAAGTCCGGCGGTCAAAAGTCATCTCCGGCGAAGGTTCTCCCCCGGATTTTCTGAGTCTCCAAGCAGCAATCGAAGAGTCGATCTGTCCGGTCTTCCCTGCAAAGATCGAACCCGAGATCAAGATCCTCTGTTGCTGCAAGCCTACAATCAGAAAAACCCACCCGGTCCGATTCCTCTGTGACTTCCGGTTCTGTAACACAATCCGGATCGTTTGATCTCCGTGCGACCAAGATACCCAAGTCGTCACTTCTCTGATTCTTGTCCGGAGAATATCGAGCCAGCAAAAGTTGACTCAACTTTTCTTTCCCACTTGTCAAAAGACGAGATTTCCCTTATCTTTTCGTCTTCACAAAGAGACAAAAGATAGAACCTTTTTCTCTCTCCCCTGCAAGATAATAACATGCGGCCTCGATAGCACAGCACTAACCCTGTGTTCGGAAAAGTGGGGAGGGGAAATCTGAGGGCGAGGGAAAAATGAAGGGAACGAGAGATAAGGAAAAATTAATTTTATCTTTTTTGGTTTGGATAGTCAAAAAGTAGGGAGGAAGAAAAGTAAAAATGTAGTATTTTATTTATTTATGAGGTAGAGAGAAAATTACTTATTTACCCTTATTTTTGTAAAAAAATAAAAAATTATATTTTACAAACAAGGGCACTTTAGTAATTTTGTAACAAATCCTCTCTTCCCCTCACATCTACCCCTCAGTTTTGAGAAGAAAATTTCTGAGTGGGCCCCACACGAATTTTCCCCCGATATTCCCCTCCCCCCTTCCCAAACACCCTCATTGAGGGCATTCCCTCCATTTTCCCCTGTATCACAACCCCCCCCCCCCCCCCCCCCCCCCTTCCCAAACAAGGGGTAAGGATGTAAATGATCTTAGTGTCGGGGTACACGGCGGTTCCGATCTGTTAAAATTAAAAATTAGGTAGGTATAGGGATTTATTTAGATCCAGATAAGTATATGAATTTAGGTTCGATTTTACTTTGGTTTGGACCTCTGGACCTGAGAGCTAATATATTATCTTAGTTTTAAAAATTCTCTCATAGAAATAATTTTTTTTTATATCATTATATACCTAAATCCAGACCCAGATCTGGACCCGTCCCATATATGGTTCAGGTTCCAGAGCCAAGAAAACCGATTTCGAAACGGTTTCAAGTCTGGTTCCGCATTCTCCATAATGATTCTAGTTTTGGGTCCACCATCAACCCGAACCGAAACGGACCCATTTACAACCGTACACATCACACAAGCCAGACCCTAGGTGAATCCTTGGCTACGAAACATCAATCGCAAATGCTTTATTTTGAGACTATGGCCTTGTTTGGTATCTTTATTTATTTATTTATTTTTGACAGATCCAACCAAAAAAGAGCCATTACTAGAATAAAAAAACGTGTTTAGTACGTAATGCACAGATCTATTTTAATTAGACCGTTTGATTTACCCTCTAATTGTTACTTTTTATAGGGATATGCCTCTTATTAAAAAGGCAGTTTTTGTCATTATGTAAAAAAAAAAAAAAAAAAGGAACTTATGCACATTTTTCCACATGCATATATAATTTAAAAACACATACAACATGGACCCAATTCAAGATCTCATTTAACAATGACCCATTCAAGAACACATCCATTATCTATACACATACCATCAAAATAACCTATTGTTTGGAAACTGTAATCATTTCCATCAAAGTTTATAGTCCGTAACTGATAAAATATTCGAAGATCACAACACCACACACCATTATACAACATCTGCTTGTTCCATCATCATGCACCATTACACATTACCACAAACCATCACTCCAACAAGTTGAAAATGACAACATCACACCGTCAAGCCAACCAATCAAGCACAAACTAATAATCCAACTTATCCGCATTTTTAAGATTTTACCATAAAATAAAAATCCATCAAACCAACAAATCAAACACAATTTAACCATCTTAAAAAGTAGACAATCCTCATGTCTAAGGTTCAATGCATCCATAATCACAGCCTGCATACTTGTGGGCACTGGTAGGGCTACAGGCATCATCTATATAGAGTTGCATGCCTTGCTCAGCATGGGTGGAGACATCGTGAAATAGATGAGACATCTCTCATCCGAGCCAACCAACAGCCTGCCCACTCCAAACCCTTTCCATCCATAAGCCCTATACCCTACCCAGTCTAACTCTTCCACCCACATACCCCAAAAACACCGAACCATTTCCCTTTCACCAAAGACCCAAATCAACAAAAAAACTACCAAGAATTATGAACCCTAGAACCCGTCCTCTGTCACGATCCGGGCCCGAGTTACGATAATCGAGGGCCGTGAACCATACTTACTCCCGTGAACTCTAAATTAACCTAAGCTAAAACAGAATCCACAAGGGATAACATTCATTCATTCATACCTGTCAATTGTACAATTTGCGGAAATACACATTGACAAATTAATCCAAAATGTACATGTATACAAAATAAAGTTCTTTATACATGTATCGTTCATTTGCTTTCTTCACCAATCATTGTATATTGATGACTATTCCAGTTCTCAAAATATTACATTTCCAAAATGAATTTCAACTATTAAAAAGAATTCTCAAAATGAATTTCTCAAAACGTTCTTAGTCCATTTGCGCCCCCGAATAACCATCTCAAATGGTATTCCAACCATCCCGTTCAATTAATCCTCCTGGAGGAACTGCAACGGTCTCCTCCGCTGCCGCCCGGGCTGCTGCTGGACCGGCATGGGCAATCGGGCCTGTAATGCCATCAATAACACCAGTGAACACTATGGTTCAATAAAGCATAAACAAGACTTGTGATAGCACATGTTAGTACATTTACTAAATTCATTCAATATATTTAGTAAACAGTTCCAATTCTAGACAGGTTCAATATAATTCCTACAATGACAATGGATGAGCATAATAAGCCAATCAATAAACATGTACAAGATGACAACTACCATAGCTTTCATTTCAACTCAATTCATTCTATTTCTTTTCATATCATTTCATTTCATATACCATCTTCCCTCAAAGGAAGGATTCATCTTCCAAATGGAAGGCATCAATCAGTATCCGTAGATACGATCGGAATTTGTGGGACTTACTAGTGTCCCGGCCAGGGACACTAGCATCACCACGGAGCTCCGGAACGCTCCAAATCCATCTACTGCAGTAGGAATAGTTATTTGGCTCAGGGCGGAATGGCGCACCATTCATGACCCTGGCCTCATGTATAAAATCATTCATTAATTCATTTAGAATTTCATACAATAGCTAGGTAGTGCCACACTCGAGGGTCAATGCATTTCATTATCAATCCATTTATGAATTCAATTCTATACAGTAATTCCATTCTTAACAATGGAAAGGAAACAACAATGGCATTAATCATGTGAGATTGGAATCAAGTGATATATAATACAATGGCATGAGAGAATCACTGACTACCCGGTTCTACTCATTTCTATTCCAGTTCCTACCCACCATTTGGGTGTAACCGTTGGTTACCCAATGTACGTGTTATTCTCAATGGACATCACATTTGTATTTATATGTACATTGGAGTCTCCATAATTTAACACCCATAGAGGTATAGTCCGTAATCAATTAACACTTAACCCATTATTAATTCAAGGGTTCAATTCTTAAGGTTTATATTCCATTATCCAATCCTCACCAAATCTCTATTTGCATTAATTAGCCACAAAGCTAATTTAGAGGACATATAAATGTCCAAAAAGCATACACGTTTCTTCCGAAATCCAAAACCAACCTCAATCAATGTCCTGTCCAGTATCAAGTTTGCTAGAGCGGACTCAGGTTCGCTCGAGCGAACCCAAACCATGGTTTAAAATCTCGGTTTCGGTCGCGGTCTCGGCCGGGCCGAAAAACCGATATGATATCGGTATCGGTCGCGGATATCGGTCCGTCGCGGTCGTCGCGGTGTGAATTTTTTTTTTAATCCAAAAAAATTCGCAAAAATATCCAAAGAATCCAGAATATTAGAAAATGCTGGAAAATAATATTTTTTTTCCATTAGTAACAACAATAAATCAAAATCTCGGTCACCTTAAGTTATGAGTCCTGTCTGTATCGCAGTTGGTTGTCTTCTCCAGTATTTCATATAATGCAACCATTATTGATGCTCATGTTCAATTTATTAGTGTAAAATATAAGAAAATAAAGATAACATACCAATCATCATTTAATACTAACTCAATCAACAAATAAGTTAAGAAATTCAATACCATGAGTGTATGACAGATTGACAGATTGATAGCCTAATTCCAAGTGGAGTGTCGCCTCGGCTCGATATCATCATCATCATCATCATTTCTCCGATATTGGTTAAAAAGATATGCTCCATACTGTTGTGCAGCACTATCATACCCATGACCATATTCAGATTGTTCATGATAAGATGATGAACTATGTTGATCCCCTGTAGATTGAGATGGCTGGTTGTAATCCAATGGCATGAAATAAAAATGAGGGGCATGAATAGGTCGTTGGGGAAGTCGTGGGGGAAGCCTTCCTTGCTCAATTAATATCTGTTCGATAGAAAGTATCGGTGTTGGTGAAGGGGGTACCCAATTAGGGTCATATGAATAATCCTCATACTCTCCATATATAGCACCTTGTTGGCCAACATAACCTCCATAATGACCATGAGTACCTTCCCCCACTCCTTGTCCAGCAGGGCCCGTCCCACTACTACTCCCTGCCTCGGTCCCTCCAACATGCCTGACATAGCCACGACGAGGATCTAACTCAGTAGCACCAGGAAAATGCTCAACTGTCTCATAAGTGAGAGGCTCATCATCTCTATAATGACCCTCATCCCCGGGAGAGTCAGGTGGAATTCCTGCTGATGATGATGAAGTAGAAATACTTGACTCACTCTCCTCGTCCACCTCCTTTCCCCTTGGTTGACTTGTATCAGGTGCGTGCCCTTGTTGCATTGTCAAGTTTATTTCTTCCATCCTTTATGAGGCCCTTACTGGCTCAGGCCTATCCCCAGTCAATTCCTCCATCAACTCCTCAAACTCTGGGTCTTTATCTAACATTGGTTCTTCTTGTTCCTCCAACCATTCACCTAACACTGTATCCTCTTCTGAAAAGATGTAGTCCAAATTAATTGGACAAAAATAATCCCGTTGATCCTCAAACTGTCTTCTCTTTCTATTTCTACTCCGGAGTTTGAGGTTGTAATGGATGTAGACCAATTTATTTAGCTTCTGCATTGTTAATCTATTTCTTGGTCTTGTGTGGATAAATGAGAAGGTGCTCCAATTTCTTTCACAACTAGAAGACGATGTAGTTTGACTAAGGACTTTAATAGCAATCGTCCTTAGTGCAGGAGCACTCTCTCCATAATTCAACCACCATTCAGCTGAAAATAAAAATAGAAATGATATTAGAGTCAATAAAATAATAATTAGAGTCCTTGAATAATATAGAGATGACATTATAATTTACAATCAATACCGGGATTGGTCTGTGTGATGGCTCTTCGCGCAGTCGTCGTTCCAAAGCTTCCGGCACGTACATTGTATATGTCAATCTGAAGACGTTGAAGTAGAGAAATAAATTAGAGAACTTACATTCTTACAATGTTATACTTTTTCGGTTTTTCCCTTAATTAGCCTACTGCCTACCTGATTTGTAGCCCAAATTACTTCATCTGTATTCTCTGCTAGTCTTTCAATCACATTTTTTAGTCCTAAACGGATTTCATCAGATATGTGCCCATTCGTAAATTGTGGATTAAAGAAGTATCCTATAAAAGTGTAAAACCAATGAATTTTAGTCAATGATAAATTAATATGATGAGAAGAATTGAATACAATAATTCAAGTATTAAAGGAAATAGCCTTCACTTACCAGCAGAGTGTAAATCATGTTTTTCAATTGTCGTCCCCATCGATCGTCAATGGTCTTCCAATACTTTTTATAATATCTACAATCTGCTTGAATAGCCAACTTTGATCTCTCCATGGCCTCATGTAAGAAGCTCATTGTTGGCTTATCATCGCCATCAACCAATCGAAGAACCTTTATTAGGGGATCAAAAACATTCAAAACACCCTTCACATGAGGCCAAAATTTGTTGGACTCAATTGTTTTACATACTTCTTTTGTAATGGGACTTGGCCTCTTTCCCCATTTTGAATTCATGAACTCTTGTGATTTTATCAATTGGAGAAGTCCATCTCTATACTTGTAAACACATTCGATGGCAATGAAGTGGGTGGCAAATCTAGTGATGCCAGGCCACAGTAGTTTATGGTTGTCTGTATACGTTTTCATCATAGAAATGAGTCTATATGACTGATAAAAAAAATTTGTGATCTTCTTTATCTTACCAATCACTTGCACCATGACTTTTCCTTTTGCAATATCTTCAAGCATTAAATCCAGGCAATGTGGTGCTGCACATGGAGACCAGAAAATCCTTGGCCTTTGTTTCATAAGCAACATTCCTGCAGCCTTCATGTTTGCAGCATAGTCAGTAACAACCTAAACTACACAATCTGCCCCAATTTCTTCAATCACCTCATTCAATAACCTATTAATATATTTTGCATCTTGGATGTAATCAGTTGCATCAACTGATTTGATAAACACTGTGCCCATAGATGAATAGACTAGAAAATTCAAGAGATGACGATGTGTGATGGTCGTCCACCCATCGCACATTAGTGTGCAACCTCTTTCCCTCCATGCCCATTTGAAAGTTTGCACCCAAGCCTGCAATTCCTCATACTCTTTCTCAACACAGACATGCCCAATCTCATAAGGGGTGGGTGCCTTTATACCTGTACCATGTTCTGCAGCCGCATCTAACATGGTGGTGAAATAAGGAGAAGATGCCTTGTTGGGTGGGACGCCTCCATGCAAAAAAAACTTCCCAATAGCCCTTACTAGATGTTCTCTTGCTTTACCAAACTTGCCCTTTAGAGCTTTAATAATGCCGGGCTGCTTTGAAGTTGGTTTTCTATAAGCAAATGGGTCTGTTGGCCCCACCACATCTGGCCTACGAGGTGCATGTGTAGGAGGTTCAACCTCCTCAATGTCTGGATCTTCACGGACACGGGGTTGTTTTTGACTAACTGCCCGACGCAAACTCGCTGCCCCTAGTCCAGATGACCCACCACCATGTTCATATTGGCTACCTCTAGCGGCTGCTTCATATTGCATTCTTCTCCTCTCTTCCTCCTCTTGAAGTGACCTCACACTTTCTCTCCTAGCCCTCCTCATTTCTGGGTCTTCATCGTCATCATCGGAGGAACCAAATATTTCTTCTCTGCATGCATCAAGTTCTTCAGTTATTCTTCTTGCTTGTACTTGTTTTTTTTTTTGCAGATGCGTCAAGGAGCTCATGCATTTCAGCCCTCACATTTGGTGGCACTTTATGACATTTTGTCACCTGTCCTGATACATGTGCCAAATGTTGTTTCAATCGGGTAATCCCCCCATTGAGCACTCGTCCACAATAATTACATTTTACTTTATTTTTGCTTCCGACTGCTTCACCATGTCTCCAAGCTGGATCTAAGTCACGCACCATTGTTCATAACTTCCTATAAAATAAGAAATTCATGTAATAGTAATACTCTAACAACAATTATTTTTAGAAAAAGTAGAAGATTTAATAAAATCATTTTGAAATTCCTAAATATTTAGATCTAGCATAAAAGTATGTAAATTAATCATTTATACACCACACAATGATCATTAATCATTAAAACAACATATTTATGATGAAATCCCCAAAAAATGATATATTATAATTCAAATATTGAAAAATCAGAAAATAAAATAATTAGAATAAAAATCTAAATCATGTTTATGACTATGAGTAGATGTAGATTTATCATCTACACACTAGTATCAAAAATACTCTAACAAGTAACAACAATTATTTTTAGAAAAATCAAGATTTAATAAAAATTATTTTCAAAATACTAAATATATAGATCTATCATAAAAGTAAGTAAATCAATCATTTATAAACCACACAATGATCATGAATCATTAAATCAACATATTTATGATGAAATCCCCAAAAAATGATATATTATAATTCAAATATTGAAAAATCCGAAAATAAAATAATTAAAATAAAAATCTAAATCATGTTTATGACTATGAGTAGATGTAGATCTATCATCTACACACTATTAATAAGCCTTTGGTATCATAAATGCTCTAACAAGTAAAAACAATTATTTTTAGAAAAATCAAAATTTAATAAAATCATTTTCAAAATACTAAATATATAGATCTAGCATAAAAGTGTGTAAATCAATCATTTATAAACCACACAATGATCATGAATCATTAAAACAACATATTTTTGATGAAATCCCCAAAAAATGATATATTATAATTCAAATATTGAAAAATTCGAAAATAAAATAATTAAAATAAAAATCTAAATCATGTTTATGACTATGAGTAGATGTAAATCTATCATCTACACACTATTAATAAGCCTTTGGTATCATAAATGCTCTAACAAGTAAAAAGTAAAAACAATTATTTTTAGAAAAATCAAAATTTAATAAAATCATTTTCAAAATACTAAATATATAGATCTAGCATAAAAGTGTGTAAATCAATCATTTATAAACCACACAATGATCATGAATCATTAAAACAACATATTTTTGATGAAATCCCCAAAAAATTATATATTATAATTCAAATATTGAAAAATCCAAAAATAAAATAATTAAAATAAAAATCTAAATCATGTTTATGACTATGAGTAGATGTAGATCTATCATCTACACACTATTAATAAGCCTTTGGTATCATGAATATTCTAACAAGTAAAAACAGTTATTTTTAGAAAAATCAAAATTTAATAAAATCATTTTCAAAATACTAAATATATAGATCTAGCATAAAAGTGTGTAAATCAATCATTTATAAACCACACAATGATCATGAATCATTGAAACAACATATTTATGATGAAATCCCCAAAAAATGATATATTATAATTCAAATATTGAAAAATCCGAAAAAAAAATAATTAAAATAAAAATCTAAAAATCATGTGTATGAGTAGATCTAGCATGAAAGTATGTAGATCTAACTTCTAAGTGGAGAACACAACCAAAGTAACAAACCAAATGATTTCTATGCTTCATCTAAAAATAAAAAACAAAAAACACATAATAAAATGGTATAAATTGATTTTCTCTTACCTTGAGGCTTGAATAATATTTCTTTAAGAAATAAATTTGAGATTTGAAAAAATGCAAGATGGAGAGTAGTTGCAGCCCCTAAGGAGTAAGGAGAAGAGAGGAGAGGAGAAGAAGAGGAAGATTGGGGATTTTTTAACAAAAAAGTAGGGTTTTTTCCATTATATATCATCTCGGCCGATATTTTGCAAAATATCGACCGAGATATCGGTTCTGCCGATATTTTCAAAATATCGGCAGATGTCGCCGATATTTTGGCGATATATTGCCTGCGATACCGAAACAGGTATCGCAGGCAATATATCGTATCGGTTTCGGCCGATACCGGTTGATATCGGCCGATATGAACCGGTATCGGCCGATTTTTTATTCCATGACCCAGACAGAGAAATGGTCACTCGAGCGAACCCAAAGTTCACTCGAGTGACCTCAAACAGAAAAGTGGTCGCTCGAGCATACCCTTGTCCGCTCGAGCGCCTTCATCCAGAGAGTGGTTCGCTCGAGTGAACCCAAATTCGCTCGAGCGAATGCTTCAGAACTTCATTTCGTTCATCCAGAGAGTAGGTCGCTTGAGCAAACTTCAAGTTCACTCGAGCGAACGCTTCAGAAAACCCAATCCGGATTTCTGTAACTCTCTCTCTTCTTCACTCCTTTCTCCATTCAATACCACAACCACCTGCAATCAACTTTGGACCTCCTGTCCACTCCTCATTCATCATTCAATCTACACATTAATGACATTTCTAATCCATCCCATCAATCCATAAACAACAAGTCCATTCACATTCAATGGGAAAATGCATACAAACCCACTTTATGAAATTTTCCTTAACAACTACAATACTAACAACATTCACAAGTAGGGTTTATACTTGCCTCCTTTTAAGCTCCTTGGACAAAAAGCCCTCTTTCTTTGGCTAGGCTTGGCACAAATCTCTCCCAATGAACTCCAAGCTCTCAACAATGGAGTAATCCCAATGGAGAAGATGAAGATGATGATGCTTCCACCAAAATCACTTGGAATCCTCCCCAATCTCCACTCTTGGTGTAGAAAATGGAAGAGAAAGGAAGAAAGTTGCCTAGGGTTTGCTAAAGTGGAAAATGAGCCATCTCTTAGCTTATATAAGCTAACTTTTCCTCTTAAGCCCTCTTCCACTTCCTTTATTTACATTTTGGGTCAAATGAAGGCTCATTTGATCAACTTAGATCAAATGAAACCAAGTGTATTATGAAAGTTGACGTACTCTTCGAGATACACACGTTGGTATTAAGAATTTCCGTATTTGATAAAATACGTAAAAACTCGTATTTACAAAAAGGTCCTTAGTTACCTTGGTTGAGTTTAAACTTATTTTAATCAACTCAATCCCCTTCAAATTCACTTCATTAAGCTTAATTAAATAATTTGAGATTAACCCAACTCATTTTGTTCACTAATCATAATTAGTACAATTAATTATGCTTAAGTAACACTAATTGGGATTAATTAGTCTTAATTACGATTAGTCCGGGGCGGGGCCTAACATCCTCCCAACATTCATAGACTCAATTGAAAGCCATCCCAATACATCTCACTCTGTGTTTGAAAAATGAAAAGACCCCGCCCTCTCGATCTGAGAGGGTTGTTCACACCGTTAATATAACAATGAAAGTCTCATTTCAAATCTTTCTTTGGATTTAAGATAGGTATGCCTTTTCTTTGCTAACCACTGTACAAGACAAAGAAATCTGTCACTGGATTTAAGATAGGTGTACTTTTCTTTGCTAACCACTGTACAAGACAAAGAAACTCAAATGGGGACATAGAAAACAACTTCAAATGGGCATAAGGACTATTCTCTATTTAAGCACTGCCAAAATTCGTGAGGGAGAGCCGCAACCCACTGCGCAACTCACAAAACGCATGTCCTGTGACTTGAATACCTGACCTATCAGGTTTTGATACCACTTGAAAGATCTTACACCCCATTGAGCTACCACTTATTTCAAAACTAATTGGTGATGGGAAACTGCACAACAATGGTATTATGGTGAGTGCGAGGGCTCGACCACTATTATGACCGCTCAAGAGTGAGGGTGGACGTTGACCTCAATAGTGTGTATAAGTATTTGCATAACACATTAGCAAAAAAATAAAAAAAAATAAAAAAAATTCCAAATGGGTTTTTACAGGTTTTTCTTTTTTCTTCGAAATGGTAACAAGAAATTCAATAAAAGGGAGCAACAATAATCTTAATGAATGGGGCTAGCTGAAGAGGAAACAAATAATCCAAGAAATCACCACTGATCACCTTGCTCTAACAAGGTGCCTTTTTAAAGAGGAGTTTTTCTTTTTGGTATGATTTAAAGAGGAGGTTGGTGTAATATTCTTCAAATTATTTTATGTTTTTTCACTTTTTGGTAACTGCTCTATTGGCAGCATAGCTAGGCAAGGGTTTCTTAGAATTCCCAAATATTATATAAAACTTAGGATGTTTTTACATTGACATCAAGAATATTTTCTTCTTATCTAGTGACCCCCTCAAGGCAAATTCCCTAGTTCTGTCACTGATTAACAGTCGCCAAACTCACAGATATAGAGCGCACACATGCCCCATAACTATGCTTACCCACGGGAACTAAACATGTGTCGAACCTCCTAAAATGAAAGGATTTTTATCACTAGGCAGTGAATTCTAACGACAATATTAGCAAGGGGTTATGATATATCAGCCCTCCTTAAACCCAATTTTCCCAATTTCTTAACTGAAATTCAGATAATGTCAGTGACTCTGGTCAATATTTTATTTAAATTATTTTGCCCCAGATCTCATGATATTATGGGAGCAGTATATGTCACAGAATCTGATAAACCCATGATATCAGGCGATTGTCCCATGATGTCATGAATTTTGTCAGGAAAAAGTCTTTTCGAATGATAGAACTTGGGAAATGATGGTCAGATTTGTACTAATTACTTTTCACAAAATGTCATTTTTCGTGTCATGAAAAAAAAATGAATTCGCTTGCTGGTTTCAGAAAGCATATGATATTGAAACTGGTAAATCTCATGATATCATGATATATGGCGTAAATAAGTTTTAAAAAATGTTGACCTTTCAATCATGAAATTGGAAAAAAAGTGTTTAAGGAGGACTAATATGTCAAAACCCCTATTAGCAAAGTTCCCCTAAAAGTAGTGTTTGCAAAGAGAGGTTGCTGATAGTTCAAGATCAACCCTAGACAAGAGAGATTACACTAGGTGACATGAGCATGAGGGTATTCCCCAGAACCGTAAAAGATATTTCACACTCCAAAATGAATGGCTCTTACTAGCATCTCCTTAACTATATAAGACATTCACCAGCTACCTCAGCCAAGGGAGCTGAGACCCATGAAAGAGGTGGCACACATGGGCAGAGTTCCCGGTACAAAGGGAAGGTAGCACACACACGTTGGAAGATGGCTATTAGTATTTTTACGTGTTAGCTAATTGATAAGTTAGACAAAACTCTGGGTTCATTTAGTTATAATATTTTCAATTTATTTTAGAATGGACTGTGGTTGTGACACCGGAAGAGCTGATGCAAAGAAAAGAAGAAAGACAGAGGAAATTCAAGTGAACTCACAAGGCTCGAATGATCGGATGATAGCCGGATCGATTGGATGAGAAGAGGGTCTCAATTAACAGGTGCTAACATAAAAATTCTAGGAGACATTGTGTTACCCGATCAATCGGATAGCAAAAACTTTCCAAGGTGGGCTGCAAATTTTGTTTCCTTTTGAAATTGGAATTTTCAAGTTTGAGCTATATTTGTGTTCTAATACTAAGGCACGAGTTTTGGGTTATATAAAAGTTGTTTCTCTCAACTCTAAGTGATCCATCAAGTTACTCTCTCATTGTTCTGAGGTGAGAAAATTCAGAGAGAGATCTGTTCTTTTCTAGAGCCATCATTGAGAGATTGTGTTGAAGAGTTGCTCTAAAAGGTTTGCTGCTTCTACTTCTTGTAGAAGATTTGATCATCTTGGTTTTCAAGGTGTTGATGGAACAAGTGCGAAAAACGGTACGCGACGGGGAATCGTGGCAACGGAGAAGTTGTGCAAGAACGACTACAGTCCTTAAGTTGACGGATTAACTATGAAAGAGAGCTCTGAGTATATCTTGTAACTATTCAATAGTACTTGATGTCAGATCGTGGTTTCTCTCCCTGCATAGGGTTTCCATGTTTAAAATTATACATGCCTTCTTGTGGTGTGTGATTGGTAGATTTATTTACTAGTTCTCTTTGATTTGAGTTTATTACTTATACGTGCATTGATTCTTGGAACTAACATCCATTCTAGTATAGTGGAAAAAGGTCTTTCAATGACAATATAACTAGAGATCAAACCCTAGGGGATAAGGTGAGATGGAATTGCTGACCAACCTAGCAGCCCCCTGCTTCTCCAAAGATGTACTTAGTTGAAATCAAGTCCTGTGGTTGGCTTGCTGGATTTTTTGGTGGCCAATGGGCCCCACACAACCTGAAATTGGTTCAATATTGTTCTGTGCTCAAATTGGACGACCCTGGAACTGCATTTCAATTCGGCTCGGTGTGGTTGAGAGCTTCCACGTCTTGGTCCTGGCTGGGGTAGAGACAGCTGGGCTTAGACTTGGAATTGGAAATTTTCTAGGTAGAGCCTTGCCCACGTTGCACCAAAAATCTAGGTGCAATTAATAAACAACAAGCACCAAAGAAGCAGGAAAGGAGTTGCCGATGTGTGGGTCTCACTCAACTATCATTGAGATTTTCCTAATTTCGACGATCGATGCACTTACACGCCAACATGTCTTTCTGCATACCGTATAGCTGCTTAAAGTCAAGTCTGACAGAATCGACTGGAATCCAACAGTGATCTCCTCACATGCCACCTTACGATCCAACGGCCAAAATGATGCTTCTCCTCCTCCTCCATTCTAAGTATGCAGTAACACTGTGAGTCTCGTTGCACCTACCAATCCCATTGGGAGCCGCACGAGGCAACAACAACCACCATTTTCTCTCTCTTTATTGTCTTCCTGGATGTGTTCTTGTTATATATTTGTTGGTACCAATCGCATGCAAGAGACTCTGGGGTTGGTTTAGAAAGAGAGAGTGGTGAGCCAAGAAAACAAAATAAAAATGGTGGTAAAAGTGTATGGGCCTATACGGGCAGCTTGTCCTCAGAGGGTCTTAGTATGCCTTTTCGAGAAAGGTGTGGAATTTGATGCTATAGACGTGGCTTTAGAGGCCGGAGAGCATAAAAAACCAGATTTCCTAGAGCGGCAGGTGAGGATTAGGGTCCTGTATCTCGCTTTCTCTGAAAAACTACATGACTTTCTTTTTTTATATGTTATTCTATACTTCATGTAGCTTACTCCAATGTAGTTGGCAAAACTTTAATGATGTTAAAAATGATATTCTATTCTTGAGAATTTGTATCTAATTGTTATAGTATGTAAAGAAAAACGTCAACGTACATGAACTTTTCTACTGATGTGTATGTTCCCTAATTTTGTTGGCCGTATCTTGATCTAAAATGCTTGCTGGGTTTTTTTGTAGCCATTTGGACAGGTTCCAGTCGTGGAGGATGGGGACTTCAGGCTTTTTGGTACACCCTTTTTTTTATTCCGACTTTTGGGTTACATTGACATTAATCATCATTCAAGTACGATATTGCCCCTATCTTGGGTGGGAAAAAATCAATTATATGTCGTTGATACGGCTGATAAGTACAATATGACTATTGACTACTAAGTATTAGTATAACGGCTGTATTGGTGCAATCTTAGCCGGTGTCAGCCCCTACACATATGCATCAAAGGGTTATTTTATTTTATTTTTTTTATCCTAGAAACGTGTGAATTTGAACATCAATTTCTGCATTTTTTTTAGTTGAAAACTAATACAATTATGGATATGATATTCATACTCTCAGTTGTCTATTTTAAGCCACTATTCAGAGGGATTGGGTTGGATCTATTCATCTAGACTTAACATGTGAGAGATTTTGGGTCACCCTCTATCAAGGTTTATCTAGATCACTAGATCGCAATTCATGGTTAGTGGGTCTCATTTTGCTACATATTCATAGCTCATCCAAATGGAACAAATCGGAATATTTTCGGGTTAGGATTTCAAGCTGCTGATGAGTAACTATGTTTTGATTTACGTATCGGATCATTAAAAAAAAAAAAAAAAAAAACCGTAGTTCGCAATTCAAGAGGACCAAGATTCTAACCCATTGACAATTAATCCTGAATCAAAATCATGTACTGCATTTGACATTGTCACCCATAGAGAATCAAAGTCTAACATTGCTTCAATTGTTGTATAATTGTTGTTCATGTGTAGAATCAAGGGCTATAATAAGATACTACGCGGCCAAGTTCGCGGACCACGGTCCTAATCTACTAGGGAAGACATTAGAGGAGCGGGCCCTCGTGGATCAATGGCTAGAAGTGGAAGCACACAACTTCAATGACTTGGTCTACACTATGGTTTTGCAGTTGCTGGTTCTCCCCCAGATGGACCAGCCAGGGGACATGGACTTGGTCCAGAGCTGCAAGAACAAGCTGGAGAAGGTCTTCGACATATACGAGCGGCGACTCGCCGAAAGCAGTTACCTGGCCGGTGAGTGCTATACCCTGGCTGACATGAGCCACCTGCCAGGGATAAGGTACCTAATGAATGAAGCACACATGAGTCATCTGGTGAGGGAAAGGAAGAATGTGAATGCATGGTGGGATGACATCTCCAACAGGCCTGCCTGGAAGAAAGTCCTGAAGCTCATGGCATGATTCTGTTACGTGTGATCTATCCCATGTACCCATGATCTCCATGCACGCATGGGGCCCTCGACAGTTGGTTGCATGATCTCATGTGATCTGTAGCTTTGCAAAGATCCATTCAAGAAGTTGTCATATTTTGATGGAGATTTGTTTATTATTGTTAGTAATGGTTTTCCTATTATTGTGGCATCAGTTACTGTATGGGCTTCCTATTGTGGTGGGATTTGTTAGTAATGGGTTTGCATTTTTTTGGTAGTTAGTTTCTTGAACGTGGGTTTCTACCTCTGTAGTTATAAAGACTTGGTCTTTGGCATGTAATGAAATTATCAAGCAAAGTTTATTCACTCAGTGAGTTACTGGAGTTCCGTTTACCTTGAAGAAAACCAATTCTGTCCTTGTTCTTTGGTCATTAGACTCTTTCCATCTTGGCAAATCATGTCATTTGTTTCTTTCAATCATCTCAAGTGGCAGAATAGGCCCTGGAGGTACAGGAGGACGGAGAATTAATCCAGTCCAAGAAGACCATAACAGATTCCAAATCCAAACACCAATTATCTACTTCCTTCTTAATTCTCTTTTTACTTTTTCAATATAGGGTGTGATCTTGCAATGCAACAAATAGTAGAGATGACCCATTGAATCCAAAAACAATACCGCAAAATGCTCACATCCCATGAGACCCCTGTGACACACTTTTATCCATTTTAATTGTTGGTGTTTGGTGGGGGGTCATGTCTAAATATTCATCTGGGTCAAAGTTTTATTCACCATTGGTTTGGAAAACAATACAGATTAGTTTACATATGTCATATAGTTTTTATCAAATGGTCAATGATGAATATCTCTTTGGTGAGGAGTTTGATAAATCAATTTGGATGGACAAAAAGTGAGGTCATAAAACAGGGACATATGGGAGGTATATTGCATGTTATTAGGGCTGTCAATCGTGTCGTATTAATGAATTCGGATTATAGGTTAATGAATTCGTGTTAAAATCACCTCAACCCGTACATGACCCGTTAATTTAACGGGTTACACAACCCAACCCATTAACCAGTTAAGTAATTAAGTCATTTCGAAAATTAAAAGAAAAATCTCCTTCACCTAATGAAATTATGAACTTAACTAAATATCACATATTAATCAAAGATAGATTATCAAAGAAATTCAATCTAAAAATAATCTATTAAGAAAACATACATGATTAAAGTATTGTTCAAATAAAACAATTAAATAGCATAGGTTATCAATGACAGAAGGCAGATTTATTATTGTAATCAATACGCAAGAAATAAAAATATCACATAAATTAATGATAAGAAACACTTAACTTCATCTGATACTTTGATCTAGGGATATACTCCTCCATTGCAAAAGACGTGATTTTTATTGAGAACTTCATAGCAATTACAATTTTCTCTCACACTCTTCTAACCTACTTCTGGAACAGGGCTCCAGAATACCCAAAAATAACTCTAATTCTATTAATTAGGAAAAGAAGAGAAAGATGAGAGAGAAAATGTATTGGACGTCCAAGGGGGGAGGACGGTACAAAAATATATAGAGAGAAAAATATATAAGCCACACGAAATTGTTAGTGAGGATCTCGAGTGGATCCTACCTAAAACCCCACTATAAAACAATAAAGTTTAATTTATTCTTTTAGAATATAAATTAATTCTAGCTATACTTAGAAACTAAAAAAATCAACGAGTTAAGCGGATTGTTAATAGATTACTGATTTAATTTGTATACGACCCGTTTACCCCCAACTCATTAAGAGTACATCCAAATCCGTTAATATCGCATGGATTCATATCATATGATATTTTGACCGCCTATATGTTAGGGAGTACGTGGACACAAAGGTTCGTTTCACATAAATAAAAGATTTGTTTTCTCTCTTAATTTTGTTCAATGTCCATCCAAAATTGATAATGATGGAAAAGTGGTTTCTCAAGGATAATACGGTGATGGCAATGCTTTGGCCACGTTGAGGCATGCACGCTTGTCAGTCAGCTCATTTAATTATCTAACCACGGAAAAAAGAAAGCGACAAAACAATGTACCACGCCATGCATTTATGACTTGTACGTCCAAGAAGGTAATAGTAGTAGCCTAGAAAAATGACGGTACGGTGACATTTTCCCTATAATAGTTTAAAATGTGAAAAATTCCAAATAACTGTTTGTACATGAAATGGAACCACACCACAATTGTTACGATTTTATCTTTGGCCATATATACGATGTTCTAGAGTCGTAGGATATCCCAATTTAATATCGTAAACTGCCGTCTTTACAGTTTCTATCTGAAAAATCAAAATAAGAAAGATATTTATCAATACCATATGTATAAGTTGTTTTTTTAATGCATTAAAAAATGATATATGCCCACATATCTGTTGTGATGACTAAAATGTATAAATTATGGATGAAAGAAGATGGATGGTAAAATCCCATAGTGATGTAGCGGATGTGTCTACGAGGAAGATTCACACGGACGATTGAAAAACAAACTTCTATTAATCTGTTGATTCGGCTAGGAATACCAGTTAATAGGCATCAAAATTCGTTGATTCAATTGAATACCGAAAATTGAAATGAACAAAAGGGAAAACTCATCTTAAAGTTTATTCAATATCTGTTCTGACTGCCATCAGGCTTACAATGGATATATATATATATATATAGCCCTAAAACGAAAAAGAAGCCCTAAAATGGAAAATTTACAAAATAATATAAAAATTATTCAATTTTCCCAAAAAGGAAAAAATTGAGATAAAGACACAACTAGAAACTATTAATCACAACCAATCCAACGCAAAAAACGGAAACTTATTTTGACCTTCCTACTTAAAGTTATTACCGAAACAAATCTTACCAAAAATAGTAAAAAAACGTGTTTTTAGAGGGCTAACTATGGAATTTGCCCGAAAAAAGATGCGCGTTAACGGCGAAGCCGCTGATTTGTGTTCATTGGCTCGTTTCTACTAAAAAACTCATGTAATTTCTCCAAAAACGGACACTATGAAAGGTCTCTCTTAAAAACCAAACATATGCTTTATTTGACCCTACGTCGGTCCCACCTTGCCATAAAATCAAAACCTTTCTGTACTGCATCACATAGGAACCCACAAATAAAAACGGAGAAGATGAAACAAAGTTCTTCAATTTGTGGTGAAAATATGTACTTTCTATTTGGCTGGGAGTAGATAACAGTGCGATATCCTACATCCATAGGATATCGAATCCTAGCATATCCTACAGCTTTAGGACATCGAATCCTAGGATATCCTATAGCCTTAGGATATCGTACTATAAAGAGTAAAATCGTCACAATCGCAGCTTCCTTTTCTGTACGAACAGTCATCCGAAAATCTTCACTTTGTTATCATGCAAATGTTGGGTTTAGCGCCTTCCATATGGTAATTGTCCCCTAATACTAATACACTAAAGCGGTAAGATTTGCTATTTGAAGGGTACTGATTACTGAACCTCTGAACAAAGACTATACTATATATTATGGGTAGAAGAAGACCTAATGACCAAACTACAGAAACACAAGCGTAGGAAACACCATACACTGACAGGACACACCAACCCGAAAACCGCACATAATCAAAGACTATTTGGAGGGATTGATGTTTGATCCAAGAATCATCTTGTGTGATGTAACCTTTGAATTAAACCTCCCTGTGGCATGCAAGACAGATTTGTCCCTCCCACACCTGAGATCCACGATGGGCAGTTTGATCGCTAGTGAATTTTGGGAAATTTATAGAAAAGCAGATTTCAACAAAGAAAAGAAAAAAAAAAGAGTATTAAAGAGGCTAAGAGTTAACTACGTAAATTAAAAGCCAACATACTCATGGTTGAATTATTTTGGTTGGCACATTGGTTTCACACACATACCTAAGATCGACCCCTTGGTCTTCAAGTCTGAAGTATTACTCATGTCCGATGTAGTAAAAAAAAAAGATGCAAGTTAGGGACTTAGATAAGAGCTCACTTTGGTAGGTCTTGATTTATTGGAAAGGTAGGTGTATCAAAGATTAGACTATTATGAATACTTTGCAGATCTTCACTTTTAGTCCTTCAACTATTAGGCCTTTTTTTATAAAAAAAATAAATATTACTTAAGACTTGTTTTGTTGCAAGCATTTGGAAATATGCTAATTTCAAGAATTTAGAAAGTTCCAAATGCTGACCCCAGGAAGTAAAATTCCAAAATTCTAATAGCAAAATAACATTCTGAATTCTGAAACTCAAGGATTTTGTTGGCCGAAAGTAACCTCCTACTTAATTAACTCAGCAAATTCTCACCCGCAAAACCCAATAAAAAAGGAAATTGGAGTTCCAAGAACAACCTTATCAAACTTTACATTTCTATAAAAAAAATTCCTACAATCTGTGTCATAAATGCTCTCAACCAAATAACTATAAGCCATCAGAATTTCTATATACTTCTATAGAAACCAAGCAAATAGGCCTAACCCTCTTCACATTTCATTAATAAACTGGAATTGCAGAGACACTTGCACCTTTAGGCCTAGAATGTACCTGCACCACAAAAAAGAATGAGAAGAATTGGTACACAGAGATAGGAGTCCGGATCACCTATCACACTTCAGCTCAACTCCCTGCTGAGCCACATCATCCAAAACCCACGTGACTTAATCTGTGCAAATCCCTCAAGCAAACAGTTGCTCTTCATTTTGTAATTTACTACACTTTCTGCAGTGATCAAATGATGAGATATAATCACTGATTTAAAAATGAGGAGGTCAAACCTCTAAAACTCTTTATATTGGAAGCATAATTATATGTTCTCAACTTGACCAACACATTGATGTAGTATGGGGTAGTGCTCATACAAGTTGGGAAATATGATGCGGTGATATTAGGAGTGTAAATTTGGGCAGGCGGCCCAAGCCCAGTACGGGCCTATCACAAATTTGCCTGGGCCCGTTGATCACCAACCCGGCCTGGCCCGACAGTCCCCACTGGGCCAGGGCTGCCAGGCCTAAGGCACGGCCTGGCACAGCCCGGATAAAATTTCGTGCCGTGCTGGGCAGTGTCCCAAGCCCGCAGGCGGCCCGACCCAGGCACAACTCGCCCAACGGTCATATTTTTGGAACCCCACCCCCCCCCCCCCCCCCCCCCCCCCACACACACACACACACACACACACACAACTATAAACGATCAAATGAGGGGAGGGGGTTGGTATTAGTGTCTTTTGATCATTTATTATTATACCTCCCTAACTGCTATAAAACGGTCATATGAGGGGGTATTTTATGTCATTTTATCACCTAGGAATTCTATAAATAGCCATCATTCCTCTCATGTCTCTATACTCATCTACTCTCTCATTTCTCAAACTTCTTCTAAAGTTCTAAAGCTCTAAGCTCTCTTAAGTCTCATTTTAAAGTCTAAGCTCTCTACAAAGTTTTCTAAGAAGTGAAGAGTGAGCGTGACTTCTCTAAAATAGAGGATTCAACTAAGAAGGACTTCTCAATTAGCTCTCCCTCTCTCATAAAGGTATTTATTATTTTTAATTTTGAGTTTTATTTTGTAATAATATACTGATATACATAGTAATATTATATATTAAGTCTCATCTTCTCCCATTTCTTATATAAATTATCACAAAAAACACATTATACATAATTATTTATTTAAGTTTTTTTTAAATCTTTTATTTAGAAAAATGGCTAGACCATCACAACCTTTCAACATTGACTTTTCTCTAAATGAGGAAGATCCTTGGATTTATTCATTTAGATTAAAGTCAGAGCATAGAAGTAGATAGTCATAATCCCCAAGAACCCGGACCCACTGGTGGTGAAGAGCTTGCATGTTCAGTTTCTACAACTAAAAAGAAGAGAAAAACAAGATTGACTTCTCCTGTATGGTCTTATTTTGTTAAAGTTAAGGTCCCAAATCCCACGGGAGGAATAGAGGAAAAGGCACAATGTAAATTTTGTAAAGATCTCCTTAGTGCCAAATCTGCAAACGGCACTAGCCACCTTAATAGACACATGAGTAAGTGTATGCCAAAAAACACGAATACTGTTGACGTTTGGGGTAAGAAGTGGGATTATCCAAACACAACTTTTTCAAACAGATTTATCTGGTGGTTTAGGAGTTTTTCACTATGACCCTAATAATACTAGATATCAACTTATTAAGTTTATAATAGTTCGCTAATTACCATTTATACTTGCCGAAGACCGATCATTTGAAAGATTTTTTAGGACAACGGTTGTTCCTTGATGGCATAAAATATCTAGAGTTACTACTAGAAATGATGCAGTAAAAACTTTTTTAAAAGAAAAGGAGAGTTTAAAATAGTTTTTAAAAATATACGTAGAAAAGGGGCTTTAACTTCAGAGTTATGGACCTCTAAATAAAATATGGGTTACATTGCAATCACATCACATTATAATGATAGTGATTGGGTGGTGCAAAAAAGAATGATTGCGTTTTCTTTATTAGAGTTCCCACACACTGGTACTAGGATATGGTCCACCATCCTTGAGAAACTTAGATAATATGAAATTGAAAATAAAATAATTTCTATAACTTTATATAACGCAAGCACTAACAATGTCGCAACAGATTTACTAAAACCTGTGATTCAACTTGATTTAAATAGATCTCTATTTCACAATAGATGTGCATGCCACATCATAAACCTTATCATACAAATAAGGGTAAAATCTATTAGAGATGATTTAGAGAGCATTAAATGGATGGTAGGATACATTTTTTGTTCCCCCTCGCGAATACAATGGTGGAGTACATATGTGTAAATTTGGGACTAAGATCAAAGAAAATATCACAAGATGTAAAGCATAGATGTAATTTTACCTATAAAATGTTAAAAGAAGCATGTGCCTATAAAATGGCACTAAATCAATATTGTCAGCTTTATTTGGATCATGAAAATATTTTTATGAGTGATGATATATGGACCACCCTTCTTGAGATAATAAGAGATTTTTTAGAAGTTTTTCACGATGCATCATTGTTTTTTTTCCGGGGTATATTATCCCACATCAAATCAAGCTTTAACCCATTTTTATGAAATAAGTCTTACTTTTAAAAAATATAGAGATTTTCACGCTTTTCAACTTATGTGTTTACAAATAGAGGCAAAGTTTTCATAATATTGGAGAATAGCTCATTTTACATTTTGTATAGCTGTTGCATTAGACCCTAAATTGAAATTAAAAGGTGTAGAAACCCTTCTTGATGAAATAAACTCTAACATGAATACAACTAATATAAATGACATGCCTACCGTTAAGACACAATTAGAAACACTTTATTTGGATTATGGTACCCGATTAGGTAGATCCATAGCACCCACGGTCCCAACAAGCTCTCCCCAAGTACATGAAGGGAAAAAGAAGGCCATTTGGAGTATTATGAGGAAATCTCACGGAAGTAACTTATCTTCTGCCGGATGATCCTCTTATAACCTTAATGAATTAACAATGTACCTAGGGAGCGATCCTATTCCAATCTTGGATGATGAAGAAGATGCTTTTGATCTTTTGGCATTGTGGAAATAATTCGAAACTAAGTTTCATGTGCTTTTCGCCATTGCCCGTGATATACTAACAATATCAGCTTTTAAAATTGCATCAGAGCAAGCATTTAGTGCAAGTGAGCGCTTTATTGACCCCAGGAGGACTATGCTTATAGAAGAAACCGTTGAGACCTGACGTGCTTACGGGATTGGTATCAAGCAGAGGATAGGGAACAACACATCGATGAAGAGTTCGAGATAGGAGACAAGCTAGCGGTGCTACATATATTATAGTATAATTTTTTTTTAAATGTATAATAAGCTTTCAACTTGTAATTTGTTTTTTAGAATGTATCATAGGTTTCTAAAGTTGTAATTTATTTTTTAGAATGTATCATAAGTTTTCAAAGTTGTAATTTATTTTTTAAAATGTATCATAGGTTTATAAAGTTGTAATTCTTTTTTCATTTATCAGAAGGTTTGAATTTCATTATATATATATATATATATATTGATCCAAGTTCAAACTTGTAATTTTTTTGAACTTTTGTAACTTAAATTTCAAGGAAATACAAATTTATTTGATGTATTTTTTCAAAACATCATTAGTGTTATTCTACTTATTTATTTCTCTTAATTTCTTTATTTTAATGAAATTGATTCAAGAGTCTAAGTCCAAGTTTGTGACTTTGTGTCTGTCGAATTTTTTAGAAAATTAGAAAAAAAAAAATTAAAAAGGGAGGGAGATCTATGGGCCGCCCACGGGCTGCACAGCCTAGGCCTGACTGGGGCCTGACCCAGCATGGCATGACCAGGGCTGTGCTGGCCTAACCCCCAAAGGGTTCGACACCGCCAGGCCCGCATATCAAACACGGGCTGCGCCGGCCCTAACCAGGCACAACAAAGCCTGGCCTTGAGTGGGCCGTGCCAGCACGGCATGGCCTAGATTTTGATGCCTAGGTGATATCAAACAAAGGTAGGGCCTCCTTCACATGTCAAATCGATGCCTTCCATTAATTGAGGGACGAGGAGATCCCTGATGCCTCACTGTAGGTGCATAGAATATACATTTGTTCAATGCATTATATTCATTGAATAAACATATCCAGGAGATTGATCCATCAATCTTATTCAATGGTGCCCGCCGTTAAAAGGTATATATATGCTAAGTTTAATTTGGATGGTGCAGAGAGATTGATCCATCAATCTTATTCAGTGATGCCTGCCGTTAAAAGGTATATATGCTAAGTTTAATTTGGATGGTGCAGAAAGAGGTAAATTCGGTCCGGCGGAAATTGAAGGGGTGCTCCTAAATTTCAAAAGTGATGTGTTGGTTTTTTTTTTTTCTAAGCCGATTAGAATTAAAGATTTTAACGAAGCTGAGGTGCCGTTTTAATTTATAGGATTTGATAATATTTTTCAAACCGCTTAGTCTTGATTGTGAAAAATGAATTTTCCAATGTAATTTATTGGGTCTCGCATAATGGTAAGGCTTCTTGAACATTTCTCTACATCTTAAGGAAATTACAGTTTCGTCTTTTTTTAAAGTGAGTGGAGTTCAAACATGTTAACAGTTCGGCTAATGACGTAGCAAATTCATTAGCAAAGCAAGGTGTGAATTGAGATGACACTTTTGTTGGTTTTTGATGTTTCATAGAGGGTTCTTTTTTTAAAAAAATACTTTATTGTGAAGAATTTCTTATGGTGAGGAATTTGGTGCAAGGCTTTTGTACATTTCCTCTTTCCTTTCCTTTTTCATGTAGTGCTCTTTTGATCCTTTATTATATGTACCAACACCGATAAAAAAATTGATTATTGAAATTGATTTTTCCCACCGGTAAAGGCAAGGGCTTTGATCAAGTGGGAGAAGGGTAAAGGACCTTAGTAGAGATATTTCATAGAGGAAAAGTGGAGATTTATATATTCATCATCATCATCAAAGCTTAGTTGGGGACGGCTATGCAAATTATGTTTCTCTATTTCGATCTATTTTAGAGATTTATATATTCTTAAAGAAAAATGGTTGCTCAATTAGATGTCAACCCCGATTGTCACCAGACCGTCCAGGGATGGACCATTAGGTATGTCATTCTTTTTATTTTTTAGGGTTCTCTTTCCACTTGTGTGGCTTATCCTTTCCAATTTGTGAGCTTCTCCTCGCCACACCTGCCGGATCTTTTGAGTCTAGCCCGTAGTCTAGTGTACCCAAACAAAACAAAGGAAAAAGAGAAAAAAATATCATCAATTTCATAATTTAGCCATCCCATGTCTATTTCGCTTGTGCCTCTTGCTGGCAAGAAAAAATGGGCATTTTTTTTAGACTTTTCCTCTCCATCAAGCTGCACCTAACGTGAGGGAGACTGGGATGTAGAAAATCGCTCCTTTTCCACGGGATTGACTTGGAACAAACACGTTCTTCGGATCTCACCTCTTCCTTTCCATGGAAACCAAGTTGTAGATGTACGAATTTAATGCATTTCGGAACCATGAACCAGAACTATGTTTCGTTCTTGTGGTGTGGTAAATATCCCAAAAATTTAGTATCATATGCCAATATGCAATGCTCTATCCTAATTCCTAATTGTGCAGTTGCTCATTGTCTGGGGTTAAAAGTTGAGAGTTTGATTGATCCTTTGCTTGTCTGCCAATGAAAGATACAACTCAACCCATCAGTCCATTAATCTCATGTGTTGGAGAATCTCACAAACAGTTGATCATGAACAAGGTGATGTTTGTGGGGCCCTTCCTGAATGAAACGCTGTTCCAATAACCACCCCCATCAGTTGTCCACACTCGTGTCCACTCGATTAGGCTTGGCAGTCTGAAATTGGTAGATTAAGGACCCATAAAACAATCCACAAATGAGAGTCTTTTCTCAAGCTCTTGATGTTCTTCTCTTCATTTCTCCAAACACGAGACAAATGGACATGAAAAAGCACATAAAAACCACGAGAACATACATGAGAAGTGAAGAGCACAAACTTTCATTTTGGAGTTGCATATAAATTCACTTTCCCAATGCTGATTCCAATATACAATATAATCCTTCTTTTCTTTTCTTTTTTTTCCATTCGTTTTATGTCTACAAGGAAAGCCAATGCATTTTTCATACAAGACTCATTTATTTTTTCTTATTTGTTGTGATCGTGGATAATATTTCATCCCACTGTAATGCCCGATAACGTTCTTGAAGAGCTCATGACCGACCTCGCATAAGCAGCAGGCAATGCCAGTAACTTCTTGGCTTTGCTAACGTACGCCCTCTTTGTGAAATTGTCATAATCATTTGCTTCAATCTCATCTAGTATCTGTTGATACAATAACAAGGAAGCAAAGACCTGCATATGATCATTCAAAAGGGCATTTGATCATTTCACCATGTTGAAAGAAATCAGAATCTAAGCCATTGATCTATGCATATAATATTATAAGTACGAAATATGAGACAAGAAATCTTCCATTTCCTTTGGCACTCCAAAGGATGATTACTATGGTGTAAGTACATGTGGATGAATTTGTTTGAATCTTCATGAATAAGCATCGAAAGTTCGTTCACAGATGAAATAAATGGTGCAACTACATGGACGAGTTATCTGCGATGTGTGAATGACTAAAAACCCAAGTTGTGAATGTCCAATGGAAGGGTTGGAGGACTTCCATCATAAGATAATGTAATAGCTTAAAAAATTCTGCAATATTCTCGACCAAGAAAGGCATGATAGATTTGCAGTCTGATGGGTCAAGGCAATGTGAGGATTCAGGGCAGGGTTGCAAATTTCAAAATAGGTCTCAGATTTATTGTATGCAATGTGCCTTAACTGTAGTACCAAACTTTACATATTAAATTTTAATTTGGGAGGCTGAGAACTGAGTTACTCATTTTCTAATAAAATCCCCCTTGTGTTCGCTCATTTTTCTTAAACACGTAAAAAAAAAAACTCTATATTACCGGCCATCGACTGGCTTGATTGAGCTCTGTCACTCCTTTCTCTGCTTCTTGAAAGAACATCCTTGCCCTTTTGATTTGATTCTTCATGAAGCTCCTCCACTTGTCAGTGACCCTCCCGGCGAATATATCCTCATCTGAAAGCCCTGCCTGTGCCAGCTCATCCTGTGGCAAATAAATCCTTCCTCTCCTTGCACTGAATAACAGAAACCTCATAAGAGAATTGTACTGACTTTGAAGTAATAAAAACACAATAAAACAAAAAGAATGGACTGAATTGTATTAATTTCGTGCTCGATGAAATATTAAGGGCATAAAAAGTGCTAGCAGCCATGTATCACCACTGGATTCAGATAAATGTTCATCTGGTAATTACTGATGATCAAATAAACTCTTCCGTATGTTAGATGGGAAGATAGCAAATTCAATGGCTTTTTTTTTTTAACTTACTCTTCTCCAACATCCCTCAGTATGTTGGTGAGCTGATTTGCAATTCCTAATGCCAATGCAGCATTGTAGACACTTTCAGTTGTCGCAGGTGAATCAGGAGCTATGCCCATCACTGGGACACTCATTAAGCCGACGGTCCCAGCTACATAATAACAGTACAGATAGAGCTCATCAAAGTTCATATATCTTGATTTAATTAAGTCCATCCTCATTCCTTCAATCATGTCTTTGAATGGCTGTAAGGCAGGAAATTGAGATTCTGGATAAGATGACAGTGATAAAATGGAAATCAATACTACGGAGACTACGATCATCCCTAAAATGTTGGGGAGACCATTTCACAACAGTGTAACATGCT
Organism: Persea americana; assembly: GCA_029852735.1. Taxonomy (NCBI): domain Eukaryota; kingdom Viridiplantae; phylum Streptophyta; class Magnoliopsida; order Laurales; family Lauraceae; genus Persea; species Persea americana. The sequence continues at coordinate 51,112,054 of CM056819.1, forward strand.
TTTTGTATTTGTCAGTATCTGTTGACAAGAACAAAAAGGCCCCTCACCATATCATGGTGAGAGAATCCTGGCAACCAACCTGCTCCTGAAGTCGGCAATTTCTGGGTCAGAAGGGACTTCAATGTATTTTCCTAGAGCAAAGATTGCCGAAATTAGATGGTAGGTAAACACTGGAGCAGGGTGATCTTCTCTTCCCATGACATTTTCATATTTTTCTTACAAAAACAAATATCATTTTGATCCTTTGTAGCCCACCTTCTGCTCAAAGTGATCTTTAGGCCAAATAATTTTCCCTACTCCAGTCCATTTTGTTCTCATTATATTAAGGTCAAAAAGATATAGTCCCAAAAAGGTCATTATATTAAGGTCAAAAAGGTATAGTCTCAACTAAAGTAGATTGTCATTATTCAACCCAGCATCTTAGATTATCATTTACCGAATGGAGCCTTTGAAGTTTGAAATATTAAATGGTTAAAACTGTCAGCAGAGAAAAGCCACAGAGATACAAGAAAAAGGAGTTGCTACTGTAGAAGTAGAGGTTTTACTACAGAGAAGAAATGTTGTTAAGTGTACCTGTATGTCCACAGGGAATTTTGCAACTGTATCAGATAGAGCAGCATCAAACATATCATATGGTCGACCAGTAAAGAGATCCTCCAATCTTAATTCCCACCTTTCTAGAGCTGTTGGTGTTATATGTGAAGCATTGGGACCATCCACAAGCTCGTCTGTCCGCCTGCACCACACTAAAATATAAAAAAAACAAGTAAGAATGTAGCAGTGGAGCAACTTGGAAACCTAAAGCAATGACTCATTTGTTTCTTTAGCCGCAGTGCTCTCTGCACTTATTACCAAGGGCCTGTTTGTTAGCATAGAATCCATAGAAATTCATGGTCAAATGAGCTCCGTTGGACGATTATTAAAGAGGTGGGGTGAAAGATATGAGGTGAGGGCTGAAGGATCTAAGGTGGAGATGTAGATGGAACTTAACTTTCCTAGTTATTGATTTACTAGGGCGATAACTGAGGTATTGATTTCCCATCTCCCCTTGATTCAATCTCTATTAAAAGGGAGCGATGGCCATATTGGATATTGTTAGAATGGCATGTGAGACATGTAGGCCTTCCAATTGTAGTGGTGTTGACTGTATCAATACATAGATTAGTGTTGAGTAGATAATTGTGCATTGATTTTGTAATTGTCCATTTATGGGATGGAATCACCCAATTAAGGGGATTACCTTACTGTACATACTATATTGAGATGAAAGGAATTTATATATTCAGAGGATCGATCCTATCATCCTAAGGACGATCACTGAAGTTAATTGAGAAAATCAATCTCTTAGATCAACTTTGACAGATATTTACCTTTGATACTTCATTTTTTAACCACTCAGAGAAATATAATCCTATGAATTCAATTCCATGAGACAAACAGGCCCCGAAAGATCTTTACCAAGCATGCAAAATACTGTTTGTTCATTCTGAGAAGATAAGTACAAAATTGGCAGTCACCCAAGGTGTTGGCATTGATCATTGAGTTGTGCCTTTTCTCATGTTAATTTCTATTCCTTTCAGTACTCTAATGTTTCTACTTGAGTTTCTGTTGTACATAAAGGAGCTAAAGCTCTCATGTTAGGTACTGCACTATGCATGATGCAACCCAGATATTATTGGGAGTACCCTTGCGAGATCCTCGTTATTCTGTGTTCTGAGCCCTTGAGATATTAATTTATGTTTGACAGCTATTTCTATAATATCGTTATGATATTTTGCATTTAGAAATTCAATGATTTGAACCATAGCCTACTACATGTCAATCTCATGGCCTGTGAATTCTATGTACAGAAAACCTATATCTAAGATTAATTACATGAACTAACTACATTGAGACTAAATTAGGAAGGATTGTCAGGTAGTCAGACCAATATCTTATTTACAAATCTTTGACTGGATAGGTAAGAAACAGAAATAGTCTAACAAAAGATGTGTGTTTTGTTTCATGTGATGAAAACTATATATTGTTGTTTTGATCATTTTGAAATCTTCAGCCCTCAATAAAATAAGTAGTGATGGCACTAATCATTGGAGATAAAGGTTTTGGACTTTTGGTGGACTCTTAGGTGAAGGATTACCTGTTCAACCTTACGTGGTGTTTCTTAGTATAGTTTTCAGGTCAAGGTCAAGCCAATCTTTGCAATGTTTTCATGACCTTATTGCAAGATGAAACAGCTGAAATGTGTATGACTTCTTGTTTTAATCACTTTGTGCAGCAAGAAGTAAACACAATTTCTAGGACCTTCCTTTCTTTAACTATGATGCAGCAAGGGCCTAGTCCAGAACTTCTAGAACTGGGTTAAAAAGTCTTGAACCTGAGATTTTTATGTTCTAATTGTTGCTCTTATCAAATGGAACACAATCTTTGTAAAATTTGCTAGTTATAAGAAAACTCTAACAAATGGATATTAATAACACAATATGCCAGTCAAGCTCAAATAAAATAAAGAAAACTTGATAAACAGAAGATTAATTAAAGGTTCAAATCAATTACCGTAGATCGCCCAGATCGCCCTACGCCTTTCAGGGGTCATAAGCTGCGTCCCTAAAAAGAACAGATGAAAATCCCAATTAACTTCTTATATGGATTCCAGATTCAGTCTGTTCAAAATGCATCTTAATTCATCAGTCCCAAATTAATCAGAAATTATACATTAAAGCACAGATAAGAAGGCTAACCCAAGTAAAATGTCTTTGCATACTCTGCACAAACTTCTCCACATCGATCATAGGCTTCGTTCAACAAATGCAAGGAGCCTGGAACGGCCCTGTCCTGCTTCACCTCGAGAGTTCCATTCGCCCTTAACTGCTCTTTCACCAAAGCAGCCTGTTTAAGGACAACATCATAAACCTTCTGTTCTGAGGTGAGTGCAATTTCTCCTGCCGGATTGGCTATTAAGCTTGAAACCACTGGGAAATTCCCACTGTCTTCAGGAACAAACCCCAAACAAGCATACTTGAGATCAGCATTCAGAGAGCAAGAGCTCCATCTGCGTTTCCACTCCCTCTGTTTCCAACGACCATTCCTTGAACTCGCAGCTCTATTTACAGACCTTAAATTATGGAACTGTCGTCCTCCTTCGTGGAAGGACTCAGAAAACCCAAGGCTATTGGAGACCTCTGCTGGGGTAATGACCCATAACAACACAGTAGACATCTTAAAATTTTGACAGTCTCTCCTCTGACTACTTCTTCTTCTTCTCTACCTCATATAAAATGAAGAAATTCCTTGAAGTTCTTTATAGAATCAGGATCTTGAGAACCCTCAAATCAGATAGCAATCCTCAGCCAAATAAACCCCAACTGAGAAATCAAAAGAAACAGTCCTATAAGTGAACCCCACTATTGAGCAAGCATCCTTTTACCAGCTCTCTTATGATTCCAAGCTGGTTGTGAAATATTGAATATACTACAAACAGTCTGGGTCACACTAAAATTGCCTGAAATAAGGAATAAAAGGATACCCAATTGAGCAAAAAGGAGCTACAATAGAATATTCCATACCAAACCAAAAAAAAAGATGAACCCAAATAACTCAGTAAGAGAGATCTTCAGTTGATTAAACCAAACAGCTATTTTTCTAGGTTTTGAATTTCACCAACAACAATCCTGATAAAACTCTTACCAAGAAAAACAAAAAAAAAAAAAAACAGTGCAACTGTTGGAGCAGAGAAGCTGAAAAGGCAGAGAAAAGCAAAATCTAAATAGCCCACTTGAAGAAAATGAAACCCCAGAAACCACTTTCTCTTTTCTAAAGGAGATTTCAGCAGTAGTAAGCAATTCATCTGAAGATTACACATGCAAGAGGCTTTTGAGTGAAGTAGCTAAACCCAAAATCCATTTCATCTGGTAAATAAAAACAGAACCAAAAATTCATAACCACAAGCACTCACCTGTTCTTCTTCCTGCCACCCAAAAGAGACTCCTCTTTTTCAATCACCATCTGAGAAAATATCCATTAAAGACACTGCCAAACAAAGACATATGTCTTCTCCACACTTCCATTACCGGCTCTATAACGACATTTGAATTTCCACCTGTTTTTCAGACTGTCATCCTTCTCCTTTCCTTTCCTTTCCTGGGAGTGGGAGTCATGCTCTGCATTACTACTGTAGCTAGTGGACCGCACCCATGAATGAATGAGGCAATGGACACGTGGCTACTGGAAAATGGAGCGGCCATTTACTGATTATATGATCTACACTGTCATTAGTGGGATCGGACGCGGATGGCACATGATTCGAAAGTCATACTCATCCAACGATCACCATTTCACTAACAGAGGCCACAAGATGGACGGTTGTGGAGATGAGACGAAATAGGTTAGTGTTTATATGATTGATTTGGACTTGGATAATTTATTTATTTTTTTGGGGTGAGGGGGGTTTTTTATTTCTTTTTGTGTTCTGTTATTTGTCTTGAAACAGATGAAGTTTAAATATTTTCTGCAGTGTTATTTATATAATAATGCTGTAATATTGTACGATTCAAGAATATCGCACAGTCCAGTGTGTCATATGCGACATGACCTTAAGGGCTTGTTTCTTTATAAGCATTTCTGACAGGAATTCAGGCTGTCTGTGGATTCAAGAATTCCTGTCAGAAATTTAATGTTCTTTTGGTGGAATTCCCAGTATTCAAGGCGGTCAGAATTTTCAAATGTCAAAAAAGTGGAATTCCAAAATGCTAACTCCTTCAAGAGCATTTCAAAATTGGAACTCCGAGAAGTTTGGTTGGAACTCTGGCACCCAACTGTGAATCCTCCTACCAACAATAAAGTGGGCCCCATATTTACAATTATAAAAATTGTACCTATGCAATTCCTATCAAGATGGGTCCATGTTCAAATTTATAAAATTGGGCCCCACACTTCCGTTTCTAAAAGATGGGCTCATGTACAATATACCTGAGGTGGGTCCACATTATAATTCTTACAGTTTGGTCCCAAGTTCACAACAACAAAAGGTGGGTCCCATGTACTATAATGCATAAAATGTGTAATTCCATTCTAAAATTTATGTAGCAATAAAACATGAGTTTTATTAAAATCAGAAATTTGGAAGTTCTCAGGCAAGAATTCAGATGACATGTGGTTATTTTTTGCAGGGAATATGTTTTTTATTTTTTTATTTTCTATTTTTGCTAATTGAATTGTGAAATTAGTATATAAACAATGCATATATGAGCAAAATTCTAGTAATGAATTCTTATAATTATGAAACAGAGAATTCAGGAAATTTAGGAATTCAGGAATCCTCGGGCAAGAATTCTAGCATAAAAGAAACAAGGAATTCAAAAATGACAGAATTCAGTAGCATTTTAGAATTCTAGCATTTGGAATTTCCAGACAACCTCTAGACATAAATTCTAGAAATTCTAGTAAAGAAATGGGCTCTAAGAAATCGCATGAACAATTTTAAGAAAAATACTTAATTTCTACCATTTATGAGCAAATATAAGGTCTAAGCACTATTATATGGGCATATATCCCTCAAATATATATTTGATATGGCCATTTTATCACGAGAAAGAGAGAAAATTGGGTTAAATCTGTGTATACATATACAAATGCGCCTTAGGTTTTATATTTTTTCACTTTTTAAAAAAGAACTTACGAACAAAATTTTTCTTAGAATGGGAATGGGTTCTGTAATGGGTCCCAGCCAGGTAAAAAAGAAAGTGGCGAGGGTCATGATCAGTTGGTTGATCGGACGTGTATGGAATTGCAAATGCAATGCGTAAATGGTGAAGAGTTCGTTTCCTTTCCAATGCCACCTTTTTGTTCTTTCAGATTTCGCGCGGGCATGCGGGTCCCGTGAATCCCCCGCGATGAAAAAGGCGCCAACACGTGGAGATAACGAACCAATGGGTGTAAGATAACGTTATCAGTTGCGAGTGACCCTTTTGCTTTTCGTTTTGTTAACTTATACGCCACGTGGCAGAAAGCGCCTGTGATTTTGCTCTCGGGAGGAGTGGAGTGGGGACTGAGAGAGAGAGAGGTCTAGACTCTAGACGTCTAGTGGGGTGGGGGAGTTTGTCTCCAAGTTGAGAAGGTGGTGGAAACAACACCATTGTTTTTTTCTGGTGGCGTCCACACGTAGGAGAGGGGCCCTGGGCGGTGATGCGGTGGCCACGTATACCTGCACTTCGTCAAAGTATTCATTGAGTCCAGATACTCTGAACTCGGAGAAAACCTAGTTATAGAAGGAATGGAACTCCACAAAAGAGAAAAGTTTTAGCTGCTCCAAGCATTAAAGCGTCTCCAAATTTTATTCTAATAACAAGAGTTGGTCACATAGTAGGTTTGATCATTTGATATGAAAGCGATTAATGAATAATGCACGCGATTGTTCTTTCTAATGTTTTTAATCAAACACTCATTGTGGGACCAACTCCTATTATTCTATGAGAGGATATTTATTTTGAGAGGCATGATTTACAATAGGTGAGCCTCAATAGCGGAGTTCCACTTCGTCAACTTAGGATTTGTCAATCAATGCCTCGGAGGGTTCCACTTTGTCTAACAGTTGTGGCAGAAACAAAGGATTCTTTTGGGTTTATATATATTTTTGGGATTGTAGTAGGTTACATGGGTCTAATTCTGCCCGACCCAATTCGACGCTGCTCAAGATTATTAGACTCGTGAATGACCCGTGTATTGTGTGGGTCAAAGATGGGTTGGATTACACAAGTTCAATTATTGCTCAGGTTCTTGAGTAAAATAAGATTTTTTTTATTTTTTTATTATCAAAATTGGGTTATTATCGCTCAAAATTTATGTGATATTAAGGTGCCAACACCATTCAATTAGGAGCGCATTGGCAGATCAAGTAAAGATTTGTTACACCTATTTCTGTAAAGGAGCCGAGCGAGCTCCTCTTTGGATTGAACCAAACTCGAGCCAAGACGAGCCAAGGTTCGTAGACTTAAAATTGAGTTCAAAGTTAGATCTTAATAGAAATAGGTAAAGCCAACCCAAGCTTTTAATGATGAATGACAAATATGTTGGAAGTAGGTGGGCCTCATGGAGAGGTATTCAAAAAGGTTTGACCCACTTGATGCAGAGATCAAATATCCATAAGGCCAAGAACCCAAGGCCAAGATCTAAAACCTTAATCTCATGCATTAAGATCAAACATCCATAAAAAAAGATAGATCAAGAAACAACAAGCATAACTAGATCTACTAGTTTAAATAGATCATAGATCTATACCATTGGAGCTTGGTTGTGCTCTAATCGAGAACTTGATCTCTACGAAAACTCTTTTCGTAAACTTTGATCTTCCTTACCTTTGTGTTCTTCCACGTTATGACCCTCTTAGAGAACTTCTAAAGGAGAATGGTGGGACCTCCAAGTAGAAGAAAACCCTAGATCTTTAGTAGGAAACCAGTTGGATTTTGGCCGAAATAGACCAAAATTTTAATCAAAAAGTTTTATGCGAAATTTCGTTTCGGCTGCTTGATTGAAATGAAAAATTTTAGCCATTTCGACTACGAAATTAGGAGAACATTTCTCAAAATATATACAAGTGCATTTGTCAGTAGTCAATATCATGTGCATCCTTCCCCCACCATATGGTGAGGGACAAACTTAATGGGGCCCACCTAGGGACCCATTGATCATGGGACTTATGGGGGATGGAAAGAGACATCTTGGATAGCCCATATATCAAGTTTGGGATCAATCACATACCTCTAACCCCTTCATTCGTTGCCCACAAATTTGATGACTTTATAATAAAGAAAAAAATTTGACCATCGATCCAATGGTCCAATCCATTCAGATAGGTGAAAATCCAATAGATGTTGTGTACTTAAGGGGGTCCCATGTGTGTGGATAGTTTAGATATATCATAAAGTTAATCCTATTATGTTGTCCCTCACCGTAATATGGTAAGGGATGGATGCGCATGAATATTTCTCATATATATATATGAGAAATATTCATGCGCATCCATCCCTCACCATAAAGTGAGGGACAATTCCATAATTGAAAATTTTTATGTGTAAATGAGGAAAAGTCATATATGGTTTTATGCATAAAAGGAATATTCATGTGCAAAAAGGAAAAGTTCCCTCACCTTATGGTGAAGGATGGATGCACATGAATGTCCCCACATATAAATATATATATATATATATATATAAATATATATATTGGGAGGTGCTCCTATGAAAGGCACTCTCACCAATTTGGTGAGAGATGGGTGGGGGCCCTCACTTCCATATCCACTCTCACCAATTTAAATGCAAGGACCCCCAACTTAAATGTGAAGGCCCCCACCCATCTCTCACCAACTTGGTGAGAGCGCCTCTCATAGGAGCGCCTCATATATATATATATATATATATATAAAGATTATACCCTAGTAAGCACACTTCCCTTAAAAGCCTATCTAATCATATATCCTCTCATGTAGAACTAGTGGGGCCAATATAAAGATAAGCTGAGGTCTTAAAATTAAGAAACAACTTAAGGAATCCTTAGGTGCATCTAAGGTATGCATGATCATTGATTAATTTATTTTTTAATCCAATATTCTCAAATTGAGAGCGTTTTACTTGGAGATTCTGATGATTAAAGAAATGATCTTGCTTTGCACCATGTGAAAAATACCACATTTGCATGGGCGCAAAAAAGAATTAACTAATAGTGAGTTTCTCAACATGTGAGTCAAAGACATAGCCACATTTACGTCCTCGTGCCTTCTGATCTGACCAACGAGCCAACCGATCTAAATATTAAAAAAGAAACACCCAATATGTACATTGATAAGTCCCCCACTATTTATTTATTTTTTTAATAGGAATCTATTCAGAGATTTGACATATCAATCCCCCTTAAACCCTGTATCCCCAATTTCATGACTGAAAATCTAATAATGTCACTGAAGTCATTTAACTTCGGTACACTATTTTTATTTTTATTTTAACACTTTTCTACCTTATGAGATCTAGGTTCAGATAAGAAGACTGTCTAGGCTTTTTTAACTTTTAACATTTGGATCCCATGATATCATGAGTTTTTAAACTCCTTTGATATCATGAATTCAGGGCAAAAAAGTTTTAAAAAAAATTATGGACCAAAGTCAAACGACTCTGGTGACATTAATAGAATTTTAGTCATGAGATTAGGGGGAATAGGGTTTAAGGGAAATTAATATATCAAATCCCCAATCTATTCGCCATAAAATGGGATATATCAACGTGCAATGCCTACCATGCCAACAGTGGCACATGGAGAGCATGGAAGAATTGGATGGTATGAAAAGACCTTTCGCACATATGATTATTGGACCAATGTGACTTATCAAAGAAAGATATTGTGATAAAGATATATGAAGGACCCAAAAAGAGGTTTTTAGTGGCAAAAAAAATTGCCTTAGAGAGGGTTTTTTTCCTTTTTGCCTCACAAAATGTTTTTCATTACTAAAACATTATTTTTAAGCTAGACGGCCGGTTTGGAGCATAAAACGACACTTTTAGCGGTGATTCAAGAAAACCGCTGCAATAAATTATATTTTTTGGTAATGGATTGTAATCAACCTTGTTCATCCACACCCAGTTTTGTATGGCTCGGATTTGGAATACATTTGGGTCAAGCCATGCCCCCTCTAGCCTTTGCCCGATTCATTCCTAATGGGTTTATGATATGTGATACTAGACAAGCTTCACCACTTAATTTAAAGAGATATTGGACATTTTTAGAAAGAATTTTTTTAGTTGTACTATTTCATCATTAATATGTAAATAGGACATAAATGAGACAATGTAGGCCGGGATGCACAAAATTCAAACCTGCCCCAAACCCATCAAAACTTTGGACAAACCTACTTCCTGTTAGAGTGAGTCATCTATATTTAACTCGACCAAATCCATAACCCGATTTCTAACCATGACGATCCAATGAAAAGTATGGACCATCAGTGGGAGGGTGTTTTGCTTTTCCCACCTCTCAATTGGGTAATTGTATAAAAGGAAGAGGAATAAGGACTAAGAGCACTTTCCATTTAAGATTCCATTGGAAAGGACTCTACTTTCATCCCATGTCCAGTGCGTTAATACTTGAGAGGAAATAGAACATAAAAGGCTCTAAGATGATGGGGCCCACATGTTCCATAGAGCACATGGATCTCACCTCAAAGTCAGCAATCAACAGCAAAGAAATAGAACTGATTATCTACGTAAGATCATAGATCAAGTTACTGACATACAAAGGCCCTCAAAACTGGGCTCATTCAACAAGTTGGAAGCCACACTTAGAGATTGGTGCAAAAATTAAGCATATGAAACTTTGGTCATTAAAAAAGAAATTTTAGTATGAAAGAAAATTATAGGAGGACAAAGACAAAAATATATGTCAAAGAAGCTTAAAGACTAACAGCATTCATCAAGTGCATTTAGTTTAGTAGTTTCTTTTTTCCTTTTAATACCCAGGGAACAGTTTCAACTTGTATATATATCGAAATTACAACTTTCAAGCTCAATTAGATGTTCTCAAGCTACATAGAACTGTTGGTATAACATCTAGAACTCCTTCAAAAACAATATAACAAAGAACATTTGAGGATGTTTCATGATAGAAGTGAAGACTAATGCATAGAAAATCTTCAGATTAAAATTAGTAGAAGTTTAGATTTGAAAAGGGTTAGCTCAACTGGTCAACTGATCTCACTAGCATGGACATGCGTTTACAAGAAATGAGAGTAATTCATACACTATTAATGAATAAACGAGTTCATGTTGATGCCATGTTGACCAATAGAAATAAAAGAGAAACATAAAAGAAAAGTATAAGAATGGGAAAATTGAGATTTTTAATAAATTTGTGTCTAGTCTTGATACAGATGGCACTAAGTTTCCCTTCGAGACCAGATGAGAACATCAGAGGTCCCCATTGCCCTATTAACAATTTCTTTTGATAGCACTAAATAGAACTCGAAGTGAAACTTCTCTCTCTTGAACCTTTTTCTTTTCCCCAGCCAAGGTGGCTGGCCTTTGAGAGACCTGATTGGTGTGGAAGTGAACTCCGGCTCATGTTGGGTAGAAAACCAATTGCACACGCAAAGGAGAGGACCCAGGAATCAACACTGCAATTCTAGCTCTTAATATTTCTGAGAATGGGAGTGATTGGCACGGATGCCTTCCGTGCTCCCCACCTAATGTGCAAGAAATCTAAACTATGATGTATTTGTATCCAAATAGGGTACTTAATTAAAATCAGGCTTAAGCAGAGCCCTGGACATGGGCTGCAGGATGCAAGTCCATGGTTGCCCTGGACGTGGGACATGGGACATCAGCCATGGGCCATAGCTTACGAGGACCCTCTTAGCTAGTTTTTTTTATTCAACTTTTGGATTTTCAATTATATATAACATTTTTTTATGGAAACTATCAATAAAAAAAACAAAAATTGGCAAAGTAAAAAACATTTTGGTATAAGAGGGCATCCTCGTGGAATTATTTCTTTTTTTTTTTTTTTACGGGAGGATTTGTAAATTGTCTTAATCTTAAACTAGTCTAATCTATCAGCTCAAGGGTCATCCCGGAGGCGTTCCATTCATCTGTTGTACGTTGCGACTGCTAAAGATAATGGGTCCAGGTCAGGTCATGGGCCAATGTGCAACAACCCACCTCAGCAAACAACTGCGGAAGCTCAGTCAAACAAAGACCCATTCAAATAGAAACTGCTCACTTGAAATAAGGAGTTTCTCAGCAACCAATCAGCTGCTGCTGCTCTCTGCTACCTATCAGCTACTGTTGAGCATAAAATGGAAACTACTGCACATGGATCAAATCCCTTGTAGATATAGTAGTGAAGTAGTCTATAAATGCTCAAAGTTGTGTTATCCAGAATTCACTGAATTGATGACAGTGAATGTCTAGTAGTGTTCTCTTCACATTCTCTAATGTTTTAAAAACGTCTATCACTCTTTAATTTTTGTTTCTATTTGTCACTTTCAGAGCGACTATGTTACTTCAGCCAGATTGTTGCCTCGAGTATCCTTTCATCCATGCTTTGCCCTAGGACACATTCCTACTGTGCTCAGCTAGTCCCAGGGGTCGATTCCTCGCACTAGGTGAGGTTGGATGCCCCTTACCACTAGACTATTCCGCACTTTCCATAATTAATTAATGCATTTGGTCCCTATCTTGAATGTGGTTTTTTTTTTTTTTTTTTTTTTAACCAATCTTGGACGTGGTTTAATAGACTGAGTGGGTAAGATAAGTAAAGGTCGTCTTTTGTCATTTCCAAAGAGAGGACAAACTCCACATACATATCGATTTTTAAGTGATGTCATTTGAATGAATTTCAGCAAAGATTTTAAGACCTGTAACTTGATACACCAAATTTTGGCCATTACCTACACCAAATTTTTTTTTTTTTGTGTACAATATGAAATCAGAAATGTATACAGTTTGTCTTGGAACTCTATTCCCACCACCTTTATATAATATTTATTTATCATATAAGCATCCAAATGTTTTCATCCTTCCACCTCCCTTGATTGTCACAACTCGGGCTTACATTGCACCACGGGGACGACCTGGACGGCTGGACCGGTGGTCTATGGTCCACTTTAGAAACAGACACAGACTTGGGCCCTTCAATTCCTATCAGGGCTGAACACTGGACCAAATAGGTCCCTTGAGCCCCGTAAATAGTTTAGCTCTCTAGTCTGTACTGGTACCTAGCCGAATTAGGTTACCAGCAAGATACCTGAATTCAACAGGTGGATTGGATCTCTCTGGCTGTTAGGCCCAGGAGAGTTCTTTTTTGTAGTCTAGACATGGGCCAGTTTTGGATATAGCCAGTCCAGGCCCAGCCTGCTAGTTCTCAGCCATAAATATGTTCACAACATGACTCGGCCTGTAAGACTGAAAGCTGGTCTGTCCCTTAGCTCATTTGTGAAATCTTATGTTCTTCTTGTTACAAGTGTCATCCACCTGCCCTGACCCTTAAATTAAAGCACATGTAGTCTATTGAAAAGTATTTATGCTACATCTAATTGATAGATAATATTCCTGGCCCATCCGAGGCCCATGAATTCTAGCCCATGTACTCTATCCACAAATACTTAGTCTATAACAAATCCACCTAATCTGGATATTGTAGAGAAACTACTCACTTGATTCTCTCTTCTGTTGTAACTAAATGAGATACAAATACTGCTAATGCAATCATCCAAACCATCAAGTGTTTGGACTGGATTTTCATAAGTTGTTCACTGTTTATGGTATCAGCAGGTCGATCCTATCCTATCCTTACAATTCCCATTCTCTCGTCCAAACTGAAACAGTCACTTCAAACCCATCTGATAACAGACTACAGTATTCAAATTTTGAATACCGACTACAGCATTTCCCATCCTCAACAGTACCCACATCCAACTCTTCTTCATCATCCTCATGGCCTCATCAGCTTCCTCTTCCATGGTCACCATGACCTCATCATCATCTTCACCCACACCCACTCTCGTCATCTCCAACATTGCTAATCTGATACCCATCAAATTGGACAGCAACAATTTCTTGTTATGGAAATCACTATTTCGACCCATTTTGCGAAGTCATCATCTTGAATACTTCATCGATGGGTCCAAGCCAATTCCACCTAGGGAAACTGTTGGTACAGATGGCAAAACATTGCCAAATCCAGCATTCACAGAATGGTTTGACCGGGATCAAACCCTTCTATCCTGGATCAATGCCACGCTATCGGACTCTGCTCTCCCATACATCGTTGGCAAGGACACAGCAAAAGATGCGTGGGACTCTCTGGAACAACGTTATGGTTCCCTCTCTCGATCCCACATCATCTAGCTCAAGAAACGCCTTCAGCACGTAAAGAAAGGCACTTCTTCCATGCAAGAGTATCTTCATCAGCTTAAAGTTATTGCTGATCAACTTGCAACTTGCAGAGCTCCAGTCATTGAGGAAGATCTTATCCTCTACACTTTATCTGGCCTGCCCTCTATGTATAGGCCATTTCAAACCTCCATTCGCACTCGGTCATGTCATGATCCTGTCTCCTTGGAAGAACTTCACACCCTCCTTGTGTGTGAAGAACTAAGCTTTGCTGACAAAGTAACTGGTGACTCCTCCACTGCCTTTGTCGCCAAAAAATCATTTGTCCAAACTGCACTTCAAGTTCCACTACTCACCAACGAAATTCCTTTGGCTCATCTACTCGCTCCTTTCGGAACTCTAGTCCTCGTCCAGGCTCAGGTTCTTCTTCTGATGCTTTGAGTCAACGTCAACTCCCTCCAGGCTCAGGTGCTTCAAAACCACGCCACACATGCCAGATTTGTGGCAAAGTTGGTCATCTTGCCATTGACTGCTTCCATCGGATGGATTTTGCTTACCAGGGACGACATCCGCCTCAAAAACTTGCTGCTATGGTTGCCTCTCATCTACCCTCCTTGTCACAATCCTGGTATTCAGACACTGGAGTCACTCACCATGTTACCTCCGACTTAGATAATCTCTCAATTCATACTCCCTATCATGGTTCTGACACCGTCCAAGTCCGTAACGGGGCTGGCCTCTCCATCTCCAACACGGGTACTGCCACTCTACACACACCAAATTCCAAGTTTTCTCTTCGCAATGTTTTACATTGTCCAAATGCATCTGCTAATCTCTTGTCTGTACCACAGTTTTCTCGTGATAACCAATGTTATTTTTGTTTTGATGACACTGGCTTTTGTGTGAAGGACAAAGCTTCGGGGAAGATGCTATTCAAAGGCCCAATTGAACATGGTCTTTACCTATTCAAACAGCTTCTCCAAATAAGATTGCGAAGACTGCATTTCTCAGCCATAGTGTTCCTACTGACATTTGGCACTCTCGTTTGGATCATCCCTCATCTGCTATTCAACGGACTATTCTTTCCAACATCTCCACTTCATTTCAACAGGTCAAGACAGTATGTTCGTCTTGTCGCTTAGGAATGAGTACCAAATTGTCATTTTCTTTCTCATCTTCTGTTTCTCATAAGCCTTTGGATTTGATTCATTGTGATGTATGGGGTCCGTCTCCAGTGACTTCAATTTGTGGTTATCGCTATTATGTAATTTTCATTCATGATTACAGTTGCTATTGTTGGATTTACCCATTAGTTTTTAAATCTGAAGTATTTCAAATTTTCTGCACATTTAAAAACTACATTGAAAGGTTTTTGGAATCTAAAATTAAAATTTTTAGATCCGATGGTGGTGGTGAATTTACAAGCTCCTCTTTTAAACATTTAGTCTCTTCCAATGGAATTGTTCACCAACTTTCATGCCCACATACACCTGAACAAAATGGTGTTGCTGAACGCAAACACCGTCACATTGTGGAAACAGGACTTTCTCTCTTCGCCCACTCCCTTTTGCCACAAAAATTCTGGTTTGAGGCTTTTAATACTGCTGTTTATTTAATTAATAGAATGCCTATCATTTCTCATTCAAAACTTTTACCTTATGAAACTTTATTTCAAACTGCCCCCCGACTACACCCACCTCAAAATTTTTGGGTGTGCATGTTACCCATGGCTTAGGCCTTATCAGCCTCGCAAACTTGACTTTAAATCCAGCCACTGTGTGTTTTTAGGATATAGTCTTAATCACAAAGGCTATCGTTGCATGGATGTTAAATCTGGTCGCCTCTATATTTCGCACCACGCGATTTTTGACGAAAACACTTTTCCTTTTCGTCAAACTTCATCTGTTGCTCTCTCCACCACTCATCCTGACTCGTCAGCCATCTTTGGGACCATTCATCAATGGCTCCCTTCCAAACTTACTAATCCAAGTGTGTGCCCAGTACCTAGTTCAAGCCACTCCAAGCCATGCCCAGTTCCAGCAGCGGTGTCCAACCCATGTCTGGCCCTGACCAATCCAGCTCAGACAGGCCCGTCCAACCCAGTCCAGTCTCTGCCCAGTCCAATTGATATCCAGTCTAGCCCAGTTCAGGCAGCAGTGTCCAACCCAAAATCTTCCGAATGGCGGGCCGCAATGGATCTTGAGTTCACTTCCTTACAGCGGACTGACACTTGGACCTTAGTCCCACATGAGACACACATGAATGTGGTCGGTTGTAAATGGGTATACCGCATTAAACACAACTCAGATGGGAGTATCAATCGCTATAAGGCAAGTTTAGTTGCTAAGGGCTTCAATCAACATCCTGGTATTGATTTTGTTGATACCTTCAGTCCAGTGGTCAAACCCACCACTATTCGCCTGGTGCTTGCCTTAGCCACTGCTTATAACTGGCCACTCTGTCAATTGGATATGGAATGTGCTTTCTTGCATGGCGATCTTCGCGAGGCTGTCTTTATGGCTCAACCACAAGGTTATATTAACCCTACCAAACCAACTCATGTGTGCCGCATGATCAAATCCATTTATGGCCTCCGACAAGCACCTCGAGCCTGGTATGAAAAGTTTTCGTCACAATTACTGGACTTGGGCTTTCTCTTATCCACATCTGACCCATCACTTTTTGTTCTCTCCGGGATATCATCATTACTGGAAGCAGCCCCATCTTCATTAAGCGTCTTATTTCACAGCTGGGCTTACACTTTAAAATGAAAGATTTGGGCCAACTGACATACTTGCTTGGTGTTGAAGTGAAACGCGGTCAAATCGGTTTATTTCTCTCACAAGTGAAGTACATCACTGATTTGCTTCTCAAGTTCGATATGGATGACTGTAAACCGGTTGGCTCTCCAGCTTCCAAGTCCAAACTTAGTCCATTCGACGGCTCTCCATTACAAGATCCATCCACATATCGCAGTCTTGTTGGTGCACTTCAATATGTTACTTTGACTCGTCCGAACATATGCTTCGCTGTCAACCAAGTGTGTCAGTTCATGCATGCCCCAACTGATACTCATATGACTGTTGTCAAGCGAATTCTTCGCTTCCTCAAAGGAACCATCCACTATGGGCTCTTATTTCGACTTGGCCCATTTTTCCTCCAGGCCTACTGTGATTCTGATTGGGCCGGTTCTTCGCATGATCGTCGCTCCACTAGCGGGTTCTGCATTTTCTTGGGTCCTAACCCAATTTCTTGGAGTGCTAAGAAGCAACCCACAGTGGCTCGTTCATCTACTGAAGCTGAATATCGCTGTTTGGCACATACTGCTGCTGAAGTCACTTGGCTATGCTCCCTCCTCTGCAATCTTCACATACCCTTGTCAACCATACCTGTTATTTGGTGTGACAATGTCAGTGCCATCTCCCTTGCCTTTAACCCGGTGTTTCATGCTAGGACTAAACACATCGAAATTGACAATCACTTCGTCCGCGAGAAGGTGGCTCACAAACTACTTGACGTTGGCTTCCTTTCAACGTTGGATCAAGTCGCAGATATCTTCAACAAAGGTTTACATTCAGCTCGTGTACGTGATCTTCAAGCCAAGCTTTGCGTTCAGCCACGCCCGCATCAGCTTGAAGGGGGGTGATAGATAATATTCCTGGCCCATCTGAGGCCCATGAATTCTAGCCCATGTACTCTAACCACAAATACTTAGTCTATAACAAATCCACCTAATCTGGATATTGTAGAGAAACTACTCACTTGATTCTCTCTTCTGTTGTAACTAAATGAGATACAAATACTGCTAATGCAATCATCCAAACCATCAAGTGTTGGACTGGATTTTCATAAGTTGTTCACTGTTTACTAATAACACCTCGAGGTATTGTTGTAAATGGTTAGCTGAGGAGACCAAATTTTGATATCAGTGTCAATCGGTCATCAGGAACGACTCGGCGCTGAAAAAACATGCTTGTCATCAAAAGTGTGCCGACCAGATTTCACCCCAGGATAGTATTGAGGAGTATTGATATGAATGGTAAGGTGAGGAAATCTAATACGTAGGTATACCAATATGGTTGCTCATAACTTAGGAGATGGTGCCTCAGCTGTTTTGGGTTGTTAGCATTGCTTTCTTGATTACTTAGTGAGATCTACCCCTTACCAAAAAAAGACTTATCTATTGGGCTCGGTAGGCGCCGAGATGGGGCCTTAGCTGTTTTGGGTTGTTAGCATTGCTTTGTTTGTTGCTTAATGAAATCCCTTACCAAAAAAAGGTGAAAAATGACATAGACTTAGCCTTCACAGGTTTGATGGCCAAGGCGGTTTTTATAACATTGATATATTGTTCTTGTGCATATTAAGCATGAAAGCTCACTGCCTCCTTTTCTTTTGATAAATAAAACCATTCATTATAAAGAAAAGAGACAATAAGACAGAAAAGCAAAAGCACAGGGGCAACACAAACAAAACAAAAGCATGTGAAACCAGTCTGCATCATCAATATCATCTGTGGGGGTTAGCTGTTAGGATAAAATGATTATAGTACAATTAGATTTCCTAATCTTTGTTATATAAACCGATGTAATCTGTTAGTTCAATAACTTCGGTTCATTGATTTTCTATAAAGTTTATTTCATTATTTAATAACAATTGTGTGATAGTAAAGTATCAACACCATTCAACCATGAGCATGTTGGCCAGTATCCCTGTTTATGGTTAGAACCTTTGATGCACTATAACTAGAGGTATTCATGGGCTGGGTCAGGCAGCTAGGCCGAGGCATATCCAAGCCTGTCCTAACCTTAGAAACAAAGGCCTGTATCTCTCCTAAAACTAACATGGCCCGCAAATGTCAAGCGGGCCTAGCTTTTTATAAATTGTAGAGCCTGTCTAGCTGTTGTTTGGACATATTATAACTACTTACAGGAACTCCTCATCAAGTCGAGCATGACTTTGAGCAGTTCTAGCACTTAATCCAAGTTAGGCCCAGATATTAAATGGGCCCAATTTATATATCTAAGCTTAGCCAAAAGCAGGCTGGCTCGGTCCATGGGCACCCCTACCAAGATATGGCCCTCTCATTAGTCCTGATTTATTTTTTGTATAATGGCATATACACACACACACACATACTAAACAAAACAATATTATAATAAAATATACATATGAGCATCTAAAAAACTTGATGTTTTCGTAATTCTCTAAGTGTCTATTTCTTTTCTAGAATTCAAGGAATTCATGTCTAGGGAATTCTTGAATTTCCAGACGCAATGAAATTTCTGGATGCTTCCTTGGATTTGAGCATCCAGAAATTCCATCAAAATTCAAAGAGGGTGAAATTCCTGAATTCCCAAAGTGAGACCTATGTGGCTGAAGTTTTGAAATGCTTCGCAAGAATATGTGATTTTCAAATGCTTGGGGGACATAAGTACCAAAAACCCCAATACCTAAAATCCTTGTGAGGAGTTCTAGTAAAGAAATATGCTTTAAGAATGCATTTGTACAACTCACTTCCACAAAAGAGCAGGAATGTATCGCGTTTTTGCACAGAAAAAGGTATTCGCGTTTGGTGCATCCTTTCTCATTGAAGAAAAGGGAGAATTTATGGTGGGTGGGTGGGGGGCGTTTGGTGCATCCTTTCTCATTGAGAGAAGGGAGAATTTATGAGTTTTATAGCAAGCGTCGTTTTTCAATTTCAAATTTAGGAGGTAGGATTCACGATACTGTGAATTTTGCTTCTATGGCACCTTCATAAATTCCTAAGATAATACAACCAACCAATTGATCACCTTGATCTTAAGAGCAATGTTTTCTTTAGTTCTCTCTCACAAAAAGGGAGGTATAAGATTTTCTTTTTCTCATCCTTTCTAGGGATATAAAGGGGAGAGCATTTTTACTCGCCATCAATGCTTTTCGTTTTTTATGTAGGAGATAGGATTTAGGACGCTGTGGTTTCCACTTATAGTTATTAATTTCGTATATTTTCTGCCGAAATGACCGAAATTTCTTGTTTCAATCAAATGGCCGAAATGAAGTTTCACATAAAGTTTTCCATTTTGAATTTCGGCCAAAAATCTAGATTTCGGCTGAAATGATATTTTGCATAATTAATTATTTTTTTATTTTTTTTAGTTTTAATACATATTATTCTTTGTATTTCTTATATTTTCCTAAAATGTAATTCCAAAAGGTTTTATTAGGATGGATTAAATCCATATTTTTTATTTTATTTTTTATTTTTCTACATATACTTCCCTAAAATGTAATTCCAAAAAGTTTTGCCGAAATCCTGAATCGGACGAAACTTTTGATTTTAGAAGCCAGACCGAAATGAGGTCCAAAACAACATCTATGTTTCCACCTCCCTGGCACCTACGTACACAAGAGTCCAGATCTGGTGAGGGAAAACCCCAGGATGACCGTGAGTGGACTATTCATGGTTTGCAACGTTACCTCGGGCAGCCTGTCATACATGTGGGCACGAGCCGCCTGCCTTGACGTGGCAGACCCTAAGTGGTCCACTCATGATCACTGGGCGTAAAGCCACTGAGAGGATCCAGAATCCGTACACAAATTCCTAATACAACCAAGCAATAGAAAAGCTCCCAAACAGCCCCTTAAAATCACAGTTTTCTTTATTTCTCTCTCACAGAAGGAAAGTATAAGAATCTTTTCTCTCTAGTGGAATGCCCACAAACAAGTTGTTGCAAAATGAGGTGTTTGGATCAACCTTTCACATCAATTCCACAAAAGTGTTTCCATCAAAATGGGTGGTATAAAATAATGGATCTTCAGTCCAAATTTAATGATCGTTGAAACCTTCTTCCAATTCATCTGGAATAAGGCCTACAATTGAATGAGAATTTTCTCCCACAAGTGAACTGTATGTGCACTCCAGTTCTATGGGGCCCACTTTTGAGCTGTACTGTCGATTTTTACACATTCTTATCGCTCTCCTATCCGTCGCCATACCCAATTTTATGCTCATCAAACTTTTACTCACCATTAATTTGAATCTCTTACAAAAATCTATGGTTAAAAGGGCATTCAACTTTAATGCCATTAAATCAGGGACTAGGACGATGTGATGAGGCTGATTTTTTATATGATCCTTATCCATACAAAGACCTTTCCATCCATCCTAACCCCAATGATGGTAAATATTCAAGTGGGCCCCATGAGTTGGACGGCATTAGTACATATGCATTCTGCTAGAAGGTGAAAATCCACTACAATTGAAGGTGCTACTACTGCATGGCGTCCAGACTTAGTGGATAATGAGTCGTCATAAAGTTTAAATTTATGTAACCAGCTCGAGCCTAACATTTTTGAATCATGGCAACATCACCAAGTGTGTTGACCAAAGGTTGCAGAACCTTGTACCTTAGCCAAGGCAACCAGGCGGCCAATCTTGAATGATTTTGACTGACCACCAACATTTTTAGAGGTGGCAAATGGGTAAGATCAAGAGGAGGAGGAAGAAGAAGAAGAAAGGCTAGGGTTAAACAGAGTTATCTACCAGTTAAAGTTCAACCTGATTCAGCCAGATTTTAAAACAGATTACCTAGGTAACCTCAACCTGCATTTGAGTAGAGTCAACCCGGTGTTGAAAAGTATTTATGTTATTTTACTAACGCCTCGAGGATTTGGCAGGAATAGTTAGCTAAATAATCTTAATATGGAATCAAAGCCGGTCGGCCGCAAGTTCACATCCAATGGGGAATGCCTTTGTGCTAAAAAAAAATGTGTATCACCAAAAGTGCGCCGAATTGGGATCTACCTAAAAGGAGAGCGTTGAGGAAGGGCTCCAGCTAAGGAGCATTGAAAAGTATTTATGCTGCCTCTACTAATGCCTCGAGGTACTGGTAGGAATGGTTAGCTAAAAAAAACTTTATACCAACACAAGCACAACCCATGTAACCTGCTAAACTTGTACAATATGCTACTCATTAACTGAATTAGAATTGAAACTGGGTGGGCAAGAGCAAATGAGACTTGTCCAGGCCTAGCCCATCTGAGCCCAAACTAAGGTACGCACTCATCTTATGGTTATGAACCTCAGCCCATACTGATTTCAAGGCCCACTATTCAGGACTAAAGAACTTCTCAGTCCATCAGTATGCATAAAGCCTAAATCGAGCACATACTGGGCCAAAAACTCAACTTGGACCCTGCCAATGGGCATTGGCTCTTCCTCAGCGTTATAGGTATGGGCTAGCCACTAGCAGCCAGGTATACTAATTGAGAGCTTCATCTAATGGGGCTTTCCAGTTGACCATTTTGGATTTTTATACACACAACATAATCTTATCCTCCCAATCACCATCCTAAAAATATTGCCGATTAAGAACAAAAAGACAATCTTATGCACAGTATTTGGGTTAACCGTAATCCGACTCATTTGAATCCTGGTCAAATTCTTATAGGATTATGTGGGTCAAATGCAAGTCAAATCCAAGAAAGGTGAGTGGGTAATCATGTTTAGCCAACGACCCTACAAATAAATGGAAAGGATGGGCCCCAGAATCTACTATTATGGTGAATAATGAGAAAAAGAATTCCGCTTAGTATTTATCTTGCTCTATAGCTTGAGCTGCAGATAAATAAGAAAAACACTGTCATCTCATTACTTGCCAAAACGAGCCTGTAAAGAAAAAAGGAAAAAAATGGACGACAGTAGGGAGAGCATCCACTCCAAGATATCATGGACTAACCCACATGCAAATTTCACGAAAAAGGCCCAAATTAATCTGACATTTCGTGCGTGAAATTGTGGAATTGGGTCAAATTTTCGAAAAATAAATGCAGGAGGAGGGCCGTCTACCGCGATTATAAAGTATTTGGACCCTCCGTCATTTTTCTCAACCTTAAAAGATTTTTGTAGCAAATAATGTATGTCAAGTGCGCGCTCTCTCTATCTCTCTCAGGTTTTTATTTTATTTTATTTTATTTTAACTGAAGCTTATTTATGTAACTAATCTACGTATAGGTCAAAGGCAAAGCAAAAACGTTATCAGAGAATAAGAATAAAAAAATGATAAACTGATGAAAACAATATGAGAAACAAAAGTTACTTTTACATGTGTTGAATCCAGGAACTACACAGAGAGATGGAGAGATCCAAATTTATGTTGTTCCCCTCTGAATAACCCAAGCATTCTTTGAGATTTCTTCTTGATGAAGAGGTTAGCAGCTCACTGTTTTCACTGGTTGATGAAGTATAATAACTCTTCTGCACCGGATGCAGTGATAAAGATAATGATAGATCGCTCACTCGCTCCCCTCCTTCAATACACTCTTCATCACTTGCTGACTTCCTTTGAAACATTGGAAATAGGAGGTCCTCCTCTGACTTGCGCTTCCGCGATGAAATAAATTGATCATCTTCTTCAAATTTATTCATCTGCCATCAGTAAAACAGTAGAGATAAAGAAATGCAATTTCAAACATTGTAAATCAGTTATTCGAACAAGAAATGCAACTTCACACATAGGAATAACCCAAATCAATGGATGGATAAAAGTGCATGTATTGAAACAAATGGCGAGGACCAATGGTATTCAGAAAAACAAAAGGGGAGGATCTATGAGCCCAAAAACTTCCACTAGATAAGAGAAGATCTCACAAGAATTTATTAAGATTTCTTTAAGATGCTACTCTAATTAAAGATAAAAGAGAATTGATTAACTTGACTGAAATTCAACTGAACGAAAATAATTAATACGCTACTTACAAAAAATGTGATTTCAACAGAAAAATCTGCATCCGCCGCTGAAAGCAACCAAGTGTGATTTTTCACAACATAATTTTTTTTCCTACTGGAAAAGCTTAGATGGTGCCTCTCAAGACAGAAACAACAGTTTTAGCAGTGGGAAAAAATCCTGCCGCTAAAAATGTCTTTTAATAGCAGAGAAAACCCGCTGCTAAAAGAGGATTTTTCAGCTGCTAAAAGTTCACTTTTTTATAGTGTAGAAGATTTATTTCTTGATTCCAAATCTCGTTAGAACATAATGAATGTCTCAAGATGATCTCAAGTACTATATTAAAAGCAATTTGAATTAAGTACTTTCTTTTATGAAAACCCATTAAAAAGAGTAAATTTAACCAAAACTAAAATATCATCCCCAAAATGGAGTTTTCTGTCGCCAAATCGGGGGCAATAGAAATGTTCAATTGATGCAAGAGAAATTGTGTACCCAAATAGGCATTCTGGAAAGCACTTCTCATTCCAATTGTAATATTTGCATGAGAAGAAACCACTCTTCACCCTAATGTGAACCCCTAAATCCAAATGCCCGTTTTTTTCTTTTCCTTCCTGAATTCGAATCTCTTGGCTACAATGAGACTTTTGTATCACCGTATTCCTCCATCATTCACATACATCAAAGTGAGCAACACAGGGTCTAAAATAATTTCCTCCCAAACAAGCCCTGAAAGTAGCCTTTTGGCAGAGATTACCCTAATCTTCAATCCCTATCAAATTAGGGCACACAAGAATTTATCTATTTATATAGAAGATGATATATATAAATACATGTACAGTAAGGAAAAGCTGTATCTATGTGCATTCATCACCTACATTTAAGTATAATATACTATAATAAAGACCCACGGTAAAAGTGATATACGTACACATGTATCACAAAAGACGAGGAAAATAGAAGAAATGTTTTTAAAAAAAAACCAAAACATATTATATCTAATCTGCCCCTATAATATATATTAAAGTTACACTTTGGTTTATAATGTATATATTTCATCAACTGAAGATATGACAGAGACTACTCCAACACAAAAAACATAGTAGTACAAGTAGAATTTTTTTTTTATTTTTAAATTTGGCTTACTTGAAACTATTCTAGTGTATCATTAATGAGTAGGGCGTGGTCCTGTTCCTGGAGAGAACATGTTCATGCAATCTTTCAAAATCACCCAAGAAACTAAAAGCAATACAAACAAAGATGGGTGTAAAAGGAAATGATAGAAAATGGAAAAAGAATAAAAGGCCAGGGACAAAAAGCCAAACCAGTAGAGATCTCAAATGCAGAAAGAAAGAAAAAGCAAAAACGTCTGTATTTCCTTTTCGGACCTTGAAAAATTCGGATTCCTTTACTGTGTACTCAAGTGCTTTGAGCTCGTAAAGATCATCTGCCACAATTCCTGAAGCTCCAGCATCTTCCTGCCATCTGAAACAGCCTTCTTTTATTATTCCATTGTTCTCAGCTGAAGCAGCTTGCGTATAATCATTAAAACTGTACGGGTAGGCGACTCTTTCACATATTCTTTGGCTGCAATGCAGTGCATGTGACACGAAGTTCGTCTCTATTCGGGATCTACCAGGAACAACAAAAAGAAAGGGATTAATGGAAGATGGGTTCCAAATTAAAAGGAAAGGGGGACCAAGATCCTTAAAAAGAACCCAAATGGTGTCTTCTTTTTTTTTAGCTTTTTGGAAATGATAAATCTTACTTTTTTGGAAAGAGAGGATTGTGCATAATGCATTGAGACTGGAATTCATGAGTGGGTTTTGAAGATGTATCGATTTCTTCATCTATAGCATCATCATGGTCATGGGAGGGGACCTGTCTTTGTTGGGGTGACTGCAAATCTGCCAAATAAAACATTCAAATGAGTTTTGGTTATTGGGTTATGTTGTTCAACTGCAGACACGAATCGGTTCCTCTGGAATAGAAAATTTTGGAATGGATGAAAAAGAGAGTAGCAAGAATAAAAGCTTGCAAGTTGATACAATCTTTTTTTTAGGAGGTAGTTCATATGATCAAAGTGGTAGCAAAATCAAGTATAAGGAGAAGATTTGTAAAATAAAAAAGTACTAAAGACCATTAACATGTACCTGTTTTACTAATGTCATTCTTCATGCTCCTATACATCTGATGGGAGCCAAAAGAAAAAAAAAATAACCAAAACATCAGATAGGCTGGAATTTTCAATAATAGGCAGATTTTGTGCTTTTAACAAATGTGACTATAATAAATGCAAGATCAGTATCGAACAAACAAGAAGAGAGAAAAAGGAAATACCTGTAGATGGCTTTTAACGTGGGAAATTGTTAGCCCTCTCACGTCCATCAGCTGTAGAACCAGTTTAGGAGTGGCCTCTACATGAAAAGAAAAGTACCAACATTTTAAACCATGAAGTGAGACAATTCAAGGAGAGAGAAAGGAGGATGAGAAGAAGAAACAGGCGAAAGGAAAAGAGGGAAAAGAGGAAAAAAGAAACATACTATCTTGTCCTCCAAGTCTTTCAATGGCATGAACAAAACAGTGATGCAGATCAGGAGTCCATCTCAAACGAGGAACCTTAGATCTAATATACTGTCTAACAGCTCCATTCCTTCCATAGCTACTCATTTTCCTTTCTATCTAATGGGTTCTTCTACTTAGTAAAAAACAACACTCAACCATAAAAGTCCCTACAATCCTTTCTCCTCTTCACAAAACCCACAAAAGAAAAACCCAACTTTCCTCCTCTCTTTTAATAGCTTACTAATCCAAATACCCCTCAAACCAAAACCCTGTACTAAAATGCAAGTTTCAACTCTCCATTCAGAAAAAAAAAAATTTCTCTTAAACTTCAACTGCCAGACTAGTACACATCAGGTACATACATATCTCTCTCTGAGACCTCTCCACAACTCTTCTTTCTAGGAGTTCTCTAAAAAGCCTACATGCCTTTTTATGGGTCTTC
Organism: Persea americana; assembly: GCA_029852735.1. Classification (NCBI taxonomy): domain Eukaryota; kingdom Viridiplantae; phylum Streptophyta; class Magnoliopsida; order Laurales; family Lauraceae; genus Persea; species Persea americana. The sequence goes on from CM056819.1 coordinate 51,138,633, forward strand.
TTCAAAACCGCTGAAGCTCAACTTCTTTCATTCTTCTCACATCGTTCATCTTCTGGGTGTCTCTATCTCGTTGAAACAGACCGAACAGCTGAGGAATGGAGTGGAACGCTTATAAAAAGAGGACGAGAGAGAAAAGAACGAAAAGGGGGGGCCTCTGTAATCTCTTGTCTTGGTGTTCTGCTGCTTCCCTGCAAAGAAAATTCTCATCACGCGCTTCCGATCTTCTCGTAATAATTACGGACAGTTTGACCCGCGAACGCCAACGTCGTCGTGATCAAAGCCAGTGAAAAAGCAGGAAAAAAAAAAACAAAAAACGTCTCTCTCTCTCTCTCTCGTGTGTTTCTTGTGTGTTATTTGGAAATGAAGCCTATATTCATAAAACCTAATAACCTACGTCTGACCCACCTAATTGGGCCATCTCGACCTGCCCTTGGACCAGTCAAAACCGTACACATCTCTCTCTCCCTCTCCCTCTCCCTCTCTCATCGTTTCTTTGATTTGATCTTTCAAGAAAGTCAACTAACTATCATCTTTCTGCCAAAAAAATAAAAAACCAACTACCTTCATCATCTACCAAAAACCCCCATGGAAAAAACCTAACCTAGCTTCACTAGGCTTCTAGTTGGGGCAGTTTTGATTTCCAGCTGTATGACACGCATTGCAATTAATTTATTGGGTCCAATGCACCCATCTAAAATAAGTGGGGCCTGCCTTGTTGCCGTTAGATTAAAAACTATGGTTTCATCCGCCAATTTGCAATATCAGGAGATAGTTTATTTAGTTTAGGACCACGGTTTACGATCAGATATTATAGGTTTGGAACTATACTATCACACAGAGACTATATAAAAGTTTATCTGACTTCTCTCTGGAACCGGAGGAATTAATCCAGCCTAAAGAGTTTAGAGCCCTCCAAAGATCTGCCAATTTGCAAGAAATTTAGGCTGCTATTTATCTAAAGACAGACCCCGTATCATTTGACTCAGTACCAGCAAATAATGACCATCCAAGTGGAATGCATGCCTCTAATTTTATTCATGGACCCCATTCTTTCAAAAAGATTTTATTAAGATACTCATTTTAGGGAGTTAAATGAAAGGCTAAAATAAGGATGATTCTTGATGTGAAATGTTGGCCACTCTACGATTTACGATTTACTTTTTACTTTTTCATCAAGGTAGGCCCCTCTTAAACTTCTACACTGTTTTTAGCATGAACTAGATTATTGATATATATATATATATATATATATTAGTGATTTGGCAAACTCGAGCGGGACTTTCAATCTCCTATCATCATCTTGATTGCAATCCCACTGTTGTAGAACATGGCATGCAAGACCATTCTTCCTTGCTCCGGCCTCATGTTTTTGAAAGGTAAGGCAAATCAACGATCCACGTGGTTATGAGAGTCGGTAATTGAAAAATGGATTGATTGTTCGAAAGTTACTGCTTCCGATCGAATGTACAATAGGTCATAGATATTGTCATGGAATGTCAAAATCAACAAAAGTTTAATTGGTGGGCCCAACAACACATCCTGACTTTCACCAAGCATATTTTTAATTGCCATATAAGAACATATTGATGTGAAAATTGATTCAATTGATTCTGGCATCAACATCACTACAATATTCCATTATTTCAGATTAAGTTTTAGTTTTAAAAATAAAAAGGTTTTAGATTTTCTCAAATGACTACATTTTCCCTCGGGCATTTGCTTAGTAAATCAAAATCGAGTCGTTTTGAGAGTCTTTTGCTGTCGGATTTAGTAGCTAGTTCTGGATGGGGATGGTGCCCTGGCTAATCGTTTAAGGATTTCCAGCTCCCTTTAAAATTTCAACCGCGAGGAGCTATACTTGCCTTAGATGAGTATTTTATGAGAAAAAAAGAGATTCTTTGTCGCAATCATAGGTTAGATACTAATCTCTTTCCAAACTCTCCGTGGATCACTGATTAAGAATTCTATAGTGAAATGATCTCTTGGTGAATATAGATGGCTTAATCTGACATGTGCTTCATGTGAGGCAGGCCACACAATTTCTAACACCATTAACGTTTTTTATAAGTTTCAATAAAGCTCATCTATTTTATTCCTCAGTTTTTAAGTTTCTCTCTTCCTACGTGATCTTTCTCCTCTTTCTCCCCAGCTCTACACACTCACAGACACAAAGCCAATTTCTCCACCCCCTGAGCCCCTCCCCTTTGCAATTCTGTTCCTAAAATTATCAATGCCATAGTCACCATTAAGATCTGAAAAGTGGTGATGATATTTTAGGAGATCATTACCCTACCAAGTGTGCCTGACTTTTCATGGAGTCAGATCTTTGTATCTAAATTTCTGGAATGAATTAATTAAATGTCCGAGTATCATTTGTTATCACACTGATATCATTATGGGATTGAATAATTCCAAATACAAGTATCACATCCACATATGCTGAATCATTCAATGCGGAATCACTCACATCAAAGTGATATAGAAGCCAAGCAACCATCAAACTGGGGGTATGGAGAATTAAAAGTTTGCGTGCGCGAAAGGTGGGACTCACTATTAAAACATGAAAGATGTTGAAACGCGGGAATGGACAAATTCAATCATTTTATTCGTTGGACGAGGTATTTTTCATAGTTGGTGCAGCTATTCTCATTGAAAATCATTCATTTGGCTCGTAAATGTTTTTCATTTGTTTCAATTAAAGTAATGAAATGGTGTACAACTATGTTTTGAGAAAATAATCTATTGACACAGCTTAGTTGGTGAGGCACCTCTCATTTACAAGATCAATCGGTCCATGACTATACTATTTATGACGAAAGACTTGTGGGTGGGTGGGTGCAAAGAAAAAACTGTTTTCTATGGACAGTTTTATTTTCCAGAACATGGAGGTCGCATTATTTTCTTGCCACGTTTATCCACACTTTATATTAGGAAGAAATTATATTTGAATGAACTAATAATCTACAAAATTACGGTTATCATGGAAACGTTTTTCTAGGACCATGGGCTAGGGCCAAGATTATAAGTCAAGCCCATTTAATGGGTTTTTATATTATGGAGTTCATACATGCTTCTTAGATTCACAAAGCTCTTCTTTAATTTGGTATAATGTCGTAAAATATTAATTCCAGAAATGTTTAGATGAGCACCATATGGTTCTCATGTCTAGTCCACCATATTTAATTTCTAAGCCACCTGGACACCTATAATCAAATTATGTTCTCACACACTATATATCCCACTGGGAATTGCTATAAGCTAGAGTTTGACTCTTTTTAAGCCGGTACTCCTTGTTAAATTATAATTAAAAAATAATTAATGACTTCTAAAAATGCACCCCTCCCGATGAAGAAGAATAAGCTGAATCCGCTGGAGAAATCCATCATTGTCATTTGTTTTAGAAAAACTCATTTCATGAAACTGTAATTTTTTCAATTGGCGCACTGGCTCAGATGGCGCTCTTTTTAATGGGGATGAAGATCTAATATGTGTTTCTGACATGGAAAAAAAGAGTTTCAAAGGGAGAATGAAAAATGATTTTTGATGGAAATAAAATCCTGTAATATGGGTTTTTTTTATAATAAAAGAAAGATGATGTATTTGGGGTAAAAAGAGAGCTAATTTGATGGAAGTTGAGGCCTAGTGTGGGTTTTTGAGAATGGAAGAAAGATGGGAGATCGTTTGAGAGAGAGTGGAGGTAGCGGGTTGGGGGAGAAAGAGAGTGAGGGAGATGGAGAAAAAAGAGGATAAAGAAATACGAGTGATGATATCGTCACTCAGATGATGAACGACAATATCGTTGCTCAATTGAAGTACCGAGAATTGGCAGGGGAGAGCCTTTACTGTTATTGGCCTTTTTGGTGCACGGGATATCTAAGGGGATTTTTCGAGTAATTTCCTCATAAAACTCTTATCAACAATAGATTTTATCTTCTTTGAAGAAAAGATTGCCTTGGACATTTTTCTTTTTCTTTTTTTTCTCTTAAGATCGTCATCACCAAATGTGAGTGCTTTCACATTCCACAGGCCAATTAGTACAAATTGAAGACCTATTTGGCATGTCCATTTCCAAGCTCTATTTGTCTCAAAATGGCTTAAAAATAGAATATTTAGACCGTTTGGTAATAATTCTTGAAACTCTATTCCAAACTTCAATAAGACGCGCATGCGCGCGCATGCACACGAAAAAGAAAAAAAAAAAAACAACTTTGTTTGGGATAGCCTCAAAAAGAGCCCCATTCCAAACAGACGTTTATCTTCCAGAAAAGTGGAGCTACAATACCTCAGAAAAAGGGACACCCATGTTCATTTTTTCTTTTCTTTTTTCTAATTTTGGAGACCATATGCATGATTTGATATTTTGGGTCATGGATGCCTTTAGAAGCTCAAACACTACCATGATGTCAAATTTGAACCATTGATTCATCATAGATCTTGAGATATTTGTAAAAAATCGTTAATCCTGAAACATACATTTTTAGGCTTCTGGAGGGGCCTATAGTCAAATCTAAACGGTGAAACTCTTTGGAAAGCTAAAAACGCCTTTGTGGGCAAATTTCAGCCCTTGATTCAAAACAAAATCTGCAAAAATTTAAGAAAAGTTGTGAACTGTTGATGCACGTAAGAGGCAAATGGGTTGGGCTTTCACATGATCTAAAGCAGTTTGGTTTTATATTTTCATTTTATTAAATCATGTGAACCAAATGAATGATTTGAACCGTTGGATCTCTTAAGAAAATCAAACACGACGACTAGGTCAAATCTGAATTGTTGATTAGTCACATATATTGAGATTTCTGAAAAATCATAGACCTTAGAATATGCATTTTTGGATTATGTGGGTTCCTTAATTAAGAATCAAACCATTGGTCCTCTTGGGATTGCTAAAAACGGCTATGGGTTCGAGTATCAGCCCTTGATTCTTCATGGATTTTGAGAGAATTGATAGAAAAAAGAATAACCGTGGCCCCTTTGTACTCAAAACCCAAATGGGCTAGGTTTTCACGTGATCACAGGTAGTCTATTATTTGTTTTATAGTTGCAGGACCCAAGTGATTCAAACCGTTGGATTTCTTCAAAAGGTTAGGTAGACCAAATAAATCTGAGTCATTAATTCGTCACGGATCTCGAGATATTTATGAAAAATTATATATCATTAAACTTTCATTTCTAGAAGATCGGAACCGTTGGTCCTCTTCGAAAAGCTAAAAAATCTAGATGACTCATCATGGTTCTCAAGAAAACTGTGAAAAAACATGAAATATCTGATTCTTAAAAAGCTATTTCAAATAGTAAATTCGTCTTATCAAAAGGTTTATTCGTAAAATATTTATTTTACACTGATCTTTTATCCACGTATCTATTTCATGCAGATAAGTTTTGCTGAATAGGACTTGAGTAAATTGGGCGAACACAGTGGAACTTGTCTTTGATGGAAAATCGTATTCATGTTACTGTGCGCAGTGGCCAGTGGGGATGCAAAAGGAATTACCATACGATCTTCTTCTTTTTTTTCTTTTTTTTTTTCTTCTAACCATGGACTACTGGTGGGAGCACTAGTCACTAGACCGAGACCTACATGCCTTGGGATCAACCAGTCCCCCTTTGCCACTGGTTCTAGTGCATTTCTCAGACAAACCCATGTATTCATTTTATCGTTCATACTAAAAGTTGGAGAGGGCCAAGGATGACAGGAAGACGTCCAAGCCTTAATCTCCATTCATTCATTCACCTAGTCTCAGTCCACATTACTATTTAATGCACCCATCTAATTCATTTACTCAATTCATATATGGGAAATGATCAGATGCGAACAGTTCGCACCACTCTATGCGAAGTCGAGTATGGACCGTAGATATGCCAGGCGGATCCAACGGCTGGAGTCAGTTGCATAAAGGGTTCCGGAAGGCAAAAGCCCTCCAAAAGTTTGAATCGCTCCCGCTCCTGCTCCTGCCTTCCAAATCGTCGAACGAAAAAACAGAGGAAAGACAACCGGATATCTCCTTCAAAAGACTCAATCGCTCCCGCTCCTCCTCCTTGTTCCTTCAAAACCTTCCATGGATTGACGACCGGGCTCTTCTCCTTCAAATTTCTTCTTCTACGAAAAGGGGAAAACCGCGAAGGGGAAAAACCTAGTCCCCTCTTCCTTCTGTTCATCGAAAAAAAGAGAGGGAAAGCCTTCCCGACGGTCGCCTTCTTCCCTTTCTCATCTTCGACGGCAATCTTTTTCCCCAGATCTGCTCTACCGCAAGCCACCGCGAGCCCTAAGGCTCCCCACCTCATAGCTGCCCCCTCTTCTCCAAGCGTCTTCGACGGTCAACTTCTTCCCCCTCAGATCTGCTTCCCCACCAGAACAGGGGTTCGGCAAGTCCGGACTCAGATCTGGTGAGCCGCGAGCCTTGATCATCCCCACCGAAGATCTGCTCTTCTGCTCTGCTGCAAGTCCGGACTCAGATCTGACGACCTCGGCTCTGACTCCTCTGCGCAGATCTTCTTCAAGGAAAAAGGTATGGGAGTATCTTATTTGTTTCTTCTTTTTCTTCTTCTTCTTCCCCCTTTTCCCCCTGTCCAGCTTCAGAAACCCGATTTGACCTAGATCTTAAGCCGAAGTATGGATTTGATTTCGTGCACAATGGTTCTTGTAATCTTTGTTACAGCCCAAACCATCAAGAGTATTGATGTTCTGGCGATAGCCTTGAAACTGATAGAGTTGTGCCTTTTCATACCCGATGCTCCGAACACTTTGACAGAAGTATGTTACAGTTGTTAAATTTTGGTTTTTACAAATTATAATTATGCAGATTGAATCATTTGCTAGTCTATGAAGACACATACCCCCAAGGGCTTCTGTTACTCTTGATCGATTAATTTTCCCCAATGATGGTGCTCCCATGGCATTTGAGCAGGCTGATCCCTTAGGTACATGCACATCTCTGCAGCACGCGTGCACCAGCTAACTCTGGTGGTTTCCTTATTTCAATGGACCAACACCCAGCCACCCCTTGAATCTTACACAATTTAAGGGAGGGTGATTTTTCATATAAGTGTGGAAACATGAAGATGCATTCTAGACCAACGTGACACTTGACTTCCAGACTAAAAAAGTCACCAGAATCTATATCCACATAACCAAAGCAATTTTGTCACCTTTCTGATAGCCATTAACTTCAATCTTTTGAGAAATAATTTCAATCTGTTACAATTACTGAGACTAAAGAAAATTGCATACAAGCAGTAGCAAAAATAAAGTGTAAAGTGTACACCATTGCAATTGATTGCCCATTTAGCAAATGACCCTATTCTTAGTTTAAATCACTAATTACGTTGCATGTGTTTTATTTTCAGGGGACTGTCGATCTACATGTGGACATTCGAAGCCAACCAATACAGCTGTTGAAGGAAGCTCTTCAGATGTGTCCTGTTCCGATGTCAACCCATGGACATGACACTTGAGATGAATGTTGTTTATGTGAAGGAGAGAATGAGAGCATTGTCATTAGGAAAGGAAGTGGTATGGTGGGTTTTTTTTTTTTTTTTTTAAGTTTGAAGTCTACACTTATGCAAAGATTGTCCCTTAGATAATTGCCAGTTGCTTGTTTATTGTTAATATTCAATGACAAAAGGGAATTGTGAATTTTCACTTATTTGAATGACATTGTGAATTTTTAATGGCAATGGTTGTAAAAGAGAATGAGTTTTTTTGGGTAGTTGACAGGTGTTCAGATGCCTCACGATTGTGGTAAGACGAGAGAGAGAGGGAATTATGTTGAAAACGTCATAAACACGGAGTTGGAAAGTTCACGTAAATTGGGAGTGCATCCAGCCAGTCAATGGGTTAAACAAAAATATAAAACTACCATTCACTTTTTTAATTTTTTACATAGGTTGTACATAGTCATTGATAACAAAGTGAAAAATATAGAAAAAAAAGATGGGGAGATTTCTAAAGGAGGCGCTTCAATGATGACGAAGCTGGTTGAACATTTCAGTCAGCTGATTACGAATGTCAGAGAAACCGGTTGCCATCCTTTCATCCAATTGTTCAATCTGGATAGACTGATCGAACACTGCATTTTCAATCGTAAGGAGACGATTTTCAATGGAATCTGCCTCTGCGTCGTCATCAGCTTCATTTGGGGCTTGTCCCCTCTGAAGATGTCGGGCCACATGTGTATCAGACATTGCTTTGGTTCTACCGTCTATTACCTGTCTTCGAGCAACAGGCAATTCATGACTGTACGCTTGGCAACCTTTTTCAATCATCAATTTACATATCATTGCACCAAAAGGAAGGGTGATTTTTCGTGGTTCGTTAAAAACTCGTAGCATTGATTCCAGTATCGCCTGTGGGATGTCAACAGAGGTGCTTGTGCCTAAGGAGTAGAGAAGGAAAGCCTGAGAATAGATAAGATCAGATCTATGACTTCTAGGCTCAATGTTGTAGCAGACAAATGTGTTGAGTAACCGATAATCAGTGGTGAGACCAAATATCTTCAGAACAGGACTATCCAGTACAGTGGGTTTCCCACACAGCTCTGTAGCTACCTCATTCGCTTGCATCATCATGTTATCAACATCATTTGTTGGATAGGATATGTGAACAGGTCTCTGAAGACTGAGTAAAGTGGCAATGCTTTTTGCATCTACAGTTAGTGTCTTCCCCCGAACGTATGTCTTGAAACCACTATTGTTGACATCATACATATTGCAGTAAAACTCCCGTACCCAATTTTCAAAGCATTCATTATTCAAGTTCATTAAAATCGTAAGACCGTTCAGATGGAGCCAATGCAAAAACCTAGTATGGATGAGTTCAGAGTGCACAACTATTCTCTCAAATATCACTGTCCGATTGCTGAATCTTGTTTCAAAACGTTCAACACCATCAGCATCTTTAAACCTTTCATTATTGAAACGAGAGGAAGACCCAGCTGGTCTCTTCCCTTTAGAAGTTTCTGGTTGCTTTCCTTTATAAGTTTTAGGAGGCATACTGTACAAATAAAATAAAAAGAAAACAGATAAGGTTTTAGGAGGCATACCGTACAAATAAAATAAAAAGGAAACAATAAAATAAAAAGGAAACAGATAAGGTGGAATCCTGATTCAACAAACACAATGTAACACAATGTATATAAAAATCCACCAAATTCCATGATATATAAATCACTTTATAAGGTGCAACCCTGTTTCAACAGATACAATGTGCATAAAAATCCACCAAATTCCATGATATAGAAATCACTTTGTATATATCCTAAAGGGAAACATCATATTGGTACAAACAGATCAACCCTGTGGGAATAACCCAACACAACACAAATTGAAACACAATACAAATTGAAGACGAAATGCATATCATAGTGAAAATTCGTATTTTTGACAGATCTAACAAAAAAAAAGTCAGTTCTTTCTTTGAAAAGCAACAACCCCACAAACCCCATAAAAGATCAACCCTGTGGGAATAACCCAACACAACACAAATTGAAACACAACACAAATTAAAGACGAAATGCATATCATAGTGAAAATTCGTATTTTTGACAGATCTAACAAAAAAAAAGTCAGTTCTTTCTTTGAAAAGCAACAACCCCACAAACCCCATAAAAGAAAATCTCTGCAACCATCCAACCAACAAAAAAATTAAAATCTTAAATAAATCCAACTGCTCAAGATTACTTAGGGAAAAAAAACAAGACATTAGAGGAATAAAAAAGGATCATACCTGAAGCAGAAAAAAAAAAGACATTAGAGGAATAAAAGAGGATCATACCTGAAGCAGCTGAGAAGGAAATGAAAGAGAAGAGAGGAGCAGGTGGGCAGGAATACTGAGAGAGAAGAATCAAGTCACATGCGGATAAAGGAATAGTGAGAGAGAAGAAGCAAGTCACATGCGCGGATGTAGATTTTATTTTAGATTGAAACTGGCCTAAATGTCCTCACTGTCCTCGCTATAGCGAGACCTGGGCTCGCTACAGCGAGAACCTCGCTATAGCGAGCCCAGGGCTCGCTATAGCGAGAACCTCGCTATAGCGAGCCAGGTCTCGCTATAGCGAGGTTCTCGCTATAGCGAGCCCTGCGAGCCTAGAGCCACCATATTCCCCCCCCCTGTGCCACCCTATTCCCTCTTGCCCCTGTGCGCGCGAGAGAATTGTATGTATTCTGGTGATATAGCGAGAGAGTCTTTTTTGGAATCTTTTTTTCAAAATTGTATTTTAGAAGCAGTACCACTCTATGAAATTTTTAAATTTTTTATTTTAGAAGTAGAAGCAGGACCACTCAATGAAAATTTTGAATTTTTCCCGGACACTGCAGGTTACTAGATTAGAAGCCCTCTACAGAAGCTCAAACTTTTCCATTCATAAAAAAAAAAAAAAGGAAATAATTCAGTAAAATGTTGAAAATAAAATGAATTTCAATTATATTTTACAATTCATTATCCAATTCAGAATGACCTTTTCTCTCCCCATTTTATGAAATGTTGGTGACCCCAACCAACATCAATTGTATTCATATTACAGCCCATATCCTGGAATACCTTTCCAATATAAAGCCTCCAAAAGTTTGGTGTCCATTGCACCTGTAACAACAATTTTAACATTTTAAAAGCATGACAAAGAACCATAAATTTTAGTATATAATGACACAATAATGTTCCGGTAGGCATGTAGCTCGAAAGCAGTTGCAGATCACAGAAACATACCTACAAGAAGGTTAAAGACACCTAGATCAGTTAAGTGTTTGACCCAGTTCAGGATAAGATCTATGAAAGCATAAGACCCAGTTCAATTGGATAAAATGCTAGAAGTATTCAAAAGAGGAAAATAATGAAAGGTCGAGTGATGCTTCGAGTGATGCTTGTGTACTCCCATTTCCAAAGGCTCATGCCTGATGTAGGCAGAGCCATAATCTACATAGGCAGATGAAAAGATTATGAAGGGCAAAACAACATACAAAAACAACTTCATACATGATTATAGAGGATTTATACAGGAACTTCTCCAAAGACACTTATCACAAAATGAATATTATTCCGAAGTGGCCTGTTTTTGTTTCTTATTCAAATTTTTTTTTCTGGAGAAAAACAACCCAAAGCACCTTGAAAATGGCTCCTCGAAACAAACCAAACCTGTGGAGCACCTATTTCATTCGAAACAAATCAGCATAATACATTACAAAGTCCAACATCAAAACAACATTAGCATTCATATGAAACTACAAAAGTCTAACATTAACAACATCAAAACAACCTGTGGATCACCTCAACTAATTACAAGTCAAAATGTAGTAACAACCACCAACCACCACAACTATCAACAAAAAAAAAAAAAAACACAAATGTGACACAAATGTTCTCCACCAATTGAACCATTAGTAGTTGCAACAACATAAACCATTCTTGCACATCTTCATTTGAAGCCTACAAAAGAAAATTGTATAAGTCATTAGCATTCATAAAAACTGAAATATATTTCAATGAACTACATAAATAAAATATCTCTTTATACAACGTAGTAGCACACCTAAATCTGAGTCAAAGTACCGTCATCAGAAATAGCCCTTTCCAAGCCCTCACATTCAATAAGATCATCGTCCTCGTCTTCTAAAATACTCCCATCGTTTCCAGAAACATGAGCTATAGAACTGAAGAAGAATAGAAAGCACAATCTATATGATAATAAAATTTAAAATTAATTATACAAATTGTAATGTTTAAAACAATCTTTATACCTCTTGACAAGCATAGGACAATTGCGCATGTCATGTGCAACGTCACGCCTGCCACATCCACGACAAAGCCGGGGTTTTCTCATTGCTTTTTCCTTAGAAGACTTCAATCTCTTTGGACGACCCTTTGTCTTTGCATTCTTTGGGGCAAGATATCTCTCTTCATGGCAAGTCCCCTTGTCTTTTCTCTTACTGTCATCTTTTGTTGTTACTTCCTTTTCATTTATCTCACGAATACTCTTCTTTAACTCCTGTAAAACCTTCTTGGCATGTTGGTATGCTGTTTTACACATGGACGCCTCATCAACGACTACTGCAGCATCATATGATAAATCTCCATGTCGTTCAAGCAATGAACCATCACATGAAAAGCATGTTCTGCTATCAGATTCATCGTCTATTCTTGCGAATCTTGTCCATCTTTTTAAAATATACTCTTGAGGCAATTCATAAACTTTCTCTTGTTTGAAAACACAGATTATATGTCCACATGGAATTCCTCGAATCTCAAACAATTGACATGAACATTTTGCTTCTTTGTCGTCCTTCTTGTAAAGGACGGTTCGTTCAATTTCTTGATTATTTTTGAATGAAGAAACTTTATAAACACGATGCTCGATGTCATCATATATGAGCTCAACAATGCCGCATGTTATGTAACAGAATTGTTCTTGAAACTTGTAGAACATCTTTTTGGTATATATTTCAGACATCCTCTTCTCCATTGGCAAATCAGTCATCAATTTTGGTCTTCCATTTATAGTGTCATGATCAGCCTTCAACTGACGATACTTTTGAGTTGCAATGCCTCGCTCATATCGCAACATAAAATCATACAAACCATTCTTCTGTGTCACGTATTGCTTAAGGAAGGCATTGATACTCTCACTTCTTGAAGTTGTAGACATCCCTCCAAAAAATATGTCTCTCAAGTACGTTGGCACCCACATCTCACGAATACCGTACATCGAATGCAGCCATTCATTGTCTACAAGATCAAAATCTGTCAACATATCCTTCCAAGCCATCTCAAATTGTTCCCTTGTGATAGAATTGTATGCAATCTTCTTAAATGTTTTGATGAAGTTCGGATTATGAATCGCAATTCCACCCATATTCTTTTGTAAATTCATCATAATATGCCACAAGCAATAACGGTGGCATGTGGCGGGAAAAACTAACTTGATCGCTTTTGTCATTGCAGCATCTTGATCTGTTAAGATCGCCTGTGGCGGGTCCCCTTGCATTGCTTCAATCCATTTGTTAAAAACCCACACGAATGTATCAAAAGTTTCATTTGATATTAGACAACATCCAAATAATATTGATTGATCATGGTGGTTAATTCCAGTGAACGCACCAAAAACAAGACCATATCTATTTGTATTGTATGTTGTATCAAATGAAACAACATCCCCAAATTCTGAATATGACTTCTGAAAATAGTAATCAGCCCAAAACACATGTTTAATGTGATCATCATCATCTTTCTCAATAGCAAAATAACATCTTGGGTCTCTCTCTTTCATTTGTTTAAAGTATTCAAAGAACATTTCACCATCTTCATCTTTTGTTTCTTCCCTTTTGTTTCTAATTTCATTTCGAAAATCTGTCTCTGTAAAACCAACTTTATCCCTCCCACCCGCCTGTAGCTCTAGAAGTGCCATTTGATCCCTTGGCCGTAAATTAGCAGCCCCATAAGTATAGATCAATTTTTTCTTGGGAGCGCTGACTATACGGTGTGATCGTAGCATATGAGTCTTTCTAGGGGTACTTAGTAAATGAGTATGTTCCACAAAAATTTTAAACACCATCCATTGTCCCTCCTTTGTTTTTTTTATTTGTAGGTGTGCCCCACAATTTTCCCGCGTTTCTGAGTTCCGTCTCTGCTGTGAAAAGACATCACCTAATTTTTCAGTCCTAGAACCTTCTTTGGAGCAAACAAATTTTTTCCTCACAACGCTATTGTTCACCCTTGTTTCAGAGCTTCGTCTGATACTAAAGCCCGCCAATTTCGCATAAATGTTATAAGCGTCGTAAGCCTCCTCTATGTTATCAAAAATAAATCCAACTTTGGGTATTTTCTCCTCCTCAACCTGTGGTATAAATGTCTTAATTGGTAAAGATTGACCTGCTTTGTTCTTTTAGATGGTTTAAGGACAACAATAGAACCACGCCACAAAAATACATGCAAAACAAAACAAAATAAAAGTAATAAGAATGATGCTTTGGCCTTTTCAATAACAATTATGTCCAAAAAATTACCATCAACAAAATATAAGTAATAAGAACGATGCTTTGGTGATAAATTATTCATCAATAGACTATGATTTCTTCATGAGTTTGTATTATTAACAACTTAACAAAAAAATACCAAGTGCAACTTGAGCCTATGTGAAACTGCACACAGGGTTAAAGGTCCCCATCATCAAGAGGCAGTCATACTCCCACATTTCACAAAAAATGCAGTCTGCAATTCACTAGTCTGTGCATGTGGGGACACTTGTTCGGTCCTTGATGCCATGGGCCCCATCATGAATGGAAATTTTACCTCTTCAGGACTGGAAGATCTAACTTTCAACTCTTAAATCAGTGGTTTACAACGGACAGCTAACAAATTTATACAGCAATAGCATAGGGGAAAGAAGGCCACTTATTTTTAGACCCAATGTGGTGTGATTTTATATCCACTAAAAGGATGGTTTAAGACAAATGAGCACAGATGAAATGGAGAAAGGCATGAAAGGTCAGTTGCCCCTTCCTTTCTGTCAAACAATGAAGCTCAGTGAGCCCACTGAATAGCATTTTCAGGTAGCCCATGAGCAGTAGTACTCCAAGTACCTAGCCAGTATGAACCTAGTTTTAGGTAGATGGGTTCAAAGTCTCCCACTTCAAAGCATGTGGGTAGTAGCCATTGTCTGATCCATAATCCACAACCAAGTACATCTCTCTCTCTCTCTCAGTGAGCTACCTTCATCCCTGCCTAGTGAACTTATTCAATTCAATTGTCCAAAGAATGTAATGACTTCTTGATTCTGAATCATCCTTATTTTTAGGCCTGATTTTAGTTGGTAATAATAAAGTGTTTCATCGATCTAGTCCTTGAGAAGTTAGTTCAACAGGTGTTTGCCATTGGCTTCCACTGACCTTATCAAGAATGATGCAAAGTGAAGAGGTTAAAATTACTTAATTTCACTACTCTCCCTAATTTTCAAATTCAAGCCCAAATAATTGGATATTTCACTTAGTCAAACCAAATGCATAAAAAAAAAGGAGGGCCCTGAGCATGTCAGTCTAACCCATCACCATCCATTCCCACCTCATTTCATCCCCATTTCTCATTAAAATTTGAAAACCCTTCAAAGTAGATTTTTCATTTTCACAAATCCAACCCTTCTGCTCTCCAAAACAAACCACAGTTTTACAATTAGTAGTCCTCACAAGATATGCTTACCTTCTTAATTATCTCCACTGGAAAACAACCCCAACATGCCTTAATATCTCTACTCAAACTCAAGAAAATAAAACACTTTATGGTTTGGAGACCATACATCACCAAACAGATAAAACAGAGCATGCATTCATGTAATGATAATGTTCCAGATTTTAAAGGGCTTGAATAATCATCATAAGAGACCTTCGACCATAAGCCAGGAAAATATTCACATCACATGAACAAAAACGCACCAAATCACATGGACGGGGAGAGAGGGAAACCTGCAACAGCTCGCTTGGGATGGACGCCTCGCATGGGAATGGATGCTGCGAGAGGGTTCTGACATCGACGGGGATGCACGTCCCTGATGGCCATGTGCCATTAAACTGAGATGGGGATGGCTGCTGCGAGGGGGTCCAGACCTGGAGGCGCAGTTGGAGAGCCTGCTCTTCTGCGTCCATTTGGGGACAGAATGGTTGGACGCCAGGGATGACCCTTTCACACTGGGTTCGAGCTGGGTCTTCTGCGTCAAAATGAGGTCCCTTTTCTACGTCCATTTGACAAGATCTAAGGTGGGGAGGAAGATGACCGCGGTGGAGCAGATGGAGGGGAAGAGAAGATGGAGCGGATTTGAGGCGGGGCAGAGGCGTCGAGGACGATCGGAGGAGAGGGGGGAGATGATCCGGTTGTCTTTCCTCTGTTTTTTCGTTCGACGATTTGGAAGGCAGGAGCAGGAGCGGGAGCGATTCAAACTTTTGGAGGGCTTTTGCCTTCCGGAACCCTTTATGCAACTGACTCCAGCCGTTGGATCCGCCTGGCATATCTACGGTCCATACTCGACTTCGCATAGAGTGGTGCGAACTGTTCGCATCTGATCATTTCCCTTCATATATTACCAATAAAATTCAAGCAGAGGGTACTCAAGGGGAGGGAGCTGATTGATCTCTCTTTCTCTCT
This sequence comes from Persea americana, assembly GCA_029852735.1. Taxonomy (NCBI): domain Eukaryota; kingdom Viridiplantae; phylum Streptophyta; class Magnoliopsida; order Laurales; family Lauraceae; genus Persea; species Persea americana. The sequence continues at coordinate 51,154,750 of CM056819.1, forward strand.
CACACACACATTCATCATTCCATTTCATCTTCTTGTGTGGGATTTTCGACAACTCTCATTTAATTTTCCTTGGCTCGCGTTCTTTCCCACAACTGGAGAATCAGATTTCTGTCGCAATGATGTAACCTGTAAGCTCAGAAGGAGAGCGGACTCTAATAAGAGAAGAAAGAGAAAAAAAAAAAAAAAAAAACCGGCCCCAACAAACAGCCTCATACATGACATGACCCTCTCTCTTCTCTGACACTATTCCGCTCTTCATAAAAACCGCAGCTACAATCAAATTCGACACTGCATTCTGCTGGGCCCACCGCTGCTGGTGTGTCTCCATATGTCCACATTTTTCAAACCACCCATCCTCCATATTCATATTTATGTTGAAGATGCAAGTGAGCTCTATTGTCACTACTCACTAGAGTGGTTCGTTTTTCAACCATTGGCTGGTTGACATGGGTTGATTTTACTGCAAAAGATGAGTGAAGGGTTGGTAGCCCTTTCTTTGTTTATTTTTGTTAATAGAAGTTTTGGTAACTTGATTTTCGTGTAAATGAAGTTTTAAAGTTCTAAGACATCTGCAATAGATACAATGAATAATTGGGTTGCCAGATAAACCAAATACAAAGAGAGAGTGGGTATAATTGGGTTCCCTTACTCTAAATAGGTGAGGCACTCTAGTAAGATGAACTCGCAGGTATATCCAAATTTAATGACCAAACATTAAGGGCGGTACAAGTGGCTGTCTGCCTGTATCTAAGGGCCTGTGCAAGTGGCTTTATCCAAAGTAGATGACCAAACATAGACTTAAAATCTCAACACTATCCAAACAAAGGCGGATACAAGGACTGTACATGCGTGGATGGAGAGGCACTTTTTGCCTCCCTCGGAAGGGCTACAAGCCTACAACACTTGAAATTTGATAAAGGAAGAAGTTATATATATATATAAACAAGAAGCATGTTCTTGGGGGTGATTTTATCTTGCAAATTATTGTGCATGTGCATGTGGACGGGTGACATTGTCATGGTAAGCAACGGAGGACTAGAATTTTTGTTTGAGAGGTGTAGGTCAAAACATGTAATTAATTGAGTATACCGAACAAACCTAGAATTTTCATGTGGGTTTTGTGGTTGGACGTAAGACTTTTATATGAACTTTCAAAGGAGATTTTTATTATGATTTTAGAGCCAAGATTTTCATTATGATTTGAGAAGCAGCCCAGGTCCACTGGGTGGTGGGACCACCCCCACATAGTTGTACGTGGGTCCACCCATGATGGTTGGGACTGTAAAATTCAAGAGGGATCCCATCATTCCAGCATATTGATTGGGCCTTAATTTGCCTCCTTAACATCCGGATCAACACTACTACAAGAAGATGTCTAGTAAGAGAAATTTTTTGAAATTTCCCAAATCCTTCATACTAATTTAATGCATTTTTCAATCACATTTATTACTGATAATTGTTGTTATTTGTTTATGTCGGCAGAGGACTTGATACCTGCATCTGTATTTCAATGGAAATTGAATTTACTCAGCTGTGTATTAGCATTAAATGCTGTAATGTTAGAACCTTTTACTCATTTTCTGATCTGATCATCCATGCTCCATCACTGCCAATAGAAGAGATGGGCCATGGAGGATGCATGATCCTAGCCGTCCATGCCCACCTGTCCAATGAGGGACAGAACTTGCAAGGATATTTTATCATCTAACCCACCTGCCAGTTTAAGACTCAGAATAATAAACTGGGCAGTTGGAAACGTATATGTCAGGGTTAATGGCCCACCTATGCTACGGCCTCCAATTCCCAGACAAATTCTAATTGCAATCATTATTTTTTGGAGGTAGTGGTGGACACATTCAGGCAGGCACTGTTTGCTTTTTTCTTGGCATATCCGCCAGATCAGATGAAGGGCGTTTTTGTAGAATTCCATTGTACATCACCTTGGTCAAAAAAAAGAAAAAGAGAAGGGACAAGACCATCAAGGGTTGAGATTGCACAATGAACGGACCAAATGGTCAAGATGAAAGTGGGTCCAATTGTGGTTATGTCCATGTCGTAATCAAGCCTTAACTTAATGAGAATTACAAACGCAGGACTGCTGCCTATTTCTGATTGCAGTCTCCGAATCAAGACCCAAAGTGAGACAAGGGACCTATCGACCCAAAGTGAAACAAGGGACCTATTATCTTCCTTGTGTCTTTATAGCTGCTTGGTTAGAAGCACACAAAAGAGGTCATGGATTTCAGGGTTGGTAAATCCTCTTTTTTATTTAAAAAAAGGGGTGCAACCCCAAATTAATATCATGATATTTATATACTCAATATATTTAATGGATAGTTTGTTCCAAGAGGATTTTCGTATACGGTCACCATTAGCCGTTGATTTCTACATTTGATGAACAAAGTCAATATATTTTTCCAGACTGTACTATTCCATTTTTGCAATATCACAAAGCTACTTATTGAGTTATACAATATCTCGTAAAATTGCACATTTTTCTTTATATTTCAATACCCATTTTCAAAAATCTAATAAAATTTTGTGATATTGAAAAAAAAGAAATAGCATAAAAAGCGTCTGAAAAAATAAATTACTTTGGTCACCATGTATGGAAATCAACGGCAAAGAGACACAGTACATGACAAAAAAAACCTTTGTTTCAAGTAATTGAAATCTTAGGATTTTGAGTTTCTATAATTAATTAAAATCAAAAAATTAAAAGAAAATACTTAAAATTGACCAACAAATAATTCCTCTTCTAAAAATCATGTTTGCAATAAACATAAATAAAGAAAAGTACGCCACTACACCTCATCTTCTTGGTTATTACTTTTTACCTTATCTAGGAAGCGGACTTAAAAAACAAAAGGTTTTACATCTTTTTCCATCCGTACACAATGGCGTGGTTTTCCATAGGGTGGAATGTGGTGTCCGGATAAGGGGCATATCGAGGAATGACACGTTCTGAGAATGCAGAGAGAAAGCTTCCAAACAAGGGAAACTTTTCAAATGAGGAAAAATTTTCACGGCTGTAAATTCCTTTTGTCTGTGTCGTCCATTCGCTCTCATTTAAAGTGGGGTAGAGGAGGAATGATGATGGGAATTCCTGCAGTCGTCTGCAGAGGAGAGAGAGATGGAGGAGGAAGGAATGATGACTGAGGAGAAAGCCTGGGAAGATCCCCTACAGAAAGCACTCTAGTGAACATACTCATACTCTGCATTTATGTGAGGGTTGGATTTGCAGTGCCCTTGCAGAAGCTTTTATTATTGCAATAGTGTTTTTGTTCTCTCTCTCTCTCTCTCTCTCTCTCTCTCTCTCCCTGCTGCTTCTGCTGCAGTGTAAAAAGTAAGCAGAGCCGCTGTGGTGTGGGCTTCGAGGACGCCGGTTTCTTTGCTGTGGGCAGCCTCTGCATTGAGGAGCGTGATCGTATATGGTTCAAAATGGGCAATAGACTAAGTTGCAGAACCTTTGGATCCGTTGCCTCCTGCTCATGGATGTTAAATTGTGGTTGGCATCTCTAAGATTAATGTAAGTGAATCTTACATGATACTTATGAGTTACATTTCGGGATCTATTTGATTGCAAGTATTTTCTGATATATATAATGCTAGGCAACCAACTATGGGCATTTTTGAAATCCAAATTTTGGAGAACAATATTTGAAGAATTCAAATACTTTGGATAGAAATTCCCAAATGCCAACAACCGAACAAGCCCTTTGAACACTGGGCCAGAGTGAAGAGCTGAAACTCTCTGCAGTGAGATCCACCTATTTAAAATCTGCTGGTCTAACTAGCCGTCATATTAGTAGAAAGGAACTCTGCAATGAGATCCACCTATTTAAAATAAAATCTGCTAGTCTAAATAGCCGTCATATTTGCGCACTGAAATTTGCTCTATGCTGACTTATATGATTCAAAATGTTAAAGCTTGTATATGTAAAAATTATGTATTTAAATATCAAGTGAGGCCTCTTGCTGAGTGACTATTGGGATATAATGCAGTTTGGATGGCTCATAGGCATTCTTATGCAAGTTTTTTTTCCCCCTTCAAAAGGGGCTCTAACTCATGCCTATCTCTTTCTTGGCATAATGGTTTAAACCAATTGTTGGGATCATTAGGTCATGAATTCAAGAAATGGCAAAAAAAAAAAAAAAAACCCTCATGCCCCCCAAGTAGGGCTGTCAATTCAGCCCTTTCACGAGGGGGCCCGGCCCGGCTCGGCCCACAAAAGCCCTCAAAGCGAGAGCTTTGTTTTTTATCCTAAAGCGCGAGGGTAGGGTAGGGCCCTACTTTGAAAAGCCCGCAATCTTGAGGGCCGAGCTAGGACTTGACTCATCGGGCCCTAGAGGGCCCGGCCCGGCCTTCAGTTTATTAAATATTTAAATTTTTTAATAGGTTTTATGAAGTTACTTTTAAAATTTTTAAGAAGTAAGTACCCTTCTATTTATTTATTTTTATCATAAGTGATTAGAATACATAGTTTATTGGTACAAAAGTTAGATAGTGTAGATATCTTTTGTAGAAATATAATTTGAAAGATGAAGAAAAACTTTGATAAATATTGAGAGCAATATAATAAAGTATTTGAAATGGTTATACTTTTTTTATCCTTAATGTAAGTTGTTGTATTTATATGGATCAAGTGAAGATATGAGTATTCGTCGAGGTGATATTCTAAGACCCTTTTGGAGATCTTTTTAAAAAGTATTGTTTTTAAAAAGTATTGTGTGATTTATGATATACATATACTTTGACATTGTCAAATGTAGATAAAGGTAATTTAGTAAAAGTTACTAAGTCTGAAGATGATTTTTTAATATTTGAGGAACAAATGACTAAGATAATTGCTTTAGAATAAAAAATTTGAATTAGATTATTATTTTGAAGAGCTAAGGGATAAATCTAGAAATCTCAATATATTGAATTGGTGGAAGTTAATCCAACAAAATATCCAGTTATTTCAATAATGGCTTGTGACGTTTTAGCAATTTCAGTTTATACCTTGCTTTCGAATCGGTATTTAGTACAGGAGGAAGAGTACTTGACCAGTATAAGAATAGTTTGAAATCTGAAACAGTAGAAGTCTTAACTGCCTTTGCATTGTCGGTCCTTAATCCGGTCAAAGTAGGAGGGTTAGCATTAAGTTGGCACTCAATAGTGGTGTATGAAAGAATTTTTTTCTTTAAAGAAAAAAAAAATCTTCTTTTCTTTTAGCCCTGGCCCTGGCCCGACCCTAGCCCGGCCTTGGCCCTTGAGGGTAGGATAAGGGCCTAAAAATTATAGGCCTGCTGTAAATGACGAATGCTTTTTGCTCGCTTAGGCCTAGCTCACACATATAAAAGTAGGATAAGGGCTTACCTCGGCCCGGCCCTTTGATAGCCCTACCCCCAAGTGCTGCATGTATTTTGGAAGGAGAAATATCAATGATTTACATCCAATAAATGAGACTGCACAAGCAATATAATAAAAGTAATGTGACAGTTCATAAATTCTCCATTATTAATATTGTCCCATCTTGTCCTTTCTATGTGAATCGAGATACTCCATGGCCTCATATAGGGATGTCAAATGGGCCGGCCCGGCCTAGCCTGCCAATCAACGGCCCATGGCACGGCCTGGCCCGGTCAACGGCACGGCCCGTGACACCGGTCGTGTTGGGCCGAGGACCCTCAGCCCGTTGGCCAGTTTGGCCCGGCCCGTCAGGCCTGCCAGAATGGTGGGCTGCACCCAGCAGCCCGCCAGGATGGCCCGCCAGCCCGACCCGCCAGGCCCTCCCAACGGCCATATTTTTAAAAAAAGTCCATTTTACCCCCCCCAACAGCTATAAAACGGTCATATAAGGGGTATTTTGTGTCATTTTTAATTTTACAAGTCTATAAATACTATAACTCTCCCATTCTCATTTCTCACCAATTTAAACAACTCTTTCACTCTCTTTACACTCTCTAGCTCTCTCATACACTCTCTAACTCTCTCTCAAAGCATTTAACTCTCTCACTCTCTCTGAGAAGTTTTTGGAGGGCCAAAGATCAAGTCATTAAGAGACAAGATTAAAGAGGCCTTCAAAGATTTAGAGGTATTTATATTATTTAAATTTGAGATTCCATATATATAAGTTTATAATATATTATATTAACTCTCATTTTCTCCCCTTTCTTATATTAATTATCACAAAAGAAGGCTATTAGCCTATTACTATTATTATTTTTAAATTTTGTTTCTTGAAATATGGCTAGAAGATTTCCCACAGAATCTTCTTCCGTTAATTTAGGGCTAGAAGAAGATTTTGTTGAATTAGAAGATGAAGTAGGTGATTTACTACCCCCCATTCCTCGTAGTTCCCGTAAACCAACTAAGAGGAATAGAACTTCAGTAGTTTGAGAAATATTTGAAAGGTTTTATGTTACTGAAGATGGAAAGCAAGTTGAAAAGGCAAAATGCAAATTTTGTAGTAAGATTTATGGTGCAGCGTCAAAAGGGGGTACCGGCCATTTGTCAAGAAATAGGCAAAAATATTTAGCTTTACATAAGCCGGCGAATGCAGGGGAAGAGACGCCTGGTTCACAGACCCAAATTTCTACTACTGGTGGTAGTAGTAGCAGTAGCAGTAGCAGTTTAGGTCTTTTTTCTTTTAATGCACAAAGTACTAGACAAAATCTTGTTAAAATGCTTGTGTTATCCGAATTACCATTTTCTTTTGTTGATAATGAGTTTTTTGAAGAATGGGTCCAGAAAAACTGTCATCCACAATTTCACAGTATTTCAAGAAATACTGCTAGAATTGATGCTATTAGACTCTGGTAGGAAGAGAAAATAAATATTAAAAATTACCTTGCAGAAATTCCTGGTAGGATAGCTATAACTACAGATATGTGGACTTCTAAAATGGGTGATAGTTATCTTTGTATTACTGCACATAACATAAATGCAAATTAGATTATTAATAAACGTATAATTAGTTTTACCACACTTGAATGGCCACACAATGGCACTAGAATAAGTACATTTATTTTGAAAAGACTAGATGAATACAATATTAAGGAAATGGTTATATCTATAACTTTAGATAATGCTAGTAATAATACAGTGGCCATTGAACTAATGAGAATGCAGATGCCACTTGCAATTTTGATAGATAGCTCTATCTTCCAAAATAGATGTGTATGTCATATCTTAAATCTTATTGCAAATGTTGGTTTAAAGCATATTGTAAGTTATACGGAAGCTATAAAAAACATTGCTAAATTTATTTTTTGCTCCACACAAAGAAGACAATTGTATGCCCAAATATGTGCAAGGCAAGGCGTATTAGCTATTAAAATACCTAAAGAGGTAGAACATAGATGGAATTCTACCTATGATTTGTTAAACAAGGCACTTAGCCGAAAAACTGTTTTGAATGAATTTTGTGCTTTTCATGTACAAGATTTAATGATTAGTGATGAACATTGGGAGTTATGTGCCCAAATAAGACATTTATTAGAAGCTTTTTATTCTTGAACATTATTTTTTTTCTAGGATATATTATCCCACATCTAATGAAGCTTTAATGAAGCTTTTTAAAATTACTTCACAATTCAATAGATTTAGAGATCATTTTTTACTTAGTAACACTATTAGAAACATGGAAGAAAATTTTAATAAATATTGGAAAGAGGCTCCAATGACATTTTCTTTAGCTGCTGTACTTGATCCTAGGTTAAAATTAAGTGGTGTACACTTTTTTATTGATGGAATAAATAAAAATATGAATTATATAGATTTAAATGTTTTTTCAAACATAAAGGCAACTTTACAAGCACTTTTTCAATTTTATTGTGAGCAAATGGATACAACTAGACTCAGTATGGGCCATTCAGAAGTCCAGCAAACAGGTGCTGGTGAGTGGGATGTGTGGTATTCTTCCCTGTCCATGGGCATCGCATCCAGCTCAAGCTTAAGTAACACAGTGGTGAAGTTATCATCGTATCTTGACGTCGGTGTAATACGGGTGCAGGATGCATCTAGTTTTGACCTTTTAGCCTGGTGGAAGCAAATTGAAAGCGTTTATCCATTGTTGGCCGCCATGGCTCGTGATCTATTGACTATTCCAATGTCTTCTGTAGCATCAGAACAGGCTTTTAGTGCAGGTGGACGTGTGGTGGATGACAAAAGAACAAATCTAACTGAAGAAACGATGGAGTGCTGTGTTTGCCTACGAGACTGATATTTGGCAGAGAAGAGGAAGCAAGAGTTGACAGCAATGGAAGATTATGATCCAGCAGAATACATTAGTGGACTACACATCTGATTTTTTAATTTTTTTTCTTCATTGTAATTTGTAAATATATAAGTTTTTCAATCTTTTTTTATTTTTATTTTCTAAAAAAGATTGTAAGGTTTTGAAGGTAATCCTATTTAGAAACCTTCAAGAAGTTAAGATCCAAATGGATCTATCTTCTCAGTGGAGTAGGTCGAGTTTGACCGAACTACTTAAATATCTTTGTCATTTTCTGTACTTGTGTTCTAATTTTTTATTTTAATACTTTAAAAAAAATAAAAAAAAAGCGGTACACCGGGCACGAAGGCACGGCACAGCACGGCCCGCTCTAGCCCGGCCCACGGCGGGCCGTGCCGTGCCAGGCCATTTTCCTGGTGGGCCGGGCTGTGCCGGCCCGCCAGATGGAGCGGGCCGTGACGGCCCGGCCCGTGGCACGGGCGGGCCTGAATTGGGTCGGCACAGCCCGTTTGACATGCCTAGCCTCATATAGAAGTCTCGTACATGAGCCCTATAAATTCAAAAAATGGGGTCACCTCACAGCATAAACCCCTCAAAATGGCTCAAATTTCACTTCCATTGAATTTAGGGTGACCATCGTATTTTTGAGCTACCACTTGGGTGGGGATAATCCTAACTTTGATTAGAGTATAATTGGGCTCAACTCCCACTGAAGTGAATTTTTTTACTCAATTTCAATGATCAGGGCAATAAATATTGAGAAGTTTGTAGAAGCAGACTTTACTAAGATTTTACATGTAAATACATTATTTGCAAGCCTGGACATTGATAAAGCATGTTAGGGGATGAAACAAGCTCACATCCTAAAAGAAGGGCTCAAATAGCTTTCCAAACATAACATAGATTTATTAGTGTGGATCACCTTTGAAATACTCACCACTCAAAAGTCATTGTACACCTTATTTTGTTATCACGATTTAGACATCAACAGCTTGATGATGGATGCTAACTCTGATTTTCATAATGATAAAACAAGTTATTATAATGATTTTGAGAGATTCACATTTCAAATATAGGCTCTATTGATGGATTCATGGAATTGACCTCAAAGAATTCTCCTTGTCCAAACGCTCCGAGATTAATATCAGTCCGACTCAATTGATATATGGGTGGAGCCTGGTCTTGACACAAAAGTGACTCTCTCCAAAGCTAAGAAGGAGAGAAATTACGTTCTTTCTCCCAGTTCAACAATTTCCATCAACCACAAGGATAAGTCACGTGGCAATTACATGGCACTTCTGTCACAGTCCAAGACCTTTTTTTTTTTTTTACCCCAACTTTAGTGGCTGGGACTTTTTTACCCGGGAAGAAAGCCCACCGAAATGGGAAGAAAGCCCGGCACACCCGGGAAGAAAGCCCACCGAGGTGGAAAGAAAGCCCGCATATACACATGCAAGAATATATAAGGAGGAGGTGGGGTTGAACCCTTGACCTCTGGCGGTTGAACCCTTGACCTCCCCAATAAAAATTCAACTCCTTACCAATGGGGTAATGAGCGGTTCTTACAGTCTAAAACCTTGATGACAAAATAAATAGCAGAAAAGCTAGCTGGGTGCCTCACTGGTAAAAGCTTTCATTCCCTACTACCACTACTGGTAGTTTATTTTATTTCGTTTAAAGTTAGGTGCGCCCATGCAGGAAATGGAAGGGATTAAAGGGTGTGAAACCATTCATGTCCCATGTAACAGACCCAGAATTCAATTTCAATGCCATTCTTTGTCTCGGCGTCATACCACACGTTGGCACATTGACAGTGAACACTCCTTGACATTAGCCATTAATTTTATAGTTATGAAAACCTGGTGGAACCCTGTTCGATTAGAAGCAGCGTCTTGGAATGTTGGGTATTCCAAATCCATTCAACTGGTCAAAAGACCTGTTAGATCCGTCTAAACCAAGGAAAAGCAAGCATTTGGCCAACCCCGTAAATCTTGCAAGGCACCTATAGGAAATTCCTACTGAGAAACACCCCTAATAATACTCTTCATATGAAAACCTGGTCAGACCAAGTTTGATTGGAACCATTGCCTTGGAATGTTGGGTCCAACCTAAACCATTCAATGTTCAAACATATATATATATATATATATATTTTGGGTAACCCAACCAAGGGAGTTGCTCACATGGAAAGACAACCCGCACAAGCAAAAAGAAGGCCCACACACATGTTAGATCTCTGTCTAAATCAATAAAAAGCGATCAGAATGAACAAATACGTTTGCTGGGTTTTAAATTCGTCACAATGTTTTCTTTTTATCTCTTTTCTTTTGTAATTATAATGCCTTTTTATTTGGCGCGAATGGTTTAATATCAACTCTGGTATTTTAAAACATTAATTAAAATTCCTTATATAGAGTAGGGATCATCTGAGCGTTTGACTAACAAAATCTTGAGTTGAAAGAGTGAAACTCTACAACGGAGCTCAACTAACGATAGAAATGATTGCACTTCTAGTGTATAAGGTATCTTCTATTATGCTTCACCCTTAGGAGTTATGAGATTAGCTCCTAAGAATTGGACGGCCTACAATACCTAATGAAAATTCAAGTCGTTAAAAGTAACTGCACTTCGAGTGTGTCTAGGCTCTTCGAGATTAGCTCCTACAAATTTGACGGCCCCCTACAAATTTTCAACCTTGACTTGATGACTATACTCTTCACCTCTTGGATGGAAGCCCGTCTCTGAAGTCATAAGATTTCTGTAGGAAGTATCCAAATCTACCCCTCTACTTCGAATATCGTGTTGGTATTTCAGAATGATATCTCTCATATGGTGGGAGTTCTAGAGTCCATCTCAGAAGGTTCATTTCAGAAATACCATTAAAAAAAAGGTTCCTTTCAGAAATTCCCATCACTGAAAATTTACCCAGATCTTAGGAATCCTATTATTTAAGAAATCCTTGCAACATTCCAAACTCAATATCTGCCAATGGGATTCAGAAAATCCCAGACAATGTCACAAATCTCACAAGCCAGTGGTATTTGATACCAAGCAGGCACTGACATTTTCCTTCACGGGAAGAACCGCATTCCCCAATCAACCAATCAGATGAACAACGAAGCACTCGTGGGATTTTTTTTTTTTTTGGCTACATCGGGGATTCAAACTCACAGGCTCTATTCACATTCAGATATCCCTAACCAGCTAAGTTGCAGTTGAGGAACCACTTTTGTTTTTAATTTCTTATCCTCTATGTTTGAGGATCAATCCCACATCTGAACTTCAATACTCCCAGACAAAAGTAGATTTGTCATGTGAATCGTTCTTGGAAGGTAGTTCCTTTGGCTTGTGTTCATGCAGCACAACTCGTGGAAAAGAATGCCTGATATTCAGCAGGCTTTCTCTAGGGCTTTATTCCATTAGATTTGGTATTGTACTCCGCCCTTTCTGGCCCTGCCCACTAAACAGATTTCTAACTTGAGAAAACTTGTAGATTTACTTTCTATTCTCCAATGCTTTCTTATCCAGAATACATATTATTTGAAACTTATTCCTGGAACTACTCCAACAACTAGCTCCTCCAACAGATTTTTTTTTTTTAAAGGCAACGAAGAAAATGTAATAAGAAAGGAAATAGAATTACAAAGAAGCCCCATCCAAAGGGCACCATGGTATAAAAGCATTATACCACAAAACAAGTTACAAAGTGAAAGCTAAGAAGTTAGAAGGCCTATCAACCCCTTGCTTAGCTAAAGAGTCGGCAAAACCATTTGCTGCCCTCCCCACATGAATAAAACTCACTAGAATAGAGGACGACAGAGCTCTAATCTCATTCAAATAGAGCTGAAATTTCCAATGAAATATAGCTGAAGAAGATACCCAAGATATAGCATTAAGAGAATCACTTTCAACCACTAGTCTAGAACGAAAAGATGTTGAAGTGAAAATCCGGAAAGCTTCTAAAATAGCAACAACCTCAGCCTCATTAGACTCCATACAACCCACATGCTTTGAGAACAAAGCCAACACAATGCCTTCGCTATTGCGAAGCACCCCACTAATACCCGCCGGCCCCGGTTTTCCCCTAGCTGCCCCATCCACATTGAACTTGAGCATACCTTCAGAAGGAGGAGCCCAGGAACACACCTTTCTCATTTTCCTAGCCCACAAAGTAGAGAGGCTTCCCAATTATGTAACACACCATCAACTCTTAGACTATCAAACTTAGACTTGAAAGCGGCCCATTTGGCAATTGGTGACACCACCAATAACGTCAAGTCTTCCACTGACGACAAAGGCCTTTTAAACACTCTGTCATTCCTCTCTTTCCAAATAGACCAAAGGATAGTAAAAAGTATGAGTCTCCAAAGAACTAACCCACACCCATAAAAACTAGAGCACCTCCAAGCTTCGATCATCCCCGCCAAAGTCCTTGGGCTACACCAAAGGACACCGCACAGCAGAAGGAGCTTACACCATATGAAATGAGAAAACTCGCAATGGATAAACAAATGGTCTACTGTCTCCATTCCCTTCCTGCACAACACACATAAGTCTGAAGAAATAGCTTCAGACACCAAGCCTCTCCTCCTAAGATTGTCCGCTGTAGAAACCTTTCCCAAAATAGCAAGCCAAGTAAAAGCCTCCACCTTAGGTGGAGCCAGGCTTTGCCAAACCAGAGAAGAAGAGGCTTTCGAATGTGATGGATCTTCCAACTCCCTTGAAAAAGACTTACAGGAGAATTTGCCAGAAGTAGTAGGTTTCCAAATACGAGAATCTGTCACATCCCTGCAAATAAAAACATTAGAAAGAAGACTGACCAAAGACTCATACTCAGACTCTTCAGAAAGACGCAAAGCTCTCTTGAAAGAAACATTCCAAGACCCAACTTCCCCCCAACCCACACAATAGTCTTAAACAGAAGCCCACTTGTTGACCACAACCCTAAACAACCTAGGGAAGGACAAGAACAAAGGACCTACCCCCACCCAGTCGTCCACCCAGAACCGGACTCGCCTTCCTTCCCCCACTTTGAAACCCCCACCCTAAACACTTCTCCCCCACTAGAAGATAAATCCTCAACCCTTAGAATATTGCCCAACACACCCAAGACACGAGACCTTTGGACTCTACTAGGCTACCAACCCCACTCGTCCTCGCCAAATTTAGCAACAATAATCCTTCTCCACAAAGCTTCCCTCTCCTCCTAAAATCTCCACCACCACTTAGCCAAAAGAGCCCAATTCTTGAATTCCAAGTTGCCCAAGCCTAAGCCCCCCACTGCCTTAGGCTTAATAACTTCCTCCCACTTTACAAGATGTAATTTTCTTTTGGTGTTACTCCTACCCCAAAGAAACTCCATTCTCAAACGATCCAGTTGCTCCCTAACAACTACTGGCATCCTCAAAATGGACATATAATAGACTGGGAAATTGGATAGAGAGGCCTTAATTTGGGTAATTCTTCCTCCCAAAGAGAGGTAGTTCCTTTTCCACATGGACAACTTACTCTTAAAATTTGCCACTACAGGATTCCACAATTGTTTAGATCTCACTTTGCCCCCAACAGGCAAACCTAAGTAGGAAAATGGCAGACTCCCAGACTTGCAACGAAGCTTCGAAGCTAGCAATTGAACTTCACCATTAGGGGTTCCAATCCCAACCACCATGCTTTTAGACAGATTTATCCTAAGCCCGGAGGAAAGCTCGAAGCACCTAAGAATCATTTTTAAGACAACAATCTCCTCCCACCTTGAAGAGCTAAGAATGATTGTGTCATCTGCAAACTGAAGATAGGAGATAATTTCTGCTCCTCTACCAGCCTCAAACCCTTCCGTAAGCCACAATCTTTAGCTTTAGAGAATAGCACACTGAGAGCCTCTACCACAATGGTAAACAAAAAAGGAGAGAGATGATCCCCTTGTTTGAGCCCCCCTAGATGCTTTGAACAAACGGAAAGGAGAACCGTTCACCAAAACTGAAAAAGACGTCGTCGAGATGCATTTTCGAATCCAGGAACACCACCTTTCCCCAAAGCCAATCTCCTCAACATATAATCCACAAAACTCCACTCCACATGGTCATTGGCCTTTTCTAGATCTATTTTAAAATTTACTCCCGGTTTCTTTGACCATTTTCTGGCATCAATGAGTTCATTAGCAATCAACACTCCATCAAGAATTTGTCTATTGTGCACAAAAGCTCCTTGATAAGGACCAATGATAAACGGAAAGACCTTCTTCAACCTATTGGGAAGGACTTTTGACAGCAACTTATGTATACAACCCACTAAGCCAGTAGGTCTATACTCTTTGAAATCCATGGCATTAGGAACTTTGGGAATGAGAGTCAAGAAAGTAGTATTAATTCCTTACTCAGTTTACCCCTCCTGTGAAATTCTGTCAGCATGTTGCAAAAATCTCTTTTCACAATGTCCCAAGCTGCCTTGATGAAAGAGAAATTGAAACCATCCGGCCCTTGTGCCTTATCTCCCCCACATTTAGACAAAGCCACTCTAATCTCCTCATCCTCAAACTCCCTCTCCAGCCACGCTCTGTCACCATTAGAGATGGAAGGGAAAGACAATCCCTCTAAGGTAGGCCTTGGGAAAACATCACTTGCATACAGCTTCTCAAAATAACATGCAATGGCTTTTTTTACCTCCTCAGGAACACTACTGAAGCCATTACTCCTACGAATCTTGCCAATAAAGTTGAGCCTCTTTCTAGCATCGCCATATCGTGGAAAAACCTCGTGTTCCTATCCCCTTCTTTCAACCACAGTGCTCTAAAGTTATGCCTCCACAAGACTTCGTCCATACGATCAAGGTCCCATAATTTACTAACAGCCATACCCCTAGCCTTCTTCTCTTCTTGATTCAACCCTCGATCCTCCTCGATCAAATCCCACTCCTCAAGCTCCTTAGAGATAGAAAGTCTAGAAGCCTCAATGCTCCCAAAAACCTCCTTATTCTACTCCTTAAGATTTGAACCAATGATAAGAACTATCTGATTCTCTAGAATCAGATAGTTCTTATCATTGGTTCAAATCTTTATTTGTTGCAACTCTTCTTGTCGGAGCGAATCTGATCGTAGCCCCAAGTGCAAGGCCGCGATTGTAGTAATAACCGGTGAAACCAGGTCAATCCACGGAGAGTTATTTATCGCAAAACCTATCCTATTAAAAAAAAAACTAGTTCTAGCCTAAAAAAAACTATACAAACCAAATGTCCTACTTTAATAAAAAAAAATTAATTACAAGTCTGAAAAATTAATTACAACCAAAGAAATATAAAATCTTAATCTAGAAACCTAATTTAACTACTGCATCACCATAAGAATTATTAGCCCAACCAATTGCAATAATTGTTAAGGTGCATAAAATTGAAAATAAAATAAAATAAAACCAGAGAGAAAAAAGATGGATTTTAATTCTAAAACTTTGCAATAATTACTTTGCTTGATGCCATCAAGAAAAATCAAGACCACCGCACTAAGTGCGCACTGTCACTACGCACAAAAATTCGATGTTGACCCATTGGTGAAGACCAAGACCCCATAAACTTGATTTATTAATTAAAGACCCATTACAAGCAACTAACCATTACAAAGTTCTTTTAATAAAAATAAAGTGCATCCAACCTTACCATAGACACAAGAAACACTAAACGGAGGAGAGGAACTCGCGGTCTCGAACGGCGATCCAATCGGCTCTCGTTTCGCGATCTAAAATCCAAGTAAGGGAAGATGAATAATGACTGGTCTGATGGTGGAGTGACGATAGCAACGGCGGCGGCGTAAGAACCTAAGTGGTGGTAGCCTTAGAAAATGCCTTGGGTGAGTGAGGATGGTAGGGGAGAGATGGAGAAAAAAGTGATGGAAAAAAGGAGAAATAGTTGCTAGTCGTCCAAGGTGGAATGGGGGAGTGGTATGCACGTCCATCCCTTTGTGGCTATTTTTATGTTGGTTTGAAGGCTTGTGGTCCAAGGTATTTTAGTTTAGGAAGTCTCCAAGATAGGATAGAATCTTTGGCAAGTTTAGGAGATTAGTTTTGGTGATTCTCAGATTTGCTTTGTCTTTTGAATTTCTTGGTACACATGACTCTTTTGCTAACTTGGAACTCCTCCACTTAGCCCCACTTGACTTATTAAAAATATCCACATCTAAACTTGTACAACTTGGATTGCATGTAGGACCATCTTAGATGTGCAAAGCATTGGACGATCTTCATGGCTGGTTCTTCTTTATTGAAAAGAAATCTGAATATTCAGATTTGTATGGAGAATTTGATAGCTTGGTGAGTCCATGTGGGTTTGTTACTCATGTGGACCCACTTTCTCTTTTAAAAAACCATCTCAAAACTTCAAATTCAAACTTTTGAATTTTCAATAAAATCTTGACCCAAATCTAAATTTCAGATTTTTGTTTGCAACTTGTAAGAGATGATGGGCCCCACTTTGATGTGTGATTCTTGAATGGAAGGCTTTGGACACCTCATCACATGGCCCACAAATTTAGAACTTATCCTCAAGAGATTAAATCTGATTTTTTTTCTTGCATATGAGAGCGGACCCTACCATGGCTGCCCCTACCTTAGAATCCATGCCAAAGGAAGGTGGGTCCATGGTGCATTTGATTCATCAATTTTCTTCCGTGGGCCCCAATTTCTGAAATTCCCTACAAAAATAAAAGCAAAGATCAAAGAATAATCTAATCATATAGGTAAGGAATTATGCAAGATGCGGGCCCAATTCATACTAAATAGATGCATAAAATGTCACCATTTTATCAAGTTTTCTTCAATTAAATCAATGGTACAAAGAGAATTCATCATTCCATGTGTGAATAAAAAGTTACGAGCAATTCGGGACTTCCAATACCAAAAATAGAGAAATTCATGATTTTATGTGAAAATGCAATTTTTGGATGAATTTTGACTCGAATTCAGACTTTGACGCTCAAAAACATAAAATAATATTTTTTTACTAAAATGGTCCATGATTTGATAATTAAGTCCTTAATTACTCTAAAATGATAAGAAAATTATGCATTTTTAAACACTTATCAGAATCTTAATGTGTAACCTCATCATGTGGGACCTCCTAGTCAACTGACTTGGCATCTTCTATACCCACAACTCCAAAATCCTCCTAATTTACAACTCCCAATTCTGAATTTGAACTATTCAACAGACAAATCTTGGTCCAACCCACGTTTTAGCCATGAAGAATTAATAAACGGATAGGCTTCTTAGATATGCATTTATAGGCCTGCCTAAGACCAAACTTAGCCCCCCATTACAACAGCAACAGCATATAATGTAACAAGTCCCAAATTATAAGTAAAATAAAGAGGAAGTTCCTTATTCAACTAATTTAAAATGGGAATCTTGGAAGAACATTTGACCAAAAACGAAGGAAAATATATCGTAAAAAGGATGGTGCCAAACTTCTTATGCTGTTAACCAACTCTGTTGGATAGTCATCAAACAAGGAAACAAATAAACAGTCATAACTAGAAAAGCATCTGCAGCTCCCAGATCACAGTTCGGAACGTGTTTCCCAGTTGAAATATATGGGCTCCGTAGGAAATACGGCTTTGAAAAACTGGAGTTCAAATTTTACAGGCCATCTCAAGAAACCAAGGGAGTCTGACCAATCAAATATTGGCAACAAATTGTGACCAAAGTTTCCAATTTCTGTGAAATTACTTACGTATAAGCCTAATAAGCCAAAAGAGTTAAATTATTCTAGAGCCAGACCACAATTAGCTGCAAATTAGATTGACCAGCAATCCATCTTCTAACTGAAATTGTCAATGGATTAGCTTTGTATCATCCAATGGTCAGAATATCTTCGGACTGATTGACCAATAAGAAAAGATATTTTTTGTGATGCATCAGTAGCAAGATCATGGTTCTCAACGCACCATCCAGCTAACCAATCTGGGAAAGCAGAAAGCATGAAAAGATTAAAGAAGAAGATCACCATCCTCAACATAATAACATAAACCTAAATCCACAAGGTAGAAACTAGGAAAAGTCCCAGAGAGAAACTAAACCTTGTATTATTCCCAATAGCAACATGCAATGTCTTATCTTTACAAAAAAAAAAAGAATAAGAAAAGAAAGAAAGAAAGAAAGAAAAGAAAAATACAATGTCTTGTATTTAACCTTGATGCTCTTAACTTTCAAGAAATAGAAAAAATTACCAAAAAAAGTAAGATTTTCTAATTTTTCTAATTACATAAAAGCCCTTGAACCAAACTCTAAATTATGTTTCATGACTTTTCACAAAATTCAAACACAATATGGTATCAAAGGCCTCTAAATAAGCAGAATAAAGAATTACTATAAAAAGTAAATCTCGCACTGCTGTGTTTTAACCTTTAAAATAGTATCATTTTCACCTTGGGAATGACAAGCACCTACACACATACAAATATACATATATATATATATATATATATATATATTGCAATAAATCTATATGTATATATATTTTGCAAAGCATGTGGTGGTGGCAGCTCGAACCCAGGTCCCATTGCATTTATTCCCAGAAGAGAAGGGGTCCCATACCTCATGGAAACAAATATTTCAAATCCAAGTCCCTAGATCTAACCATGAACAATTATCCAATAAGTATAGGAGAAATTCGGCTCTTCTGCGGTGCTCTACGCAGCTTCAAATGCTTCCAGCCTAATATAATCAAAAGAACCATACAGTAGTCTAGGTTTGTCCACTTTATGTTATAGTCACAAATATGTACAAACTGAATCGAAATGGCTATGAGGTGTCAGAGCCTCTTCGTGGCACCATGTCCTTGGTATTGTCTAAATGATGTTTGGAATAAACGGCCACCAACAACATCCAGGGATCCCTTAAAATTGGGCTGAGATTCATATAATGGTGGTTTTAAAGCAAGTTTTGTAATTGAAGCTACAAGGAGAAACCGTACATAGTCATTAGAGATTGCTGACTCACTCCTCAATTAGCATATTTCTTTCATGGGTGACCTATGACTAATTAATAGGAAAGTTGTCCCTTCTCTGGCTTGTGGAAATGAGATTCTAAGGTCTTTATCTCATTTAGGTTTCAAATAAGTATGTTCTATGAACGTACTTGATATTAGTTGCAGGATCAGCATCGCTCTTCTGCAATTCACAAAATACTTTATGTACCAGTACTATGTAGGAACTGTTTCCTGATCATTGTGTTTGAGCAGCTTTTGGTTCTCTTTGCTTCTTCATTTCCATCCCACAGGTAATTGAGTGAATCAGAACTGGCTGCACAAATCAGGAATCTGGGAACAGAATTGATAAATGTTCTGATGATCTAAAAGCACTAGAAAGTGTCACCGTAATGCAGAAGGTGAAGAGGAAAGAGAAGGATAGACTGAAGTATTCACGAAATAGCTTGTTAATTTCTTTGCAAGAATTCCGTGTTCCTGGACAGAGTTTGAAGGATTTCGGAATTTCATACTCAAAATGAGGCATTTGCAATTCACCTCGCTTTCTTGCATTTATAAATTTTGGGGACTATTTCTTTATTAGAATTTCAAGAATTCATGTATGGGGGGATATCAAATTCTCCAAAAGTTGTCCCATAAGTGGAATTTCAAATCCCTCTTCTTGACGAAGCATTTAAAATTCCAACAAAATGCATGGAGAGTGGAGTTCCAAGAATTCTTAAAGGCCATTTGAGACCTTTTAGGTGGTTGGAATTTGGAATTTTAATGAAAAAATAAGACGCTTCAAATAAAATGGACAATATATCATATCGTGTCCAAAAAATCCCCAACATAGCAAAGAATTAATTTCAGTGACTTTCCGGTGGAACTCCGGCACACAATTTTTCAGTGGGTCTATGTATCATATTTTTAAAGGTGGGCCGCACGTTGTAATTTCTAAAAAGGTGGGTTTTATATTAGATTTTAAAAGTGAGCTCTAAGTACCACAATTTTTTAAATGGTAGGCGTCGTATTGTAGTTTTTAAAGGTGGGCTTCACATTGTGATTCTTAAGGATGGCCCCCACATACAATAAGATTTCTAAAGGTGGGCCCCGTGTTTTAATTCTTAAAAGGTGAATGTGATGATGTAATTTCTAAAGATGGTCCCTTTACAAACATTCCTAAAAGGTGGGTCCATGTAGTACACCATTGAGTGTAAATGACAAAAGCCTGCCCTTTACCTTGAAGTATTAGGAGGCCCCAAATCGAGTTAAGGTGATTTTATTTGGGTCATATTTGATGGGCTTCTTATCCAAATGTTGCCCAAAAACCTTGTCGATCCGATGATCCAGGCCATTGGATCAGAGCCATGAAGGGTTCAACTTATGTTTCAAGCCTGCATGAAGGGCTAAGCGTAGGATCCTTCTATCGCCTAGAAATGGCTAACTAATGGCCAGTCAAACATGTCCAATGCATGCATGTCAGCAATGGCACTGGTGATAAAAAGTTTCGGATCAAGCTGACGGCCTACTAAGGAAAAGGAGGATGCCAACGAGGCCATAGATGGAAGCAATAATGTTAGATCTGAAGAAGACGTATAAGATTGACCGAATTGGAGAAACAAGAAGACGTATAAGATTGACCGAATTGGAGAAACAAAATTCATATAGCAAATCTCCAGCATAGATGGTAGCCCTACTTTGGGTCAATGTGTGCTCGGGCCGAATTTGGCTCGTTGATAGTAGCCCTACTTGTGTTTCAGTTCCGCGTTATTTTTTCAAAAAGTAGTTCACATACATTACATGGCAGAGACAGAGCGGTTTGTAACGGTCAAAACAGCATAAATCAAACAAAGCAAAGAATAAGCATTTCAGCAGAGAAAGCAAAGACATTTCAATCCCCACCCATTACTTCAATGAATGAGATCAGAGCTTTCAAACCCAACAAGGAATCCCACAATCTGTGACAAATTCCTTTCTTTGCTCCCTATTTATGAAATGTGCTTTCTGCTCTTATCATACCTTCCTTGGGCCCATTTCCAGCAAGATTTCCTCGATTCGGACTGCATTCATATAGCTTGTGGAAGCAGAAAGCAACTGAACCATTTGCTATAAATTGTCATTGTTGAAGGTGGGAACCCAAAGCTGAGACGAATTTGGAGAGCTTTTTACAGTAGAACTTTATTGGGTCTTTGAGTATTTTTTTGTAAAATGGCGTCTACAAGGAATTTCAAACGATCAGACTCCATTGCAGAGGGCATGCCTGAAGCTCTGAAGCAGAGCCGATACCAAATGAAGCGGTGTTTCGCAAGGTTCTCTCTCTCTCTCTCTCTCTCTCTCTCTCTCTCTCTCTCTCTCTCTCTCTCTCTCTCTCTCTCTCTCTCTCTCTCTCTCTCTCTCTCAATTTTAACTTTTTTTTTTTTTTTGGCGGGTGTGGTGGGGTATTGCTGGAAAACAGATATGCTGGGAAGGGGAAAAGGGTGATGAAAAGCAATCACCTGAGGGATGAATTGGAGAAAGTGATTGAAGATAGGGTTGAACGAGTCAGAGTCCTGGATGGGTATCTTGGATCCATCATACGTTTCACTCAGGTGAAATTTTCATTTATTTTCCTATTCGGGCTTTTGCCAACATGAGGTTTTTTTTGTTTTTTTTTTCATGTTATTCAGAGAAATTTTGTCTGAAAATTACAGGAGGCAGCTGTTGTCCCTCCCTACATCGCATTCGCGGTAAGACCCAATCCTGGAATTTGGGAATATGTTAAAGTAAACTCGGAAGATCTTTCAGTAGATGCCATTACTTCTTCAGAGTTCTTAAAATTCAAAGAAACCATCTGTGATGAGAAATGGTATGTTATTATCAATGCACATCAAAAAGTAGAATTGAACTTTGAATTTCCTGTTCCAAGACTAATGGGACTGTTACAACGCCTATGTGCAGGGCTAGTGACGAGAATGCATTGGAATTGGATTTTGGAGCTTTCGATTCTTCTACACCTCACATGGTCTTACCTCAATCGATGGGGAATGGTGTCCAATTCATTGCAAAATTCTTATCTTCACAGCTCAGAAAGGACTCCGAGAGCATGAAGCCTTTGTTGGACTACTTGATAGCTCTTAAACATCAGGGAGAAGTATGAAGAAAGAAAACACAATAGAAAGCAATATTGACGCTATTCTAACAGCTGATGGTTAACATGTTTCCATTTCTTACCATGAATATGCAGTCTCTCATGGTCAGTGAGTCTCTTGACACCACGAAAAAGCTTCAGACAGCATTGATCCTTGCCGAGGTGTTTGTAAGTGCACTTTCCAAAGAAACACCGTACCATCAATTTGAGCCAAGGTGATTGCGCATTTGACTTGATTTCTGCACAAGACCTTGAACTTACAGTCAGAGGACCTTATAGCATGATCTGGATGTCGAGTGTCTCTAATTTTCAGGTTCAAGGAATGGGGCCTGGAGAAAGGATGGGGAAACACCGCCGAGCATGTTAAGGAGACCATGCATTTGCTGTCCGAGGTCCTTCAAGCACCAGATCCTTCAAGCATGGAGAAGTTCTTTAGCAGAGTCCCAACAATCTTTAATATCGTAATTTTCTCTCCCCATGGCTACTTCGGCCAAGCAGATGTTCTTGGTTTGCCAGATACTGGTGGACAGGTATAAACTCCAGACCACTTATTAATGTTAAGGTTCAAATGGATCTCCCCCTACATCGCCATCATCAAAATGGATGGTTACCCATGTGCATAGGGACAGTGTGGAAATATGAAATCACACTTGCAATACTCTTTTTGGCTTTTCTAACTCAAACCAATGTATGGTATTGGCAACTGATAAAGATTTAGGACACAAACAGAATTGCATACCAACTAATGTGGTTTTATATTTTGACACGACCCCTAAATGCACAATTGAGAATGCTCTCTCTCTCTCTCTCTCTCTCTCTCTCTCTCTCTCTCTCTCTCTCTCTCTCTCTCTCTCTCTCTCCATCTGTTGTAGCGAAAGTCTAAATTTCTGGAGAATTGGGGTACATCCAAATGCACCACAGAGAAAAAATGATTTTGCTAGGATGGTCTGAGTACTTCCTAAACGATTTGAAACAGGTTGTTTACATTCTCGATCAAGTAAAAGCCCTAGAGGAGGAAATGCTTCTCAGAATTAAGGAGCAAGGATTGGCTGTGAAGCCTCAAATTCTAGTTGTGAGTTTTGAAAATTATAAATGTTGAAAGAACCATTGATAAATTGCATATGAGGTAATAAAACTATTCAATATGCATATACAGGTTACACGACTTATACCAGAAGCCCGAGGAACTAAATGCAACCAAGAATTGGAAGTGATTCTCAATACCAAATGCTCGCATATACTTCGAGTGCCATTCAAGACAGAGAATGGTGACCTACACCAATGGGTGTCACGTTTCGATGTCTACCCATACCTCGAGCAATTCGCTCAGGCATGTCATTCTATACTCACTCAGTGAAAGAAAGTCTCTTCATTTAGAATTCATACTTTTCTATTATAGTTGTTATTTATCGCATTGAACTTTCAGGATGCTGCTGCAAAAATTTTGGACCACCTGGAAGGGAAGCCAGACCTAATCATTGGAAACTATACAGATGGGAACCTGGTGGCTTCTCTAATGGCAAGCAAACTTGGGGTAACTCAGGTATTATAGTGCCACTAGTACTTTGACTCCTAATCTCACTACATTTGATTCACACGCACACACACACATATATATATATATATATATATATATTATGGACTCAACAAGGGTGTATGCAAATTGAACCCCAATGTTTTGGTAGAATGGTGTGTATTCAATCTACTCTGTGTTGGGTCACAGATGAAAAGTGCAAACTCCTTCACTTGGGCTACTGTTTTTTATTCTATTTTTATCGATTTCTACATCAAACTGAGATTAACATTTATAGTTATGATAAAGAGGAAAGAGAACCTCTCCTACTCCAAAAAGTCAAGATATTAAAATAATGGTAGTTAAGCATCCAAGTAAAAACCATGTACATAAAGAGAACTTACAATGGAAGTCAAGCATTTTAGTAAAAACCATGTACATAATGAGAACTTCTCCCAAAGAAACCACATTTGGCTTCCCAAAATAATACTAGTTCCTGATTGTAATGTGTAGAACCCTCTCAGATAATCTAAAATATTGCTATCTGTTTCTGTTTACTATTCTTTTTTTCTTTTTTTGACATGGTATGCTCTGAATGTAGGGAACTATAGCACACGCTCTCGAGAAAACAAAGTACGAAGACTCAGATCTGAAATGGAAGGAATTCGACCAGAAGTATCATTTTTCATGCCAATTCACTGCCGACATAATTGCGATGAATACAACCGACTTTATCATCACAAGCACATTCCAAGAAATTGCAGGAAGGTTAGAGAATAAGCTAGATTTTAGATTAATGAAGTTCACTGAACTGTAAAGTTCCACAGAATTCATGATGATTGACTTCAAATGTTTTCCTTTACAGCATCGATAGGCCTGGACAATATGAAAGCCATGGCGCATACACACTTCCAGGGCTATACCGAGTTGCGTCAGGGATTAATGTCTTTGATCCCAAGTTCAACATAGCTTCACCTGGAGCTGATCAGTCTGTCTACTTCCCTTACACGTTGGAACAGAAGCGATTTACAACATTTCGACCTGAAATTGAAGAGCTGTTGTACAGTAAAGAGAATAACAATGAGCACATGTCAGTTGGTTCCTTACAGGACTTATTGCTAGTATTAATACCATATTATTATTTAAAAAGCAGCTAAACTGCATCCTTATGCACCTCTATATAACATGCATATGACAACAATTATGCTAAGTTGCTAACAGCACAATTTTGTTGCTATACAACAAAAGAATATAAAAGGGACAAAAAAATATGCATCAAAAAGCATGTTTGGCACCTGTAGTAGATAAAGCAATCTCTTACATGATTGCTATATTTCATATATTCCAAGACTGTTCCTAACTACCATAGATAATACTGGCATATTTTACACATATTGAAGGGCATACACAATACTAGGCCTCTGTTATAGAACAACTGAGATTGATCTATGTTTCTAAAAACTGAATTGTATTGTGCTTCAAACAGTGGATTTCTTGAAGACAGGAAGAAACCCATTATTTTTTCAATGGCAAGGTTAGATATAGTGAAGAACATCACAGGACTAACAGAATGGTATGGAAAAAACAAGAAGCTGAGGAAGTTGGTTAGCCTTGTCATTGTTGGAGGATTCTTTGATGCTTCCAAATCAAAAGACAGAGAAGAGATGAGTGAGATAAAGAAGATGCATTCCCTTATTGAGAAGTACCACCTGCAGGGTCAGATTAGATGGATAGCAGCTCAGACCGACAGAAAACGGAACAGTGAGCTTTACAGGTTCATTGCTGATACAAAGGGAGCCTTCGTGCAGGTTTGATTAGTACTTATCATCAGCTGAGCGATTATACACTTCTTGTTAGTTAACTAATACCATAACTTAAATCTTTTGTTGCTTATAGCCTGCATTATATGAAGCATTTGGCCTGACAGTAATTGAAGCAATGAATTGTGGATTGCCCACCTTTGCAACCAACCAAGGAGGACCAGCTGAGATCATTGTTGATGGAGTTTCTGGCTTCCATATCGATCCTAACAATGGAGATGAAGCAAGCAATAAAATCGCTGAATTCTTTGAGAGATGCAAGCAAGACAATTCATACTGGAACAAGATATCTACAGGCGGCCTCCAGCGCATTGAAGAACGGTAATTCGAGAACCCCACAAATTTAAGCTCCGCTTAATTTTCACAAGCATTTTGTGTTCCACGATTGCTGAGTATGTGAGCACATTGTTTTGATGGGAATGTTTTGTAGCTATACATGGAAGATCTATGCAAACAAATTATTAAACATGGGATCAATCTATAGCTTCTGGAGGCAACTGAACAAGGAAGAAAAGCGAGCCAAAAAACGATATCTTCAGATGTTTTACAATCTCCAGTTCAGAAATTTGGTGAGTGAGTCAAGTTGAAATGCTCTCTGGGTATCTTACAACTAGGCAGAAAAAATCTATTACAGCATTGACCAATCATTTGACTGTTTGTCATGAACTGATGCCAGGCAAAAAAGGTAGCAGTGGGAGGACAGGAAACCCAACAACCTGACCCAAAGGCAGCAGTGAAACCTCAGCCATTGCAAAGGCATGTAATCTAACACTTAAAATTTTTTACTTTTTTGACCTTTTTTGCTATTATGTTCGTCTCAGTTAATCTATTCAATTGAGAGAGTGTTTTTAGTGAGTGAAATTTGTCATGTTGTGCTAAGCATGTATTTTTGCTTGTACTAATGATTGGTACTCTTGGATAATTTGGCAACAGACGCACCGATTCTCGACTGTCGAGGTAAGGAAAAGCAATCTTCTCATTACTTTGGTAAATTGTTTCATTTTATAAGACTTGGCAATCACTCATTTGAAAATTTTAATTCCCTCTTAGGATTCTCGGTTAATTCCTGAGTCCCAATCCTCTCAGGGTCATGAGGGCCCGCTTTAGAGCAAAGACACATACATGAACATCCAAGGCATGACTGAAGGGAGAAGGGGTGGATGGTGTTCGTTGTGGTCCCTGTTTGTGGTGTTGCTTTTTTCATTGCTCTTCCTGCGTTTGATTGTATATGTTGTGAGCATATTTGTAACAAAATAAAATGACAGATTGTTGTGATTTCATGTGAGATCCGATTAATTATTCAATGGATAAATAAGGCACGGCGTGCTTTGGCTTTCATCTGTATGTCATCTGCTCAACCTTCTTTCATAATAGTTTGTTCCATGTCATAATTGAGTTCTTGGAACTTTTTGAATATCTAAAAGAAGTGGATCTCCAAAAATGACCAAAGAAAATCTATACTTGAATGTAAAATGAATAACTGGTCATCACCCTAATTGAATCCTAGGAAAAGTGAAGGTCCCATCTGCCGCATTATATTTCTTTGTTGGAGCTCATTTGACCATGATTCTTATGTATTTAATATATCTAACACCATTCAAACAACTGGTTCCTACACACAAAGTGAAGATTTCATCTTCTTCGCCCACCTTGATGTGAACATGGCATCTGCAAGTATCAAATCTACAAGTAATTTCTAACCATCTAATCTAAGAAAATGATATGGAATTGTCTAATTATTACAAATCAAATCTAACAACACTCATATTTTCAATCGCAGTAGACTGCTGGAGCTGAATTTGGGAGAATCCTTATCCACAATTCATCCTTCCACCTAGAATGACCACCCCATCTCATTATCTTTACATGCCACATGGCATGTGGACCCTTGATTGACGGTAGGATCTCCATAACCAAGGTCATAGAAAAAACTGAGTTTTGCCAGTGCAGGGATGTCAACTAGCAGCGGATCAAATCCTTTCAGCATCAAGTTTGTCGGCAGAGCAAAGGGTGTGGTCGGGATCCGATTGGACTGACCATTCTCAACAGACCATGGTAAGTATGGACCGGTAGTGTGGGGCCCACCTGAAGAGATGGTGATCAAAAGATCTAGATGGGGCTTACACATGTGCAAAATCTCAAGACCTTTAGATCATCCTAGCCCTTTGATCGCCCTCAAGTTCATCTTTACATATGGATGTCCATGTTTGGACAAGTGGGCCCTCTATGATCACATGAATTTGTCACAAGCTCCGGTTTGACACTCTGAGTGTTATTTACCGTTGGATTGAATTCATTAAAAAATAATTTCTTGTAAAGTTATTAAATTTGAGGGTCATGGATAAAGGGGCTAATATTAGGGATGGCAATGGGTAAGGCCGGGTTCAGGTTTCAGCCAATTGAGATTGACATTTGCATCACCCCATAGCCGATCTGAATCTTGACGAGTTTATGACTGATAACAAATCCAACCCATGATAGAGTCTGATTTACAAGCGATTGATTTGGTTTTGTTTTTTTATTTTTTTATTTTTCCAAATATGAAAAAAAAGGTGTATTTCTCTGGGCCGGATTTGAAATTTAGAGAATGAACCGCCCTCCACCTGTGCTATTTTAGGCAAGCGGGGAAGGAGTCAGGCACAGCTTTGATCCAAACCCTAACGGGATTAATGTAATGCCCAACTCAAACCCTACCAAAGAAGGGTAGATGCGAGACTGGTACAACTTAAACCCAACCCATTGCAACGCCCAGCTAGATTGACCCAATGAAATTTTATACACAATTTAGGTCCCAACTGGAACTCTTAATCCCCTAAACTCATACAAGAGAGCCCATGGGGCTCCACGAATCATAGGTAAGGTGACGGATTTAAAGATCTAGATGATTTCCTGCGAGAGACGGCATCGAATAATCAGTTTGGTCAATGAATGAACAAATGAGACCCGCAAGCAGCCACCAATTTTTATTTCACCATTGTTTGATATGATATTACGATTAAATCAAAACTTCATCTGAAGTGGTTGGACCTCGGAATCCCTCGAAAACATCACCACAAACTCCTACTTTTTCCCCGCACTTCCCCTACACTGTTTGGGACAGAAAAACAGTTGCAAGCTTTCACAGGTTCAGAATGCAATTGCACCACTGTATGCCCCTACAAAGTGAAAACACATTTAATTGTTCAAGCACAAACCCACGTTAGAGGGAAACGATCAACAGCAGAAAAGTTTTTCAGTCATGCTGCCATCAAATCTAATAAGCTTTCCCACCATGACCATTTAAGTCTTACAAACCTTAACTAGCTTAACAAATATCCAGCCACCATCATTTGTCCAAAGACATTTTCCATGCACACAAACAGGTGAAGTAAAATCAATTTGTTCATAGTAGATGCTTCAATAAACAGAAAAGACTACTAATGTTTCTTCACTTTCACAAACCAAACAACGATTGTTCGAATAGTACGTTGAAAGTCATCCATCGGACATCATTATAAAGGGGTTGAAGAAAGCAGTTTCAAAGAACTCAGCAATAGCCAACACACTCGCTGATTGAGTTGTGTTGGCCCTTGGTTGCATTCATCACTCATACGCCAAGAGCCCAATCTGGTGAAGAAAAAAAATGCTCAGCAATAAAACATCACTCTTTTCACATTGTCCTTGAGTGCAGGGAGA
Source organism: Persea americana (assembly GCA_029852735.1). Classification (NCBI taxonomy): domain Eukaryota; kingdom Viridiplantae; phylum Streptophyta; class Magnoliopsida; order Laurales; family Lauraceae; genus Persea; species Persea americana. The sequence continues at coordinate 51,184,054 of CM056819.1, forward strand.
GGTCTGACCACCGCACTTGTGGGCACCCTAGTACTGCGAGCACCTCCAGGGCTGGGAGCACCACGACCAGGAGCTCCACTAGTAACTGAACCGCTGTCAGATGTCTCTGGTTCCAAGTAAAACCGTGCACGAAAAGCAGCTAGATGGGCATAGTAGGCCGGAGGCACTGCAAAAACGGCAACAATAGTACCATACAAAATTCAAGGCAATCAGTCTAGAAATTTTCATTTATTTAGAGAACATGCTAACATCGCCAGATTTTATTGCCGGTCCCAAGCCCGGAGAAAGGAGGGTTGCATTAGGTTAGTTGACAGCCAACATAAATTTTGTCACAACCCAAGCATGAATTTTAAGATAACAACATTCGGAGATCATGATTTAGAGAGCACACTACTTACTAAATAACATTATTTCTAATGACAATATAATGTAACTATCACTGTCGCATTTTTACTATTTCACATTTTGAATGGCTAAGTATTACAATGACAGAACTAGAAACGACCGACCACAAGCTCCTCTTAGAAGTGATCTATGAACCCCAAAGGTGACACAGGCTACAGGACAGATGAATTACAAATGGCAAACAGCGGGATTGCCAAAATAATAGAATACAGACAAGCGCACTTGGCCCCAAACTATACAGAATGTTAATCAGTGTGAGGAAATCCAACAGAACAGAGATCAATGAACAGCTATTGGCTGACAAAGGTGTCAGTTAAGGCATACATCATTCATTCAGATCAACAATTCGCATGTGCAATGGTCTGACGCTAGTGCACATGGATTCAAAAATGCATGAGATAAATGGAATAGGTGCAAAGATAAGAACTAGGGTAAATCCATCAGTTAGATGGGAACAGGGGAAGATACAGAGACAAGAAAATCAATGCACAGCTGTAACGACTCAGCCATGCACAAAAGGGACGGCTAATTCAGATATCATACACTTGATTCAAACCACATAGCTAGGGTCGGGTCAGAGAGAACAACGTTAGCAGCAGACTATCCTTTGATAAGCAAGTCACACAAGTCAGGTCGGGGCTGCAAACAAAAATGACCCTATTACAGAAGATCTTCATCCATTGTCAATTGATTAAAAAAAAAAAATGCAGAGTACGGGATTCAGTGGCTAAGCATCAGAAGTTGCACATGACTTTCAGGTCATGACTCATGACTGAGCAGGGGATCAGATCCAGGTGCAAGACTGCGGGAATTAGTTCTGAAAGGGAAGGAAACAGGAACAGCAAATCTTTACAGAGAGGGAGCAATGGATGTTTGGATTTGTGCAAATGGCAGCAACAGAAATGGGGAGCAGGCTGTGACAGATAGTCGTAGGAAGGTCAGTGGCATACTAGGGAGTTCATAGCAGACAAGCGGGCCAAGGCCGGTCCATACATAATGGACAAATACTGCAGTTAATAGCTATTGGCAGCACGTTTGCAATGTTGGGTTGACTGATCAAGTGGCAGCATTGGTTGCAACAGGTTCAGTGAGAAAGAATGGGCAAACATATGGATCCTAACAAGCCCAACTAGCAAAATCAACCAAGTTCAAATCGATTATTACTCAATAGGGCCCATGGGGCCCAAGCACAAGACAGTGGGCTTAACAGGTCCAACTATGTACAGCAGGCCCAAGGGTGGACCTAGGTGTTAGCACACGGGTGCAGTCACACCCGTGAGATTCGAGGACGACTTCGATAACATTTTTAAAATTTTTAATTTTATTATTTAACTTCTTCACTTGATCATTGCCCGCGCCACCGAAACGAGAATCTTGGGTCTGCTTCACAATTGAGCATTTATTATTATTTTAGTATTTTCACATTATTTCTTTTAGTATTTTACTTATTTTGACTTGCTATTTTTCTTAGGGTGTAGGCCATTAAAAAAAAAAATTTCTTAGGTGTAAGTTCAAAGAAAGTACTTCAAAAAAGAAAAGGAAAACCATCTAAAAAAGAAAGCTTCCTTATTTAAATGTATGAGAGGCCTATTTAAAGATCTCTCATGTACATTCTTGAAATGATTCTTCAATAATATCAGTTTTCCTCCTCTATTTGGAAAAACTAATTGTGCTAAAGGTGCCTCCATGGCCAGATCCTTCACCAATCCAAATGCTCATCAAGGATCAAATGAGGTTGACTGTTACGGATGATAAGCAAGGAACGAACCTGAACCCATCCCACTGAGGTAATAATTAATTGACACTCAAGGTTTGGAAATGTTGACCCAAGCCCTGAAGTAATCGGGTAGGTTGGCAGGTCAAGAGTGCAATGAATCAGAGCATGTTCAGTTGGAGTGGCACCCGAACCGAACCAATTAATTCAGAAGATGACATGGAGACCAAAATCCACTTGATCAGAAAAAAAAACTCTGAGCATCTTACCAATTGAAACAGAGCGCGTACATCTTGCATATCTGTACCAAACAAACCAGATCAAATCAAGCTAGTTAGCGCCATAAGGCATTTGAAGAAAGAAAAAAAAAAACAGTTGTAGGTGATTCATACGTGTAGCAAAGGTTGTTTGTGAGAGACTGCAGTCCATCAGCTGTAAATTTGTTCTCATCCCACAAGACATGATAATGAGCAGGACGGCTTGTACCCTTCACATTTTGTTACCATTGGTCACAACATGAACATGAGTTGTCAATGTCAATGTCACCAAAAGAACAACAGCAGCAGCAGCAATAAGATCAACAGAAACACCAGAAACAGGGAAAAGAAAAACCTTTAAAAATCTACTTGAGGAAATAATATCTTTCTGATGTACCTGAATGCCAGCGTGGCTGCACAAATAGAAGTCAAACTCGGTAGGGTGGCAGATCTTAGTATCAACTACTGTTCCTGCAATAGACAGCAGTGCCTATGAGTTTCCAAAAATCACACCCAGAAAACAAGGCATTTTACACACCGGTTCTACATTCAGGCTAAAAATTACATTACCAGGTAATATATTTCCACTCTTATCAACCGAATGGCGATCAGAATGGTTGTTTGCGAAAAGCCTCGTATGGTGACGCTTTTGGACCACAACAAATGTCACAGGAGGTTGATAATTTGGTTCAAGTGACTCACACGCCTAAAGAGAAAAAAACAAAAATGGTGAATTTACATTCAATGATACTTATCAAATCATAAATGAATTTAACTGTGGCAACAATTCTGTGGAGATGGATAATACCCTTCGGATCGCATCCAGTTCATAAAGTAAGACCTGATAAAACTGGCCTTCACTCACACCATCCCTGATGACAAAATTGTCAGCCCAGTGCAAAAGCACATCAGCATAATGAATGATGAGAGAGAAGCTTGAAAATATTGCCTGTAAAATATAATGCGCTGAGGCTTCTGCCCAGTTGCTCTTCGGAAAGAAATAAGAAGCTCCCTGAATTTAAGAGAGAATTTAGTGTTATTTGAATCCATGTATTTAAAAGTGACAATCTAATCATCATTATATTAAATACAAGGGGTGTGCATTGCTAGCATGCATGTGTTCCTACACAAAAGCAGTGCCCAACACAGAATGATATATACACAAGGTTCCCCTCGACAGGTGCATCAACGCGAGAACTGCCAACCATATTGGATAAACATGTACACCTCAAGGTTTACAAAATATATGTTCATACCTAATCATGCCACCGTAGACAGTTCCTCGTACAGAATCTTGGTAAACTTTAAACAGATCTTGGATCAGTTCCTGACGGTGAGCTTGCGCACAAACCAACCCAGCATACTTGGTAACCTCTGGCCAATCTTGTGAAGCCACAACCTGCAAGGGATCCAAGATCAAGTAAACAAATGCAACAGGTCATCACCTTCTTCAAATTGGCAGGGGCTGAAGAACTAGTCTCTGGAACGAACAAGGTTATGAATCCTCGTTCAGTTGGTGTGTGTGTGGTGTTGGCTTGTTAGCACTTGGTTATGTCTGGTAGTTGTTAGCTGCTTTCTGTACTATGCTTGTTCGTTTCATTGGTTATGTGTGCCTGGTCTTATATATGGTTTCAAGCAAAAAAGAAAAAATAGATAATTAATGGTTTCAAAGCAAAAGTGACTACAGGAAGGCATTTGACAGGGCATGATAAATAATAAGCCAGCCCATCTTAGGAAGGCAAAAAAAAGTAGGATCAAAGTTTAAATTACTTAAAGGAAATAAGCATCTTACCGCTGCTATAGAAGGGCTTGAATCCTCTCCTGGATGTGGATGAGTCACATCAGCACCAAAGATAATTGTTGGTTTATCACTAACCAGAGGTATGCGCCTTGAGATTGCATCCACAAGAACAGTGTTCCTCCCCCCAACCTGTTCATCAGCAAATCAGAAGCCATGTTGTCATAACTGACAATTACCCAATAGATAACAAACGGAACTGTTGAGATGGGTCACGAATTTGCAATATTGCAGTATCTACCTTCACATTTATCTTCAGTGAAACATTTGCAAGATATTGTTTGCTCATCTTGAATACATGTTTAGTTAAGCAGCACTGTGAAACTAATCCAAGATCAGTCTCGCAGATCCTTTTCAAATCCCCTGCAAAGAAAGCATTGTTCCTATGAAGACATGAACCCAAAAAACAAAAAACAATGGAAAATCATGCAGATCTCAACACAGAGAACACAGCCTAATTTCTTTTAATTGGAGCAATGGCTCTCCATACCAGAAACTCTCAAAAAGAAAAAAGAAAAAATAAGAAACTTCCTTACCATAAAGAGACCCATTATTATCAGGTAAAATTACAATCAGTAAGTCAAGTTCTTTGCCCTGGGGATGGAGAATGGCCATGGCATCCTGGTAACGTGTTTTCAGAGCCCTTTCCACGTGATCAGGTCGGGAGGTGTATGCTGGTAGTATAGGCTCAGGTGAAAATACCTGCATGAATTTCCCAAAAAAATTAATTATTTTGCACTGACAGGAAGGGATATAAACTGAACATTCTAAATATTATCTTATCCACCCAGAAACTGCATAAATGAATGTTTTGTAGTCATACCATGCCCGAAATTTGGCACATTTGAGCAAGCTCATAGCAGAATCCACGGGCAACACTATCTTGTACGTTGCGTGAAAAATTTATACACATCCAGTTGTTCACAGTTCCACCATTAACCATTTTCTGCAATAAGAAAACATAATTAAATTATAGATCTAGAAGTTACATAAATCAGAGTTGCAAATATATACAAGGCATTAGAAATTTATTTTTTATTTTTTATTTTTTTTTTGAGATTTCCAAAGGTGACAAAGTAACCTTTACAATATTTATGCATTACATTGTAACGTTGAAAAAGTGAGTGTGAGGGTGAACAAACAAGATCAAGGACAAACGAGAATGAGGCAATTTAATAATGCATGACAACCAATTATTAGGACAAACGAGAATGAGGCAATTTAATAATGCATGACAACCAATTATTAGGGATGCACATGGCCAGGTGTCAATTTCCCTAGATCCCAAATTGTTTCCTGGAGATGGGTGGGGGTGGGGGAATGGGTCAGTTTGAGCAATGTGGATAACATGCATTGACTCCAGAACCCAACCCCTTTGTCCATCAAGTTGCAAAAATGTCAATCCAAGCGAGACACATATATTAATCAGGTCAGAAGTGCCAACCCAAGAAGTGAGTTACTACTAGGTCAATTTAGTCAAAAGTGAGAGCCTGGACATGAATTACTACTGTGTACCCACATTGCCGCCACAGCCACATGGTTTTTACAACTAACGCAGTAAAAGGACCAGGTCGGATTTGGGTAGGGTTGGTGAGTCTGGTCAGATATTGCCACCCTGCCTGTGGACCCACACTGCTGCCACGGCCGCGAGGTTACCATCAAGAACATTGATGAGAATATTTTATTCCATGTCTTAAAAGTAAAAGTGTAATTTCTGAACAAAGAATACCTTGTTCATCATGTTCCACTGACCCACTTGAGGCAGGCAGTCCTTCTCCCTACCGGTGTCATGATATTTAAGCTGCAAAATCAAACAAATGAAAACACAAAATGTAACAATAGCAAATACAGAAGGTAATGAATAATGGCAACACATAAATGCAACAGCTATAACATAAAAATTTAATTTACTCACCCAAGGAGCAGGCAAAATGCGTGCTTCAACAGAGGCAAGTCGCTCACTGATTCTAATACCAAACTCTTGCGCATAAGGATCTTCATGGTATGCATTGTGATGAACCGTCTGAAGAGAAAATAGAACAAAGCAAATGACTTCTGACAAGAAGTATAAATTCAGTTAAAACATAGCTAAGCAAACCAAGATGATGCACCTAACTTATGGTTACTTTGCAAATGTAAAAATTAGCACACTTAGCAATTCCTTACACTTAAAATCATCTTGCAACAAAAACAGGGAAAACTTCAATAAAGTGTGGAGGACCACTCAGAACTTAAAGCAACATAACAAACTGATAACTAGAATTACTACAAAGAACATGTAATCACATATAAGATAAGTTGATTTAGATTTATATACAATGAATAATAATGTTTAGACGAACCTGAGTAGAAATCAGGCAAATTATTATGGGTGTTTGGAAGAAGAGAAAGTAGGAGGAAGGAAATTTGGGAATCCCTACCAATGGAGAAAATAGAGATGGGGAAAAACAAAGAAAAATATTGAGAAGAAAAGCTCCGCACCATTTTAAAAAGCATTTAAATTTCTCTGCAAATGGAGAAAGTAGACAAGGGAAATTTTGGGGACCCCTACCAATAGAGAAAGTGAAGAAGTGGAGGAGCCACATACTATCACAGCAGCATGAGACATACCATTACAGCATTGAAGAAGAGTCGCAGGCTATTACAACAGTGCAAGACTACACTTATATGAATGAAGATTACACTGAATGCTATCACCTAGTTATATTTTGGCAATGATTTAAACGAAAGGTTGAATCACCTGAATGATATCAAGCTCTCGATCTCGAGGACGCTGGCAAGTAACCTTAAGCAGATTCGTAATCTGTCTCTCATTCAACCTTTTGGAATATCTCTGACCTTCAACAATCTTACAGACCTGTAAGAGAATTCATGGCTTCCCATCAAAAGAAGAATCATGAATCATACAAAAAGTAACAAGAAAGTTTCTAAACATTTTACCTCCATCGGAAGATAATTGGGTCTCTGCTGGTTTCCCACTTGGAGACAAGGCCATGTTGTATGTTTAATGACAAAACCATACGTCTCTTGGAAATATTGAACAACAGACTTCATTGTGCCTCTGTCATCAATTGGAAAACTGTCCAAATCCAACACCGAAAACATGTGAATGCTAACCAAACATATGAATGACAACTTCGGCAAAATTCATAGAGAAAATGAGCTTGAATAGACTGACAAAATAAGTAAAAGAATCAGTCAGATTGACCCTTACGTCAATTCCCTGGTTGCCTGCGATGTTAAACCAGATATTCGATACTTTCTACGCATATTACCTCGGTGCGTAACCTCAACCTTCACACCTCTGAGGGCCTTCTTAATCTGTTTATACTCAGAATAAGAACATCAATTGCAACAGAAATAGCTGACAAGTAGAACTTTAGTGCGAAAGGCATTTTAAAGAATCATGAACTGCCAGGTTCTATAAGAGTACAGCAAGAATGGAGAAAGGTTAAAAAGTTGATTAATATCCAGGTATCAGATGGCCAATTGAAAAATCGGGGTCTATAATTTTGCAAAATGGCCAGCCCAGTCTCATTAACTGAAAAAACAATAAAAGCTTGCAAAACTCAAACTGAACAAAAAAATGAGGGCAGACCTTGACACGATCAGCATCTGATAACGGCCTAGATGAGACATCTCTGTTCAAAAGCTGCGTTACAAAATCAATGACAGGAAGCGGCTCTATGAAAGCAGTGGATGACATATCTGCAGCAACAAAATACAAGTGAAAACGTGTCATTAAAATATGATAAAGATGAATTATATACATCATTTACAACAGGAATCATGCGACAGCCCATAAATAAGGTCATCATGCAGATGTGGTACAGCCAGATGGCAATCATACATTGCTCAACATGCAGATTAGATGAGTCCATAATCCAAAATTACACCAGAGTTATAGATAACAAATGGCACAATCAGAAGTACCAACAGAGGCCTATATTTTAAAAAGTTCAAAATACACATAATATACATGTCCCATAATCTCATTCCCCACTCTAGCACACATGGGGCCACACAGGAATTTACAATTCTGCGTTTTATAAGTTGATCCGTGGATACAAACCTACAATCAATGCTATATTTTATTTTAAGAAACTTGAGTAAATGAACCCAATTCAGAGGCTCTGCTACATATTATGAAGCAAACATCACTACATTGGACTGCGATTTTAGAGGATGGGCCATGCTGCATAAAACATAACAGTTCCAAGACATGCCAGAAGTTGAAATGCATGATCAAAACAGATGCCGCGAGACAAGGCACAAGTAACAGAAAGCATGTAAAATGAAATAAAAAGAAAATGGTCATACCTATATTCAGCGACAATCCCATCTGGGTTGGACGAATACTTTGGTAGAAACCTCGCCAACTCTCCAACCCTTCACCAAGTGACTGCCTCCTCCCCAGATCAGGCGAATAAAAAGATCTACCCACAGGGGTATACCTAAAAAATCAAGACAGCAGATACTTTTAATCGACTGTATGGAATAAGGATCCAAAACAAACTTCAACCAATAACATTAAACATCTGGAACAGGATAAGAATTACCTAGTAGTAGGAAGTTCACGCAGAACAATATCAAGAACTTGAAGAGCTTCTTGGGGGGCATCAGCCTGCCTTCCAGCCAAAAACAATCCCAGATGGTGTAGGTCTGCCCGAGCAGCTAGTTTGATAACAACTCTGAACTGCCTTTCTCGCCTGTGTTACAGAAGAAAAGAAAATCAGCATAAAGATGAAGATTATAACTAGAGAGAGACAAGAGAGAAGGAATGTGCATAGATAGGAGAACGTAACAATACCTGGGGCCTCCTTGGCCATCTTCCTCATCAACCAGAGTAATCACAAACTCCTTGGAAGTAAAAGGAAGTGGTCCAGCCGTATAAAGACTCTTCCGGCCATCATAAGCTGGTAGTCGCCTTCCAAGATGCGAGTCCCGGTACAGTTTCACCAACTGATCCATGACCGCCCGATTCACACCCCTCAATGAAACTTCAGGTGTAATCGTAACCTGATCAATTAATGATTTAATGATCAGTACATGGAATTCACAACCATGAAAGCAGACCATTGATCAATCATGACTAATGACCAGACATTAACAACTTACATCATACTGATGAAGATCTTTATCAGGCAGCTCCGCAAAGAAGTGGTTTGCCTTCACTATGCACTTCTGCCCGGTACTACCCTTACCAGGGCGAAGTGGGAATCGTACAGACTTGCTTGACCCAGGGGTAGGAGCCACAGGCTGAATTGCCTGGGTAGCAGTCTCCTCCGATTGGACCGAGAGCTGCTGAAATTGCTGTGCCACCTGTGAAGGGCCCTCCGATGGGGAACTTGCTTGGGATGAAAATTCTGTTGATTTTCCAGATGGAGAAGGCGGATGGGGATAGGCGGCTTGATATGAAGCCTGGGAAGCTTGGTGCAGCTCGGGAACTGGTGGACGGGGGACCGGGCCAGTGCCGCCTCGCCCACCTGCAGCACCACCACCCCTGCGCCTTCCACTAGATTCAGGTCCTGCGGGACCAAATTGCTGTGGATGCGCTCCTCCACGGGGCTGATATCCACCACGCCCCTGATATTCAGGTGGGTGGCCACCAGATTGATGAGGAGGCAACCCTCCACGTTGTTGAGATCCAACACGCCCACGACCACCTTGATGAGGCTGTGGGGTTAAGGGGCCTCCACCTCTTCCTCCATGAAATCCCCCAGCTCCCTGCTGCAAGGGAGGAGCTCTTTCAGGGGGACGCTGGGCCCCTCTGCCAGCACTACTTTCCCCTTCTTGAGATTCAGTGCCCTCGCTGGTGCCAGAAGGGTCGGTTCTCCTCTTTCTCACCATGGTAATGACTTAAAGGTTCCACCCAAACACAGACAACCAAGATCTCATAATGCACTAATTCAAAAATAGGGACACAGGTCAAAGCTAAAACTCTCAAACATAACATAACCCCTAATCATCAGCCTAACATAACCCAGTAAAATCAGTGCCACACACAACTACAGCACGAAAACTAGACTGTTTCCAAAACTAAAATAGAGCGAGTAGAGTAAGCTCCTAACTCCACAAATTTTACAGAAACTTATTCTTTCCCGGTCCAGGGAAAGACATTGCAGGCTACAAGATACAGCTAGAAGCTGGCAAACAAATCCCAAAAACAGCTTCCTGAGAAAATGAGATGCAAAGCAGGTAAGTGTCTACAAGAATCGATTCTCATCAGAAAATGAAAATGTTAATTAATCTAGAGTTCTTTAGTTTTCACTCAACACGAGAAAACTGCAAAAATAATGGAGGGAAACGTAGAATACCGACAATAATGTTCCCAAAGCAATCACAAATATGCTTGACAAATCCACACCTAAAAGGCAATGACAATGACAATAGAGTAATTTAACATCTAGAGAAGGAAACCCAAACATCTAACGAGATTAACCATTTTCAGACCCTCTTTGAGAGGGGGAAAGAAAAGACATTACAGTAAACCAATGCCCCAAACAGCAAAATCCATAACCCAAAATACACGTATTACCAAAAAGCCGACCACTTGGTAGTAAAAAAAAAACAGATAACTGCAGAAGCGAAGGACGAATTGTTGACAACTTCAAAAACCCTACTTTCTGAAAACACGCTCCTAACATTTCCCAAAACCTTGTAAAAAAGAGGAAGGGAAGACGGGAAAGAACAAATCAACGAATCTGTTAGAAAAGAAATCCACCGGTCCATACCATAATTCCATCCAAACAGAAAAGCAAAAGAGAGAGAGAAAGAGATTAGGGCAACTTATGGAGTAGGAATCACAAATTCTTTTCATAAAAATACTCAAGCACATATCATTCAACCGATTCATTTCACATACTTGCAGCATTAAAATCTACAAACTCAAACAGGCAAAACCTCTAAAACATCATTTACAAACGCACAAAAGAAAAATCACAGGATTACGCCAAAAAATTTGGGAAATGAAGAGATCTACATGAGATGAGCTGAAAACAGAGAAGAAAATACAAAAAACATGAAAAGAGCAGTGCAGATCATGAGAAAAAAAACTGCTCTACATCAGCAGAACCATCTAAACCCTAAATCGACAGATCTACCAAAAAATCAAAAGTAAAGATCAAAACTTGGAAAAAAAAAAAAAAAAAAGGAATAGTCTTTACACATCCAAAACCGAAAGTCAAGCAGTAGAAGATCAAACAGAGAGAAGAGGATCGTAAACCGCCATCCATACCGGAAAACCGCTTCGAAAACCGCTCTTCATCGTACAGTTGAAGATAAGCGGTTTCAGAGAGCGAAAAACCACCGCACCCGGCGAGTGAAAGCAGGTCCCCCCATCACTGTCTGCACCAATATTTAAAACGGAAGGACGGGAACGGCTCTGTGAGTGTCCGAGCTGGATGCTTACGTGGCAGGTACGAACGACTTAAATGCCCTGGCTTGGAACAGGATATTGTAATGCGTGGGAGTGAGCTGGCACGTGTCAGTTTAAGTGCGCAGAGGAGGAGACAGACAGACAAGCGTACGTACGATCATCATTCAGATTGGGCCCCACTTTGGGAAGGAAATGAATATTTTTTTTGCCTTTCTTTGCTGTTAAGTGATTAGTTATGTAGAAACATGATTATCATTCAGTTTAAACTTAAATGAGGAAATTACTGAAAAAATACCATAGGCAAACCACCGCGTTATCGTCGCTCAAAAAAAAAAAAAATAATAATAAAAGAATATTGGCAAGAGGATCTTTATTATTACAAAGAAATTATAGGGGTTTTTTTGTTACACCAAACATCTAAAATCATTATAAAAGTTATTTAAAATATGACGCTTTTAATTAAAAGATTAGGATATATTTTATTAGGGTGGAGTTTGGATCCTCAAGTGGGAGTAGAACTCCATTGTGAAATCCTCCTTTGTAAACATCTTATAAGCTACAAATGATGTCTTCAAATTTTATTTTTTTTTCCCTAAGTTGGTATGTCTTCGGATTTTATTTATTATGGTGGGACCGACCCAATAAATTTTGGGCCATGACCAGGGATGGAACTAGAAAATATGTCTGTGATAAAATAACCAAAGTGAGTAACTTCTGAGACTTTCATTAACAATTTGGGGGATTTTGAAATTTCAGGGGAGCGATGGCCACCACCCCCATCTCACCCGCATTGCCAAGGCATTCATTTTCGTTGTTTGAATTATTACCCATCTCAAGATGAAGTTTCACAATTTCACTCCTTTTGCTCACAGGAAACATAAGTAAGACGCTCATCAGTCCACACTAATTAATAATTATACTCTTTATCTTATAATATTGCTGTGCATCCAAGTGGGACTCTTTGTGAGGTGCTCCAATCTTATTTTGATCCCAACAAACACCGTTTCTACACATCATATGTATATACTCATTATTGAACTGAAACTTGTTTACAAGAAAAGAGAAAAATAGTGAGATGACTTGATGGCGCTTATTTTTTTATCTAATCATAATTTGTGATCAGACTCTGATCCCCTTGTCCATCTTTAACTTCTACTAATTCACAAATATCTTAGTGGGCCACACAAGGTGGAGCAAAATCTGATATCAACCTAGATTAATGGTTATGACTTGTCTAAATTCTCACACACAAACTCGCTCTCTCTCTCAAAAATCATTCAATGAATTAAGATAGTGAGAATGGTCCTCCCACATGCGGCCACATGGGCCCAATGAATAATCTAAACCATCCAATTTCACTCTTGAAGAATTAAGTCTGCAAGCTAATATTAAGTGATAAACTTTGTACCGAGTGCATCAGTTTTGATGGTGACTTCCCTTTTTTTTAATCTTATGATGGTTTAGGTTGAAATCTTATCCAAATGTAGTTATTGAGCTGTAGCCACCGATAAGGCTGGAGGAACATCCGAGCCTTGGCACTGGATCATCTCAATGGATATTTGTGCGCCCACTAACATGTTCATGAGTGCAGGCACATTGGACACTTACGTCACCACATTATGCACCAAGTATGTTGGGCTTGTATACAATAATGAGTAGTAACAAACCTTATCATCCTTCCCTGCCATGTACTTGAATTTGACACCCACACAATTTTTGTGAGCCCCTTGATTAAAAGTTTAACACCCATCCACTATATTTAAAGATTGAAATTTGGTCAAGGTCCTCATAAGCTCAGTAGACTCGAGGATTATACCGTTAACAGCTAATACTATGCATTCACCCTCAGCCTTCTGAATTGAACAGATACAATAAGTGCCCAATGATCATTCTTCCAGAATTAATAATTCTACTTTATCCCTCAGCCCTCTGATCAATTGAACAGCTACAATAAGTGCCAAATGATCATTCTTCCAAAATCAATTATTCTACTTCATCAGGATTTACAATATAGATTCAACGGGTGTGATGCTTGTCATTTGCCAAATGTTTCAGATCTATAATTGTGATAGGGATGTTCAGTAATTATTATTGAGAACAAGAAGAATGGATAAAGGAATGATAGATTTGAATTGAAATGGGATAAGATGCGATCTCCTACATTCTTGGGATAAGTAAGGAGATTATAATTCTCAATTATAAAAATGAACATCAAAGGTGAATATCCAAAAATGAATATCAAATAATTAACATTTTGGTTCATGAAAATAGAATCGATGTAAGAAGGGAAATTAATACAAAGTCTTCACCCTAGTAATTCGAATTCAAGGAAAGTTGAGGTCCAATGGACATCACTACCTCGTATCATTCATCCCTCGTCTGATATCTTTCACCTCTCATTTCTTTAATAATATTAAGAAGAAGCTCATTTAATTATGAATTCTTATGTATTAAATTTTTAGGTGTTAAAAGTAAATTCACTTACTATAGACCCCCTTTTCACATGAAAGGTCATTTGCTCCAACAAAAGTATTCCAACCCAATGGTTTGATTTCAAAAAAGAAGAACATAATTGGCCATTGCATGCACTTCTAGAAAACAGTGAATGACAAAACTTGAAGATTCACTAGCAAGAAACATTTATCTGTCTAACTCTATTATTGCCATTCAGTTGGTAATGGACATGGGATATTCTAACAGCACGTGACTTTGTAAAATAAAATTATATATTGCAACATATCTCATTGTATCTCTGTAAAGTCAATAGAGATTTTATTGACTGTAATAATTATATATTATCCCAAAACTGGGCTTTGTTTAATCCGGGCAACACTAGCAAATGCCTTCCATTGTAAGCAATATGATAAGGCTATCATATTTGTTTCTCCCTCTTACATGTTTTTCTATGTCCAAGAAACGGAGACTCCAATTCTCAGCGTAGCCGCGAGTGTATAAGAAACAAAAGCATACATAGAAAACACCAATCTCTTTCACTGTCAAACTTTTGAATGCAGTGTCCTTTTAGTAGTCCAAATCCCCACTCTCATCTGTTGCAGGCTTTCCTTGCACAGATATCTACAACATCACCATAGGACCCACAAGATAATAATGTGGATAGCTCATCTTAAATCTCATCCCCTCTACAGGCATATTCTTAAATTTAGCTTCAATTGGAGCTCATCTCACTGCACAATTGTGCATGCCATTGATAACACAACTAGTACAATATGCTGCTAATTTGGTGGGATGAATTCTTGATGAGGTGAAATTAGTGGATATGCCACTAGAGAGGTTGAGATTCAAGATAAATGGTTTGGGTGGTCATCATATGGACGCCATGGTCGACTTCAGGCATCTGTTATAAGGAAAGCCTGCGACGGAAGCCAGGGGCGGAACGAGATTCTTCTATTTATATTTATAAGAGAGTACTTAGGGGCTCCAACATGATTAGTGTTAAAATAAGTTTTTGTTACATTATTCAAAGGTTCCAGCCGAGGGAATCCGATGAACTTTCTAGAGTTTCGACGAGGTATTATGTGGTCCTCTGCATGGCTGTGGATTATTATTGTTATAACCTTTTCTTCTTTTTTATTGTTCAAACATTAGGAAAAGTGTATCACACATCTACCGAGGAGTTCTGTTTCAGGTCAAGGTGGGTAGGAGGTTGACTAAGATCCGTACCCTCTGGATAAGGACACGATGGTTCCAGGGTAGCCTCTCTCCTTCACGTTGACTGCATCTGCTGACTTGGTTCTAGGTGTCCACGACAAAGTGTCGAAGACCCTGCCCAATCATCCATCATGCAGTGGCAACCATTGGATTGAAAAATCAGTTCAATGTGGTTTTCGTTTCACCTCATGGTGGCCTATCAAATATTAGATGGGTATCGCTGATGCAGCTGATACTTACCATCTTGCATGTGGCCTATTTTTGAGCAATCAGCAAGTTTGGTAAATGGTTTCTTGGGCTGAATTGTCAGGATCACTGATGATAAGTGCAATTTATGAGACTTAAGCCCACTCTGTGTATGCAATTGGCTGGTCAATGTTTCAGAACCAATTGTCCAAGTCTGGCTAGCAACAAAGAACAGAACACGGTAAATGAGCTAAGTAGTTCAACTGATTGAATGCTGCATGCCCGAAAAGTATGCTGTCAGCATACCCCTTCACAAAATCAAGAAATTCTTGAATTGAAGATCCCACCTTGATCTGATGATTCTAATTCTTGATTAAGGGCTTTAGATTATTTCCATTGTTTCGGTGGTCTTGTAAAAAAGTGTTTGTAATCCGTTTATGCAAGGGCCTCACAAAGTCAAATGCAGATAAGGCCTACCGAGGAAATTCTCCATAAATTTATTTGGATTGGTAGAATCTCTACATTAATCATATCTATTCAATCAGCATTTTGTCTCTCGTTGACTGTACTATCAGTTCGGCGGCAACACCGAGATCAGCTAATACATGAGTACCTTTTCTTATCCCCATGGTCCGTTGTTACCTCATGCTGTCGCTTGGATAATACCCTCTAGAAAATTTTAAAGGGTCCAGTTCTTACGGGGCATGAGTGGTCCAAACCAGAGATGTCAAACGGGCGGCGGCCGGCACGGGTGGCCAAGAGCTCGCCCAGCACAGTGTGTGAGTCGTGTTTGGCCGTATCGTGCCTTCACGTCCATCGTGACCTTGCCATCTGGTTTGGGCTTAGGCTAAAATAAATATGTTTTTTAAGTGGTTTCGTATGGTTTCATGCTAAAACATACATACAAACAAATAAGATTACATCGTATAATTTTAAGTGGTTCAGTCAAACTCGACGTACTCTACTGGAAAGATAACCATTTCGATTTTTTCTATTTAAAGGTTTTTCAATAGAATTACCTTCAAAACCTTTACAATCTTTTTGGAGAATAAGAATATAAAAAAAAATAGAAGACTTCTATTTTTACAAATTATAATCAATAAAAGGAAAATTTTAGATTTGTAGTTCGCTAATGTATTTGACTAGATTATAATCTTCAGTTTCTGCCACTCTTGCTTTCTCTTATCAACCAAATACCAATTTCTATGCAAACACAATACTTCATTGTTTCTTCAGTTAAATTCGTCATTCTATCATTCACCACACGTCCACTTGTAATAAAAGCCTGCTCTGTTGCTATTGAAGACATTTGAATAGTTAGTAGATCACAAGCTATGGCAACTAACATCGGAAACTTGTCTTCGTACGTTTTCCACCAGGCTAAAATGTCCAAACTAAATGCATCATACATCTCTAATACACCGGAGTCTAAATATGAGGATAAATCCATCACAACTTCTCTAAAAACTTATTTTCAACAAAAACAAATGATAATTCAGCCTAGACAATCATTAACAAGCGATTGTCTAGCAGTAACAATATTAAAAGAAAAAAGCCCAAAACTACTACCACTAGTAGTAGAATTTTGAGTATGCATCCCTGAAACACCCCCGCCCCCCCCCCCCCCCCCCCCCCCCAAAACTACTACCACTAGTAGTAGAATTTTGAGTATGCATCCCTGAGACGCTCCCCCCCCCCCCCCCCCCCCCCCCAATATGCTTGGGTTTACATTTTTTCCTATGCCTTATCAAATGGCCGGTACCCCCAGCCTATTCTACAATATAAATCTTACCACAGTATTTACATTTAGCCATAAGGACCTCACGGTATTTACATTTAGCCTTACGGACCTCCTTTCCATCTTCAATAACCTCAATAATTTCATATGCTTGCTAAACAGTAGAAGTTCTAGCTCTCTTAAATGTTCTACAGGAACTAGTAAGTTGTATTAGGACTTAATCTACTACTTCTTCCTCTATCATTTGGACAAAATTGTATTCTTCCCCTAAATTAATGGAAGAAGATTGTATGGTAATTCTTCTAAAATATCGTTTAGCAATATTTTAAAAACAAAATTTGAAAGAAAACATTAAATAATAATAGTAATAGAGTTTTTTGTGATAATTAATATAAGAAATGAGAGAAGATGAGAGTTGATATAATATATTATAGACTATATATAAATATGAAATCTCAAATTTAAATGATATAAATACCTCAAAAGTTTTGAAAACCCTTTATTTTATTTTTTTCGGAAAGATGAACTTGTCATTGAAGAAGAAGAGACTTGATTACAAAAAGATATAGCTTAAGACTTTTTAGCCTAAGAGACAGACCATCCTGAGTCCATATCACATAATCAATTGTTTCCAAAAGAGTGGTTCCCAAAAGACTTAGCACCCAAAAAGAAATGACTGTCATTCTGTTTGCTGCTCCAAAATGCCTTGTGCCAGAAGTTGAGCGTCAAGGATCTCTTGTGTAGACTGCTGCACAGAAAGCTCCCGAGAGTAAAGATATGTAATATGAATAGGTAAAGCATATTTAAACAAGATTTCCAATGGGGGCCTCAGTTTTGAGAGAGTGTCTAGCACTTTGTTTGCTAATCTACGAACAATCTCCACCCTCCACCTTGGAATATTTTCCAGGGTTGTCAAGATTCTACGTCATATGTGCATTAGGCCCCAAGGAACCCCAGCCGTGGAGGTAAGAGAGTTTCAGATGATGAAAGAGTCTCCTTCCACTATGGCGTCAGTGAGGCCATTCTCAACACATAGGTTGCATCCCTCTTAGTGTCACGACCCGGGCCCGAGATTAGGGCTACCACGGCCAAACTCCGAGTCGCAATCACATACTTACTCCCGTAAACCTCGCATTATCGAAGTCAACACGAGATTCACAAGGGATCTTACATATACCTGTCAATGTACCTTTTTGTGAAAATACATAATACATTGAGAATCAATTAAGACCATACAAGTACTTTACATAGAAGCAAAGTTTACTTACACATTTCATTTCTTATTTATATTTAAGTCAACTATGCATATTCAAATACAATGCAGGTGACTACTATTAACATCAAAATGAATCTATATCCAAAACATTTCAAAATGTTTAAAACATTCTAAACCAATGCTCTCCGATTTACGTCCACTCGTTTAATCCTCCTAGAGGAACCGAATTGGCTTCCTCCGCTGGCGGCGCGGCCTCTGTAATATCGGGACGGGCAGATTGGCCTGTAATGTCATCAATAACACCGTGAACACGACGGTTCAACAATGTATACACAATTCTAAGATAACAATGTTTTTATCATTTCTAAACAAGTCAAATCAATTCAGGAAACAAGTACAATTTCATTTAGTTCTTCCCTGAAGGAAGTAGTCAGTATTATTTAATTCTTCCCTGAAGGAAGCAGTCAGTATCATGCATTGTCCTCTATGGCATAGGCGGAAGGGCACATCATTCATGACCCAGCCTTAAGATGGGCTCATTCAATGTCATATTATACACTTTATTAAATGACTTATCAAATGTGTGGGTGCACCAGTGTCTTGATCAGAGATTACCAGTCCTACGGAGCTCCGGAATGCTCCATCTACTGCAGCATACTTATTCTTTAATTCATTACAGTGGGTTGTTCATTCCAGTTCATTTCCTTTCATTGCATTTCATTCATTAATTGGGTACATTATTCAGTGGTAGCTCAACAAGGAGCATAACAGTATTAGACGTTAGAGGACAAGCCAACTCAAGTCTGAAATACTTAAACAATTAAACAAGTAAATAAGTAAACAAGTAATTTTTCCTAAAACAACATCCGGGTGAAACGTTCGTTATGCAATGTATGTGTTATTTTAGATGACATAACTTTTTAGTAAAATTTACATTCGCATAAGTTTAGCTAACACCCATGAAGGTTTAGGAAAATTTCAGAAATAAATTCTGAACCTCATCAACGTCGGTCACCTTCTCGGTGAGGTTGACCGAACTCTAGAATTCGGCTGACCGAACTCTGGAATTCGGTTGACCGAACTGTGTCGGTCGACTTTCCAAAATATCAGTTTACTGATACAATTTCCTGACATTTCCTAAAGAGAATTCGGTTACCTCGTCGGTCAGGTGTCGGTTGACCAAATCTACAGTGTCGGCTAACCGAACTCGATTCGACTGTGTCTCGGTTCCCATTCCAGAGAGCTCAAAAGCTACTCAGAGAACTTGATTAGGTGGTTCGGTCGATTGTCGATCGACCGAGCCTTCAGTGTCGGCTAACCGAACCTAGTTTGGTCAGCTTTACAAAAACTAAAATCTCCTGCAAGATTTAGCCCAAAAAGCGTCGGTCAAGTTGTCGGTCAGCCTGTCGGCTAACCGAGTTGCTCCCAGAAGTTCAGAATTCTCTGAACAGAATTTTCTAGAATTGAACTCTTTGAGTTCCAACAAGTTCCTTTACATGTTAAATCATGAGAATTGAGTATACTTGCCTTATTTTGAGATTAATTCACAAGAATCCACTTGTTTAGCTTGAATTTGAGGTGAAAACCCCCTTTGAAACCCTCTTTTGAACCTAATCCAAAACCAATCCATAAAAGAGAATTCCAATGAGTTTCTTATGTAAGAAACATTCAAAACTCACGAAAAAGGTTTGGAGTTCTGAAACCAAGTCCAAAACACTTGTAGCATCTTTGGTGGAAATCTTTAGATCTTCTCAAGCTTAAACTCCAAGAAAACCAAAGAAAGAAGATGGAGAAGATGATGAAGATGAAGACTCCTCTTCAACTCACTTATTAGGCTTTCAAATCACCCTTGAAATATAGGAGTTGGAAAGAAAGAAGAAGAGAGAGAGAAAGAGAGAGAGCTGTGCTGGGATGATGAATGAACTCAATGAGTTCATCATCATCTCATAATCCCAAATTTTGCATTGAAGCCCCTCTCATTTCTACTAATTACAATTCAAGTCAAATGAAGGGTCATTTGAACCAATTCATGTCGAATGGAATCGCTACAGTTACAGAAGTTAACGTACTCATCAAGATACATGCGCGGGTATTAAGAGTTTCCGTATTCGACGAAATACGCGGAAATTTGTATTTACGAAAAAGTCCTCGTATCTCTCAACGTAAGTCTAAACTCATTTCAATTCATTCATTACTTTACCATTTAACTTAAATTGCTCATTTGAGACAATTTCAATTCAATTTGGCCCTTAAGCCACATTAATTCCTTAAAACGCATTCAATTAGTATTAATCCCGATTAATTATAATTAATCTTGATTAATTCGGGACAGGGTGTTACACTTAGAATACCAACATTTCAGCTTCAATAGCGGAATTTGTGGTGGCGGCAAAAGCAAATGCTAGAAAGAGGCGCCCACAGTTGTCGCGGATGATTCCGCCAATACCGGCAGTACCATTAGAATTATGGAATGATCCATCGACGTTCAACTTGTAATGTTG
Organism: Persea americana; assembly: GCA_029852735.1. Taxonomy (NCBI): domain Eukaryota; kingdom Viridiplantae; phylum Streptophyta; class Magnoliopsida; order Laurales; family Lauraceae; genus Persea; species Persea americana. Next base: position 51,204,916 of record CM056819.1, read on the forward strand.
AGGAGGAGGAGGAGTTTAGACCTTCGAGGACATGGGTTTATTGAGGTTGGTGCTTAGAAGAAAGAGCGGCACATTCCATTCGTTCAGCGCGTGACAAACCTTCCCCGCAATGGAAGTTGGGTGGAAAGGTTGGGATTGAAAGAGGATGCCATTACAGGTGTGTGGGTAAAACACCGTAATGACGAAGTTAAGCAGGGATTGCGGCTGAACTTGCCGATCACCTCAGCCTCTGTGGTGGAAGCTCGGCAGCTCGGTCATAGCTGGGCAGCTCAGTCGGGTCGGTCATAGCTCGGCAGCTCGGACATAGCTGGGCAGCTCAGTCGTCTCGGTCATAGCTCGGCGGCTCGGTCGTAGCTCGGCAGCTCAATCAGCTCAGTCGTCTCGGTCATAGCCCGGCAGCTCGGTCATAGCTCGGCATAGATGCCAGCTCGGTGCAAGGGCACACCACGGCCAAGCCATCCTTGGTCTCAGGCTAGGATGCTAAAGTCAGAATGGGCCGCCACCCTCCTGGAAATGCGGCGCGCTCAGACTGATACGGGCATTCATTTATGGCGATAGGATCGCTCATTTATGGCGATAAGAGGTTTGCTTTATCAGCCCTGTACGTCAACTGACTGAAGGCATGGAAAGTGAGGATGGGATGTTGCCCACTCTACCTACTGCAGCCCGCCAGGGTAAGGGTCGATGGGACCTCACCTCACCTACCCCCACTCACAGAGAGAATGAACGAGGAACGCTCACCCATATATACGCATGGGATCAGTCCCATGAGAGGTACGCAAGACTCAGCATACAGCTCTGAATACCACACTGTTCCATTCTCTTCTTCCTCCTCCTGTTTAGTCTCCTCAGAACTAACTCAGGCATCGGAGTGCCTTCGGCTCACGGCAGCCAGGGGCTCTGACGTTAGCCTTTCTCCTTCCGTTTCAGGTTCCAGGCGTTCAGCATTTCCCTGTCCTAAGAAGTCTACCCCGATCTCATCTCAATCTAAGTAGGTGTCGTTTTTACCGCCTACAGTTTGGCGCCGTCTGTGGGAAACTGAACAAAAAGCTTGTACACACTATGCCTCCAAAAACCAGAAACGGCGAAGGACCCTCCAAAGGCAAGGCTTCGTCCATACAGCCTACACTGGCGCAGAATCTTCCGCCTCCTCCCCCTCAGCAAAGGAGGTCTGGCGGGAGGTCTCCCACGGTCCAGACACAGTCGCAGTCTAGGGGAGTGACCATGCTCTCCCTTCGCGACGTCCCACCTCCTGAACAGCCCCGCCATAGCCATGGGCGGGGCAGGCAAGGCGACAAGTCAGTCACCAAGCCACACGAGAAGTCAACCCGGGCTGGATCGCAATCACACCATCAGGCCAGCCTCGATCGGAACGAAGATCCCCGCCTGGAGGATATCAGAGCACAGAACCGCCTCATCCAGGAACAGCGTGAGCTTATCCAACGGCTCGAGCAGCAGCTAGATGACAAGAAGGGTCAGAGCCCGCCGCCCAGGCGCTTGGGCCACGGGCGAGACCTGAGGCACGTCCTCAACAGTAAGAGGCGTGACCGAGACCAAAGAGAAGAAGGCTCCAGCAGCAGCCACGTGCACGAAGGGTCAAAGAAGCAACGCCAGGTCTCGGAAGATCTGGAGCTAAAGCAGTGGATCGACCAGCAGGTGAAGCAAACGATCCGCCGGAATATGGAGACTGCTGGTATCGACCGAGACCAGTACACCACCTTCGAAGCTGACGACACTGGTGCGTCTCCTTTCTCCAGGGAGATAAGAGAATATACACTCCCCGAGAAGTTCAGCGTCCCGAGGTTCACCTTGTATGACGGGACCTCGGACCCTGCCGCTCACCTTCGACATTACGTCCAGAGGATGTCGGTTTGGGGGGATGACGATTCCCTGAACTGTCGAGTGTTCTCCTCCAGCTTGGCAGATCTACCCCTGCGGTGGTTTTGCTCGCTTCCAGAGGATTCCATCTCCAGTTGGCGGCAGCTCCGGACCTCCTTCCTGGGAAAATTCCAGGCTCATCGCGTCATCCCAAAGACCGATGCCGATCTGATGGCCCTCCGGATGCAGGAGAATGAGAACGTCACCCAGTTCGCTCGCCGATTCTGGACTGTCTACAGCCAGATCGAGTGCGCTTCTGAGGAGCTAGCAGTGAGATCCTTCCAGCTGGCTCTGCAGCCAGGCATCCCGCTCCGGGCGCAACTGGTCATGTACCCCGTGACCACCATGAAGGAGCTGATGACCCGAGCCAATCGTTTCATCCTGGCGGAAGAAGATGAGGTCCGAGGTCGGGAGAACTTCGGCCTCACTAAGAAGAGCCAACCGGCCAAGGGAGACAACAGGTCCTCCAGAAGGGAGGATCGTCGCAGAGACCCATCCCCGGATCGGCGCAAGGCCCGGTCCTCGGAGCACCGCCGAACCCCCTCTGCCTCGTCAGTGCCTTCGGGGAGCGGCAGAAGGTCTGGCCACGAGCCGACCTCCTACGTGGCAGTCAACACCATCTTCAAGGAGCCAATCTATAGGCTCCTCAACAAAATAAAAGCGCAGCCTTTCTTCAAATGGCCACGCCCAATGACGACCGACCCCTCCTCCCGGGACCAGAGTAGGTTCTGTGCCTACCACAAGCAGAATGGGCACAGGACCGACGAATGTAAGAGCTACAAGTTCCATCTGGAAAACCTCGTGAAGGAGGGGCACCTGAGGGAGTACATCAAGCAGGAGGGCCGAGGTGATGACCGACCTCCGCGGCGGGACGCTGATGACCACGACAGCGAGCCGGAGGGTATCATCAACGTCATTCACCTCGCCGCCCCACCTAAGAAGAGCTCTCAGGCCCGCGCCGAGGCCAGGCGCGCCTCCCACCAAAAGCAGGTGCTGACCGCGGCACCAGAGCTTGCCGCGAAGAAGGCCAGAACGGAGGGAGTCAGAATATGGTTTTCTGACAGAGACCTGGAAGACGTCGAGCTCCCGCACAACGACGCTCTCGTTCTCACCTTGAAGCTGCAAAACTTCTTGGTTCAGAGAGCCCTTGTCGACCCTGGCAGTTCGTCCGAGGTCCTCTACTACGACTGCTTCAGGAAGTTGGGACTAAAGGACGAGGACCTCCAGGCTGCCCGAACCCCTCTGGTCGGTTTCAGCTCCAAGCCTGTCTATCCCAAGGGCAAGATCTCCCTTAGAGTCCAAGTCGGTGGCGCCTGCAGGCAAGTCGACTTCCTAGTGGTCGATGTCCCTTCCCCGTACAATGTCATAATGGGGAGGACGTGGCTGCACAGCATGGAGGCGGTACCCTCCACCCGGCATCAGAAGCTTAAATTCCCTTTGGAAAGCCAGTCGGGTCGGACGGACGTGATCACCGTCAGAGGCGACCAGCACATGGCCAGGCAATGCCTGCTGGCCGTGCTGCCTGACGAGGCTGAGCCATCCCAAGTCAATATGGCCGAACTGGATAGAGAGGCCGAGCTCGGTGACGTCGGCAGGGTTCCGGCCCAGAAAAGCATCGAGGACCTCACCAAGGTCAACATTGATCCCGCCGACCCCGACAGATTCTTTCTCGTGGGAAGCCAACTCCCCGAGACCGAGAAGACAGAATTGCTCGACCTCCTCGAAGAAAATAAGGCGGTCTTTGCCTGGACACCATATGAGATGCCCGGCATTGACCCGGCAGTCATCTGCCATGAGCTCAAGGTGGATCCCAACCATTGGCCCGTACTTCAAAAGCCGCGCCGGACCGGGGTCCCGCAGACCGAGGCCGTGGTTGAGGAAGTTCAGAAACTTCTCGAGGCAGATGCAATAAGAGAGGTCCACTATCCGGAGTGGTTAGCTAACACCGTGGTGGTGAAGAAGAAGACGGGAAAATGGAGGGTTTGCGTGGACTTCACCGACCTCAATAAGGCCTGTCCCAAGGACAGCTTCCCTCTTCCGAAGATCGACCAACTCATCGACGCCACTGCCGGACACGACCGGATGAGCTTCCTGGATGCCTACCGAGGATACCATCAGATCCCCTTGTACGCGGCAGACCAGGAGAAGACAGCTTTCGTCACTCCCAAGGGCACCTATTGTTACAAGGTGATGCCCTTCGGGTTAAAGAATGCCGGAGCAACATACCAGCGCTTGGTGACCAAGATGTTCCAGGCCCAGCTCGGCAAGACGGTGGAGGTCTACATCGAGGATATGGTCGTCAAATCCAAGAGGTCGCAGGACCATTTGACCGACCTCCGCCAGATTTTTGACATCCTCCGCCAGTTCCAGCTGAAGCTTAATGCGTCCAAGTGCGCCTTTGGGGTCGGTTCCGGCAAGTTCCTAGGAAGCCTGGTCACAAGAAGGGGGATCGAAGCGAACCCTGATCAGATCACCGCGATCCAGGAGCTCCAGTGTTCGACCTCGGCGAAACAAGTTCAGCGGCTGACCGGAATGGCTGCCGCCCTGAACCGCTTTATCAGCCGCGCTTCGGACAAGTGCAGACCCTTCTTCCAACTATTGCGAAAGGGCTCCAAGTTCCAGTGGACGTCGGATTGCGCTCAGGCGCTGCAACAGCTAAAACAGTACCTTTCTTCTCCACCACTGCTATCAACCCCGACTTTCGGAGAGGCACTGTTCTTGTACCTGTCGGTCTCGGACCATGCAGTGAGCTCGGTGCTCATCAGAGAGGACAACGGCCAGCAAAGGCCCGTCTATTACACGAGCAAGACCCTGCTGGACGCCGAGACCAGATATTTGCAGCTCGAAAAGCTCACCTTGGCACTGGTTAGCGCCTCCCGAAAGCTCTCCCACTACTTCCAAACCTTCACGATAGTGGTCGTCACAGAGTACCCACTGAAGGCTCTCCTCCGGAAGGCAGATTTCTCCGGACGGATCTCCAAATGGGTTGTCGAACTGGGGCAATATGATATCAGCTATAAGCCCAGGACGGCCATCAAAGCTCAGGTCTTAGCTGACTTCATTGTGGAATTTACTCCTCCGAGTTCGGCACCGACCGCGCTCGACACCGAACTGGGGGGCGATAGGGGTGCAGAGGTTGTCACCGAGACTGAGCAAGAACAGTCCTGGAGAGAACTCCTAGACTCGTCCTGGAAAGTCTTCGTCGACGGATCCTCAACATCCAAGAGAGCTGGCGCTGGCATAGTTCTCCAGTCTCCCGAAGGCCTCGTCATCGAGCAAGCTGTGACACTTGGTTTCAAGGCTTCTAACAACGAGGCCGAATATGAAGCGCTCATTGCCGGACTGAACAGTGCCAAAATCTTGGAAGCCCGGTCCGTTGTGGTTTTCAGCGATTCCCAACTGGTGACGAGCCAGCTCAGCGGGGATTACCAGGCTCGGGATGACAGGATGGCAGCATACCTCGCCCACGCCAGGGGACTTCTCTCCCAGTTCGAGAGGGCCGAGGTCCGGCAGATCGGCAGAGAATCCAACTCCCATGCAGACGCCCTCGCCAGCCTCGCCTCGGCAGTGGAAGCCGGTGAAAAGAGAACAGTTGAAGTAGAAACGCAGCAAGAGCCCAGCATCGACCTCCAGCAACCCCGGCAGCTCATGTGCCTTGATCTCGGCCCGAGCTGGATGGACCCTATCGTTGCTTACCTGAAGGACGACCAGCTACCCGAGGACAAGACCGAGGGCTCGAAAGATCAGATTGAAGGCGACCCGGTTCTGGCTGTCCCCAGACAGCAAGCTCTATAGAAAGTCATTCACAGGGCCCTACCTCCAGTGCGTTCACCCCGGCAAAGTCGACGATTTCCTCTACGAGATTCACGAGGGAGTCTGCGGCAGTCACATAGGAGGTCGGTCACTTGCTTACCGGGCTATCAGCCAGGGTTACTGGTGGCCCTACATGCAGAAGGACGCCCAGCTTTACGCCAGGAAGTGCGAAAAGTGCCAGAAGTTCTCCCACTCTCTCCACCAGCCAGCCCAGGACCTGAGTTCCCTCTCCAGCCCATGGCCTTTCGCCCAGTGGGGCCTGGACATCGTCGGACCACTTCACCGAACTCCGGGGAACAAAAGATGGTTGATTGTGGCCACGGACTACTTCACGAAATGGGTCGAAGCCGAACCGTTGTCCTCCATCACCGAATTAGACACAAAGAACTTTGTGTGGAGGAACATCATCACCAGATTTGGAATTCCCCGCACTCTCATTTCCGACAACGGTACGCAGTTCGATTCCAACTTCTTCAAAAGCTTCTGCCAGGAGTACGGCATTCGCAACATCTACTCCACCCCGGCGTATCCACAGAGCAACGGCCAGGCCGAGATCTCAAACAAAGTGCTGCTCGACGGAATTAAAAAGAGACTCGACCGAGCCAAAGGTCGATGGGCAGAGGAGCTGCCAAGTGTTCTATGGGCCTACCGAACTACTCCGAGGCGTTCAACCTCGGCGACCCCGTTCTCCCTCGCCTACGGCATGGAAGCAGTCATTCCCCTTGAAGTCGGCCTCCCGACCTTGAGGTCGGAACTCTGTGACCAGGGCCTGAACGATCAGAACGTGGCACGAAAGCTGGACTTGGCTGAAGAACGAAGGGAGGCGGCAGCTATCCGCCTGGCGGCCTATCAGCAGCAGTTGGCCAGGGGATACAACCAGAAGGTCAGGGAAAGAAGATTCGCGATAGGAGAGTTGGTCTTGAAGAAAACACTTCCTGGCGACCGAGATCCTAACGAGGGCAAGCTGGCGCCCAACTGGCAGGGACCGTTCAGAATAACGTCGACGGCCGGGAGATCTGCCTACCGACTTGAAGATATGGAGGGGAAGGCACTCCCGCGACCATGGAATGCGACGCATCTCAAAAAATTCTACTTCTGAAATGTATCACAAAAATCAAGTATCAATAAAAAAGGCGATTTTTTCTGGAACGAGTCTTTGCATTACTTGGGAATACCGACTGTCAGCACGGTTCCATCTCCAGCCATAAGCACATCAGGGTTCGGTAACAGTACCACCCTCGCGGCTCGGCGCCTCTGTTCAGAGGGCCAACCGTCCTTAGCTCGGTGCCTTCACCAGCTCTGGCGGCACAGCCAGATGCATGTCAGGGTCCGGTATCAGTACCACCCTCGCGGCTCGGCGCCTCTGTTCGGAGGGCCAACCGTCCTGAGCTCGGTGCCTTACCAGCTCTGGCGGCACAGCCAACAGTATATCAGGGTCCGGTATCAGTACCACCCTCGCGGCTCGGCGCCTCTGTTCAGAGGGCCAACCGTCCTGAGCTCGGTGCCTTCACCAGCTCTGGCGGCACAGCCATAAGCACATCAGGGTTCGGTAACAGTACCACCCTCGCGGCTCGGCGCCTCTGTTCAGAGGGCCAACCGTCCTGAGCTCGGTGCCTTCACCAGCTCTGGCGGCACAGCCAACGACATCCGGGTTTGGTATCAGTACCACCCTCGCGGCTCGGTTCCTCTGTTCAGAGGACCAACCGTCCTCGCCTGGTACCTATCCAACTACTCGGTAAACTACTTGCGTCAACACTCATTCCACCATAAGCAAAATCACAACCATTCACAGACCAAGTGGCAATGTGTTGTTTTATTATTATGGAAGAATCCGTTTGAATACAATGTATGGCAAAACAAGAAAATTACATAGTTCAGGGAGCTGCTGCTCCCTTATTACAGTTGGTCCCGGTAGCACTCTCGCTGGGAGCGGCTGGGGCAGCCTCAGGAACCGCTGGAGGAGCAGGGGCGGCTGGAGCTGGAGGGACCTCCGAGGCTGACGGAACCGGGGTGATTCCCGAGGTGACTCGCAACTCCGAATCCGAGCGAGGAAACCTGGGGGAATTCTGAAAGATAGGGCTGTCCGGAGGGACGCCGACCCTCCTTAAGGCCGCCTTCCACCCAAGTGTCCACGCCTTCTCTCGGATTCCTGGCAGTTGGGCCTTGTAGTTAGCCGTCAGTTTGCTGACCTCCTCGTTCATCACGGACTCGTGCTCGGCTAGGTACTCTCCCTTGAGTTTGGCCTCTTGCACGTTGAGAGCCTGCGCGAGCTCGGCCGCCTTCCCCTCCAGAGCCATCTCTAGCTTTCTGTCAGCTAGCTTTCTCTCGGAGGTGAGCCTCTTGTTCGTCCCCCGCAGCAGTTGCATGTCTTGCTCCAGCCGTGACGACGCAAGCCGGACCTCGTCTAGCTCCCAGGAGAGGCGGGCGTTTTGATCCTTTGCCTCCTTTGCCTCCTCTTTGAGGTGCTCGGACAAGGCCCGCGCTGCGTCGAGCTCGGCAAGAAGATCCGCAGTTTTCTTCGCCTCCTCCTCCAGGGTAGCGTCCCTCGCCGCCAGGGACTTCAGCAGTTCCTCTTTCTCCGCTGCCCAAACTGCTGCCCTGGCCTCGGCTGCGTCCAGCCTACCCATGCCAGTTTGGCACTTTTGCAAGAGCTGCGGCGAGAACATAGTGTCACCAAATGAAATGCAGCAGAAAAGCAAAAGAACATGAAGAATTGACTGTGCATACCGTTACCAACGACCGCATTGAGGAAAGTAGCAGGGATTCATTATCCATCTGCGCCCACCTTGCCATGTCCTGGGGAAGGGCGCAAGCTCGTCCCAGAGCGGCAACCACTTCGGGGTTGACCGCTTGGTCCGACTCGGCTAGTTGCCTCCCCAGCACCCCCTCGATGTCCGGTCTCCAAGGAATAAAATCGGAGGGAGTGGCGGACCCCCCAACCGACATGGCAGGTTCCGGGGCAGATGGTGCTTCGACCCTGGGCCTCTTCTCCGGCCTGCGCTCCTCGACGACCTCGGCAGTACCCGCTCTGCCTAAGCCGGAGTGCGATTCTTCAATGACGATAGCCGGAGGACCCGCGCCGACCTCGGCTGCTGCAGGAGGGCCTGATTGAGCACCTTCGGTTGTTTCCGGAGCCGTCTCGGTCTCGGGAGGGATAACCTCTGCAGCAGCCACCGAGGACGTAGCTGGGGCGACGTCAGCACCTCGGGAGGGTCCCGCGGTCTCGCCCATGTCCCCAAATGCCGCGGCGGCAAGGTCTTCCGCGACGAAGTGCTGGCAACGGCCGCGCAACATCTCGACCTCGGACTCTTCCGAGCTGGATGTGCTCCTGGACTCGCTGGAGACGACAAATTTCTGCCTCTGCCGCCTGCGCCCGGTCTCGGCTCTCTCGGCCGCTGCTGGTTCACGGACAGCAGACTGTCCGCCCGATTCTACCGGAACCCCGCTGGGAACCGCGATATTCACCGTCTCCGGAACAGGGACCTCGGTTTGTGCGTCGTCCTGTCCGATGCTCTCCCCCTGGAGCACGGAGTCGATTCCGGTCACCCGCCTCGGGGTGATGAACGACTTGTAGTGCGGCTTGTATCCCAAGAGCGAGAACGCGGCTCGGCAGTGATGGCCGCGGTACTTCCACACCTTCTCGTGCCAATCACTGTTCACCTTCCACCGGTTCCTCCTGGCAAGCTCCCTCCTCTGTCGAAAACCTGCAGAAACAGAACGATGTCAACAGAAGGAAAGAAACATGATTAAAATAGACTCCAGGGGGGGGCTCGGTTTTTACTTCGGGGGACTCCTATTCTGCGTGGTATCCGGGCTGTAGTGCTGGGCCCCGCCTCGCCGAACTCCCACGCCCCGCGGACAAAGACTCGGTCCTCCCCCGTGTATTTATAAGAATCTTCCAGCGCGGTCACAAAGGCAGTTCGGTGGAGCCTTAGACGGAGATAGTACGTATGCCCCTCTGCGGACTTGCAGAGGTCATACGCCTCCTCAATGTCCTGGACACCGAGGTTGATTGACAGAATCTCGTTGAGCCGCACTGCTCCCATGATGATCTTGTACCCATTGGGAAGCAGCTGGCAAGGGCTCAATCCCCACTCCCGGAGACAGTCCCTCAGGAGTGGGTGGAGGGGGAACCGGACTCCTCCCTCCACGACGGACACCAGCCAAAAGGGCATCCAGCCATCGCTGTATGTGATACCGTCGTCAGGACCGTCTGGCCTGACTTCTACATTTGCAGGGACCTTGTATGCCTTCCTGAACAAACCTATGGACAGTGGGTCATCCAGCCAATGCCTGTAAATGCCCATTTTCTACCCTAGAAAGAAGACTACCTACTGGAAAGGGAGAAGACAGAAGGAAGAAATCCTACGATGAAAGGCTGGGCGAACAGAGCACTCGCGGACCACAGGGCTAGTACTGTTCTTCAGCAGATTGCGACAGGGAGTCTGAAGATCGAAAAGAAGGAAGGCGGAGGAGGTGCCCTAGTTTATATAGGCATGGAGGCGCCGTTTCAGATTTCGAGGGAAGCCTTCAATGCAGCCCTACCTCGAATAGCCCTAACGTCGTCTCGGGCAGCCCAGGCATCCTGCAGATGTGATTGCGTGCCCTTCAGAGAAGCGACACGTGGCACTGTCGCCGCACTTCCAGAGGACCATTAAATGCCTCGACAGACGGGGTAATAAATGCCTCGACAGACGGGGTAATAAATGCCTCGACAGACGGGATAATAAATGCTTCGACAGACGAAACGTCGACCGCCTCCACTGGTGAAAAGCACTTAAGGAAGCACTCCACGTCAGCGAAGGCACTTAATGCGGCACTCCGCGTCGGCAACAGGCGATGAGGAGGAATCCCCCATCGGACCGAGACCCCTCCGTCTCGGCAATGCTTCACAAACCAGGTACCCCTGAAGGGTTAGTGGCATTCCGTCTCAGCTTCCGACCTGCTCCAAGGAGCTCACAGGCCGAAAGCTGGGGGGGAGATTATGGGTACAAAAGCGGATCGGGACCATGGCTCATGGACCGGGTCTCGGTCAGCGACGGCTATTTCAATTCCAAGAATGACCCGGAGTTCGGCTATCCGGACCAACAACTCAGAAAAACATTGCGACATAAGGTCGACCATGCATTTCATCAGAAACAAGGAGAGAGCCAGAAAACCAGAATTCGAGGAAAGTTTCAAAATTCTTCATTAATCAAAGCTCCTGATTACAAGAATGGAGATACGATAAAAGAAAAAATTACAAAAACCCTCAGAGGGCTGCAGCTTCCACGTTGCAGTCAATCTCTGGAGGGACCTCGGCAGCGACCGCACTGGCCTCGGGAGCGGTCGGGGTAGCTTCGGGAACGACCGCGACGACCTGAGGAAGGGCCTCGATGACCGGGCGCACTTGGGAGCCCTCGGGATCGGCGCTGGCAGCAGGGGCCTCTTCGGGCACCCCGGGAGCGGCGTTCGCCTCCGAACACGACTGCGAGGGAAGGTCAGCAGCCTGAGACGCGGCCGCGGGTCCCGAGTCCGAGCAGGAAAATCTTGGGGGATTAAGGAAGAGAGGGCTGTCCTCGGGGACCCCTGCCTTTTGCAAGGCTGCCTTCCACCCAAGCTCCCAGGCTCGGTCCCGGATCCCCGGCAGCTAAGCCTTGTAGTCAGCAGACAGCTTGCCGACCTCCTCCTCCATGACAGAGTCATGCTCGGCGAGGAACGACTCCTTGAGTTTGGCCTCTTGTTTTGCCAAGGCAGACTCGATCTCGGCCGCCTTCTCCCTCAGCGCCGTCTCCAGGGAACCTTGCGCCTGGTTCCGCTGAGAGAGGAGCCTCCTGTTGGTCCCCTTCGCACTGTCCAAGTCGTCTTCTAGTCGCTTGGTCGCAACCCGAAGATCGTCGAGCTCGGAAGCGAGGTGGAGGTTCTGGCTTTTCTCTTCCGCCAGCTCCTCCTTGAGGCGCCCAACCTCGACCTTCGACTCCTCAAGATCAAAGACGAGGCCGGCATTCTTGGCCGTCACCTCTGCCAGCGTCGCGTCCTTGGACGCCACGGACGCCCGCAGCTCGTCCCTCTCAACGACCCATTCCGCGGCCCGCGCCTCGGCCGCATCGAGCCTCTCAATGCCTATCTGGCACTTTTGCAATAGCTGCAAAATGAGAACCAGAAGTCAATAAAGCAACACCGGACTGAAAACTAAGGAAAAAAGACTGCACTTACCGACACCACGGAGCGCATCGAAGAGAGCAGGAGCGACTCGTCGTCCATCGCGGCCCACCTCGCCATGTCTTGTGGAAGGGCGCAGGCTCGTCCAAGCGCTGCGACAACTTGGGGATTGGCCGCGCGGTCTGTTTCGGCCAGCGGCCTCCCCAGAACCTCCTCGATGGCCGGCCTCCACGAAGCCATAGGAGGAGGCAAGATCGTCCTTCCGGCAGGCGAAGGCGATGAGGGGCCAGGCGAGGCCTCGACTCTTGCCCTCTTCTCGGGTCGCCCGCCCTCAACAACCTCGGGGGAGCGAGTCCTACCTCCAGCCCCCACGGCACCTCCAGAGGGCGCGTCATCCACGACGACGACTGGAGGCGGAGCTAAGATGGCCTCTGCCTCCCCAGGCCGAACAGCTACGGTCGCGGCTATACAGACCGTCTCGGCTACAGGGGCAGGAGTGCCACCCACAGACGCCGGAGGCGTCAGAGCCACCGCCTGAGAAGGATCCCAGGCCTCGCCCCCGACATCCCCGAAGGCCGCCGCAGACAAGTCCTCTGCGACATAGCGCCGCTTGCGCTAGCGCAACATTCCCTCTTGCTCTTCCTCTTCTTCCTCCGAACTGGAAGCTACTAGCCTCGTTCGGGAAGGTAGGGGCCTGGCTCTCGAAGTCCCGGCAGGCTCCGCGGCAGGGGCTGCTGGGGCACGTTCTGCCAACTCAACCAGACGACTGGCGGGAAGCGCAACGGTCACCACCGCTGAGCCTGGCACCACGGTCGTCTCTGTTCTTCGACTCACGCCTTCCCCGCTCGGCACGGAGTCTATTCCCGACGCCTTTCTGGAGGTGTTGAAGGACCTGTAGTAGGGCACGTACCCCAGGAGAGACCACGCGGCACGACAGTTGTGGCCGCGGTAGTTCCTCACCCGCTCGTGCCAGGCGCTGTTCACTTTCCAGCGATTCCTCCGCGCTAGCTCCCTCTTTTCGCGGAAATCTGCATAGACAAAATCGTATCAGGAGCCAGACACAGAAAGAAAGGAAAGAACTGCAAACCGAAAGAACTCCGGCCTTTACTTGGAGGAATCCCTATTTTTCGAGGGATCCGGACTGTGGTAGCAGGCTCTGCTTCACCGAACTCCCATCCTCCTCTGACAAGTACTCGGTCTTCACCCGCGTACCTATTGGAGTCCTCTAGCGCGGTCACGAACGCAGTCCGGCGGACCCTCAGCCGGAGATAGTAAGTGTCCCCCTCTGCGGATTTGCAGAGGTCATACGTGTCCTCGATGTCCGGGACACCGAGGCCAATTCCCAGGATTTGATTGAGCCGCACTACCCCCATTATGATTTTATATCCATTGGGGAGTAGCTGGCATGGGCACAACCTCCACTCTCGGAGGCACTCCCGGACCAGTGGGTGCAGGGGGAAGCGGACTCCTCCCTCCACGACGGAGACCAGCCAAAACGGCATCCAGCCGTCGCGATAAGTGAGGCCGTCGTCTGGGGTGTCCGGCCTGATCTCCACAGTGGAGGGGACCTTGTATAAACCCCTAAAGTGATCTATGGAACTTGGGTCCCCTAACAGATGTCTATAGACTCCCATTCTCGACTCAGACCCGGATCTATCTAGAAGAAAAGACGAGGGAAGCGGAAAGGAGTCCTACGAGTGGGGACTGCACAAGCAAGATCGTCGGAAGTTCGCAGGCACCGGAGAAAGTTCTCTCTTACAGAGCGAAGTAGAAGTGCAAAGAAAGCAGAGGAAATTGAAGACGAGGGAGGCACTCTGATTTATAGGGCCCAGGGGCGTCGTTTCGACTTTCGAGGAGAGCCTTTAAGAGGCGTCCCCTCAATCAGCCCTAACGTCCCATCACGCAGCCCTAACGTCTCCTCGAAGTAATTGCGAGACAGCTAAGAGAAGGTACACGTGCCACCATTAGCGCGATATCCGAGGGCTATTAAATATCCAGGACAGGCGAGGGGACATCTTGAAAGGGACCCTCCTGATCCGAAGCTCCCTCGCCCTGGTATTTCCCTCATGACGGTAGCCCTCACTCGAGCTCGGTGGCGGATCCGGGTGTACGGTCATCAAGCTTCCGACCTCCTCGAGCTAGAGGGCTCTCAGAAGTCAAAAGCTAGGGGGCAATTGTGTGGGTAAAACACCGTAATGACGAAGTTAAGCAGGGATTGCGGCTGAACTTGCCGATCACCTCAGCCTCTGTGGTGGAAGCTCGGCAGCTCGGTCATAGCTGGGCAGCTCAGTCGGGTCGGTCATAGCTCGGCAGCTCGGACATAGCTGGGCAGCTCAGTCGTCTCGGTCATAGCTCGGCGGCTCGGTCGTAGCTCGGCAGCTCAATCAGCTCAGTCGTCTCGGTCATAGCCCGGCAGCTCGGTCATAGCTCGGCATAGATGCCAGCTCGGTGCAAGGGCACACCACGGCCAAGCCATCCTTGGTCTCAGGCTAGGATGCTAAAGTCAGAATGGGCCGCCACCCTCCTGGAAATGCGGCGCGCTCAGACTGATACGGGCATTCATTTATGGCGATAGGATCGCTCATTTATGGCGATAAGAGGTTTGCTTTATCAGCCCTGTACGTCAACTGACTGAAGGCATGGAAAGTGAGGATGGGATGTTGCCCACTCTACCTACTGCAGCCCGCCAGGGTAAGGGTCGATGGGACCTCACCTCACCTACCCCCACTCACAGAGAGAATGAACGAGGAACGCTCACCCATATATACGCATGGGATCAGTCCCATGAGAGGTACGCAAGACTCAGCATACAGCTCTGAATACCACACTGTTCCATTCTCTTCTTCCTCCTCCTGTTTAGTCTCCTCAGAACTAACTCAGGCATCGGAGTGCCTTCGGCTCACGGCAGCCAGGGGCTCTGACGTTAGCCTTTCTCCTTCCGTTTCAGGTTCCAGGCGTTCAGCATTTCCCTGTCCTAAGAAGTCTACCCCGATCTCATCTCAATCTAAGTAGGTGTCGTTTTTACCGCCTACAACAGGAATTCCAAATATACCACCATGTCCATGTAACTTGAGTCATAACCTCCTTAGGTTGGTGGCAGAACCAATTGATAATCTGCTGTCTTGGGGTGTGTGTGCCAAGCCTGCATTGTAGGTCTTGCCAGACCCTCCCAATGGATTGACATGATGAAAAGAGGTGATCACTAGATTCTGGTTCAATATGGCAAACCACACAGGAGTTTATTTAGAGAGTTTATTCAGGTGGATTGAAAGCTTTTTTAATTTTATCTTTTGATGACTTGATCTTTGGTCCTCAAAATTTTTTTGGAGAGAGTGAGAGAATTAGAGAGTATTGAGAGAGAGAGAGAGAGATGGATGATCTTGGTGAGAAATGAGAATAAGAGGGTTGAAACTATCTACAGACTTTAAAAAATTTCAAAAAAATAAAAAATACTCCTAATATAACTGTTTCATAGTTGTTGGGAGAGGGTAAAATAGGCCTTTTAGCCCACATAGCCGTTGGGGCGCAGGCGGACACCACTGTGCTGGTTGTGCCTGCACCTCGCCCGGGTGCCGTTGACCGGGCTGGGTCGAGCCACGACACGTTGACTTTTGCTAGGCCGTGCCTTGCAGTGCTGGCCCGCCCATTTTACGCCCGCCCATTTTACATCTCTAGTCCAAACATGTGGAGGCCAGCCCCACCTCAGATCACTCTATGCCCTTCATCTGCCATCACCGTCAATTGCATTCAGCCCCGCATTTTTTTCCCTGCAGTCTGTTTTAATGGCCGTCTTTAATTCTGGGTACGATTTTTTAAAATCCCACTCTCTCTGTATAAGTAGGGTAGGGCTCGGACATCCATTCCAACACACAAGATTTTGTATAAAAGGAGAAAGGAGGCCTTTCCAACTCTTTGCACCATAATTGTGATGCTGTCAGGTGTCCCGAGGATGGACCAGCAGGCCAAACTTTCCCTGAAAAAGTTTCTAATACTCTGGTCCCGAGAAAGTGAGCCTTCATATGTTCCAAACCTTTTATTTTATTTTTTATTTTTTTAGACATTTACTTGAAATTTTTCATTAAAAAGGGTAATTACAACTTAGGGCTCTAAATTTTTTAATGACGGCCAATGACTTCCAGCCCAAAATCCAATATTTCATTCCATTTTTGCCTTTGGCTAGTTAATGTAAAAAAAAAAAAAAGTTATTGACCATAAATCAACAGCAACAGTAGAATAGAAGAAAGAGATGAAGGAGGAGAAGAAGATTAACGCCCTACAACTTTTTTCTCAATCACAGTGAGAGAGATTGCTCGATGTCAACAAAACCTTAAAGAAAGGAAAACTAAATTTTTGTTGACTGCACTGGGAGTTTTTGTTAATATCAACACAATTTTATATTGGTGTCAACGAATCTTCTGTCGCTGTCAATAAATTCCCAGGGTCACCTGTCAACTGGGCATTTTTGTTGACGTCAATACAATTTTATATTGATGTCGACGAATCTTTTATCGTTGTCAACAAATTCACGAGGTCACTGATTGTAATAATTAGGCATTTTTGTTGATGTTAACAAAATTTTATGTTGATGTCGATGAATGTTTTGCTGATGTTAACAAATATAACTCATGACAGAATATAAAACTAGTTAAGTTGACATCAATAAAAAAAAAAGAGGCAAAACAGGAAAAAAAAGAGATGATTTGGATTGGAAGTTTTTGGCCGTCATTATAAAAGCTTAGCGTTTTCAACTGTGGTTACCATATTTAAGAAAATTTTTATGATAAATGTCTTTTTTTATTTTTTTCTCATAGTCATAGGCTCAAAAAACTAATACCTCACAATTTAAGTAGGATTGCACCAAATTACCCAGTGGACGAAATCATAACCTAGGTCATCTCAATGGAAGATCCCATCTTGATTTGTAGGCTAATGTATGAAAGGGTACAGTAATCAGTAAAGACAAGGAGTACACAAAAGAGACATGAAAGCTAAACGTACTGTGTAATCCCTCCATCATTCGTTGCATCGGTTGCCCCGTTCCTGTCCTTTTCTCTTTGGATTCTGGAGTGTGCACATCGCTTTCTCTTTGACGTATCTTCTCCAATCGCCCCCACATCCACACATCCATTCCTAGAGGGAGAGACAGAGAGGGCAGGCATGGCGGGGTTAGATCTGCACGATGTTTACTGTAACTTTATCATGCCATGTGTGCCTGTCGACCCCCACCAAAGTTTCCCTTTAGTTGTCCCACAGGCACAAGTTCAATCAATGGCGATCATGGTTTTCATGGATTCCCAGTAACAAAACATCAGCTAGCAGGAAATCCAAATCCAAATCCAAATTTATGTAATACACCATCTGAAGACTTTTAAGTTAAATTGAGGATCGAATTTTGAAAATGTTTTTGTTCTTGTCTTTATTTTAGTCTAATCCCTTCAATATAGAGTCTTCAACAAATATAGAGTTTTCAACAAGTATATATGCAGTCTTATATGTCATCTCTCTCTCTCTCTCTCTCTCTTTAAAAGACATTCAATAATCTCACTCTTTTTTTTTCCTCTAACACACTCTTCATAAGTCCCACACCATTAGTGTTACAACCAGAGATTAATCCATAGTTGTTTATGCGGAAGGGAGTTGCCTCGCCATTGTGCCATAATAGATTGGCTATTTCACAAATTTATACACAAAGTTCTTGATAAGAGTGAGAGTCAGTCGGGAAAAAATGAAAATGAGGTCTTAAGTTACAGACATTGAAGTTGAATGGAAGATTAATTCACGTGAATGCCAACTTTGAGGCAATTAGGTAGTTGGAATGGTACGGGAATTTTGGATTGAGCAATCCAGACATTGAGGTTAAATAGATCAGGTGGAAGATTAATTCACGTGAACACCAACTTGGAGGCAATTAGGCAGTTGGAATGGTACAGGATTTTTGGATTGAGCAATTGCAGGAGAACTTCCTCTTTGTGCTTTCACTGCTGAATCTCATTCAGGCAATTGTTCTTGAGGAGGCTATTCATTGAGATCAGTATGAAAACGTAATAGCAGGTGAATCACGGTGTTCCTTTCAATCTTGTTTGGCATTTATTGATTTTTATCAGCTTTTTACATCTGAATCCACAAACAAATTGCATGTCAGTTTTCTCAAAGCAACACTTAAAATTCTCTTTAGTACAATTCTAGCAAGGACACAATGGTTAAGTAATATACAGATTAGAAATGATTTGAACTGGCATCAAGCACGTGCACAAAACCAATTATTATAAATTTCATATTTAAGTTTTTATTTCACCAATTATTATAACTATCATATTTTTAAGTTTTCTTTCGACATAGTTGTAAATTCAAGCATGAAAAATATATTATGATTCAATACTAAAATTTACAAAACCAGTATCTATATAGCCTTAACAAAATATAAGTAAAGAAAAGTTGTAAAATAATTGTTTTTTAGTACATTTCAACTTAATCATCTATCAAAATGGAACTCGACGTTCTTTCAAATCGCGAAAATTGTCTATGATTGATTCTGTACTAAGCTTCTTAACAATTTCTTTTTTAATGTACACAATCAAAGAGTCAGAGAGAAAATCATCCTCCATTTTGCTGCGAAGCCTAGTTTTGACAATATTTATGGCTGAAAATGATCGTTCAGTAGTTGCAGTAGAAATTGGAAGAATAAGCACAAGTTCAATCACTCTAAAAACAAGTTGGTAGACTGTTGATCTTCTAGTTTTTACCAACCATTGACACAGATTAGAAACAATTGACAATTTTTTAAAGTCTGAATGTTGAATTACATTATATTCATAATGGTGAAGTTGCATTCTTAATTGCATTTTCTCATTTTCTATGAAGTCTTAAGGATAAAAATTGTCTACCAACTTGCAAATATCACCGTCTCTAAAAGATTTATATGCATTTCGAGGATCCAAAGCTGAGCTAAGAATAAGCAACTCTACTGCATGCTCACTAAACCAACCATTTAATTCTTATAATTAAAAATCAATTGCAGCATAAAAAATATGAACTATTGATCAAACAACTCAATAAACACACAGTGTAAATAAATATTACTTTTATGGATACCCAACCTCATGACTTATGCTAAAATTATCCTTTATATATATTTTTTAAGCTATCTTAAAGTGGGTAAGTGGGCTGTAAAAAAATCTAGGCCATTTATCATTATAGTAATTAGTAACCCAATCCCTTCTGAAAACAAATGGAGATTACTTTCTCAATCTCTATTATTGCTTTGGCACTCTACAAAATAAATTAAAAGGGAAAGAGATGATGGAAGGTGGAATGGTGGGGAGGGGGGTAAGAAAAAATTCCAAAAACCTTGGGGGGGCGGGGGGGGCATGTTGGTCATTTAAAAGTATTTTTCAAAGCCCGGGGGGGCCCTAGACCCTCATGTGGTTCCGCCCCTGCATGGATGCCCTTAATCAAAATCTTGCCATCCAGATAAATGAGAATTTCACATGTTCTTTCAGAAGCATGTGCGCCACTTGACTTCTTTTCCAACTTGATTGCTATGAGACTGCAACATCTTCATTTACAAAGAAAAATTGAAAGTCTCAAAGCTTTATTATTTGATGCAGGAGGAATCTCTATGGTGAATCGTAAGTCCTAACAAAAGGAAAATAACTAATTAGGAAGAGCACCGACTAAAATGAGCTTATTCATGTCATATATTCATGCCTCAAGGAAACAATGGAATGATGGCTAGAAAGAAAGAGAAGAAATTAAAATTAATAAACCACATTTTTCTTAAATAACGACTTAAGTTAAAGAAGAAAAGGTACAAAGTTTAAAACCACCATTTAAAGCCAAGTTTCCAAAAGTTCCAGCATTATGACTAACTTTAGATGAACAACAATGACCAGGTTCTATCATTGTCCCACTTTTGCAAAGGTTCCTATAAGTATTCACAAAGAGACCCAGATGTTATGTGAGAATACAATTGTTTGGTAAAAAGATAGTTAAGTGCACTTGGTGGACTTGAAAGTATCCAACACGATGAAATAAGATTTGCAAGAGTTAGGTAAAATCCTTAGGGTGTGCTTATGTGGCAGCCATTTCCGCGGAAACAGGCAAAGACAGGGCGTCATATTTGCCGGCCCCTTCCCCACATACGTTTGGGTGCAGCGACGATTCCTCTCCTCCTGAACTTCTGGCATGTTGTGATGGCGTGATTTTCTTTGCGAGAAGGGATCTGCTTTTCCAACCTCCCCCAGTAATTTGAAGCTACTGCAATCATGATGCTTCTTTAGGATTGTCGTCAAAGCCCAAACTCAAAACTGCGATTATTATTGGAAGGAAAATAACCACCTTTAATGGGGTAAAGAACAACAACATCCAGGTTAAATTAATACAGAAAGCTACTGCAGCAGAACTTTGGAGGCTCAGAGCTTAGCTAAACATTATTAACTTCTTTAAAAATGGTAGGAACTTTTTTGAGTCCAGGCAATTCTGAGACAGCGGCAAAACCCTGATTTTGCTCAAATCTCTTGATAGTTTTCGTGTCTTGACTTGGGTCTTTCTTTGATTCGTGATCAAAGGTGACCTTCGGTGCCAATTCCTAGGCTCTTTAGTTCAGTCCGCAGAGATTCTTTTGTGCCTGCTACTTGCAGTTTTCTGCTGAGCCAGCCATGGCATACATGAAACCAAACCAAGATATAGGGAGAAGGATGTAGAATGTCACACTCGAATTGCTGCTTTAGAAATGAAGATTCAAAAAGTGGATCCTTCACAGAAACCAGCAGAACCAAATGCTGTTTTGGTAGGAAATGAGGACAGGGTAGAGGCAGGTCCTCTTCTTTATTGGAAAATGCAACAAACAACCCTTAAAAGCACTTCCATACCTCATTGAGCTCGTCCATGTCCGGTTATTGTGTATCCTTATTAATATTCACTATAAAAACTAAGCTGTCGACACCATGATCTCAAATTCCTACTTCCAGAATGACTTACAAACAATTCAACTTGATTAAATTACTTAATTTTCATAATGTTTGCCAATTTGACAGCAGGGAAAATCTGTTGCGAGAATCCTTGAAAAAAGTCCAAATTTACTAAAACGAAAGGGTAAATACACATCTTGGTTGCAGGAAACTGAAAAGAAGAAGAAGAAGGAAACAGAAAGGTAAGAATAAGAAAATTTGAGCATAAAGGGCTACAATATAGCAAAGTACACAGGGTATTTAATCATTAAGGTTCAAGCATATGAAACAAAGTACAACAAATAGCAAAGCACAACAAATTTGAAAAGTAACTTTTACAAACTAAATATTACCAGCATGTACTTCCTTGAATACATAGCAATAAGAAGTGCCCATATCTTTGAGGATCCTTCCAGTTGCATACGTCACATTCAGAACTGCAGTTAATTATCAAACACTGTCAAAAAAGAAAAGAATATAAAAAAACTCCAACAAATAAGTTTGACTAGTATACTCCATAGGCAATGCAGGTAAAACTATGCAAACCAAGAATACTTGTTTAGGATGCACTTGGGTGTATTTGACTATTTTGGCAGAATTGATGGCTAATTATTATGCAAATTAGGCGGTTAGGCAACCTGAATTCCATTAGGTGAGAATTTATTCTTTGACTTCTTTCAACTCATATTTTCCATCATCCTTGTGATGATTTGGGGTAGAAAAAGCAGAAAACCGAACCCACCTAATGTGCTTTTGGTTTACTGTTGACCTCAAATGGGTAACCTTCTGTCCTTCCAAAAAATTCTAACTACCAGTCATTTGATCATCCGAATGGATCCTCGATGAAGAAGTGGGTACCTACAATAAACAAAATATTGGCTTGAGTAAATGGATGGGAAAAAGGCAGTGTGGAGACATAAAAACATGATAAGGTTAGTGGAGGGGATGAAAGAGAACATCACAAAGATTCTTAAGACACATACTTCTAAATAAAATGATGCCAACTCCAGAAAATTTCTTCATATACTTGGTCTTTTAACTAATAGAGTCATCCAAACTATAAATTACCTTAGAACTATAAGACGACATCTATTATGAACCCCATAGGAAAAAAATAAAAAAATCCTGTTTGAGAATGTTTAGGGCACATAAATAAAAGATCAGAAACAACTCTAGTACAAAGCATTGAAGTGATACTGTGCAAGGAACTATGGGAATTTGATGCAGTCCAAGATCGAGAAGCAGACCATATCCTGATTCCATCCCAGCCTTGATGCACAAGAAGCCAATATGCCAACCTTAATGGGTGCCCCACTTGGAAGATGTGGGGATCCCAAGTGCTCATTATCATCGTACAGTCCAATCAGGACAGGTTGCTTATTTTATGTTTTAGATATACATCTTGTTTTTAGGACTTGTTAGATGGAGGGTCTTTATTGAGTTTTAAGTTTAACTAAGGCTTCTTTAGGTTAAAGAATGTATTTAAGAAGGCTTTATGTAACGAATGAACTATGATAATGGATTAACTTTTTGGAAACTCTCCTTGGGAAGCTTGCTTCTTGCGATGGTCCTATGCCTTGGGGCATGAGCGTACACAAGTTTGCAATAATCTAAATCTTGCTTTTGTCATATAAGCCTTGCAAAGGTTATGCAAGAAACTTCATCTTGGTAAGTTAGAACCTAGAAGGGAAGATCGATAATGACTCCAAAGAAAGTAGTGAGAAAAGGCATGCCAAATTGTGCAATTAAAGAGAACATGGGTTTAAATAAAATTGAGACGAAAAGTAGAATTTCGCAAAGACAACACCAAATATATGGACTAAGGGGTTTGCGATGGTTGTGTTTGATGAGTTCTAAGATATACCTTGCAGTACCTCATAACCATCCCATGCAATGGAGTACAACATAAAGAATTCCAGGAATCAAATGTACAGCTTCGTTGAAAATTCTATCACATTTTTTATCCATCTTTGCTGCTACTCATTTTCACCAGAAATCAGTGCAATTGCATGTCCCATCCTTAAAATGATGAAACCGGTTCACATCTCTGACAGTAATCACCCTTTTAATGATGACAGTGATGAACTTTATGGCAGTATGGCAGTCACCACAAATCCGTAGATTCTTGGTAACAAAGATGGGCTTGTCGGACCTCAAATTGAGAATCCCAAATGCTATTGCAAGTTTCTCACTGTGATAAAGAAGAATTCGTTCCTTCTCCTCCTCTTCGACATCTTGCAGTACAAACCTAGTATCTGCCTGATAGCCCAACTTCTTCATATCCACCAGCAGTTCCTTGAGCTTATCATATATCAATGCTGATTGTGGGTGTGATTGATCCCCACCAATGAATGCATGCAAAATGCCACCTATCTCAATCCAACTACATCCTGGGCTTTTCTTAAAACCTTGGTCTCTCTGTATGATTCTAACGTTTGCCGCATCGTCCCATCTTCCCACGGCACTATACATGTTGGATAGAAGTACAAAGTTTCCAGTACCTTCCGGTCCTAGTTTTTGAATGGTCTTTGACACTGCTTCCCCTAGTTCTATATTCTCATGAATCCTACAAGCACCAAGCAAGGCTCCCCAGACACGGACATCTGGTTCCAACGGCATTCTTCGGATGAAGTCATAGGCCTCATCTAAGAGCCCACCACGTCCTAGAAGATCAACCATACAGATATAGTGCTCCATCCTAGGCATGATCTTGAAATGTTCACTCATCTTATAGAACCAGTGTTTTCCTTCAGTAACAAGTCCCGAATGGCTACAAGCAGATAAAAGACTTATGAAGGAGATGTCATCAGGCTTCAAATCAGTACTTAGCAGATCATGAAACAATGACAGAGCTTCTGTACCAAGCCCATGAATTCCATAGCCAGCAATTATTGCATTCCATGAGATGATGTCCCGTCTTGGCATTCGATCAAAAATTTCTTTAGCAATGCTGATTCTACCACATTTTGAGTACATGTCAATGAGAGCATTACAAATTGCGATGTCTGATGCATACCCACAAACAGTCACGTAGCCATGGTTGCACTGCCCGTGTTGCAAAGCAGACAGATGGGCACAAGCAGGAAGCACTCCAAGCAAGGTTGCAAGATCTGGCTCTATACAAAGTTGCTGCATCTTTCTGAATATAATCAAAGCCTCCTCTGCATTACCATTTTGGACAAATCCAGAGATGATTGCACTATAAGAAACAACATCTTTTGATTTCATTTCGTCAAACAACCTTATCGCATCCTCTGTAATCCCACCCTTAGAATACATTGAAAGAAGTGAATTTCCTACTTTTATGTCCAATATGAGCCCATTTTTAGTTGAGTAACCATGTATCTTTTTCCCTCTAGCCAAATCATTCAACTTCGAGCATGCTCGCAAAACAGTACCTAGAGCAACTGATGTGGGTTTCAGAGCCTCGTCAAGCACCATCTGATCAAAAATTTCCAAAGCCTCTATCGTTTGGTCACACAAAACATAACCTCCAATTATCGCACTCCAAGTTACCTCATTCCTGACACTCATTATATCAAAAATTCTCCTACTATAACTCAAACACTCGCACTTTGCATACATATCTAAAAGTGCAGTTCCTACCAACAAATCATTATAGAAAAACCTCCTAATGCAATATCCATGCAGGCCTTTTCCGTGATGCAATGCCTTGGCTTGGCCAAGCACAGGCAGAACTGCAACAGCAGTTGAAGAATTTGGGCTCTTTCCTCCTTTCTGCATGTCAGAAACCAATCCCATTGCATCCTCAAATAGCCCATGAAGAGCCAACCCTGCAATCATGGCATTCCAAGCCACAATGTCTCTTTCCGGCATTTTCTCAAACACCTGGTACGCACCACGCAAACACCCACATTTCGCATAAAAATCTACGAGTGCAGTAGAAATAAACACATCCGACTCCAACCCAACTCTCTTAGCATCCTCATGAATCTCCTTTCCATCTTCTAACGCCATTAAAGTCGAACATGCCTTAAGAACAAAAGGGAATGTGAACTTGTTCGGCTTCAAGCCCGAATCAAGCATTTGGTAGTACAAATCAATAGCTCGATCAAAGGGTCCACTCCAGGCATAACCTCTGATCATCGAATTCCATAAGAAAATACCGGGTTTCTTAATTTCATTGAATACGAGGCGGGCAAGCTCAATTTCACCGCAGGCAACGTATAAGCAGGCGATTTTTTCGAGTAGGGAAGTGTTCTTGATGTTGGGTTTGTTCTTGAGGATATGGTGATGGATTTTCTTTCCTTCCTTCAATGATTTTGAACGAATGCAAGTGTCTAGGAGGCGATTATAAGTGGAAACTTCGATATTTGAGGTAAGTTCGAGCGTTTTTGTGGCTTCTGCAATGTTGGGTTCTTGGAGGAAAAGACGATTAAGAGTGGAATCGGTTGAGGTGGTTTTCCACTTCGTTTGAAAATGGTGGAGGCCTGAGACGAGAGTTTTGGGGAATTTCAAGTGTTTTGAAATAACCATCTCTTGCTTTAATCCATTTTAAAAAAACTCTGCGTCGTTATATAGGTTTGAAACTTGGCGCGAAGGTTTGGGGTTACGACTCGTAGAACTCGCAACTTGCAACTCGTGACCCGGGCTTGAACGGTGGGTGAGTACCGAGTAGCGACTTTGGTACTAGTCGACGCGGAGAGGCAAGTGCACTTATTATTTGTAGTCTAAAATTAAAATATATAAAAACAAAAATTATATTAATAAACTAATAAAGATATATAAGTAACCTAAGTGCGTCTTCACCCACCAGGGAGTTGGTGGAATGGCATAAGATGTGGCAAATTTACCGAATGTGCGTTTGTACAGGTTTAGTTGGTGCCGCTCGGAGACAGTGGCAAAACTGCTAGCCAACCCCTAAATTGTAGGAAACACCTTGAGATTTTAAAAAATTCTGTGATTTTACTAATGCCACCCCCCACCCCACCCAAAAAAAGAAAAAAAAGTTAAAAAAAAACTCTTATATATTTTAAAAATTATATGCAATTTTTTATATGTGGCCCTCCCAGAATTTTATTTCTACATAGTGCCCCACAAGGAAGAATTCCTGGCTTTGCCCCTGCTAGGGGGATTAGTCATGTTGGGTAAAAGACCTTAGGGATACCCTTGTCATTAAAAAAAAAAAAAACTTAAGTACACCTTTATGCAACAAAAAAGATGAAATTCAGATTTAGAGGTTCTAAAAGAATAAATGAAAATCAGAAAAATGAAAGGCTAAAATTTACTGTTCTTAAAATAGACTTTGGAATTTAGACAAATATAACTTTTTCATATTTTGCACTTGGGATTGACACTTTATTAATAAGGAATAGATTGTCAATGTTATATAGGGGTTTTTACTATACAAGATATAAAAGATTATGAACTCCTCAAAATGGTCTTGACCAAAATTATATGCAAATACGTGGGACCCCAAATTCTTTTTCATATTCTACCCATTTTATGCGATATCGCGCAATCTATTACCTTCATTTTTTGCAATATCACACAGATTGTGCGATATCGTACAATATAGGTAGAATTGGAAAAAGAATTTGGAGCCCTATGTACAATAACCACATTTGAGGTATAGTTTTGGTCAATACCATTTTGAGGAATTTATGGTCTTTTATATCCCGTTTAATCAAAATCCCATATATATAGATAGTACATGTGTGTATAGTTGACAAAGTGAAGTGAGTCATGTGAGTTACCCGAGTGAAAATAAGACTGGTCAATTCTTGAAGACAACTAAAGTTGCTCGACTCCCGTACCCATTGAGCCGAGTTTAGTCGCCTGGTTAAACGAACATGTTTTGTGATCCGAAATCCATGTTTGCAAGATTGAAAGTTCCTGAAATCTAGTCAATATTTATATATAGTATATTAAAGGTAAGGGCTTTAGCTTTAATTTTGGTTGATGGTTATGATTTTGAAAGTAAGGTTTTTTCTTCTTTAAATTTTTTTGGTTTTCTTCCCACTTATGTCATGTAAACCATCTACTTTATCTCTTTATCATGCAAAGCACCCACATTTCATTTCTTTTGTGCAATACCTCCCTTTCTATCCAAACTCAACCATTTTTTTTTATTCAATTCTTCTCTCTACTTTCTATACCATTATTGATTAGACAACATAAATAGGTGCAGTCATAACCTTTTCATCCTTTGCTTTCTTTCTAAAATTCTTGAATATATTGTTTAATGCATGAAAATTTAAATTGCAATGTTGGCCATACCTATGTTGAGCACGGGTTATTATGCTAATCCAAGTTTAAATGTAATTCAAACAACAATAGATTAAAAGAGATGCATTTAAAAGTCTACACTTCACGGAGCTTAGAGCATATGACCATTTGAGAGTAGAGCCCCACTTGTATTTTCAACAGATTATAGAGATGGGCATTTTTCTGAATCTACTGATGTGAGCATCAATTATAATTTGGAGTTTGGATTAAAATCTGGATCTTCAAAATTTTTTTTTTATGCTGGATCGATCCAACAGATGAACCTATGCAGGACCAAATCCAAAGATGGATCCATCCTATGAATATGGATGCAGATGGAGATACACTGGTTTTCTATCCCCCACATTGAGAGTAGATACAAGCCAATTAGTATATGTTCTAGCCATGGGAAAAAGGACTAATAACATTTTCCACGAGAAATGTTTTTTCAGTTCTTGGCTAAAATTGAGGCCTCATTGAGAAACCACAATATTAAACCCATATGGAAATTCCATGCTACTGGCACATGTGAAGTAGGGTTCCAGGCAGCCTTAAGGTATGTAACTGCCATCTACCATTGGCAACAGGGTAATGAGGTGAAGAAAACATATTACCTGTTTTCTATGGAGTGGGAAATTGCAGGTTTTCATATTTGTTTTTATCCCCCTTTTATTTGGGGGACATGTTTTCTTCAACTGATTGTAGAACTAGTGAAAACATGAGTGGTGGCTGTCGAAAAGTATTTATGTTATCTCTGTTAATGCTTCAAGGTTTTTGGTAGGAATGGATAGCCAAGGAAATTTAATAGTGATAAGGCAAGCCCTTATTAGGGAGAGACCAAGAATCGAACCTTGGTATTTATCTTTAGAGAAGAAAAAGACGGCAAGGTTTTTTTTTTTTTTTCTTTTTTTGGCACTTATAGCTTGTTTTACTTTTTAATCCATTTGGTAGAAGAATTTTAGGTAAAAAAACTTCCAGGCTCTTTCTCCTTTGGTTTAGGAACTGAATTCCAGATGAACACAATTTCCAAATTCTTCTTTTACGCTGATATTTTGTCAATAGTTGGAATTCTACCAATGATATTGTCATTGAAAATTTCCACTTTTACATTCTCTAATTTATTTTCTTGCCAGCTTAGCAATTTTTACTTCCCTGCTTTCCTCTAAACTCTCCCATAAAATTGTTCCTTCACTTTTGCGTTAAATGAACACTAATGCACTGTACACCAATGTGTTTCTCGTCTAAAAACAAGTTTGTGATTCTCATCATATGCTTGTGTTTTTTTTTTTTCCTTTTTCTGGCTGTTGTGTTTGGGAAGATCAGCTTGTCTTTGTTCCGAATTTATATCTATGTGCTAAAAAGACCCATTATAATTACTACACCAAAAACGGGAAATTGGAACAGATTATTGTTCCTAATCCGCCCGTTCCTAATCTATTAAACCATTCCCAAACCATTCCAATTTCCTATTTTTGGAACGGATTAACGGATTAGGAACGGAAAATAGGAAATTGGAACGGATTACCGTTCCTAATCCGTTAAACCGTTCCCAAACCGTTCCAAATTCCCGTTTTTGGTGTAGTGAATGGAAAGAATCTCTAATCAATTCTCTCCTGGAATGGCATTACAAGTCTATGATTTAAACAATTATAAAAGGATCACATATATGCTAAGAAGTCCATTTAAATAAATATAATATATTATTAATTAAAATACAAACATACATGGGACCAATGAAGGTTTACATTACAACAAGGGCATCACATTTATAAGTTCAATTATAAGGAGTAGATGCAACTTCCAACGGACAAACAAGGGTACCAAACTTATGACCTCTAACTCTGATACCATATTATTAATAAGCAATAACACCAAAAGCTCGTTAGATTAATGACATAACAATTTATATCAAACTACTAACCAAAGGCCCACAAGTAATCAACCTTCACTAAACCCCACAAGACAATAAGGTCAAAATACTTTGGTTCTGAGTATTTGTCACAATTTTACGTATCTGACCATCCAACCTATCAGCAAGTACAGCTACCTCTTACCAAAAGAGGAAAAAGGGAAGTGTCTTTAATTTGGTGTGGGGAAGAAAATGACATCCTTGCTTCCCTTCACCTTGAAAAGCTTCACCAGATCTGGAGTCACATTGAAAGCTGCCTCAAGAAGCTGTGGAGACAGAGCATTCAGCACTGATGTCTTCCCTCCAAGATGACTGAAACTTGGCCTGAGGACAAGAGAGCCATTCACAGTAATTACTAACTCATTCTATAATATATTTTCAACAGTGCAAAGAGAGCGTATATTTTCAGTATCTCCTAGAAATTAGAATTATAATTTAAGGGAGTTTCACTCTCCACTCTCCTCACACCTCTAACATTATTAAAGAAATTTTCATAATAATAAGAGCCCATTTATTAACATGAAATTGTTTGCATATGAATAATTGGTCAAATGGGCTAGAAAAAACTATTATTAGAGAGGTGATGGGTGAAATACATAAGGTGAGGATCTAAATATGACTTTGACTTTTGTAGGATTTAAATTTCAAGAGCGATAACGACTGGGTATTTATTTCTCATCTCTCCTTTGTTAATTTTAAAGGGACAATTGTTTGATGGTCATTTTTTATGTTTACCCTTAGAAATCTGATGTACAATATGGAAAAAAAAAAAAATCACTTCCAACCTCACACAAGTCATCTATCACAAGAAGGATGAGTTCATGAAGACCATGCAATGAAGAACACTTACTGTGGATTTGTGATGACAGAAAACCATTCCATTCCTTCACCATCTGCAATTTGAGCTACAACAAAGAACCTGGGCACGACAAACAAACTACCTGCAGTTACCTTTGCCTCCAAAGCCCTACTACCATCGACGCCCACGATCTCGACTCGCCCGCTCCCTCTAACAATATAAATCACCTGAGCTGATGAATCCGTCGAATACCCAGGAGAGAACATTGCATTGGCATCAAGCTTCACGAGCTTGGCACTCAATCCAATTTCTCCTAACAAAGGCATATTCATGCTTGTTAGAGACATGGCACGCCCTCCATGCTTTACATCGACGTCGAACGGCGCTGCATTGAAGTTGAAAACAATCCCTTTTGCATGATCAGATTCACAAGGATCTGGAATGTGTATCCCTTCTTTCACCTTGACGATTACCTGTCCAGTTTGGCTTGTCAAAAGCTCTGTCACTTGTGCTTTTTCCAAGTTCCAAGCTCGAGTAAGGAACTCCATAGAGAAACCCTTGAGGATGTTATTAGTCCCTGATAAGAAGCGGTAGGTGAATTGACCAGGACTGTAGGCTTTGGCAGATTCGCCCAAGAAGACGACGACGAATTCGGAGTCCCCATCATTGTACCACCATGAAACCTCACCGAAATTTAAAGCAACAGCATCTCCTTGGTTGAGCCTCACCACCTTTTCTTTGGGTCCCTCCTGAAACACTAGTCCAACCATCCCTTGACCTGTGTCACCAAAACCAAACCCACAAATTATACACCATTCCAACAAAGAGTAGAAAAACTAAAATTCGTTGTAGTTCTTGAAAATCTTTAATGTTTCTTTTGCGAAATTTCTGCAAAGAATTCACCCCGTTGGGAATTCATATACAAGATGTGACATCTTGTTCTCTAAAATCTCCAAATGCTAAAAAAATTTACCAGCATTTTTTAATTCTTTAAAATTAAAAAATTCCACCCTCTTAATTTGGTAGAATTTCTGAATGCTCAATTTCAAAGGAGAACTAAGAAATTCCACTATGTATTCCTCTCTGTCTAAGGAATTCCATGAACTTCATAAAAGAAATAAGTCCTAAGAAACTGGCCAGGGTCTCATCAGTTCCCAAGGGCCGCCGTTGGGTTATGTCTTGTGTTTTGGGTTAAATCAATCAGTCCATTTGGGTGAGCGCTTAAAAGGGAATGCATTCTATATACTGATTTAACATGTAACTGTATTCAGTATTCCCCTGCACCACAACAAAAGCAATATGGACTGAAACAGTCTCCACATGTCTTGCAACTGAAGCACAATACATGGAATACAACAAAAATGTAAAGTACCTTGTTCGACATAGCCGATCTTAGCTGCATCAGCATAGTGAGGAAGAGCCAGACCACGCGGTGCCAAAACAAGCTTGCCTGCACCAACTTTTGCCTCACTGAGGATGGGTACATCAGAACTCGACCAAATATAATAAGAGCCACCATCACTGCCGTAGTACTTCTGAGCCGTTTTGGGTGTTAGTTCTACATCCATGGCTTCTCTTGACTGTTTTTTGTTGCCTAACTTTGGAGAAAAGAGCACCCCATTAAAAAATAGTAACTATACAAGAGAGAGAGAGAGAGAGAGAGAGAGAGAGAGAGCGCCTTACCTGTGACTGGAAGTTTGTTTATGTGGCTAAGAGGACACAGATTTTTTAGTGTGAGAGAAGAAGATAAGGAAGGAAGAGGAACTGGAAATTAAAGCTTTTGAATGAAATGTAATCGATGAGAAAAACGTGAAGGAGGCTACGAGTTAAAAAAAAAAAGGCAAGAAAGAGTGCACTGGATATGGATGGAAATGGCTTGCACTGACTTGCTTTTAGATCTGACGGTCAGAGGTTGGATGCCTCTAAAAGGACTAGCCGAGTAGGAATAGAGCAGAATCTTCTTCTATTACCACGTTGCCCTGTGCTAGTGTGTCACGTCTCCCATTAGGCTTCGTCGGGCCTACTACTTCTTTTGCACATTGCAGAGCGAGTCAAAAACGATATTCAAGTGAAGGAAGGTAAGCTGGGACGAACTAACATCTTGGATGAACAGACGTACAGGCATGAGGATGTCTACTGGGTTGATGGTACAGTTCACATCGAAGAAGGTAAGCTTGACTATGCTTCTTGGCAGGTTTGACACCGTTACGGAGGCATAAAGTGGAGTGAGGTCCAAACAGGGGATCCACTTCCCATAAAGTCATAAGGCTGGAGTGCACGCAACAAGGGAAAGCGATTCTTCTCGCAAACCGACACGGGAAATCTTCTCGCAAACCGAGACGGGAGGAAAAAATCACGGGAAGGTTTTACGTGCGGAAACAAAACGGGGAGAGTTGAAAACACCAAACCAAACCCGCAACCTTCCGTTAGCTAGAAACTCATTAGATATGTTTCAGATTTTACGGCGGTGGATGGGGCTTTGGAAGTTGCTGCGGATCGTCAACAGCCTCGCCAAACACAATGAGGATAGAGTAATGCTACATGGACGTACTTTTGGCCTGAATTTTTGCCCGAATTGCATTGTAATGTCATATTTACCCTCAAATGGCCTTCACTCACTCACTCAAATGTCTTTTCACCTTTTTATTTTTGAAATTCGGGTCAGAATTCTGGCTGGGAGTTAGTCCAAGCAGCATTTTTCATGAGGATATTAAGCTCGAACTGCAGGGGGCTTAGGAATGCAATTCGGTCACTTCATCATTTGGTGAAATCTCAATGTCCCACGTCGTGTAGCTTAGGGTGAGTTTGACAACTCTACTAACGAAGTCAAATGTAGTAAAGTTGATTTTGAAGAAAGAATAAAATATAAGTAGGTTATAATGATATTTTGTTTTTTGTTATTTGTTATGGAATTTTTTTGACTTTTTGTACGAAAAAGTTGAGTTTTTATGTATTTTAGTGGATAAAGATAGTTTTTTTTTCTTTTTTCTTTATAAAGATGGAGGGAGTTTTGAATTAAAATGCTTTTGAAGTGACATCTTGTCTGAAAAATAGAGGCTTTATTTGGCTTTTACTTGACTAGTAAAGTGCCAAACTAGCCCAATGGAGATAAAATTGGGCGCTACTAGCATGGGAAGGTTGAGGATTGTTATAGGTTTCAACAATGTCTTTACGGTTCCTAGCACAGGAAGAAGTGGGGGAATAGCATTATGTTGGGAGGCAGGGATAAACTTGGAGACTCAAAATTATTCCTCCCACCATATTGATTCTTATGTACGGCATAAAGATGGTAGAGTTTGGCGTCTGATAGGGTTCTATGGAAGGCCTGAAGATCACAGCAGGTGGGTATCTTGGGCATTGCTTGATCACGTAAATGGGTTGGCGCAACATCCGTGGGTTTGTTGTGTGGACTTTAACGAAATTATGTTCCAAGAAGAGAAGAGGGGAAGCCCATAAAAGATATTTGAAGCGGATGTGGGAATTTAGAGAGGTGTTATGCCGGTGCAATTTAGTTGATATAGGCTACCGTGGGTATGATTTCACATGGGATAATAATAGGATTGGAACGACAAATGTTCAAGAGCAGCTTCATAGAGCCCTTTCCTCCCCCATGTGGTCTAATTGGTTTCCAAATAGTAGAGTCACTCATCTCTTGTCTCCTACATTTGATCACCTCCCAATTCTCATCGAGGTGGGTTAGCAAATAACGACTCAAGGGAGAAAGAAAAGGTAGCACCGTTTTAAGGAATAATGGTTAACGGGCCCCAAAGTGTGAGTATGTGGTTAGGAGTCTATGGGATCAAGCTATCGCTCAAGGGAGTCCGATGTACCGCTTGACTGAAAAACTCAAGCTTTGTCGGATGGGTTTGGTGCACTGGAGCAAGCAAAAGTTTGGTGGAGTGCATGGACAGGTCAAAGCTCGGCTGGATACCATTGAAGCTCTTACGTATGACAATTGAGATGGGCAACACCGGGATCATATCAAAGCCCTAAGAGGAGAGATTAACTCGCTGCTCCTGGCAGATGAGCTACACTAGCGACAAAGATCAAGAGCAATATGGGTAAGGGTGGGTGATAATAACACATAGTACTTTCATTAGAGTGCTTCACAAAGGAAGAAAAATATTGAGCTTGCTGGTCTTTAAATCCTCATGGCCAATGGTGTACGGAATCGAAACAGCTGAATGAGATCGCCTCCAATTATTTTCAAGAACTATTCACTAGCAGTGAACCCCACCGCATAGACGAGATCGTGGAAGCTGTTGAAGGGGTGGTGTCCCCTGATATGAATAGGAAGCTCCTCGTGCCATACACAGTTGTCGAAGTCAAACAAGCGGTCTTTCAAATGCACTCGTCAAAAGCGCCAGGCCCGGATGGTATGTCTTGCATTTTCTTTAAAAAATTCTAGCATTTGTAGGTAGAGATGTTGTTCACGCTGTATTATCAGTTCTTAGCTCGGGTCACATGTTGAGAAAAGTGAATTTCACCCACATAGCACTTATTCCAAAGATTAAGAACCCAAGAAAAATGTTAGACTATATACCTATTAGCCTATGCAATGTCCTATACAAGATTGTTTCAAAGTGTGTAGCTAACACACTAAAGACCATTCTCACATTGGTAATCTCTGATGTTCAAAGCGCATTTGTACCTGGGAGACTCATAACTAACAACATCATTGTTGCATATGAGGTTCTGAATCACTTGAAAGCTAGAAAAAACGGGCGGAAATGCTCTATGGTTATCAAACTTAACATGAGCAAAGCCTAGATAGGGTGGAATGGGGATTTTTGGAACGGATTATGCTGAAATTGGGATTTGAAGCTAGATGGATCAATCTTGTGATGGCACGTGTTAAAATCCCATCTTATGCTGTCCTCATCAATGGGGAGCAGCAGGGCTACATTTCACCTTTTAGAGGCATCAGACAAGGGGACCCCTTGTCCTCTTACCTTTTTCTTCTTTGTGCAGAGGGCTTCTCAGCCCTTCTCAGAAGAGTAGAGAGAGATGGAAGACTGAGTGGCATTTCCATTAGTAGAGGGGGCCCAAGGCTTTCCCATTTGTTATTTGCAGATGATAGCTTGCTATTCTGTCAAACAAATCCAGAAGAGTGTAGGCATTTGCTGGAGGTGCTAGCTTTATTTGAACATTCCTCAGGCCAAAAAATTAATTTGGAAAAAACAACTATCTTCTTTAGCAAAAATACAAGGGTAGATACCCGAGTGGAAATTCAAGGGATTTGGGGTGCTCAGGTAGTACTACAATATGAAAGATATTTGGGGATGCCAGCAATGGTGGGGAGGTCCAAAGAATGTACTTTCTTGGGGCTCAAAGATCAAATAGCCAAAAAGCTTCAAGGTTGGAATGAGAAATTTTTGTCTAAGGCGAGATAAGAGGTCTTGATTAAAGCAGTTGCCCAATCCATTCCCATGTTCACAATGAGCTGCTTCAAACTACCAAAGAGTTTTTATGATGCAGTAAATGCCATGATTGCCAAGTTATGGTGGGGCAGGTCTAGCAGTGGTAGGAAAACCCATTTGAAGAAATGGCAAAAGCTTTGTACACTGAAGGAAGAAGGGGGAATTGGGTTCATAGACTTTCATGCTTTCAACCTAGCTCTTTTAGGTAAGTAAGGGTGGAGAGTCACTCAAAACATGCATTCATTAGTTTATCGTGTTTGCAAAGCCAGATATTTCCCGAAGTGTTCTTTTATGGAATCCAAGATTGGTACAAATCCATCTCTCATTTAGTGTAGCATGCTCACGGCTCGGGACGCATTACATAAATGTATGATATGGAAAATTAGAGAAGGAAGAACCATTAAAATATGGGAAGACAAGTGACTACAGTGCATTCCAGGCCGAAAACCAAATGGGCTTGTTGTGAAGTTTGTGAGAGAATTAATTGATAAGGATTGGAGCTGGTGGAATGAGTCTATCATTAATGGAGCTTTTGATGCCGAGACAGCTTGGGTAATAAAGCAAATGGTATTGGGAAATCTTAATAGCCCAAATCGCGTAAGATGGAATGAAACCTCCACGGAAAAATACTCAATTAGCTCGGCTTATGTGCTGGAACTTAGAAGACAAAAGGCAAAAGAGGAGGGGCAAGCCTTAGATGCAAAGGAGTCAAAAGGAATGTGGAGAAGAATTTGGAAACTAAAAATTCCAGGTAAAGTTCATAATTTCCTCTGGTGGGCTTGTAATGAAGCCTTACCAACTAGACAGAATCTTCAGAGAAGGAAAATACTTGAGGATCCTCGATGCCATATATGTGAAGGTGAAGTGGAAACTACGGCCCATATTCTATGGGACTGTCCATTGGCAAGTAGTGTATGGTCTTTATCTCGTGCCAAGCTGTAGAAACGTCACGTCTCCATGGAAGAGTCTCACCTGGTAACAAAGTCTCTAGTGGAGGTGCTATCCAGAGAAGAGCAAGAGGAATGTGCGGTGTTATTTTGGTCTGTCTGGAATGCCCGTAACAGTTTTATTCATGATGGTAGTCACGCCTCCGAACCGAGGCCCTGATAATCAAGCCCTTAATACGGGGGTCGCGGAGCGATGGGCCAGAAAATTCCGTCTGCACGCGCTAAATATTTTCCCACAGGATTCCGCAATGAGGATTTCAGACGATCCATCACAACCTGTTAACCAATTTCATAACTAATAGCAATATGCGGAAGCATGTAGCAAAATAAAAATTTAGTGAAACACAAGATCATTATACAAGTTTGCATAAAAAAGAGAAATATATTCATAGCATAACCCAAAATTAAGGTTAGAGTTGTGAGGATAACAGAGAAGTGTATTAATTTATACAACCCAAAAAGGCCAACAGAGATCATAAACAAAGTTCTTAGAATAAAGGAAAGCCATTCCCCAAAATATATTATCGTAACTCCAGACCCAACATGAAGTCTACATGACATCATTTGGCTGCCACTCGCGCTCCATCGGAGGTTCTATTGCCTCGAACGCGCGCTCCGCCTCAACACCTGCGAGCTCGACATCTGACACCAAACAGGAAAATATCAGACATGACGGTTTGGCGGGTGAATAAAACAGATAAGATATACAAGTTTTACCAATATTATATTGGAAATCATATAAGTACATTTAAAAAAAAACAAATATAAAGATGAGTTAAAATAACAATTTCTGTACATAAAGGAAAGTCATATTTAAAACATTTTAAACTGACTGATAACAAATAAAAAATATTGACAATCCACATTTCGCTATATTCTCCTAATACCGAAGTAATAAGAGCACACAGACAAATAACCATTGCCATAAAAATGGTTGGACAAATAACCGTTGCCATACAAGATGGTCGGAACAGATAACATTTGCCATAGAAGATGGCCGGAATAGACAGAAACCATTGCCATGGCCGGAGCAAACAGACAGAGGTCCAAACTGCAGTTGGCAAATATTTTAGGATCCTAAGCTGGATGATCAGTCCGACAAAGTGACCTAAACTCAGTGGTGCCGATTCAAATCCAAAACGATGTAGTTCAAATTACTAAACACAATTCAGAAGGAAAAAAGGACTACTCAATATCAAAACAATCGGACAAATCTCAAAACAAATTAGAGGAGTAGCCTTTTCGATGTTTTCCGAATGTGGCAAACGACTCCATTCATTTCAAAACAATTTATGAGAAAACATAGAATTTGTCTAAATTGGAATGAGATGATTAATAGTGTTTGATGGCTTACCGGGGGCCGTCTCGATACAAACTTATTGTCCCCATGTCGGTTTATAAGTGAAGAGGTTGATGTCTCTGAAGGTCTCCGACAATTGAGGGCATAAGGTCTTTCCACTTCGCTATTTATTTTTCATCATACCATGTGTTTCGGACTTCAATTCTCACTCCCCAATCATTCCAGGTCATTAGGGAATTTTCCTACTCGAACTGGACCTAAAAATTGCACAACAGGCCTCAATTTTGCACAAAATACCTAGCTGGGCTAGAACTCAGGCTCGCTCGAGCGGGCCCAGCTCGCTCGAGCAGGTTGTCACAGAATCCAGGCCCCCTAGAGCGAGCCCAGGCCCGCTAAAGTGGGGCTGGGTTCTGCCTGCCCGTTTACATAGCATGCAAGAGGAGAGAAGGTGTGAAGAAGAAGAGAAATCTTTTTTGGGTTCAACTGCTGCAGAAAATGGAATGGGGAAGAAGAACAAAACGTTGGGTTCTCAATGTTTAAATGGGTTTGAGTCAACTTGTGGGCCCCATTTGGCCATAAACTTCAAGATTTTAAAACTCTTGTTTGTGGGCCCCGAATGAAGTCGACGAAGAAGAGAAAAAAGATCGTTGAAAAATCTATTTTTCAAAAAGTATATTTTCCTCGTGATTTTAAAATCTCAAAATTTATGCACAGATTTGGGTGTCAAAAGACTGTTTTGCCCCTTTTATCGAAAAATGCAATTTCTGGGGTTCAAACTTAAACGAAGCAAATATGAAAGTTATTGGGATCAAATTAGAAAATCTAAAAATATTGAAATCAATATTTTTAAAAATCAAAGATCAAATTCCCACACTAACACGCGTCACACGGGTCACTCCAGGCCCGGTCAAACCAGACTCAACGCGCTCAGAATTTCCCAAAGTTATTCAAAATTCTAATCTAACTAGAAATTCAATCTAATCTTCCTCTAATCCCACTTAGAAACTACTTACGATTAAAATAATAATTAAAAATACTAAACCTGGGTTGGAGCCTGACAATGGTGCCCAGGTCTGCCCCCCTGTCATCTTTGATAAAGGCATGAGCCTCCTTCATGAGTTCCATCAACTTCAAGTGTCAAATTTATCTCTCTATGGAGTCATCTTTTGAATATGCGAGGGCTGTTAATTTGTGTTTGTATACACACACGTGTTGCTATGCTATATTTGTAGCACTT
Organism: Persea americana; assembly: GCA_029852735.1. Lineage (NCBI taxonomy): Eukaryota > Viridiplantae > Streptophyta > Magnoliopsida > Laurales > Lauraceae > Persea > Persea americana. The sequence continues at coordinate 51,243,536 of CM056819.1, forward strand.
TTGGACCCCCTACTAGGGGTCTCCCCCTCTTTGTGAGCTATCCTAAATGGCGAGTCAGTGCTCCAGAGGTGTTATTTTGTATACTTTATGTTTTGTTCCCAGTTAATAAAATTCATCTCTATCTTTATTATAAAAAAAACGATGTCCCATACTCCCATGTCCCAACCAATTCATCTACAGATCTTGAGACTTACCTGTTTGGTTTTTTTTTTTTATACCGAATTTCATGGTATTTCTATTTGGAGTGTACTGAAATTCCACCTAAAAGAAAAGGGGCTGAAATTCCTAAATTTTTAAAATCATTTGAAAATTTCAAGTGGTTAGAATTTTAAAATACTCGTGAAGAAAGATGTCATTAGCAAATATCAAGGGACAAGATGTCACACCATGTCAAAATATCTCCGACATAATAGATTCCTGTAAAAAATTCTAATAAAGAAATAGGCCCTAAGAAAAATGAGAAAGACCATTTGCTTATCTTGTGAGTGGATCAAAATTGTTGATCAGTGCCATTTTTAAGTAGTTGTTTGGGAAAGGACTTTGTGCTTCGCGAGATACATTTTTTGAGTAGAGAAGAATTCCCTTTTGTTTGAAAAATTAATTCATTTTTACCTTTTTGTATGAAAAACATGTCGCACAAGACAACCAAATAATGGGCTGCAAAACTAATCCACACAACTTTTCTCCCTATAGCAATTTTTCTCATTGTACATATGTATCCTAAGACTCCTTTGTGCAACGACAGTTCTCTCTATGCAAACTTCTATTTCAATGAGAGAAAGAGAGATGAATCATGTATTCGTATCCCTCATACAAAAAATCTCAATACTCTTATCGACGTAAATCGATTTGATTTTTTTTCTTTTTGTTAAGAAAATCATATCACACCAAACCATCAAACAATGGGTTGCAACTTGCATAAAAGATTATAAGCTAGTTTCCCTCTTTATTAAAATAAGTAAATTAGGATTTTAAACCAAGACAGAATTCCCACTTCAATCCCAATAATAGGCCACATAACATGTTCTTACTTGTTAGGTACTACATAAGGACGATTTTCTCTTGTGCTTTGCAGCCTGTTTCAATCGGTATCATGTGAGTGAATCTGAATTGTTGGTTAGTACCATTTTTAAGGATTTTGTTAAGAAACAAGAATGACCAAACCAAAAACATTTATCAACATAACATAGTCCATGTCCATCACATTTCTCTTGTCATCAAATTCATTGAGATCTTATCGTGTTATGTCAGTGATGTGTCAGCCAACATATCCTTGATAGAAAATCTCTCCAAATTTGTAACGATGAACGGGTCTAAAAATGTAAATACAACACAACTCAATAAACAATTTACACAACTCCTATTATTTTTAGGAACTTGTAAGTGCCAAAATTGACACGAATTTGTTAAGATGGATGTAGAACTTCTTGGGAAAGACCGAACGCCTGAGACCTGAAAGGGAAGGAGAGAAACAGAGGTCAAAGGCCATGGTTGCTATCAGCCGAAGGCACTCCGATGCCTAAGTTAGTTCTGCTACTAGACAAAGGATGAGTAGAGAGGAGAAAGGCAGGATTGGGTGTGTGTATGCATATGCGGGTGCGTCAGTGAATGTACGCGTACCTTGCTGGGACTTGCCCTTTGCATATATGTAGGCAGAAGTCCCATTGACTTTCTTTGAGAGGAGGTAGGTGGTGGTGAAGTCCTATCAGACCTTACCTTGACACCTTGGTGGTAAGTAGAGGGAGAGTCCCATCGGACGGCTCCCCATTCCTTGACCGGACCACCTGATAAGGACATCTCATTTTTGTTATCAGTCGCCCACTCTATCTGATAGCACGTCCTATAACATGTTCGTACCTTTCATAGGAGCATGGTTATACTTGACTGACACTCAGTACTCGTACCGAGATCAGAAGTAGCCATGAGAGGGATGCGTCCTGGCACCGTTGTCGAAATGCACGTATAGCTGGCACTGCTGCCGAGCTGAGTATAATCGATAGTGCTACCGAGCTGACACTATTGCCGAGTTGCACATAACTGGCACTGTTACCGAGCTTATACTATTGCCGAGCTGGATATAATCGAGACCAAGATTAACCCAGCCGATACTCTTACCGAAGTTAGCATAATCTCGGTACTGCGGGAATGCCCCAACACGATTGCCCCCTAGCGTCTGATCTCTTAGAGTTCTCCAACTCTTTGAGGTCGGAAGCTAAGTATTATTGCCGAACTTGTACTGTTATCGAGCTACATATAACCGGCACTGCTGCCTCGCTGGTACTGTTAACGAAGCACGGAAGCTAAACATTCTGATGGAGGAGTCTTCCGAGTATTGAGTTTAGAGCCCATGCTCTTTTTTTTATCTCGGTGCTAGTTGCTGACGTTTGATCCTTATCACGATGTCGTTTTGCTTGCCCAAGATAATTAATGGCCTGCCTGAATAGCTGCAGAAGATGTACTGGTGGCACCACGTGTCACCTTTTGATTGGCTGTCCAATTGCTTCGAGGAGACGTGTGGAGTACTCAAGGTGACGCCCCGCATGTGCGTCCTCGAAATTTGAAATGGCGTCCCTTTTTCATTATATATATAGAGGGGTGCTACTTCCCTGTTCTTCACTTCTGCATTCATTTGAAGAAGAGAGGGTTTGCTGGAGCGAGGAAATCCGTCGAGGTAGAGTTTTTGCAAATCCGAGCTCGCCGTCCTTTGAGTCCAGTCTGTCTCGTAAGTCTTTCTCCTTTTTCGTCTTCCTCGTTTCTGCTTCTAGGGTTTCCTTTTTTCTGGGGTTTCCTACCTCTTTCTTTTCCCTTCTCCCAGTTTCTTCAAACTTAGGAATGGGGATTTATAGGCACTGGTTAGAAACCCCTTTGGCCATAGCTGAGTTCAGGGTCAAATACGAAATCTCTGACGACGTCCAGGTCAGATAAAATGACACCACTGCCACTGTCAGCTGATGCCTAATGGCTTCAAAATCATAATGGGTGTCGTCGAGATGAATAGGATTCTAGGCATTAACCTCAGCATCCATGACATCGAGGATGTCTATGACCTGTGCAAATCCGGTGGGTGTGACAACACCTACTACCTTTGGGTGAAGGCAAACCGGTAGTGCTTCGTCAATGAGTTAGAAGACTCCAACAGATATGCCGGGGACACCGCTTGTTTGTCTTGGGCAACTGGGAGTTCGGTGCGTCAGAGGTGAGGAGACTTGACAGGGTTCCCCGCGGTTTCGGGACCCCTCCAAGTAAACACCGAATCCCTTAGCTTTCTTCTATCTTTCTTCTTTTATTTCTGCCGAACTGACGTTTTCTGTTTGTTGCGCAAAAGCCCGCCAGAGAAGACAAGAGGCAAACCGGCTCGGCTGGTTGAGAAACGACGCTTGGTTTCGGACTCTATACAATTACCGAGATCACAGCTACCGAGCTGCCTAGGCGCTCCTCAACTACGAGCCGAGTAAGGGCAGGACCTGTAAGGGCCCTGACCGTCATCGAACAACCAATCGCCTCTGGTGCCTCCACCTCCTGGTCCGAGCCTACCGAAACCAGCATAGCTGTTGCGGAGGCTGAGACTTTCTCGTGGTCAGGAAGATAAGTCACCGATTCTTCTAGCTCGGAGGGAGAAGAAGAGATGCAAAGACGTTGTCGCCCCGTAGTACTTATGGACCTTGAGGCTCAAGTATTTGAAGGCTGAGCTCCTCGTGCCCCCTTGTCTGCGAGTGCTACTCCTGGGTCGACGTCTACTGACGCTACTGATGCGTCCACCCCTGTCCCAACTTCTCCTCTAAGTACTGGGGTTCGGCAGCGAAATGCAGAAACTTGAAGGGAGGAGGGCCCGCAAAAAAAGGCCTAGGGTCGGGGCCTCATCCCGCCCCTTGGGCCCGTCGTCATCAAGTGTGGCAGCCACACCTCAACCCACCAGGCCGGCTCCCTGGAGGCCCGACCTAGAAGTCGAGTCCGGAAGGCCACTAACGGTGGAAGACAGCGTGGCCAATGATGCCTACGTCGTTGCCGTGCTAAGGCGAGCCTGAGCCCTGCCTCGGGATATGGAGAGGCTAAGGAGACTGGATGATGTTATGCTAGTTGTTTTGGCAATGCAGTCGGGTATCTCGGTGAGTCTTCCAAAAATTCTAACAAGTGTTTGATTTCGGTTGCTACTCTCTAACACTTTTTCTTGTTGCAGGTAGTACAAAAGTGTCAAGTTGGCATCGAAAGACTTCAGGATGTCCACACCAAGGTCACTGGGCTGGTGGTGGAGAAGAAAGACCTCCAAGCAGCCTTGGATGACAGGGATCAGAAGCTGAAGGAGGAGGTGGACAAGAACGCTGGCCTCGTTGCCGAACTTGAGAAGGCGACGGCCAAGATTAGCAGTCTCAAGGCCGAGACCGGGGCTCAAGAGCGGTGAACAACTTAGCTCGAAGCAACTCTGGAGAAACAGCGAACCGAACAAGAATCCACTCCGGAGAAGCAAAAGGCCGAGCTTGAAGAAAAATTCTAGGACGAGGCTGACACTGCTTTTCAGGAAAGGGTGAAGGAGGCGACGACGTCATATCAGGCGCAGGTCCACAAAATAAGTCAGAAAGTTTGGGAGCTAGGGTGGATGGCCGCCTTGAAGGAGGCAGGAGTCTCTGAAGACCACCCTGCATATAAAAATCCGCCCAAGTTCCCAAGCCCGGATTCTGGATCGTCCTCTGCCCCGGTCCGTCCTCCGAAGCCGATGCTATGCAGACCGAGACCGATGCCAACGCCGACACCGGAGCCGTTACTTAAAATTTTTGTATTTTCTTTTGATGTAATGCTCAAATTTTGTACAATCCCCTTTACATCAATAAAATTGCACTTCTTCAATGCTTGCCTCAAACATTTTTTTTTTGCGCTTGATCTCGGTTCTCTAACCGAGCTTTTTACATGTTTATGATGTCAATTTTTGCTTAGTGATTGAGTTGGGTTCAATAACCGGACATATTTCCGAACACCGAGGTAGACACCAAGTTCTCTAACTTGGTGCGCCTTAACCATTTAAGGCTCTTCTTCATTTCCCTAATACTCCGTAGAAGTTAGGTAGGTAATTGCCGAGTTCAACAACTTGGCGAGAAAGGATGCAAGATTCACCTCAGTCATAAAATGCTTGGTTCCACTACTAACATATTTCCAAACGCCGAGGGAGACACAGAGTTTTCTAACTTGGTGCGCCTTAACCATTTAAGGCTTCTCTTCATGTCCCTAATGCTCCGTAGCAATTAGGTAGGTAGTTGCTGAGTTGAACAACCTGGTGAGAACATCGGCATGAGAATTTGAATTTCTGCCGATCTGCTTGACTTCAACTTTCTCGAACTGAGGAAGGAGCTGTTTTGCATAGGCTGCCATCCTTTTGTTGCGAGGTCGGCAGTATCCGTTGTGCTAGCTCGTCACCAGCTGGGAATCACTGAAGGCCACCAACTACGTGCCCTCAGGATTTTAGTGCAATTAAGCCCTGTAATCAGTGCTCATACTCAGCTTCATTATTGGATGCCTTGAAGCCAAGTGTTAAGGATCGTTCGATGACAAGGCCCTCTAGAGATCAGAGAACTATGCCAGCGCCAGCCCCTTTTGGAGGTTGAGGATCCGTCGATGAAGACCTTCCACGCTGAATCGAGGAACTGCTTCCAAGATTGCTCTTGCCTTGTTTCAGTAACCCATTTCTGATCTTTATCGTTCCCCAGTTCGATATCGAGCTGTCTCGGTGCCAAACTAGGAGAGACAAATTGCACAAGGAAGCCTGCCTTTTTGGTCTCGGCATCATGAAGGGTCTTGCTCGTGTAGTAAGCCCCGCAGCCATTGTAGTGAGCCACTGAACCTGCCTCGCCGCGGTTGGAATCTGTATTCCTTGAATTGCCGAGATCTGGTCTGGAATTTCTTGAGGATGTCAAACGTTTGCGTTGGGTATGCCAAGTGGTCGTGTGACCTTTTAGGCTGGACAACCATGTCGTTAACGTAGACTTCTATTGGCTTGCCGAGCTCGGCTTATAGCATCTCGGTTACCAGCTTCTGGTAGGTCGCTCCGCGAGGTGGGAATCGAGAACATCGCCGAGCTTGTCGAAGCCTTGTCTCAGTCCACCTCCTTATTTCGAGATGATCGCTTGTCTCTCTTGGAGGGTCTGTCTTCCTGCCAGAGGTCAAAGCTTTTCCGAGCTTGGGCCATCAGTGCTTTCACTATGACCACGGGGAACCGCACAAAGTCCTTCCGAAGCTCATTGCCTGGCAGTAGAGCCTGTTTGAAGGACTTGATGACCACTCTATCAGTGGTGTCTTCGATCTGGCTGTAAATCGTCCAGAATCTCTTGGCGAACTGGGTGATGTTTTCGGTCCGCCTATTCTGATCATCATTAGGTCATCGTCTGTCTTAGGGATGACCCTATAAGCTTGGAATTTTTCCACGAAGGAATTCCGGAGCTGCCGCCAGCCCGAAATTGACCCCTCTGGAAGTGCCCAGAACCACCTTAGGGGGAGGTTTCCTAAACTCGAAGAGAAAACTTTGTAGTTCAGGTGGCCTATGTCACCCCACATCGACATTCTCTGAGTGAAGTGTCGGAGATGTGCTGCAGGATCCGAGGTTTCATCATAAATGACAAACCTCGGGACACTAAACTCTTCAGGAAGAGAGAAGTTTCTTATCTCCTGGAAGAAGGGGGAAGTGTCGAGATAGATCCTCTGTGTCGTAGGCGCTTAACCGATCTCGGGTGAAGCCGACTATCTCCATATTCTGCCTGATCGTTTGCTTGATTTGTCGGTCAAGTCGTTCTCTCAGGTCGTCGCTATCCTCCGGTTTTTGGCGCGGCCGCTTTGAGTCTTCGTTTAAGTGACGGCTGCTTGAGCCTTCTTCGTAAGCTCGGTCGTGCCTCTTATTGTTCAGGACTTGCCTCAAATCCTGTTCAGCCGAAGGAGTTCGGCTGCATCTAGGAGGTGGAACCGGAGCCTTATTCTTCTCCTGGAGCTGCTGCTGGAGTTGACGAATTTGCTCACTCTGCTATTGGATAATAAGGTTTTGGACCCTGATATCTGCGAGGAGTGAGTCATCATCATCGTCGGCATCGATCCGGTGATGGGATTGTGACTTGGTCGGCATTAGTGTATCATCTCGTTAGGCATGTTTCGATAGAGGAATACTCTGCTGGTGACGCTCCAGTGGAGGAATATCCTGTCAGGAAGGTGCCGTTAGGGAGTTATCTTGTCGGGGAGGTGTTGTCACCCCCTTTGACGATAAGCCCGACTGAGTCACAGGCCCTTCCGTGCTTGTTGTACCAGATCTTCCTCTGGATCTCCTCTGGCGAGGGACCGGGAGCAATTGCTTTTAGCAACACTGGTGGTAGCGACGGGCCCTTTGACGATCCTTCGCCATTTCTAGTCTTCAGAGGTATGGTGTTTGTGAGTTTTGTTCAGTCGTTCCCACAGACGGCGCCAAACTGTAAGTGCCAAAATCGACACAAACTTGTTAAGATGGATGTAGAACTTCTTGGGAAAGACCGAACGCCTGAGACCTGAAAGGGAAGGAGAGAAACAGAGGTCAAAGGCCATGGTTGCTGTCAGCCGAAGGCACTCCGATGCCTAAGTTAGTTCTGCTACTAGACAAAGGATGAGTAGAGAGGAGAAAGGCAGGATTGGGTGTGTGTATGCATATGCGGGTGCGTCAGTGAATGTACGCGTACCTTGCTGAGACTTGCCCTTTGCATATATGTAGGTAGAAGTCCCATTGACTTTCTCTGAGAGGAGGTAAGTGGTGGTGAAGTCCTATTGGACCTTACCCTGACACCTTGGTGATAAGTAGAGGGAGAGTCCCATCGGATGGCTCCCCATTCCTTGACGTGACCGCCTGATAAGGACATCTCCTTTTTGCTATCAATCGCCCACCCTATCTGACAGCACGTCCTATAACGTGTCCGTACCTTTCATAGGAGTATGGTTATACTTGACTGACACCTAGTACTCGTACCGAAATCAGAAGTAGCCATGAGAGGGATGCGTCCTGGCACATTTGCCGAAATGCACGTATAGCTGGCACTGCTGCCGGGCTGAGTATAATCGGTACTGTTGCTGGGCTGAGTATAATCGGTAGTGCTACCGAGCTGACACTATTTCCGAGCTGCACATAACTGGCACTGTTGCCGAGTTAGATATAACCGAGACCAAGATTAACCCAGCCGGTACTCTTACCGAAGCTGGCATAATCTCGGTACTGCGGGAATGCCCCCACATAGAACTTGTTCGTGAGAGGATTTTGTGCTTCGTAGGATATATTTTTAGAGGGGAGAACATACCAGCTCTTATAGGAAATAGGATTTCATTTTATTTGAAAAATAGGTTCATCTTTCCCTTTTTTATATGAAAAACATGTTGTACAAGACAACCAAACAATGGGCTGCATAAATAATCCACATGACTTTCCTCTCTATAGCAGATTTTTTTTTTCATTGTACATACACACTCTCATGCTCCTTCGTGCAACGAGATGATTTCTCTTTTTACAAAATTTTATTTCTATGAGAGAGAGAGAGAGAGAGAGAGAGAGAGAGAGAGAGAGCAATTATGCATACGCATATCGCATACAAGAAATTTTGGTACTTTTATCAACGTAAGTGAATTCAATTTTTTTTTTTTTTTTGTAAGAAAATTATATCACACCAAACCATCAAACAATGGATTGCACAACTGGAGTATTTTTAAGAAAACTCTTGGGTCCTGTTTGGGTAATTCACTTATAAAGTGAATAAAAGTGATAGGAAAAGCAGAAGGGTCATATAAAAAAGTACTAAATTTTAAAGATTATCTCTCATTAAAAAAAATTAAAAAGCTATTTTCTCATTTCAATAAACGACAAAAAACCATCTTCATTTTTATATAAAAAAAAAGTAAAAAAGATACCCTTCCCTGCCACAAAATAATAAAAAGTCAAGTAGGTGAATTACCCAAACTTCGTTCAGAATAAGAAGTAAATTTATGGGATTTATGGCCCTCATCACTTTAAAAGTAAATTACCCAACCAGGATTTAACAATCACAATCACTTATAATGTACCAGTATGAGATAATAAGGTAAATGGGGCCGGGATTTGCGGCCTATTTGACCAATGACCCATCGTTTCATTCTCCCCTCCCCCTCTCCCTCTCCCTCTCCCTCTCCGAGTCCTGTTTACTCTAATCATTCACCCTCCGAGTCCTGTTTATTGCTCTAATCAATCATAGAGTCCTGTTTATTACTCTAATCATTCACCCTCCGAGTCCTGTTTATTGCTCTAATCAATCATAGAGTCCTGTTTATTACTCTAATCAATCATTCTCAAGTAGTTATGTGAGTGGGGCTCACTTTGAATTTTAGAACCTCCAGTTCCCCTATTTGTGTCCTTTGTCATACTTTTGGTTAATTTTAATTTATTTGTAGCGTGCAACATGCATGTACTTGCATATATTGAATTCAAAAGGTCCTTAACCAACAATGGAGAAATGCATGTGCTTGGCATATATAATATATTAAATTCAAAAGGTCCTTAACCAACAGTGGTGACAACAGGGGGTTCAATTGGTTGGCAACTTAGGACTACCCATAGATTGATTTTTGGGTATACCTCTTTCCATATAGGTTTCACTCCCACCGGTAGGGCAGGAGATTGGGGTTGGGGATTGATTCTTCATTATTCATTTTTTACACTTGTGTGGGCTTTCATTTTTACTGTGTAGGCTTTCTCTTTTGGGGCAGGATTAGAGGAGGGCTCGGCGCCCCCCCCCCCTCCCCGCACAAAATTTTCATAAAACTCCTTATATTTAGAAAAAGTTTTATGCATGTTTTACATTTGGCCCCTCTAAGAATTTCTTAATTACATTATCCCCTCAAGGAAGATTTCTTCGTTTTGCTCTTGTCCACTTCCCACTTGTGTGGGCTCTCTTGGAACCCAGCCCTCGAGGCTAGGGTAAAAAAAAAACCCAATAATTGAATAGATCATTGATCCTCCATTCAAAGGAGAAATGTCTTACCAATGAGAAAACTTGCTTTTAAAATAAGAAAGGAAATGAAGTGAAACCACTTATTTTGCATATCTATTACAATTTAATAGAAGGCATGAAAATCAGAAAAATAAAGAGAGTTAAATAATGTCTTTTAAATCTAATAGGGGGAATGACTTTGATTACACTAAAATTTTCATTTTAGTACAATAAAGTACAATGATGATTTGAGTGGACTGAATTTCAAAAATCACTGTTAGTGATTAATTTACAGCAATGGATTAAGAGAATTCACTTGGTCCTGCCCATGAGTTCTCCGAGCTAGTGTGTTTTCATGTTGACAAGGCTTATTGAGGACAAGTAGCATATATAATTACCCTCCGTTTATATAAATATCCTAATTGCAGATGTTTGTTGTTCATTTATTTATCAATCACTTATGTTGTTGAGTGGTCATTACATGAATCATTAGCATACAAGCAAAAGTTCTATCACATGGATTCATATGTATTATTGCCCTGTGAAAGTGGTGCCCAAACAATACCTTCGCTAAAGATGTGCCTATGCACATTAATTAAGTTTATTTTAACGGATTTAGGTGGTTAATTAAGAGGTCAATCTGTGTCCCATTTTATTTGCAGGACAAAAAAAGAGTAACCAGCAACCAATTGCTATAAAGCTTTGTTTAATGCGGTTGGTTGAGTGGTTAAGACCACGGTTCCTCTCTTTTTCCGAGTTAGAGGTCTCTGTATGGAACCCCGGTTCTCCCTCTTCAAGAATAGAAGGTTGAGTCCACTAATGCTATTACCTAGGGGGGGGGGGGGGGGGGGGCACGGAGACTTTACCCAGCTTCTCTCTGGACTTAGAGGAATTACTCTAACACAAAGGGTTAGAAACCCTCCGTTGGTACAAAAATAAAAAAATTAAAAAAGTGATAGGATAGGTTTCCGCATGCCAAATTGATTTTTGCCCCTCCCGCGCTATCCTCCATCTCGATTTGCATGTGCTTGTGGGCATGAGTGTGCAAATGTGATGAAGTACAATGTCGCCCACATGGACCTTTTCTTTTTGGAAGAGGATCCCCTGTTTGGTCCAAACAGGGAAACCCTGTTTGGATGGACCAAACAGGGGAACCCAGTTTGGACCAACCGGGGGGTGCCACATGGGGGGAAACGGTCCAATCACACCCATCCCATCTACCCCTTAAAAAAAAAAAAATTTCCCCCCCATGTGGCACTCCCTGGTTGGTCCAAACAGGGTTTCCTTGTTTGGACCAAACAGGGGATCCTCTTCCTTTCTTTTTGGGTAGATCACCCACATGGACTTGGATCCCCACAAGGACTGTGGAGTGTGGACCCCACCCCAAAACAAGAACAAAAACCAAAAACCTTAAAAAAAATATTGTTAGGTTTCACTTTATTGGTATTTGGTCCTTGTTTCTAAGAAATTCTGTCCTTTTCATCATTTTGCATTTGTGTCCTTATGTTTCGGATAAGGTTTAGTGGATGCCTCTGGTTTGGAAGGGTCACCCAAATTAAATATTTTGAGCCTCTGTGTGTAGCAGTATTGTTTTTATTTCTTTAGATCCTACTTTTGAAACTGGAAGCTAAAATAAAACAACTGGAAAAAAAATATAATAAATACTAAAAATATAAATAAAACAATTAAAAGAGAGGGTGATGATAAGTAAAATAATCAGATATAAACACACAAAAAGAGCCATCCTGCAGGTCAATAGCATGGTGGTGGAGACATCAGCTTTCCAAAGGGGAAGAAGGAGTTTGATTTCTCACCATGGAAACCTGCCAAGAAAGAAGGAGAAAGAGCAAGATTCCATCCTGAATAACGTTGCATGTGATCAGAAAAGGTTGGCAAAATCAAAATGAGCTTGTTCTAGGATGATTTGTACATGAACCGCGTGAATTGATTTTGCTCTCTTTCAATTAAGAGTCAGGGACATGGTGCACACATGTTTAAAATGCATAACATATTTTTTTTATTTAATTTCTTGATTATTTGTTTAAAATGTTCGGCATGTTTTGAGTGGATTAGATGTTAAGATGTGGTCCCAATGTTACTCTTTAAAAATCATATGGTACCTACCTCTATGAATTGCAACATGGGGGCCATGTTTATAGGAATTAAAAGGTGTGCCACCTTTCTATGAATGATAATATGAGTCCCACCATTAAAAAATATTACATGAATTGACCTTTAGAAGTTATAATGCTGTCTTACATTTTAGAAATTATAGTACATGAGGCCACCTTTATATTACATGAAATGAGTTTAGTTAGGGCCTGTTTTGGGGCTTTACTAATGGAATTGAGTGAAGTAAAGATTATTTTGAATAAAGAATAAAATATAAGTGTATTATTATGGTATTTTATTTTTAGTTGTTTGTGATTAAATCTTTTTTACCTTCTATATTAGGAAGTGGAGTTTTTGTGTCTTTTAGTAGAGAAAGTGGATTTTTTTTTATTTTAAAAAAAAAATATATAGTGAAAATTTTGAATTAAAGTGCTTTTGATGTGATTTTTTTTTTTTTTTTTTAGAAATAGGGGCTTTATAATACTCTTAGGAAATAATCGAGTTAGAGCTGTAGCTATGAGTGCTGCAGATGGTCCGATGAAAGGAATGGAGGTGATTGACACAGAAGCTCCTCTGGGCGTTCCACTGGGTGGAGCTGCTCTAGGACGAATTTTCACCGTTCTTGGAGAGCCTATTGATAATTTAGGTCCTGTAGATACTTGAACAATATCTCCTATTCATGGATCTGCGCCTCCTTTTATCCTGTTAATTACCCAATTATCAATCTTTGAAACAGGGATTAAAGTGGTAGATCTTTTAGCCCCTTATCGTCGTGGAGGAAAAATCGGACCATTCGGGGAGCCAGGGTGGGTAAAACAGACTCTATTAGTAAAGTTGCCAAGCAAGCCCTAAGAAACCAGCAAGGGTACATTTGGAAGAAAATAGATATAATTAAATGGGCTATAGCTTGAAGACAATGAGAAAAATAAGGTTCTCGGTTTTATCCATCTATGCTGCGTTGGCATACTCAGATTTGACCGTGTAGGATACTGCATTATATTGTTGCCCAAACATGAATGGGCACCAAGTCAAATTTGGCACTGATATCTGATATTTACTCATCGTTGGATCCTATTAAAAGAGAACATGCATCCAGGCAAAAGCAGCATTAGGCATTCTCCATGAGCTTGACAACATATGATAAGTCTTGATCTCATCTGTTTTGGAGGGCGTCATGAAGGACAGAGTTATATAATCAATTAATCATCACCAGCACAAGACCTGTACATATTGACTAGACTCAGGTAAGGGTTTCTGATGATAACTAGACTGGCTGGTCTCCACGGCTCCACCTGTACTCTTTAAAATCAAGTAGAGTGGGCCTAAGAATCTCTCTCTCTCTCTCTCTCTCTCTCATATGTGATGATCCATATAAGGGATGTAATGGGTTGGACGAGGGGGTGAATAAATGTGATCCAGTTCTGGATTCAATTTTATCGAATGATTCCAGAACCAGATCTGGCATCACCCAAAAGACAAATGTCTGGTTTCAGATCTGATCTGACACAATAAGTGGGGCTAAAATGGGTATACTTGAATAAACTGGGCTCATATGGGTATACTTGAATCAACTATTTCTAAAATAAATATATCAACCTTCTTCTACTGGCACTCGCGATAAGGTGAATACCGTATGCCTAAATTCCTAATGAGGTCTACATTATGACCCATCCAAGCGGACCATAAAATAAGGACCACTCGTGTGATAGTCACCAATCTTTTTGACATCCATTCGAATGGATTTGACCGTTCGATTGCCTGTGTGCATGTTTTGGACTTAGAGAACTTATTGGTCATTGATCAAGTGGTTAGGATTTTGATTTGAGCCTCCATCACCATACATAGCTTGGTTGGGATGGAGAAAATCTCCTAGGGAACACACAAATATTTGATATTTGTATGACTTTGGAATATAAGTATGGATAGAGAGCTGAGTTTTTTCTCATTTCTTAAATATGGATCCATGCCTGCTTTTTCTTAGATTGGAGACTTGGTGCATGTTTGTTTAAAAGTATTTCGGACAGGTATTCTCTATGTTGGGGACTTTTGACAGCAATGACTAATATTGTTCTTTAAGAACTCTAAACTCCTCAATCGAATGATGAGAATTCGTAAAATTAACTCCATCAAATTTCACTTTTGGAATTCAGTCTCAAAAATCGTTACATTTTACTTGAGTATTTGTGAAACTCAGTGCTTGGTGTGACACATCATTTTTGGGGAATTTATAAAAAAATCCCTCTACAATGAGAATTCTTGCAAGTAAACATTAGCTAAGATACTTGGATTACCATTGACATCCCAGAATATATGCTCAACACTGATCTCCGGTTTCTATGCCCTAATATTGAGGCCTATGGCCAGGCTTTAATTTTAGACCCTAATCAAAAGGCAAACCTTGACATGGGCTTAGTCTTGGCGGAGCCCAAGCCCACTTATATACATAAATATAATGCCTCTAAGGGTGCACATGGGCGGAAACTATCAACCAAACTGAACCAATCGGTTTTCTATTTTTCCAAACCGCCTGTGTGCTCAAACCGAACCGAATGGAACCGGTTCAATTCGGTTCGGTTACCCTTTTTTTATTTATTTTTTATTTTTTTATTTTTATTTTTTCACAAAAAGAATGGCATTTCAATTGGTGAGAGATGTTGGACTTCAAGTAACGGAGTGAAGGTTTGAATCTTCTTCAAGTAATTTATTGGTTCGGTTTGAGTGGTTTAACCTCACATTCAAACCAAAAATCGAACAGAACCGAACAGTTTGAAGGAAATCACAGCCGTGATCGAACCGATTTACTATAAAACCGATATGAAATGCATGGTCCAAATCGGCTGAGCGGTCTTTTTTTTAAGCCCCTAAATGCCTCCATCTACCCTTTTGGTATTCGAGTAACTGGGTCCGGATCCAAACACATTTGGACTCAACTCAATTGTAATTGAGCCAACTTTGTGGACCCAACTGGGACCCATTTCCAAACGGTTTCAGAGTCAGCGATTTGATGGTTTTCTAAGTAGGGATAGTAGCCAGTATAGTTCGACCGACCTCATCTTAACTGTCCATTTGGTTTGCCCATCCACATGAGAGTAGGATTGTGTGACCCATAACAATCTGGACCCCTGAAAGATGGGCCCATACAAAGGCCTAAGAAATCTGCCTTTGTCAAACGTTGCGGCGACTTTACAACCTATCAAGTATCTACTTTCAGAAGAAGGAAAATTAGAAGAAGAGGCAGAGAATTTCTGCTCTAGATTGTTGTTGTTAGGGTTGCCCCATCATGATACATGCATGCACTGTCAAACTTCTCTTTCAACGTCATCGATGTGTAACACGTCAGTCTTTTTCTAAAGAAAGTGTATTTTAGTGCTTTGCAATGGAACACTGCTGTAAATTGTAAAGAGGTTGAGGTGACAAGAGACATGGCACATGCCACATGTCTCAACCCCATCTCCTCTTTTTGGTCTTCATTACATCTTTTCTTTTAATTTGCTGCTATTATAAGCACCACCTATGCTGCTATGCATGTTCAAACTTAAGCATCCATCCTCTATTTTGAGTAGTAGGTTCTAGTTAAATTTTAAAAAAAATATGTTTTTTGGATCTTGGATGAAAGAACATGTGTAATTGATTGTTGCATAATATGAAAGAACAGTTGGCTTGCTTGTAATTTAAGTGAATTTTCATTCCAAACAAGTGGGATCCGAACTTGAGGATGATGCAGATATTTGATATTTATTTCTTACATTTTCTTTCTTAAAAGTTTATGATATCTTACATCTGTTGATTCTCTATTATTCATTGAATTTTTATCACCCGTTTTGGTTACAAGCATTTCAAGATTTTTTTTTTTTTTTTTACAATCTTGAAGCATTTAGAGAATTTCAAATGCCATCTTCAAAGTGGAATTTTGGAATGCAAAGGGTTGATTAGTATTCTCAAAAGTAGTGATTTAAGAATTTTACATGGCAAAACTGTCATTTGGAATACCACTTTAAAGAACTCTTCTCAATCAAAAAAGGCATTTGGGAGTCCAGTAAAATTAATTTTGACTTCAAAATTAGAATGCCCTGTCAGCACATTGTAAAAGTTGATTTGGACTTTGTATAAACAAAAGAAATAACGTACTAGGGTTGAAGTGATTCATTATCTTAGGCCCAGTCGAACAATCCTGCAGGCCCATTCAGAAGACAGCAATAACCGAGCCCAACTTACTTCAAAAAAGGCTTAGGCATAGAGCCGGATGGGCGCAGGGAGACTGCAGATGTAAAAACCAATCAAAACCTTCTAGAGAACAAAAACAAACCCAGTCAAAAGTCAAAACCTAACCCAAATTCTTTAAGGTCAGTTGGAAACTGACCAATTCAACCTGACCCAAGTTGCACTCTAGTTTTATAGCTGACCTGAACCCAACCCAAATTCCAAGTGGTATTGAGTTTTAAACACATGCCTGAACCAAAACTGAAAATCTCCGCCTCCAGTTACATCTTGGTTGAGGTAAGCTGGTAAGGTCAGGCAGCTTCCAGTCCACCAGCCCAGGGAAATTCCTATCCATGACTGAAGCTGAATCCAACACAAAGTAGGGTGTCCATGGGCTGGGCCAACCTAAGCCCAACCGAGCCCATACTGCAAATGGGTCAGGCTGGATTCGACAATTTTTCGCACACAATGGGCCTAACTTTCCTTCCCTATAGTTAAATGGATCAAGCCTGGACCAACATATTTTCAAGAACAGAGACCAGCACAGCCCAACATATTTCGCACAAAATATTGCAAATGGGCTCGCTCTGGGCAAGCACAAGCTGCACCCGTAAATGGGCATGGAATGGACAAGCTTTTGACTAGACTGACCCGGTCCATTAAGACGCCTAGCACACATACAAGATGCAACAGATGGTCCATGGCATGTTTGGCTTTTTTCCAAAGTTTGGACCTGATGAAAACGAAGAGGCCATGTGGAGATACCGAAAGTAACTGTACTTGTTTGCAAACTGCAAGCTGAATCTTAGAAAAATAAGAAAAAATTGCAAATAGTGCATTTCTTTAAGCGATTTTTGCTTCGTAATAATTACGTTAAAAGTTGAGGATGATGATATCTCAAAAAGAAAAAGTGAAAAAATGGAATCCCAAAATCTCATCCTCTGTTTTTGTCTCTTCTAGCTCAAGACTTGACCTTTACCTGACCTGCTAAAGCTAGCCCAATCACTTGCTCTTCAAACATTCCCCTCTTTCTTTCCCAAAAGAATCGAATACAGCAGTTGAAACAGTTGCAACACAGTCATCAAAACATGGTAGTTTCTGGGGTTTCTGAGTCACCCACAACCTTCTTCATTGCATTGATTGGCAAGATGGTTTTTTTTATGGTTGACAATCCAAAACTAATGTAAGTTGGATGATTAGAATCTTCTATTGGATGACTTTTAGCCCATTGGCCTTTTCCAAGCAAGGCCCACTGGATTAACAGCTGAGATCACATGCAGTTTGTGAAGATAATCATGATCATCAATAATGTATAAGAATTTTCTCTTCTTTTTAGGTCGATTTTGTGCTTCCAATGGCGCTGTTGCGTCGGATTTCATTAGAACTCTACTCTTGTAGGGATTGTATGTTACTGTTTTACATCTAAGTGTGAGGCTCAGTTTCCAATCACCTTTGAATGGTGATAAGAACTTTATTAAGTTTAGCTATTTATGCTTATATGTGATAGGAACATGTGCTTAGAAAGTTTGGCTGAGACACCCTTTTGTTGCTTGTGGGTCCATATAGTTCCACATTATATATGTAGGGAGAGCTAAAAAAAAAGTGTCTGATTGGAAGATCTTCACGCAACGGAGGAAAGGCTAATAATCAAAGACTATCTTGACATCTTCAGTTCATATTGGGCCGATCATATCAATGAAAATTAGGAATCATCTCATGGGAGTTTGGGATGCTTTGGGCCCTACAAAATAAGGAGTCGGGCTCCTCTATAAACACACCTCTCTCTCGCGCGCGAGCAAAAGGTGGTCTTTGGGCCAACAAAAATGTTAAAATTGCCAAACCCAAATTGGAATTGAGCCCAACTTGACCCGAGGTTCTATTTTCTCAACTGGATTGGGTCAGTTTGAATAGATTTCAGTCGGATTGGGTCGGGTTTGTGCAAGTTCAGATAGGCTGATCTCTTCAGTAAGAAATTTCAGCCTCTTATCTCAGCTCAACCCACATAAACTTCTACTTGGATGGATCGGGTTCAGTTTGGGCTTGACCCAAGTTACACTTCACTCATGACTCAGGAGCCGATTATTTGAATTACAAGCCAAAGCGCCCATGGCAACTTTGTAGTAGAGCTCAGAAGAGAGGGTCAGTTTGATCATAGATGCATTACAGCCTACGGGCTTGCAGCAAACGTTTGTCTAGAATCTGCTAAAGTAAAGTGAAAATAACTCAAAGACAAAAGACTTTGAATCCTTTTCTATATAAATAGCATGGTGATGACAAGAAGGGAGAAGTCTCGTAAGAAGAGAAGAGGAGAGTAAAAGCAAGAGAAAGAGAAGACATCAGAAAGAGCCATAGATGGCGCCCGTCGGTCTACCACCAGGCTTCAGGTTCCACCCTACCGATGAAGAGCTCGTGAATTACTATCTCAAAAGAAAAATCCATGGCCTCAAGATAGAGCTTGACATAATCCCAGAAGTGGATCTTTATAAATGTGAACCATGGGAACTAGCAGGTTGTTTCTTGCCACACTCTCCACATGTTATTTTTAATTCATCTTTCTCAATTAAACTCAACTTGCATTGCTTTATGTTTGAGCATTCAATACAGAGAAAATCTCACATTTGGAGATTTCAAGCTGACAGTCTAATTTATTTATTTTTTTTTATTTTTTTTTTTGTGTTTGTAACCTCTCAACTGTGACAGATAAATCATTCTTGCCAAGTAGAGATCCCGAATGGTATTTTTTTGGACCCCGGGATCGAAAATATCCAAATGGGTTTCGAACCAACCGCGCAACTCGAGCAGGATATTGGAAATCCACAGGAAAAGATCGACGGGTGAGCTGTCAAAATCGGCCAATTGGTATGAAGAAGACACTGGTTTATTACAGAGGCCGTGCTCCTCAGGGCATCAGGACTGATTGGGTGATGCATGAATATCGTCTCGACGATAAGGAGTGTGAAGATACATTGGGACTTCAGGTTGTTAAATCATCTTTGTCATTGCCATTCTCATCACCACACCCACCCACACCATCATTGTAGGAAAGGTTAAAGCCATGACAATCTAACAACCTTATAGATGGCATGTTGGTGGGTCTATTGGCTACACCAAATGAAAGTGGTTTTCATCTTGTTATTTATAGAAAATCAGCTTCATTGAGATTGCTGGCTGTCCCATCAGATGGTGATTTTAGGCTATCATTCGTTTGTCTTCACTTTCCTTTTCTTTACCTTCAATTGGGATGATGGCTAATGGAGCCGATTTTTGTTAGATCTATCTTATAAAATGGAGGAATAGATGAAACAACTGACAATATTGTTCCATCTTCATCATGAATTCCACTTGGTCATACACATGGGTTTGTGATGCTAGCACTATTTTACTACCATTATAGATATTTACTACTATTTTTTTGGGCTATTGCTTCTCCCACTTCATATACTGATCAGCCCCATTTCTGAACTTCTCAACATAGAGTTTGGTATTCATTGTTGCCTTGTTTTCTGCTTGAGGAATTTGACAACGCTTGACCTGGATCATGGGCATGTCATTTGGACCAATCATTCTTCAAGGTTCACCAATCTTTGGCGTTCCAGATATCATTCCTTGGGTGGGCCCTACCATGGACAGACAGTGGCAGAAAAAACACCACCATTGAACACCTCAGAGTCATCTCCATTATCTCTACTTTTTCAATCCTTGCTACAACCCATATGCCACTATCCATTTTGTTCATCTTGTCCGAAGAAAACTCCCCTATAAACAATATTCATATAGCTGGGCAGCTAGGGAGTGGGGACTGGAGCCAACATTTCAATTACAGCTCAATATAAAATTTGTCCCAAGTAGTAATTAGTAATTGCAACCATTAGCATACTAGCCACACCTACTTAGTTAAATGAAGTGAAATGTGGCTGCATTATAATCCTTGATTGCGGCCCCCACCTAAATGTGAGAGTGGGTTCACCATCCTAAACCTAACTGCTCACGTAACACCATTTTTATTGACACAGTTGCTACTTCACTCAAATCAGTTAGCAGCCCACTGTTGGACTGTTGCATGATTTTACATATCAATAACACCATTCACTTTTCTCGATTCTTTGAGAAATCTGAATGAGGTCCATCACAAAAGGGTACAGATTTTGTGAGTGGTTTGGATCGAACAGTGTGAGTCCCGCAATGGATATAGCTGTGGAGTTGCACTTTATTATAAATTCACTGCTTTTCCACCCTTAAGTGCCCACTGTACACTCTAGACTTTTGTGCTTTTCACAATATCTCAAAAGCTAGCATTGAAACTACAAGTCTGCAACTGCTGCACAAGGGTGTGTTTTGTTCACCATTAGTGTCATAAAAGGGGCTCTTTGGAAATTAAAGGGCAATCACCAGGGTAAGAGCTAGAGAACGTGGGTTATGCATGACGTGCATGGAAAGTTATGGCTTTTGCTCCTTTCCTTTATTGCTTTCTTATTAATAGACAGATGAACTTGTTATTCTTTACTTGTACTGGTCTTAGATCTCTACGATACATCTATTGCTATTCAAAGCTTTGTTTTTCACTTTCAACTATTCTAATGAGACAAAAGTACTATCCTATCATTCCATGTGATTCTCACACTGTTTAGAACTCATATCTCTCTTTTGGATATTATAATCGCTGGGATTCTTATAGGCCGATTTTAGCATGCTTGAGCAAGGTTAGAAAAAACATAGCGATCTATCACTTTCTTTCCTGTATGATGATGTCGGTTGCTTTCACTTTATTCCTGATACATCTCCAATTCATGAAAACAACCAAGATGCTCTCTCGCTCTCTCTCTCTCTCTCTGACAATTCAGTGATTCTCTAGTTCTCCATAGATGTGGGCCTATTGCTAAGATGTTAAAGTTTCATATCATAAAATAATGTGGGGCGCTCCCAAATAATTGCATATGAGAATCATAGACATTCTTTCTTCTTTTGCAATCTTCTTCATTTGTTTATTATTATTATTGTTACTTTACATCTAATATGACTAAAACCTGCAACATTCCAACATTGAAGCATGAAATTTGAGAAATCTCCCTTTTGTATGGAATACTATCATCACCAAATAATGGGGTCCCACATGTCCACAATTCCTATATCAAGACCTGCCAATTCCTCTATCTCCCCTACTCACATCTGTAACAATATGCAATAGACCCTCTATCCATGCATTACTTGTTTCTTTTTGGAACTTTTTGAGAATTAGGCTAAAACCAATATTTTCTTTTCAGGATTCTTATGCATTATGTCGCGTTTTCAAGAAAAATGGGCCATGTACAGAAGTTGAGGAGCCAGGCCAATGTAGCATTTCATTTCTAGAAAGCAGCAGCTCAGGGATTATCAATGACTATGAAACCATGTCGCCTGACATGCCGGTCGCTTCATCGTCATGCATGGATGAGGATGACAAAGATGATGCATGGATGCAATTCATAACAGATGATGCATGGTGTTCTGCTAGTGGACCTAGTGGTGGTGGCGATGATCCATGCATGACTTTCACTAACTAATTAAAAGAGTATTTGTGTTTGGAGAGAGCTTAAGTGGCGAAAATCATAATTTGGTTTAAATTGGGTGTAATAAGGGACAATTTTCATAAATTGTAAAATCTTTTTTTTTTCATATCCAGCCTCTAGGTTGCATCTAATTTACGCAGCCCTCTCTCTGAAGGTTGGGAGTACATGTGGTGTTCAAGAGGTCAGATTCTTACATCTCTTTGGGAGGCTGGATTTGGTCTTTTGTTTATGGTTGGTTGGGTGTATTTGTGGAATAATAGTATAGTATTTTTCTTTCTTTTTTCTTCATATGCTGTACAAATTAGATGGCTAATTGCTCATATTCATGTATTTGGGCATTTGGGAATAATGTAAAAGGGCTACTTGTTCCTCTTCTTGGGGAACTCTTAATGGTGGTGTGCTACTGTTATATGTTTGGAATTCTTCCTTCTTTTTTTCCCCTCTTCATGTCATTTTCACATGTAATTTCTTCTATTTTAAAGGAGCTGGTGTTTGGCAAACTCGAACCCAAGTTAAATAAAAACTGAGATTACATGCTTCCTACATTTTTTCTATTTATTCTCCTCAAAAGATTCATGAGATTAGATTAGAAGGGAATGTGAACGCTCACCTCGACATGGCTTTTAGTCTCTTGTTTACTGATTAGAAATGACATCAACAACTGTCAGACGCTTTAAGTTTTCATGCATCTAGTTTTGCTTTTATTTATAAACCTAGACTTGGACAAGATCTGGACCATTTATTCAATATATGGTCCACTAATGAGTCAGCCATACTATGATCATCAAACAAGATGGCATACTTTGTGGTGTAGAAATAGGCAGTATGATATCAAAATAGCAATGACTCACAAACAATGAGTGAAAATAAATTCGCAAAATGATTAAGATGATACTACCAAAGGAATCTCTGATTAGTGAAGCCCAACAAGATCATCATCCACATGTTTTTGCTTTGGAAAACAGTAAGTTTTATTAAATCATCATCCACGTGTTACAAGCAAAAATGCATGCGATCACCCAGACCTACCAATTTATCACTTTATACCTTGCAGATATTCTTCCTGCTCTGTATCCAAAAATGTTACTATAGTACACACTAAAGTGCTTCTTATTGTTATGGAGACACATCCCAGGGGATCACCCTGACCCTATTTTTCTTAACAAAATCTTGTTCCAGTTCAGTGACAGAGAATACAAACCTAAACAAGAATAAGTTGAAAAGTGGAACTCACAAAACCAACCCAATTAGATGGGAGGCTTTGATCATGACAGCTTCTTTGTCCTGATCCATATATCCAGTGGTCCATTAATATTAGTTCATGCTGCCATTTTGAGGGCATTGCATCCAAGCTTTAGGTTTGTGAGATCAGTGCAACATTTTTGTCTAGGCCCACCAACCAAAAACCTTGCAATCTTCAATAAGAACCCAAGATTCATCATTATATATAATTCAGTATAATCAAACTCATTCTTCTATCGGCATTTCACTTCGGTTGGATTCCGTGAGTTTATACGTAGACAATTCTGGGGGAGTTCAAAACAGAATGTACAAATCCGATTCATATTGAGCTGCGATGGCCAGAGTCATCCATATGCAAGCTCTTGTATACACACGCACAAATTGGTCCTGGCTTATATTACTACCATACTAACAAATAACATCAACAGAAAATATGCATTTGAAAGGACCATATTTCCCATCCGAAGCATATTTATTCTTTTCAATAGTAAAGAAAGAAACGCAAGTAGCCTACTATTGCAAAACAAGTAAACATGTAAGACAAGCTACAACCAACTACCTCATAATTTTACTTTTTTTTTTGTTGGTAGAAACCTCATGATTTTACTTGGACTCTTAACAATACAATAACAGATGAATTCCAATTTAATTCAAGTCAAATCTTTCCCAACATACTACAATAACTTGAATAAAAAAGAAAAGAATAGGAAGAAAAACAAACTAAATTTGCATCTCACCATGGTAACAGAGGCAAGAGCAACTGTAATGAAAGGTTATTTCCAATCTAATATCTATAGGAAGTGCTTCTTATCCAACACTGATGAATCAAACACTATTTTTCCTATTACTTAATTAGTTTCTTAGCCATGGTTTTATCATTTGAAAGAGTACTCCACCAACAAACAACTTTTGCAGTTTCGCCCAGATAAAAGCCAGATGCCGATAAAAGTGCCGCTGTATTGGCAATATAATTTGTCATCCTACTAACTGAGTAAGATCTCATCCAAGGCCTCATGGAGAACTTGACCCACATGAATGTATCAACAGCGAAATCTTTGAACTTGTTAGACGAGCTTCTCTTCTGGCCCTTCCTCACCTTTTCTGATTTTGGTATGACAACATCTTGTTTATCGATGTTATTCAAATGGAAACTGACTGTCTTTGAGGGCTCGATATGAAGGAAGAATGTTTCAGCAACGTTGTGACTCGAGATGAGCAATCCATGGTTGAACTCAACACTCTCATAAATATCAAAGATTGATGTATCGGCGAATTCATTCACACCACCATCTTCCAAGAATATCTCATTTGTATCTTTGATGAGTCCAGAAGGACAAGAACTTGATTGATATTCTAAACAATTCGGTTTGCTTTCCATGTCATTGTTTTTGCAAATATCCGGTCGAATATTGGTTCCTCCTGCAACTTAACATTGTCAAATGTTTGTTCTAAAACAAATTGGAGAGAGAGAGAGAGAGAGAGAGAGAGAGAGAGAGAGAGAGAGAGAGAGAGAGAGAGAGAGAGAGAGAGAGAGAGAGGGAGAGGGAGAGGGAGAGGGAGAGGGAGGGAGGGAGGGGAGGTAGGTTAGCATGCCTTTATGATCTGGTTCCTCACTTCTTTGATATACTGAGGTGCCTTCTATTAGAGCCCTGTGATCCTCAAACGCAGTCTGTCATTCAGATGCCGCATGTTAATCGAAGGCACCATATCAGGGCTAGTCCAAGGACCTAATTGTTCCTATGTAAAAGAGTGGCCAATGACCAATTCCACAAAGATTGGCAGTCTCACTGGACAAGAGAGATAAAAAAATAACTGCAGCAGTTTGAAATAGAACACTCTGGTAAAATAGATAAAAGTAGTACCCCAGTGGTTCCTATTGAAGGTCTCTGGATTGCATACTACAACATTTTCACAACCTACTCCAAAATGAAGGCATTTTGTCCATTTCTGAGAGAGGCCGGCTTGGGGCATTCCACCAAAAAAGGGATTTATGACTGGTTCAGTTAATTCAACAAAATGCAGTGGTGTCTTGAAGAAATTCTCTCCAAGGATGGGATCACAAACTTTTCAAATGCTGTCCAACTCTATGGGAATATTCAAGTGGCGAATTGGCACAAGGCCTAAATTGACACACATGATTTTGTTTCACTAAAATGGATTGAATTTGAAAAAGGTAAAAAGGCATGGTTGAAAAGACTATTAAACTTGTTAAGTCTATTAAATCAAGGGTTAAGATAATCTGATGGGGCTGATTTAGGCCTTTAACTTTATCCATGATGAGACCTTCCGATCACCCCTAACCCCATTGATACAAATGCATCTAGGTGAGTCCCATAAGCTGGACTGCATATGAACAGTTAGTGGCTCATTTGTAGGTGAACATTTTCCACTTCTGGTGATTGTCACATTAATAACAAAGCAAGAAGTTAACAATGTAAAGGAAGATGATATGAGTGTGCGTGTGTGAACCATACCTTTCCTAGATCTGTATTTGACATGTTTTCACCTTGCAAGTTTTCCACTACCTTTTCTTTCTCAAACTCCTCCAAATCACCAACCTCAATGAACCTGATATTTTCTTCTACTCCATGCGATCTCTCTAAAAATCTAGAGGAACCCAATTCACTAATTTGACCCTTCTTTTCTACAACATGTCCAGCAATTCCTTGTTCACATAAAGCAGAAAATTCTTCCATAGCTGGACAATGTCCTTGCCATCTGTCTTGATAATGGGACTGATTAGGAAGTCCCTGAGAGTTGTAGGTGACTGAAAGAAGCTCTTGTAAAATGTCTCTCTCTTTTGGTTCTTCTAATTGTAAGTATTCGGAGTGCTGAATCTTTGAGCCAGTAAGATTAATCTGTGGATAATCATCCATCTCCAATGGAGGCAATGAGAGCCATTGCTGCAACTTTTCACACTCAAGAGCTATGTTCACCTGTAGAGAAATAAAAAAAAAAAAAAAAAGAAGCAGCAAAGGGCAATAGTGTTACATAAAAGATTAGATTAACTTGGTCAAAATTAATATCCATTTAAATAACAACATTATTGAGGTTAATCATAATATTTACATGTACCTGATGTATTATAAAGATCTATTAATGAGCACTCAATGGTTAACAATTTAACTTTAGGCTGGTCATTAGGGCTACCAATTCAAATCCCATTGTATATTCCCAAACGTAAAACCATGTAATGTGATGATATCTTACTTTAGACTGTGCTTGGGCCAAGCTTCCAGTGTTATGAAATGGTGGGTCAATGAAGCCAAGAACCTCTTCTGCCAGAGATTGCATCCTTGTCCAATCTCTATGGGCATTCATACCAAAGGAGCTAGTCTCTGATGGAAAAAAATGGTCAGAGTTCTCATCTCTTCTCCCAGAAGATAGGTCCATGATTGGAGAGTGGTGATGAGGTATCCACTTTGAATGCTCATAATGACCACCATATTGCTCTACAATCTTGGGGGCAGTTGCGCTTTTCTTAAACACCCGGCATAATGCATAAGCATCCTGTGAACAACATGAATATATGGTCAGCAGCAAGTATCCAAAGTGAATGAAAATTCACACTAAGAAGAAGGTAAGAAGAGACCCAGCAAAGGACAGACGATTAGGAAGAAGTGACTAAAACCATGGTTACCTAATTTGCTTGTATGGAACAATTCCAAGTTCAATTCATGGATTGTTCTCTTAAGAGTCCTCTTATTTAAGTCTTACAAAATCATTAGTGGAGACCACCTAAGAAACCCAAGTTGCTCAAAAGCATTGTAGCCCTATCCCTATGTACTAACTCTAATCCATGTATCTAACTCCAATCAGAGTTGGCCCACTTTAATGATGATGACTTGTAAAACATTGGTTTTAGTTCCTTTGATTTTTAAATTAGTCAAGTGTTCGACACATGATCAGTCTGATTCAGCCCAGAATTTGATTAAGACTGACAACTAGTTTGCCTACTTCAAACTTCAGACATGGCCCCCTGCAATGAATTTATAGCATGGACTCAAAAGAATTAGTTCATGCAATGGATCGATCCGAATAAGATTGAATCAAACGAACCCATCTTGTCAAAATCTCAAATCAAGTAAAGTTTTGAATTAGGAATTGCCAACTCAAATGAGATATGTTAAATTGTGAACTGGGTAACTACGAAAACGTCATAAGAATACAATAAACATAGATATCTGAAGGGACCATTTAGGTAAGAATCCAAAGCAATTCAAGTCGAGAACACACCTAAATCAGTGACCGATTCGAGTTGATCATACACCTAAATCAGTCTAAATGTTCAAGCATGTTCAGACGTTGTGTTTTGGCACAAGTTTCCAAACAACTTATTGTGCATTGCAATTTTGCAAGAAAAGAGAAAAAAAATGTGCATAATTGTGCATCTCACCCAGAAAGATGAGAAGGAAGCTTAGTACAAATGGTTAGAAAAAACTGAAGGTATCTATCAACAAGAATAATGATGAGAGATAAGAAAAACTTGAGTTAATTGAAGATGAGAAAGATGAAAGTAATGTGGCACCTGTAAACCTGAGGGAGTTTCACATTCTCTTTCGTCGAGGCGGTATTCATGCATCACCCAATCTGTTCGAGAACCATGAGGTGCCCTACCTCTGTAGTAAACTAAGGTTTTCTTCATGCCCACAGCACGCAATTGAGACATCACCTTTCGATCTTTTCCTGTAGCCTTCCAATAGCCGGTCCGAGTTGCACGGTTGGTCCTAGAGCCATTGGGGTACTTTCGATCTCTAAGGCTGAAGAAATACCACTCAAGGTCTTTGCTTGGTAAAAATGATTTCTCTGGGACAAATCCAGTAAAACCAAATTCAGTACAATGGCATTGGAATGGATATTTTTGTGATAGAAATGTTATTTGGTGGCCATAGACCGCCTTCGGTAGACAAGAGTTCATGGGTAGAGCAATCAATGCAGTCCAAAGAAAATGCTGCAGGGAGATTACAAAAGTCGCCAGTGCACCTCAATTAGAATTCAAACATATAAATTAAGGTGCTTACGTTCTACACGTTTTGTGAGCTCTTGGAGGCTATAAGACTGCTTAGTGATATATCCATCTTAATTTGACTATTCACTCAGATCAATTTGATATCCCTTGAAAAAAAAAATCCTACAAATGCCTAGAGATTCTTAAGAGCAATTTTAGAAGTTCCTAGAATGCTAAATGTAGAAACTCCTTTCCAGGAAGGACAAAAGATAGTTGAAGGCAACCATGTAGTGTTTGTAAGAATCAATGCATTAGAAGATAGAGAAAATTAAAGAAATTCATGTTGGAATTATTGTCTCGTTGTTGTTGTTGATATTGCTTATCAGGATAGCTAGAGAAATGTGCAAACCCCTTATTGATAGGAAAAAGCGCTAATTATGGCGATTATAATGATGATAACATAAGAAAAAAGAAGTGTGGATTTGGGAAACCTTTTTTTCCTGTCAAAGCAAAGTCAAAAGGTATCAATCCTCATTTTGGGTAAACAATGACACAGTAGCCTTAGAAGATAAGGTGCAGCTGCTTTCAACAAGATAAGAGAACACTTCATTTCATTTTTTTTTTTCTCTTTTCCATTGTTTTCACAACATGATCTTTCTCTAATCCTTGTCTTCGTCATTTCAGAGTTAAATTTCAAAAAGATAGCTTTTATTCATAATAAAAGCTACAACACCTACAACAAGAATAACCATCTAAAAGAAGAAACATTATGATACCTGGTAAATCCCATGGCTCACACTTGTAGAGATCGACTTCGGGGATGATCTCTAATTCAATCGTATGGCCATTGATCTTTCTCTTGAGATAGTAACCCACAAGCTCTTCATCAGTGGGATGGAACCGGAATCCAGGAGGCAAAGTCACTGGTGCCATTTCCTTAGAGCTTTTCTTTTGATCCTTCCAACTTAAAACAAGAACGAGACAATCCTTGTGTCCCAAAAAAACACACAAGAAAGATAGAGCCCTTAAATCACCAACTGTACACTTTCTGATAATATGCAGATACCTGAAAGAAGCCCATGAAAGACCCACTTAGAAAATTATAAGAAAAGAAAGAAATGAGAGAGAGAGAGAGAGAGAGAGAGAGAGAGAGAGAGAGAGAGAGAGAGAGAGAGAGAGACCTTGGTAGGAGAAGGTCCAAATGGAAGTTGGGGTTGGGGTATGGAACTGGTGTTATTTGAGGAGGTTTGGAAGAAAGCCTTTGCCACCTCTTCTCTTTGTTTTATATTGCTACAATCTGTTGTTTTTTTCCTGTTTGATTCTCGTTATCGTTCAAATGAAGCTCTCTATTCTTCTTGGATCTTGTTCAATATCGTCTAAAATATTCATGGAAAATCCCAAGCCTCTCTGATTGCGTTCTTTCTACCAACATCTTAAACAAATATATTGCACTGGTGGAATCATTCTTGTTGCCACAATCAAGATTTCGGGATTCTTTTCTACGTCGCGGAAAGGTATTAGAGATTTCGGCGACTTTCCTGTAATTCAGTGGTCCTTTCACAACCACATCTTTGCACATAGAATCAAAGAAATCTATACCAATACACAAGTGTTAGGGTCTAATTATTTGCATAAAATACTTATGAATTCAGGGTGAAATGAGCTCCACCAACCATTATTAAATAGGTGATAAGGGGGTAAAGGATATGAGGCATGGATGAAACATAAGATGGCCAAGTATGCAGACCTTGGTTTTCCTAAGTATTGAATTACTAGGGTGATAACAGGTATTCATTTCCCATTTTTCAGATTCAATTTTCATTAAAAAAAATATTATTTGATAATCGTTTTTTAATATTCACCTTGGTTGTTTCAAGTTTATTTACAAATGAAACAATAAGACCTTAAAATTCAAACCATAAAAATAGAAATTTATATATTTTATTGTCTAAACACATCACGTGTAGAAGAATGAGTAAAATTCATAAAAACTGTGTTGCATGTGAGCTATATTTCGGCTTGCCTAAAAAATGGAAGGTGAACATCATTGCTTTTTACCAAATGGACAACAACATTCAATGAGATGATCTTTAATAAATAGCTAATTCACAAAAGATTTATTTTACATGTGGGATCACCTTCACATTGCATGTATGTAATCCAAAACTTTGGATACTCTTATGCTTGAACTCACATGAAATTTATGGGTTCTTGAATAGGGCCCATTCATCAAAATTCTAAAGTGACAAAATAAATGTCCCTTTCTTGTACAGGACTCGGTAGGAGTTTGGTACACTTATCATTGATTTATTAACATAAATAATATTATAGGAGATTCATGTGTTTCATACACGATCAACTTGATATATGGTTGGCCCAAATATTCTCAAAGGGTTTGTTTGTTTACATGAAATATATAGCAGTCATGGTTAAATGAGCTCCATTTTTTTTTTATTGGATAAATGAGCCCCATTGTTAAGATTATATTAAAGAGGGAAAATATGAAGTTAGAGTGAAAGACATGAGGTAGTGATGTAGTTTAGACATTGACTTTTTCGGATTTGAATTACTAGGGTGATAGCTGGCATTTATTTCCCCTCTTCCCTTGATTCAAATTTAGTAGAAAAAAAATTATTTGATACTCATTTTTTGATATTTGCCTTTGATCTTATTCAATTTTAGTAGAAAAGGCATGATTTTATGTGTCTTAAATTGCTAACAAACAAGCCCATGAAAATAGGAGATTTTTTGGAAACCCCTATACGTTGGAGATTTTATAGTTTCTTTACCTATGGCCCCAAGAAGATTTTTTTACATTGACTTTAGGATTTTAACTGGTGTGGACCCCAAATGCTTGGATGGGGCCTGGGGCCTACTTCTACACTTGCCAGAAGTTGACACGTGACTGTCGAGGTTCAACTCCGGTAGACACACAAGCCATATGCTTTTCTTAATTTCTATGTCAATCCACCATCGGGTGCTTTTCTTCCTCAGAAGTTTATTCTTTTCTTGAGTCCAAATGAACTGAAAAACAAGAACCACTTATAACAGGGGTTGATCTTGGCCTCACGAATAGCATCAAGGGAATCTCAATTTAGCTCCCCATGAGTCTAATCCTTATAGGCTCTAATTCACTAGATGCATGAGACAAGTAGCATTTCACATATAGATGTAGACAAATTTTATGTAAGGGATGATTGCACAAATGAACTTTAAACAAAAAAAAAAAATTATGTATGGGAATTTATGTATATTCAATTTGGTTGTATCAAATACAAGAGATGGTAGAAACCAAATCTCACACAAAAGGCAAAAACACATTTCACTGTGAAAATATAGCTTTGCTGCAGCAAAAAATAAAAGTTAAAAACAATTACAATTGAAATTTTCAGTTTTTATTTACAAAACAAAAAAAAAAAAAGAAGAAATTTTCAGTTTTTTATTATAGAGATAGTAGGATCACTGTGATAAATAAAACAATATGAAAACTGTTTCTCACATATTGAGATCCCACTCAACATTGATGGTTGTGATTGGGATCGATACTAAAAGTGCTTGCAAGAGATGATAATTGGCTTCCAAAAGGGGCAAAGAAAGGTTCTTCCCATTCTCCTTATAATATAATGTGCTAAAAAAAGAGTATTGAGTAGCGTTGTTTGTTTTTATTTATCTGATCAATAAGAAAAGTATTTGGGTTCGTTCAGTTTTCTTATTATTTTGCTTTTCTTACTAATTTCAAATATATGAGCAAAAGAATCTGTAGCCGGAAGAATAAAAATCAAGACCTAAAGAAAATCAAATAACATAATAACATGGTTCACCCAATGAGAGCTAGGTCCACGGAGACGGTCTTCTTCTTTACTAAAAACTAAAGGATTACAAACTCTCAACGATGGTTTTTCTCAAAGGTGGACAGATAATAAAATCCTAAACCAAAAGTAACAATTTATATAATCGGCATGATTATAGGGAAATACCTGCATTAGCTAGGGCCTAGGGGGCAGGTGATTATGATCAATGCCAAGAATCAAAACTAAATGCAAGACATATCTGCACAAAAATAAGAAAACCCAAAATCCAAATACCTTAAAGCTTTAATTTGCACAAATAGAAGCCTAAATGAAATATATATTAAAAAGGGGAAGAACTTGACAATGATGAACGAGGAAATTTTGCAGGGCATTATATTTCACAGCACCTAATGAGAAGATTTTGAAGGGATTTGTTAAGGGCTATTGGATTCTTAGCCATGCATGGGTCTGAAATCAGGCTATATTGGAGAAAGAGAGCTTCTTCAGAAGCACTGTCTCAAAAAAAAAAAAAAGTGAAATGGCTGTGGCACAGAGAGATCATATCCAACCATATTTTTCACATCTTTTCCTTAAAAATGCTGCCACACAACTGCTCGTATCTCTTGGACTCTTTTTTCTTTTAACCCTATGTAAGGCGTTGGGATCCAAGAGAGAGCCCATACATGTGGGGAGATGTTAGCTACACTTGTGAGAAAAAAGAACAGCCTATCCAGAAATTGATCCCTAAATAACCGGGTCAAAGACAAGGACTACCAACAAACCTTGCACCCCCTTATTGTCATTTTGTATTGCCAATTACATGGACTTCTTTTTTATTAATTTAAAAACGTACAAATTTCATTTTAGTTATAGTGAAATGAATAACTGGATAGATCGTATGTGGAATAATTGGATAGAGCGGGTTTTGGTCACAAAAGAAGTGGAGCCGATGGGATAAATCAATTTTTCTGTGGACATCTAGTAAAGTTAAAGTTAAAGTGACCAAAACAAGACAATGAGTCATATCAAAAGTACATATTTTAG
Organism: Persea americana; assembly: GCA_029852735.1. Classification (NCBI taxonomy): domain Eukaryota; kingdom Viridiplantae; phylum Streptophyta; class Magnoliopsida; order Laurales; family Lauraceae; genus Persea; species Persea americana. The sequence continues at coordinate 51,276,366 of CM056819.1, forward strand.
AGTGAGGTGAATCCAGACAATAAAAGACAATGAGTCATATCAAAAGTACATATTTTAAAGTGAGGTGAATCCAGATAATGAATAACTGGTTATATCTTATGTGGGCTTGTTTGGCAATTAACTAGTAAAGTTAAAGTGAGGTGAATCTAGACAATAAAAGACAATGAGTCATATCAAAAGTACATATTTTCAAAATTCCCACCATTTTTTTCAAAAGAAGTAAAAAAAGCAACATCATTTTTCCACTAAAAGACAAAACAACTCCACTTTTTTATACAAAAAGTCAAAAAGATTTTATACCAAACAACTAAAAATAAAATACCATCATAACCTCTTATATTTTATTCCCTCTTGATTTGACGTTTTACTTCACTTTACTTCAATTCACCGTACATCCAAACATGCCCAAGGTGTTCATGGATGGGCCAAAAGTTAACCAAGCCCGGCTCATTTATTTTCTAGGCCTAATATTTTGTCTTGAAATTCAACACAAGGGCCTAAAACTTTGGCTCAAGCCCATGTTATTAACAAAAACATATTCATGTACTTTGGATTTGTTTGTTTGCATTAAAATATATATGAATTCAATGTAAATAATTTATGCATTACTAGTTAAAAATGAAGATCAAAGGTTAATTTTAATAAATCAGCATCAAGTGGCCTTTTCTTTTTGGTGATTATTTCCCATCTTTTGATTCTGTTTCAGTAAAAAGAAAGGTTATTTGATGCTCATTTTTAAGACTCACATTTTATATTCATTTTTATCACTTATGATATGAATTATATGCATCCAATTCCTATGTATTATAATGCAAATAAATATGTTGTTAGATTAGGTTGTTAAGCACATATAGGCTCAACAGCTTTATCACTTGAGAATTTCATTAGACAATTAGAATCAAGTGCAACCCATGGGCCTAAAGATAGAGCCCGCAACTAGCCAAAGTAGGTTGCAGTCAGGTCAGGCCTGGGCCATGACCATCTGTAGCCGTATGGACCATGATAACGGCTAGCAGGTTTAAATGCCGAAGTTAAGAAGGGGAGATTTTCATTTTTCTTTCTTTTTGCCTTTATAGTTTCTGTCGACTGAGACATTTTTTTTTTAACGCTAACAAACACTAGAACAAATAACTTAGAAGGAAAGGCAATTGAGATATATATAATCAAGTATTGATGAGCTATTTACTCCACACTTTTACTCTATCCCTCTTGCAAATAAAGAGGCCCTACTCATAGAAATCCATACTTAAAGCAGTAGACCCTTAGCAGTACTCACTTTAAAAAAATGAGCTATTCAAAGTAACATACTTATGATCAATGGGATGTTGTCAAATTTTACTCCAATGAGAGTGGGCTCTTGCACAAAATTGATCATATAATAAATACCAAGAGTAACATAATCTTATGTATCATTAATTATAAAATCATATGTACTAATAATATTTTACATCATATAATTGGATTTAGGCGGGGCTAACTCTTATTGAGGTAGCCCATCTTAAGCAGCTCCGAAAAGTTTATTACATGGGCTTATTATTGCCTAGGATGGATGTAACAGTTCAAAACGAATGCCATCCCTCTAATTATGAACCTAGATTCATAAGTAATGTAACAAAAAATTATGTTAATAACAAGAAACACCAAGACTCAAACTATTAACAAACGACACAATAATGTAAATCAAAGGGTCCATACATGAGTAGAAACATGTCCACAGAAGCTCAAACACAGGAAACCACCCACACCCCACCCCCTGGACCTCGAGTAATTCCCGGTTTGTAAAGAGTTGAACTCAATAGGACCTGCCTTTGAAATCCAAACCCTTCGAAATAAACACCTCTAGATACAAAGGGTATCATCAACTTCTGCATTATCATGATTTTTCTTCAGGGGCGAACCTATGTGTGACCTGGGGCGACCGCCCCAGGTCATAAATTTTTTTTTCTTGGTAAACAAATCACCATAGAGTTGGGACCTTGGGTAGGGCCATTGGGGAGATTTGGGGTGCAATCTGGTGCAATCGCCCCAGGTCGGAATTGAAATCCTCGCAGTGTTCAATGGGGTCTTGGAGCATGCCCCATATTTCAGTTAAACTTATCGCTCCACATATGTTTAAAGATAGCCCCACATATGTAGAACTTTATTGGTAAAAAAAGAAGAAAATGTTGCGGCAACACATCGCTTCCTCTTCTTCTTCGACCTCTTCTTTTGAAACCTTTGCGAGCCAATTGTAAATTGAGCTCCTCGTTGCCAGTCCCTAGACTAATGCATCTTCATCTGTCAAGCATATTTAGAATAATCCTTCATAATCACTCTATATCTAAATCTGAACGCTTAATCTCCAATTTCTATTTCCAAACCCTGAATCCCTAAATCCTAATCCAAACCCTAAGCCCTAAACCACCAAATCTGAGTGCATCAATAAAAATCCAAAGATGACCAAATTCATTCTTGTTATCCCATCTTCTTACCCCAATTATGATTCAAAGACTGAATCTTGTTCCCATTATGCAAAGGTTGGAAGCTTTGAAAAAGTGAAAGAAATGAAAAGGATGGATGTCCACTAAATGTTCTTGTATTTAGTTCTTCTCACACACACACTTTGTTTGAATTTGCAGTGATGTCTATTGGGTATTGACTTTGATATATAAATTTAAGTAGTGAAACATGATAATGTGAGTTTGAGTTTCTAAAATTAAGGTTAGAATTATTTTTTTTTAATTATCTAAATATTTTGGGTACTTCTAATTAACATCCTAACCTCTTCATCGCCGAATCTTCAATAACTTCATCCATCTAGTTGAGTTCCACAAGTTAGACATTTTCTAATATATATATATATATATATATGTGTGTGTGTGTTTTTTGGTAATGTAAAAAAGTCTTGGTAAAGTCCAGCAAAAGTTTTTTTTTAAATGTTAAATTTATCAAAATTTTGCCCCACCTAAACGAGAATCCTGGGTTTGCCACTATTTTTCATCAAATGATTAATCCAACGGTGGAGCAAACTTGGATTAACCTAAAACTTGAAAACGCCTCTTAACCCTAAAAAAAACCAAAGCCATGAATGGAGTGAGAAGAAGAGCAGCAGTCCTTTATCACTACCCATGTCCAGATGGAGCATTTGCAGCCCTTGCTGCCCACCTCTACTTCTCCGCCACTTCTCTTCCCGCCATCTTCTTCCCCAACACCGTCTACGATCCCATCAGGTCCTTCCCTTCCTCCACAGCTTTTCGTTGATTGCACTTTGATTTTGGGTGACAATCCCTTTTTTTTTTTTTCAGGGCAGGGAATCTACCTTTAGAGGATGTAGATGAAGTCTACCTCTTAGATTTTGCAGGCCCGTCTGGTTTTGTTGGGGAAATCTCTTCTAAAGTTAGGAGGTATTCATTCCCCTTTGGCACCATTCCAATGTATTGTAATTTAATGGGGTTTTTGTTTGATCTTCTCTGCTCCTTTTAGGCATTCCAAGAATCGAGATTGATTGCTTTGTAGTTTCTTCGTACCCTTTTAAGCATTCCAACAATTGAAATTTATTGGGTTTTTAGCTTGTTCTTCCCCATTTAAAGCATTTCAACTGTCAAGGATGAAGAACCTAGAAAGAATACTGATATGGTCATTGCTCTGTTCTTATCATGTAGCTGTTAAATTTAATTTTTATCATAAAAAAATGTTGAATGTTATTTATTTATATTTTTTTAAGGATCTTCTTCCCCTTTTAATCATTCAAACAATCGAATTTTTAATGATTTAAAAAAAAATTTCCCTTTTAATTGTTCCGACCGAGGAAGTATAATGGCTTTTAATTTGTTTTCCCTTCCCCTTTTAAGAATCTCAAAAATCAAACTTTAATGGTCTTTTAAAAAAAAGATTCTATCTTTCTATGTATTTCACTAGTCGAATTTAGTGACTTTTTAAATTTTATTCAAAAGAATTGTGTTTTTGTTTATATGCCATTTATCAGTGTTGTAGTATTGGATCATCACAAGACTGCACTTGAGATGCTGTGTGGAGATGCTTCAATTGGTAAGAATGTGACCAGCATTATAGATATGGAGAGGAGTGGGGCAACAATAGCTTTTGATTATTTCAAAGAGAAGATTTTTGGAAAAGGAATGGACTTAGATAATCATTATATGGGCTCAAGAGGAAATGATGTTGGATTTGGGTGTCAATTGGTTCGTGAAAGTGAATTTGCCAGGGTACATCGGCTTTTCAAATATATCGAAGATGGAGATCTTTGGAGATGGGCTGTTCCTGACAGTAAAGCTTTCAGCAGTGGGTTGAAAGATTTAAATATTGAATACAGTGTTAACTTGAACCCAACCTTGTTTGAGCAGGTAATGAGTTGTATCAAAGATTATGCAAGTTTTTTTTTTTTTTTTTTTTTTTGGGTAATATGAGTTCTGCACGTCATATATTTGCAATAGTTCAAATTATCATTTCAAACATTACATGAGTTATGTGGTGTGTGGTACTTTATCTGTTGGTCCTATATCATTATTATGAGAGAGATATGGCAATGCTTTTTTCTTTTTTTTTATTTAAATATTAACTTTTATCTATCAAAACAGTGCAGTGCATGAGACTTTACTGGCAAGCTAAAGCAGCTAAAAAGAAAACATGGAGCCAAAGCACAATTGCTAGAAAAGAGGACCTCCATGTTTACTTTCCTTTCCTTTCGCTTTGCAATTTACAAGAAGACACCCTTCATCAAAATTATGCCTCTCAAAATTATGCCCCTGTTAATTAGGATCTTGGAAGTCTCACATGTCTTGAGATACACCATATTTAACCACTAGAACCTTTTTTCACTGGTTTTTTAATTCCTCTCCAATCCTTTATAACCATTTCTTTAGAAGAGCTTCGTTTTTCTGTTTTACAGGTCTCGGACTCAACCGCCATAATTCTTGGACTTGCATCCTCTTTTAATTTAGCTCACAATTGATGTGTAAATTGACATGAAATAAATCAGGAGATTGGCTTGCTTTCCATGACAAAAACTTTTCTTCAACTCTTTCCAACACAAGCCACCATTTGGATTTAGGCGCACTACCATACATAGGCAACCCTGGAACAATATTGGAAAGGAGCCTGCATTTCAACATAAAATGTTGGCAATATGATGTGATACTCTACCCATACCCTAATCAGCTTATTTTTAAAGAAATTAGTCTTTAATCCTGAAACTGTTTCATAGGATAATAGTGTTTTCATGGGTGGGTGCAAGTAAATGGCTACCTATTGCCACCCTTAGCATTGATACACACAGTGGGGTTGCGGAAAATTTGCAACTCATTGTTGATAATAGGTTGAAACAAGATTTCTTTTGGATTCAGTGTCTGGACTTCTCAGGCCAGTTTTCATCATTTATTGATTATCCTGGCTATGCCATTGGAATGTGTTTTGTGCAAGAACTTAGTGGCAAAACACTTTCTTGTTTGCATGTAAGCTAGTATTATATATCCATTTTATATCTTTGTTATGTATTTGCTATTGCATATTTTGCAATAAACTGACCATTTTCATTTTTTATTCCTTGCTGATGATTGTTAAGTTTGTGGTGAATTTCTAAGGAGAACCCTTTGCTTTCAAGCAGTTAATGACATTGGATCCTGAGCTTGTGATTAGTAAAGGCCGGGCAACCTTATCACACAAGCAAAAATTAATAGATGATGTTCTTGAACAGTCTTATGAAATATCACTTGGTGGCGGATCATTTGGATATTGCTTGGTATGTTCTATGTTATCTTCGAGTCTTATTATGCTTGCAGTTCCCCATATTATTTCTTTCATCAAAAGGGACTCATTTAATAAATGGAAATACAACCTTGGCATAAATTTGGGGCTTGATGGTGATTTTTTTTTTTTTTTGGACTAGTAAGCTGATAATTCTTTTTTCCTGATATGTATCTCTGTATGTTACTTTCAGCTTGTATGAATACCATCTCTTTGATATCAAGGCCTATTGCAAAGTGTATGTATCACTTGAGTAGAAACTTTTAACTTAAATTGGTCACATACTTTGACATCAAGGAGGCCTATTGGAATGTGTATAATAATCTAGTTGTTGTTTCAAATTCAATAGAAGAAATACTAAAGCAATGTCATCTGAGAGGGTTTAGGCATGTGCTTAGAAGATTAGAACTGGCCCTTGTTTGTAGACCAATACCATGAGTGAAAAATACCAAGTCTTTTCTGCCTACAACACAATATGATTTACACCTGGAAAATCTCCATTTGCTTCTTTGGGAATGGTTTGTTATTAATTCCACCCAACAACCCCAAAGAAAAAAAAAAACTTGCCTTTATACATACCATTCAATTTCACAATTTTCTGTGTGCTAGAACTTTGATGCCTATAGTTGATGCCATTTAATTTAGGAATAAGAGTTGTTCATGACTCTTCTGATAATTGCAGGCTGTTGATGCTGATTCTATTTTGGAACTGAGGAGTGAAATCGGAGACCAGCTGGCTAACAAGAGCTGTAATTCTAAATTGAGGTCAAAAGCTATTGTTTATGCTTATTCAATCTTATATTTAACAGTTCAATTTGCGCTGTCCCCATCTCAGTTAGATCTTACTATTTCTTCTATTTGCATCCTACCCAAATACCCATTCCCATTCTCTCTTAGTATGCATAATCTCTTTCTTTTTGGAGCACCTCCTATTCTAAGTATTAACTTCCTCTGTCCATTGATCTTTTAATATTTCCATGTGATCATCCTGCAACTTGTTATAATGGTTATGTGATGTCAAGGAAAACACTGGTTTGGAAAGCTTGGTACAGCACACAATACTAGATAGAATTCATCATGGTTAAATGGGCTCCAATGAGGAGTATTAAAGAGGTGAAGGATGAGGGATATAAGGTGGAGATGTAGATCCAACCCTCACTTTCCTAGGATTGGGTATTTCTATCTCCCTTGATTCATTTTCCATTAGAGGGGAGATAATGTGATGGTCATTTTTGGATATTCACCTTTCCTTTTCTTTTCTTTTTTCTATTTTAACCATTTTTAGAAATAGAAGTCTTTTACAGTTCCTATGCACATAATTACATGAAACTAGCAGGCCCTAAATGAATAGTATTTTTGGGGTCAATCTAGAATTCAGTTATTGGTAGTTTTATCGTGAGTAAAAATTTAATCTGGGATTTTTGGTAGGAAAGTAGACATCCATCGATAAAATTGGACTACTACAGTGAAGACTGGCATGCCCCCTCTGCAAAGATGACAAGCACTATCTTAGAAATTGTTCTTTTTTTATTTTTAGAAAATAAAAGTAAATATCCCATCAATCTGCCAGAAAAGCCGTCTCAATTTGCATGCTCAATATATTTAATCGGATTACCATATTGTACATTTACACGGCATTGCAAGCACTGTATAATTGTCCCATGTATTGTCTCTTGTCAAGCAAATCTCACTTTTCTCATATGGATTATCTACAGAGGCATTGGAGCTGTTGTGTACAGAGTTCCCGAGCTAAAAAATGACGAGTTTTTGAAAATAAGCCTCAGGAGTGTGGAAAATGAAGACACGACGCCCATATCACAGGTTTGGTTAGGTTGTTTTTTTAGTAAGAGTTCCTCGCATTAAAAATGTGTCGGTTGCATTAATAAATTTCATTGTTTGGCCTTTTTTCTCAACTTCTTCAGAAATATGGAGGTGGTGGGCATCGAAATGCAAGTTCGTTCATGTTGAGTTCAGCGGACTTTGATAGGTGGAAGACCTAGGCTAGATATGCAACCACAAACACAAACACATGTACACATGCATACTCCTATTTGGGGTAACAAACCCATGTACACATACACCCTCCTATCTGGGGGACAATGTATTTTTGCTGCTTTTCGAGTGATGTCTGGTAGTGATCCTATGCTGGAAAGAGGGGATTAATTTATTTAAAACATGTATTATGGATCCTAATATCTATCTATCTTTGATCTCTGTGAAAATGGAATTGTTATATGCAGTTTCTCCATTTAGTGCAATGGTTTGAGCCCCAATGTAAAGCAGGTACCTGTGATTGTTTTGTTGAATGGTTGAATTTTTACTGCTAAATTGTGTAAGGACTGAGGACATACGTAGAATCACAGGCCTTGGTGTTTTAGAGGATGACTGTAGTTACTAGGAATCATTATTCCCCCTATCGATGGGATGAGGCTTCTATAGTGATGATGATGAGCAACAGAAATGCAACAGAGCATAGTTGTAATTTCCGTTTCGATGTGGCCTCCAAGATAGAATATTTCCGTATTGCCCAAATTTGGCAAAATTTTTTGGAGTAACTTTTCAGAATAATAAAAACATATATATATATATAAAGAAATAAATAAATATAAATTATGCATGTTTCTTGATATGGATGTTGAGAAAAAAAAATAGTGAAAATTATGCTATAAATCGAAATGGACAACTGGAATGGACCGAGATGGACCTGAAATCAAATCTAATTTTTTTTACCCCTCATTCTGTTTTGGCCGAAGGACCGGAATGAAAAATCCGGGCCATTCCAGCTTAAATGAAACGGAATTAACTACTATGCGATAGAGTCCTTGCTAGGGATTGCGTAGTAAACACTGGCTTCTGTCGGACCTTTCTTTTGTCAAGGAAGACCATTTGGCAGATTGGTGCTGTTTCTCACAACTGGAAACTGGCTTCCAATCAACTACTGGGATGGAAGTGATTCAGTGTTGGGCTTAGGAGTGATCCTGCAGCTCTGATGGTGGGGTGTAGGGATGCAATGGGTTAGGTCTGTTCGGGTATTGGCCCAACATCAGCCTTTTTAGGAGGTACCCTCTTTGTTTTTTTAAGATTACATTCCTATAATAATTGCCGGTTGGTTGAGTGTCAAATATGAGCTTCTGGGTGGCTTGTGTGAACGGTTATCATCGGTCGAGTAAAAGAAGAGACGCTGTCAATTTTTTGTAATTTTTCTCCGGTCATTACCAATATAAAAAGAAATAAAAAAAATATATCTACATCAAGCACAGATGCTTACCTTATGCTGAATACCAGCGCTTGTGGGGCCTACCTTAGGTCCTGGTTGGGATGGGACTGTGAGGGATCTCCATCACCCCCTGCCTCCACCCTCTACTTCCATGGCCCTGTGCATGGTGAGAGAGGCTGGGATAATCATTGGCCCCTTTTGATACATGACCCACAAGTTTTCCTCGGCCAAAATGAGTCCATAATTGATCCAATGGTTTATTGCATTTGGATGGGTGACAAATCCCGAGACCCATAACTATCCACAGGGGAAGGGGGGTTGTCCCCGTTTGAAGGTTCTTTCGGATGGATCATAACGTGGGCCCCACCATGTGTTTTGGAGTGTCGTTGCCCACCTCATCAGCTGAGGGGCTCCTATCATTAAATGCATATTTTCTTCAAAAAGCTCTTAAAGTTTTAATCGGGAGAATTTTACCCGAACAAGCACCTTAGAGGTCTACTAACAAAAAAAGATACCCATAGTTTTAATACAACACAACCAGTATTCTCGGCAGAATATTCATTTTTTTTGTCTTTTTTCAACAAGAGACGATGTCGCCACTTAATATCTAGAGTTGGTGTTGACTTCGTCGCTAATTCGTCAAATCTATATCTTCTCCGACCTTTATCATCTTCGATTGCTAGTTTTCTGTACCAAAATGAACCAAAATAGAACTCTCCCCCAACATTGAATATTCCTTATGGAGGTTGTTGATCTCCATTAACGAGCTAGGCATAGCATAATTTGACATTCTTTCATGCATAATCTAGTATAGAGCCTGAGTTTCATGTTTACTTTTCGAGAAAAGTTCATTAGGATTTTGATATATAACTTATTTATTTCATTATCTTTATTATATGATTATTTTCGGGTGGCTAAATCATCAAGGTAATGACCTTTTAAGGAATGAGGAAAGAAAACCGTCAGATAAATGGAGAAAACGATGGGAGGAGGAAAGTGAAAACTGGGGAAATGGGTTTTCGGGCGATTTGTATGGATTTGAATATGACGACATCGTCACACGTTTAAATCTTTAATATAAAAAAAACGGAAGTTACCATAGAGAACCACTTTTACGCCATATTGACTAATGGTGTCCTTTTCGGTTAGTGGCCATCTAGAATTATTTTTTTGGTAGTTTTCTCTTAAAGAATGAGAAAAGTGCTTTAAATTTTGCTTTACTACAACAGAGATTTCAACACTATAGACAGTTACGCCAAAAACACAAAATAAAAACAAAATCATAATATTGTGTACCACACACTTTGCTGATAATTTCTAAATTTTATTTAATGTACGATTAATTAAGAGTTTAAGTGATGATTTCCAAAACTTATTTACTGTTCACTTCACACCATCAAATCATTAACCATATGATCTCATTCTCAATTTCATTCTCAATTTCCCATGACATTATCATATCACCGTTCTTCACTTTTCCCCTGGAAGCATTTATGACAATAAAACGCACTTGGTCCTTTCAAAACAAAAGACACGCTGAGGCTCAGCCACAGGACCTATATAAATAAATCCTCCCCTTTTTCCCGTCCGTTCGCTTCGAATCTCAGCAACGGAGCTCATGGGCCCCACGCCATCTCTTATACGGAAGGTCCAAGCCTTTCTTTATTTCTTTTTCCCATAACCTTTCCACGTCACACGTGCCACGACGCCTCGCGTAACATTGGCGCCACGCGATGCTCTCTCGTATATTCCATTTCCCACTTAACGGAGAGATTACGTTTCCTTCCATTTTCAAACCCATTGATACTTCGTATTAGCCCCTCGTTTAAGCTGGCAGTCCGCCCACGATAACGGAAAACGTCAAGCCTCCGTTTCATATATAATTTAGAAGATCCGAGACTCCCATGCTCCACTCCAGAGCTTTCCATTCCATCTTTTTTCTCTGTTCGTCTTGAGCTAAATCTCATCTTCTTGCATGGCTGCCGTGGCTGTAAGTTCCGAGACCGAAAAGCTCTCGAATCTTCAATCTGCTGTTGCAGGACTCAATCAGATCAGGTGTTCTTTTGCAATCGATTCCTTCGATTCATTGCTCTTATTTCGTTTTTTTTTTCTAGTTACTTTGATCGAAGCTGCTTCTAGCGTTTAGGATCCTTTTGATTTTCACTGTTTCGTGTTTTGAGATTCTAGTTTCAGATCTGAGCTTTGTTTCTGATTTTTCACAGTGAAATGAGAAATCCGGTTTCGGAATTTTGTCGAAGCTCATTTTAGCGTTTAGGATCGTTTTAATGTTCACTGTTTCGTGTTTTGAGCTCTGAGTTATCAGATCTGAGCTTCTTTTCTGATTTTTTTTCGCAGTGAAATGATAAATCCGATTTCATAATTTGGTGGAAGCTGCTTTTAGCGTTTAGGAATTAGGATCCTTTTAGTTTTTACTGTTTTGTCTTTTGAGCTTTGAGATATCAGATCTGAGCTTCATTTCTGATTTGTTTCGCAGTGAAAATGAGAAATCTGGATTCATAAATCTCGTATCTCGATACCTCAGGTAAGAGGAAACCAATCGACTTGTCTAGATCTGGCGATTTTCATCTGATGATTTCAGTTTTTTTGTTTCGTTGATTGATTCATGTTCAATGTCTCTGTTTTGATTTGATTGGATTTTGAAGTGGAGAAGTTGAGCAGATTGAGTGGAGCAAGATTAAAACTCCCACGGATGAAGTTGTCGTACCGTACGAGAGAATGGAACCAGTTTCTGAAGGTGATAAATCCGATTTCGTTTTTTCCCCTTTCGATGAGGATGAATGCGAGCTAATCTTCTTTAGTTTGGACATGATTGGGGGATTGAAAAATGTTAATAGTAACTGGTTAAAAAATTGCAGATCCGGCAGTGACTAAGAAACTTCTTGACAAGCTTGTAGTGTTGAAGCTCAATGGAGGTTTGGGGACGACGATGGGTTGTACTGGTCCCAAGTAAGATTTTATTCAGATACAAGCATAAACAGTGGAATGATCCGGTAAACAGAGAGATCATCCTAATGTAAATAGATCCTCAGTTTGAGGCCTACTTCTAGTCAAGGTAGACAGTGGGAGCAAAGCCATCCCCTGTGATCGTGTCTGGTTTGAATGTCACTTGGATTAGATTGTATGCACAGTTTGATTCGAAGTGATCCTTGTCACCAGAGATAAAATGCAAGATCAGTGTATGACTGATATATCTCTCCAATCCGAGTGATATCCATGCGAATTGCAATTTTGTAAGGTGTTTGATCCTATGGCCTACCTTGGTGAGAAGTGAGCCCAACAATTAGTTGCCCATTATTGTGAAGCAGTAGTGGTAAATTTCAAGTTTTTTAACTTGATACCGATTTACATGCTTGCAATTCTCTCATGTAGGATTAGATACTTCTCATGTAGGATTAGATACTATTGGTTCTTTCTAATCATTACTTCTTCCACCACTCCCCTTCCTCAATCCATGCCCCACCACCACAGTTTTTGATCTGTATGTTCTTGCAGGTCCGTCATTGAAGTTCGCAATGGCCTGACATTTCTGGACTTAATTGTTATCCAAATAGAGGTCAACTAAGTTTTGGTTATTGTCAGATGTATTCTTACATTTGTTTAGGCTTCTTTTAACTTTGCATTTTCAATTGTTATGCACAGAGTCTCAATGCCAAGTATGGATGCAATGTACCACTGCTTCTTATGAATTCATTCAATACTCATGATGATACACTAAAGGTGAATGCTCTTTGCAGTTTCTTTTCTGCACCCTTCTGGAGTTTCTTAGGTCAGACTGAATGAGATTTAGGCTCTAACTTATTAAACTTGCCTTATGAAGATTGTGGAGAAATATTCCCACTCAAACATTGAGATTCACACTTTCAATCAGGTTTGCTATCAGTCCATATTATGCTTGATTAAACTTTACTCTTGAGGTTTTTATAATCCATTACTTCTAATTCCATTCGTAAATTGATGTGCTTTCTTCAGAGCCAATATCCACGTTTGGTTGTTGAAGATTTTCTGCCATTCCCTTGCAAAGGCCAGACAGGGAAGGATGGCTGGTATGCTATTCTCAACTTTTACCTGCCCTTGTAAAGCTATCATTACATTAAGTTGTTGGGTGTAGCATCCTTATTTTCCCTTTCTTAAAGACAACCTTACTGTGGGCTTCTTTTTTTTAATTGTACACAGAATCAATATGGAGCATGGTTTTAAAAATCTGCCTAAAACAACTTAAATGTGGGTACCTATAACAACTTATGTCTATTATTTATAAATGAGACACAATAAATCATAAAATCTTGATTGATTGAAATGAGTTTTTTATTTGTTAGATTATTTTTTACTATTTTTTCACATTTTTTAAAATGTTATTGGGCCTAGGGTGTGACTCAGCTGAGTCCCTTTGCCACTCAGCTGAGTCAACTTGAATCAATAGAGGCTGAGTCACCCTGATTCTGATTTGTAAAACCTTGATATCGAGGGTATAACATTTATGTGCCTTTATTGTGCATATGCTTTACACATGGAGTACATAACTACATTCACTTAGAAGTAACCATTTCAAAGGGAAGTTATAATTTGTTACCTAAATGCAAAAAGTACTGTCATTCTATAATTTTATTATCTGCTAGTAAGCTTTAATTTCCCCATATAGATGGGATACAACTTTGGTGGTAAGTTTAATTTGACAAACTTCTGAACCATCATTCTTTTCTGTTGTCTTCTAAACTTCTCATGACCAAAATGTTTTCTCTGCGCTACCAGTTTCAGTTGTATAACACTTGTCTGAGAATGAGAATGAACTTAATATTGACAAATATTGTCCAAAAGAAGTGGTAGATGAATTCATAAGTATCTGTACTTACTTTTGTAAATTTCATCTCTCAAATTCTCACTTTTCTTGTTGGATTTTTCCATGTGGGATAAGATTCTTCAATATGTTCATTTTCAATGTCTGGCCCTACTTATTGCAATCATCTCTTTCTGTAGCAGAACTTTCTTCGCAAGCATGCCTATGCTGTGTTCTCATGACATCTGGACTTCAAACATATATTAATCCATATAGTCACAGTACTGTATTGTTTTTAGTTGTCTTTCTTATTTGGCTGTTTCTGTGAATTATCTCCTTTATTAATTATTTTAGGAATTTGAAAGACCCGAGCTATTTCCATGAAATTGCAGTTTTGGAAAATAGGAATTGTAATGATAGTAGGTTTTGTATGGAGATTTCATGGTTTTGATACGCAGTAGATAAAGTCAAAATGCTCTTTTTTCTAAATGAGGATTGGGACAGTGTCTTTCTCATATTTCAGTTCGTTTTTAGGATGTTTAAAATCTCTTTCCAATTATCACTCATCTGAAAAATACAGAAAATATTAGTCTCCAGTGTATATATTTTTATCTTGTACTTTTGCTTAGCAGCTGTATCAATTGGTTTCACAAGTCTGACTCAGATTTCTTGTGTTACAGTGTTAGGACTATCCTAGGTAGTTGTAGGACAAAGGTTTAAATGATAACCCATGTTAAAAGTTGTCTACAGTTTATTTATTTATTATTTTATTTTATTTTGTTTTTTGAAATGGAGTTGTCTACGGTTTATTACCTAATCATCTTTAGGCATCCGCACAATGGTTTTGAAATTTACGTAGACTTTTGTGGCCGGTTGATGAATGAATGATATATGCACACTGTTCTTTTCATGTGTATAGCCATACATCCCTCTATTGTTGCTACTTCTGTCAAGAAACACAAATTACAAAGTTGGAAAGGACAAACTTTAAGAGGTTTTAGGTATCAAAATGAAAGGATGTATCAGTTTCGTTGATTACTTTTCACATATTACCTTTACAAAGAAATCTTTACTCTAAGGGTTTTAATCTCTTAAGGAATAACTGCCAATAGTATGTATCAATATATAATATATATACATATTATATGTATACATAGGAAAACTTACCTTCGAAAAGACAAACAAAGAAGGAACATCTATTCAAAATCTTCAGTGTTAATAGTTTTTAATCTGATCATAGCGATAATGTGTTTAATCTATTCCTTCAAGGGTACTGTTGTTACTTCTGATCATAGTGATGCAAACTACACATTTCATTTGGAGACTGCATTACATAGTAATATTTGGGCAAAAAAAAAAAAAAAAAACACTATTATATGATCTCTAATTTTCTAATACACTACTGTCTCCTGTGAATGGGATATGCAGTCTTCTATACCAGTGCAGAACATGAGTGTACTTGCTTTCATTAGTTTTTGTAGTCATACGAAGTAGAGTTGAGAATAACAAACTAAATCTAGTTTTCTTCTATACTTCCTCTCACACCTGTCCAAATGTGAAGGTATCCTCCTGGCCATGGTGATGTATTCCCGTCCTTGATGAATAGTGGCAAACTTGATGCTTTACTATCACAGGTTAGCTCATGGAATAGATGTTAGTGCTGCATGTTTTATCTTCCAATGTTGACATGCATTTATTTTGATTATACAAGTATAACCAGTTCTGTATGTTTTCTTTGTTCAGGGCAAGGAGTATGTTTTTATTGCAAACTCAGACAATTTGGGTGCAACAGTAGACTTAAGTATCCTTGTTTATGTCTTTGCAGGCATAATAATTGACTTATAGGTGTCTCATATTTTTTTCCGTGTTCATTCATTTTTTTCCTAATATATACTCTCGTTCGCATTAAGTTCCAATGATTTTCATATGGGTGGGTGCTCCTTGACAAATGGAATAGAAATCCTCAGTCACTTGATACAAAACCAGAATGAATACTGTATGGAGGTACTCAAATATGACCCAACCTGTCAGTAATGTTATACTGTTCCACCCTCAACTCCTGTCCCAACCCTGATATTTTGTGCAGGTAACCCCAAAAACTTTGGCTGATGTGAAAGGTGGTACCCTTATTTCATATGAAGGGAGGGTTCAGGTATGGATTTTTTAACTTCTATTGTTGTGCTTTTCTAGTACTGTTCTGTGCACTGCATGGTTTCTTTGAACTATGTACGTCGAATGTGTTGGTGGATCTTCCGAATATCTACTGCCTTCTATATACTTTGTCTTAACAGAATTGAACCTCCTCCCATTGGAAACTCTAATGAAGATTTTTGTATTTTTTTCACCTTTGAGCCATAGTCCATACAGCTATTGATCTTTGACGCTACATGACCTCTTAGTTATTAATCAGGTCCCAAAATCCTCTCCTCACAATCTTCCCTCTCTCTCAGCTTCTAACAAATCCCTCTACTCTTTAATGCTTTCTAACTGGCCGATTTTGGAGGATATTTGAGTTCATTCTGTCATTTAACTTGATGATAATCTCCCAGTTCTAAATCTTGAGTTTACCTTTTAGCAATTGCAGTTTTTTTTAGAACAGTGAAGCCCTAGCCATCCTGAAAATTGAATACTGTCTCACCAGTTCTTAACCATATCAGTAAAGCTTGAGCTGTGAACTATATATTTTCAAAATGTGAAATTTCTGGCCCCCTAATTGGCAAGTGAGTCATCCAAGATAATTGGTTTGTTGTTGGACATATGACTAGGAGCGATTAACTGTGCCACTACTTTTTGTTGCTCTTCAGTCTTCCAATTGTTGGACAACATAAACCTATCCAGATGATGGTCACAATCGATGGAGTCAAACACTTGTAATCATGGAAACTTGATATGCATTTGAATTTCTAGGGGGAACACGAAGTTTGAAGGATTTCAGTACACACTATTCCAGTGTACAAAATTCATGCAAATTTGCTTTAGGTTAAATAAAGTTGGCTGGGAATTGTGATTTTCAGTTCAGTTTTACTCCTTTACCTTTTAGATTTTGATAAAATTCAGTTCGCAAGGGTTCCCTTAATTTTCCGTCCTGATCGGTTGACTAGGAGCTCAGCCAAGCCGACTCAATCGAATCACCCAATACCTGACTTGGGTCAAGTTGAACTTGGTTTTAACTAGTTTCATCACCACTGTTGTTTATTCATGTATTGATTTAACTCATCCTGGTTTGATTTTGCCCTGACCCAAGTAGGTTGACATGATAGCATTTCTTCTGTACAACTAAAAACAATTGAGATCTGTATATAAGCCTTAAATTTGTAGTGGTGATAAGTTAAAATATACTCAAATTGATTTTTGCAGGAAAATACTTATTTGGTTCTTTCACACATTTTCAATAGTTTATTTATTATGAATGTATATACTTGTTTAAAATTTTATTTGTAGACCTACCTGGTTGACCCTCTGGGTTGACTAGGAACTCATCCAAGTCAACTCGACCTGGTCACGCAATGGGTGACTGCGTTAAGTTGACCCCACTTTGGACTAGTTTGGTTGAAACCCAATTGACCCGTCTGTCAATTCGCATGTCAGCTTGACTCATTCTGGTTTGGCCAATTCGTATAGATTTTTAGGGAAAATACTTTTTTAGTTCTTTAACATTTTCTTAATTATTATAATGTATACTTATGTACAAATTAATTTACTGACCTGCCCGGTTGACCAGTTGGATTTCCTGATCAACATGACCTAGAAATTGGCCAAGTCTGGTTGATCCACCGTGTCAGGCAATTGTGGTTAGGATTATGGCATATCCCTTGATATGCATTTGGAATTTGTCTTTGGATAAAAATAAAGCCAAAAGTCAATGCACTGACAGCTCAGTGTCATAGGCGTACTGCTTATACAAGGGGGTGACCTGGGGTTGATCACCCGCTCTCACAGCTGGACTTTCAATCCCCATGAAAAAAAATAGTTAGAAGGATTTCAGTACACACTACTCCATGGAGCTGTTTGAGTGACAAGAGGATTTTCCTCTTCACGGATTTCTATTTCCACAGGAAAGAGGAATCTTGCATTCCTACCTCTCCCATCGGAAATTGAAATCCTCTCTATCGAGGAAAATCAGACCATTTTTTTTCTTTTTCCACAAGGAAAGTGGGTCGCACTAAACAATGGAACAGTGGGCTGCATGGAAAATCAGAATTTCTTTCCTCTCTATCACGGAATCCACTCATCACACAAGTGCACCCTTCTGCACTCAAATTTCCCATGGATTTGCTGTAGTTGAACAAAATTGGCTGTGGGATACTTGGGTTGTGGAATGTGACTATTACCTCTCAAATGATTGTATTTAGATAAAACTTGATTATATTTTAAGCGCTGAGTAATATGTCAACACTTTTCAAGGTTTAACATTTAAATACATGATTATATTACAAACCATTGACATAATTCTACCTGATATAAACTTTGTTGATCTGCTGCCTAGATCAGATGTTGTTGCTCTTTTTATGAACTTGATCAAATGAATTGCATTTTATCTGCTATATTTTAAGTTTTTTTTAATAAATTCGTTTTTGGTGTCCTAACAGTCCTGTGGTTATTAACTGACACTGTTCCATTATGGAATGCAGCTCCTGGAAATTGCACAGGTTCCTGATGAACATGTAAGCTATGATACTGTATTCTTTTTCTTATCTTCTTTCTCCATGCACTCATGGAAGGCATAGTTTTCGTGAATTTTGAAAAGGGGGTGTATTCTATGACTGATATATGTTGATTACTTGTGTCTCATCTAGGTCAACGAATTTAAGTCAATAGAGAAATTCAAGATTTTCAATACCAACAACTTGTATGTGAAATTAAACTGTGAATTTGATATTATCCTAAGAACTGCACATACAATGATGATGTAATGTTATTCCTATTTGTACAGGTGGGTGAATTTGAATGCCATTAAGCGACTGGTGGAGACTGATGCCCTTAAGATGGAGATCATTCCAAACCCTAAGGTAACTTTCTTTTCTTGTCTATCTAAGTATTTGGTTATTTGATCTGGTATGGGCACATATCTAGCTGTCCTAATGCTCTTGCTCCACAAATGTCTGCAAATTTTAATATTTGTACTTCCCACTGGGAAAAATGTCTATTTTCGTTTATGTTTTAAGTTGTGGCTTTGGAACTTTGAACTTCCATGCAAAAATTTTGGTCATATCTGATTCATATCCAACATGGGTATGACATGGGAATTGAATGCTGTGTGTATCTCTGTTGGCATTTGCTGATTCTCTAATGAAAAATCCTGATGTATTACATATTAGCAAAAGTTTTGATGTCTATGTTTGATCGCAGGAAGTGGAAGGTGTTAAAGTTCTTCAGCTGGAAACAGCTGCTGGAGCAGCAATACGGGTATTGATCAAGTCGATCACTGTAGTCATATATTCTGTTTATTGCTCAATAGCTTTTTCTTACATTCTCAGTGCCATATTTCTGTGAAACAGTTCTTTGATCATGCTATTGGTGTTAATGTTCCCCGATCACGGTTTCTTCCTGTAAAAGCAACATCTGATTTACTCCTTGTCCAGGTTAGCTCATGACCTTGCCTAAACTTACCTTGTACCTTTCCAAAAAAAAAATACTTGTGGTCTTTGATGTGGATTGCTCTTAAGCATTGCCAGTCCCTTTGTTTTTGCAGTCTGATCTTTATACCTTGGTTGATGGCTTTGTAATTCGAAACGAAGCTAGAACTAATCCAGAAAACCCCTCTATTGAGTTGGGACCTGAATTTAAAAAGGTAAATTCATCGAAATGACAAGGTTATGTTTGATCAATGGTTTATTTGTACTTGTTTGTTCTTGATTGTTTGCTTCCAATTTTATAGGTTGGCAACTTCCTCAGTCGCTTCAAGTCCATCCCTAGCATCATTGAGCTTGATAGCTTGAAGGTCTCTGGTGATGTATGGTTTGGTGCTGGGATAAAGCTCAAGGTATTGAATCTGATTACACTTGTAGCATTGTTTTTATTGGGCTGTTGACACCCTAGATCAACTTGATGACCATCAAATATATGATGAGATTTCTGGAGACAGACAGACATGGGAATATTAACATAAAAAACTACACATTTTATTTTTTTAACTTTATTTATTTATTTTTTCTTTTCTAAAGTTCAAGTGGTGATGCTACACATTTTATTTTTTTAACTTAATTTATTTATTTTTTCTTTTCTAAAGTTTAAGTGGTGATGATGATTAACCATCTTTTGTTATTCTGTGCATACATGGTAGTGTATTTTCAAATAATGAACTAACAACCAACCTTCCCATATGTTGGAACTTACTCCCACATGCAACAAGTGGATGCTTGATCAATGCATGCATACAGATTACATGCACATGAAGATTCCTGTGTCTCTGTTTACTGATGTAGACACATGCAGCGTTTTATTTGTTTGTACATATTTATCCAAATAAAACACGGACACTAGAATACTATACAACTAGTGCATAGAAATTATCTTGAAAGTAGATAAAACCTATGCATATGGTTTATTGAAGATGATG
Organism: Persea americana; assembly: GCA_029852735.1. Classification (NCBI taxonomy): domain Eukaryota; kingdom Viridiplantae; phylum Streptophyta; class Magnoliopsida; order Laurales; family Lauraceae; genus Persea; species Persea americana. The sequence goes on from CM056819.1 coordinate 51,296,676, forward strand.
TCCTCGCTTTATCATTTTTGCTATGAATCATGCGTTTCTTTGTGCCATGCTCTCTATCCTACTGCCCTGCCACTTCATGAAAAAACCCTATTCTTTCTGGCTGGAACATTATCGATTGGTGATTCTTCTTCCATTTTGCCTTTCTTTTCAAGTCTGATTTTGATCTTTTTTTTGTAAGTTCATGTTGGCGTGTGGTCCCCAAATGACCATGTCCGAGAGAGAGACAGTCCTCTGAGCATGACATTATGAAACCGAATCTCTCTCGAATCTCTTCCGTGGAAACCTTATACACAATGCTGATAAATGCCACCCACCTTGTCATCTCTTTGAACCATATCAAGGCTGTTTGTTTTGATCTTTTACTCTTTGTTAGTTTATAATGGGAATTGGCTCTCAGTTAATGAGGAAAGTATAAATGAAAATGAAAGGATTGTAAGTTTTAGTGAGTAGTTTTGATGTTGCAAAAGAAATTCAAAGTGAGACTTTTACCCCTTGTGGTCCATGAGTGAGCTCACCAAGAAATCCAATTCATTGACCAACACCGGAAGATGGAGTATACCAGACCAAAATGCGGCTGGGGCCTTCTTGCCCTGCGCACGCAAAACACAAAATGTGGCATGGGGCATTTTTTGCCCTGTGTGGTCTCGAACTTGAGACCTCTGGATCTAATACAATGACAGAAATGCTAGCCAGTAATCCCAAAACCAACTGGTGATAGGAAACTGCACAAACAATTACTTAACACTCTGTGATGACCTTTGAACCAGTAGTTGTTGAGCTGCACCAGGCCAACAATAAAAGAGGGTCCTATCTTATAGGGAGTGTATTTTGTTGCATGTCCTTCATTATTTAAAATTTGGGAATTGCATGTCTTTCATTATTTAAAATTTGAGAATGAAACTTCACATGCTGTACTCATTTGCATCGACTCATACATTGGCATGTGCTAGTGGCCTTGCTCGCCCTTCACAGCATTTTAATGAATACTAACTCTTTGTATGAATTGAGTTCCACTAACCGTTGTATTTGATGTATTTCCTCTAGGGGAAGGTCACTATCACTGCAAAACCAGGGGAAAAACTGGAAATACCAGATGGTGTGGTACTGGAGAACTAGGTGGAAAAAAGTGCTGTTTGGTTTTCCTTTTCCTTTCAAGCTTATCACACTTCGGCTTTCAAAGATTCTTACATTTTCCTGATTTATTGTGCAGGAGATCAAGAGCGCTGCGAATATTTGAGGAATTCTTCCTAGCTTCTTTCTTCTGATGGTTTGGGTTTTTGATGTAATTGTCTGGTATTTTAAATTTTTACCCGTCTTTGAGCATTATGAGGCTCGACTTTTGAGTGCTATATTCAGAGATAGTGTTGAAATAATTAAAGTGTTACCTTCATTTATACATCATTACATTTCTAATGCTTTCTGACGTCTTGAGCTTTCAGCTTGCGATCGGCACGTGAATCTCTGTATCTTACCATCTTTTGTTTTGGCCCATAACGTATTAAGTTGGAATCCTGCGCACCATGATCACTGCTAGATATTGACTAATCCAAATATCGGTCAGATTAAAGCAGTCTGGATCATTGAATTGAAATGGCCATCATAAATTCATGTTGCAGCAGTTACCATCAACCTTATTCTTGGCTACGTTGAGCTGCAACCAAGCATTTAGCACAGCTATAGTTTGTGATGTTGAGGCCCATGGACCATAATTGGTGTCGGTTCTGATCCTTATGTCCTTGATGATGAGTGGGTTCTACCATGTTAGGATTTAGCTGGGAAGGATGACCTTAATAACCATGTTAGAGTGAAACATGTGGCGCCTATGAGACCCCCCACTGGATAGATTCAAGGGATTTCTGTAGTTAAGATTATTACCTGTAAACAGTGGTGTCAATTCTTTTTCGGCGATACCATTGAGGCACGCCTCCTTCGAGCTCTGTAATTCTTCTCCCTTCTCCTTTCTAGAGACCGACCCATATGGAGTGTAGCCAAGTATTAAAGCAATTAAATAGATCGTCAAAATTAAAATATGTACTAAAAATTAAAGCTGAGTACTGCTCAATTTTGTCACCTCTAATTGGATAGTTAGCAATATTCTATTCTAAATTGGTACTTGTGCTCAAACCCTCTTGAATCTGGTGGACTAGGGAATAGTCATTAGGACTCCTCATTTTAGCATAGTGGGTGAATTGAGCGTGGAAACAAATGGGAATGAAATTGACCCCACAAAATCAAGTGTAGTCTAGCGATAAAGGAAAGGTGCCATTTGCAAGCCTACCTTCTGTGTCAAATTCATTCAAGCATGTGAAGGTTTTCGAGAGCTTTAGATTGTTTGGGAATATTCATGTGAGCCCTTGCTGAATCATATCTTTTGTCTGTTTTGATAAAGTAACAAAAGGTTGACCTTTTCAATTAGTCACCAATCTTCATAACAGTCACCAAATGCCTTTTTTTTATAGCAAGTTTGCTCGTATGATTTTTACCATGTGACCAATTTATACTTACTAGGGTTTGCCTGTGGTATTTAGCCCGATAGACATGCACCGGCTAAGTTTGGAGAGGGATTTAAGCACATGACGTTGGAAGCAAACCCCTGCCTAATGTCAACTACCCAATTTCCAAGTGGGTCATCATTGTCTAAATTAATTATATAACTTCTGTTCTTTTTTCTTTTCCATTTTCAGCTTGCCCATTCAACTCTTACGTTTTTTTTTCTTGGTCCCGGCTTAAGCCACCGGAACCTGAGAGAGCACACACAAATAAGAAGAGGAAGCCTACAAAGTAAGAGCAGAAGCCTACAAAGTTGGAAGAATGGCATGCCCAGAGATCTATCCCTCGGCAGTCAAGTGACAATCGGGTTGCACCAACTGAACAACCCCTTTTACTTATATGACATAACTTTTACCGCATGGCAAATTTGATTATTTTAATTGAATTAGACATACAAAAAGCTTATTTGCAAGAGGGCCAGATTAAGAAATGCTCTATTTTAATGTTTGTTTGCATTAAGGGGGAAGCAAAGGAGAACAAAGGAGAGAAATATAGGAGGGGGTGGAGAGTAAATGTATTACATAACAAATGGCTATTCCTCCTCAAGAAGCAGATTAAATGCAAGGAAAAAGTAAGGCGGAGAGGAACCCTTGTGGCATCCATTATTTTACTCTACGCTCCCTTTTGACATTTAAATAAACAAGGCTAAAAGAAAAAAAAACAATTACATCGGTGGCTTTACTCTCACTCTTGGCATCCAAACCCATAAAATAGGAACGCTGATCACCTCATATACTTTTTCAACCTCTTTTACTCTGTTTCAATGCAAGCAAACATAACGTATGATGTGGCGGGAGTTGAAAGTTTACATATAAAGGAAGACCTATCCAGAACTTTTCATGTAATGGATTTTCATAATTACCATGCAAGACCTATCCAGAACTTTTCATGTAATGGATTTTCATAATTACTATGCATAATGATGGCCTCCATTGAGATGATTCTTTATTCACCCAAAATATTCGTGTGTTTTGTAGGGCTCTTACCCAAAATATGGAAAGTTATAAAAAAAAAAAAAAAAAAAACCTTTTCTACACGATAGTAAATCCATGTTTGGTTGCTATTTGTCCCAAAGCTGAAAAATGTCTCAATTTGTAGCAATTCTTTGGAAAAAGATTTTCCTAGGAGGGGCATTAGATATTTTTTTTTCTTTTTCCACGAAAAGGAGAAATTCTGCAGAATCGGTTTTCTTGTGGCCCCAACGAAAAGCATATGCTCTCCAGCTGTAGAAAAAATAATCTTTTTATAGTTAAGTCCTTCCTCTTTAACGTGTGAACGTATTCAATTCAAGAGCCCTGAATTCATACGGTATTGATGCGAATTGCGTTAGTAGAAGCTGCGGTACAGCAAGAAGTTCGTCACGTCTGAAATCTGAATAAAGGCAAAACCAACTAAAATAAAGCAACTCAACGCATAGACGCGAATTGGGAAATCCTTTCACTTCTCAAAGAACTACACAAATTAACTAGAGACTCCAATCTATTCCTAGTCCCTTACAAACTAGTTGTCCGTAGAGCTCGACCCCCCAAACACAGCATTCAAAACAGATGACCCCACATCTAAAACACCATTAGAATTAGAGTTAGAAGAAGAAGAACCTCCATCTCCATTTCCACCACCATCACCTCCACCAACAATACTCTGCACCAGATTCTGACCGGCACTATCAATAAATACGTCAGCAGCTTGATTCATCAAACCATCATTCCTCCCTCCAGGCCCAATCGCCTGTGAAACACCCACACTCGAACTATTCACACTGTAATTTGGTGCATGACTCTGCAGAGTCCAACTTCCTGACCCTGCTCCAAGACCATGGACTTGAGGACCCATTACTGGAACCATGTGATGCTGTTGTAGACCCGCCACTTGAGGCTTTGGCTTACTCGTGGCACAACCCAAATGCGCATCGAACTCACATGTGCTGCACCTATAGAGCCAGTGGTTCGACCCTAACTTGCCACAAATGTCACAGGAGAAGCCATTGCCTTGATATGGTGGGGAGAAGACGAGCTGGAGAGTATGTTGGTGGGCTTGGTGGGTGATGGAAAGTGGCATGGAAGCGCAGATGGTGTGGACATCGAGCTCACATACTTGGCAGTGGTAGGAGAAGCCCTCGCCGCGGCGACCGCAAGCGTCGCAGCAGAAGAAGCCTTCTGGGTAGGCTGGGACTGGGATGAGGAAGAGAGGGTGGTTTGGATCGGATGGGTGATTGATGAGCTGAGGCATCCGAGAGCATGTCACGTGGAGGTAGTAGTTGCATGGTTTGCATGCGTAGAACCACCCAGAGATTTTGAGCTTGCATCCAAAGCATGAGGCTGTGGTTATGGTTTGTTGGGTGTTTGAGAGCTCTAGCGGGTGTTCATGGCTGAAATGCTGCATTACTGGGTCGTAGTTCGTCTTCCCCATCTCTCTCTCTCTCTCTCTCTCTCTCTCTCTCTCTCTCTCTCTCTCTCTCTCTCTAGTCCAAAGAAGAGGAGAAAGAAGAATGCATGAAGCGAGGGGTACTGGCTTGTGGCTTAATTATAGATTGCAAAGTCAATGAGAGGGAGAGCTTTGACATGAGAACGCGTTTTCTTTTAACGAGTAGCGTACATGGTCGGGTGGTTTATTGACCGATGGGGGTGTGAGCTGGTTGGAAGTGGCCGACTCGTTTATTAGCAACTGTTAGCTCAATACCGTTTAATTAATTATAAAAGAAGAATTTTCTGATGTAGGAGAATATTTCTTATCTTAATCCTATGTATGTATTGGGCCCTCCACTGAGCAGATATAGCATCAAAAAATCTCCCTGCCACCTACCTGTGTGTACGGTGACGGAGGCTTCGATCTTATATCTCAATTAGTATATAAGTTATCACTGCATAAAATTACAGTTGATCCAACATTCCAATCCAATTGAATGGGTGTCAAACTCAATATCAGTGACTATAGGGGTCCCTAAGATGAATCATAAACTAGGCACCACTTGGTGTTTATGAATGGTGAGCTCATGTACTTGTTTATGAATGGTGAGCTCATCTTTGAATCTAAATGAAAATTGGTGGACATGTGCAATTTAGAGGGTTCATGTGTTTGGTCCATTTGGATGAACCAAAGATGGGCCTTACAAGCATAAGCTTACAAGATTTTATCTTAAGCTTGAGCTTAGGAGAGCCTTGTTCATATATATATATATATATAGTGCAGTAGGATACATCCACCAGCGTCTTGTCCAATAACAATGGTGTGCCACTAATGCTAAGTTGGCGAACCACATCCACCACTGGGATTGGATCTGCCATGGCCATGCCTTCCAAATATGCTATAGCTTTGAGCCTTTGACGAATCCAAACACCTGAAGCTGATCCTCAAAAGTATTTGCAGTGCAAAGTCCACCTTTACATGTGATGATGATCTACATTTGATTTTGAAGAAGTCTCACGTTCTGAACATGACATGTAAGTAACAATCTAGAAGGTGGGATCATTGAATTGAATTGCCACCAGAGAGTTTTGTGAAGGGTTTTGACTTCTGAACCATCAATGCATTGAAGTTCCGGCAATCTATCCGGGAACCTAGGGTGAGACCACCAGCTCCAATACCAATAAGCCTTCGTTTTTGTTTGACTTGTTCTAACCTTCGTTGGCCGCTCTAATCTCACAAGTCAAGCAATTAAAGTAAGAGATAGAGACAGAGTCGGCAAGTCCTGCGGCACAAGTGTGTACAAAGTAGAATACAAACACAGAGTACAAGAAAAAAAAAAAAAAAAGAGGAAAAGATGGGAATTTTAAGAGCGGAATTTTCTCTCTTGTAGAAATGGAAATTTTAAGAGTAAAATTCTATCATTGCTCAAACACATCCTGGCTCCCCGGTTTCTGCTCTTTCTTGAAAGAAAAACAGTTACACCAAATATAAAACTTACTGTAGTAGAAAATATTTTTCGCTTTCCATGTGCAGTCCCAAGTCAAAATTCTCATGATATGCTCAACAAACACCCAAATCGATTAAGATAAGTCAAAGATCTCCCAAGGTCAAGTCGTTTTACAAAATATTAAACATACAACGACCATATATATATATATATATATATATTTATATATCCAGGCCAGGTAGACTCATTACCATCAGTTACCACTTTTTTATCCCAACTTGCTCAAATTGCCAAAGAAATTTGCTCAAGTTGCACTCCTTGTCTGTATTCATTTTGTGTCGAAACTGTGTTGTAGATGCAACAAAATCACACATCACATACAGCAAGAGAGAGATGGAACCCTCATCCCTTATATCCATCCCAACCACAGCAAGACAAAGAAAACTGTTGGAAATATTGTTTTGCGGAAATTGTAAATAAATTAAAATATTAAAACAAAATGAGGAAATGAAAGAAATGACCGAACAAATTGGTGGTCAAATCATGTCTTTGAAAACGCTTTCTTTAAGCAGATTTCGCCTTCACACAGGTGCATATGGATTTCTGGACGTCTGCCCAGGATATTCCTGGTCGGATGATCTCCACCACCCGTGCATTCAAATAGATGAGAATCTCGAATCCCAAAAATCACAGTCTTGTAGCAGCTTGGAAAAACTAAAAACCAAATTCTTGAAAGAAAACTCAAAGAACTAGAAGGGAGATGAGAGAGCTCGGAGAGAGAGGAGGATTTGATCCTTGGTTGAAGAAAGCCTTTACCCTGGACGTCCCTTTTATAGGGCTTTCCGGGGAAGAGATCTGTTGGGCCATTTAAGAGTGAGCAACGGATACTCCCAAGCAATAACTCTTGCGCAATGGACACCCGCGGAAAAGCTATCTCTAACGATCACGAGGTCGACTCAAACTCAACACAATTAAGACCTAAAATAACGCAAGCTCATACGAGCCAGGTTGGGCCCGCCCTCCAAATTGTGTAGTCACTACTATCCCAAAACTTACACCATAGTGATGAATGAGAGTTCTCCACAACCAATGTGAGACTCTCTTGAATAAAGAAAAGATTCTTTCAACTTGCTTGTGAATCACCCATCTCAGATTCTTTCAACTTCATTACAGCACGCGGAACCTACCTTGAACTAGGTCTTCATCCCTCCACTAAAAATAGGGTGCCCACTAGGGCAAACCTTTACTACATATATATATATATATATATATTTATATATATATATATATATATATATATATACTCCAAGTTTTGTTCCTAAGCAATGTGGGATCCAAGTTTTTCACAAGCTTGTGTTACTATGCGTGACCATGTTCAAGCAGTGATGTTTGAAGTCAATTTCTCATTCACTTCTTAATGAATTTGAGCAATTTAATATCTATTATTAATCTGCTCATTGAGTAAAACATAATTGCATATGGTCCTACCTCAAATAATTAGTGGGGCCCCCTTTTACTTTTGGCTCAAACTTGACAAATACCTATGTTGCACTATCCATTTTTCCAACGAGTTCTTCCTCCATGAGTCCTGCTTTCTACTCCCACACCAAAAACAGCACCCAGCGCACCCCCAACACCTTCTCACCCTCTACCTACACCCACATATGAAAGTGGCTCTTTCATATGTGATGCCTGTGTTGATGAAGGAACTGCCTTCTCCTTTCACTGTTCTGCTTGTCAATTCAACCACATCCAATGCGCCACCTTGCCCCACACTATAGACCCTGAAGCCCATGCTCATCCTCTTAATCTGACCGTCGATGCTACACTTAAACTTAAAGATCAGGGTCTTGTTTTTATCTGTGATGGGTGCAACACCACTGTGGACCCCGCTCACTGGGCCTACTACTGTGAAGATTGCGATTTCGGGACCCACTTGGATTGTGGGACCTCCGAGGCTTGCCCATGATCACGTCAATTGGAGTATTTGATCACTAGGCAACAACAAGAGTTGCTGGAGATCCAAAGGCTTGATGTGGCTATGAATCGAATGCATCTGTATGGTCGACTTGCAACTTATGTTTGGAGACCCTGAGAATTGATGTAGATGAGAAATGAATAAGATCTTAAGGATCTATGAATAATTTCTTCTAGTGTACAAGTTTAGAAGAATGTGAAATGCATGTCATGTTTGGAGGAGTGTGAGATGATGTATTGCATGTTGTAAGGGAATTTTAGTTTGTTTGTTGTGTAGTAGAGATCTGGGGCATTGAAAATAAAGGTTTCCATTTTAATAAGTTTTGTTGTTAAAAATGACACTTTGGCACATGTGGATGTTAGATAAGGTTAATTATTGCTGTTGAGTTTATTTGATCATGAATTTCTTTGCCCTAGTCCACTAATCGTCCATTTCATTTTCTCAGATCCTTTCAAATCCACGCCTCTACTTGCACCTGAATCAAACCTCGAAATATTTGTATAGAATTCTGTTAAATGCATGCACACTTAATTATTTATATTGTTATACTTAAAATAAACTCCCCTTGTGTCATTACACTAGAATCTAGATACATGTTTAACATTTAAATTTATAGAAAATTATTTGTTATAAATATCTAAATATAATTACCTATATTTTATTCAGGTATTAGCCTTGGCAGGTACCAAACCCATGACACTTGACCCCAACTAAAATTGATGATTTTGGGTCATGCAGTGGACTAGAAACACCTGTTCATGACTTCCAAATGGTTCCAGTCCAAATCCTGGCCCATTACGCCCAGTTGAAAGGTTCGTCACAGTACCTGAGTGTCCACATTTATTCCTAGGTTTTAGACTTCCGTGCAAAACCTCCTGACAAAAGAAAATGTTGTCTGCTTAGCAAATAATGATATAAAAATAAAAAACCAAATCTGTTGACCCGTGACACAAGGCATTTAGATCACACCAGAGTCAATGAGAAATAGCAAGAGGACTTCCCAATTCCCATACCAACTACCAGGTCGCTCAATAGACTTCTATCATTCCATTCAAAGATTCCACATCTCCATCATTTCCATCTTCTCTCCCAAGTAATACCCAATACTCTACCTTATTTAAAATCCGAGCAGCACAAAATAAATATTTCCGCTCTAAATAAGATATTCTATATTTTGACTACACGAGTAATCAGATACCAGTATAAAACTGAATGCATAATTAATAATGTAATTTACAATATCTTTGTATTATGAGATAAATTTCTAATGGAGTAAAATTTTGGAACATGTCATGAAAAAAAATGGTCTATCTTGAGTTGTTACAGTTTTTAATGGACTGGCCGAGCATTGAGCTGTTTAGAAAATGCAGATTCAAAGAAATGCACATAGTTTTGTAAAATACATAAATATAACTATTTATATGTAATTCAGGTACTTGGCTCGGGTGGTATCCAGCCCGTCATTATAGACCTAAGCTCAAAGTTTATTTAAGTCTATATATTGTGTAAGATTTTGTACACCCACTGAGCTATCATTCATTCCAAAATCAATTACCAAAGGAAGATGCGTAATTTAATATTTTATACGGTATTCGACAGTGTTCCATTTACCGGAATTCATATCTGCCTTGCCACGATATTTTACTTCGAGGAGAGTAATTGTTGTATATGACTTTAAAATGCCCCAACTTTCCGTACCTGATATTAAGGTGGGCCCGCCCACAGATTTAGACTACTGTGCAAAGGTTGACCGTTTAATAACAAATAAAAGACGGGAGAACCTAAAAAGTTGACCCGGGTCACAGCCCACAGAGTCGATGAGAAAATGCAGGTGCACTTCCCAAACAAACAGCCAGGCCGGACAAATCAACATCTTCTACCCAATTAACACTTCAAACATCATTGCTTCTCTGACGCTTTCCCCCCAGTGGAAGCTCACTGTGGGGGTCAATTTATTGCTCGAAATAAATGTCACCCATTTGATAGCATATTCCATATTTAACTTATGGGCTTTGTTATAGTGAAAACTGTTCTTGTGTAGTTACGGTAAGAATTTTTTATGAGGCCCATTTGTGGATCCTATTTAGAGATAGGATCAGAGGAGATGGAAAGATTTATGTAAAAGAACCTCAAGTATCAAGTTTGATCCTACTCCCATGCCTTTAACCCCTTCATTCATTGCCCACGAGTTTAATGACTTCATATTAAGAAAAAATTAAATCATCCATCCAACGGCCAGTCCATTTGGCTGGATATCAAACCTCATGATTGGTAACTATCAAAGGAGGTCACTGTTTATGCACAATTTGCATTGGTTTCTAGGTGGCCCCACCAATAGTTCTCACGGAAGCATAGTGAGAACTAGAATATTTCCCTTTAACTATAATAGGATTAAGAGAATCTTTTTGTACACCATATTTCCTGTCTTACGCTGGGATTAACTATTATTAGAGTAAATTTTAGAATCATAGTATTAAAGAAAATGATTCATTTTAAGCATTTTTAAAATTTCAATAGATGGGCTTAAGAATGGAGTTCCACTCCCTCCACTCAACCCAAGGTACTAAGGTGGCCCATTTTTCCAAAAGAGGGAAGATGGTGAAAATGGTTTTTTACACTACAATAATATTTATATTTGAGGCATCTGCTTTTTTCATTGAAAAGCATAACAAAAGGCTTAGTATTTTGTGATTCCTCAAAAAACAAATTCTTATCAATGAGAGTGAGCTAGAAATTTATTTTTCTTGGACAGAAGAGCAAAATTCCTGCACTGCAGAATTAATTTCCCACGGCATATATATACATATATATATATAAGACACAAAAAGTATGACATTTTTTCACATAATTTTTTGAGATTTTTTTTTTGTTAAGTATGAATACTTTTTTCTTTTTGGAAAACATCAAAACCTTATAATTTTCTATAATTCCGTGAAAAAGAGTTTGTAAATGGGTTTGGAAGAAAATAGTTCCAAAAAGCTTATAATTTGAAAATCCGGACTCAAACAAATGCCAGTCTTGGTAAAACAAGCCCCTTCACTTCCGCGTCGTGATTGACTTTGCCTGTGCATCCTCTGATCTACGGCTGTCACACGCTGGTCAAGTATATACGACACCTTCATTTTATCTTTATCTTTCTTCTCTTCAATAATAAAAGAGACCTTACTTCATCCATTACTCATCTCAAGCTTTGCAATGGGAAGAGTTAGAGAACAAGAGACAACCCTTCAACATTTCAGCCACTCCCATCCCTTGCAGCTCTGCAATTTGCAACCCCAAGACCAAACCCAATGCAATGGTTGCAAATCACCTTGCACCGGGCTAGCCTACAGGTGCACCCTTTGCAACTACTACCTCCACAGGGCCTGCACCCAAATCCCAAACCAAATCCACCACCCCTCACACCCGCACCCTCTAGCCCTCCTCCCGACACCCACCTATCCCACAGGTTCCTTCTCCTGCGACGCGTGTGGCAGACAGGGGACTGGCTTCTCATTCCACTGCCAAACGTGTGAGTTCGATCTCCACGCACCTTGTGCTTCCTTTCCTCGCACCATCACCCATCGAGCCCACATGCACCCTTTGGTCCTCACCTACACCAATCCTTACAACGGGTTACCCTACACTTGTGACATCTGCAAGGGCCTAGGGGTCAATCAATGGGCTTACCGTTGCGCAGCCTGTGGCTTTGATGCCCATTTATATTGTGTTTTTTTGGTTCAACCTCTTGATGGGTCGGAGACCCATCGGAGCCAGCCACAAGCAAGGGCACAAGGAACCATACCTGGGGCTCGACCCACCTTGGCAAACCCACTACTGCAGAGCCAACCTACTGCAGATGACTACACTGCACAACTGCTGTCTATTTTTTCTCAAATACAAGAGCAGCAGCAGCAGAGGTTGGTGAATGCTATGGAGGAGTACCAGAGATCGCTTGCAAGGCAATCTAGTTACATTTTTCATGGTCAGCCTCTTTTTCAAGGGGCTCCACCTGTCATGCCTCATGGTCCTAGCAACAGTTGGGCAGATGTGTTGCAGAGCTTGGGTAGCATGTCTTTGAACCATAACAGCAGCTTTGGAGGTGGAACTGGAGTACAAGGTGGAGGCTTTGGACAGCAAGCTGATGGTATGAACTTTGGTGGCTCTGTGGATCAAGGGAGCTTTTCACTTCCTGATGGTTTGATGGATATGTTGAATGGGTTCGATTGGAGCAGCCTTGCAAGTTAGTGGGTTGTTAGGTGTTCACGTCAAAAGACTTTCGTCTGTAGTTTTTGAAAAATTTTCAGTGGTTGTCATGGTTTGGAGATGCGGCATTTGTTTCATTTTTGTTGTTAGATCTCTTCCTAATAAAATGAGTTTTGAATGGACCTCATTCATATCTACTAAATAATACACTATGGGTCTGGGTCATGTGGGCTTACCTTAATGGTGTCCACTAAATATCTGGCCTAATAGACTATTTAATACTTCTCATCAATTGGGTACGGGTGCTCACGGGCTGGGCTAGCCCTGGCTTGATTCAGGTCAAGCCCGTTGTGGGCTGAGCCTAGATATATAATTTGGGCACATTTTATAATTGGGCCAGGCCTGGATTGAGTGATAGAAAGCCCAAAGCTCAGCTCGACCCAGCCCGAATGAGGAATGCTTGTAATTTAGTGATAATTTGTTCAAACAATTACTAAAAGCCCATACAACTCATAAAAAGCTCCACACCCCAATTGACTAAATGGGGACTTGGGTCTAAGTGGGTCGGGGCCTGAGATTTGAGGCCCTTCTTGGGCTTTGACTGTACACGGACCCGTGTGTCTACGTGGGTCGGGGCCAGGATCTGACTCAGCCGGCCCGGCCTATAGCCCATTAACACCGCGACAGTTGGGTGCCATATATGGGAATCCGTTTCTTCCCTTTGGGACTTCAACAAAATTATGTGTGGGACATGGAAATCAATGAGTGGGACTGACATATCTCCAAACAGCTTAAAACCATGACACATGTATATTCACATTGGTCAAATTTCACTCTGATTTTAGTTAGACCAAATTGCATCTTGTGTAAAACATATGATCCAAATCTCTTTTGTTTGTTTCTATAATTAACTCATGTTATATAGATGAACCAATATAAAAGTGTGCCCAACTAACCATTGTGATGGGCAACTTGCATTAAGAACTAAGCCGTCTTATTAGATGTCATGCATTTGGTAATCAATTCTGGACCATTATTCTGTGCAAAACCTCTCGCCTAAAGAAAATGTTGACCGTTTAACAAATGAAACACACACACAGAAGATAAACACGAGACACCCCAGCGCCGGTCCGGGCGGGGCTGAGGCATATCCAAGTCCATCCGGTACTTAGAAACATAGGCTCAGGCCCAAGATGGGCCATAAAAGTCAGGTCTGACCCTGCCCATTTAGTCAGCCGGGCCAAGCTGAGATGGGCTTTTATTCAATTTTGTGGGCATTTGGACAAATCTTTGGCCTAATTAAATTAAATTACATACAGTTCTTATATGGGCTGGGCTTTGGGCTTTCTTTCACTGAATCGTTCTTTCATAAGGGCTTAGATAATAGGTAGCAACGTTTATGCTTTTGTTTGTTACTCTTGATTTCTCTTGTATTGATGGGGTGTGCTCCGTTTTGGAAGCTTATCTTCCAATTCTATATATTTTCATTGAGAAAACGAAGACCTGACTTACTTTAAATAATAATAATCATAATAAGATTCCATATCTCCAATATCTTCTCCCCCGGTTAACACTTACCAGTTACAACCATCAAAAATAGGAGAAAGAGATTTCAGATCCTCTTATGGCCTCAATTGTCAGGTGGGATGGGAGTCTAAATTAAACTAATCAAAATAAATGTCTACCCCTTCACTAGAATATCTCCAGTTTTTTTACTCTGATAAAAGTTAATTCAATGTAAGATTTAGCATGTGATTAATGACTTGGTTAACTCAATCTTATGCATTACATGTTCTCAACTTTACCTGGCTTTCCAACTCCTGTTAAAGAAAATTTTAAAAATGTCCTATGAAAGGAAAGGGTCCATCTTGAGCAGGCCGAGCATGTTGTTTGTAATTTTCAATAGAATGGCCGAGCATTGAGCAGTTCAGAGAATGTGGACTCCAAGAAATGTATAAGATCTCCGACCCGATTGAGCTACCACTTATCCCAAAACTATTCGACACAACAATCCCCTAACAATCTCCCCCTCACTAGTACACATGAGGAGACCCCAACCTTACCGGGCTTTAATACCACTTATAGAATCTCATACCGCATTCAGCTACCACTTATCTCAAAATCAATTGGTGATAGGAAACAACACAACAATAATGTTATTGTATATTAGGAAGGCATTCCAACGTCACTCCACCAGAGGTGCACATGAGGGTTCTACGAGAGACCTAACAAAATGCATGTAATTTGTAAAACAAGACGCTTCATTCCCACGTTCGGATTGACTTTCATCAGGATTCCCCTGTTTCGCACTAGTCAAACAAATACTCTAACTTCAATTTATGCAAGAAAATACCATATCTTCATCACTTCTTTCTTCAGTTCAAGAATAAAAAAGCTTACTTCAATATCCTCTGCAGCCCTCTTAAAGTCTCATTTAGATCATCCAATACCCATCTGAGATAGCAATGGGGAGAGTGCAAGAACAAGAGAGAAGCCTTCAACATTTCAGCCACGCCCATCCCTTGCAACTCTGCAATTTACAACCCCAAGACCAAACCCTATGCAATGGTTGCAAATCACCTCTCACCGGGTTAGCCTACAGGTGCAACCCTTGCAACTACTACCTCCACAAAGCCTGCACCCAAATCCCAAACCAGATTCATCACCCCTCACACCCCCACCCTCTAGTCCACCTCCCCACACCTGCCTAATTCATAGGTTCCTTCTTCTGCGACGCGTGTGGCAGACAGGGCACTGGCTTCTCATTCCATTGCGAGGCATGTGAGTTCGACCTCCATGCACCATGTGCTTCATTTCCTCGCACCATCAGCCATCGAGCCCACATGCACCCTTTGGTTATCACCTACACCAATCCTTACAATGGGTTACCCTTGTTGGAAGATAGCTTTGATAGCTTGGACAATGAAAATACACACTAGCTACTGCTTGATTATAAATTACACTAAGAACAAGAACTCACTTTATAAATCTTACACAAATACACTATTACAAAGAAACACACTTTTAAGCCTACGCACTTACGAGTAAGAGACTCACTACACTTTACTCAATACACTCATTTACTGCAAAAGGAGCACTTACACAAATTTCTCACTACACACTTGAACTCTCGCTACATACTTTTGTGTGTCTTCAAATCACACTTCACTCACTACACTTAGCTAGACTTCACTTCAGTGTGTCTTCAAATGAGCATCGGTCCTCTATTTATAGGTGTGTAGGTCGGTGATGGGATTTTCATGTGGATGGGAAATGGTCAACATGGCTTCATTTCTTCCATTCTTCAATGCTGGTTTGTGTGAGGTCGGTGGGGGAGTGTTCTGGAATGGACAAGCCAATGGGCTTTTTCTAGATAACTCTTGAAGTTAGTTGCTTCTAGAGTCTGGGAGACACAAAGTCAGTATTTGACTGACATTATTCCCCATTAAATGCTGACCTTTGAAATCTTTCATACCGAAACTGTCTTCATTCCAAGCTTTGTCCTTAACCTTGTAAATGTTTCTGTTGGCAAAGCCTTGGTGAAGATGTCTGCCACTTGTTCTGTGGTGCTGCAGTACTCCAACTTTACTGTCTTCTGTTTTACATGATCTCTTATGAAATGATATATGATGTCAATATACTTACTCCTTCCATGCTGTGTAGGATTCTTAGCGAGTTCAATGGCAGACTTGTTATCCATATGTACAGTTGTGGATTCATCTTGTGGGTGATCAAATTCTTTCAAAAGATTTCTCAATCATATAGCTTCGCAGACTGCTCCTGACGCTGCTACGTATTCAGCTTCACATGTAGACAGGGCTACTATACTTTGCTTCTTGGATACCCATGTGAAAGCTGTCGATCCAAGATAGAACATATACCCTGTAGTGCTCTTTATTTCATCTTGATCACCTCCCCAGTCACTGTCCGAATATCCATATAACTTTGTTTCGATGCCATAGCCGTAGAAAATACCAAGATCCATGGTACCTTTGATGTACCGTAAGATTCTTTTGGTTGTGACCCAATGTGACTCCTTTGGCCTTTCTATATATTGGCTCAAAAGTCCGACACCATAGACAATGTCTGGCCTAGTGATTATGAGATACCTTAAACTACCAATCAGGCTTTTGAATAGTGTCGGATTAATGTATCTTCCTTCTCCTTCTTTCGTTAATCTCAGGCATGTTGCTACAGGCGTGCTTACAGGATTGCAGTTGCTCATTCTGAATTTTTTAAGGAGATCTTTAGCATATTTTTTTTATGTGAGATGGAAATGCCATCTTGTTGCTGCTTGACCTCTATACCGAGGAAGAAGGACATTAGTCTGCAGTCGGTCATCTCGAACTCCTTGAACATAGCATGCTTAAATTCTTTAAACATCTGGGGGCTGTTCCCAGTGAATAGTAAGTCATCAACGTAGAGGCATGCTATGAGCATTCCTCCATGGGCATTTCTCTTTATGTAGACCAAATGCTCATACGGGCTTTCGGAGAACCCGTTTTCCTCTAGATAGCCGTCTATACGAGTATTCCATGCTCGTGGGGCCTGCTTTAGCCCATATAACGCTTTGTTTAAGTGGTATACTTTTTGCTCCTCTCCTTCTTCTATAAAGCCTTCTGGCTGTTCTACATATACTTCTTCATCGAGTATTCCATTAAGGAATGCTGACTTCATATCCAGTTGGTAGATTTTCCAACTGTGATGTGCTGCAAGAGAGATAAGCATTCTTACCATATCAAGTCGAGTGACAGGAGCAAAGACTTCTTCATAATCCACGCCATATTACTTTTTGTAGCCTTTAGTTACTAGCCTCACCTTATATCAATTGATCTCTCCGTCGATCTTGCACTTGATCTTGTATACCCACTTGACACCGATAGCTTTCTGGCCTAGAAGGAGTGCAGTAAGCTCTCAAGCGTCATTCTTCTCGATGGCGTGAATCTCTTCTTCCATGGCTCTTCTCCAATAATCCTCGTTCACTGCTTCTTGGAATGTAAGAGGCTTATGGTTGGCAGAGAGACATAAGAGGTTAGTCTCTTCAGTTTTCTCATATATGTATCTTAGGCTTCTCATCTTGATTAGTGTGATGGAGGAGGAAGAGCTTCAAGCTGATGAGCTGCTTGCTGATGATCCATCTTGTCCTTCAGGATTCCTTCAAACTGATGATGTTGTATGTGGAGATGTTGCGTGATCTTGTCGCGGGCCTTCATGGTTTTGAGGATGCGTCTCTTGTTCTACTATTTCAAGTGGCTTTTCTTGGGCTGTGTTTTCTTCGTTCCATCTCCATGCTTCCTCTTCACTACATCTCTACTTACCAACACTTTTTTAGTAAGTGGGTTGTAGAGTTTATAGGCTTTAGACTCCTCATTGTATCCAATAAAGATACACTTTTCTCCACGATCATCAAGCTTCTTTCTCTTTGCCTCTGGTACTTGGGCATATGCAATACACCCAAATGTTTTTAGATGGGCCACACTTGGTTTGTGACCACTCCATGCCTCATGTGGTGCCTTATTCCTGACACTTTTTGTAGGGCATTTGTTAAGTAAGTAGGCTGTACACACAGCTGCTTCTGCCCAATATTCTTTTAGCAAACCTTTTTATTTAAGCATGGTCCTTATCATATCGAGGATGGTGCAGTTTTTCCTTTCAGCTATTCCATTCTGTTGTGATGTATAGGGAGTTGTAAACTAATGCCTGATGCCCCATTGTCTACAGTATTCTTGAGATTCTTTCGAGGTGTACTCTACATCGTTATTAGATCTAAGTGTCTTTATCTTGCAACCACTCTCTACTTCAACACGGGCTTTGAAATTCTTGAAGGTAGTGAAGGCTGCAGACTTCTCTTCGATAAAGAATACTCATAGCTTTCTACTGAAGTCGTCTATAAAAGTGATGATGTATCTATTACCTCCAAGAGAAGGTGTCTCCAATGGTCCACAAATATCTGTGTGAACCAACCGCAATGGTGCTTTTGCTCTCCATGATTTTCCTACTGGAAATGAGTTTCTTTGTTGCTTGCCAAGTGTGCATGCCTCACACACATGCTTGGGCTTTTCAATAGTAGGCAAGCCATGTACCATGTTTGTAGTGGATAATAGCTTGAGCCCATTCAAGTGAAGATGCCCATATCTAAGATGCCATCTCCATGACTCATTGTTTATAAGTCCATGGAAACACTTCTCTAGCCGTGTGTTAAAATAGAGTGGGAACATGCGATTCTTCGCCATTTGGACTCGAGCTATATGCCTCCCATGTACATCTCTCAATGATAAAGAGAGATTCTCCATATGTATTACGTACCCCTTCTCTAGGAGTTGCCCAAGACTAAGAATGTTATTTTTCATGTTGGGCACGTAATACACATTTGAGATATATGCTTGCACACCATCTTTCTGATAAATCTTAATATTTCCCTTACCTCGTACAGAAAGCTTTGTTGAGTCTTCGAGACTTACTTTTTCGCTGACATCTTCCGCAAACTCTTCAAAGAGTTCCTTCTTCCCGCACATATGGTTGCTCGCGCTGGAATCCAGGTACGAGACATTCTCTTGGCCATAGCCTTCCTCTTGTGCTAGAAGAACTGTGGAGACTTTTTTTTCTTCATCTCTTGCTTCTGCGAAGTTAGATCGCTCCTCCCGTTCCGCGGGTTTGCTCTAGCACTCCGATGCATTGTGTCCAAACTTGTTGCAGTTGTAGCATTGAACACTTCTTGAATTCCCACGACCTCAGGTGAATCCACCTCGGCTAGCTCTTCTTCCGCAATTGTTGGAGCTCCTCGATTGAGATTGCCCTTGGCTTTAAGTATTTGCTCCCCCTTTACCTCTGCCGCGATTGTTGTTTGTGCTACTGCCCCGCTTCGAACTTCCCCAACCAGGCTTTTGCTCACTTAGAGTCAATTTTAACTCAAGTGCTTGTTCCAAGACCATGGAGCCACTATTCTTTTGCATACGTTGCTCATGAACTTGGAGTGATCCCATTAATTCTTCTATTGAGAGAGTCTCTAAATCTTTTGACTCCTCAATGGCCACAACCACATGCTCAAATTTGGTTGTGAAGGATCTTTATGTTTTTTCTACAACTCGAATATCTTCTATTTTTTCACCATTTCTCTTCATTTGATTTACTATTACAAGCAATCGTGAGAAATAATCAGAAATATTCTCACCTTCTTTCATATGAGCAGCTTCAAACTCTGCTCGAAGGGTTTGCAGCCGCACCCTCTTAACTCGATTTACACCTTTGAAGATAGTGCTCAGGGTCTCCCATGCTCTTCTGCTTGATGGTGTTTCAGCAATCTTTTCGAAAGTTAATCCATCTACTCCTTGATAGAGTAGAAACAAAGCATTCTTGTCTTTCTTCCTTTGATCCTTAAGAGCAGTCTTCTGCTCCGCAGTGTAGGCAACTTCTTGCTCTGCAGTGGGCTCCACGTATCCTTCGGTGATGATCTCCCATAGATCCTACGATCCAAATAACGCCTTCATCTAGATACTCAAGTTCTCATAGTTCTCCTTTGTCAGCTTCGGGATCTAGGGTACTATTGAACCAAGCTTGAAGCCATCTCTGCTTGTAGGGGAACCTGGCTCTGATACCACTTTGTTGGAAGATAGCTTTGATAGCTTGGACAATGAAAATACACACTAGCTACTGCTTGATTACAAATTACACCAAAAACAAGAACCCACTTTATAAATCTTACACAAATACACTATTACAAAGAAACACACTTTTAAACATACACACTTACAAATAAGAGACTCACTACACTTTACTCAATACACTCATTTACTATAAATGGAATACTCACACAAATTTCTTACTACACAGTTGAACTCTCACCCCATATTTCTGTGTGTCTTCAAATCACACTTCACTCACTACACTTTGCTGAACTTCACTTCAGTGTGTCTTCAAATGAGTATCGGTCCTCTATTTATAGGTGTGTAGGTCGGTGATGGAATTTTCACGTGGATGGAAAATGGTCAACGTGGCTTCGCTTCTTTCATTCTCTAATGTCGGTTTGTGTGAGGTCGGTGGGGGAGTGTTCTGTAATGGACAAGCCAATGGGCTTTTTCTAAATAACTCTTGAAGTTAGTTGCTTCTAGTGTCCGGGAGACACAAAGTCAGTATTTGACTGACAACGCTACACGTGTGACATCTGCAAGGGCCTCGGGATCAATCAATGGGCTTACCGTTGTGCACCCTGTGGGAAGAGGATCCCGGGGTGCCACAAGGTCCAATCATGCAGTCTCGTCTCCCCCTTAAAAAAAAAAAAAAAAATTTCCCCTCCCATGTTGCACCCCCTGGTTGGGACCAAACAGGGATCTTCTTCCCACCCTGTGGCTTTGATGCCCACTTGAAGTGTGCTTTTTTGAGTCATTCTGTTGATCACCGGAGAACGGTTGCAAGGCAATCTGGTTATGGTCAGCCGTTTATCAAAGGAGGCCCACCTGCTGGGCCTCATGGTCCTAGCAACAGTTGGCCAAATGTTTTGCAGAGCTTGGGTCGCGCATGACTTTGAGCAATAACAGCAGCTTTGGAGGTGGAAGTACTGCAGTACAAGGTCAAGGTGGAGGTTTAGGACAGCAAGGTGATGTTCTGAACTCTGGGAGCTCTGTGAATCAAGGGGGTTTTTCGTTGACTGATGGTTTGATGGATATGTTGAATGGCTTCGACTGGAGCAGCCTTGCAAATTAGTGGGTTGAAGTTAGATGTTCACCTCAAAGGTGGTTTCAGTTTTGTTCTGGTTCTCTCTCTCTCTCAACTTTCGTAGTTTCTGAAAATTTTCAGTCGTTGTTAACATGTTATGGTTTGGAGATGGAGGTTTTGTCTTCGTTTTCATCAGATCTTTCTAATAAATGAGTTTTGAAAGGACTTTGATTAATGTATACCATATAGATCGTGTGGCCTATTACAGTATAACTCATATTAGTTCAATACATCTTTCATAATACCTCACACTAGATGCGTGATGGGTACAAATGGAGGACTAGTGGAGAACATTTATGGAAAATCTAAACCGCTCAAAATGGACTCCTCCTCATATTTGATCTGACTATAAAATTGAACGTATTTAATGAAAATCTAAATTACTTTAAATGAATACCCTCCTCTTGTATGTAGTGTTGCAAACTTTTACACCTATGAATTTGGCGCAACCATAAGATATTTGAACATATAATTGCTACGGGGCCTGTTTAGGTATTTGCACAGTAAAATATCTACAAATTTAAATATTGCAAGAATGAAATATTATGTAATAAAGTGCAATGGTATTACAATATTATAATATTTTTATCATTTGACAACTTCCGATGAATGCAACAGAGTTTAAACTTAATTCTTTGGCAATTGTTGCATATTATAGTATATGTTGGGAAGAAAGTTTCAAAATGGCAAAAGCATTTCAAGTTCTTGATTGGAGTAAAGCTCAATCATTATTGAATTAATCAATAAGACGGTACTAAAAAAAAATGACA
The DNA here is from genome assembly GCA_029852735.1 of Persea americana. NCBI lineage: Eukaryota > Viridiplantae > Streptophyta > Magnoliopsida > Laurales > Lauraceae > Persea > Persea americana. The sequence continues at coordinate 51,318,724 of CM056819.1, forward strand.
AAAGCATTTTAAAGTTCTTGATTGGACTAGGGTTCATTATTGAATTAACCACTTACAAAATACTTTATTTCTTCACAATTTGTCTCTCTCAAATCCATCAATGAGGCCCATCATTGAAATCTAAACTAAACAAATTCACTTTCTGACATTGTTTTATAATTAAGAAACTCTTTGCTCTAATTAGCATACACCCCTCCATAAGATTGATCAAGTCTACAACATCTAATTAAAAATAAGAATAAAGAATAAAAATCATATGTCATAATCAAAATAATGGTAGGAATAACTTTAATTGGAGTAAAACTTTTGTTGATGATATAACAAGGTCGGGATGCCAACATCATTTTCGTCATTTTCATCACCATCATCATTCTCAACACCACCACCACTACCACCGCGGCCAGTATAATAATTATCATCACTATCACCATCACCATTGTAACCGGGACCCAACCTTATAATCAAACTACTCAAATTCACTTTCCCACGTTGTTCTATCATTTGAGAAATCTTACTCTATTTATTATTATGCCTCACCGTAAGATTGGTTGTATATACAGCACGTGATTAAAATAATAAAAGAAATATATAATAATATGCTTAACACATCATCAATCTGATTGTAGGAATAATGTTGGTTGCAGTAAAACTTTTTTTGATGATATAAGAAGGTATAAGGCCGATATCACAACCACCATCTTTGTAATCGTCATCATCATCTTACCAAGTCCTCATCATCATAACCAATGCCGCCATCATTATCATCGCCAATATGTCAACATCATGATAATCATCATTGTCATCATCAACATCAACAAGATCACAATCCGAATCATCATTATCAACAACTGCAATGCAACTATATTCACCACCACCACTAAACATCATCATCAGGATCACTTGTACCAACGACGCCGCTGCAGCCACCACCACCATTGTCACCATCATTACAACCATTGTCATTGTCATCTTCCTAACTAGTGCAATTTTCATTACTAAGGGCAAAAAAATAACTAAGTCTATTTTGCCAACACACTCATGGTTAAGTGGTATTGGCATGACCTTAGTGACAAATATATGCACGGGGATTGATCCCTGAATCTTTAAGTCTGAAGTCGCCACTTTGGCCTGGTTATGCAATGTAGAAAAAAAAAATAATGAAGAAGAAAAAGAAACATAGCCTACTTTAATATCTTAATGAATTTTTCTCCTATAGAAAATTCTCAAGAGTGGGGTTTACATACTTACAATATATGATAGAAAATATTCAATTCTTTGAAAGAAAAGAATATCTTTTTCTTACTTTTCTTGAATAGCCAAACAAAAAACTTTTTTTTAGTTTAAAAAATGAAAAACTCTATTCTCTAATTCATTATTTTCTTACACTTTATTTGTACATCTAAACAGGCCCTAATTCTTAAACACATGATCAGTTTTATGGCAGAACCTACTCCAATTAAAATAAACTTTGGGCATTCGCAAATACAGAGAGGGCCTTAGTTATAAGGCATTTAGAACACCGAAAGGTGTTGTAGTTTAAACGATTTAGATTTTCAATAGACGGAACTCATGTAGAGTAGTACCCGCTGCCTAGCTCACCTGGCCCATATCCATTGAGGATCCAATACTAAATAAATTACGAGACCAATTCAATGTATGTAGCCAATTCGGAATTGGGCCTACCCCCCACATCTTTTGTGGGTCGCTTTTCCCTTCTTCGAAGGGTCGACAAGACTTTCCACGTCTTTGGCCGTTTGCATTTCCCCTCGTCAACGAGACTAACATTCATTCAAGGGCCGGATGACATCCAAGTCAACATGTAATTCAGAATTTGTTTGACTAAATTCCCCGCCTCATGCATGCAGCCGTCGTCTCCTAGATCGTTTCATACCCACGACGGCCCCCCGCCGCATCCCGGATGAAATGAATGTGGTGGGCCAGTTCACACGCCCAGTCTGGATTCCCGCGAGCTTTCAGTGGACGAGTCCCAGCACTGGCGGAGTTGAGTCCACCTATTAAAATCTGAGCCACTGAAAATAAATACATTCTGATATGATTTATGGCATATCACTCAACTTTACTTCAATGAGAGTTGGGCAGGCCTTATCACTCAGTTAAAAACACGATCCATACAATTATTTGCATTACTAATCATATCATTAATAATATTTTTTAATTAAATAGTCAATCTTACAGTGGGATCATCTCCTATTCAAATAAAATTTAGGAACATCCCATACAAAATTAGAGCATTGATTTTTAGCCACTATAGTTTGGCCCAGCTTTAGAATCACAGGCCCACATACAGGCCAAGCTCACCTGGTCCAACTGCCTATTTCAAACATCGTATAACCCTGGCCCTGAGTTTGTCCACTTAGCCAAAGTCTTATCAGGCTTTCCATCACTAGCTTGTCTCGATAAATTGGTCGCTGAACTACATGCACTACCTATTCAGCGGGTTCCATCTGGATTTTGGACTTTCTTTCACTTAATCAAAGCCCACCCAAAATTTAAACATGCCCAAAACTTAGATCCAGGCCCAGCCCAAGAGAGGGTGTCAGACTGTTCCCCACCTATGGGAGTACCCCTATCTAATTTGATAGGGAGCCATTCCTACCTATGCTTTTAGGCGTTATCAGATGTAGCGGAAATACTTTTCAATATTCTCCTTTAGGTGAAGCCCACTCCTTAACACTACTCCTCATGTAAAACTCCGTCAGCACACTTTTGGTGATCTGCATTTCTTTTTTTTGTTGCACCGATTCATTTCTTTTGGGATTCGAATTCACAACCGGTTCACTCTGATACCATGTTAAAATTCTTTAGCTAGTCATTCATACTAAAAACTCTAGGCATTAGTAGAGACTGGCTAAATACTTTTCAATATTCCCCTTGGCGCATTCCTACACAATCACCACCGGACCATCAAAGTTTTGTATAACCAATGGAAACAAGCCAGTGGTCTTCCATTTCAGCGGGAGCCGTAGTCGGCTGCGCCTTTTCTTAACTATTAATCAACAGATCCAAATCCCCTCTTTCGTCTAAACATGGAACCTGTTTGGACGAATCAGAATCAGGGGTGATACGGGAGGGGGCGGCGGAAAGAGGAACAGTTCTCTTTCCTCCGCCCCCTGATCCGTCCAAACAAGTTTCCCTGTTTGGAAACAGGGAATCCGTTTCCTCGATCCACTCGGATATACGTACGATTTCAAACTTCTTTGCCAAAGAAGGATAAGAACAGTGAGTGCATGTGCCTCACATGACCTGTTGCACGTCAAGGATAAGAACAGTGAGTGCATGTGCCTCACATGACCTGTTGCACGTCAATTACGATCGAACAGTGACGGTAAACAAGAAACACTTGCTACCGACCATGCAAACAACTTCTTATTGTCCATGACAAGATAGAAGAAAGTGAAGAGAATGACCGTGCTTCATGCTCCACTGAGAAAAAGCAGTCTGCAAAAAACGGAAAGGGGAGAACAAGGAAATAACATAAAGAAAAAAGAGAGGGAAGGAAGCATACAAGGATCCTTCACAACTTCACACGAATCTCCTCTCCTTATTTTAATCCAACTTCTGTTCTTCTCCAACAGCTCCTTTGAGAATCTTCCCTCCAGAATAAAAAAACAAAAGGAGGGAAAAGAGGGAGCGAGAGAGGGAGAGAATCCCAGTAAGCCATGTCGTATCCTCACCATTACATATCCTTTTACAAGGCCTTTCTTCTGTTGTTACCCTTTTTGGGTACCATCATCCAAGGTTCTCCTCTCCAATTCAGCTTTCCTCCACTAGAGAAAGAGGAGCTGGAGAAGTACTATTTCCTTGGCTATCCAAGCTTTTCTGAGTTAGCTTTGCATATTTCATGTGATTCAAAGTACTTACCCTTTCCAAATAGAGTTATATACCAAAAGCCTTTCAAGTTGTCGAAAAGAAGGATTGGATGGCCAGTTCATGCATTCTTCAACACTACCTTTGTATTCAATTTTCCCAAAGAATCCTCTCAGGGCCATGCTTTCGCTTTCTTACTCAGCAGTCATCCAATGGTTTTGAACAAAGACGAATTTCTCTTGCAATTCACCACCACAGAAAATAACAGTTTGAAGGTGACTATCAAAGATTCCACCACTCAAGTTCCACAGCCGCTCATGCTAATTCTTAATCTCTCAATCGGATTGGACGTGCATGCAAACGTTATATATGATGGCAACTCAAAATCCCTGTCGGTTCATGTATCCACTCACAATGGTACAAAAATCTACAATGCTTCATCACCTCATGATCTATCAAAGGTCCTTCTTCGGCAAGCTTTTGTGGGGTTCTCCTCGTCATCAGGTAATGAAAATATTAAGTCATGGACTTTCAGCACTAAAGATGCAGAAAGGAGAAAATGGGCTCGACCCATATGCATCAAAACAGCCATTGTAGCAATTGTCCTTTTCTTTCTTGTAAGTCTAGTACTATGGATTATAAGGTCGAGACATTCCAGGAGGCCAAGTTGCCTAGATATAGAATCCGTCCTCGCTGATTCAACAATAGGCCCACATAGATTTCAACTCAAACAGCTCAAAGCTGCAACCAAGAACTTCGACCCCACCCACAAGCTCGGCCAAGGAGGCTTCGGCACCGTCTACAAAGGCTCCTTGAACAAGGTGGCCGTGGATATTGCCGTGAAAAGAGTCTCCAAGGACTCCCTCCAAAGAAGGCAGGAGTTCCTAGCCGAGGTGACGACTTTCAACAGCATTCGCCACAAGAACATTGTCAAACTACTTGGGTGGTGCAATGAAGGAGATGAGCTTCTTCTCGTGTACGAGCTCTTGCCCAAAGGAAGCTTAGACAAGCTCATCTTCTCCAAAGACGATATGGTGTTGAGCTGGGAAAGGAGGCATGGTATAATAACTGGGGTAGCCTCTGCTTTGTGTTATCTCCACGATGGGTGCGAGATGAAGGTTCTACATAGAGATGTGAAAGCTGGCAATGTTATGATGGACTCAGACTATAACGCTCGGTTGGGGGACTTTGGATTGGCTCGAACAATGCAACGAAATGGTGAGACCCACTACTCATCGAATGCAGTAGCTGGGACTCCTGGTTACATAGCTCCCGAGTACTATTTCACTGGGAGGGCTAGTGTGGAGACTGATGTTTATGGATTCGGGATTTTGGTCTTGGAAGTTGCTTGTGGACGCAGGCCTGGCGATCTTGATGACTGCAGCACAGGCAGCAGTTGCAGCAGCTGCTGCATCTACAACACCGTGGATTGGGTGTGGAAATTGTATGGAATGGGAAGGGTTCTTGAAGCAGTTGATTGTAGATTGCATGGAGAGTACGATGTTGAGCAGATGGAACGTGTGCTTAGGTTGGGATTGGCTTGTTGCCATCCGAATCCACATGAGAGGCCACCTATGCGTGTGGCAGTGCAAGTTCTAAGAGGTGAAGTTGATGCACCTTCGCCTGTTTGTGAGAAGCCTTCTTTTCTATGGCCTGTTAGCTCTACATTTTCTAGTGTTTCAGACTCATTTAGTTCTGATGATAGTGTATCCCCATAAAGGATGGGCTTTGACTGGGCTGTTTTTTTTTGTAGTCGATCTCTCTAGCTTATAACCATTGAATTTTAGTATTAGTACAAAACTCCCCATTTTGTGGTGTAATTTTGTAATTTATCGAGTTGGTTGCTGTGCGAAATGGTTGTGACCATTCCCAGCTTTACAGATGTAAGGAAATTAATTAGTTTGAATTCTGAGTTTAAGTTTCCAACAAGTTTGAAATTTTAATTTCAGTTAGAATACATTTGAATGAGTTTGAGTTTTAAATGGGCTTGAATTTATTTTAATTTTATATATATATATATATATATATCTTCTACTTTCTTGTATAAATTGGGGTATTTTTTCACATTGAAGATCAAGTGAATTTTATGAAAATTAAATTTCTCGAAATTCTAAACTCAACTCCAGAGTAATTTGTGGTGCTCAACCCAAATATTACTTGATGGGAACACTGGGCCAAAATAAAGGCAAAATCACTATAAAAAAAAATAACTTTTAGCGGCGGACGGGAGTGGATTAGAGCTAATACTCCTTTTTCTAGGCATTTTTCGGCGAAAAAAAAATTCGCCGCTAAAAGTCAAGTTTTTTATATAGTAAATCTAGACTCTATTGTCAAACAAGTTCATAATAAGCCCAGCAAATTTTTTTAATGGGTGAGGTTGTTTAGATAAATGGGGTTCACTGCCATATCCATTATTAGCTTCACTATTAAAGTGAAGTGATAAAGCCTCTAATTTAAGAGACATGAAAAGATGAGGGAGTCATATTATGATTAAACCGAGCCATATTAAAACACTAAAGACAAAAAAAACAGAAAGTACCTCATCACATTATGATTAGACAGCCTCATATTTCATTCTCTCTTGATGTGAAATTTCAGCTCGCTTCACTTTACAAGTAAAGTTACCAAACAAGACCGGTCTCAACAAAGGGAGCTGCTCTCCTCAGCTGCAGCTGAAATTTAATTTCAGCTGCAGCGTGTGATTGAGTTGATCTTAAGCTTGTTATGCATTGTCAAGACTAGCTCAGCTCAGCTAGATTTCTAATCAAGACTGAGTTTGGGCTTGATTTCTAAACATGTGATTGAGTTGATCCTGCCACTGCCACTGCCACACGAGCCTATCACACGCTGCAGCTGAAATTAAATTTCAGCTGCAGCTGAGGAGAGCAGCTCCCCTCAACAAAAAACCATGTGGGTAATCAGGTAAGTAGGCATGGACCTGACCGACCATTAACTCGAGCCAGATATCATTAATAAGATACATTTAGCTCAAACTTGGGCCAATGTGAACAAGAATGATACGAATTCATGGGCAATCCAGATCATGATGTCTAATTGTGTTGGGATTTCTCAATCCATGGATCACACAACTTATAGTAGACTGGAGTCAAGCAGCCGCTGACCTCCTTTCACATAGAAAACTTCCAGGGGCATTCTTCTATCAGTGTATTTGCCGCGGCAAAACCGGGTAACACCTTTTCTATACAAATGGCAGTCTAGGGAGTGAGGCCCAAGTCCAACAATTAGTAAATGGGCCTGCTGTCGAATCGAACCCAAATAAGAGTGCAATGAGTTGGGTTGGGCCATCTTATAATTCGATTGTTGAGTCAAACCAACATGGGTCCAACCTGAATTTGATCTATTTATAATCAGTTGAGTTCAAACCGAAACCCCCAATTACACGGCCATATTTGGTTTTGGTTCGCAGGTTGACTTGGGGTGGGTCAAGTTTCACCATCCCTCCAAGTAAATGACATCTTAATGTTGTGGTTTGAGGTGCTCACCCATTAAAATTTTATGTATTAGTTTTCCTTGCCATCATCATCTATCTAATCACGATAATGAACGCCGCCTCCCAACTCGGTTTTCTGTATGCATATCGGCATAAATTATTCCATGCACACCTCATAGTAGGGGCTACTTGATGGTCCATCCAAATGAACCATAGCCTCCAAACTAAATAAATAAAGAAACGATAGTCATTGGACTCCTGAGTTTGCACCCATCCATCGAAATGGATCAGACAATTGGATCGATTGTGCATTCATTTTTTACGGTGAAAATTTATGAGCCGTTGATGAAAAAAAAAAATTTATATATAACAGGATCCTAACTGGATCCTTCGATCTCGAACTCCCGTATGGTGGGCCACATTTAAAGCCAGCATTGGTGTAAATTCCCAAACAACTGAGGACAAGATAGTCCTATTGGAAAGGTAAATTCCTAATAAGGGAACTGCTGATTTAGTACAAGTTTCTTTCCACCTGAAGAGCGTAATCCAAGCCTCAAATCTTACACAGCCGTAACAGAAGCTGAGAAAAAAGTTCATTTAAGGAGAATTTCATTTGGATTTGAGCTTCATTTGGGCGACCCTTCTTCCCTTTCAAAACACAAGCGCGGGCATCCGAAGCTCAATAACTCGAAATCTAAATCTAGTGTTCGAAAAGGTAGAAATCTCATCCAAAAAATGTCATTTCTCTGACTCTAATCGATCTTTGTTTCATGAGATCCCTTCATAGAATGAAGATTTTGTGGTTTTTTTCCTGATTTCTGATGTCATTTCGTAATGTTCTCCTGTTATTTAGAATGTGTGAATCGATCTTAGATCCATGAATATGAATTTGTGGTGGTCGCCATAGATCTGCATTTAGTTTGTTCGAGTGAGATTCGAGAGGGATCGGTGCTAGGGATTGAAAGTTCTCGATTTCAGATGCATTGGTTAAATGAATGAGAGAAATGTGAGGGGTTTTCATTTTTGTTTTGTTCTTGTTTTAATTGGATGGATCTTTTGTAATCTCTCGGTTGGTGATCGATAGATATTGAATTTACATTGAAAAGGCAGTAAAAATGGGTGATCAATTGACTGCCTGAAATGCACCAGGAATGATCGATGAATTGATTACCTGTTTTACCAAAATGTACTATGCACATGATTTGGTTACATCTACAAGCACAATTAGTGTTGTTTATGCATTGGGATCATGATTGCTTTTAGGAGAACTGCTAATGAAAAAAATTTAGAGAGTGATAGATTTGCATATGGTTCCTATTTATTTAGAAATGTTTACAATAGGGTGTTGAGCCAATTCATTTGGCATACAATGACTTACCATAGAATCATACAATGCAAACACACCGCACGATTCATGTATCCTTCAAAAGGTTGCCCTTTTCCTACCTGTTGATTGATTGGCTTGCCATTTTTTTGGCAGGCAATAGAGGATGGCAGATGGCGAGGATATTCAGCCTCTTGTTTGTGATAATGGGACAGGAATGGTCAAGGTAACTGTGCAGGGCTTACAATCCTATTCATTTTGTTAAAAGAAAATCATGCTATTCATTCATGTTTACTTTCTATGCTCTTGATGACGATGTACTATTTAAAAAAAAAAAATCGTAAGGCGCTACTTTTATTTTTTGAAAGCAACATATTTGGGCTTCATCTTCAATGTTATTTTAGAAACCTAAATGTAATTTTTTGTTGTTTTATTGCCATGCTATTATTTTATTATTATTGTAATTATCTTTCTCTAGTAAAGTTTTGTTGCTGCTTACGCAAAAGCCCCTTGGAGATTTTACGCTGCGGTTGGCTTTTCTTGTATGCATTTACCTCATCTTGAGGAAAAAAATGTGTCATCTGATATTTTATCAACTTGGTTTTTGGCTACTTATATTTCTAGGCTGGATTTGCGGGCGATGATGCTCCAAGGGCTGTCTTTCCTAGCATTGTGGGTCGCCCGCGCCACACAGGTGTGATGGTTGGCATGGGCCAGAAGGATGCATATGTGGGTGATGAGGCCCAATCTAAGAGAGGTATTTTAACTCTTAAATATCCAATTGAGCATGGTATTGTGAACAACTGGGACGACATGGAAAAGATTTGGCATCACACCTTTTACAATGAGCTGCGAGTGGCTCCAGAAGAACATCCAGTTCTCCTCACTGAGGCACCTCTTAACCCTAAGGCTAATCGTGAAAAGATGACTCAAATCATGTTTGAGACATTCAATGCTCCAGCTATGTATGTGGCTATCCAAGCTGTTCTCTCGCTTTATGCCAGTGGCCGTACAACCGGTAAGCAAATCTAATATGCTTGAATGGACCTTATGTTCCTTTTCTTTTTTTCTACTTTATAGAACCAGTGTAAGATATTATGATTCATTTGAAACAGCAATTGTGATTCTTCCACTTTTGAGTGCAGTTCGTAAGGCACATGCAAGTTCTCTGAAGGGGAAGGAGAGATATTGTTCATCAACACTTTCAAGAAAAAGAATAGGATAGACAAGGGTAGATTAGGATTTACTTTTATTTGTTCTTGTTCCAATTTCAGTAAAAACATTCTGAACACGGGGCTGTGATTAATTATAAGAGCGTGTGCTGTAAATGTAAAGATATTTGTGATAAATGATGTTTATCTGAAGAGGTCTGCTTTAGCTGACATGCTGACATTACGATTAAAAAAAAATACAGTCGTCATGTAGGTTTGTTACTCATTATTACATGTTTCTATGTGCTTCTGTGACATGAGCTTCTTCGTGCCCACCCTTAAAGTCTAAACTTCTCTCATATCGCATGCTCCCATCTATATGCATGGACTTAAATTTGACTTCAATCAGAATGATGTATGCTATTGTTTTCATCTGCATGTGACTACAGTTGGAAGTGTCAAGGTATGTCCATATTTTCAACACGGATGAACTTTGGATGTGGCCATTTTTAAGAACATGTAGTGTCCTTGTTTCATAGCCTTTCATCATCAAGAGACACCATTTAGTTGTGTCAATGTGTTTAACTTTTAAATGTTGCTCTCACCGGCATATTGATTCTGCCAATTTATACATATATTTGTACATTCCGTGTGTTGATAATTTGCAGTACGAGTGGTTAAAACATAAATTTTCTATATTTACCAGTTTGGATCTAATTTCTGAAATCCAGATTTAGGTTGTTTCTGATTAACAGTCAGACATTCCCACTAGCTGCCAATTGAGATTTTACTCTGTCTAGGAAAATAGTAAGATGTTCCTTATAATGCATTTCTTTTTTTTTATTATTTCTGAATATTGTGACAATGAGGGTACTTTTGATATGTGTCGTTTTCATGGTGTGTCCTTGTTTAGGAATTGTGTTGGACTCTGGGGATGGTGTCAGCCACACGGTCCCCATCTATGAAGGGTATGCCCTCCCACATGCAATCCTGCGTCTTGATCTGGCAGGCCGTGACCTCACAGATGCCTTAATGAAAATCCTCACAGAACGCGGTTACTCGTTCACTACCACAGCTGAGCGTGAAATTGTAAGAGACATGAAAGAGAAGCTGTCTTACATCGCCCTTGACTATGAGCAGGAGCTGGAAACATCCAAGACCAGCTCCTCTGTGGAGAAGAGCTATGAGCTGCCTGATGGGCAAGTTATCACCATTGGGGCTGAACGTTTCCGTTGCCCAGAGGTGCTCTTTCAGCCATCAATGATTGGGATGGAAGCTGCAGGCATACATGAGACAACTTATAACTCCATCATGAAGTGCGACGTGGATATTAGGAAGGATTTATATGGTAACATTGTTCTTAGTGGTGGGTCCACCATGTTCCCTGGTATTGCTGACAGAATGAGCAAGGAAATCACGGCACTAGCACCAAGCAGCATGAAGATCAAGGTGGTGGCTCCTCCTGAGAGGAAGTACAGTGTTTGGATTGGAGGCTCCATCTTGGCATCCCTTAGCACTTTCCAGCAGGTGTGTTCTTAGTCATAGAATGATATTCTCTATTAGTAAAATAATTCCTGCCAAACTGCTTGTGAATTATTTTCTTTTACCTACCCAGTCATGAGCAGCACTTGCCTTACAGTTTTTACTTAGTACAAATATATATATATGTGTGCGTGTGTGTGCGCGCGCGCACGTGTGCGTGCGCGCGTGTGTGCATGTTTAAGGACTTGCCTTGCACATTGCAACTAATTGAACCACCTTTAAGAAGTGCAGGTGTTCTCTTTAAACAATCGTAAAAACAAACTACTGATCGTCTTAAGAGTTTGTAAAAATATACAAGCATGTGTGTGCTTACATTTAAGGACTTGCATTGCGCCTAATTTGAACTACGTTTCGAAAGTGATATTATATGCAAGTAGTTTATGTAAATAGTGGTAGAAACAAACTACCGATCATATTATATCACCAGTTTATCTTGATAATTTTGTTGGGTGATATGTTTACACTTAAAGGGGTATCAAATTTATTGAAGATGTAGTTGTTTTCATGATTAATGTTAATGTACTGTAGTTCATATAGAGTAAGGATGCTGAAGCTTTACAGCCAATTTGCAAATGGACTGGATGAAGCTTGTTACATAGATTGTGCTCGGCTGAACCTCTAGGCAGGCACGCTCTAGCTGGTACTTTAAATGTTGGGCCAGAAAATAAGGCCTGACCTCATGATCCTAAAACAGAGCCCAAAGTGGGTTGATTGGGCTGGACCTGTACTGCCCAACCCGCTTTCAACTCCTTACAAAGTGAAGGGTATTTGGTGAGCTCAAATGGTCACCAGTTTCCATTTAAGACCTTCATTTTCTTACTGATCTCCTGCCCATTTGAAGGCAACCACCTCTGTAGCAATTGTTTCCCTGATTTTGGAAATTGCTTAGATACTTTTTTAACTACTTTCATATTGAGGGCTGCAGAGTCTTTTTTTATTTGCTAAATGTATCCTGGCTATCTCTTTTCGGTTTGGCTGATGAGGAATTTTGTACTGCCTGCAGATGTGGATTGCAAAAGCTGAGTATGATGAATCCGGGCCATCAATTGTACACAGGAAATGCTTCTGATCATCTGAAGGCAGGCAGACGAGCGAGAGCTAGTTCTATATTCAGGGAATGCTGTTGCTTGCTTTTTCTTTCAGTCAATTTCATTCTAGTGTTGGACAATGACCTTGCAATGCCTGCAATCCATGTCCATCTCTCTAAGCATTATTTCTTGTGGCAAGATATGGAACTGTGTAATCTGGGGGCAGCTTATTGTGATACTGCTTCAGTTTGTGTTTAGGTTGGATTAACTTTTTCATCCCTAGAGATGTAATGGAAATCAATAAGAATGGAATCCACTTTCTTCTGCAAATGTTCAATGAATTTGCTTTCCAATACTTCTGCCACCAGTGAATTGCTGAATTGAAATGTCTTCCATTTTTCTCACCAAAAGTAACAAGGCCAATATAATTCCTTGTGAAAGTCTAATCCATTCAATCCTATGAGATACAATGGAAATATGTTACATTAGAAGCGCCCACTGGCCACAGGTGAATCTGCAAGCCTTGCTTTTCTTTTGGCACAACGGTAACTAAATATAGCATGGTTGAAGAGCATCATCATAATTTTGGCAACTTTCACCCTAAATTTGTATTAATTTTTTATTTCGTATAAAATTCAAAGTGAGCTTGATATTAATTTTCTCTTAAATTTTTTAGTACTTTTATTTTTAAGTAAGATTTTTAAATTAACTGCCAGCTGTACCACAATGTCAAAAGGCCCTAGCATGAGCTGAGCAACCACGGAACAGAGTCGTGGGTCTAGACAGCCCCCTTACGAAAATCTTGGGTTCACTTTCAAAATCCTTATGAAAATTTTGGGTCTGGTACCAAAATTCAAAAAAAAAAAAAAAAATGGTTACTCCACTCTCCAAAACTCACAGGAAAATTCAGAATTTGCCCTCAAAATCCAACTACTTGTTTGTGTCCACCCTACTCAAATGAAAATCCAGAGTCCTCTCTTGCTTGCCTTAGGCGAAGCCCCCAGCCGAGAAGAGAGCCGACCAGAAAGTATACAAACAGGTCAAGGTCAAGGATCGACAACTGGGCGGCTATGTGAGGGGAGTTTCTCTAACCTCTCTTGATTTTTATCCTCCTACTTAGAAACTGACCAGGAAGACGAGATCCTTCCGCACCATCTTACAACCTATCAACATAACATGAATACAGGAATAGATAATATAGCGAAATATCGCCCTTGTGGAAACATAGTTAAGTTATATATTGAATTGAGTGCTGAAAATATGACGGATAGAAAAACCAAGAAATCATATTACAAGGAGAGAGAGAGAGAGAGAGAGAGAGAGAGAGAGAGAGAGAGAGAGAGAGAGAGAATGTCACCTGGAAAATTAGATGCCCAGTTCTTTCAGCTCCTCACTCACTTCCTTCACCAGGTGTTGTATTCAAATCATCTCCCCCAACATTCTGTTTTTGTCCATTTGAGATTAGATCGCTTGGTTTCTATCTGAAGATATTCCTAATTTTGCAAATTCTTTATTGATTTGTTTCATATCATGATTGAACTTGAAGTGGGCAAGGGAGGCTTCACCGATTTGATGATCATCCACTTTCTGAAAACTTGTTTTTCCTCGTTAAATTACTGGGATGTACATGTTTTCTTTCTAGTATTTGTGTTTTGCATTTGACAGTTGTTTCTTAAGCTCGAAAGTTTTGGACCATGGGGTACAACAACGATGATTTTTATTCATTTCTAGGAGGATTTGTGATATGGATTTCCCAAAAACATTCAGTGGGATTGGTTTTTGGTAGACCCCTAATTCACAACCTATCTTTATATCTATTGGAGCAAGTGGACAAATCAGAAGCAAGAGGTTTCCCAGCTGAAAATTTGTATTGCACGAACTGGCAGGTTTCATCTGGCAAGCAGGCTTTGCTTTTACTTACCTCCTCCTCTGTATGGTGGTAGTTTCTAAGATGAGCAGTGCATTTTTTTTATCGAGATCAATCATAGACAATTTGTTCAATTTTCATCGGATAAGCTGCCTATATGCTTTATATTTTCTGGTTGAAAATGAATATAAGGGCTCATGAGCATGGGCACCGATTATTGGACAGTAGTTCAAGACCATCATCAGCCTGCCTGGTTCTACAATAGTGGTTAATAAACTATATTGATGTAAACAAAAAACATGGTTGCTTTGTTTATTTTGGTCTGTCACAGTGTATTTTCAGTACATTGCCCATGGATGAGAGGGGATTTTATACTGATTTCCAACGATTGGATGCGAGTTTTCTATGAAAACAAATCTCCGGATTTGTTGTAATGTTCAGGAGTCCAGATCCCCTATTTCGTAGAAACAGGAAGATATTGTTTCATCCAACCCACATTTGCCACCTATATAAAATCTCTTTCTTGATTTTTTTCTTTTTATTCCGATGAAGCAATTAAAATGGTATATTAGCTGGCATAAAATTTTATATAGGTGACAAATGTGGATTGGACAAAACGGCTTCTCCCTGTCTCGCAGACTCAATGTTTAGAGGGTTTATGAGGAAGTGAGGGGAGATTTGCATGTCAGGCCTAGAGGACCCTTGCCATCTCAAGAATTGTCATCATGGTGGGCCCCACAGGTGCCACACACACCAACATCTCCCACTGGACCATAGAACCGAGACCAAAAAAATTTAAAAAAAAAAAAAATGCTTTTGAGTTATGCTCTCACTATTTGTGGTTTATACTCATCAGTATCATCTTATTGAATATTTGCCCATTTTATTCCTCCTCAGGTTTTTTTTACCCTTTTCACATATTTGACACTCATGATTCTCATTCTTGTCATGATGTTTTTTGTGCTTTTCCCTAAATTTTACATTCATGTCATGACTTGAATCAAGTGCGGCGGAATCGGGGATGAGAGCAGTGGTGCTGATGATCACTGACAACACGGATTTTCATAGATTGTTGATTTGTTGTTTCCTTTGCTTCGTCAGTGTGTTTTCAGTATATTTGATTGATTGATGCTAGCCATCAGTTTGAAGAACAGGTATAGGAGGATTGTTATCATCCAGTCGTTTAGCAACCCAGGAGAGAAGTCCTCCTTTTTCCCCTTTCAAATGCATTCTTTCAAAAGCAAGTGTATGCATATGATAGTTATTTCCCTTTAATGATGCTATTCCGCTTTCTATTCTGATAATTTTTCTAATGATGTTTGTAGGTATAATTTCTAACCAATCAAGAAGAAGTTGAATTGCGAGCAAAAATCAAGGCACTAGGATTAGAAGTCTCAGAAGTTCCATCAAAGCCATCTAATAAGCATGTTGATGAGGCAAATATCACTTCTCATCTCTGAATTAAATCTTATAGCCACTAAGTTACGGTAAGAGTACTTACATGGATTGTTTCATGTTAAATGCTAATATAGCTGGAGATAGCTAAGGAGTTGGACATGTTATCTGCCAAATCAGATGATGTGGGTGAGATGATATCTTCAGCAATGGCTGCAGACCCGCTGGTGCAGTCTCTCTTGAGTAGCACTGCAGAGCTATGGATTCCAGTCATCACTGCTACTTCCAGTGAAAGTCAAAGTTTTGAAATGCCAGTCAATGATAATACCGGTGAAATAAATAGAAAGAACATCACTGATTCTTGAAATCTAATTACTGTTACTCGCATTTCTACCAGTAAATCTATTGTTTGCACTGTTTCTTTCTTCTCAAAAAGAGCGAAAACTTCATGGGTTCTAACGGTGAATGTAAACTATAGCTGTTTATTAGTATGAATACAGTGTTACGTTGAATTGAATGGCCAAGGTTGCACGTCATTTTTCATGTTCTGAAAGGTAATACGGTTATTGGAATCGAGAAACACGGGATAGCCCAGCGGTTGCGGCGTTCTATCTCGCGCCTAATCGATCCCTGGACAGCTATGTAGTTTTACATAGTTTGTATTACTCACCCAATTAGCAAAGAAATTATCAAAATCATATTGGGCATGTCTCAACTCAAAAATTCGCAGGCCACATATTTTTACTCAGATGCAAGGATTACAGGGCTCATTACATCTAATGCCAACTGAAATTTTAATCAATCTTAAGTTTATGGATAAACACAAGCCACTCGCCATGGTATGGCATCCAATGCTCCCCCTGCATGTGGAGAGCTTCCTCTTTGTTCATTGTTGATTGAAGTGATCTTAGCTCATCAGAGGGCACCATTAGGTGGACCATCCATCAGGAGGGCCCTACTCTGGGTTCCCATGACAAAGTAGCTGCACTCCTAACCTTCTGATCAATAGGCTTTTGCTCATTAAATATGGAGCATGGGTTGCTTTTATACTTTGAGCTTCCACAGGACTACAATTGAATAGGGATGGTTGTAACAGAAATGCTCTAACAGCTTGATTGGAGAGCTCTCAGTCGTAATTGACAATGGTGTAAGGAATGGTTTGTCTGGTAGCAGGAATTTGAGAATTGTGTTGGAGGAAATTGAAGCATTGAACATCAAACAGCCCCAATAACTGTTTTTGTTTACTCTTCCTTAGCTCTGTCTTTCCAAAATGCAATGGCCCCATGACCATCTTGGTCAAGAGGGATATCATGTCCATCCAGGGTATGGGCATGGTCCTCAGGGCAACAATTTTGATATTTACAGTGAATTGTTCTTGGGAGGACCTATTTGGATCTTTGTTAAGTTATGCTAGATGGGAGATTCATGTGCTTGGACATTTTTAAGTGAGCATTCATTTGTTCTTTGCCATAACCAATTAAGTCCAAGATCTCTCGTGATTGAGCTTCGTTAATTCTCTTAGTCTAGTGACATAAATCTATTAATATAACCGTACTTAGGAGTCGGAATCACTTTCCCCCTTTTTTTAATTGTAAAGGAAATTTTACCCCAATATCCATGTGTTTAGAACATGATCATCTAGCGATCTACATTATTTTAATTGGAATGAAATTTATCGAAATAAAATTTTCTTTAATGATAAAACAAGATAAAAAGTATTTGTCATCCGTTTAAATGCCAAAGTTAGCCCAGTACTAAACTTATAGCATTGGGCTTAAAGTGTCCCCAAAGCCTAGCTTGGAGTGGGAAATAATTTGTGACAACCATTGGGGAATAAATTTCAACTAGCAAAACAGCTTTCTTTATGGGCAGCTGTTTTCCAATAATAGTTGGAAATCAGTCATCATTTACCCTATGTTTGGGAAGGGGGTAAAATGAGGAGAAGTTAAAAAAGGAGAGAAAAATAGAGGGAAAGTGGAAATGGAGGCGGTTTGGGAAGGGGGGAGGGGAATTAAAATTTTACCCCCAAATTTTTCCTTCAAAATTAGGAGAAAAGAATGAGGCAAAGAGGGGATTTCCCTCCCCTCACCTACTAAACAAACAAGAGATGGAAAAACTAATTTTTCCTTCCCCTCCCCCTCATTTTCCTTTCCCCTGATATTCCAAATACCCCCCCCCCCCCCCCCCCCCCAAAAAAAAAAACTAATTCGTGACTAACAACTGATTTGCCAGTCACTTATGGGAATTCTTCTTGTTTTTTCCTAATGTAATTTTGGTTTATTTTTTAACATATAACTACTGAGCTTGAATAAAAAATAGCTTTCTTTTGCATCTTTTTTCTTTTGTTCCATCTTCTCTCCCATCCAAGCACAGATTAAATAGAAAGCTGTCTCGGTTGTCGGCCTGGCTCCCTACCCTAGAGGCCTAGACCCGAGTCAACCGTTCCAACCACTGAAGTCCCACTTTGGAACACAAGAAAAACGACTTTTCATTGATCAAGATCCTTGCCAATAGGAGACAATCCTAGAATGACAGATGGCGACTGTACACGTAAACCACGCCAAAAAAAAAAAGTAATCATAACATAGTACCGAACAGACACCCTTCTTGTTGTTGTCTGTCTTGCTGCTTTCTTTGTTTCTAAACAAGAAATTGGAAACTTTGTTTTCAATTGTCTGGTCTGGGAGACCGAATTCCCATTTCCACTTATCTCCCCACATAAATCCAAATTTCACCCCCAAGCCCCTTTAGCATTTAATAAATTCTAAACATTTTTTTTAAAACTCTCCATACAACATTTCTTTTATATATATATATATATATGTATATTTATCCCATGCAATCTTTTTTACATTGTATTTCCTCTAAGGAAAATTTCCCGGATCTTCCCCTTTATCTAAGTAAAATTAAGGTAATTAAAAATTATCCATTAAAAAAATAATAGTTGGCCACGTAGTTGGAGCCAAATTTTCTCCCATGAGCATCCACAACAGTGGCTATGCATGAAAGTGTGACCTAAGCCCATAATAGAACATCTCTCATTAGTAGGGTAGCTCACTTTTTATCCAACTACCAAAGGATAGATCATCTCTCTCTTTATTGGCGCTTTACTCTCTCTACATGTATAGAGACTGTCACTTCCTGTTCGCTCACATAAGACTAGTAAAATATAAAAAAAAATATTGTAAGACAAGGTTTATTTCTCTCCAAATTATTACACTAACTTAAAAATAAAAATAAAAAAAGCAAAGTGGATCCAAGGCGCCGTTGGTGTCATCACTACCTTACTTTCTAGTTCACTGCTTCCATCTAAACAACCTCTTTGTACGTGTTGAGTCCACTCCAATAATACCCCAGAATTTATCAATAAATAAATAAAGTAAAATAAAACTGTTATTTGCCCACTTATTAAAAAAAAAAAAAACCTGTCCAGTTCAACAGTTCAATGATGTTCACATCGCACCCTTCTACATTATCCCCTTAATTGGACGGCCATGATTGGCCTAAAAGACTCCTCATAGATTCCATGCCACCTCTTGAATGGAAAAGGGTATCACGGTCATTTCAGAACTTATAAGAAGACGCCAACCCAACGAACTGATCGCCGGCAGCCGAATATACGCTTATATAAAAGGAGTCGTCGAGGAAACGAAGCAACATATTTTTATTTCTCCTCTTTCTCTCTGAGACGATTTCATTTGTATGTTTTTACATTTGTCTCTGTGTGTTTGTCTGTTCTTCACTTCTTCCCTCTTCCTTTCTGTCTTCCTTTGCAGGCCTTTTCAGTCTCTCTTTAAAAATGGCTTTTCTTCTTCGTTCATATCCGTTTTTTACTATTTCCTCTTCAAGATTCGGTATCTGTCCCTTTTCTTCTCTCCAACTCAAAACCCTTGTACAAACCCCTTGGGAAGTTCGGCGAAGAGCTTGGAAGGATCGACAGCGAATTCTCATGAATGAGGCTTTTAATACTCTTTCATTCAAAGATCCAGCACTCGCTCTTTCATCTTCGCCAGAAATCAAGTCCAAGCTCGCTTTCTCTGCTCCGAAACGCTTGAAATTTGCTAGAATACACTGCAAAAAGCTCAAAAGAAGCAGACATGGCGTTTCTGGCGGTTCTTTAAGGAATTCAAGCTCTAGATCGCTTTCTCTGCTTCGAAACGCTTGGAATTTGCTAGAAGCCACTCGAAAAAAGCTCGAGAGAAGCAGAAATGGCGTTTCTGGCAGAGTTTTCTTAAGGAATTCAAGCTCTAGATCGCTTCTCTGCTTCGAAAACGCTTGGAATCTGCTAGAAGCCACTTGAAAGAAGCAGAAATGGCGTTTCTGAAAGAATTTCCTTATAAGAGATCTGACACTAGCTCCGTTCCTTTCTCTTCTTTCTTTTGATCTTATACTCTTCATCGAATCATGATTTTGAAATCCTAGAAACCGATCGTGGATCTGTGAAAAAGTGCAATTCATTCCACTGATCCTCTTTCTTACAGCTCCAGTTTCTTGGATTTGGAATCCAAGAAGTCGAATTGCAGGCCGTGGAAGAGATCCTGAAAGAAGCGGAGATGGCGTCTCTAGAGGATCTGCTTGCAGAAGAAGGCTTCAAAGGGAGAAGAATGAAGTCAATGCCGAGAAATTCTTTCGGATATAAAACTGTGAGTATGCCAACAAATCGTTACCGTGATCAGATTTCTGAAATGTCTTCTCCAGATGTTAGGATTAGGACTGAAAGGACCAGATCTGATGTTTCTAAGCCTGGATCGAGATCGAGCATCCGAAAGCAGAAAAGTGAGAGAGTCATGGATAGGCGATCTAGGTCCAATCTCATCGAGATCGAGAGATTGACTGTTAAATCTAAGGATGATGCGCCGCAGATTGAGAGCGTTGGAGAAATTGATTCTTATGGTATACGTGAAGATGAGAAGCATACGGTTGGACCGTATGAAAGTTTGCGGGCTGTTTCGAAGTATAAAGTGAGAAATAACACGGAGTTTCAAGAGAATTTGGGATTTGATGATAGGAATTGGAATGATGTGCAGAAAATCAAGAGATTCAGTAACAGTGTTTCTGGTGAGTTGGTGGAAAGAGAGACATTGAAAGATACGTATGAATTGCAAGAAAATGGAAGCTATAAAGCTACAGAATCGCTGGAAGATGAAAGGTATGAAGTAGGATCTGCCAAAAATCTCTCGGAGAAAATGAGCTTTAGCAGTAAATCGCAAAACAAAAGGTCGCAAAGCTACAAAGTTGCTAGTGATAGTCAGAATCGAAGGCAGCGAAATCTTGAGCAGGCTGTTTCTGAGCCTGCACTGGATGAAATTGCAGTCCAGGCCATGATTTCAATCCTTAGTGGTTATGTGAGACGATTCATAAAGGATGAGAACTTCCGAGCATCGCTTCATCATAGCTGTATGTCTTGTCTAAGCTTACCCGATGCCGAAGAACTTGATCTTGCTGAAAATGCACTGTTAGTAAATTTTGAAGAAGCTATCAAATCCATAGAAATAGTTGCTGAGGAATTGGGAAGTCCAAAGGAATTGAAGAAGGCCTCTTTGCAGTTAAGTGTTATTGCTGGGTTGAATTCAAAGGATTTAAAAGATGGCTTTACATCTGGGGTTCCCAATTCGCTTTTGGCGGCTTGCGCCCATCTCTACCTCAGTGTGATTTACAAGCTCCATAAGAAAGATAAAGTTGCTGCAAAGCATGTTCTGCAGGTTTTCTGTGATGCCCCCTCTCAAGCAAGGAAGAGTTTGTTGCCTGAGCTGTGGGACCAACTTTTTCTTCCCCATCTTTCACATTTGAAGATGTGGTATGACCAAGAAGCTGATGCCATACCAAACACATCTAGCCGGTTGAGGAAACTGAAACTTCTCGAGAAAGTGTACAATGAAATACTGGATAGCGCTACTTACCAGTTCGCAGTTTATTATAAGGAATGGCTTACTGCTGGAATTGAAGCTCCAGCTGTTCCATCCATCCTTGTCCCCACAGCATCTGTTTGTGAAATTTCACAAAAAGATTCACATGGACCTTTGCCAGAACAAGGACCTAGTCCAGCTGATTCCGTCTCCTCTCTGCCAATTATCAGCAAAACATTATATGAAGCTGTTTCTGGTCGCGCTAATAAGTCGGATTGCTCTGATGAAGTGAATGATGCAGGGGAGGAGAATTTTACTGCTTGTTCAAGAAGAATCTTGGATGGTACTATTGAAGATGACAGAAAAGATAGTTACTTCCTCGAGCCTGGAACATTCGAGGGACAACGCATCCAAGAAGGCCCTGTTACGAATTCTGTGATTGCACCTCTTCCGGTAACTGTCAATAGTTCCTTCCTTTTTTTACTTTTTTCATTTTTGGGTGCCAATAGTTACTATTTTGCACTGGTTACTAACTGTGGTCCTAAAGATGTTATTTGGTTATTATTGAGAACTTTGTGACAAGTCTTAACTATCAGAAGTTGGATGCAGGAAATGAGCATATCACAAAAGAAGCCTTTTATGATATTAAATTTAATGTCATGCCAATTTCACTTTTTTATATTGCCCGGCTACTCTTTGTAATGTTAAACAATGGTCCTCTTTGGCTTTCTTCTCAGCTTCCATATGGTGTCACCCAAGTTATTTACCTATCAACTTTCGTGTTTAGCAATAAGAAATGAATCAAGTGTTCTAGTATTGTCAATCATGACTGAAGAGAAGACTAATGTTTGATTATTTTTTTTTCAATCATGACTGAAGAGAAAACTAATGGTGGAAATTTTTTTCACCCTTCCAAAACCTAATTCTTGTATTTGTTTATCACAAGTCATTATTAAATTAAGGATTTTCCATTTTCTTCTACTATATGTTTATGACTGATTACATCATCATCCACACCTTCCAGGCAGGACTGCTGTTGGAACCTGCGAATTCATTGGAATCGCACCAAATAGCTAATGAAGAGGTAAAAGAGCTAAAGGAAGTTGACACCACACATTGTTGCCAGAATATATCAGGGAGCGCAGCCATGCTTAATGTGCTTACACTTAAGAAGTTAGCAACATCCGTTTTCTTATCTCAGGAAGCTGGAGACTCCCCAGATTCCATTGCAGATGCCCCTAAGGTGTGATCCAAGTTCATGACTATGCCCAATTTGTGTAGTGATATACTGAAAATTTGTGACCTACATTTTTGGTTTTCTAATTAGCGATTTTTGTTGGATTCTGACCATCGCAAGTTTCGTAACGCCGCTTTTTGTGCAGCAGAGCAACTTAAGATCTTGTATCAAATGTGAATTCATGAAAACTGGGCTGGCATCAAATGCCTTGAATACTGACTTACCTGTCATAAGCTCTAGGTATGAGTTTCTTTTTTTGATGAATATTGCCTTCTTTTTGAACAGGGTTGAAAACAAATCATAGTTATGTTTATCAGTGCAGGGCAATTTGCAAATTATAGATATTTTGAAGAAAGCTCCTTTCTCTCTAGTACTCCCAAGGATTTTGTCTGTCCTTTAACAGGCCAGTTGTTTGAAGACCCCGTCACCCTGGAGACTGGCCAGACCTTTGAGCGAGAGGCCATTAAGAAATGGTTCGCTCAAGGAAACACAACATGCCCGGTAACTGGGAAGACTCTGGGATCAGTGGCAGTGCCAATTACCAATTTTATTTTGAAGCGCGTTATCGAAGGCTGGAAATCTGTACACTGTAGAAATCTTTTGGCTTTTGCGAGTCAAATGGCTGGAACCTCATTTAACAATGAATTCAAATCCAAGGATGAAGCTGCCATATCAATATTAGAGCAGCTTCTCACTGGTTTTGACAGAGAGGAAAGAATGGAGAATGCCAAACATCTTATCTCTCTTGGAGGCTTGCAGTTTCTTGTTCGAAGATTTGAATTGGGAGACTTGGAAGAAAAAACATGTGTCGCTGCACTTTTGTCATGCTGTATCTTGGCAGATGGAGTTTGCAGAAACTACATAGCAAAAAACATAAACAAGCCAAGTTTCATTGAGCTCCTTCACAGTAAGCAAGTTAATTCACGAACAAATGCGGTGTTGCTGCTGATGGAACTGATCTGCTTAAACAGGTTTATTAGAATTTTTTTTTTTTTCTAATGTCATGGGACTCAATTTCCTTTTCCATTTATGTATCTACATGCCTTGCCAAAATCTTTTATAAAGTACCCGTTCCTTTTTTCTTTTCTTTTTTGGGTAAAGCTTTTAAAATATCAGTTGTGTTACTTAATACAGTGATGAAATCATAAAAGTGCTCGTAGGATTGGCATAACTATTCTTAAAGTTTTTTTCACTATTAGAAAAAAAGATTTTTGTTTCTATTGGTCATATGATTCTGTTGGATCAGAAGTTCCGTTTGGAATTTCTATGGAGGCTGGACTAGGATACAGGAACCCAGTTATAAATAATTTGACTATTTTCCACTCAAAAGTTGATTTAATTGGTTTTTTTCAGGTCTTTTGTTTTCCTTTTGATTGAATATATGGAGCCTGGATGACTTAATGAAAAAAAAAATAGTGATTTGTCTGAATCTTGTAATTGTTCCCTTGACATATCAAACACGCCCTTGAAAACATTTTTCTAACTGCAGTTGCTCTTGTTTGCATTGTTTAGCAGTTTTTATCAGGCCTTATGATCTACAATTTGAATCTTATCCCTGAATCCCATTATCTAAGAATCTTAGGAGGGAGAGTCTCTTGATTCTGCCGTCTAATGATGTTTGATTGTTTTGTTTCCATCGTCTAGTTGTTTTTGTTTTAGTTGCCTTGTTGTTTGGTTTAGAGCTTGTCTGTGCTTTTTCAGTCCAGTTCTTTTTTGGAGCAATAAAATTTACTGTTATTAAAAAAAAAAAAAGAACCTCACAATTTTCAATTTGAATATCCTTTTCCCTGTAAAATGCAAGTGTCAAAATTTAAGTAAAGATGGTTTTTTTTTTTTTTTTTTCAGTCTTCGCCTTTTTCCTTCTTTAGAACTTTTATGTCTTTTATGCCCAAGTAGTATTTCTTTCATTTGTAGTAAGTGAACACAAAACGAAGGGCTTAACCTCTTTTGGTTTTAAACTAAGGAAAAAGTTAGAAGGTGAGCCAACCATGTGAGTAGTACACTAGTTAGATATCTCTCTCATTAGAAGATACCTAGGTTACCATTCAGGAAGGTTCAAGATCACATTAGTACCAATTAAAGATTAATGAATCATGAGAGGGGATAAGGCCTCGATAATGATGACAATGATATAATATGTATGCATTTACATTTATATGTGTGTGTGTTTGGTTCATGTGTTTCAGCTTCATGTGTTTCAGCTATCAAATAATTTTCCAATCTGATTTGATTTTCTTAATATTGTTATTCAGGTCATCTGCAATGAGAATACTTAGTTTGTGTGGTTTGGGTTTTTACTTTTTAGTTCTGGCTGAGGTTTTCCCTTTATATATTCGAATAATGTGTACTGCATGATACATTTCCAGCACTGAAAAAGTTTCTTGTTTTGTGTTTTCACATCACAGGAGGACACAAATCGCATCATTCTTGAGCGCTTTGCAGAATGGAGGGATTATGAATACATTGCATGTTCTACTTGTCTATCTGCAAACCTCTCCATATGAACAAAGGGCCCTGGTTGCTGTACTTCTCCTACATTTTGACCTTATGGTATGCTTCTGATTAAGTTTCACATTTTCTTGGTGATGATTTGCCAACCCCGGATAGATGCGATAAGATTTTGATGATGATGTGAAATTCTATTGTTTTACCACTCAACTCCTTTATTTGTGACATCCTCCTTTGACCCTGGTGGAGAGTAACAAAGAAAAAGCACATGTTATAGCACGTTTGCATGAAGGGAGATTTTTTTTTATGAATCAGATTTATACACATAGAAGACACAACGGAGCACATTCAATTCTATTTCAGGCACACATTACTTTTGAACAACTGAGGACCTTTCAATGGTATACACTTGATCAAGTAACAAGTAATTGAAACAGTATCTCACGAAGTGAAATGAAGCAAATGTCTATTCTTCTAATTTGGTTACTCAATTCTGCCAGGGACATATATGAACAAGAAGTTTTAGGACTGATCCTATTGTCCATTGTCGCTCTTTAAAGTTCGAATTGTGTTATGAAACTGGCTACATGCTCATTTATGAAACTTTTTAAAGATGAGGACTGCTTCATCTCTATTTTGCATCAAATAGTTCAAGTCATTGGAAAGCATCACCAATAAATGAGACAAAGTACTAAGAACCATGAGATGGAATGGGAATTGGGCCTCAGATATCAGAGTAAACCATTGAAAATGAACATTGCAACTTCTATTAACCCTAAAGGGATAGGTGTTCTAATGATGTTTTAATCAAATGGAGATTTCAGGAGAAAAACTGTTATCTAATGTTGCAAGGAAGGAGATGTTTAATGAAAAATGGAAGGGTTGCCCAAATGATGATATATAGATCCTCATTGACATTTAAACAAGTAACAACTACTATTTGAGCGTTGAGAATGAAAGAGATATACCTGTTCTCTCTTTCACCGATCACCTTCTTTGTCTACTTATCATGAAATAGATAGTGACCAGAGTAGAAAGCCATACAACTATCAGATATTTTTTATTTTCTGTTAAACTGCTATTAGACAATAAATTGGTGGATAAGTTCAACAACAAGGACTGAGGGTAAGAGTTGTGATGTACCAGTCATGTGATCAGTGGCCTCTTATCCAAGATTAAGAAGCAGTAGAACCATGAACCGGAGCAGAGTATTGCCTATCTGAACTATGGCTATGATGAGGGTCACTCGACTTTGGGCAATATCTGGACTATAGAGTCATATTCACCCTTGAGAAATTGAACCATCTTCCTCTCTAAAGTTGCAGTTGTAGACACTTCTAGTGCCGGTTAAAGTGGAAATATTAAGGAAACCCATGTTTAAAGTCACATCAGTGGCATTTCTGGAGCTGGCATTTCTTCAATGCATACAATACTGATCAAATCTTGGACCACACGAACCATTACTCCTCTTGAGGTCCATCACTACTATTAATTCCAATTCTGACTCTTCCTTTCACATGGTTAGTGTTTTATGTATGAAAGCTGATCCGTCAAGAGGCGACTGGGATAATTTCATCACATTTTCATATAATTCATTGTGCTAATGTCACATTGAGATACCACCTTCCGATGCCTTTCTTTCCTTTTGTCCTGTGTTTTGCTTGGTAGTAAACCCAAGTGCTTATGGCGTCAGCTTTTGGGTGCCAAATCTCAAGCTTTTGGCAGTAACTATGAGAATCCAAGGAAATTATACATGCAATCTGATCTGCGGTCAGTTAGGCACAATGCTTCATGTAATGAATTTCTATATGCAAATATAATTTTTAATAATCTTGATCATACTGGATTTGCGTATTTTGAGCTGAACTGTATCTCAGCCCCTCAGGTGATTTGTCCTTAAGGTCACTCTCTTCTAGTAATTGTTTCTCAAAGGGTTCCTTATTGTGGCCCTTTATTTGCATTTTGTCAGTTTTTGAGTTCATTTTTCTTATAAAACTAGTTGTTTCTTGTCTTTACCAAGCAATTTCTAGTTGGGATTAAAGGCTACACATCCATTACATGATGCATGTGTCCATTCTGAAATAAATTGCACACACAAATGTATGACTCCGGGCCACATGGGTGGACATCTAAGCCAATATTGTATTTGGCATTTGGATGCCCATAATACTTGGTGGCTGGGTTTATTTTAGAATATTTATTTGGTAAAGACCAGTATACAAAATTAAGCTTAAATAAGTAGAGTTAATATTTTAGTTTGCTCTTTTATTTAGTCATGTAATGTCCACATTATATTAGGCTCAAATAAGTAGAGGTGATTGCTACTAATTTTTGTCTGTATTCTTAAAAACTCAGATAGTTGGCCATAACAAAATTTGGGATCTTTGGAAATTTGATATCCTCCTGATTGAACTACTTCATGTTGTAGGCTGAGCCCCGAAAGTATAGTATATACAGAGAAGAAGCTGTTGATGCTATTATTGTAGCTCTGGAACGCAGTGTGATGGATGAGAAGGTCCGAGAACAGTCATGCAGAG
Source organism: Persea americana (assembly GCA_029852735.1). NCBI lineage: Eukaryota > Viridiplantae > Streptophyta > Magnoliopsida > Laurales > Lauraceae > Persea > Persea americana. The sequence goes on from CM056819.1 coordinate 51,346,378, forward strand.
CCCTTCTTATACTTGGGGGACATTTTTCGTACTGTGGAGAGGTAAAGACTCTGGCTTGGTTGCTAAAGCAGGCAGGGTTTTGTGATAGTTCTGAAGCCAACTTGTTCGACAAAGATGATGAGGACATGCCATGGGTACATTTAGTTTTTTTAATGCCTCTTTTATGTTCAATTTATTTAATGCTTTTTTAGATTTTAAATTGAAGTTCTTAGTACATAATATGCTAGAAATCTAGGTTTTTCGGTTTTGTTCCTAAGGACTTCTAAATGGATATTTTTGGCTTTGGAAGTAAGGAAATATCTCTGATTCAAAACCTGACCTAAAGCACATTGAATTAGATGCTAATGGCAACAAATTGGGCTTAGTCTATCAACACTTTAGTTCTGAACAATTTGGAAAAGCCAGCCCAACTTATTTAAACTTGAGCACGCTCCTGTTTCAACTTGCAAATATATTCTGACTGTTCCATTATCCAGTCATTGATGAAACTTCAACACTGTATGTTTTTAGGAGGAAGAAGATAAGGCAAGAGAAGAGTGGCGGATGAATTTGACAGTTCTGCTGCTTGGTAATGGAAAGAAATCGTTCCTGGAGTGCATTTCCAAGTGTTTGGGCTCTGGAAATTCCGATTTGGTGAGAGCATGTCTCACCACGGTAGCATGGCTGAGTCAGGCCCTTGCTTCTACGACAGATGCTGAATTCCAGCTCTCTGCATTCGCATTTCTTATCCCTTCACTAAAACAGAACTTGGAGAACGAACAAATCGAGAATAGAGTACTTGCCTCTCTTTGCCTGCTCAACTTCAGCAGGATTTCAGGTGAGCTTCCTCTCTTTATGATTGATTTTGTTGGCCTTCAGAGATCATAGCATGAGACTTCTTTAGCTAGCCTCCCAGAAATTTCCGAAAAACAAAAAAATACATGGCCTCAGGCCCCTGACCTTCCTTATCCTTCTTAAAGCTCAAGTCTCCATGCAAACAATGTGGTTTTTTCCCTTATGGGTTGGGATAGTTATTCATGGGCAAATGAAGAGATACTTGTGGAGCAAATTTTTGCAAGCCTCCTATCGTTAGTCAAGTCTTTTTGCCCTAATGGTCATGGCCTCAAGCAGAAACTTAGAGGTTGGCGTGGCATGGATTTATTAAACATTTGAGGTTACAGAATCTTGCGTAATCAAATTATCCTACTTCTGTCTAAAAGCAGCACAGACACACCCATTGACATGAATGAAAAGGTTAGAGCTGATGCGTGTGTTGGTGCTTTCCCCTTTGCTTACTTTTGTCCTGCCATGCATAGGATGCATCCTTTTATCAGTTTATACTTTATATGTTATCCCATGCCAAGGGAAATGGTTGGTTTGCTTTTTCTATGTCGTAAGGCAATTGCTTGGAAGAGCTGAAGCAGTTCATGACTTAAGGAATATGTTTTTCCCTTTTTTTTTCCCCTGGATCCACAGCCTGATTTGATCACACTACATTGCCATTTTGTGAATTGCAGAATGCCGGGTTCTGTTGATGACATTTGCTGAAGAGATCATGGCTCCTCTGCGGAGCCTTGCAGGGGTCACATGGACAGCTGAACAACTCTGTTCCGTTATTTCAATTAATACACTCTAAATTCTACAGGTTCGAGGTCAGATGCTCTTCCCTCTCCTAGCTGAGAATGAGATTTGAGTACTTCCTGTGTGTTTTAATAGTTTATATATCTGAGGAATGGTTTTGGGGTAGGTAATGGTCACAGTTTGCCTTTTTTTCGTCTTGTTCTTTGGTGTATCTTTATAATATGTGTCATTGATGTATCTATCTTCTGTAGCAGGGACTATTGAAAATAAGAATGTTGCGTTGGTACCATCATATTTAATCAATAAGTACTAATAATAAGGTTATGTGAGGCAAGCAGTAGACCTTTATTTACTCTAAGAACCTGATTTTGTAGTCCTCAAAAGTCTCAAGACTGAGAACTGCATCCTCTTGTTGAGGGCGTTACGTTACATGAGAGGAATTGAGGATTAGAATCTGCTGAGTTCTACTTTCGTGCCCAGTCTTTTATGCTTGATTCAGTTTTTTTTTTCCTTGAGTGTTCCACTTACAGCACCCAACATTGTAGGAAACAGTACTCTACTGCTACAGGAACAGCCGGCAGGATTCCACAAAATGGGAGCACACACGCATTTATTTCAGAATTAGTGATACTATGTTGATTGTATATGGCTACATTTTATTTGATTCAGTAATCATGGCCATTGAATTAAGAACATGTCAAAAGCAATAATTATGATCATCAAATCAAGCTACTTTTTTTGTAGCCATAATCAACCCATATCACCAAACAGGAGCTAAAGTAAGCCCAAAAGATTGGTATAATTTGTATGGTGGCTCCATTTGTATCCAAAATTTCCAAGAATAGTTAATTTTTCTCTGTTGTTTCGTCCATCTCATGAGTCTTGGGAGGTGCTTGATGAAGAACCTGTGCATCATTATTTTTTTCTTGTTTTCATAGCACAAGTTGTTGATCAAGTGGCATCATGGATACCTTAATACCTTCTATCAAAAGTTCGCAGTCATCACTGTCTAGGGTAGAGCTAAGCAATGATTAGTCCTAAATTAAGCCGCCATTTGCCTTTTACTTGTGGAATGGAAAAATGGGTTTTGCATATGCAAATGTTACATATGTGACAAACATTACCATGATTGTCAAAACCACCATTTTCTCTAGTGAGTACATTTAATGGTTTTAAATGTGTTTGAATTTTTTAACCTTTTCACAATTACTCGAAATCTTTAAAGATTTAGAAGTGAACTAATTGTGTTGATGCTTTTCATTAATATGAGAATATTGTTCAGTTCAGATCAAGTGCAGAATTTAGATCAATGATTTTGGACCCTTTTTATGTATTTCGCAAATTTGTCAAAATCTACAAATGATTTAAGATATTGAATTAAACATCTTAAATAATTTAGTTTATGGGGTTCAAACCTGCGACCTGTCCGAGAATTACCACCTGTACCACCACTTAGCTACAGTGGCATATGTAAAATTTTACCACCTCAGGAACAATGAGAGACTGAAAATGGCCTCATTTATGCTTCACATGCCTAAATGAGTGCGAACAGATCTGATCATATGTAACCATTACAAAGGCATCATTCACATATGTAAATGAGTGCAAACAAATGACCCCTATCTCAGATTCTTAGTTTGAACCATCCAAAGAGAAGGCGTCTCTTGTGCAACATAATGTTCAGTTTCATGCCCACCATGATACTAACTATTTGGGAACACATAAGGTGGAGCGAGCATCCATTGTTTGACTTGGTGTATATGCTCAGTCATCTTATATTCTGTCGTTGAAAGTAGAAGTAACAACTAGTTTTATATCTAAAAAGGTGGATTTGCCCTCGTTCATTTACTCTCTTTTTAAGTAAGAGCAGGACAGGACACTGGGTTTGAACGATCTTTGAAGAGCTGAAACAATGACTTGTTTAACTGGCCCCTAAATTCTTAAAAAACAGCTTTAAGAACATAGGTTATTCTAAGAAGAGATTCTACAGCACCCATCATGACAGATTCATCATTAGACGTATGAATAATTGGAGTTTCCCACCTTCGAGCAGAAAGCATATCCATTTGTGTGCGTTTCAGATATGAGATCCATCTTGATGCCTGCCTATCAGTGGATGCAAAGTTTTTGTACCAACAGCTAAACATAGCACCCCTTGTATCTCTGATAAGGAGATTGTTTTTTGCTTTCACGAGGATGGTTTCGAATATAAGAATGACCTAAGGGAACCCATCTTAACCCTTCAGATCAACTGGATCGTGGTCTCACGTGGCCCCACAATAATGGAGTGAGATAACTGCACATCCGGAGGCTCAGAACAAGCTCATTCATGGACACCTTAGCCCAATTTTTCAGGACCAATAGATAACAATATATATAAGCTTAAGTGCCTGATTATTGCTCCCAGCAAACCCAATAATTTTACATGGTCAAGCATTTTCAAAATGAGCAATCAGTCCAGACCTGATAACATGCAGATTGAGTTCGTACAAGCTTCAAATCAACCAGAAATAGACCATGTCGAGCCCTACTCTTATCCAGGAGTCAGGGCTCCATACATCCTAATCTTGATAATTAAATTGTACAGAAGCTAAAGTTCTCGTCTGGAGGAGCTTCAGAACAAGTCAGAAGTTGGATGATGCAGACTAACGATCTTATATAACACTCTTGGATGTATAAACCCACAAAAATACATCGTGAGAACCCCTGGTGAGCCATAAATGCATAATTAAAAAATGGGCTATCCACATTGAATTATGAAAATAAAAGGGGGTCAAAGGTTGAGCGTACCTGGAATAGAGCAAGGCCTGGATCACCACCCTTAAGCTCTGGGTTGACAGACAGGACTACTGAATAGTCAAGTTTCTACATTTCTCATTAAAGAAATAAGCCACTCACCTAGTCCAAATTCTTAAGTTCAATTCACCCATAATTAGTAATTTTGTGACCACTCTCAATTCTCAAACCTCGTGATCAAAATTGTGGCAGGGAAGGGAAAAAAAAGGAAGAAAGAGAAATACATCACATACAGATCTCAAAACTTTGAGAAGCAGACAACATGCATTCAATTTTTTTGATTAACTTACAACATGCATTCAATTAAATAATGATTCGAGAGCACGTTAACATTAATTGACCATTACAGATATGGCTAGCTCAACAATCTGCCAACGAATGGAAGCCTCTCCATCAGATAAAGGTTGCAAAGACCCATAGCTGGGGAAGAAAAAAAAAGAAGAGATTCTGTAGACCATTCCTCATCCTCTCTGGCCATGCTGTACAACCTGCTATCATCAACACAAAAATACAAGATTTTAGTACCATGTAGAAAAATCATACACTAATGAAGAGATCTTAAGTTCTATTCTGATTTATAATAGAAAAGGAAAATCACAAATAGAATGGATGTGAATGTCTTTCCACTACTATCCTAAGTTCACATGTTGCACAATCATGTTAGTCCTATTACAGTAACACAAACTAATCACTTATAACATCAGAGGCCCCCAGGCCCCAAGCCAACAGTCAAAAGATGTTTGCTTATTGTCAATAATGTACTGAGGATCTCTGTCATTCCACATTTCCTTCTCCATGCTAATAGGATACAAGCATTAATGAGAATCACGGTAGTTTATACATCACAACAGTGGTTTTGAACCTGCAGTGAACCCTGACACATTTGTGTAGTGGTTGAGTCCAAGTAGTGGGTTAACCCACCAGATGCTTTGCTCATGCTTTTTGTGATGGCTGCCCTGTCCTCACTACTTTTGTCTTATACTATTTTTAGGAAAACTATAACTTTAATGCCTTTAGTTTTAAAAAGTACAGCAAAGCTTTAGAGATAATTAAATTACTCATTTTTACACTAAGACCTGGGACTGAGACCCCAAAAAATGTTAATTTTATTTCAACAAGAATAAACAACAAAACAGAAGGGAAGGAACACAGAGCACTCTAAATCAGTAATAACTTCAACCATGAATTTTAAATGAGAATGGACCAGCAGTTTCAGACAACTATAGGAACTGCTTCCCATATCCAATAACATAATTACACTGCGCTTGCAATGAGTAACTTAGTATCAATCTCAAAAGCTCCTTTCTTTCTCTTACGTGTTTCCTTTCGTTGATATACATCTCCATCCTGAATAAAATGGAAATGGGACGAGAAAAAAAAGGGATAGAAAACCAGCCTTTTAACGTGTATACTATAAATTCAGTGGGCTCCTGGTGCATCTCTCATGCTTATATTCAGACTGTTGCGCATAGTTCGTCTTCCAATTCCAAAATTGCCCTTTTGCATCATAGCAACAAACTCACCATAGTCAATCCGGCCATCCTGAAATATTAAAGCAGGTTCAGCTAAACAGAAAATATGGTATACAGTTACCGATCATTATAAAAAAAAAAAAAAAAACAAATACCATATGAGCTGCAGAAGGCAGTAAAGAACAAGTAAAATGAAGACAAATGACTAGAACGACTTTGAGGCAGTTATTATTATTATTTTTTTTTAAAGTAGTAATTATCTTGAATCACAAGAACAAATAATAAATCAGTTTATAATTTAAATGATAAACAAAGTATAATTTAACAATAGTAATAAACCAAGTATAATTTAACAATAGTTCTCTTAAGCTTAAATAGGACAACAGAAATCTGGAAAAGAAAAACAACTTACATTGTCTTGATCAACTTCTTTAATAATATCATCAAGTAGCACATCAGTCATGTTATGCTCTTTACAAGCTTGCTGGAGCTCATCTACAGTAATATAACCACTGCCATCCTTGTCAAAATAAGAAAATGCTGCAACCAGATGTTCCTCACGCTCCAGCTTATTGAGATGAACCGTAGCAGCAATAAATTCCCCATAGTCAATGGTGCCACTATTGTCCACATCAGCCTATATAGATTCAAAAGTCAAATAGAATAAGTAAAGTGCCACACTGGAAGCAATACTTGTAATTGTGATAAAAAAATAAAATTGTGACAAACAGTAAATCAAACTGATGCTTAAGATCAGTGACAATCTCATGGTAAGTGGAAGCAAAAGAATAATAAAAAATTGGGAGGAAAAAAAACTCAAACACTTATTAGGCATTGTAAAAGGCATAAGCACTTTAGTTTGAAAACATAACTAGATTCCCAGTTAAGGTTTGGAAGTACATTCGGTGTACTTTGAATTTTTATCCTTTTGTCTTGGTTATGGTCCTTATGGACAGCTCAAGGTAGATATCTAGGATGATGTTCCTTGCTGTATATGCAAATAATGTGATCCCAATTATCCAGATAACAAAGTTCTCTCTCTTGAGGCTGTATCAAGAATAATAGTTAATCCAATCCCCTGAGCCTACTCATTCGATATCTTGAGTTACACCAATGCTAGCTCGATGTACCTCATGTCTGCAAATACAACCACAATGCACCAGTAGTAGCTCTCAGCTCTTTTTTTTCTTTTTTTAATCAGCCATTAGCATCTGTTTCAGTATGTTTCTATAAATTATTGATACAGACAAGGATGGTAATATTTTCCTTGACATTTTCAAATTTCCATAGTTTGGAAAAGAGAATTCTCAAAAGGAGAAAAAAGATCATGTTTCATAAACTCTAATATACGAAATATGACTTGGTACATCCTAATGAAAAGATAAGTCACAGTTACATTTTCTAATGTTCAGTGGAACCAATACAAGTTTTAACAGACGCTTGGATATTTTCTTCAAGACTCAGAGACACAGAATACTAGAGAGTGATTTGTCCAATGCCATTACATGAATGAATTCTTCGGTTTGACGCCCTTGGAAATTTTCCTATTATCTCTAACAGATCAAGTTACTTATTCCTCCATACCAAGTTATTATTCTGCATGTGGATAGGTCAGTAAATGGGATGGCAGGTGCTTTGAGAAAGTTAGGGGTGGACAGAATCCTTTTAGAGCCTTCTTTCTTTTTTTTTGGCTACTTTAGGCTATTGGTCTAGGAGTGATACTTTAATTCGAAGACCCAAGAATAGATCCCTGGGCATGTGTGTGAAACAAAGGTGCCAACACCAGTCAACCATGAGTGTGTTGGCCTTTTAGAGATGAATTTGGATAGTTTGGTTGTAGTGTGTTTTGGTGTAATGCATTAATGCCCTTATAACTACACCTTTTGCTTTGTTTGGTGTTGCCTCCAATGTACTTGTAGTCTCTTCGTTTTCTTTAAAAAAAATTACCTTGTTACCGATTAAAAAAAAAACACTCCGAAAAACGGAACAAAATGTATTGTAACTACACATTGTTGTAGAAGTTAATATTAAAAAAAAAAACACTTGAACTCCAATTTCAATAACTTTTAGTCAAATAAACACAAGAACATTTCTTGTAGAAAACTGATCTTACTGCATCCATAAGAGCACGAATCTCCGATTCCTTCAAAGTTGAACCATATCTTCTCAGACCCGCTTTTAGTTCATCAAATGTGATAGCACCACTATTGTCAGTGTCCATTGCCTGAAACATCTCTTTCAAACCAGCAATCTCTTCCTCTGAAAGGCTTTCAGCTATTACCTGAGAAGACACAAAACAAACCTCAGATAACTGAACAAAAAAGCACTTACTCATTCAGGAGAATGGCCTCATGTGGTATCTTACCTCTCTCTCTCCCTCTCTCACTCTAGAGAGAGAGAGAGAGAGAGAGAGAGAGATTAAAAAATTAGCACAGAAAGGGAGCCCCAATGCAACATTTTATTTTCTTTTCTTTTTCTTTTTGATTCGTAACATGACATGAACCACAAGCTCAAGGTTGCAATAGAGAGCACCTTCCACTTCGTTGAAACTGCCCCATTGGATACAATGTTAGGACCGTTGCTTCTCATTGTTGTGATGCACCAGGTGAATAGTCTCAACAAATATAAAATTTTATCAGTCACCTTTCAAAATTAAATAAATAAATAAATATAACATGGCCACATGTGAGGTGTTGGCACATCATTCGGAGTTTGAGTGACCACTTTCTTCTACAACTTCCAACATTCCAACTGTGGTAGATTCCATCATGACTAATTTCTATACATGGCTTTAGGAGAAAAAAAATAGAGGGCTAAGAGATATATAGCTAAAAGATTAGAAATACTCGGGTAATATTAATATGACAGGCCAACACACTTATGGTTTCATAAAAAACCAACCCAGAAAATGGAGAAATTTACAAGTTGACTATGGGATTAGCAATTAATTTACAAATATTGTTAATAACCATGAATCTGAACATCATACGACAAGGTAGCCATGAAATCATGTACATACTGCAGAAACACTAAAAAATCATTGACTAAGACTATTCTGATGTTAGTGATGCACAACTCAAAACATTGTTGTTACATCCCTATTTTAGATTACTGGGAAGCGAAAATGACTCCAAATGCACAATCTTATGCAGTCCATCTGATGGTGATTAATTGAGTAGTGATGACAGCCTAAATCAGCACAGCCATCATAATGTATTCTTTTCTGAGTTGGCATGCATCTACCACCTGTGAGGACAGTTGTGTGCGCGCGCGTGGTGTCCGTGTGTGTGTGTGAGAGAGAGGGGGCGGGGGGGCGCGGTTGGGGAGGGAGGGAGATGTAAGGTTGGATGAGTTCCCACAAAGTATTTTGGTGGGCAAGAACAGGAGTCATTTCCTAGTTCAACATAATTTCCACCACTCTTACAAGTTGAATTATACTAGTCATGTGAAGCAACCATCTACTCCAATGTTTATCTTGCCAGTGTACCGTATGTACTCACCCTTAAAGCCATCTTCTTCAACTTGTTCATTGCAGAAAATTGTTTTAGACGAGACAGAACTGCTGGATCCAATGATCGATCAGGAGCAACTCCATTTTCACATATCCATGGATGACCTGAAGTACAAAAGCATGAAGCATATCTATGTCAAGTAATCCACTTGTATCCAGTTTTAACTAAACAAAATGAAGGACCATACCCATTCAGCCTTTGTCGATACACATTAAAGAAAGAATTTTATCAAACTTTCTAATTCTGAAACCAGCAGTCATGTGCATTGAGGCCATGAACCACATGTTATAAACATGTTTTCAGACCCCATAATGCCCAGGGCCAAACCATTTGTATAATGATCTAAACCATTATATTGGTCTATCACGTCTTATCCTTTCTACACATTGAACTAGTAGACAATTTCTAAGATGGATGCATGATTGGAAGGAGATGCAAAGATAAGTCGTCAAATTCCGTACCATTTTGGTTGGTTGACTGAAGCGAAATGTGTGTATTTCGTCCTATTGCTAAGGATGTTTCCATCAAAATTATCTGATTCGGCAGAAATATGTTTCAGCAAAATGACCGAAACAGGTATGTTTCAGGCAAAATAATGTAAAACTTTTAAAAGGAAATTTCTCTTGTTTTAATGGCACTTTAGGTTTTTTTATCTCTCATAAATACCTTGATTAGGTAAGAGCAAGCCCTTCAAAACAAAAAAAACAAAAAAAGGGAGGGGGTGTTTAGGCTCTGCTTCTTCCTCGTTCTTGTTTGGGCTTTAGCTCCAACCAAGTACTCTCTCCATCTCTCTCGGTTCAGCAAGGGACCTATTCTCTCCTCATTTGGCCAAGGACCCTCCAATATTCGTACTCCCAACAGAATCTTGGATGGTCAAAGCCCTTCAATGGCCAACCTTGATTGACTCCTTAGATTGATCATGCATAAAATAGATATCATTTTGATATGTCACTCCATCTCCTTATTTTAACCTGCATGCTTAAAAATCAAACATGATCAATCGGACAGTGAAATTGACTGCAATTCATGTGAAGTTTGCCTTTTCAAAAAAACATGGTGCGAAGGAGATTTTAAGCTATATGGGTCTTTGGACAAATCACAAAGTTGGGCCTCGTTAATAGATTTATAGCATCCAACCAAGAGGATCTGAGTTCCAAGTTGCTAGCCAAGCTCCGTTAAAAAATAATATTATTATTATTTACCTGTTTAATTGAATTTTATCCTTTCTCGCTTAATTCAAACATTTCAATCAATCCACTGCCACACAACTGTGTTAATTTAGTGCTCATTATTCCTAATTTGTTTAATATTTACTATTTAAAATTTTTTAATTCATATTTTTTTTTTAAACAAAAACAACTGAGGATGCTGACATGGCCAAAATGAGCTTGATTTTACACTATGGAGGCAAACTGGAATGGGTTCCAAGCCGAATTAACAGCTATGGCAAAGATAACTAGGTTCCCTTTCTTTTGAGAAGCATCATAACAAAGCCCTTTCACAATTTCAGATGTCTATGATTCTGCATAGCTCATACTTGAAGCCTGCCACGCACTACAGCCAATTTGCTGGAAAAAATATAAGAAAAGGAGAAGTAGCGCACCTTCCACATTTCTAAACTAGGTGAGAGAAATAGCCTAGATGGCCAGAGACTAAACCCTAAAGAAGGCACATCATACCCAACATGTTAATGGTATTGTATTTATTGTGACTTGGGGTGTTCTGGTCACAAGTTTCCATCAGCTTGAAACAAAGGAAAAAATTCTAAGCAATTTACCCAAGGATAAACAAAAAAACTGCTGCAAGAAAATTGTAAGGCAGGTTAACATACACAGTACTTCATGGGCAGTCAAACGTTCTGAAGGGCGACAACAGAGCATCTTTCTGATAAGATCTTTAGCACTGTCCGAGATAAGAGGCCATGGATCAGACTCAAAATCAATGACTCCTTTCAGCACCGCATCAAATATTCCCTGCTGCGTTTCTGAACTCAAAACAAATTATAGGAAAAAGAAATGGGATCAGCAATGGACCAAATTTAAATAATTGCATAAGCATAACCACACCAGTATCCTACCTGCCCAAAATGGTGGAACACCACTCAACAATATGTACAATATAACTCCTGCAGTCCACACATCTGCTTCTGGCCCATAATGCTTGCACAGTACCTCTGGGGCAACATAATATGGGCTTCCTACTACATCTGTGAAAACCTGATCTGAATTATCAAGTACAAGAAAGAGTTAAACATCCATATAAAGAAAAGCAGAAATGAAGCTCCAGTATATTGAAGCTGACTTCTTTTGGAGAATTAATTAACATGGGCATTGTCCTGCGAAAAGAAAATACTAAAAGAAGAAATGGAGTGCAGGAGATCAGGGTACCACCCAAGATGAAAACAAGTGTGACATATAAATGGAGTGGTGGAGACATACAAAACAGCCATGAACCAGATTTAATGGCAAAAGATCCACCCAGAAACAGTTGGTGATCCTAGTTCTCATGATTTTATGTTACAGCTGGATGTAGTGCCGCAACAGATCAACAATAAAACAAGTGTGACATATAAATGGAGTGGTGGAGACATACAAAACAGCCATGAACCAGATTGAATGGCAAAAGACCCACCCAGAAACAGTTGGTGATCCTAGTTCTCATGATTTTACGTTACAGCTGGATGTAGTGCCGCAACAGATCAACAATACTTTATCACCAAGTAATTGGTGCCGTGGAAGTGCAAGATACACTAGCATTTGACATCTCCCAAACATATTCACTTTTCAAGCAAACAAATTCACATTTCAAGCCATGAAGGATTTAATAAGGGCACATACTCATTAAAACACATCAGAGAAGTTTTTCCCTATACCAGCAATCAAATTTTCAATACCAACAAACAACAAAAATTCAGTCTCAAAAAGTTCTCATTTCTCAATGGAAAATACAACATCTTAATTCTTTGCAGCAATACAGCTTCCTTATACATCTCAATATCTTCATTCATAAGATGAACTTAAAAAATAACAAGAAGAAGAAAAGAGGCTGTCACCTGGTTTGAAAAAAACTGAGAGCCCAAAGTCAATAGCTTTGAGCGACAAGTCATCGTCTTTATTAACCAGCAAGAAGTTCTCCGGCTTCAAATCCCTGTGCATCACCCCAAGTGAGTGGCATGCCTCAACAACCCCCACAATAATTTTCGTCAACTCGGCCGCTTTCCTCTCACTGTAATGCCCTCTCTGAATTATCCGATCGAACAATTCACCCCCGCCACACAACTCCATCACAATATGCACATACAATGGATCTTCATACGCTCCCTTTATCGCCACGATGTTCTTGTGACCCGAAAGATGGTGCATTATCTGAATCTCCCTCCGAACATCCTCCACATCTTCCTTGGCAATTAGCTTCCTCTTTGAGATCGATTTGCAGGCATAATCAACCCCTGTTGAGATCTCCGTGCACAAATAGGTCGTTCCAAATTGACCCTGACCCAATTTTCTCCCCAGAGTGTAAAGATCGCGGATATTAGCTGTTTTATGGCCCAAGACGTAACAGGACTGGTTATCTCCCACTCTTCTCATGGTGCTCACTTTCGAATCGGCAATGGATGATGAGTCGTTATTCGCAGTGAGATCGGCGTTATTTGTGTTGTGGTTGCTGCTGTGATTCGAGGTTTCTTTGTTGGAATCACCTGGAATCGAATTGGAACCGTGGGTAGAGCTAGAATGATCAGAATTCGAGTGGTTAGAAGCGTTTCGTCTAGATTTTACTGAACGAACACTGGTCTCCTTGTAGCTCTGGGAAAATCTCCGGCTGAGAGATGATGCCCCACATGTGTTGCCCATGAAACAGAGAGAAATTCCAAGACTCTAAAATCTTTCTCTCATTAAAAGGAATCACATCAACTAAAACACGAAAAGAAATGGAAGAAGATGAAGATGAAGATGATGATGTTGTTGATGATGAAATCAAGAGAAAGTCCTAGCCTTAAATCAACAAAAAAACAAACACTCCAAATCTAATTCAATCCAAAATTTCAATATCAATTAAACGAATTGCACGAACCTAAGCTGAATATTCCAAATTTGAAAAATCAGTTACACGAACCACAACCGAATAGTTCCAAATTTCTAAATTCAGTCACACGAACCGAACCGAACCGAACCGAACCTCAGCTGAAAATTTCCAAATTTCAAAAAAATCAATCACACAAACATCAGCTGAAATCCTCCAAATCTCCAAAATCAATTACACGAACCTCAGATGAAGATCTCCAAATTTCAAAAATCTGACAAACCGAGCAACAAATCTAGCGTCTTTCAGCTAGAAAAACAGATGAAATCTAAAAAAAACGCCTCGATCTGATCATATACAGATTAGATACAAGCCTCCAGCAGATCGATCCAAGCTTCTCCCAAAATTCAACGAAAAAAAAATTCAAATCTTTCCAGAGAAATCTAGGGTTTTCGAAAAGAGGAAAACAAGAAGATGGAAAATTTGAAAAACTAGAGAGATCGATCGATGATGAGAAAGCACAAGAGATGAGGTTAGATGAAGCAGATTTCTTTTTCTTACCAGTAGAAATGAAAGAGTGGATTGAGAGCTGGCATTTAAAGGCACGGATTCCTTGATGCGCTCCTTCATGGCGATTTCGGAAAATCACGTTTCCAAGACATGAGAGATTTCGAGGAATTCCATTTCCCCTCTTTTCTACTCGTTCCCTTTTCTTTTTTTTTTTTTTATCGTTTTTCGCGGTGGTTTTGGTTTCGCAGAGAGAGAGAAAGGAGACTGCTGACCAGCTTTCGCGGTTTTACTTTTATATATATTTCGGGAGATTTTCAAATGAGGAATTAAATTTTACTCATGTTTCAAAAATAGGCTGCTGGTTTCAAGACTTTTCAAATTATCACCTTAGATAAGGTTTTAATTTAAAATAATCGGACCTTTAAAGATATTCTTTTAGTGACTTTCCCCCTCGATTTATTTAAAATATCTAAATTATCTTTTATTAAAATAAAAATCTCATTCACTTCCTCCGTCTTCTACTCATTTTCTTCACTACATCTTCATAGTGATTAATGATAATTAGTGTCTCCACCATAGTTATTAATATCATCTCGTTTCGGATGAAATGGCTGAAAAATACCGTTTCAGCCTTGGTACTGAAGCGAAATCCATGTTATAACTTTTCGGTTCGAATTCCGGACCATTTTCAGCCAAAACACATGGCCAAAAATAGTGGATTTTCGATGGAAATGACTGAAATCCGAATTTCGTTTTTGTTTAAAAAAAAAAAAAAAACTACCATATCAATAAGGAAAGAAAAAGAAACAAGAAGAATAAGGGATGGGGACTAGTCAATCACTAGAAAATAAAAAAAGAAGCAGGGCGAGTGTGCCTGTGCTCGATCGTGGTTGCCTCGCTATCCCTTCGGCTGCCGATGCCTCACCTCGCCATCGCTTGGTGCCACTTCACTATTATCCTCCTCCCCTTTTGCCCTTCCTTCTTCTTCTTCCTTTTCGTTTTTTTTTTTTTTTCCTCCATTTCATTTCATTGAGATTTATTTTGGATTTCATCGAATGAGATTGTTGATGGATGGGTGAAGTCTTTTAGAAAAGTGGAGCGAATGGTATGGGTTTGAGACTTGGGCTCAGTGTTAGGTGGAGTCTTCTTGAGCACCAAATGAGACTATTGGTATTGGGCCCGACGCTGGGCTAGAGCTGGGATATGCATTAGTGCAGTATTTGTAAAGGCTAAGGCCTTTCTTTGTGCAGGTTTTGTAATAGGGTTGAGTCCTGGACCTGGTGCCATATTTATCTTTAAAATATTCTAACTATATTTTTTTAGTTTATTAATCACATATATTTTATTGTTTTATTTTTTATAAATAAAACTATGTTATATTTCGTTGAATCTCCAAAATAACCAAAAATATTAATTCGAATGCTGGACTAAAATGGGGTCCGAAATGAGATTGACAGCTATGATCTCCATAGCGGTAGATAATATATATTAATTGTCGAAAGCATGCCATAACTTTAAACGAAGGGTGATCTGATTGATTTAAAAAAGTCAAGGCAAGAGTATCTTGAAAATACCTTTATATATCCCGGATGTCCTTATATGGAAAACTTACTAAGAAGTCTAGGTCCCATTTCAAAATTTTCCGTTATATTTCTTAACTGTAGCATGTCGCTTTCTGTCTTTGCGCGTAATGGCCTGGATGACAGTTCATAGCCGCCGGTTTGGTGGGCCCACAATGTGATTGGGTGGATTTTTAATTACCCTCCTTCTTTTGGTTTTCATTGTAAGCTTGATGTAAACCGTGTCTCGAACGTTTTAGGGCACTATCAAATGGATGGAGACATTTTTCTCTAGGGCCGACACGAAACTTGGTTTCATAGGCATGGACAGATAGGGGATGAGCCCGGATTGATCCCTACAGTTTCGTTATGAGTCGTTCTGCACTTGACTTTGAGTGAGCCAATCACGATTGCTCTCAGCATGAAATATGAGATATAAAATTAAAAATTCAAGTGGATTGTGTCCGCGTGGGTGACGTGATTGATCCACTTGGTAAACATGCATAGAATAAGATGTAAGACATATACGCAGTCTCCTCAAATCTAACATCAATTATAAATTTTTTCATTAATTGGACTGACCAATTGAGGAGGTTTATTTACTCTTTTTTACTAACAATTAATCTAACAATAAAAAAATCCACAACTGATGTAAAATTTAGGATACCATGACATCTTAAGGCCCATTTGGCACTTTACTAAATTAGTAAAAGTCAAGTAAAGCATTCATTTTTCAGATAAAAAGTAAATCTCTTCGTCTTTTTTAAAAGAAAAGTCAAAAAGCAACATTCTTTATCTACTAAAAGACAAAAAAAAAAAAAACCTTACTCTTCTATAAAAAGTAAAAAAAATTATATACCAAATGACTAAAAATAAAATACTACCGTAATTCTCTTGATACTTTACCATATTTTGTTTTACATGTAAAATCACCAAACATACCCTTTAAGTCATCTATTTTTAACTTCGCATATTTTAGTTGTTGGACTCCACTCCTATTTTACTGTGGATTTCACTGTGCTATATACCCTGAGCATCCGGATTCACACGGAGATGTTAATACAGGTCACATCAATGCCCCAAGGGGAGCAAAAAGGTTTGAAAGATGGTGTGATTTCTGGGGTTGGAAAAAAGGTAGGTGGGACAATTCTGAGTTTGACTGGCAGTTTTTCTGCATATAAAGTGGCATGGAAAGTTTTGGTGGAGAATCTAGAAAGGGCGGTTTAGACCAGAACAAAAAAGAAGATAATGGGTCGTGTTCGGGTCGGGTCTGTTGTGTGCCTGGGCTTGAACCAGAATTGCCCAATACAAAAGTGACCCACTTGACTACAAATTGCAGGCCATTGGACCCGCACCCATATCCCAATGTAAGTTAATACCTCGATCTATACCCAAATCAAGACCCAATACTTATGTAGTTATACGGCCCATAGACCTGCACCCGTATATATATAAATATAAATTAAAACCTGGATCCGAACCCAAATCAATACCCAATGCATATGTAGTTATGTGGCAAACTGAATATAGATAAGATACATTTGTAAATTTAAGATATGCTAATAGAAGGTTCTCATGCTCAAGCATGGTCAAGAAACAAAAAGACCTTTGGTACTTTTTATTTTAGGGTCTTAAGGTTTAATGATATTAAATGCATCTCTTTATAAATGACTCGATCTAACGGTGGTTAATTTTAAATGGCAATATGATAAGGGTGCCAAGCTATACATGCGTAAGATAATCTGAGTTTACATAAGTATGCACAAGTGCAACCTACATGCGAGAGGATAGTAAACTGCTATATTTCTAAACTAGCCTAATCTATCAGCCTATGAGTCATCACCGGTGTCTATTATGCATTGCCTGCATATATTCCGCACATTAGTACACTTCTTCTATTGTCCTCTAAGGCGTGTTTGGATGAGTGGTGAATTGAATCAACGTGAGGTAAAGCCTCCATTATCCAGATAAGAAAAGAGCAGGTGTCATATTAAAAGTATACAAATTCAAAATTTACTCTTTTTTAAAAATAAGTAGAAAAAATTCTCCTTTCCCCACTAAATGATAAAAAAAAAAATCAACTTTTTACATAAAAAGTCAGAAAAAATTCATATCAAACAATTCAATTCACCACTCATCTAAATCACTGATACACCGGGTGAGAAGCAATGCCTCTTGCCATCATGGCACCTCGTGCTTCTCTACACTCTACAATATTTGTTGTCATTTCTTCCTTAAATGTGTTTCATGCTATGGGTATAAATAATAAAAAGATATTTTTTAAAAGTTGACCAAGTCTTACCCAAGTCTTTTCCAACTCTTGGCCATCAATTAGGTCTTGACCAAGTTACCCCAAGACCAACCAAAAGCTTATCAAAGGCAGAGTTTCTCACCAACTCTCAATTTTTCTTCTACCCATTCAAGTGACTCGGCAGAGTTTAACATCAAATCAAGTTACAAAACTAGGAGAAGAAATCTAAATCTAAATTGACAGAATAGGCATGTCCTAAACGCATCATCAATTCAAAATCTAGCTTTTTGAAAATAAAACACCTCAATCATTATTTTGTGGTGCAATCGTACTTGTTTGATTTCTGGGGCAGGTATCATCCAGAAGACTTCTTAAGAAAATAAATCCATCCATGAGAATGAATTTAACAGAGGTCAAAGAAAAGATGAGGAAAGTAACCTGTAATGAGTGAGAAATACAAAAATATTGGGTGGGTCTGATATCAACCCTCTACATCATTGGTTTTAATAAATGGCCTTTCAGCTGTTGATTTTGACGGCTGTGTTACTTCCTTTCTTAAGCATCTGATAATTTTGAAATGCTAGTTAACATGTCAAACGTATTAGTTGAATGGGTCATTTCACAAATCACATAGTCGGATTTATATTTAATAGGTCGATGGGGCCCATTTATCCGCTACAAGAAAACCCTGCACATGCATGTCGGGCAAATCACCTTTGTTAAATGATAATGCCTGTAAAGTTATAGGCTCTAAAAATATTTAATTAGTGGAACTTAGGTTGACTCAATCTAAAAATGAGCATCAGCTTTGATCAAGCTGAATTGGGCCGTCTTCAATAAAAAGGGTTGGGTGATGAAGGGGTTGGATGGACTATACGTGGATCCCATCACTTTTCGTGGTATCTTTTTATTTAATTATTTATTTCCTCTATGTCGGGCCTGTGGTATAGTATTTGTGGGACAACCTACCTACCTACCGAGGTTTTGATATTTGGACACTTACGTGGATAAGACACCCGCACCACTGGGGTATCTCGCGTTTCTCTTTATTGTGTTGTTTTTAGATTTTTTATGTAGTTGATAAATAATGCTATGGATGCTCACCATATGGTGGGCTCCATCCTTTGGTGGCCCCAGAATGACCAGGTTAAGCCTCCCTCCATATAAAGAGGCAAATGCACAATTGTTCTCCCAAACCCATGAATCCACCAAGCTGACCCGAACCATATCCAGTAATTGAGCCTCTAGGCTGACCTTTTATTCATTGTTGTTGTTTTTCTTTCTTTCTAACAGACTTAGATTTGATGAATGGGTTGGGTTTAGGTCGAATCCATTCTTTTTATTCAAACCCATTTACTTGATTAACCGTATTATGATCCGTTGACTTAACCTTAAGCAACCTATTAAATGGAGATTTGGGTTGACCTCTTTAACTTGTAGTTGTATTAAATTTAAGTTGATATTTTTAATCTAATCTATAAATGTTGTTTGTATTTGGGTTGAGCCAATATATGCCCTCCACGATCTTTAACCAACCTGACTCACCCTTGTTGTCTTACCTAATGGTCCTTGGCGGCTTGGAGATTGTAAGTCTTTAAATTGAAACTCAGGTTGGTGAAGTTGGGAAAATGAATGGGGCAGTTGACAACAAAGACCTCTCAGCCATATCATTATATCTTCAGTGTCAGCTGAAGAAGGGCAGGAGTTTTATTTTTTGACTTTGAACCTTCAAGTGACGTTTTTAAGGTACTGTAGACTAAGGGCAACTCTCTAACTCGAGGAATAATTTAGTCAGCCGCGTTACGTTCTTGATTTCTAGGGGCTCACAACTCAAGTCACCGGTCTAAACTCGAGCTAAATTTACATGTGTTAGGTTTATTATTTGTGATACCAAATTTGTCCGTAATAGATATAAATTAAATCAAATTTAATTTGGTAGGGCCTTGCATATTTAAATATTAAAGTAATTACAATTTTTTACTCGGACAAATATTCAAATTTACGATCTAACACTTAAATTTTATAAACAATGTACTAGTGTCAAGGTTTTATGTGTGAAATCTAAATAAGATGCTAATAGTCACCAATGGGATCAGATAAATAGGAGGCAACTAAAACCCAAATTGAACTCGACTTAGAGTCTAAAACCTATATATGCTCATGCCCATCCAACCCACTACCAAACGTGCCCT
Organism: Persea americana; assembly: GCA_029852735.1. NCBI lineage: Eukaryota > Viridiplantae > Streptophyta > Magnoliopsida > Laurales > Lauraceae > Persea > Persea americana. The sequence goes on from CM056819.1 coordinate 51,366,250, forward strand.
TAATCGGATGCCTGACACATTGCCATCCCTATCTAGGATCATCCAAAGCTTGTTATAGCAAACTGATAAGTCCATTGTTGTTGTTGTTTATTTGTAAGGTAATAGTGCTCAGACATATGTTCTGGAGTTTCTCAACATGAATACAGCCCGGGATTGATCCCTAGTTATGTCCTTGGAAGGGAGGTGCCTCACCGACTGATTAGTCCTTTTAACAAACAAAACAAGCAGATGTCCCTTTATTTTCAGCGTGAATATGGATTGCCTATGCCAGAATTATAATTCCATCGCTATGACCGGACTCTTAAATCTAGACTGATCAAATTATGCTCCCCAACATACTGCTCTTTGCCAAAATTCAATCCAATCGAAATTGGACCTGGCATCAAAGTCATCGCACATAATTTTAGTCAAATCTAAGAAGGATCCCAACAACCCCACTATTCTTACCAGTAACACTTGTTGCATGTGACTTAGTTATGAGTTAGCGAATTTATTAGGGAGTTGGAGCTGCACGGATCCAGATGTATGCTTTTGTGTGTGTGGTGAGCCATGAATTGCCAGGGTTCACCATGGATCAACCCTAGTGGCACTTGCACGATCAAAATATTTGGTCACTAAGGACACCACTTGTGGAAGCTGGAAGCCTAGAACAGGCATATGCTTGATTTGCATAAAACTGATCAGCCTTGAAAGGGACTCATATGACCTTCTAAAGTCTAAAATGCCCTAAATTCATTGAGAAGGATTTTATTAGGTCTAATTTTCAGAATTTCGAACTTTTTTTTTAATGCAACCATTGATTAACCCGTCGTTATGGGTCTTAAACTGTGTTTTGAAACCATGATCTTGATTGACTGGGCTCACCTTAATTCACTTTTTCATTCGATGACCATGCTGATTGGATGAAAGCCTGATGACGTCTTAACGGGCCCATGTTCTAGACAATTGGACTTGGACAATATCATCTTGGTCTGACCCAACCTAGCCTAATTGAAACTAGGGTGGTCAATGTAGAAACTTTAGCCCAGACTCTCTGAACCCAGTTCAGGCCTAATAAGAATTGGGTCGCCTGAATACAAGTCCAGGTCCCCATAGACCTGGATAAGTTTTGTGAAAGGCCTGCACTAACAAATGCCTTTGTTTGAATTGAGATTACACCATCTTCTAATTTGATGTGAGTAATTACTTTTGTCACAGTGCTTTGTTCGGACCCAAGCTCAAGCCCAAATTCATTTAATGCAAATATGTACATTGCGCCTTTGTTTGATCTAAAAACTCTGAGTTCCATAAAAGCCCAGATCGAGAACTGCTTCAGTTTTATCTTACCCAAGCGAAAGTCGAATGGTCTAATCCAATACGGGCCTCAGGGCCTAAACTAGAGACCCATTGAGTGTTATCCAACTTGGTGTCAGGCAGATCTGGGCCGTTGGCAGCCTTGGCAGAAAGACCCGAAACTTAACTATATTTGGTCCTATAAGTCAATGGTTCTCCAATCCTCCACAGCATCTTGTTATTTTTAAAGATATAGGCCATGTTTGGCATCTCTACTCTTTTTCTGACAGACCATTTAAAATAGAGCCATTAAAAAAAGAGCTATAAAAAAAAGAGGGCATTTCAATTTTAGAAAATTTGCCTCCACGTTTTTTAGAGCCTATGCCTCTATTTTTCACATGCCCAGAAAGTAGGCATTTCAGTTTTAGAGGATTTGCCTCTACTCCTCTAAAATAGGAAGATGATAAAGTCATCTACCAAACGCTTTAATTTTTCTAACCTCTGTTCGATTTAGATAAATAGACAAATAGAGGTGAAAAATAGAGATACCAAACATGCACATAGTGTTGTACGTGTGAGTGTATGTGTGGAAGTGCAAAACCTACGATCAAACATTTAGGCCACAAAAGAGAGAGACAAAGAATTTACATGGTACGAAAATTTGGGCAGATTGATTGTTGTAGAGTGAGTGATCCGGAGAACACTCACAGAGTTGTAAACGAAACGTTAGAGTTCGAGGTAGAGATTTTTAACGAGAATGCTGATTCAACATGTTAGAATTTTAAAGAGAATGCGTACTAATCATCGATGATGGAAAGACATTGCCGATTATTTCCTAGTGGCTCGAGTTCTATGGAATTCAAGCTAAGTTGGAAATTGTTGGGTTTTTATCTTGTATTCCGGGTTTACCGGAGTGGTCCATTAGACCGGATTCAGTGTCAAGGATATTTTGATCATTGTATGGGGAGTTGGTGAAAACTCCGAAAGACCAAAAGATTGTAGGTTGCAAATGGGTTTTCAAGAAAAAATGAAAAAACTCAAAGGGTGGAAGATGATAGATTCAAAGTATGACTGGTTGCAAAAGGCTATACTCAGAGGGAGGGTGTTGACTTTAATAAAGTGTTCTCTCCTATGTTTGTGGTGTGCTTGATTGTTCTCTCCTACGCGCTTCTTAGGCCCTATATCACAACATATAGAAACGTGTAGAGTTTATAGGGCCCACTGACTTGCGAGACACAATATCTAACCATAAAAAGTTATTAGACATTGCCAACTATACGACTTAAAGGCCACAAAAAATAAAAAATAGGCATCTTTATTTTACGCATACCAACATATGAACAAAATGAATGTAACTGATAATGTTGAGGTGAACGTATGGTAAAATTAGAAAAAATAAAATTAGAAATGAGTGTTTTTCCGAGGTTTTAGTGGTCCAAAAAATATGGGATAAAACTAAAGAAATCCATTTGAAATGGTTTACGCTCAATGCCATTAAGAATAAGGTTTGACTATGTTGATTGACGTCCTACCAAGGAGAAATGATAGGCTGTAGAAGATGTGGTAGCAATAAAATTCTAAAGGCGTGCAACTTATCTAAAGATTTTGCTTGATAGATCGAAACGGAGAAACCTAATCCATCATAATTGGGATGATGATGATTCATTGCCATATTTTAGATTTGAGTCGTGAAACAATCTAATCAACCTGGCTCGTTTAAAAAGCCGTTTTCGTTGGTAGGAAAGTGGTCCCAACAAGGTCAAGCCGAAGCTGAAGAAGATCCGGATCCACATTCAAGCTGTCTCGAGTGAAGCGCACGTGCGAGGCAATGTAGCTTGTAACAGTCCGAAGAAAGTCGCGCTTTATCGGTTTTCCGTTTCTCTCCTTATAGGGTTTCCCGGGAAAAACCCTTTCCGCTACGTCTCTTCTTCTTCTCCTGATCTTTCTCACTCTCTCTCTCTTCTTCGATTCCAGTTCCCGAAAATCAAACTCTTTTCTTCGAATGCTAATCGTCGAAGGGTTTTGAGTTTGGAGTTTGAAAAATCGAGAATCGAGATCGGAAGGTATGCATATTTTCTGTTTTGGTTTGGGATCACACGTAAAGTTGCCCTCTTGGTCCTTGCGCCGTCTCTAAGATCTCGTTTGGATGTACCCCAGATCGCAATTGGATTTCTTATTGTTGCCCATCTGCTTCTCTGCTCCTTTTCTGTTCTGTTGAGTGGAAATCAGAAAGAACGTACAGTAGGACCCACCCCATTTTTTTTTTATTTTTAAACTGACTGTTCTTGTGTTTGTAGGTGTTGTTTCTCTATCTAGATTAAGGTCTGGGAGCAGTATCCAATCATTGAATCATGGTGAGTTGTAATTTTACACTACATTTTATTATGGTGTGTTGTCATCAGCATTGGACTCTTGACTCTTCATCATGATGGTTCTTGGTTATAAGCTTTTAACAGTTATGGTATTAATATTTTTTTCCTCTTATTAAGTAAGTGATGCACTTAATCTTGAATTGAAATGGCATTGGTCTTTACCTAATGTGAAGAGACTAGTAGATTTTTTTTTAAAAAAATGCTTAGTATTCAAGTTAACTTGAGGGACATAGATCAAGGGTTTAAGATAATCTAATTGGGTTTATATTTTACATAACTCCTGGCGCGCAGTCGTGGATCTTTCCATCCCCCACCTCTCCCATGATTGGCATGGCCTCTTGTGGGCTCCAGGTAGCCCTCACTAGAATAAAACTCACCTGTGGGGCCTACATGCGGCCCTGCCAATTGCAGGGGAGGTGGAGGAGGGAAAACTCTCAATGCCCTTGTTTTCTTCCTCAAGTTTGATGGTTTTAAAAGGCATTGTTTGTTTTAGATTTCAATCCAATAGTGAGTGACGGTTGGATGAGTGACAAATTTGCGCTTGTAGCAGTTCATGGGGTGTAGTTTGTGTAAGTTGGGTAATTGGCCAATGGCCATAGGTGGGCCAAGTGGCCAAGTAAGTATGGTGGGCCATAGATAACAACCGTGTGAGACGGTTCTCATTTGAATTTTTTTACATGTCTATATATTATATATCATCATCGTCGTCATTATCAAAGCCTTGTCCCATCTATGTTGAGATTAGCTATATGAATTCTGTTTCGCCATTCCAATCCACCCTTTGGCATGATCCTGGAATGCCAGTAATAGAATTGGGCTCTCAACTAAAGTAAGACTCTTGAAAAAGAGAACTAGACTACAAGTTGTCAGTAAATGGGTCATAATGTCTTCAATACTTGTCAGGATCGCACAATATTGGGCCTGTTGGCTGCGCAATTGATTAACCTATCTTAATTTCTTATGCACCTAATTCTGTGTCATTTGTGCACCATTCGATGCATGACTTTTGTCATCTCTGAAAAACAAAGAAATTCTACTTTGAAATCCTATTTAATTAACTTGGCAGTACAAGAACCTGTGCTTTGGGTCATTGGCTCCCTTCAGTGCTTCCAAGCCTTCTGGATCTGCATCACAATTTGAGACGCCTTTCATGTGTAGATTGCTTTCCATTTGATCTTAAGAAATCTACAATTCTTTCATAATAGCTTAGGAATATATGTGTATTTGTGGCATAAATAACCTTCATTAGCACCATCCTTTTCTCCTCTCTCTCTCTCTCTCTCTCTCTCTCTCTCTCTCTCTCTCTCTCTTCCACTCAATTTGCATGCCTATATGTCTCCTTCGTAGACTCATCCAACTATGAACACCGAAAGAAATCCTCATTTTTTGAAAGCCTCTTCCACTACTTTTCCCTGGGTGTATGTGGGAGTGGGAGGGAGTGTTATATGAGTTTGATTTCGCATTACTGTTTAAAAGAACAGCATAGAAAATATTTTAGCCTCATGCTTCACTCTGATTGTTGTCATCATTGATATCTCCATCATCATCTTGATTGTTCGTGCTATATGATACTATGTTTCTATAATTCTAGTTTGCTTATTTGTGAAATTTTTTTAATGTTGTTTTATAAGACCAAGTTGTTATTAGATTAACCTCATAATCCAGTTTTCATGTGAAAGTTGTGTATGTACGCACTCGGAGGGTTTTTTTTTTTGGGTAAAAAACACTCAGAGAGTTGTTAATACCATAAGAAATGAGAGCTGTTCTAGCCATAATCAATAAGGGCTGCTCTAAAGCCTCCCACTTGGGACCATCAACATGGTAAGAAAACGGATTATAGGTGATAAAACTTGCTTTGTGGGTGTATCTGGTGCACGGAGTTAGGGTGATCCGCCATGAATCATTGGTGATTAAAGTTCACTTAGATTTAATGATGAAAACCATATATATTAGTGGCTTACAAAGTTAATAATTGGCACAGACTGTTGTAACTATTCATTTTAAGTGGCCTTTGATTGATGGTGATTTTTGGATTCTCACATACTGGTGTGGACCTTTCCTATCCGCCTGTGACTCATTAATGGCTTACAAAGTTGATGATTGGCACAGATTGTTGTAACAATTAATTTTGAGTGGCCTTTGATTGATGGTGAAATTTAGACCCTTACAAACTGGGGTGGATCTCTCCTATCCGCCTGTGACTCATTTGTGGCTTACAAAGTTGATAATTGGCACATATTGTTGTAACTTTTCATTTTGAGTGGCCTTCGATTGATGGTGATTTTTGGACCCTTACAAACCAATGTGGACCTTTCCTGTCCACCCGTGGCCCTAAGTGGGCTCTTTTAAACTTTAAAGTTTCTCATACTGTATTAATGGAAAGGTTCTCTCTCTCTCTCTCTCTCTCTGTGCGCGTGCACTTGCTTGTGTGTGATATCCACATATCTGAGTCATGATTTGGTGCAATGGTACAGTAAAAAGGCTGGTTTCCACCTGGGTTACTGTCAATTCACATGGGTAGATATGATATGGAAGGGAGAATGTGGATAGGGGATGGGTTAGGCATCAACCTATTTGATCATCCTAATATTATGATTTAGGTTATTGTGATTTGACTTCTATAAACCAAGATAATTTGTGTTGCAAAGACTTTCATATTTTATTGCATTATGGTCTTGCCATCTTGTATCATATTTTTCGTCCTCATATTGTATCACATGGTTGGTACCCTTTGCATTATCTATCTTAAAACAAAGAGCGTGTGCCCACATGTTTTTTCCCTAAAGTTTTATTTCCTATTTTTAGTCTTGACCTTTTTTAACTCTTAGACATGTGATTCCTTTCTCAGAATTACCTAGTTGGAGCATTTAAGACACCATGTAACATTTCAATCACCTTTGCTGATGGAAGAGCACGTAAGAAGGTATCTATTTACAGTATTTTTTTTTATCAGTATTTCTTTAACGTATGATGATCCAAAGTAAGAAATAGTGACTATAGCAATCTGTTGACAGACCTGCTTCCAGAAAAAATAGGAACAAAAAACCCTGATGTCCATCATGGATAAATTGTGACTGCCCAGTACTGAAATCACATATCCCTTCAGAGCTCTTTGCTTTCAGATATACACTGAAACTACATTCCTATTGTTTGGAGCTAGGCAAGAATAACACATGGCTTGGATTTTGATACTAATAATGACTTCTATATTCTCTCTCTCTCTCTCTCTCTCTCTCTCTCTCTCTCTCTCTCTTCATAGGCTTCCATAAAGAATGAAAATGGTCAAACAACAATGGTCCCTCTTTTCCAAAATCATGAAAACATTGTTGGGGAGGTATGACAGTTTTTTTTTTTCCTTTAACTAATTCACATTCTCATAATTTGTTGCTGGTGAATATTTGGATGCACAACTGCAAAGAATTACCTGTTGTGTATAATCATATGCAGGTTTCAATAGAACCGATCCAAGGGAAAAGGGTTGAACACAATGGTGTCAAAATTGAGCTTCTTGGCCAGATAGGTGCACTTTATTTGGTTTCATTACAGTTGGATTGTCAAATTTGTGGAGATTATTGTATGTAATAAGAATAATGAATTGAAATCTGACTGCAGTAATGAATAAATGCAGTATAGATACTCAAATTGACAATGTTGATGTATCTAATTTCATGCGCCCAATTATTTTAGGAAAAGTGTTTTTTAAAGGAAATTTAAGCGAAAACCTTTAACCTTCTTGTTGTGACGATGAGCACCTTCCAACAATGCTTTAGGCTCTTGCAACTGCTGCTGTTTGTTCTTGTGTGATCTGTTTTATTGATGTTTAAGCATATAATAAATAGATAATTTATCGATTACAAATTTGTTTCTTTTGCAGAGCTATACTTTGATAGAGGCAACTTCTATGATTTTACCTCCCTTGGTGAGTGAATTACTTAGCATGTTCCTCAATATGGAACAAAAAAAATGCTGCCTTTTTTTTTTTTTTTCTGGAATATAGAAGTTGCTTAATTGGGCTATTTTGAGGCATCATAAATCCAGTTGGGGTCCATCAGTTCAAGAATCTGGACCAATGACACATGGCTACGTATATACAGAACTGAGGCCTCAAGGGCCTTTGTGTATCGACAAGTCGTGGATTCAAATATGTCATTTATTGAATTCAGTGTGTAAACATCTGGATTGGACAGTGACCCATTTATTTGCCAGTTGGGTGACCCAACTGCTGTGTTAACCTGCCAGACCGCCTTCTTTCTTTCAATATCTTTTATTGTCGTATTTTAATTTTAGTATAAATGAGTTTCTAATGGGTAATGAGACAAAATCAGGTTTTGTGGTTTGCTGGTAGATGCTTATCTTTGTTTCATCACAGATTTGATTTTGTCTGTCTCTTGAGAGATATTTCAGTCTAAACACCATCTAGGAAGGGGTGGGTTAAGTGGACCTGGACCTGCTGACTGGCTTTTCTGGTCCAAGTTTTGGAACACTGAATGGAACATTTAATTTATTCTTCTGTGACTCTGTCTTCATATATTTCCTTGTGAAATGTCCACATTTCTTGGTATATTGCAAATCACAGCGCAGTCAGTTACATCGCAAAGCACGGGCAAAAGTCATCAATCAGTTTTGGCTAGTCCACTTTCCATAGGCCTGCTTGTAAAAGTCACACTGGTAGAATGGTCCTAGCTATCAAGATGTCTGTCAATTTGGATAGAACAATCTGTCTTTTAAGCTATGGGTGATACGGTTAGGATGAAATAATTCCTTTAGCCATAAGTAATCTAAGTTGATCCTATAATTGGCTGGCTTGCATATACGAATGGAATATAAATCGTCATTTTGTAGGACATTGATCTAATAACTAAAAATTCTGATTGGTTTTATTTTCACAAGTTGACCTCTGGACAACTGATTTCTACTGGATGGTTCTGATTGATGATGTAGATTGTCAAAGCATCAAATAGCAACTTGCTGCATTCGATGTTATATGATTACCTGTTGAGTTGGATTATTTTCTTATATAGAGAGACAGATAGGTTCATTTGTTGAACTTCATACCTAGTGTATAGCACCATTTATCCAGGCGTGGTTTTGGTGGTCCCATTTCACCAGTTTATTATTATTTGTCGTTGTGCTTAAGTAGGTAGCATTTATTATTCATGTACCTAAGTAGGTCTTATTTTGTTTTTGTGTGCAGTGCGGGAATTGGATGTGCCTGGTGAAATACATGAAAGGAAAACATTTCCATTTGAATTCTCAACCGTAGAAATGCCATACGAATCATATAATGGGCTGAATGTAAGGCTTAGGTAGGGTATTTGTATTTTATTAATGCTACTGAAACTAAATCTTTTTACATGTTCTTTATAGAGAAGGTGATGCGTTTGGTGCTTGCATTAGTTTTATTGATGTTACCTATTGAAACTGTGGTGGTGCTGAGATTTTTCATATTCTTTCTGTTTTTTTTTTGGTGGTGAGGGCGGGGGCGGGGGCGGGGGGGTTGCGCTGAAAATGTCAATAACTGCTTTTCCTCACTTCTTTTGATTGGTTTCACCCCTTCATCAAAATGCAATTTATCTTCTCTTCTTTTGTTTTTTCATTTTTGAAGGTGGATATCATATCCATGGTGCCTAACTACCTGTCAATTTGGTATTTTTTTCCCTTGCAGGTATATTTTAAAAGTGACAATGAGCCGTAACTATGTTAGCAACATTGTTGAGTACCAAGATATCTGGGTAATTAGTTTTAACCTATAATGATTTGGTCTTAAACATCAGTTGCATCAAATGTTGATATGCTGCAAAAAGTAGGAACTAAGTTTTTCTTGCTGGTTCTCTTTGCTCTGATTTTAGTTCTGTAAACTTCTAGTTTATGAATGTTCAGATACCAAAAAAGTATGCTCTTGACTTTTTCTATCCTTATTCTCGTCTTTTTGCTATGAAATTCTTGCTGCTAGAGGCAATTAGTTTCTAATGCATAGATGTTAAATTCAGAATTATGAAATCAAGTACATGCAGTGCATATTCATGCACTCCTTGTTACACCAATAAATAGAATTGAATTATGGTGTCTATGTCTACACAATTTTACCAATTTACTACAACAATTGTTTTTCTTGTGAAAAGACATTCTTTTTAATTTAACCTCTTTTACGTTTTCATTTGTCAAAAATGATTCAACATTTGTTTGTTGTTTTAGTTGTTGCATTTTCTTCTTCGTCTTTTGGGACGCTAGCAATACTTCTTTGGTATTCTAATATTGTTTTTTTTTTTTGGTCATTTGACCTCCAGGTTTCCCTGGTTATCTATATGCTTCCACCACATTGTCAGTAGCAAACTGCACATTCTCTATTAGTTGGAAGGATTGACTTCCTTTTCATGTTGATGTTGCAGATGGAATTTTTTTAAGTAATGCTAAAAGAAAGTGCCATCTTGTTGGGGAAACAAGAATAAGAATTGCAAGCCTAATTTTGTGATCACAAAAGCTGACCCCACATAGATGGTATAAGGCTATTATCATAGTGATGAATATGCGATCATAGAGATGATTACAATTATATTCTTAGGAAGGTTCTGAATCCTAAGGTCTAGGCTTACAATTTTTTGTGTCTACTTGGGGAGGAGATGAGATCTGGATGCTTATATGGTTGATCCCAAAACAATTCTCTCCTTTCAGCATATTTATTAAAACCAATTATCTGCAGCATAGGTTGGATATAATGTTTATCAGTTGCTGTGGAGGTTGCAATTATTTGTTCAGTTATATCATTTTATGACTCCTAGTCTTTCTAGTTGGCAGCTTATCCCATCTACGTAGTTCTGATTAGTTTTCTTGGGTCCTCTTCAGTTCTGAGGTTTATCATTTTCATGCTTAGTTGTATTTAGCATTTGAGATTGAGCCTTATTTTTGTGACTTGCTTTTATACTGCTCCTTTTTTTTAGGCTTTTCGCTTCCAGCCATGTATGGGAGAACCGGATGTCTGGCGGTTTATCCATTTTCCTTATATGGGGGCATATGACATGGATAAAACAATAGGTGCTTCATGGACTGCTGTTCTGTCATATCTCCTGCTTAAGGATTGTTTAATGTTTTAGAGGGATGTCCCTAGGGTAGGTGACTCATAATCAGATTGCTTCCTAATGAGGCGACATAAAATTTTAGGGCAGATATAACTACACTGTCATGGAAAAAAAAGTTTAGGGGTATAATGACATGGCCCAGTTCATGTTTAGGGGCATGGTGGGGCTAAACTCTAGCAAGATGAATTTCTGCACCCTTTGGTCTTGTTGAGAGCGGAAATGTTGCTGGAGTAGAATTTCTGACCTTGTGCCACCAATAAAGTTTCTATTTTCTAGTGAAGAACATCCCTTCACAAATGTTTGTAGGACAGGATCCCTTCTATATTATGTGGTTTGAAAATTAAAGGACTCTCCACTCTCCTCAGAGAGTTAAAGGACTCTGCATCACATCACTGCAGAGATTTCTGCTGAGAATTTGAAACACATGTATTTAGTTATTTAGTTCAGTTTGTCATGTCCCTCATACAGAGGAGTTGCATAAACTGATGGACTTGCCACCTAATTTTAGCTGTTAGTCCTTTCAGGCCGTGAAACCAATTGCCATCCTGATCTTATTGGGGTGTTTTTTCAGCCATAGAATGACCCTCTCTAAGACATTCACATCACCTTGACTGCCATGAACCCCAACTGGGCCCCATGTTTTTTCCTTTTCTCTCTTTTTAGGAACTTTCAAATAATTTACTGGAAATATAGTTTTTCTGGAATTTTCAACCCGCCAGCGACCCCCTTGTTAATACCTTCACATTACCCTCCTCTTGACTTGAATGAATCCCAAGTGGATCCCTTTTTTTTTTCCCTTTATTTCCAGATAATTTACTGGAATATAGTTATATCTGGTCGGTTTATTTTGTTTTTGTCTTTTTTGTGTGCATGTGCTGTTAACCTAATAATGACCATGAATTGTAAAGGCATCTCAAACATCACTCTTGCAGCACTTTCTATTTTGTATTTTATTGAAGTTTTTTTTTCATCAGGTTCGGAATTATACACCACTTCCATCAATCAACAACAGCATCAAGGTTAGAATTTGTATCTAGTTTAGCTTTAGCTTTTGAGACATCATTCAGTTTAAACATGTAGCAGGTTTCTCATTTTGTTTTTTCTGATGGTTGACTTGATTTTGTTTCTTCTATCATATAGTTATTTCTTCTATCATATAGTTATGTATGTTTGTGTGGTAAGCCTCAAGGTACAATCACACAGATGTCTCACACTCTCACCTGGTAAATTTAGAAATATGATCCAAATGAATTTGATAATTCTAAATTCTATTCATGTGGAATCAGTGGAAGATACAGCTTCTTTTTGGACTAAAACACTTCAATAGAAGGAGTTTTTTTTTTTGGGTGTGTGTGAGTAGATATGACAGTGTATAAACTGATTTTCATTTACATGGTAGCAACTGTGGAAGCTATTGCATATTTAAGCCGTTCCTTTCCATGATATTTGATGCCCTTTTATGCAGATGGAGGTTGGAATTGAGGATTGCATACACATGGAGTTTGAATATAGCAAAAGCAAGTATGTTTATGATACATGCAAGACTGCTTATTAAGCATGCGATGTTCTTTATAACTTATTTGCAACTTAAAATGGGCAATAATATTTGTTCTAACAGTAGTTTTCCATGTTCAGATATCATCTGAAGGATGTTATTGTAGGCAAAATATACTTTCTTGTTGTAAGAATCAAGATAAAAAATATGGAGCTTGAGATTAGACGCCGAGAATCAACTGGATCAGGGTCTAATACATACGTTGAGACGGAGACCCTTGCAAAATTTGAGTTAATGGATGGTGCTCCTGTCAGAGGTTTGTCCAGCATCCTTCTCAACATCCCACACATGGTTCTTATTTGAATGTTTCTGGTTCTTTAAATGACTTTTTTTTATTGGTAATGAGTAAATTTTATTAAGGAGTAGAGATTACCAAACAACTCAACCAATCAAAACAACAGAGACACTGGTATAAGAGCAATATACCAAACACTGACAAAACTACATAATGCGTAATTTAAATGGATTTTAGGGACATCTGAGAGGGAAAAAAAACACCCAACCTTCTCGTCAAATCTTAAATAAGACTTTAAAGTTTTTTATACTTGTAGAATCCAATGATTTCCGGAATGTTGTACTTAAGCCGCTGAATGTGACATGTCCGTCACATTTACATTCTGTCAGGTAAAATGCTTACCCTTTTACTGTGAACTGTTCTCTCTCTCTCTCTCTCTCTCTCTCTCTCTCTCTCTCTCACAACAAATTCATCAAAGAAAATGTTGTACATAAAGCCCAAACAATAGAGGGGCACAAGACTGCCTACCAATTCCCTAAATAGAAATTTACAAATCAGCAGTCCATGGCGGGGGGATAGGGGGCAGCCCATAAACATTAGTGGAACCACATTGCCAAAAGCTGCCCTATTCCTTGTCAGACTCCTTGTTTATCCAGAATTTACAATTCCACATTAGCCATGTCCAACCATATACAACTCATGGGGCTGACTATTTGGGTTGCACCATACTTACTTCCAAGGTTGAGTCCCTTATTGTAGACATTTCCAGGGTGGTGGCACCCACTAATAGCATAACAGATTCTACCAGTTCTGTCAGCCATCTGTGGGCCTGTTGTCTGATGCTTATTGTTGTGGTTTAATGATTGAAGGGTGTCACTTGGTTTGAGTTAAATAGGTGATAATTACTATAATTGATCCATTAGCTAGAGAATGAATTGAATGACACTGATTGAAGAAACTGCTGTCCCTCTACTATTGGACAGATCAGAAAGAGGGAGAGATAAAAATGGGTTGGAGCTGCGACAAAATGATATCCTTGGTCCATAGAGATATAAATATATATATATGGAAAATTTTCTCTATCTGGATCTTTCCTCTTTCTGAATTTCACTAGGTCCTGCATGACAAACTACACCAGTGCACAGGTGTGCAGGAGAAAATCATCCATATTACACGCACGCACGCACGCAGAGAGAAACTATCCTATGCGTACCTCATAGTGTGGCCCACCTGCTGCTTTGTAAGTTGTAGTGCATCCAGTCGTGTTTTGACTCTTGAGCAATTCAAGTCATTGAGTTCTCCATACAGTGCTGTCTGCTGACCACATTCTGTGGGTAACTTCTAAATTCTAAACTGAACATGGATACACCACCATTCTAACATGAATTAGATTTTTTAAGCAAAAATGATGTGGTTAGAATCATCTAATCAAGGTGATTCTTGTGAGCTGAAAGTGATCAAAGGTGTGCACTGTCAAATAATTGTTGTAAATTGTAAAATGGAACCTTTTACTTGATGTAATCTGAACGATTGTGTTTATAGGGAATTGACAATATGGTAAATTATCATTATATGATTTTCCCTTTTTTTTTTTTTATGTATTTTTATACTCAAATTGTTTATTTAGAACTGCTTCATGTTCATCCTTTTATGTAATCTTACAGGTGAATCAATCCCAGTTAGATTGTTTTTGAGCACGTATGAACTGACACCCACTTATCGCAACATAAACAACAAATTCAGTGTCAAATATTTTTTGAACCTTGTTCTTGTGGATGAAGAAGATCGGCGGTACTTCAAGCAGCAAGAAATAACTGTTTACCGCCTTCTAGAACCGTAGTTTTCAGTCACAAGGTACTTACCATACAGCTAAAGAAAGAAATTCATGAAACTTTGAAGGAACTTGGGGGCTCGGTGTCCTCTCTTACAGAGAAAGAGATGCGCTTTTAATCACCTTGTCTCATTGGCAATGTAAAGAGGCACTTTTCATTTTGGTGTAAATAGTTAGAATGACTTAGCTCTCATTTTATTTAAGAATCATGGGCCTGTGCCCTGTTTTAATATTCTTTGGTCAGTTTTTAGATACTGCACTGGTTATTTGGTTATGTGTTGTCCTGAAATCTTAAAGACCAGTAGTGTTTTTTTTTTTTTTGAACAGTGACAGTGGATACATTATGCTTATATTCTCTATGAGAAAAGATGAAGACCAAGAAAGAACGAGTGAACATCAGTTGCACTAAAATTGTTGTCAACGCATGTTTTGGGGCTCACCTAAATCGCATGCAAGGTGGATGGATGGAAATGAAAGGGCATCTCAAGCATGCACACAGCCTAAACTTCTATGGCCAGTTTTTTGCCGAGTGAAAATTTTAAAAAAAAAATCCCTTGATGTTCAATCCAAGGGATATCAGTTAATATTCCCTTTTGATATCATATATAGCTCGTTTGTTTGATGTAATTGAACTAATTCTTGGAATTCTAAGACCAGTATTTCTGAAAGTGGTTAAATTGGAAGAAACAAGGAGGAATATCTAAAGAAGACCATGAAATAATCTCCTTTTAATGGAAAATAATCTTAGGGAGATGGAATAAGAATATCCAGCTATCTATCACTGGAATGTTTCAAAGCTTAGGAAAGTTAAGGTCTCATTTATGTCCTCCCCTAATATTGTTCACCCCTCACCCCATTATCAATGATCCCATTGCATGCAAGGAAGGGGCCTACTGTATTTTTTTGGTCTCTCTTTCTTTTCCTGGTAAAAAATGCATTTATGAAGCTTTCTCGAGTTAAAGCAGGAAATAAAATGTTTGGGACCGGTCATTTACACAGTTGGATCCACATGTTGGATGGCCTGGCCCGACCTTAGAAACAAAGGCTCATATCCTGCCCAAGCCGACATGGGCTGCAAAAGCTCCCCTAAGCCCCCACCCCACTACTCAATCAGGTCAGGCCTGGCTGAACCGGGCTTTTTATTAGTTGCCCATTCTTTCTTTCAATTGTTTGGACAATCTATCACTAAACTATAATCACTTCGTATTCAGGCCAGGGCGGCTGGGCTTCAGGCTTTCTTCCAATTAATCCAAGGCCAGCTCAAATATTAAATGGGCCCGAATTTTATATCCAAGCCTGGATGATCCCGGATTGGGGGCGACCCTTATATCCGGGCTCCGCATTTATAGGCTAGTAACCTTCGAGGTAGGTGTCACTGTACATACCCACATGGCCACATCATACATGTAGAGAAAAAAAATAACACATCCACTGTCTACATTGTCCAGTTGAAATTGTGACTGTTTGGTTGTAATCCATCCCATACATTCAAACGCCTAATATTGAAATTTCCTTGTGGTGTTTATCCGTCACAAGCTGCAAGGCTATCATTTCCTAAGGGAAGAACTGCAACGTGTAGTCGAGCAATACAGATGTGGAATGCCCATTTTCCCCAAGCAATTATCACTATATCAAAGACCCAGCACAGCACACAACGTTTCTCTCGGCATTCCTCATTTTATTTCCTTGTTACATGATTTTACATGCATGCATGATGTACATAGAATCTTTAATCTGGTATTTGTCTTGATGAGAAGTCAGAAGTTTGGTGGAACATGCTGACAGCTCATGATCTGTTGGGGAGGTTACAAGTCAGAAAGAGCTCGTTCAGATCAGATGCATCTGAGAGAGCCTGTGGCAGCTAAACATCACATGATTTACTTTTACAGACCCTTCATACGTAGTTGAGTAGGACTCTGCAAGAGAGAGAAATTTGTAGAAATATACATGTTTTCTATCACAAGGAACTCACCATGCATCTAAAGAAATTCATAAAACTTCCAAGGAACTTGGGGGGCTAGCTAGATGTCCTTTCTTACAGAGAAAGGACATGAGCTTGTGTCCTGTTTTAGTATTCTTTGGTCGCATTTGTTATTTGGTTAGGTATTGTCCTGAAAATCTTAAAGCAGAACAGTAGTTTTTTTTTTACGGCAACAGTGGAAACATTATGCCATATTCTCAGTGAGAAATGATGAAGACCAAACAAGAACAATTGCACTTACACACCACTTGTACTAAAATTGTAGTCAACCCATGTTTTGGGGCTCATTTATGCCAACATGCAATGGTGGATAGTTGTACATGAGGCATCTCATGGAGCTGATCACACACAGCCTTAACTTCAATCATGATCGTAACTGTTAAATCAAGACCAGTCAATATCGAATCGTTGATCACATTGTTGTCTATTTTGAAGGCACTGATGCTTATTTCAATTTTCAAAATCCAATTTTTTTTTCTTTTACCAAATAAGTAAAGTTCAGGTTTTGCGGCTGACATGATGGGCCATTATTGGTTCACTCACTCACCGTGCACCAAAGGCCATGGAGGATCCTCCGTACTCATCATTCCCAGCTGCAAGGTTATCATTTCCTTGGAGACAATTGCAACCTGTAGTCGAGCAATACAGATGTGCAATGCCCATTTTCTTCAAGCAATTATCACCATGATATCTGTCCCTTCATCATAGGCCCAGCACAACGTTTTTCTCAGTCATTCCTCCTCTTATTTCCTTTGTTACATGATTCCATGCATGCATGACGTGCAGAGAGAACTTTAATCTGGTATTTGTCTCTTGCATGAGGAAGGCAAGTGGAAATTGAACAAGTAACATGCTAACAACTCATCTGTTGGGGAGCTTACATACTTTGTCAGAAGTTAAATCAGAAAGATTGAGCTCCTTCAGATGCATCTGAGAGAGCCTGTGGCAGCTCAACATCACATGCTTCACTTAACAGTCCCTTGTTACGTAGTTGAGTAGGACTCTTCAAGACAGACAAATTTGTAGAAATTAACAACTCATAGGCATAACCCAGACAATACCACCTTTTGAATAACATCAGTTTTGTTTTTCCAAGATCGGCAATTTTTGTTAGAGGAGGTTCTGGGGCCTGCCTTTATGGGGGATCGCTGGGAATGGGCCGCGTCTCAAGGGTTATTGGGGGTTGTTGGGAGATACTGGCAGATTTGTCTTCCAATTAGACTTGGATATATTCAATTACCGAGCTTTCCATTTCTTTATTCTGTTTTAATGCCTAATCACTATTACACTAAATGATGATCTTTTGATCACAGATGAGCAGCTATGGATCCAATAAATGACCTTTTGATGACACAACTTTTTTATTCACAGATGAGTGGTTGTGGATTACTGAAATTTTGAACCGTACCCATGTGCAGGAAATTAAATTTGAGTGAAACCAAATAAACACAATAAGGTTTTGGGTCCTTTGAGTATGAAATGTTCATGGACCAGCTGGACCTGGACCTAGGCCTAAATTAAAAACAGGTTTAAATACTGGACCCATACTAACTATTCTCAATTTGGGGTTTTGTGCTTTTGGACCTATTTTCATCCTCCAAATACAAATAGTGTTTGATTGATAGATGAATCAGGCATGGTGGTCCCTTTTTTTATTTAAAGTTTGAAATCGGATCCAGATCTGGTATAGGATCCTTGTGTGTCCAGTTTGAGGACTTTGGCTCCAAACTGATTCAAGCTCTGTATGTATTAAAAGGATACTCTGGTGTTTAGTTGGAATCACATCACAACCCCCACTTGGGCATCTGTCATGAAAAAAATCCAAGACACTCATTTGGGCCAAGTCACCCATTAACCCCAACCCGTTCCCAGTTTTCCTACCCTAAGCCTGGGCATATCCTGACAAGGACACATGATCCTTTATCATACAAATCCAAGACACTTGTTGGTCCATAATCCCATCAATCTCTCTTTTTATTTTATTTTATTTTATTTTTTTATATAGCTTACTGTTACAAAGGGCTCTCAAGATAAGGCTACTTATCAGATGATAGTGAATGGCCCTTGTGAGACTGCCTAAATTAATTAAAACAAACAATACCAACAGTAGTGACATTGTGAAGATTAATTAGGGGTTGGTTGGGTTGGTTAAAGTTGCACGTAAAGATCACTTGAACTTGATTGAAATCATTTAAAAAATGTTGGTGCTTAGTTTATGCGACTCCATCATACATAGGATGCTTGGAATGAATTGAGGATCATAGCCAAATAGTAGTAGGTGTGGTAGGTAGGAGAGGGCTTAGACTCATCATAGATGATAGCCTCACAAATGATATTGTTTTTACCGTTGAGAGTCGTAACATGGTTTTTTAAGAAGGATTTTCTTATATTATATATGAATCAAAAACCCCACATTGTCTCCCACATGGTCCCCTTGAATGGGGACGTGTGGAACTCTAATTTAGAGCTTACATATTGATAATCCGAACCGTTTTAAATAAATGTCATCCATTCTAATGACATATTTTTCAATTTTACTTCAATAAGAGTTGATTCAACCGTAAAATTAAGCACATTATTGACAAAATCATTAACATATACGATAATAATGTTTAAAATTGTATTAATCATGTTGTCATTCAATTTACCGTGGGACCATCTTCTATGGAAGTAAATTTATGTCAATAGATCGAGGGGATGACATTCATTTTAAATGGTCTTAATTATCAAAATATGGGCTTATATTGGACTTCCACAAATCCACTCAATGAAGTGTGCGGGAGAGGGGATGTATTTTATTTTATTTGGTTAAAAGAACACATTCTATATAATATAAGGTTATATAATAATAAAACTTGACCCCAGGTCCTGCTGTAACTGGTCCTGGATCAATTCTACTATGAGCCAGGAGCCTGTGAGGCTTTATTTAATTGGGGTGAAGTCCATACTGGGGTCCAGTTCAATTGTTATTTTTCATGATAGGCTTAGCAGCCAATGGAGCTGGGAAGTGGATTTTCTGCATGGAGAGCCGCCAGGGAGTGGATTCCCACACACGTGGGAAGTCAAGCCACGCACACGTGGAAAGGTGTGGCACGTGACACCCAACCCAACCAAAGTGCGCAACCCAAACCACTGGTGCCGGTCCAAATTATATTACAGGTGACGTACCACGGTTGACATTTTAATTGCATTTGGGTCCTACTTTTAGGTGGGCCCACCCTTCTCTCTCTTCTTATCCACGTCACCATGATCTAATCTAGCACCACCGACGTATCTCTTTTACTGGAGGAAGTGGGAGAGTCCATTCACCCGTCTCCCTCGGGATCTCTGAGGCTTTAACCTAGACAAGTCTTGGGCTGAAGAAGTGGTATTCTATCTTGAGACTCATTTATTAAAATCTAAATTAACTAAAATAAATATCTTTTAAATACATTGGATGTTCTCAAATTCTATATCAGCCCAAACTTTCTTTACCGTTAGATTGAGTGTTTTTCAATAAATGTAATAATCAACTTGCAAAAGATAGCATTAATTAGGAATAAATTTCAATTAATGTAAATTTTGAGGATACGCATGCACCCCAAAGAGAACTTATCTTGAAAGGCTTAGATAGATATAAATAGATGGATCCTAATTTAGAGTTCCACTTCTTTAGCTATAGGTTGAACTCCAAGACGATCCGAACTTCTATAGGTTGAGCCCCAAGAGGATCCGGATTCCCCATCATTATTCACCTTATCGCCAATTCCACTCCTATGCTCGGCTTTCACTTTTCCTCCCAACAGCCAAACATTTTGATAGAAAAAAATTGATCAAATGTATCAATCCATCTACATCACATAGACCAGGTGTATGATCAAGATGTGAAATAGGTGGGTCCCACCATACTTTCTGTGACCCACCAGCGTCACGGGAGAGTCTAGAATCTCACTGTTGGGAGATTCTTGCAAGACCCTATTTACACATAAAGGGTTCAGTCTTTCATATTTATAAAAAAAAATTAATTCTTTCTGTTAACATAAAAAAGATTTAGGGCCTGTTTGAATGCACAAGAAAACACAAAAAAATAATATTTTATAGAATATAATTTTTCATTTTTTAAAGAAGAAAATATTGTGCGTTTAGTAACTCAAGAAAAATTTGAAGAAATTTTTTTTTTTCAAAAAGCTCAATATTATCTCCTACAGCTCTCCCCTGTAGAAAACTTTTTACAAGATAAGAATCTTTTAAAATGAATATTACAAAGTGGTAGAGTAAAGTAAAGATTTTAGCTCACCAAATCTATTATAATGTGCATGATTACATATATGATAAAGTAAAATAAAAGTAAATCTCACAGGACGGTAAATGTGTGGTAAAGTAAATGTGAGATAAAGTACATGGTGAAGTAAAGTGGGAAGGAATGGTAAAGTAGTTTCTTTTCTTTACTTTACTTTATCGCATTTTATCGTTGTCTTCTATGGTAAATAAAAAATGACTTGTTTACGGGTGTGGTAAAGTAAAATAAAGATTGATGTCATATCATGGTTAAAGGTGAGGTAAAGTAAGGTCAGATGAAGTATGTGGTAAAGTAAACTGGGAGAGAGAGAGTTATAAAGTACGTAGTTATTTTTTTATTGACTTTACTTTACTATACTTTACCATGGTTTTATGTGATAAAAGAAAAGTAACTTATGGTAAAAACATGAAAGTTAAACTTTACTTTACCACATTACTTTTTTTATCTAGACGTGATCAATTATATAAAAATTAAAATATTTAATAAAAAATATTCTTATAATGTAATTTACTTTAATCATAACACTTTTCAAACTGCTTAATTTAAAATCTGTAATATTTTTCAAAAATTGCCAAACAGTAAAAATATTATATTGTTATAATATTACATTATTGTATTCTATACTATTTTATTTTTACAATATTTAAATATGTAAATATTTTATTATGTAGACATCCAAACATGCTCTTAAGAGTCTAAATTCTCGCAAACTCCATTGTGGAGCCCACAAAGAGATAATTCTTGCGGTTCAAAATGAATTTGATCTCCTCATCTATAGATTCTCAAATTAAAATAGAGTGAATCCCACAATCCCATTCAACACACGAGACAAACGCAACTATGCGTTGATCAAAGTTTTCATTATCTGAACTCCCATTCGAGCTGAAACTTAGAGGTTTTAGATATTGAAAAAAATACAATTGATTTTGAACGGCCGGGATTATCGATGCATAGGCCCCACAACAGTGTTCCCTCGGTCGGTACCAGCAAGCCGGCACGCATCTAGTGACCAGAAATCATTTTACTGCTCTTCCCCTTATTTACCATTTTGCCATTCTTCCCCCTCTCCATATAAATACTCTGCAACAGCTGCTGATTTGCAGCACGTTCCTCTTCAGCAGCTTCTGGTCTATCATCTTCTCTTCTCCTTTGACAGTTAGGTTCCCATTGAAGTTCACAAAACTCAATATAAGATCTTACAGAGCATCATCACATGATCTCCAGTACTTGGATCATCCGCTGCAGGTTCCTTGAATTCCCTTCATCTTGTAGCTTTCAGGACGCTCTCGAACGGTAGAAATCGCAAGATTCCCGAGTTCTCGAGGTTTCCGTTTCGGAAACCGAAGAGTTTTACTCTTTCCGGGCATCTTTGGAGAGTAGAATTCGGAGGATTCTCTAGATTTAGGTTAAACTGAAAGTTTTTGTTTTTTTCTGCATTCTTTTGACGGTTTGGTGTGGAAAAGGTGATTTTTTTGGTACTCGGGAGCTGTAGAAATCCTGAGATTCCTGGAATTGCACGGCTTTTCCATTGAAAAAGGACCTGACGGTTTGAAACTAGAGGTTTTGGAAGTCTTCTGGTTGGTTAGAGTGGAGAATTGGGAGATTTCCAGATCTCTGACTGTTTTCAGTGAAGAGACTGAGCTTTGTGGCTGTAGAGATAAGAAATTTGAGGTTTTTCTGCATTCGGATAAGGATTCAGAGATCGAGAAATCTTTTGTAGGTTTGGGTGTGAAAAAGTTGAGATTTTTCGAGTGTTAGTTTTCAGTTTTGCAATCCGTAGTGTTTTTTTTTAAGAATCTTGATAGTTTCAAGTAGGAAACCAGTGGAAATTGAGATCTGAAAGCAGCTTTGAGCACATCTTGGCGGTTTTTTTTTTCTTCCGAAGTCCGTGACATCTGAAGTCTAGTACCAGTTATCTTTGTGTTTTGTTTTGCTCTGGCAATAGGTGTGGGGATTTGGAAGCTTTCGTGCTGTTTTGTGTTTAGTTGGCTCTGTCAATTGAATTTTTGTGTTGTGAGGTCAGTGTTTGATAAGGATATGAAGATTGCCTCAAAAATCAAGATTTGAGTATCTGTTTCTGAGGATTTCATGACAGTTGAATTTGTTCTCTGATATCATCTCTAGTTAAGGTCTTCGAATTTGTCACTTCTGAAGGATCTGCTTGGGTTCTTAGATCTTTGACGGGTGTACAAACTATAGTTCAAAAGCATTTCAGGTAAAATTCAGTTAAATGCATTCAATGTGTTTGTTCAATTGTCTGAATATATATATTTTTAGATTGGGCTGTTTTACTGCTTGAATTGATGCTTTCCTATGTGATTAGTGGGAAAGACTGATGAATTAAGATGATGATGTGTCTTATATCTTTTTATATCTATATTTAGGGAATTTCTTTGTCTTCTTTCCAAATATATTGCCACTGACCATGGTTTAAAACTTATGGGGCAATAGGCTTAGACGCTTAGTGCCAAGGATTTCCATCTGGTTTTTTTACTCTTCAATGTGTTTGTTTGAATGGCCTATATGATGTAAAATCAGGGACACGTGTTCTTGCGGGTTGGACGATTAGGGAGTTGCAGTACCAATCTCTTAAGGAAGATGAGCGGAGCTGTGCTTGTGGCAATAGCTGCTTCTATTGGAAATCTGTTGCAAGGATGGGATAATGCTACAATAGCAGGTACCTGTTTTATACTATTGCTCTAACCTGAAGTTCCGTTTTTCAGTTAGGCCTGCACAATGACATTGTAGAAGTTCCTTTTAATGAGAACTATTAGAATTGTAGATATCTCTTATCCATCATATTGTCATTTGGTAATGCCAATGATTCTTTTCCTTTGTATTCTTTGTAAAATCCATTTATGTTGGGTCATTCAGGGGCGATTCTTTATGTGAAAGAGGAATTTGATTTGGAAAGTAATGCAGCCATGGAAGGGCTAATAGTTGCTATGTCACTTATTGGAGCTACTGTTATTACAACATTCTCTGGGGCCGTATCCGATTGGATCGGCAGACGTCCAATGCTGATAGCTTCGTCAATTCTGTACTTCATTAGTGGTCTGGTGATGTTATGGTCTCCTAATGTTTACATACTGCTCTTGGCAAGGCTTTTAGATGGATTTGGAATTGGTTTGGCTGTGACCATTGTTCCTATTTACATATCTGAGACAGCCCCAGCAGATATAAGAGGTTTGTTGAATACTCTACCACAGTTCACTGGTTCTGGTGGAATGTTCTTATCCTACTGTATGGTATTTGGGATGTCATTGACGTCCTCACCAAGCTGGAGATTGATGCTCGGTGTTCTCTCTATACCCTCGGTTCTATATTTTTTCTTAACGGTATTTGTTTTATCTGAATCTCCGCGATGGCTTGTAAGTAAAGGAAGGATGCTGGAGGCAAAAAAGGTTTTGCAGAGGCTGCGGGGTAGGGAAGACGTCTCAGGTTTGTAATCATTTAACATGTTTATGTGGCTTGGTCTATATTTAATAACAGTTCCATTTTCTTATGGTATGCAGAAACTTTTTTTCATGCCTTGGAGACAACCGACGTTATTGCACTGGTGGCCATTTAAAATTGAGTTTTCCTTTTCCTCTCTTTTGAGACAATTAATCTTGGTATCAATACCCTGATTTTTGTCATACTTCACTGACTACTACAATTTAAAGTACTTACAATGGGCTAGCTTTTACGAAATTTTCAGCAATCTTTTAAAGACCAAGCTCTTTGTTCAGGCCCCTTGGAAGAAAAATAATTTTCGAGTTTTATTGATTTCATCTTCATGATCTTGCATAAGACGTTGATTGGATCCATACATCATTTGGCTTGAGCTTTCTCCTGGTGGTCTTGGCTTTGGATTCAAATCCATTTTTAGACAGTTTCTTTTTCAACCTTTCTATCATATGAATGGTAATTGTTATTGGAGAAACTTGTATATTTCTCAATTCAGTTGTGAGCATCATTAACAATTTTTTTTATGGTAACCCTCTTCTTTTAGATAAGATATGACAATCCCATTTTATCAAGGAGATTACAGGAAGGTCAAACTACTGGAAGAAAATGTTCATTGTCTTGCATGGTTGGGCCATTGTTATGAGTTCAAATATGAAGCCAATACATGTAGGAAACCAATAACCATCATGTTTGATCCCAAAACAGTTCAATCAGACATCCGCAGACTTTTGACCTGATAACTAGAAATGACCATTTCCATGCAACTGACAATGAAAAACGCTTTTCTAATTTCTGATTTTTCTTCCCATTTGGATCTAAGTTTCCTCATGCTTTCAGGAAATCTACTGGCAGACAGAACCCCCAGACTTGTACAAATTTGTCTTTGTTTTAAAAAAAAAAAAATAGCAGCATTGGTTGTAGCCTAAATTATACCATATTTGTTAGTATAGTGACAGGAATGTCTTGTGTCATTAAACAAGATACAGGAAAGATGGCATCATCTTTTTATTATATTGGTGAGTCCAGTCATTAACATATTTTGTACTCTATAGATCAAACAACAATCTCTATGCATCTGAAGTTCACAAACCTTTGCATGTGTAGAACTTGAAAGAAAGTGATGGTTAAACATATCTGTAGTTTAAAATTGTAAAGATTAGGCAGTAGTTGCATCATGTATGACACCGTTTGCCCTTTGATCTTTAGGGGAAATGGCTTTGTTGGTTGAAGGCCTGGGAGTTGGGGGTGATACATCCATAGAAGAGTACATAATAGGCCCAGCTGATGAGCTGGGTGATGACCAGGAACCCACTGCTGAGAAGGAGAAGATCACACTTTATGGTCCTGAAGAAGGCCTTTCCTGGGTTGCTAGACCTGTCACTGGACAGAGTGTTCTTGGTGTTATGTCTCGTCAAGGGAGCATGGAGAGCCAAACTGTGCCGCTTATGGACCCTATGGTCACCCTCTTTGGGAGCGTCCATGAGAAGCTCCCTGAAATGGGAAGCATGCGAAGCCAACTTTTTCCCAACTTTGGCAGCATGTTCAGCATGGCAGATCAACACAACAAAAATGAACAGTGGGATGAGGAGAGCCAACAGAGAGAAGGTGAAGACTATGCATCTGATAGTGCAGGGGGTGATTCTGATGACAATTTGCAGAGCCCGCTACTCTCACGTCAGACAACAAGCTTGGAAGGTAAGGACATGGTTGCTCCACCAAATGTTTCCCATGGGAGTGTTTTAAGCATGAGACGCCACAGCAGTCTCATGCAGGGAAATGCTGGGGAGGCTGTTAGCAGTATGGGTATTGGTGGTGGGTGGCAGCTCGCATGGAAATGGACTGAGCAAGAGGGAGAAGATGGAAAGAAGGAAGGAGGGTTCAAGCGAATTTATTTGCACCAGGAAGGTGGGCCTGTGTCCCGTCGTGGATCTCTTGTGTCACTTCCTGGAGGTGATGTACCTGTAGAAGGAGAGTTCATCCAGGCCGCTGCTTTGGTGAGCCAGCCTGCACTTTATTCAAAGGAGTTCATGGAGCAGCATCCAATTGGACCTGCTATGGTTCACCCTTCTGAAGCCGCTACAAAAGGGCCAAGATGGAGGGATATTTTTCAACCAGGAGTTAAGCATGCATTGTTTGTTGGGATTGGAATTCAAATTCTTCAGCAGGTAAGAAATGCCTTTATTGTTTGGCTCCCAATTATTCTTCTTCTTTCATCGGGTGATGGATGATTTTGAATTTTAGGCAGATTGAGAAAATGAATTGTTTCTTAAAAATGTAGACAGTTTGTGTTCTTTTAAATTTTAATCCCCCTGTTTTTCTTTGACTGTTATAACTGCTTTAATTTGACAGGCCTATCCCTTGCAAGTGTAATTGTAATTCCAGGTGCTCATGACAGGACTGTTATTACTATTTAGGCTGTTTCAGCTTAGGTTGCATGAGCTTATGCTTTGATGTGTTATAAAACCATGTCTCCTTTTATATTGATTTTCTATTTATATACTTGTTAGATGTTCAATATTTGTTCCCATCTAAAATACTTCTTTGAAATGACCATTCAAAAAGGAAAAAAAGGCTTCTTTCAAATCTAATGCATTTCTCCCTCACATTCAATTTATACAAGACCACCGAAAATGACTTTCCAAATGTACTTTTTTGTCCAATTGAAATTATATACACCTTTTCTATCCAGTTGCTTGCTACACCACCTGGAATCAGCAGTCTACCCCTATATTTTATAGGTTCAAAGGTAGGGACGTGAATGGACCTCAGGTTAATGGTTACCCGAAGGACATGACCTGAAAAATCTTGGTATGGACCCGTTTAATATTCAGGTATGGGTCTAGTTCCACATTTCAAGTCTGAACCTAGATACCCAAGTACCATAGTGTACAATGTATTTAATTTATAATAGAACTGTTTTCTAGCAAAAAAATCTATAATAGTATATAAAATATGTGCATAAATATATTAATATGTATTATGTTAATAATTATCCATAATATAGTAAAATATCTGGTATATAATAATGACATAGTTGAAGATAAAGGGACAGCCCAGTGGTTGGGAGTCTCACCCAACTAACTAGTGTTCCATCCCTGGGTCCTCTCCCTTGCATGTGCAAGTGGTTCTCTCGCTGCGTGTATAGGTGGTCCTCTCCCTTGCATGTGCAAGTGGTTCTCTCGCTGCGTGTATAGGTGGTCTTCTCCCCAGTGTGTGTTGGGGTTCACTCTTGCATCAGTAGGATCTCTCAAGCGCCCAGTCACCTTGGCTGGTACCCCCAAAAAAAAAAGTTTGGCTTGAGTGGGTCCAAAGTCGGATCCTGAGTCCAACACATTAGAAACATGTAGGGTCCTGGTGTGCGTCCAGGTACACAAAACACTAATTTGGTCTCAATCTAGGTCCAGCATTGGCCCAACGGCCCAAACCCATCCCCTACACATTTACATCCTATTCAAAAGGGATCTTTTTCTTTATAGGCTTGGAGTCTTTATTTTGTATGTTTAGCAGTTCAAGCTTCTTTAGTTCCTACAGCTAATTCTTTCTCTTTGGCGTTTTCAGTTACCCATAATGGATTAACATAATGGATTAAATAATAAAATTGACTGTTTAAGTTATTTTCAGCTTTAATGTACAATCTTCTGTGCCAACTTTGGAACAGTTAATGCCACATCAATTCTAATTATGATATTTATATTTATCTTGGTTTTGTAGTTTGCTGGCATAAATGGGGTTCTTTACTACACCCCTCAGATACTTGAGGAAGCAGGTGTTGAAGTTCTACTTGTAAATTTAGGCATTAGTTCTGACTCGGCATCGCTTCTTATCAGTGCTGTGACAACACTGCTGATGCTTCCTTGTATAGCTTTAGGCATGAGGCTTATGGATGTCACTGGTAGAAGGTAATCTAGTTTCTTTTCATTACTCTCTGCTGTTATATTTATTTATTTACTTATTTTGGTTTCCTTGGATGAATATACCTATTTATGAGGACCAAAATACTTCTTTAATTTCTCTATACATTTAACAGCAGGTTAGGTCCAATGCTTCATAATTGCCCTAGGACGTTTTAACCTCCCTCGTAGAATCCTGCTTGTTTAAGAAATTGAGGAACTAGAGGGGCCAATGCTGTGGCAAATATGTTGTCTGTGGTTTTAAGGGTTGCTGACCAAGCCCATTGATTTGATGTGCCGCTCAATTGGGCTTCCAAATATAGTTTATGAATAGAATACAAAAATAGTCGAGACGAAAGCCCTAGAACAAAATGGGTGAGTTGGGAAGATGGATATGGTGGAGAAAGATGGGTTGGCTTGGCACTGATGGTGTTTACTTATTCTGTGACAGTGCAAGTGTAAGTTAATGGCATGGACCTGCTTGAAAGAAGTCTCCAAAACTTTGTTATTTTGGGGGAAAAATTAATTATATTCCAAAAGGATAAATACATGAAAGAATCAGAGGGAAAGTTCCCCCATACTTGCAACGCAAAAAGAGAAGCAACTAAGGGAGAGCCAACCCAAGAAACCAACACCAACAAGCCCACAGTCCGGGCCAATCAAAACAATGGGCAAACCAAAAAGTCTCCAAAACTTATGGACCCTTTTGATATTATTGGTTTTTTATTGTAGGCCAAAATTTAAGGACTTTGAAAATTTTTTTCCCTTCTTCAAATTGAAGTGGAGATCTTACTGCTTGTGGTTTCTTAAATTCAACTTGATGCCAAATGCGAAAAATTATAAAAAAATTTAGAAGGATGAAAATGGTCAAAACTGCTAGTTTGAACCAGTTGATTTACTGCTTCATACTCTCTTTTTTCCAGTTCTGATTGGTTTAAATGATTTTGATGTATAGCATGGTTCTGATCGCACCAGATCAAACTCAATATGACCTGGCAACCCCTTCTTTTAAAACACGTGAACCTTGTGAATCTACTGCCAACACCACCAATCATAACAGTATTCCTTGGTCATGAAGTTCTGGTAGTCTAGCTACCTGGTGCTTGAGTTGCTCTTAAAGGTTCTCCTCTAAAAAAATGAAGATTTTCCATAAGTTTCCTTAATGTATTAAATAAACTTATGCTGTCATTTTTTCTAATTGATGAATGCATCCCTGTCAATGCCTAGTTGTTATTTCTGCTGCTGTGGTCGCATTGACGTTTGACATTTCTGATGATTTAGCAGCTCCTTTTGCTCTGTGCAAGGGAAGCTGGGGTGGTTCATGCTGCTTCCTTTGAGAGACTCAGATTCCTCACAAACATCAAATTTTCCTTCTCATGGCCTCTTATTCTTTCATCTTGGTTATTCTCTTGCAGGCAGCTACTGCTCTCCACTATACCTATCCTTGTAGTTACACTGATTGTATTAGTCATCGCTAGCCTCGTGAGCATGAACAGCGTTGTAAAAGCTGCACTCTCCACTGTCAGTGTTGTGGTCTACTTCTGCTGCTTCGTTTCAGCCTTCGGGCCTATTCCCAACATCCTTTGCTCAGAAATCTTTCCCACCAGTGTCCGAGGTGTCTGTATTGCCATCTGTGCCCTGACATTTTGGATTGGAGACATCATTGTCACGTACACACTCCCTGTCATGCTTACTTCCATCGGCCTTGCTGGAATCTTTGGGATCTATGCCGCAGTATGTGTCGTTGCATTTGTGTTTGTGTTTTTGAAGGTTCCTGAAACCAAGGGCATGCCCCTTGAAGTTATTACGGAGTTCTTTGCAGTTGGCGCGAAGCAGGCAGCAAACAAAAGCTGAACCACAAGGCAAGCAACTGGAATTACTCAGGAAGATGTTAATGTTCCTGGGTGTTCGGTGTATGATGAGTGTATGGTAAGATGTAGGGGTTTTGCAGAATATGTAGAGGTATCTCAAGGCCTCAAAACCTTTTTTTTTTTTGGTTTTTCGTTGTTCTTTCTTTCCTTTCTTTTGTTTTATTCTTCTTGTTAACTTGGGTTATTTGTTTTCAAGTTGCTTCCAGAGGCATGTGACTTATCCTTGAACAGTATTTAGATTTTAATTTCTTACGGAGAATCATAATCACAGTATTGTCCTTCATATGCTTGCATCCATCTCTTTCCAGTTTGTCCAAATCATTGGCCCTGCTATGAAGTGAAATTAGTGTCAGGTCACTGCTAATCCATTTCTGGTCTTCAAAATGACGGATTAAAGAAAAATGGACGTCGCTTCGGCACTCCTATAATGAGTGATAATTTAAGAAGATGCCAAGTTCCCAGAAATCCTCATTGGAGATTGATTTTTACTGAAGGAAGGAAATAAATATTGAAAAAGACTTGTCATCTCTTTATTTGGAAGATGTTTCCAATATTTCGTGAGTAACACCACTTGTGGACGAGTATTATTACTGGAGCTTGCATATGGTACAAGACAGGTCCCAGTCTTCCTTGGAGCTGCTTGGATCGTCATGAACCTTGGTGCAGGTACTATGTCCATTGTGGGGCCATCTAGATTCATTGTACTATGATATCAAGATCTCACTCTGATTGGGGTTTTGCTGAATCAACTCAATTAATTTCATCCAACCAATGCTGAATCTAGCTCTTAATTGAAGTGTCCCTGGGGAGAACATGGTCCAGACTCCAGAACTATAGGTCTGGAAAAACTGTGACTCTTTTATATGAAGATCTCTGTAGCCACAATGAACCTGAAATCATGGTGAGTCTAGTAATTCAGTGGGCTTTTTGCAACTTGAGTTTCTCGGTACTTCTCATTTCTAGGAGTCCATTTAAAGTATTTGGAGCGAGAGGTTCTAGACTAGGAGCCTCTTCATTGAACAAGGCCATTTCTCCCAAGTCCTAACAGGAAACCACATGGGTAAGACCATAATGCCCCGAAAAATCAGCACAAGATCTCTCTCTCTCTCTCTCTCTCTCTTCCCTTACTTGGAACACTGACACTCCCACTCATATACCCATGTCCTAACCTGCTGATCTATTGCTTGGGACATAACCGCCAACATGGAGGGTCACGAGTATGAAGCTAACAGTAAGTTGGAACCTGATCCACTATAAATCAGGTTGAAAAAAATGTCAATAGTAGCCTTAAAAGGTATCAGTTTGAGACCAAGCCAAGTTGGCGGGTTGGGGTCCAATCAGTTGGGCCAGGTTGGTTCAGATTAATGGGTTGAGTAGTAAGTCTGCACCCAACTGATATGGGCTTCGAAAAGTCTACCAGAACCCTTAATTACCAGGTTGGACTCCTGCTCAATCAGCAAATGAGGACCTGAATTGCCATCTCCAGAGTGATAAGGTACAAGGCTACGATCTTCCTGTCTGGAATTTAATGAACTACTGCAGGACCACTCCAGAATGATTAGGTACAAGATTGGCTCCGAATCCTCGAACTCAAGCTTGAGGATTTTTTGCAAAACTTGGCTTCTCATATAGTTTCTTGTATTGAAACAAAAGAAAAAGGTTGCGGATCCTCAGAGGCTTTGACTTAGATAAATCCTGAGTTGAAAGAGTTGGAACTCTATAGCAAGGCCCACCTACTGAAAATCTAAACAACTGAAAATAAACTCCGCTCTTACATTCTAACAGCTCATATTAAGAATAAGTGGTTATGAGGCTGCTTGTCAAATTGACCAGAAGAAAATGTTAGAACAACTGATATCCAATGAAAGTAGCAGAATTATTGTGATGGTGAAGGGATGATCTAAGAAAGTGGCCTAATCGTGGAATCCTAGTAGTTGGCGCACGATAACAAAACAGAAAAACAGCTGATTCAATCTCGACAGCAACAAATGAAGACAGTGATTCGTACCTGCAACGACAAAAGCAAGTTACATAGCAACTGAACCTTGAACAAAGATGGAGACTCTTAAGTCTCACCAAGGAGTGTTTCTTCTTCCACTAACCTTTTCACCCCATCTCTATCATCTCCCAAACTCGGCCCGTTTGGATAAATGAGAAGTGGAGTAAAATAAAGTGAATTTCACATATGAAGTGGAGTGAAGAGAAGCAGGTTGAAGTTAAAGTAGACTACTTCACTTCACTTCACTCCATTTGTGATGCTTATTTTGAAGTTAAAGCTTAGAGTAAAATTCACTTTTACTCAAGGAAATGAAAGTATTTAGAGTTGAAGTGAAATATAGTACATTTGGCTCACAACATTACTTCATTTATTGGGTCAGACTCATCCAAACAAGGTAGAGTTGAAATTTTAGACTGTTGGGGCCCATTTAACTTCACTCTACTTTATTTTTTGCCTATCCAAACAGGCCCTAAGTCTAAATGATCTATTAATGAATGGAACACTTGTAGTCTGTCTATACCCAACCAGGGATTACCCCCTCTACGATGGCTCCCACCACCATCTGGTTGGTTCAAGCAAGCTGAACTTTAATAAATTTATTCATACAAGCGCGACTATGTTTGTCAAAATCACCATTTTTCAAATAAGTAAATTAGTACATCCAACATTCTTCTCTATGTCTGGATATTTTAAATATTTTTTTCACAATTCTCCAAAAGTGTATGAAGATTTAAGGTACGAAACTAATGTCTTAAGCTTATCATTAATATCAGAATATTAAATGGTTAGGATCATGAGTTGGAGGTCACAGAAGTGTAGAAAATTATATATATATATGATTTTCACAAGTTATTTAAAAATCTATGTGTACTTGAGATAATAAACTTATAAGCCTACTGTTTATTGGCTTAACAAACAACTTGGATGGTTTGCATAACAAATAAGGGGTAACAAAAACAAAAGTGGTTGACTGGATTTAATCCAGTGACTACTTGCATAACTCAGTTGCATCCAAGTATTCTCTAGTGTAAATCAGTGTCAATCGACTCAACCATGAACCAGTTCTCAAGTTTTTTTTTTTAACACAAAACTAAGATAGATAGAACCCCTCTATTACTAAAATTTATGACAAAATTTCAATATGTTGGGATTCTTGTTTAGACATAATGTAATGGCTTTGTCCCTTGGCATTTAAAATGCCATGGTTGTTGCACAATAATTCAAAATCCTACTGTCTAAAAGGTTGTACGGAATTGCTGAAATTCCAATATTCTTTATTATCAGTAGAATTTCAAATGCTCCACCATGGGAAAGATTTTGAAATTCCACATTCGGGGGCAACTTTTGGAAAATTTGAAATTCTCCATGAGAGTTGTTAAATGTACATACGGTTTTTCTTTTGACATCTTATTTTTTAATGAACAATATACCTATGTGGCGAATTACCTAAAAGTACAACTATCAAAGTCTCTACCTCATTAACTTCTTTCTACACTCTCCCACCCCCCACTGAGAGAGGGATAAGGAGAGAGAAAGAGGGAGAGGGAGAGAGACGGGAGTGGGATAGCGGGGAGAGGGAGGGGGTGGGGAGAGGGAGGGGCGGGAGATGTAATTTTGGTACTCTTATAATTTAAGTGGTGGGAGTAGAGAGAAGTAATGTGTGGAAAGAAAAATTGAGTGTGCATTTAGTAGCTCCCATTCTCCCTAATTCTTAAAAATCTAGTAAAGAAACAACCTCGTATGAAAGATTTTTATTTTTTTCGGATAAAATTATGAAAGAATTTTTTTATTTTTTTTCAATCCCGAGTCCTGAGCTTTTGGAAAATTTGAAATTCTTCTACAATTTTTCTCTTCACATTTTATTTTTTATTGAACAATATACCCATGTGGTGAATTACCTAAAATGACATCTATCAAAGTCTCTACCTCCTTAACTTCTTTCTACAATTTCCCACCCCCACTGCCCCTTTTAGCAGTGAGAGGGATAAGGAGAGAGAAAGAGGGAGTGGGAGAGAGACTGGCGTGGGATAGCAGGGGAGAGGGGAGGGTTAGCACGGGAGGTTGGGTTTAAGTGGTGGGAGTAGAGAGAAGCAATGCGTGGAAGGAAAAATCGCGTGTGCATTTAGTAGCTCCGATTCTCCCTATTTTAAATTCTTAAAATTCTAGTAAAGAAACAACTTTGTATGAAAGATTTTTTTTTATAATAAAATTATGAAAGAATTATTATTTTTTTCAATCCTTAGTCCTGACCTTTGATGGTAGGACAGTAATACCTTATCAAATGGGACTTTCACTTGACCTATACCTGGCTACCACATGTGAGGATAAAATAAGGAATTACCTTGCCGGAGTGAGCGACTTAGTAGAGTCAAAGAGTGAATGAGTGGGTGTGTGAGTCGCACAATACCAAAACAAAGTAAAAAAAAAAAAAAATTTCAAAATCAAAACCCCTCCTTCACATCAAAAGCGAAACCCTCTCTTCTCTCTCCCTCTCTCTACCGCAGCAGAAGCACCATCAACACCGAATCTCTCTCATCTTCTCTTCTAATTCGAATCGCGTTATGGAAACCCTACTAATCGATTGCGTCCAAAGCAGCCTCCGTCTGTTCATGCACCGCAACGCCATCTTCCTCTGCGAACGCCTCTGCGCCGAGTTCCCTTCCGAGGCAAGTGCATTTCCCCGTCTCGATTGTTATCATCTTCTTCTTATCTTTTCGAATGATGGTGTTGTTCTGTTGATGCCATTTCGTTCCTTCATTTGATTTGTTTTTTTTTTTCCTTCATAGATCGCTTTATTTGATCTCGCTTTGCAGCTCTTCTGCTGATGATTTCGTCTGAAACACCAACACCCCCCAGTTTCTTTTTTCATTTTTACTCTTTGGGTGCTTTTGTTTGTCTTCTTTGTGAATTTGGGGTCTCCTTCTTTTTGGGTCTTTTTTCTGTTGTTGTGAAAGCAAACTCCTCATTTGTGTTGTTATGAATGATAGTCCCAAACTTTTATCACTGTGGATTGAATGTTAGGGGGTGGGGGTTATGAGGTTTGTTTTGGCCTGCTGTTGGGTAAATGAGGTTGATTTACGCTTGGAGCATTCATCCCAGACTGAATTTGATCGGGTTTAATTTGCATGAGTATTAAGGGTCTGGCTTGGTTGCCTACTCTGTATTGAATTTGTAATAAAAGTGGGTTGCGAGCAGAGGAATATTAATGAAGCGAGGAGTGATGGATAGAAGGTGTGGATTACAATGCATAGCCACAGTGTCTTGAGGGGAAATGGATTCTATATTATTTTTCAATTTGTGTTAATCCCACTTGGCTCTTGGGCTCCAGTGGCTGCTATCTTTTGTAGCTAATAGATTTAATCTGGTATGATAATCGTCTTCAATTAAAACATTGAAGAATGAAGACCGACAATTTGTTGAGAATGAATGATAGCTCTTTGCTCTTCTGCTATTACTGGCTAAAAGTCTCCACTAGCAACCCACCAAAATAGCAAATAAATTTATATTGTACACATGAATTATTTATTGTAAAAATGTAAGTGAATTTGTAGTTTTCAGAAAAGCGAAGTAGTTTTGCACCAAATGAATGAGACTGAGTTAAAACTTACAAGGTCTCTGACCAAGGTTTTTATTGTCCTCATCCATCTGATTATTGTTGCAAATGTACTCACATGGGCCTTATCTTTGGTAAAGTATCATTTACATTTTTTTTTTCTTTGAACTATTTTATGTGCTCATTCTCTGTATGTTTTGTACCTATGTGTCTGTAATCTGTATTATTCTCTCCTTTGTTATATGCTGTCTGTTTCAATTGTTTCATTTAAATGCAGCTTAATTTGCAACTGCTGGCTAGTTGTTACTTGCGCAATAATCAGGCTTACTGTGCGTACCACATCTTGAAAGGTATTTATGGATAATTTGTTTATACTTTCTATTCCTGTACTTTCTGTCATCACATTTGGTTTCTAATCATGTTGAATATTTAATGTAATTGATGCTCACGCTTGACATCTTATTCTTATTTGGTGTTCAAATATGAAGGAATGCAAATGGCTCAATCCCGCTACTTGTTTGCAATGTCATGCTTTCAGATGCATCTTCTTCGTGAAGCTGAGACTGCACTTTGTCCTGCCCATGAGCCTAATGCAGAGGTATGAAATTATAGTGTGCATGGATTCAATTATAATATCACAAGCAAAATATACTGACTGATCTAGTTTTAGGGCCGGCCACAACCTTCTTTTCCCTCCCACTTTTCCTTAATGGATGCTGAGTGATATGTAATGACAGGGGAGAGATCTGATAATTTTTGGGCATTGGATATGTTCAGTGTTGATGTTCAATATGCATTATCTTCACATTCTTTTGGTTTGATGCTAGCATGCTTTTAATAGATAGTACATGTGTTTAAATTTGTTTCTTGTCTTTTTGTATGTAGGTCCCAAATGGTGCAGCGGGCCATTACCTTCTTGGGCTTATTTATAGGTTGGTTGTGTGTTCACATTTCATCACATTTTGTCAAGCATATCTTATCCTTTTGATTGGCATCAATGTGTTTGCAATACGAGGGAAGCTCTTTATAAAATCTGTGTCTTCTCTTCTAATTTTTTTGCATTTAAAACCTACCATTGTTTTGACTGAATTGTGATGCTTGTTGAAAATATTCTCTAAAATGTGCCATCAAGGATAGTCCTATATTTGGTGGAGGTAGGATCAGTAGTAGCCTTTATAATGCATCCATTTTTCATCTATAACAGCATCAACACAGTGACAGATTAGACTAGGATATGATCATATGAAGAACATCATTGACATGTGTTAACAAATCATAAATGGTTGTGTCATGTGTGAATAGTTGAATATGTTTAAAATATGAACATTACTTAGAAAAGTATGCAAGTTGCATTTTTTTTTTGTTCTCTTTAAAAAAATTGAAATCCTCAATCTTACATGGTGGTTAGGATGTCTCTTGAAGTTAAAAAGGTGTTCATGAAGAAAAAATCTGAAAAAAGGAATGCAGGACAAAACCCTTGCGTACAATTGAACACTCTAGTTGCATGCTTGTTGCTAATTTATCTCTAAAATATTTCCAAGATTGCATAAATTCTTAAGAGGTTTCGTTGAACACTAGATAACCTTTTAAGAGTTTTTTTACGAGTTAGAAATGGAAAAAAAAGGAAAAAAGCAAAAAAGAATGAAAAAAAGAAATAGGAAAAGAGTACAAATATTAATCTCTTTGGTGTGGCTATTCCTACTCAGATGAATCGCTTTAACCATAAGATTCGTTAAAACAAGTATTGAATTTTAAAATTCACACCTGTATCCTAAGATTCACTTGTAAATGAGATTTGGTGCATAGATATGAATTGTTTTCCCAAAAATTCGATATGAATTATAGGACTCGGGATCTAATTCCTAGGATTCTGACAAAAATGGTCCCAAATGTCATATTTCATGTGTATAATCCTAAATTTTAGGAATGACTAAGTTGTCTATAAACATGGAATGACCTCGCCAATGGGCCCACCCTAGGATGAATTTAATCTCTTCACACTCATTAACCCTCATGAATTAGCTCTAACCCAAATTTGTTAGTCATTTGACTTATTTATGCTATTCAATTGGTCATGTAAATTTTGGCACCCATTCAAAGCAAATTCTTATCATTAGTTTTTTTTTTGGCACCCATCTCACTTTATCAAACGGCTAGGATTGGACGACTTTGAGGCCTTAGAAATAGTGCCACTTTATCTTATGGTCGGTTTATTGTTTATTTATATATACATAGCTATCAGAACCCTACTATTTGTATCCCGAATCTTAAGGAAAACGATTCGTATCTTTGTATTGAATCTCGTTTACAAATGAATCTTAGGATTCAAGTGTGAATCCTACGATTTGATTCTCGTTTCATCGAATCTTATGATTCAAACGATTTAGCTAAGCGAGAATGGCTAAAGCCAAGAAGTTAATATTAATAATCTTTTACCTTTTTTCTTTCTTTATTCTCTCTTTCTTTTATCACTTGTGTTTTTTAAAAGGTTATTTAGTAGTTAACGAAAACTCGTAAGAATTTTTTGCGGCTTTTATAAGGTTTTAAAGATGAATAAAGAACATGCATTTAACTAAAGCATTCGACTGTATATATGGTGCTTGTCTATATCTTCTTCTGTTTTTAATCTATTTTGGTTTTTTTTTTTTTTCCTTCATGAGCGCTTTCTTAACTTTAAGAGATATCCTATTGTGTAAGATTGATGATTTGGATTTTATTTTATTTTTATATTTTGATTTAAAGATAAGAAAAAATATATATTGATACTTTAAACTTATTTAACTATTAAATCAAAGTAAGAAAAAATATATATTGATACTTTAAACTTTTTTAACTATTTACATATCATTTATTTCATATATATATATTAATATATGTCTTGATGTTCTTGATATGATTGAATGATAGACTTATTATATTTATACTACTATAAATGGATGGTTATGAATAATTACTTTTTTAAAATTTTAATTATTTTTCATTTTATTAGAAAAATAAAAAATCTTATGATTTGTGATATGATTCGCGATTCGATTCATGGGTATGAATGATTTGCAATACAATTCCGATTTTGAAAACTATGTATATATATACATATTTCTTTTGTGGGTGAACATTTTATTAAGAACTTACCTGCTTGTAGGTAACACAACTCTGCTAGCATTTTGATTAAGCTGATATACATTTGTGAAATGGTTAAATGTTTTTTATGTGTTCTTTTACAGCTTTTACATTTTTTTGTTATCTTTTTAAATTTTCAACCTTCCATCTTTCTTTATCTTGGTCATGTTAGGTACACTGATAGACAGAAAAGTGCAGTTGATCACCTTATGCAGGCTTTGTCAATAGATCCCTTTCTATGGGATGCTTACAAGGAACTTTGTATACTAGGTTAGTAAAGTCATTATCAACTGCTCAATTTCCTTACCCATGAAGACTTGTACGTATGGTTAAATTTTTTGTGTTATGTCATTTTCAAGAGCATTAATAATTATGATGAAAGCTCTCTCAACTGTTGTATCTGTTAACCATTTCAATTAAAAAAAATGTTGTACCCGTTGAGACACGTGGGACTCTTTCAAGGTAACTGGGCACCCTAATTGAGAAAAAAGCCTAACAAAGAAAAAAAGAGAGGGAAGGAGAAGAAAAAGAAAAAAAAAACAGAGAAAGTATAAGAATGAATTGTCTTCCTTAGGCACTAGGCGGCCACTCCTTTGTATTTTTTTATTAACTTTCTAATATATACTTGCGTAAATTTCACTACAAGAAACATTTTTATAGCACTAGACCATTGAATATAATTGGTTGTTTTCAATTGTCATTTCCAAGAGCATTAAGAAACATTTTATTCATTAGGCGTAACACATTTTTTTCTGTCTGTACAGTCATCGTTGTCGTTGTTATTATTATTGCTATTTTATCATTATATTTAGATCACTGATGACTATCTGTATTATCGGCTGATAGAATTATAAAATGTGATGAGTCAGCCATTATCTCAACTCTGCCAAGTGACAATTAGAGAACTTTCCTAACAAACTAGACAAAACACATACACCAAGTGGTTGCAGACCTAAAATAACCATTTAATAAAACAAAGAAACTTTCCATGAACTTGACACATGCTGCAGCCCTCATTACCCTATGCAAACTACTAAACAAACCAAAAGTCTCGCAATTGATCTGTTGACAACCTTCAATGAAACAATTGATGTGAATTTCTAGAATCTGGACTTCTTCAAAACATACTTCTGTTTTGTCCCCAATCAGGTCTTGTTGATGTCAGAAGATTACTTACCTTACTGCTGTAGAGGCAAACGGCTTCTGTTTCACTAAACCCATGCAGGCCTGGAGTCTGGTGAGACATTATAGGAAAGGAAGGACTAATGAAAGGAAAGGGAAATAGAAGGAATGAAATGAGGGAAAGAAGGAAGCGACTAAGGGGGAAAGAAAATAAGGCAGGAGGTGAAGAGAAGAATCTCAGTTTCATGGTCAGGGAAACTGCTTTGATACCATCTCGAAAAATCTTTTTGGTTGTCAATACCAAACACTACTTGGATTCGGTTATCTATATCGATAGAAAAATCTTTGCACATGGACAAGAATGCCCTTGAGTGAAGACTGAAGAGCAAGCACCATGTAAAGAAAAATAACTAAAATAAATGGAAAATAGGGTCCATGAGAACACTTTATTCATTACTGCTGCATATCTCCGACACCTATTAAAAAACTAATTTGCATGGAGTCTTATCATAGATGGTGGCTGCCTGGCCTCTCATATTAGTCATCCTATGTATAGTTGAGATATTCCTCGACACTAACTTGTGTGTGAGCGTGTGCATTTTTTAAGTTGTGTGGGTGGGGGTGTTAATTTCTGTTTATTGGTGACACTTAGGCATCTTTCATATATTTCACAAGTGTAGGTCCCAAAGCATATGTATCTTCTTGTTTCAGGTGCAGCAGAAGAAGCAAATGTAATATTTGGGGAATCAACTGCTATTCGCCTTCAGCAGCAGCATCTGCATTCTGATTTAAGTTCTCAAAACCTGCAAACCAGTATTGAAGACTTTACTATATCTTCTAATAGGACCTTGGGCTCTGGTGCTGTGAGTCCTAGGCAACTGAAACATTTGCATGGGAACAACCATAGAGACATCCCAGCTCATATTCATGGAGTTTTGGCAGGCGCTGTCATTCACCCAGCAAATTGTCCCTCTAATACATCACTATATAATACTCCTTCACCAATGCTGGTGCAGGTAAAATTCTTCGATAGATCATCAAGGCCTGCACTTTTATTTTTGTTGAACAGAAATAAGGGCAGTATTGCTTCCATTGGCTTGTTAATTTCCTACTAAACCACGGTATTGTATGAAAGCTCTGTTTAAAAAATTTCTATGTTCTAACTTTTATTATTTTCAGTTGTCTGGTGTTGGCCCTCCACCTTTATATAGAGGCGCAGTGGGTGGGGAAGGCTCTCCCAAGTCAACTGCCAATGCTGTGGTTCAAGCACCACGGAGAAAGGTCATGGATGAAGGGAAACTGCGAAAGGTTGTAATTTTTATATTTCGTCTAGTTTTCCTTTTAGTTTATATCATTGTTATGTGTCGAGAGCATAAATGATGACCGAGAGATTGCCTGCTTTTACAAGAAATTGGTTTCATTTTGCATTTCATTTTAGCCCTTCAGTTCGAAAATTTCATTTGCCTGGTTCTTACATTTGGATGAAAAAGTGAACTTTTTTTTTTTTTTTTTTGATTGGTAATTACTGGAACAATCATATGACTGGTAACTTAACATATTTTTTTTCGCTAATAGGTAAGCTAACATTTTTTTTTTCGTGGGGAAATATTTCATGATTGTCACAGAGTGAGAATCTAATAAAACATGCTTCATTTCATTTTGCATTTCATTTTAGCCCTTCAGTTCGAAAATTTCATTTGCCTGGTTCTTACATTTGGATGAAAAAGTGAACTTTTTTTTTTTTTTTGACTGGTAATTACTGGAACAATCATATGACTGGTAACTTAACATTTTTTTTTTCGCTAATAGGTAAGCTAACATTTTTT
The DNA here is from genome assembly GCA_029852735.1 of Persea americana. Classification (NCBI taxonomy): domain Eukaryota; kingdom Viridiplantae; phylum Streptophyta; class Magnoliopsida; order Laurales; family Lauraceae; genus Persea; species Persea americana. The sequence continues at coordinate 51,407,682 of CM056819.1, forward strand.
TTTTCGTGGGGAAATATTTCATGATTGTCACAGAGTGAGAATCTAATAAAACATGCTTCCTACTGAAATAATGGACTTGCTGGAATTCTGGATTATTTTACTCATTGTGAACCAATAGTCTGTGTTGATGCTATGTATTTCCGTGCAAGCATTTTTTCCCTTTTCTTTTATGGGTTATTACTGTGCTAGCATAGACATTGAGAGAAATCTGTGTTGTTAGAACTCATTGAGAAAATAAATTTTGTTTTACTATGTTATAGTACTAATATGTCCTACCCCAGATAGATGGAATATTGTTGATCGTTTGTGTCCTCGTCATTCCTGTCAAACATATGTTTCTGTGACCATGTTCATGTTTCTTTTGTCCGTATTTAGAAAATTTGAAGGGTTTCGTTTGATTTGAGGTGCCTTCCCACCTATGCAATTCCAGTTATTTAGTCAAGTTTTCTCATGATGTGTTAAGAGTTCTTTCAATTTTTTTTTTTTCGTTCTTGATTTTTCGTAAAGTTCCTATGGAATGGCCTTCTTTCCAGGCATTCTACTTCTTGCAGTTTCTATTTTTCCTTGTTTTGTAGGCAAAAATTTGATCAAGAACCCTAATCTGTTTCCCTTTCACTGAGTCTTGAGTTCAGTACTTGGTTCCCATCTTATTGTCTATTGGTTGGACTTGAGTGCAGAGCCTCCGCTCATCTTATGCTCGTGCTGCTAACTCTCAGGTGCATGCTCGTGTCTCATTTGCACTTTGAGGAAATCCTCATCTATATCATTATTTTTCAACTCTTGAGTCTTCTTGCCTATTGAGTTGTTCTTGAGACTCTTATGTTCTTGTGTCAGCACCCTTGATTTGAGATAGAAAAGCTGCTGCCTATATGCTTAGCAGATTGCACTGTAAATATGATGCCATTGGTGTTTTATCGATATCATATAAATTAGACGTCAGTGTTCTTCTTATTTTATGAATTTTCATTGTTTGAATGTTGCTCTTGCAGGTTTCAGGGAGACTATTTTCTGATTCAGGCCCTCGCCGAAGTACCAGGTTAGCTGGAGAAGTGGCAGCCAATGCAAATTTAAATGTCTCTCAAATAGGAGGAAATGGGAGCAATCATTCTTCTTCAAAATTTCTTGGAGGATTCTCTTCATCATCTAAAATTAACTCTACAACAATTCGTTCGATGATGGGTCGTAAGGGACAATCCTGGGCTTCTGAAAGTTTAGATGAAGGTTATCTTTATTTTTTCTCATGAGTTCATACTTCATAAGAAAATGCCCACTTTATTTATCCCAATATATCTTGTATATTTGAAAATGATGCCATACTTCTGTTGATAGAATCTATTTTAATGCATTTAGTTTAATTTAGGCTGCACTCAAATAGAATGCAACTACCATGAGAAAGAGGGTTGAAACTTACCAAAATACAGCCTCAGTGTTCTCAATCAATGAATTACAGCAGCCTGCAAGCTTAGAAGGAAAATCAGGCTGCTGGATCCAACATGAAACTTCTTAAACATGGAAAATATCCAAACAGAAGCACACTGAAATGATAGAGGTGAATCAGACAGAGAAATAGGCTTGCACAAGGCATAAAATTTAGGAAAATGTGAGCAGTAATGCTGGTCGACTGGTTCCTTATATGTCTGCTTTGAATAAAAATATAGCCCCAGAGCCATCTTGGCTGTTGATCTAACATTAAACATTAATGAAATGATTCTGTTACAGCCATACAATGTACAACCAAATGTAAAATGACTGCAACTTCCCTGACTTTAAGTTGCTTCTTATTCCAATGACATGAAAGCAGTGCAATACACAAAATGAACTTGAGATATAGCATAACTCTGCCATGGCCTGGACGTCTAGCCTATATGGCTGTGACATATAGCCATACCCCATAGGTCCTGCCATTGCCCATGTTGGCTTAGGGATGGGTCTTCTCATAAAAAAACACCACCCTTGACCCTAGGGTGCTGATGTCAGCCCCCAAATTGTTTAAACTGCAGAAAAACTCAGGAAGCCTTCTCCTTCTTTGATCTGTAAAAAGTATTCTTCAACTTGTGCTCTGATACAACTACAAGTTAAAATTCAAACTGCAAGCTTATTATTGATTTTTTTTGGAGATACTGAAATCTAGAAAATACAGAATAAATAAAGAGAAATTGGAGAAGTGAAAAAAAGAGTGAGAAAAGAGGAAACGGTTGTTGGTTGTCCAACCGAGTGTTGGGACAAAAAAAAAAAAAAAATGACATTTTCAGTATTGAATAAAGCCCACTGTACCTTCTAGTATTTACAAATTAGTCCCTGAAGTCTTAAAATTACTAAAAACTCTTGTAAACTTCACGACACTCTTCACTAGGGCTCGGATTTGTGCTCTCCTGGCCCCTAAGGGGGGACTTTTGATGTGCCTAACCAGCTGAGTTCTAGAGTTCTGGTAGCTTTGAACCAGATGTGGATGGTGTTGGATTAAGGGTACTTTACTATTTAAAAACATTACATAACTTCAAGTGGTAACATAAGAGCCCATGGCACTGTGGAAGGCAAGTGCAGCTTGAGGTTGGGTTCAAGTCTTGTTATCAATCACAAAAGGAAAAAAAAGTCTCAGATAGTGTATTATTATTGTTATTTTTGCTTTGCCAAAAATAGATTTTTGTCCCTTTTCTTAATTCTTTTTTCTAATTATAACTGTTTGTTAGGCTGATTGGAAGATTATTTTAGGATCTCATCTCTCTTTGATATCGTGTTAGGGAGGCAGCCCGAGGCTTCTGATGACTCTCGTTGTGACAATACAACTTCGTCTACTGTATTGGCATCAATTGATGAGAGCTTGCTTGAAGGAGAGAGAACAAATATGCAGAAGAGTAGCATTTCGACTCAGGCTTCTAAAGTTGGCGGTGGTGCTCTGGAGCTCTTGGGTCTCTTGCGGATTCTTGGAGAAGGCTATAGGCTTTCTTGCATGTATAGGTGCCAGGTATACAAGTGTGATTGTTGGAAAGAAATTAGGAAAGTTAAATCTTTTTTTTTTCTATTGATATATTCCATGTTGAACTAATTATTTTGAGTCGCACAGGATGCATTGGAAGTTTATCTTAAGCTTCCACATGAACACTACAATACAGGATGGGTTCTTTCCCAGGTGATTTAGTTTCTTCTTATCCTTTTTGTCATGGGATTTTTGGTGCTATCTGTGGTGATGATTTAGTTGTTCGTTCAATTTATTTAAGTTTTATTTTTCAAAATATTAACAATTCTCATTAATTCAACCAACATTACTAATAACAAAGATGAAGCTCAGTACCGTTCGACCCAACATCTCAACTAATCAATGTTATAAATTCCCCAAAACTCTATTTTAACTGTTTAACTGTAACCAAGAAATTAATTAGAGGCCCAGTGGGATCCCATTGATGAGTTGGCTCAAGCCTACTTGGTTCAATTGGACCAGGTTAATGGGCTAGATTTTATACTTAGTCGAAGGAGAGTCCAAAGCTGAAGGGACCTGGCCATGGCTTCTGTAGACCTGCTAGACCCGATCCTAGACAGATTCGCCACACTCTTTATACTCAGCTTGGCCTATGCTTGGTCCAGTTGGGCCCTTCATGGCCCAGCTGGGTTCACATGATCCTCACTGGCCATGCACGGGCCGCCAGGCTGACCAAGCGCTACCCTAGAAACGTACTAGGCCAATGCGCCACACGGCCTACCAGGCTCTAAAGATGTCCTACAATATCTTTCGAGCCTAGTAGGACTATTACCAAGTTGGCCTACATTTATCACTCCCAACCTAGCCCTTCTAGCTGTAGAGACAAACAAAAAAACTGAGGAGAACTGCAGAATCTAGTCTTGTGGATTATCCTATTAATTCAGGATCCTAGCCATTCATCCAATCATTCATGTACCATAATTATCATTTTAAATAGATACAGAAAGATTGATTCTATCAAATCCTAGGAGATAATTACCATATATGATTGGATTCATCATCTCCATGATTGTATCCATAATTACAGCCAAGATCAGCATTGATTTAGGTATTCAGCCCCTATAAATTGAGCAGTTGACACAACAGTGTGGTAAGACTTTATTCTTTGCATTTCGTTCTTCCATCAAGCTATCATCCCTTCCACTTTATCAATTTGATTCTGAAAAGGTTGTACAATATCTTTCAAGCCAAACTGTCCATAATCCACATAATGGCTGCCATTGAGAAATTCCGTAACATAGCTCCTTGGTTGGAAGGAAACCCATACTTCCTATTTTCAGAAAGCTGTCTCACAAAAAAGACAGACTACTTTATGAAAATTGTCTAAAAATATTCCCAAATTTGGTTGTTGGAAAAACAATGTGTACCCAAAATTACTCTCAGATTGCTGGATAATATGGGAAACCATAACCTAATTGATTCGAAACCCAAATTTCCAACCCTACCCCAATCTGATACAAGCAGATAAATGAAGACTACTCACTCAAATCACTGAATAATCCACTGATCTTCAATCCTGAGGAGAGGTGCTCAATCCATTGGAGAAGAGTGCAAAATGAAACTTTGATGTAGAACCGCAGAAAAAAAATGATAAAAGAATCATTAAATCCTATGAAAATCTAAGAACAATCTCATCTATCCATCATCAACTAAGTTTATTATAACTTAAATGGTTCTACATAAAACGGAATAAAGGAAAAACTTGAGGAAAAGAGGTTCCAAAACCCAAACTCGACTGTGGGCAGGTCGTTCATACCTCTTTGGTTGTATTGGACTGTGGGGCCATGGTAGCCACCATCTGGACAAGTAGCCCATATCAGTAAACACTACACTGTTGGTGACCAGACTGGTTTAAGTTTTGCATGGGTTTGGGGCTTTGGGCCCATTTACGACCATTTGAATGAGGCTCAAATAACAGTCTAGTACTATATTTGCCGGAATTTCTGTGAGATTTTCCATGATTGCAGAAAAAATCCTGTTGCCTTTCTTTCTATTAAACCAGTCTCTGACAGTAAGGTTTCAGAATTAATTGGGGATTGATATGGAGCCCATTTGATCTTTAGATACTGTTAGAAGTGTGTCTGGGTCCTGCAGGCCTGATCACAATAATCCAAATACTTGGATGCGTGATCTATCACTCAGATTTCTCGATTGATGTCAGAGGATGCGGATTGATCCGCATCAGTTGGTTGACAGGCTTTAGATTGCTTATATACTGATTTCTATTTAATTTAGCATGTTTACAAAAAAACACCCAGATGTTTGCTGTATTTACAGAAAAATTGTAAAACAGTCCCTTAATGATTCTGACATTTTTGTTTCTTTGATCTTATAGACTCATGGATCTAATTCTATAAATTAGAATTTATGCATTCCTATCATTTGGCACTAAAATGTTCGTAATTATTGCTTTCAGGTTGGAAAGGCACATTTTGAGCTGGTTGATTATTATGAGGCTGACCGTGCCTTTAGTTTGGCCCGCCGTGCATCACCATATACACTAGAGGGAATGGATATATACTCTACAGTTCTTTATGTAAGTTTTTTCTGCTTATTTATTATTATTTTTGAATGACTAAGTTCTTTCTACTTATGCGCATGTCGTATTATATCTTTGTACTTAATTGTTATGATCATTTTGGAAGGTGTCAGAGATACAATTACAGTTGCCTTTTCTTCTCATCTTCTCTTCAGACTATTAGATGAAAAAGTAAACATGCTATTTATGAGGCTTGCTTTCTTCAGATTTGTTGAAAATTTTAATCTCTGAGAAAAAAAATATTTATGTGCATAGTTTTTTGTAGTTTATTTTGAAATTGGTTTGTTGAAAGTTAAAAATGCTTGCTTTTAATGAAAAGTTACCTTTAAAAAAAAAGATAGTTAAAAATGCTTAATGAAAGTCTGACAGAATATTTTGAACCTTTAAGATGTTAAGCCTTTCCTCCTATTGGTGGCATTCAGGTTGAAATTCAACACACTGTCTTAACAAGATTGGAAATTGAGAAGATAAATCTGGAAAACTTCAATTGAAGAAAACTCATATTTAAATGTAAGAGAAAGAAAGAGAAGACTTACAAGAGAGGAGATTGGGGTTTTAGAATTTAGATAGAATAGGGGTAGAGTTCTGTTATAAAAAAAATGAGCTGAATTCAGGAGAATGAACAATGTGGAATGACCGTCGGGAAGCAGATTCATGGCTTTATATTGTCACTATACTGCAGTGTTACAATGTTGCTTCCAATCTTGTATATCATGAATGTACAAATCATATTAAGGTATATTTTCATTTCAATAAAGAAAAGGTGTCGAGGAAAGAAATTCAGTTGGAGCACTCATGTACAGAAAATCACATTACAGATTTTCTCACAAAGGTGGTTACCAATCAGCGGCTGTGTGATGTTTCTTCCAAGCTTGGGAAAGAGGCATAAGAAGAGAAAAAGAGATAAGGGGGTGGGGGTGTTAAGATACAAAAAGTCTCTCTCTCTCTCTCCCTCCATCCAGAAGTTTAGGGACTAGTTTGAAAATATATAATATACAAGGTTTTTTTTTCATAAATACTGAAAATTTATTTAGTAAAACTATATCATTATGGTGGCCCAACCTGTTGGAATACCATGTTTCTCCTTTTCCTAAACCCTTCTCCGATTACTTCCAAAATCCTGTTATTTTCTCTTTTTCCTCTTTTCCTCTTTCTCATTCACTTTAATTTTCGTTTTCTTTGATTTCAAAATTCCAACTCATGCGAGCTTTGTCTACTAAAACTATGGTTTTAAAAATTGGCCAAATCAAAGTTGACTCAAAGTAATAATAAATGATTGTTTTCAATAAAGCACAATATGAGCACTTGGTTTATCCATCAAGATATTGAGTTTTGATTTGTTTGTCTCATCTTCCTCATCTTAGGGGTCGTTTGTTTTCAGTCATTTACTTATGTAAATTATTCCAATACATAAACATTTGTTTGCGTTCATTTACACATGTGTGAAAATGCTGTGTAAATAGGTGAAAATGGTGTGAAAAGGCCATTTACACCAAAATTTTCACTCTTGAATAGGTGTAAAAATCACTTTCACACCTCCCAAAAAAGCGCTAGAACTGTCTCTTACACGGTGATTGCATTCTTGTGGCCCCATCAACAACCTTTATTTTTTCTCATTCCTATGAGCCTCATATTTGTAATCCAAACTCCAAAGACCTTGAGCTAATGAACCCCCAAGGACTTGAATGTAATTATCTTAAATCTCCATAGAGTTTGACTAATTTGTGAAAAATTTTTGACTTATAGATCTAAACTTTTTGAACTTTTGTGGGACCATAACTAATGATTTGAACTGTTCGATATTCTTGTGTGAATAGTAAATATCAGTATGTTTAGTTTTATATCTTAATTCTTCATGGATTTTGAGAAATTTGTGAAGCCCAAAAAATCTAAATTTATCCAAAACTATTGGATGTACTCATTTACTCGTGCAAATGGTGATTTTGACAAACATGGTACTCATTTACTCATGCGAATGGTGATTTTGACAAACATGGTAATATGTTTCACATATGTCCATATGTGAAACCCATTTTCCTATCACGTGTAAAAGGCAAATGGCCCCTTAGCCTTTTCCCATCAGGTCGGTAATGCTATAACTTTGTCCATCTCAAGAAATTTAGTATCCCATCAGGTTGGCAGTGCTTTTACCTTTTTCCTATCCTAAGGAATTTAGTTTGCTTAATATTTTTTGAAGATGGCTGATGCAAGTTACTGCAGTGCATGCTGCACCATATGATGAACCATTATCTCTGTCGCTTCTGGTTTTACCTGTGGTAAAGCATGGTGCATTTTGTTCTTTCTGATTGTATTTTAATGCAAGAGCCATGCATACAGCATTTGAAGGAAGAGATGAAGTTGAGCTACCTGGCCCAAGAGTTGATTGCAACAGATCGGTTATCTCCTCAAGCTTGGTATGTACTTTGGTTGTAATAGTGGGATCTAAACACCAATTTTATCTCATATATATACATATATATTCTTTTTTTAAATATTTCGTGATCTATAACTTAGGTGGTTAAAAATTTTCTGTGCAGAGCTTGTTTTCTAACTTTTGGGTCAACGTTGTTAGAGCTGATTATAGAGCACAAACATTTTAATTTCTATAATTCTCTCCATGTGAAAAGTGCAACTACAATAAAATCATCATCATCATCATCTTTGAAGATTATCCTAACCTTGTGAGAGCAACAAATCTTCAAATAAATAAACAAAATTTTAATACTTAATATTTTACTCTAAATATTTTATCAACTGCAAAACAATGTTTAAAGTAGTAATAGAACAAGAGAGAAGAATCTGGCACAGCACCATGTTTGAGAGGTGTCCATCACAGGTAAGTTGCTCTCTTCAAAGAACCCATGGGAAACAGCTCTCCAATAAGACATGGGATTGTTGATGTTGAGAGTTACAGTGAGAACTTATTTGCAATTATGGGACTATTGTGGACTGTGTGGTAAATATGACACAATATGGGGATTTGTTTCTAAATACTAAAAAATATGATAATCCATATGTTGGCGGTGTCGTCCAACTGTAAGGACCAACACTACACCCTTCATTTGATTATTTCCCTCTCTTTCTTAAGTTTTTACTTCATGTGGTTAGGGTTGTCATGCCATGATTCAACCCAATGGGTCGGTCAACCCAACAAATCAAGATAATAGGATATTTTCAAAAGCCAACTCCTTGCTGTACAGAAATACAAATCATGTCTTGACAAGGGTTTTTCGACCTTTTAAGCGTAAAAGCCTTGATACCATTTGATTATTTAGTTTTTCACGGTATTAGAGCCTTCCACTAAGTAGAAGATTATTTATCATGATTAAAGGTGTTGATTTAGGAAGAAATCGAAATTTTGAAGCTTTTGGGGCCTGCCGAATTTCATCGAGGACATTGACTTAACTATGTTGTCGAAGTTGACTGTGTTTCAGGATTCTTCTTTCTTTCTTTTTTTTTTTTTTCTTCAGATTTTTGCTCTCTGTTTCTCTGATTTTTGCTTCTGTTTGCTAATGAAACAGATCTTAATCTGTTAGAGACCCAGATTGTTTGATTTAAGGAGCAACCAAATGGGAATCTAGTGCCGAGGGCTTTCTATTGCTTTGGTAGTTTTATTTCTTGGTTGACTGCTGTTTTTGCATCAACAGAGTTATTTTCCTGCTTATCTAGGCTCAGTCTTCCTGTTCTGCTCAAGTCTGTGTTAAGAAAGACCTGAATCTTGAGTAATTCTTGATCCAACCTTTGCGGGCCTTCCTATGATGCTGAAATTGCTCCATGAATGCTTCAGCCAACTCAAAATTTCAATCCACAATCAATTCTTCATCAAAAGTAATAAGCAACATGTCCTGCCTATATCAACTGTTGATTTCTCTTGGGGTTTGGGAAGTTTTCTGAGCTAATCTATTGACAGAGTCCATTAAAAAAATCTATTGATAAATTGAAATTGGGGCATTTCTTTCTCTGAGGTTACATTCTGACAAATATGGCAGTCATTCACATCTCATCCAGTCCATCTTTTCATGACTGTACAAAACATAATGAGGCAGATTGTTACGGGAGGGAGAGTTACATAAAATATAAGGTGAAGCTACAAAGTGTTAACAAGAGTCAGAAGATCAACTGGTTTTATTACTAAAGGGAAAAGCAGAGGTAATCTAAAGAATATGTATGGCAGGTTGAGCATGATTGATATCGATTCTCCAATATTAGTTACAGGTCTATTTACATGTTTTTCAAGTACTAGTACTTATGAGGTTAGTGGTAAATGTAATGGATATTAAGGGGGTAAATGCAAGTATCTCAATGTTTATATAATAGACTTAACAGTGATCGTGTGGGCTGTACACAACACTTCTTTTGTCTCCTTTACTCTTCCTCACTCTTCCTTCTTCAACTCTCTTCTCATCTATGATGCCTAAATACGGCATGGATACGGCGAGGACATGCATAGACATGGCAGAGACACACATTTTACGTGTAAGAAGTGAAGTATCAGATATAATACGACACTATACGTTGGCCATTTTGAAGTATCCGTGCATCATAACTTCTCATACAATCTACCTGATGCAGCAGCACTATCTATCCATTTGTGCAAGACTCATGGTCCAATTGTGGGACCCAAGCAAGTTAATTGTTATTAGTTTCTAATTTTTATTTAAGAAGTTGCATTTAGGATTAGTTTCTAATTTGGATATGATTATTATTTGATTTCCTAGTTTGATTAGGATTGATTTCTTAGCCCCGTAAGTTTCTTTTATTATATATACAGCATTGTAGAGATTGGTAATCTTAGAGATTTGAGTTAATAAAATTTTCCCTTTTGTGGGTTTATCGTTGGAGAGTGTCTTCTTCGTGTGATTGTTCCCGTGGGAACCCTAATTGTGCTTCGGCACTTGCATCCTAACCCTAGGACTGCATCACTACCACTTTCAGACGACTCTGATTAATGCAATCAACCTATGATCTTAAAAATTGACAAAAAATGACTGTAACCTGACACTTCCCTCTCATCTCGCTTCATTAACTTGTCTCCACCCTCCCAGGCACTCATCTTGTTTGCCTCATAGTAGTCAATTTCATTTTTGAAAGGTTCGCCCTTTACTCTTTTTTTTTGTTCTTTTTCTGTTCCTGATTCTGGTTAGTTCTGGACAAAGCAGTTAACCACCTGAGCTTAACCCTTGTTCCTTATCTGAGTGACAAACCCATTTTGGCATATCTTTTTCTGGATGACTTCCAACATCTTTGAAAGCTAAAACTGACTATTCCTTTTAGATCTTTTCATGCATTTGGAAAAAGGTAGCACATGCATTGCTTTGATTAGACTGAGATACATGTCATTGACTTATTTTATACACCAAGATGCAGAATTAGGGTGTAGACCTTTTAGGACATGAATGTGGCTTCTTTCTTTATAAAAAAAATGTTAATTTAGCTTTAAAATATTTTTTACTACTTTTTATTTCATAAATTTTTAGCTTCTTTTTCCGAACAGAATGTCAGTGCGGCCAGAATGCCGAAACATTCCCTTATAGTAAGTAAAGTAAAATTGCCTAACTGGAGCTGTATACTGTGGTTGGTGATATCAGAACCTAGCACTCTAAGTATCAAGGGTAATAAATGATTAAGAAAGTAATAGCAGCTGTAGACTTTAGTAATTAATAAAAAGAGTTGTAGTAATAAGTGGTTGTAGCTGTAGTGTATTATACTGACTCGGTTCAATTTTTACATTTCACTACTTAAATGACGTGCAGGTGTGCTATAGGAAATTGTTACAGCCTGCAGAAAGACCATGAAACTGCTCTGAAAAATTTCCAGCGTGCTGTGCAGCTAGATTCAAGATTTGCTTATGCTCACACTCTTTGTGGCCATGAGTATGACACTCACATTTTTGTTATTTACATATTCTCGCTAAAATAGCGTTTTTTTATAATACAATATTCCCAGTTGGGTTTCTCGCTGCAGCCTTCAACTGTGGGGTTAGATTTCTGTGGCCTTCAACTGTGGGGTTAATCCTCAATGCAATTACTCTCCTTCCGTAACAGGTATGTCGCTTTAGAGGATTTTGAGAGTGGGATAAAATGCTACCAAAGCGCCCTCAGAATAGATGCAAGGCATTATAACTCCTGGTATGGTCTTGGGATAATATACCTTCGGCAAGAGAAGTTTGAGTTTGCAGAGCATCACTTTCGAAAGGCTTTCCAAATCAATCCTCGCTCTTCTGTTATCTTGTGCTACCTTGGAATTGCATTGCATACTTTAAAGGTCTGCCCTTTCTACAGTATTGTGTGTATTCAATGTTCCTAGTATTACAAAACAGTTTATCTACATTGTATTTTGCCTATGCTGGTTGTTTCTATTGATTGTACATTCCAAGCTCAAGGGCGGGAGATCCTTATTTTGTTGAGTTACTGCAATCTACAGGCTTTTGGATCTTTGCATGCAAGCTTGAAAATTGATTGATGATTCTTGTGTTTTCTGTGGCAGAGGGATACGGAAGCATTGCAATTGATGGAGAATGCCATCTTGGCTGATAAGAAGAACCCGCTGCCCATGTATCAGAAGGCAAACATTTTGCTGAGCCTAGAACAATTTGATGAGGCATTGAAAGATCTAGAACAGCTCAAAGAGTATGCACCTCGTGAAAGCAGTGTTTGGGCACTAATGGGAAAAATTTACAAGCGACTTGGCATGCATGAGAAAGCCATGTTTCACTTTGGAGTTGCATTGGATTTGAAGCCATCTGCAGCTGATGTTGCTACCATTAAGGTGCTTTATCTTGCTTTTCCTCTTTTTCCTATCATTGAGGCACACCTCATTGATGCACTGGAATTTTCTGAAAAGAAGCTAATTACCTAAATAAAAGTTGTTGTCATTAGTATTTCTCTATTATTTATTTTTATGCTATGATGTAGCTTTGTGTCTTAAAAGGATTTTTTTTACACTATGCTTTTATGAACTATAATATCTATTTAATTGTATTTCCTATACTATGTGTCCTTGAATTTACAAACACAGACCTTTTTTATTTCTTAGACTATTTTACGCAATATCACTTTCTTATCTAAATTTTCATCAGTCATGCTGCAATCTTTTTTTCCCCCTCCTTTTCCTGTTGATTTCTTTCATTGATACTTACTTAATTGCCTGGGACTAACTTGTATGTGTGTATGTGTGGCACCTTGTGGTTGTGACAACAAAAAATTTCAACTGATACGAGCTCATGGCATTGCCTGAGACTTTTAGAATTCTTCAAATCCATTTAAAAATCTCACAGGGGAAAGAGGAAAGTCTCTAGACACATGTTTAGCGCATGTGTAATTGTGTGTTGACTATACATGCATTGTCTTGGGCTTGAGAAACCATAATTCTAGTACGAGGTTTGTATATAAAATTAAGGTATCAAATATGAATAAAGATTGTTCTAATAAAATGGATTGCATTAAATCTTGAAATAACTAACGGATTACATTAAATCTTGAAATAATCTAACCAAAAAATTAAATGTCGTGCATGGACAGATGTCATTGTGCAAACAAATATGAAATACCTATGAAGAAAAGATTGATGGAGGGACGCCTGACATCAGAATTAACAAAAATGAGGAAATATAGGACACTGAAAATAAAATACTGGATCTTTGGCAATGTCAGTGGGAACCGCAATAATGATGTGTAGAATTGGCTAAAATAAACTTTTAAAGTGCTGTGAAAGGGCATCCCTCAGTCCTAGTGACATTATACTGAAACTAATGGTAATATACTTTGAATTTCTTTCTCTAAAGAGTTGTGTTGTTTGTTTACTGTTTTTTCTTCTCCTTTTGGGGACAGTCTGCGATTGAAAAATTGCATGTGCCAGAGGAGATAGAGGACAATCTATAGATCAATTTGCTTTGCGGCAAAGAGGAGCTTGGCTTGCTTGCGCTTTCGGCCAATCAGAAACAAGCAATGTGGAAGGCCCAATGTTCCAGTGGGGTATCCTATAAGAAGAAAGATTTGTAATGGTTAGCTTCCGGTGTTCATTCTTTGAGATGATGAGATGGTGCCGACCAATTGAGCCCATACATCTGGAAAGAAAATCCGAAATCATTGTGCCAGAAAATTGTATGTTATAACTTTGTTGTAACTTCGTTTTGTCTAATCCCAATTTTCATAGTAATGTGGAGTTCGTGTGATTGCAAGCATCATTCTAATCAATATCTATCACTAATATCTGCTTGCATTGTAGGCCGAATCCTAGGATTCCTATCATGAATTCTACGATTTGCATCAAATCCTAAGCAGAAAGATTTGATCTTACCGTTTGATGGGATTTTATGATTCAAGCAATTTGTCTGTAGGAATAGCTATGTCAGGAGGCTAATATTAGTGATTTTTACCTTATAAAGACTTTCTACTTTAAAAGGTTATCTAGTGATTACAAATCTCTTAAGATCCTTGTAATGTCCGGGAGATTTTAATTTACTATGAGCTTTGTCCTGCATTCATCTTTTAAGTTTTCTTTTAACTTTTTCTTCATGACAACTTAAAAAAGAAAAACAAAGTAACAAATAAAAAAATTGCAACTTTATTTTTTTCTAGTAAGGTTAATATCTTACACATATTTAACTACTCAGGTATCATTGATGACATATTAATATGTGAGTAGTTTCTTTCATATGATTTTATCTTTGTTTTATTTGTCACAGTATTGATGCTGCTATGCATGAAAAATGGATAGATTATGATAATTAATTTTTTTAAAACAAATTTTGTTATTTTTGATTTTATAAGGGTAAAAAAAAAATAAAAAAAATCTTACGGTTTGTGATAGGATCCACAGTTCAATTCATTTGTGATATAATTTCGATTTTCAAGAAGGTCAATTTGAATTCTCTTATTTATGGTGATAATTTGGTCTGTCAATGGGCTCTTAGGAATATAATGGTAGCAATGGGCTAGTCAATCATTTGTTTAGGAACGAAGCAAAGCATGCCTTGCTCATCAACAGAACCAGGCCAGGGAGTGCAACCCATAGTTCAAGATCTACTCAACTTAGACCAGACATTCGCCCATGAGAGGTCAAATTTTAAGTATTTTCATCATGCAATATCCGAGGGCCATGCAATATCGCAAATATTACACTGTGTGATATCCTAGGCCGTGCAGTATTGTACATTATTGTACGAACAGTTTCGTGGAAAATATTTATTGTTTAACTGTTGTGGGGCATAAGTCAAATGTGAGACTAGTTGTATGGTCAATATCCCTTCTCTTTTTGCCTGGGGCTGGGTCAAGCTTGACTCATAGGCATCCTTAATAAACAGAACTACATGGCCATTGGTGATACCAAGGGAGTTCACCCATGGGCCATCAGGTAGGCTGGATAGGTTCATTGTATCATTCTAAGAGGGCCACTGAAAAGTTGCTTAAAAATGTATACCTGTTCATTGTGCAGCCCACTGATAGATTTGCACAACACTCTGCAGCCACCTGAGTTTCTTCCTTTCTTTAAAGGGTGTTTTTGGCTGAATGCCTGGAGAATTCCTATGGTTTTAAAGGATGTATGCCCCTCATTCTATCAGATTAAATCCTGGGATTTAGTCTGTTGTGGATCTTCATGCATTGTCTTTCATTCTAGCTCCTTTTATGGAGGTCAAGTTTCTATGAATTTCTTAGACGGTGATTAGGAATTAGGCTGATGGGCCCTAAAGAAGAAAACTTGATTTGATTGAAAGCAGCTCCACAAAAGAACTTTGTGGTGAATACGTTCTCTCTTTGAACAAGTGGTAAAAAAGAGAGAATATTTTTGAACAAGTGGTAAAAAAGAGAGAATATTTTGAGGATCATAACATGGACCAGTTCATGTTAGTGCTGTCCAAAAGGGCCAGGTGATTCTTAAAATAATTGTGCTTCACTTGTGCCAGCCTAAGTTAAAATGTGTCTGAAGCCCTAAATCAATGGTTTTAATAATTTAATTGAGATGACATTTCTACCAGCATCAGCATAACCACAATGTGACCCTTCTATCACAATCACCCCCCATGATGACTCATTTTTACCTTATCAACTAACGCAACTAGAGCCCATGGCACAGTGGTGGAAGGTGAGCTGCTCCCTCTTGCAACCTTGGGTTGGTGGCTTCAAGCTAACGTAGGTTTGCGAATGAGTATCAGACTAATTTTGGAATGGAACCTACCTAATCTTGAATCCAAGGGAATTTTGGATACGAATTCGAGAGAATCTTGGATACGAATTTGAGTCCCTGCATACACGGGATCCAAACCATTTGTATTTGGAATTGGATCCTTGTATGTACTGACCTAAGAGTTCATATCGAAAACAATTACATTCAAATATTAAAAGTATATACCGTCTAAAAGCTCCTTTAACAATTATATTAATGCACACCACGTCTTATTTTGGATCCGGATTTTGAACCAAATCCCTTTTTCATTTTTCTAGTTTAGTTGTTAGTAAGTTGATGTTAAATTTGGTTTCAACTCATAGGTTCCATGTCAGATCAGGATCTAGATTTACAGAAGATGATCTAGGATTCTAGGTCCGGATTCACCATGGATGGTATCAAAAGAAGGAAGAAAAAAAAAAAAAAAAAAAAAAAGACCCCACTCACCCCACCGAGTCACCTGAGTTGAGTGACTCGGAACCCTTTCATTGTATTATTATTATTAGCCCAAAACCCAACTTCCACCGACACAATATGAACAGAGTGAGTGAGAGCGTCTGAATCTTGCGTCAAACCATGAATTCCAGAAGGTTCGTCTCAAATCCCTTCTTTTTCCTTTTGTTTCTTCCAATAATTTCGATTCCGATTTCGGTTCGCTTTGGATAGAAAGAACTCCAGCTACAATTCATTCATCCACTCCAGTTTTCTCTCCAGATCTGCCAAAATTTCTAGGGTTTTTTCATTACCATGTATGCGTCCTCTACAGACACTTTTTTTTTTTTTTTTTTCGTTTCTGTTTCGATGCGTTCCTTAATTTTTTTGGGATGTTGATATAACCCAGTCTGTTTCTGCATTGGATTTGGAATTCCATCTCTAAATCTTTGCACAAATGCAATATCTTCTTCTTTTTCTTTGATTTGTGGGTGTTTTGATTTACTGCGATCTGCGAATGGTTTGATTTAGTTGTTGAATGTGTAATTAAATTCTATTTGTTGATAAAAACATGTGATTTGATGTGAAGAAGATGATGGTGATAAAAATGTGGTAAATTTATGGTGTTTTGATATGGGAAATGGTTTGTATCATATGGGTCAATGGGTTTTTATCAAGAAATGGTATAGACCGAAAAGAAACAAATGGTAATGGTGTTGTTTTTGTTAGTTGAACATGATATTTGATGTGTGATTTGGTTCAAAGATTATATCCTTGATGATTTTGATATGGAAGATGATCTGCCCAGTGTTTGGTCAATCTTCAGTTACTTAAATTTAGTTATTGGGGACATTTGCTAATATTGATTCAGGGGGAGCATGTGGAATTATTGTGGACACTTGTGAATAATTTGATTTTTGTGCTGCTGCTAGTGATGGTGAACGGATTGTCATCAATTCCATTGGATCATTGCAAACCCTAATTGTTATGTATAGCTGTATGTTTGCATGGAATCTCATCTTCTTTCCTGGATAATTGAAAAAGTTTTATAAAATTCCATGCAAATCTCATCTTCCTCCCGGTCAAATTGGTGTGCCTCCACCTCCATCCACGCCATTACTGTCATCTTCTTCTTCGAATCCCTGTAGATCCGCTCCGTCCCTTTGCTCGTGTACTCGTGGCTTATGTCCTTCATAATTGCCCTTAAGTCAATTAACTTGAGATCACCATCCTCAAGAGCTGGGCCTGACCAAATGGAATTTGAGAGATGGAAGGCTCCTTCTTGTGATCCCCAGCTGCTATGTTGACAGGGACGAACTTGAACTCAAGCTCTTTCTCTTTGAGGCAAATGACAGCCCTCATTGTGGCCAACATAGTGATGCCATGGAATTTTAGACCCATCATAACCGCACAATTCAAATCCTTTGGATCACCTTCATCAACATGAACAATGACCTCCCCAGTGGTAGGATATAAGGTTGGAAAAGTTTTCCCTATTGCAGCATCAACAAGCTGCCCATTGATTAGCAATTGGGTATAATTCACTTGAACAGGTGGCATGATTGGCTCTTCAGGTGCGGAAGCCGTTCCATACCTGCAAATTCCTCTTGCCAAACTAGAATTCCACCCAGTCATCGACCAGCTTCCATCAACACCTTGCAGATTAACAGCTATATTGTCTCTAGCTTTTGCCACGCTATGTGCAGCCTGGAGATTCTCTAGGCATCGTAGTATCTCAGTTAACAACTTGTCATGGTGTTCATAGGTCTCTTTCAACTTGATCTGAGAACATTGTAGGTTGTGCATTCCTTCTTCCATTTGAGCACCAAATGTGTTGTCCTCCATATCCAGATCGAACTGCTCTGATACCAATTGATATGTGCTTTTGTTCGAAACCCCGAGCTATAGTGAAGAATAGATATTCCAACAACAGAAAAGCTCAACGTGCCACCAAAAATGCGAACTACGTACCTACGTGTCTGAGTCATTCAAAGAGAATCCTAATCAACAGTTTCTACTATTCTGGAACCTTTTAACATAATAGATCCTGGAAAGTTTATATGGCCCACCTTAAGATAGTGTAAGTAATGCATCAAATTGTGAGTTGGTGCACCAGAAATTTGATATGTATCAGGGGTTTTTTTTTATCAAGAAATGGTATAGACCGAAAAGAAACAAATGGTAATGGTGTTGTTTTTGTTTGTTGAACATGATATTTGATGTGTGATTTGGTTCAAAGATTATATCCTTGATGATTTTGATATGGAAGATGATCTGCACTGTGTTTGGTCAATCTTCAGTTACTTAAATTTAGTTATTGGGGACATTTGCTAATATTGATTCAGGGGGAGCATGTGGAATTATTGTGGACACTTGTGAATAATTTGATTTTTGTGCTGCTGCTAGTGATGGCGAACGGATTGTCATCAATTCCATTGGATCATTACAAACCCTAATTGTTATGTATAGCTGTATGTTTGCATGGAATCTCATCTTCTTTCCTGAATAATTGAAAAAGTTTTATAAAATTCCATGCAAAAGTCATGGGGCATGGGAGGGGAATTCATCGAATTGGGGAGCATATCTCCTAGTCTTGATCTACTTGATCCCTTTGGAATGAGATGGAGATAGGAGAAGGGAGCCCAAACTGGAAGGTCTTTGGTGCTTGAACTATGTTGCTTCCTCTGCCTACCCTTACTTCATTCTATAAAGATTCCATATCAAGAAATGCTGGGGGTTTTGATTTCTCAGTTTGATGAGATATCACTCTCTCGTGTGAATTGCTCCATAGACGCTCTGGATAGTCTATGTCCAAGCCTGTAATGCCAGAGAGCCACCCAAAGACCATTTTTAATTTTTCTGTTGTACATGAAAAGCAAATCAAAGCTTTGCAAAATGGGAAAAGTTTAGAAGGGGTTGAAGTTGAATATTTCAGCAACTGAAGGATGAACATTGCAGAATGAACCCAAAGAATCCCAGTGGTTGAAGTCCACCGATTGACTCTCAGGTTGATGTCAGATGGCACAGAAGAGAATAACTTCTCCCAATTCCAGAGCTTTCCTTGTCTTGTTGCTTCCCAATTAGTCGATGCAGCTCTTGAATTCTATGGTCCTATTCTTGACTTCATCAATCTTATTCTTAGGAGCTACAACCTCTGTTAAGGTTCAGAAGAGGTATATTCCTTCTGGAAATGCTTCAAATCTCCTTCAATGAGATGTTTAGATATCACTGGCAAGATATCCCTAACTGCCTTGAATGGGCACTGTTTGGTCTGGCAGTGGCTGGGTATTTCACAGAATGAGTTTAATCCTTTCAAATGTAGAAGGGTCACTTGAATAGCTATCTATCCCGCAAGAAAGATTGTCTGATAATGGTCCTAATTTCAAAAGCAAGAAAGTGGTGTGACTATGCATGGAGTTCAATGTAAATCATCATTCATTGGAAACTTTGAAGGGCTGCTGTTAAAACAGTTCCAGTGGCTAATAGAGGGGTGAAAAGGGACTGCTGTGTGATGTAAAATCAAGCTGGTTACACGAAACGTAGAAGTTGCATTATCTACCAGCTCCACGGGTAAGATTATCCAGTAACAATCCTAATCCGAAGAGCAAGAAAGTTGGGGAACCATTCCAGAAGTTCAAGATGAGAGGATTGTTCGGCTAAAAGCTTCCCCTAACTTTAAGGTCACGTTTGGCAACCAAATCCTTTGGAAAAGGATTTTCAGCTGAAAGGGGGAGGGTATAAAATCCTCCAATATGCAAATTCCTCACATGCCATACAAATTCTTAGTGAAAAAAGCCCTGTCCTAGGGGCAGTGAGGAATCCTCAAATCTATGGATTCCTCACCTGTCACCAAACGTGAACTAAAAGTTGCAAACATGGTTTAGGGGGCCCACTAAAGTTCATGTCAATTAGTGGGACAAGGTGGAATTGAAAGGCTGCTTTCTGGGTTAATGGGTAAGCATAACATTGGCATGACATGATGATCATGACCATCTGTTTAAAGGCCCCAAAGGTTAACATTATAAAACTGTTAAACTTTTTAGGCTGTTAAACACACCCTTGAAGATAGTGTCCATGTGCATAGTTTTCAAAATCGGAATCGTATCGCAAATCATTCATACCCATGAATCGAATCGAATCGCGAATCGTATCGTGAATCGTAGGATTTTTTATTTTTCTTATAAAAATGAAAAATAATTAAAAATTGAAAGAAATGGACAAAAGTAATTATTCATATCCATCCATTTTTCCATTTATAGTATAAATATAATAACAAGTAAGTCTATCATACAATCATTTCAAGAACATTATGAAATATATTATTAAATATATATGAAATAAATGATGTGTAAATAGTTAAATAAGTTTAAAGTATCAATATATATTTTTTATTATCTTTAAATCAAAATATAAAAATAAAATAAAATTCAAACCATCAATCTTACACGGTAGGATATCTCTTAAAGTTAAGAAAGTGTTCATGAAGAAAAAAACCAAAACAGATTAAAAAAAAAGAAGAAGATATAAACAAGTACCATACGTATAGTTGAATGCTTTAGTTAAATGCATGTTCTTTATTCATCTTTAAAACCTTATCAAGCAGTAAAAAATTCTTACGAGGTTCCGTTAACTACTAAATAACCTTTTGAAAATACAAGCGATAAAAGAAAGAGAGAATAAAGAAAGAAACAAAAGGTAAAAGATTATTAATATTAACTTATTGGTTATAGCCATTCTTGCTTAGTTGAGTCACTTGAATCGTAAGATTCAATGAAACAAGTATCGAATCGTAGGATTCACACCAAAATCCTAAGATTCATTTGTAAATGGGATTCATTATATAGGTACTAATCGTTTTCCTTAAGATTCGGGATACGAATCGGGATTCGGGATACGAATGGTAGGATTCTAATAACTATGTCTATGTGCACTTTTAATGTTGGAAGTGTCCTTTAAATCCCAATTGGCCCCATTGATTGACATAAACTAAAGTAGGAACCACAAGCCAGGTTTGCAACTCTTTAAAGTTTTGGACAGTTTTTGGCCGGATATTCCTCCAAGATACATCATTGTCCTTCAAGCTTTTAGGGGCTGCTGAAACAGGTGCTGTTTAAACAGTTTTTGGGGCTGTTTGGCAGGTGAAAAGGGGCTGCTATTTGATGTGAAATCAGGATGGCTACAGGGCATTAAAGGAATGAGATTTAACAGGCACAGGCTACATTTTGTTGTTGCAGAGGGCACTACTGGGGTCAAGATTATGACTGAAAGCTGTCGAGCAGGTCTAGTTTGACGTCAGTTTTAGGCTGTGTTGAGGTTCAAATTAGGATGTTAAATGGGTGAAGTTTAGGGTTGTGTTTAGGCTGCAGTTGGGTCTGTGGAACATGTTCAAACTATATATGATATTGAGCTTTAATGTGGCTGGATTCTTGGAAAATATTGGGCTGTCTACAGGGTCAGACTGTTACAAACTGTGACAGAGGCTGCTTTTCAGGCTAGCAGAGGCTGGCTATGAGATTGTAATGGGATGAGATGAGGTGTGAGGGTTTATTGGGCCAGTATTCTGTACTGGCTTGGGGGCTGTTTATGGGTTGTGATATGGATGGTCGAATAGGCTGATAGTGGGGCTTATAACATTTGGAAAGGGAAGGATAAAGTTTTGGCTGCTGGATTGATGGGATCAAAATAAATAATGCTTTAAGACGTGGACACCAGGTGTGACTTTGTCACCCTTGAGTCAAATTGTATCAATTGAGTCTAATACGGCTCAGGTGCGTCAGGCTGTGTTTTGCCCCGAAGCCATTTAAAACATTAAAAATGTTAAAAATTATAAATAATTCTAAAAGGAGGTTGTGTTGTATAAGTGTTAAGGGTTGGTTTGTTTGCATAAGAATTGAATTCCTACGAATTCTATAAAAGTATTCCTTAAGGTGGCTCAAATTGAAGAAACTAAGGTTAAGTTCCATAAATGGCAATCAAATAATCTCCCTTTAATGGAAAATGAATTGAGGGAAGATGGGAAATGATTTACTAGGATATGATGGCCGGGTCTTTTTGCAACCTTAGTTCATCCTGCTGATCGGTTCAGTTGTTGTTTCACCTTTATTGCTGTGGATGAATAATGTCATGAAAATATTTTTTTCTGTCATGTTTCTTCTGGCTTCAGTTTTTCTCCCATCTTCCCTCCCTTGTTAGAAGTTCCTGTTTATCCATATCGGTGTGTTCCATCTCATTACTTACTGTGCGTCCTCTGTGTGCAGGGATTATCGTAGCAATAGATCTGCTCTCTTTGATGGAATTGAGGAGGGTGGGATCAGGGCCCCCTCATCCTACAGCACTCATGAAATTGATGAACATGATAATGACAGAGCTATTGATGGATTGGAGGATAGGGTCAACATACTCAAGAGGGTAAGGTTTGTCTTGGTTGATGACTTTGTTACTCTTATCTAAATTTTTTATTGTAATCTGTTTAGGGTGCTTTCTGTTTTTATTTGAACATCACATGCTCGTGTTACAACCATGATACTGTGCCAAAAAGGCTAAAATGCAGACACTAGAACCAACCCCTCATGAGAGACAACACAAGTTCCACCTAACCCCTCCAAAGCTCACAAAAGAAGTGCTTAAGCAGTGTCACTCTAGTCCTGATTGCAGTGTCCTTAAGCATTGCTTTCACCCTAGTCCTGATTCCGACACCAATAGAAGTCTGAGTACTGTTGAGATTATTGTTAGTTAGGACGAATTGAAAAAAAAAAAAAAAAAAAGAGTCAGTCACAAGAGAACCCTTTCCCACATTGGGTACTTCTATAAAGATTATTGTTGAAGATTTTTTTCCTGCTTTAAGAAATGTTATGTGTTATTAGTTTAATCACGTTTTTTTTTCCCTTCTCAATCTGATGGTGAATATTGGCTCCAATGAAGTGGATCTTGGATCCACCAGGATAAAAGTGGGTTAAATCATCATGTGAAGGGTTCAAATCTTAGAAAGATTTCCCCCACATGCCCGGATGTAACTTGAGCTCGCTTGATTCTATTGATAAGGTTAATGATCGATCCTTACCGATAAGGTTAACCTTATGTATGTATGTAATATATGCCTGTGTAGTCTAATGACAAGTTCCATATCTACAAACATGTCTATAATCAGTCGGCAGGCCGTTATGATAAATTTAGTTTGAGGATGCTATTAGCTTTTGAACTTTTACTTAATTCTTGTTGACAGAATGCCATCATTTTTCATTTTTTTTTTTTTTTTTTGGCTGTTTTTCTCCCTAAACAGTTGACAGGTGATATACATGAAGAGGTGGAGGGTCATAATCGTCTCCTCGATCGAATGGTATTCAATTTACCGTCTGCACTCTTTGTTTTCCCCCCATCATTACAAAGAAATAAAAAAAATCACATAAATATTTTTGTTGTCATGATTGAATTCAGGGTAATGATATGGATGCATCGAGGGGAATCCTATCAGGAACTATGGATCGATTCAAGATGGTGAGTAGACCGGTATCCTTATCTTATGAAATACAATTGTCTTTTCTGCTGTGTCTCTAATATTACAGCCCTTATATTGCAGGTTTTTGAGACTAAATCAAGCCGCAGAATGGCCACACTTGTGACGTCCTTTGTGGTTCTCTTCCTCCTCATATATTATTTGACCAAGTAGCCTAGCGTTCGCTATGTTATAGCTGTTGATGTTTACAAGGGCTCAAAAAGACTCCTTGGCTTCTGGCAAAGATGCTTACCCTGTTCCCGTGTAATGAATCTAGAATCTGATGTGAATATGAATGAGTTTGCCGGTTTTATTTGAAAAAAAAAAACATGAACCTCTGGATTGAAGTATATTGCTACAGTATCTATGCGTGGTTTTATCCTGTCCCTGCTACTGCTTTTACTGATTTTGTCAGTAAGTATATCTCCACTATGGCCTCATTTGGATGTCATTGCATGCCACTCTTCTGCATTGCTGATATGGACTCGTTTTAATTCACGGACTTTGTGCAGTTTCCTTGAACATAGAGTAAAAAGTTATTGGCCAAAAAATATATAAATAAAATAAGGAAAAGAAAAGGGTTTTCTTATTTCTTTGTGAAGGGCCTGAGTGGTATTAGGAAGAAGGGGTTGATCTAGACTGCTCATCTCATGGGACGTGTGCTTCATGTTGCATAAGCCCACCAATAAAAGGAGGATCCATCTGTTTGGTGGCCTGTAATGGGTTGCCTAAAGTCTGGCATTACAAGGGAGTAAAAGGTCCCAGTATTGGAAAGGAACACACTCGTCTTATCCGTAATTAATGAGAAAAGAGTAGGGAAATGGTTCCTTTTCTTTTGGGATTTTGGCAGGCTGCCCTTACACTTGACTACACTTTACATTTGTCCTAAACCTACAAATTTAGCAACATTCTCATCGCCCAACTACAACTTTTGTAAACATTATCGTCACCCAACTCCCTTGGTGGAAGGGCATCATCATAACAATTAAGGCTATTCTACTGCGTACGACAACTTAAAAAGACAGGGTGACACCTGCAACTCAGATGTTACTATCACCTGCAACTCTGATGTTACTATTCATGAAGTTTAAATATTTCCTCTGCTGTTCATTCAACAACAGTGTGATATCACATGGTCTTAGGATATCAATAGGGTGATATCTATGATAGTGGGCAGCCAAAGAATATCGCAAAGTACGATGTGTGCGATATCACATACCCCATGCCCTTACAATATCGGAGGAGCAAAACTCTGACAATTACCTCAACATGTTAGGTTTAAGGGCAGTGCTCCCTGGCAACTTCTATCATGGGCCTGTTTGGTTGCAACGAATACACATGAATTGAATACACAAAAATTCATAGTCAAATGAGCTTAATGAAATGTTACTATTAAAGAAGCGAGGGGTGAGGGATAAAAGGTAGCGATGTAGATGAGACTTTAACATTCCTAAGATTTGAGTCAGCAGGGTGACTGATGATAGGGTATTTATTTCCATATCCCCTTTACTCAAACTCCATTAGATGTGATTTGATGGTCATTTTTGTTGTTTACATTTGATTCTAAATTTTGACCTTTTTTAGACATACAAGCATATGAAATCAATTCCTATGTATTCTTTGCAGACAAACAGGCCCTAACTCTCCTATGGAAAAAAAAAAGGGAAGAAAAATCTACCAGAGGGTTGCTCAAATCAGCAAATCTAACACCCAAATTGACCTCTACTAGCGAGCCCAACATCTCCAACATCTCTTTGGTGTGCAACCAGTTACAACAAACCCTTCATTTCCTCATTAGAAGACACAAGACTAAATAGGCAACCTCACCTGTATTTTGAGTCCATTATGTTTGTACAATTTACATCAAGAACCCCTTCTTTCGATATATTCTTTTATGTGCGCCCTTCACCCAGTCATCCTCTTCAAGTCAGTAGATTTCAAAAATCTGATATTTCAAAGAAACCACCCACCTTTTGAATCCCTACACTTAGACCAGATCCTTTATTTTCCTGCACTAGAACTGGACTGATACCCAAACAGCATCCAACTCCTCACTACCAACAGGAATTCGGAACCACTCATTTTATCATGAACTCCTAGAAATTCAATGCCATTCTAACAAATCACCCCTAATAAATGAGCAGCCACTGCAATATGTTGAATCTAAAGTTGATTGACATTGGTCACATTTAAGGAACCTCAGGCATAAATGTTCAAACGTACTGATTGCATAAAAAAAATGATGAGTACTGGCAGAGATGAACTGAAGGTGATCACAGTTACCATCAGTCAAATACTACTCATCATACAATATCTTGCTGCGAAGATGACAAGAATAACGGATCCGCATAGCCTGAAAATACTAGCAAAAACAGCTCCTGCTAAGCGCGGGCCATAAGAAAAATATGTATAAAGAAATCTTTAACTTCAAAATGTTTTTTTTTATAGTATTGTTAGCTGTTTTTATTCACTTTGAGGATATGGAAAACTGTTAATTAAAAAAAGAATTAAGAAAAAAATTATTTTTAATTAAATGACATTGTCATAAAAAAAGAATTTAAGAAAGAAACTAAAACAAAACTAAGAAAGGAAATGGTAAAACTAAGCAGAAGATATTATAAATGAATTAAAAGAGGAAAAATGGAATATGAAGAGAAGATGGACTAAACCATAAAAGGGAGAGCAGAACTGATATATATTTGGAGAAATGTGGAAGAGTAATGGAAAGGTCATTATTGAATAGAATAGAGAGAAGTTACATAACTGAATAGTCAAAATCAGCTGAACAAATTGAGGCTGATTTTTCAATTGAATTTAGTCTCTTTCATACATGTAAATTGTTGTGATCTGGGGCCTATGAAAAGAGATCAAACACACATAAAAACACAGAGATTTACGTGGCTCCGCTTTTGTCCTATGTCTATGGGGAAGACGGAAGAATTAACTATGCAATCAAAAGAGGTGTATATCATAAAGGCTCATAGCCTCTGTTTATAAAATCTACCCCAAACCTTAGTATACCCAGAACGGACTACTTCTAATCACAGTAGACCTATAAAAGACCTACTTTTAATCACAGAAGAATAAGTATGGTACGAGGGCCCGGTCAACAGAGACCATTAACTTAATCACTCAGTACCAGCTTCTATTGAACCGTGCAAGTTAACATAAATTGACATCATTGTGAACTTCTTTTGGAAAAGACTTACCTCACCTATAGATTGCTGTAGTCAATGATCATAAAGTGGTCAAACATGGTCAGAAACGAAGAGAAAACTTGATGAACGGTTTTTGAGATATACTTCTCACCAGAACAATCGCAGTAACAATCCACTTAAAGTGCTTAAATGTGGATATAAGGTTACAGAATCATCTCAAGGAAGTGATGTCAACAGAAAGAAAACTTTTTAAGGTCCCCAAAAGTGCAAAGAATGGTGAAACAAATATATTAGTCGCAAAAGTTTTTTTTCTTTTTTTTCTTTCTTTGTATACTTGAGAGTCCTAGTGAATGAAATCAGACCAAAGAATGAAGTATGAGGAAGCAATTGGCAAAAGAAACGGCCTGAGCAAAGTGAATTGCTTGAATCAATCACAAATCGCAATGACACTATCAGGGAAAGAGTCAATGATCTACTCCTACAGGATTATTCTCCAGCTCAAAAATATCGTAACAGTGGTCATGACACTTCAAATTAGCCACTTAAGAAATGTAGATCAGAATCACCAATTTCATGGGGTTTTCTGCCAAATCATAAGCAGAATGTAGAGTTTCAGCTTATAAAAGAGGGGGAAAATAATCTGAGAAGTACCTAGAAAGTGCGCTTTTTTCAGTTACTACCTGAAGAAATGTATTGCTCAAGAAGTCCTACAACTTGTGATGACAACTTATCAAGGTCTGGTCCAGGATGTTACTATGAGGTTATTCTATTTCTTCACGCCTTCAAAGGAAAAATTGTCCTATTGGCCGATAACAAAGAACAAAAGGAAGACAATGACAAGAACCCAACAATATTTGATGGCTACCCGAAGAGTACAATACCCACCTTGGTGTTGATCCTCCACTTTCTACCCAGATCTGTGTGGAAGCTTCAACTAAAGATGAAATCTCAGTGTTTAAGAGATCGATCAGATGAAATCCATTATTTAAAGATCTATTTGATCTAAAGAACTCTCTTTGCCCTATATGTGCCAAGCACAAATCTATAAGACAAAGGACTCTCACACAAAAGCATCTCAAGTTTGTTTCACATGAATTCTCTCTTTCAGAAAATCAACCCATACGTATCAACTCTCATTCACTAAAGAGTCAGGTGACCATTTCTTTCACAAGGCCACACATATGATCACAGAACCAAAACCCCTTAAACATTGGTGTAGAAAATTATTTCTGAAGACAACACCGCCGTTTTATAAGGTAGTTTGGATCAAATAAAACATCTCACAATCGGAAACAAAATCCAGTTGTACTCAAAGATGGCAGGCATATTTCTTACACTTCATAACTATTTTATGGACATTCTTATGAAGTATAGGCAATAACCTGATTTCAAGAACATAAAAAACAACTCTTCAGTTCTAGTGGTTTTTGAGATAAATGAATCCAAAGTTTAGATTATTGTCAAGCAACATCGGAACCCAGAAAGAATTGGCAACTTAATTTGTCATGGTATTGATAGTTGGAAGTTGTGCTGTTGTTGTTCATATTATCATTACTATTTTTGTAATATGATTGCCATTGTTTCTCTATAGATTCTCATTTAAAAATAGAAATTTTCAACTTACAGAAAGTAATACTCCACCCTCCTTTGATATCATGATTCTATCAATAAACATGTAGTTAGGTTTAATAATTTTTTTTATCATATGGAACTCTCACCATTCTTGAGTACCTTGTTTCTTAAAGGTACCTTGAATATTGAAGACAACATTCTTAATTTGATTGTACTAATTACTATATACTATCAGTTCTGTTCAATCCCAAAAGGAGGTTTAATGATGTAGATCGACTCAGATGAGTACAAAAAGGAAAGCATGTATGAGCCGGCTGGCTGCATTAAAATCCCTTAGCTGTATGAAAGTAGAGTGCATGAGTTTGAATCCCGAATGTAGCAAAAAAATACATTTGTATGCTATACAAGGCGTTTTAATTAGGTTAACAATAATGATGATGGTTGGCTAGTTAATACAAAAGCAATCTATTATAACCACATGGGTAGTGTTAGTCTGGTGATCCCAATAAAGCAAACACTAAAATGAAGTTGAAGGATAGCTCATACATATATAATACAAAACAAAGAGGAAAAAACTATATCATGGATTCTACTAACGAACAATTTGCTCTATTAAGCACTAACTAGAGTAGGGTTAGAGAATACATCAAAAGAACATGGACTGTCTACTCACTAAAGCTTCAGTTATAGATTGATCTTTCACTTTCTCTTCATCCTTGATAAGCTGCATCTCGCCTATAGAAAATCCTGATCAACGATTACGGTGAAGAAGCCCATTTGAGAACTTGGCGGCAGTTAAATTTGTGATTGATCATAGTTGGAAGCTCATTTGTAGTAAGTAGCTCGTTCGACAAATCAGCTCATTTTACAATAAGAAGCTCTAAGAACTCGACGACGTACGCCAATGAACTGGTAGAACAAACAATAACATAGGCAAGAAGTGTTAATCTAGGTTTAGTACAAATATAAGCTTTGATGCACCTCTTAAATACCGTGGTTAACAGTAACCAAGCCATGGAGTGCTCAAGTTTCATAAAATAGCGTAAAATCTATTTCCTCTTATCAAAACCCCAACCGAAAATTATTGTTTCATTTCATCTCTTCTTCTGTAAAGAAAAAAGCATATCATGAATAATCATACAAGTAAACCTACCTCATAACATATGGTAGACAATCTATACACTCAAAGGCGAGAAATCTAATACAAATGATACTATACTATGGTTCAGGGCCGAGTCGAAGCTCCAAATCCAATTCATCATCCTGCCTATCTTTCTTCTCTTCTTCTCCATCCTTCACTCGCGACACTCGAGCTTGTGAACTTGTCCCAACACTCAAATCCTCCCCAAACAGACTCAGTTGTCGCGGTGGCATTAGAACACCCGAACTATCCCCATGGAATGTTTTTACATGTTGCGAGCCAGATGTGGAACTAGGGACGTAGTGATAATTTGTGGGGGAATCTGGAGGTATTGACTGATTGGATGGCTGGTTTTGCGACTGCTGTGGAGGAAATCCAGAATACGCGGGCTCATGGCCTGGTCTATTAGAGATCGAGGGAGGGGTCTGCTGCCGTGCTCTATCTCGTCGATGAATGTTCATATGCCCACCCAACGCTTGTGCGGTAGAGAAGCCTCGCTTGCAGAACACGCACGCATAGAACCGCCCGGTGCCGGTTACATCATTGGCGATCTGTAGCCGATCACTTTCTTCACTTGAAGAATCCTTTGATTCTTCAACTTGACCACTTTCCATGGCTGTAAGATTTGTACGAGTCAAGTGATGAGCAGTAACTCAAGGGCTTCAAGCCTTCTACCGAAAAAAAAAAAAGTTGCCAAGCTAGTCCTCTCAAGCTTGATATTTGAGGAAAAGAAAGATCATATTTGAGGAAAGGAAAGCTCAGAGAGAGAGAGAGAGAGAGAGAGAGAGAGAGAGAGAGAGATGGGGTTGGTATTTGATTGAAGTGTGGAGGTGTTGGGGAGAAGGGACAAGTAGAAGACATTGGCATTGTCAAGGTCTCTTGAATGCAGTTGTGTTGAAGGAGACATGGTTTTGACGTATTCTAAAAAAGAACCATATTTCATTCAGCCGGCCTCTTTGTGGGTTCCACCTTACGTCTAACCTTTTGCTCTAATTATATAATCTATCAAGTTGATCCCATGCTGGCATGCTGATGCTGGTCGTGGCAGCTAAAACCTAAATTCTCATCTTGTGTGGGCCTATTTTAGTGGGATCAAAGCTCCCTCATATTACACTCGAACCTTTATTAAAAGAAAAGAGAAAAAAAAAAAAAAAGCTCCAATCTCACTTATCGTACCATTGAATTGATCACATGAGAAATATATTTGTGCTCTATAAAGAATACCGGATGAAGAGGTGCATGGAAGTCCATTTTGAGTAAAATTTTGGGAGGCAACTGTATGCAGTGTTGTTATATCCTTTGGGCCATGGGGATAGGGATGTCCATGCATACCTCTCTTTAGCCCCACCTGGGGATGGGGCCTAGAACGATTGGAAAACTGAAGTGGGCAGGCCCTACCAAAGTACAGAGTTGGAGGCTCACATGATCATCCTCATTCCTTGATCAATGGCTCAGAAGTCTCACACATTAAAAAGGGTGCCCAGTAGATCTAATTTTCCAATACATTGGGATGAGTGCAAATCCATGGATTAACTGTAATTTAGGGGGTCCCTCATCCCTCTGTATACACTATTTAAATGGACCATTAGGTGAGCCCCACTATATGCACGAACCAAAATCACCCAAGGTAAGGGTGCGCACCTGATATGGTATGATCGATATCAGCAGGTTTGATTTGATCATAATAAGGTATTGATAACTCACGGTATTGATTTGATCATAATAAGGTATTGATAACTCATGGTATTGATTTGTACGGTGCACGATCAGGATCCACTGAGGGTGGCGCACACATTCCATTTGGGCCTTACCAATTGGAATCCTTTAGACCAAACAGAAGATCAAGGCATTTTCACTTTTACAGCGGACGGGCATAACCCAATAACCCATGCTAGGCACGGCCATGAACCATATGGCTAGAATCTCACCCTATGTAACTACTTTTGACAATTTTCTAATAAATAATTACATATTAGTATTGAATAGTGTAGTGATTTGGTTAGTTATTTAAAAACACAAAAGGTGATCATGAGCTCAAATCTCATTACCTAGGCATTATCCTCGGCTTTGGTATAGTATAACTTTGAAATCTAAACTTATTGACACGACTTGCTTTATCACTAGTGAGAATTTCACTCAATCGGATTTTGATCCAGCATGCCTGAAAGGCACAATTAAAAAAATTAAGAATGAAAGATCAAAGTATGTGTTTTTGAGTCTCATCGATATGATAGCAGAAATAACTTTGAATGGAGACGAAACAAGGTGAAACTGCATTATTAAACAGTTTTGATTTCAAAGGTGGACCTCACTGATAGATTTATAGCACCGGCCTCCTAGAATTCAGTCCTTCCAGTTTGATGATTTGTTTGGTCTATTTTTCTAGTCTATTGTTTTCAAACTGAAAAAATAGAACAACTATTTCATTGTTTCTAGGGTGGCATATAGTCAATAAAAAAGCATTATAATATGGGGCATGTTGAAAATTTCTTGTTTCATTAGATTCTGCCTTCACATAGAACCCACTTGTCAGAATCGATGGCTCAAGAAACTGTCATAAGACCGGCCCTCTAAATCCTCCAGACAGATAATACTAGCTTGCACGAGTCAGGTATTTTCTCTGACGTATGGTGTTTGTGATAAGAGGATAGTCTAGGCCCAGACCCATGTATTATATGTTGACTGGGTATTGTTGATTGTACCAAACCCATACCCACTTCACCAAGTCCTCCGGACTGTTTCTGTTGTCCAAGATTTTCTCACTTGCTGTAACTGTATCATAATATATATACTCAAATATACTTATCCAATGAAATGAAATCAAGATTTGAATTTCCATCAGATTATCACTGTTTTATGGTATCAGAGCAATCACGGTTCTGAGAGGATTGCTTGTGAAATTGCTTCTCTATCAAATATTGCAATCTGCATCCTGCCTGCAACCTGCAACTCTGTTTGGCTGCATCATCGTCTATTGGTCTCTGCAACTACTATATTAGTTTCTGCAACCTGCCTATATTGCTGCTGCTATATTAGTTTGCTGCTACTTTAGACTTCTCTGCAATTCATCTTCATCTTCTTCATCACGGTATGGCCCCCTCTGCATCATCGTCCTCTTCCACTACTCTAGTATCATCTTCTTCTACTGTTACACCCAATTTTGTCCTTTCCAATATTGCTAATCTCGTTCCCATCAAGTTGGATAGCACCAACTTCCTATTATGGAAGTCCCTGTTCCGACCTATTCTGCGCAGTCACCAACTGGAGCACTTCATTGATGGCTCCAAACCAATCCCATCTCCGGAAATCATCAGTGCAAATGGCGAAACCTCTCCTAATCACGTCTTCTCTGTTTGGTTTGAGCGTGATCAAACACTACTGTCTTGGATTAATGCTACATTATCAGCATTTGCCCTCCCTTACATCGTCGGAAAGGAAACTGCAAAAGATGCCTGGGAGACCCTGGAGCATCGGTATGGCTCCCTCTCTCGTTCTCACGTTATTGAGCAAAAAAAAAGCGCCTTCAGCATGTTAAGAAGGGTTCTTCTACAATGCAAGAATATTTGCATCAAATCAAGGTGATCGCAGATCAACTGGCAACATGTGGAGCACCGGTCAGTGAGGATGACCTCATCCTCTATACTCTATCCGGTCTTCCATCAGTCTATAGACCGTTTTAGACGGCAATTTGCACACGGTCAAGGCATGACCCAGTTTCTTTAGAGGAGCTCCACGCCCTTCTTGTGTGTGAAGAGCTTAGCCTTGCAGACGATATCACTATTGAAGCTTTTACTGCCTTCATTGCTAGCAAGTCTACACTCACCTCGTACGGACGGTCTCCTGCCTCTTCCAGTTCGTATCAACGCAGACCTCCAAATTCAGCTTCTCGTTCATATCGGAATTCCAATAATCGCCACTCTGGTGCCTCTGAAACTTCCGGCCACAGCCAGCCTCCACAAAATACAGGGTCCAGTACCTCTCGACCCCTCCCTACCTATCAAATTTGTGGGAAACTAGGGCATCTTGCCATTGACTGCTATCATCGCATGGATTTTGCATTTCAGGGATGTCATCCCCCTCAACGCCTCGCTGCCATGGTTGCTTCTCATCAACCCAACTTATCTCAGTCCTGGTATTCTGACACTGGCGCAACACACCACGTCACCTCAGATTTGGATAATATCTCTATCCATGCTCCATATCATGGCTCTGGCTCTGTCCAAGTTGGTAATGGGGCTGCTCTCTCTATCTCTAATACTGGTATTGCTACTCTAAAAACACCCTGGTCTCAATTTTCTCTGCGTAATGTTTTGCATTGCCCTCAGGCTTCTGCCAATTTACTATCCGTTCCCCAATTTTCTCATGATAATCATTGCTATTTTTGTTTTGATGACAATGGCTTTTGTGTGAAGGACAAAGCTTGGGGGAGGATGCTCTTTCAAGGCCCAATTGAACATGGGCTTTACCCTATACGTCCTGCTCTTTCATCAGTAGTTTCAAATAAAAGCGTCAACACATCTCTTCTCAGTCAGTGTGTCTCAAGTGACATCTGGCATTGTCGTTTGGGGCATCCGTCGTCCACTCTCCAGCGAGCTATTTTATCTACTTTCTCTTCTTCTAATAAACATGTGCAAACAATGTGTTCTTCATGCCGTTTGGGCAAAAGCTCAAAGCTTTCATTTTCCTTATCTACATCCATTTCTCATAACCCTT
The DNA here is from genome assembly GCA_029852735.1 of Persea americana. Lineage (NCBI taxonomy): Eukaryota > Viridiplantae > Streptophyta > Magnoliopsida > Laurales > Lauraceae > Persea > Persea americana. The sequence goes on from CM056819.1 coordinate 51,441,870, forward strand.
TAGATTTTATTCATTGTGATGTATGGGGACCCTCTCCAATAAGTTCAATAAGTGGTTATTGTTTTTATGTTATTTTTGTTGATGATTGCACTCGTTACTGCTGGATTTATCCATTATGTTTTAAATCTAATGTTTTCCAGACTTTCTGCACATTTAAAAATTATGTTGAACACTTTTTTGAGTCCTAAATTAAAGTGTTCCGATCAGATGGTGGGGGAGAATTTGTCAATACCTCCTTTAAGTAGTTATTTTCTTCCACTGGCATTGTTCACCAACTGTCTTGTCCACACACACCCGAACAAAACGGTGTGGCTGAACGCAAGCATCGTCACATTGTTAAGACTGGGCTTTCTCTTTTGGCTTATTCCTCCTTACCATCAAATTTCTCTTTTGATGCTTTTCATACAGCTGTTTATTTTATTAATCGAATGCCCATAGTCTCAAAGATTTCCCCATATGAAGCTTTATTTCATGTAGCCCCAGACTATACTTCTCTTCGTATTTTTGGATGTGCGTGTTATCCATGGCTACGGCCTTATCAGCCTCGTAAGCTTGATTTTAAATCAATCAAATGTGTTTTTCTGGGTATAGCCTTTCCTATAAAGGCTATCGCTGTCTAGATCCTTCAACTGGCCGTATCTATATCTCTCGTCATGTTATTTTTGAAGAACAAACATTTCCTTTTCGTGTGGCTCACTCTAATCATCCCCCCTCTTCTGCACCTGACCCTCAGGCAATTTTTGGCAGTATCCAATTGTGGCTCCCCAGCCACAATGTATGTCAGGCATCACCCTCTCCCCAGGCCACATCTCACCCAGATCATTCCTCTCCTAGGCCACTTGTCCCAGCCGATCTCTCCCCTAACCCAGCTGGCCCCACCCATCCAAGTCTGTCATCCTCACCCCAACCCACCTTACCATCCACGCAACTACCTACTGCCATTCCCTCTTCAAACAACCAGCCCACCTGTCCACTTAGCACACTACCACCTGCCCACTTACCATTTAAGGCACTGCCACAAAGTCCATCTACATGTGCTACTAGTTTACTGCCCAACACCACCCACCCCCGCCCCCCCCCCCCCCCCCCCCCCCCCCCTCCCGCGCGCGTTCAGAAAAAAAAATATGGCTGAGCACAAAACATCCATTATCATGTGCTCTTTTGGCTACATCTCAACCAGCTGAACCCACATGTTACACGCAGGCGGTAAAATCTTCTAATTGGCGGGCCGCGATGGATATGGAACTCACATCATTACAGAGTACTGGGACTTGGGCACTGGTTCCTCACGAGCCACACATGAATGTGGTCGGCTGTAAATGGGTGTTTCATTTGAATCGCAACCCCGATGGCTCTATTAATCGCTATAAAGCTCGCTTAGCTGCTAAAGGTTTTAATCAGCAGCCTGATGTTGATTTTGTTGATACGTTTAGCCCAGTGGTCAAACACACCACTATTCGCATGGTCCTTGCGCTGGCCACATCTTACAATTGGTCACTTTGTCAATTGGATGTTGAATGTGCATTCTTGCATGGTGATCTTTGTGAGGCTGTCTTCATGGCTCAACCCCCGGGCTACATAGACCCTACCAAACCTACTCATGTGTGCCGTATGATCAAATCTATCTATGGCCTATGCCAAGCTCCACAGGCATGGTATGAGAAATTTTCAAGTAAACTCCTGGACTTGGGTTTTCTATTATCCACATCGGACCCATCACTTTTTATTCGAAGGAGTCATGGTTGCATCACATATCTTTTACTCTATGTGGATGATACCATTGTTACCAGCAACACCACCACCTTCATTGCTCATTTTATATCACAACTAAACTTGCACTTCAAAATGAAGGATCTGCGCAAGTTAACATATTTCCTTGGCATTGAAGTTCAACGTAACAAGAGTGGGTTATTTCTCTCACAAGCAAAGTATATTACATATCTTCTTCTCAAATCAGACATGGTGGGCTGTAAACCAATTGGTTCTCCGGCATCCAAGACTAAACTTAGTCCCTCTGATGGATCTCCTTTACCTGATCCGTCCACATATTGCAGCATAGTGGGTGCTCTTCAATATGTCACTCTGACCCGACCTGATATATGCCTTACTGTCAATCAAGTATGCCAGTTCATGCATGCCCCCACAGACGTCTACATGACTGCTGTCAAGCGGATTTTACGTTTTCTCAAAGGTACTATACAATGTGGTTTTACTTTCAGGCAGGGCCCTTTTTCTCTCCGAGCCTACTGTGATTCTGATTGGGCTGGTTCTCCATTTGATCGACGCTCCACAAGTGGTTTTTGTATTTTTCTGGGGCTCAACCCAATTTCTTGGAGTTCTAAAAAACAACCTATAGTTGCCCGCTCATCCTCTAAGGCAGAATATCGTTGCTTGGCTCATATCGCTACTGAGGTCACTTGGTTATGCTATCTCTTACGCGATCTTTATATTCCTTTGTCCACCATTCCAGTCATTTGGTGTGACAATGTTTGTGCCATTTCTCTTGCCTTCAATCCAGTATTCCATGCTCGCACTAAACACATTGAGATAGATTATCATTTCGTGCGTGAGAAGGTGGCTCACAAGCAACTTGAGGTCTGTTTTATTTCTACATTGGATCAAGTAGCGGATATATTTACCAAGGGTCTTCACTCATCTCGTGTTCGTGATCTTCAGGCCAAGCTTTGCGTCCGGCCTCATACACATAAGCTTGAAGGGGGGTGATAGGCCCAGACCCATGTATTATATGTTGACTGGGTATTGTTGATTGTACCAAACCCATACCTACTTCACCAAGTCCTCCGGACTGTTTCTATTGTCCAAGATTTTCTCACTTGCTGTAACTGTATCATAATATATATACTCAAATATACTTATCCAATGAAATCAAATCAAGATTTGAATTTCCATCAGATTATCACTGTTTTATGTGAGACCTGTTTCATTTCATATATTGGCATGCTTCTTATTATGGCAGACCTATGAGCTTCTAAGAGTATATTTTTCATGAAAGAGAAGAACAAAAATATCCTTTTCAAGTAGGGGAGACTTATACTAGTCTGCCCTTACTATTATTAATACTATTATTGGAATTGAAGAGTCCTTTATATTAAAAAAAAGAAAAAGAAAAAAAGAAATCCCGCTGGGACCTAGAGAAAGCAACATGATTGAACTAAATGCCTATTTGTTTGTATGGAATTGAATTACAAAAATTCATGGTAAAATGAGTTTCAATAAAGGATATATAATTAAAAAGGTGGTGGAGATGTGGATGAGACTTTAATTTTCTTAATATTTGATTTACTTGGGTGATGGATGGGCATTCATTTTCTTTCCATGAAACAAACAAGCCCTACGAAGTTGTGGTAGATCTTTGCTCTTAGAACTTTGGACAAAGTTGGGGTTGATCCCTCTTCTAAGGGTTCGTTTGTTTGCATTAGAATTCATATGATTTTTACCGTAAGTGGTTGAAAATGAAGAACAAAGATGAATTTTAAAAAAATGAGCATCAAATGACATTTCCTTTCATGGAAATAGAATCAAGGGAACATGTAAAATGAATAACAAAGGGTGATGGCTGGTCATTTATTTCACATCTTCCTTTGATTTTATTTCTATACAAGAAAAAGTTATTTGGTGCTTAGTTTTGAAAAATGACCTATGGTTTGAATTCATTTTTAACTACCTATGGCATAAATTCTATGTATTTGACTCGTATGTATTTTAATCCAAACAAACAGGCCCTAGGAGTCGAAACACTTGCATTCTCTAGCTTGCGTGGTGTGCCTTGTGATAAAGAGAGATGAAATTAAACTTGCAACTCTTTGATTTTCTAGTGAATGAAAAAGCAACTTGGATGTCCAGTTCACTGAATCACACACACATAAACCATCAAAATAGGTTGATCCCAGAAAAAAAGGAAAAAGAAGAAGGCCAGCCCTGCCTGTGCATAGTGCAGGGACTTGGTGCATCACCGAAAGAGTTGCCTGCCCCTCTTCCACACTCCACCGAAAAAAAAAAATGTTACATAGAGGTGCCCCAAGAAAATCTTTCTAGTTCCACCTTTGGACCTGCGGCCATCCAAAATATAAACTAACCTCATTATATCATCCTAACTTCTTTATCCATTACCCTCAAGTTTCAAAGTTTTAGAATGCATCATTTTTTAGATTTCAACCTAATAGTGAACACCATTATTCTGGACATTAAGCCCCTTTCAAACCATTTTGGCTCAGTTGAGTTTTCTCATATTCTTAGAAACTTCAACAGAATGGCTCATTTTCTGTCAAATTGCCAAGCTTTTACACTTGCGGCAAATATTGGCTTATGTTTCTAAAGTTGGGCCGGGCTTGAATATTATGCCTCACCCAGCCTGATCTGTTCCATGAACACCCCTAGCTGCAACCTTTGACCACATTCCAGTTGGGGCATGCAAATGAGTTGACTGTCTCCCATGTCTTTAAGCAATGATTAGAGCTGTTCATCTTGATAATGTAAAAGATTCCATCTCTAAAGCCATCATCAATTGGACAAATCCAACCATTTAATTGGTAGGAAAGACATTGTGTTGACAGAGCAAGCATCATGAGATAAATGTTTCAATTAAGAGAACATGAAGATAAAAAGTCAAGACACTTTTAAAACTGTAACCTACCAAGAATAAATTGAGTGAAAGACCAAACTTATAGAATGTTGGTTCATTTGATCAAGATGGATGTTAAGATTGAAGGAAGCCCAGTACATTCCCAGTGTACCTGCGCATCAGTTGAGGGGAAAAATAAAATCTTATTATGGATTAGAAAGTGATTCAAGCTTCCTAATCAGAATTGTATCGATTCTGATTAGAAATAGAGGCTTGAGAGTGATCAAAATATCTCAAGAAGCATGTTTGAGAATATACCCCTACCTCCACCGTGATTGCCAATATGGCTCCAGATTCAGTTGTTTGGCCCAACCCACTTTTGACTGGGTTCGTACTCAGTCCGGGCTTTGATCTAAGATTTGACTATTTAATATTTGGGTTGGACTTGGATGAATGATAGAAGGCCCAGCTTGGCTGACTGAATGGGTGGGCTCAGGGTTGGCATGTTTGAGGTGGGCTTGACTTGGGCTATACATTGTGTAGGGCTTGCACTGTATATGGGCCTTAATTTTAAAAGTTGGGCTGGGCCAGCAATACTTTAATCTGGACCGACCCGTCTCATGAACACTGTTTTGCTAAAAATTGGAGCATTCTATAAACTAAGAGTGACAATCCACAAAGCTAGATTTTATATTCTCACAATTCAAATAGGGACATCCAACTCCTCAGAGAAACGAACTGACATTTATGTAAACTAGCGGCATAGGCCCGTGCCCAACATGGGCCAAAAAAAAAAAGAAAAAACAATATAAAAAATTAACTGTTTTGAAAATAATATTAAAAATAAAATAAGTCCAAACTATAAAGATACATTATTTAACCTTCTAAAATGCTCCATATCAAGATATATTAAAAAAATGAAGGTGCTCTCAATACTAATTATTAAAGGCTAACTTCATCCAAAATAGAGAAATCCCAGGGAGAATGTTGGAAAGGATAGAGACTTCTTATGAAGGAATGAAATGGTGTAACACGTATAATTGTGAAACTGTAAAAGAGAACGCCATGTGTCGCTCTCTCGCGAAGGAGTTGCTGCTTTATTATATATAATTCCCAATATATAAAATTCCTATCAGAAATTTATCCAAACAAGCACCCCAATAAAGATTTAGGATTTTGTGCAACTACTTAGGGCATGTTTGGTAAAGGGCATTGCCAAGGATTCCTCTCTATTTTCTGCATTTTGAGGATTTTCCATGTTTGCTTGGGAGAGGATTTTGAGAGGAATGACATGAGTTTTCCTCTCATGTGATTGTTTCCACAATCAGGCCACGCCATGCGGCGCCCCCCCCCCCCCCCCCCCCCCCCCCCCCACCGGTCGGACTGAGTGGTTCCATGCATGAGTGGAAAGGAGGAGCTACGGTGTAGCTGCAGTGACTGATACGTTAATATTGGGCAGAGCGGTTTTTGCTTTTTTTTTTTTGTCTTTATGGGCCCCACAATCAATATTTGAACTGATAATAGTGTTAAGAAGGTCCAAAATGGCCAGCTCACCAAATCTCAACCGTTGATTCATCTTAGATCTTGAGATATTTGCAAAAATGTCCAAACCATTAGATGTAAAATTCTGAGATTCTGCTGGGCCAAAACCGGGATGGAGATCAGGCCATTCGTTTCAATTTTCTGGTTCCTGTGGGCCCCATGATCATGATTTGAACCGATAGTTATTTCAAGATGGTCAAACACGGTTAGTTGACCAAATTTCAACCGTTGATCTTTACCATATCTTGAGATATTTTCAAAAAGGTCCAGGCACTAAAATTTTAAATTCTTATTCTTGTGGGCCCCCTTTACACGATTAGAACCGTTCATATTTTCTAGATGACCACAAAGTACTTTGAGGTAAAAGTTGAGGTCTTGATTTTTCATGGATTTTGAAAATTTTTATAAAACAAATTTATAACCATAAAATAATACATTCTACACTTTGTAGGAATCCTCCCTTCATCCAAACATGAAACTCTCTTTGGGAATCCTACTAGAGGATTGTGACATTCTTTAGAGATGGAGATAATCCTCTAAATAGATGATTCTTCATTGTTTACCAAACGTGCCCTTGGGCTCCTTATATATATAACTTCTTGTGTTAGAAAGAAAAGAAAAAATAAAGGTTGCAGATATATGAGGCAGCTGTCAAATTGAACATAGGGAAAAAAAAAAGAAGAGGACGTTTAACACAAACAATTGATAGCAGTACCCACTGAAAGCAGCAAAATTTGGGATGGCCTAGCACTAATTTAAGGAAGTGGCATAATTGCATAATGCATGTAGTTGGTGCACCATAACAAAACACAAAAACAACTAATACGAGAGCAACAAATGAAGACAGCAATTCATGCATATAACAGTAAAAACAAGTTCATAGCAACTAAACCTTGACCCAGGCACTGGGGCATGTGGATTTTGTCTCATATGAACAAAGATGCATTGAAGAAGAAAACTTACAAAAAGTGCTCTCAAGTCTAACCCAATGAGTTGTTTATTAGAGGAAAAATGTTACCTAAAGAGTCTTTTTTCCCCTTATTTATAATCACAAATAATTCGTTAGTTGCCTGGTGGAGCATAATAGCAAAGTGCTAAAGTCTCTTTAATTTTGACTGTAATATTTTATGGTTCCAGACATGTTAAAGGCTGCACACTAAACAATATTAGCGACAAGTAACGTATTTTAGATGCAAGGTGTTAAGAGTCAAAACTATTATAGTATGAGATCATCTAGCACTAGCTTAATTATGCTTTAAAGTTTACACTTGAAATCAGCTCCACATCATCTGAAGAATTTTTTTTCGTTGTGCTTTGTTTAATCTCTTCTCCAAAGAAGGTCAAAGGATGCCTTAATTTGCTCACGATTACTCCACTTCCCAGGTGGGTTGCTCTGCATTCAATCTTATAGAGTCTGGAGGTGAAAGATAACAGCAGCCTTTATCATTCCTTTACTATTTGTTTGATGAAACTCTGCATGCATTTCATGAAAGCAAAAGGCTGAAAATGGATGACCAAAGAAGAACAAAAAAACTTGTGATGGGATGAAAAAGGGTGGATTTGGTATCACAAATCATAGGGCAGCTGTTAATTTGCTTTGATTCAAATCAAGTCTGACCTGTTGTCTTTTTAAGTCTAGTATTGGTTCATCCCCTGCTTTAGAACTGCTAGGGCAAGGTATATTAAAAATGAGAGTTTTTTGGGACCCCTGGCCCATGGACAACCCTGCTAAGCATGTAACTGGAGCTGGATGCTGCACAATGAATGGTTACAAAAATGTTTTGAGACCTTCTATCTTGGGTTTTAGTTATGATGACATTCCCAACATACCGGTTGCCAAACAGAGCCTTGGTTGGAAACTCTATTAAATTTCAAGAAAAGACAATGGTGCTCCAAATTGTGATAATGTTGCCATTGCTGCCAACCAAAGGTGTTTCAAGGCCCAAAGTATAATTGAATAAAACAAAATTAAGTCAAAATTCCAAACGAACTAAGACCGTTGGTAGTGCAAGTAGTACTGAGAATTTTTTTATCTCAATGCATTTATTTATGATATAATTGGAGAAGTGGGAGGGTAGGGGTCCCCTAATCTCTTCATTCTTTAATTTATCTTAACACAGAGGGTTTAAAAAACTGGTATTTGTCTGAATTGCACATCCTGTGGTGGGTATAATGAGATTGAATTCTGGGGTCAGTAGAAAAATTGGTAATGGGATTGGAGGTTGGCAAATTACACATCTCTCTACCTAAGTTGGTTGAGCGACTTTGTCAAATATATTGGTGGTAGTTACATATCAATTAATTTACATGCATCAACACATACATAATACCATGAGTATGTTTGTTTCTTGTTTTTTATTGTTTATTTTATTTATTAATGTGAATGTAATCATTGTCTCAAGCTTGATAAGACTAGTTATGGGAATTTGTAGTCTACCACTCTAACTTACCCAAAAGAGAATATCAACCCGCTTCTCTCTCTCTCTCCACAAATGTGGGAAGTCATTGGATACATACCATGCATTTAATGGGGCAGTACACCCACAAACTCATTGATCAGTTTAAAATATTATCTTCTCTTTCAACCAAAAAAGTATTATCTTCTCTTTCCCTGTACTTATTTATTTGATTGGTCACTTATAATTATGTAATTTTATTAATCCTCAGAGCTTAATCATGGACTATATTCATCATCTTATGCTAAAGAATAAACCATATTCTCTTAAGCCCATGAAAGCTAAAAGCTGAGTCATTGTGCTAGTGACAGTCAAGTAAGTTTTCCTTTATGTCTATGGGTCCAAATTTGGTCTCGTGGTAGAAGGAGAAAATATGCCTTGAAGGAGTCACTGTGTAAAAAAAATAAATGAAATAGAAACAAAGAAAAACTACAATGGGGCGAGTGGCGAAGTGTAAAAACATATAGACCATAAAAATATTGTAAATGAAACAATTCTTGTGAAGTAACGTTTAAACAAACAAGAACTGAGTTCAATCGAAGAGAGAACTAGGAATTGTTTAGTTCGTTAGAAACCCCATATTTCACACAACTCTCTCGAGTTTAATCCTTGAGTATGGAATGGGAATCCTCTAGGGGATTTGACCCACGGTGACGTGGTGGACCGTGATCGGTCCACTCACGCTTACCATGGGATAAAGCTTCACCAAATCCGGACTCCTAAGTATGCAGCCATTTCCCACTTATGTGGGATTAGCTCCTACATGCCCGGGCTCTCTCCTCAGGGCACCAATAAAAGAAGTCCATTCTAAGGAAAACCATATTTGAATATGATATTTTAAGATCCACTTCCTATAAAGCATTTTAATACTCCCAGGAAATTAATTATTTATATTATTATAATTGTTGCATTTCTCTTGGATAAATTAAATGTCAAAATTCTTATAAATTGAGAAACTGTCTTTGCCAACACACTCATGGTTGAGTGGTATTGGCACATTGATTTTACTTTTTTGTCCAAGGCCGATTGTGGCCAACCTAGCGGAAAAAAAAAAAAAAAGAAGGAAAATTGAATTGATCCTTAAAAGAAAAAGAACATCAGCACACTTTTATGAGATACGTAATTCGATCAGTTATTATAAAACTTTGAATGATTGAAGAATCATAAAAGTCCCCTTTGATTATGTTAATGATTACATGAAGGGGTTTTACAGCAAAATTCATCTTAGAGACGTAACTTACAGGAATCAATATACATAACATATATATATATATAGATATATATATATATCAATCAAGACAGTTCAATCAAAGACAAGCCTCTTGAGTTAAACTTAGTTAAAGAGTTGTATATAAAAAAAAGAATATGCTAATTATTCAACTCAATAGTACGATTTAATAGACTGTCTCATTTGAGAATAAAATAGGCACTTGATTAAACAATTGAGTTAATCCATTAAATTAAACTTTTGCACTGTGCTCAATCTAGAGGGCATAATTGGTTTGAATAGGTGAATACACCCTGATGTTAGGAATTAGAGAAAAATATCACCAAGATTATTTAGCTATCAATGGGGTCATATATAGCATTTAACTTGTCAAATTAATAACATATAAAACATATAATATCCCCCAATAATAAATTGCTCTCACTGTACTATTTTGCCGCCCAATTCACTTCAATTGGCTTAGATTATTAGATTAATCTAAAGTTGAAAACATAGGAATTGATCCTTGGTCAACCATGTGTGTTTGTTTCATGTAATTTAACTTTCCAATGATATAATATGCATTTCTAAAAGTAGTTAAAATTGAAAAACAATGGTAAATAAAAAGAATGACCATCAAAAGCCAACACACTCGGTCGCTGAATGCTGTTGGCACTTCAGTGCCATGATATGCCTTGGGATCGATCCCCCACAGCGGCTTTAGGTTGACTGTATTACCCTTGTTCAGTAGGCTAACACAGCAAAGACCCGGAAAAAAAAAGAAAAAAAGAAAAAAAAAACCATCTACGGTAAAAAGGGCTAAGGATGAAATGAAGCGGCATCAACCCATCACACTGGAAATTCATGTCCTAAGTAAATTGAGGTCACATCCATGTTTCCACCTATATCTTTCCCCGCCCCCACCTCATTAATATTCTTTATTCGGTCCCCTCTCTGGCGCTCATGCACTCGTCTGATCACAGCTTCAAATGGCTGTGGGGCCCATCTAGGGTTGTGTGTATGGCGACGAAACAAGTGCATAGTTTTTCCAATGTTGTCATCCACTTGATGGGTGCCAAGCCCCTTGATCGATGACCATCAGAAGGAGATTCCCTATTTTAAGGTTACTTTGGGTCAAACATTCGATGAAAAGTATAAGAAATGGGCCTGATGGTTAATATCATGATGGTATGATGACACTGGTGGACCTACATGTTACCACATGGGTGCGACCACTTGAGTCCGCCCTTATAGGATGACACTACGATGAAGATGAGCCAAAAAAGATCAAACTGGTTATAACTGGTAAGTCGTGCTCATGGCTGTGGCAGTTCTCCAGGTTGCTTATGTCGGACCATTGGCCCGAAGCAGATGAGAGGCTCCGCCTAAAAGCCTACTTTTGCCTTCAGTTCGGATCCCCATGCTTTCCGTCTGAGACTCTGATTGCATGTGTGGAGCTCACGATGGCCTACCTACTATTGATCAGAACCATCAAAATTGAATACAGTTCTACCATAAAATTGAACACATAATTATTATTGTAATTGGAGCACAAAATTAATAATACATAAGATAGTGCTTGTTGCATTTTCAATCACAAATTTAATTTTATACCAAAATCCTATTAAAGTAAAATTCGAGGACATGCTGCTTATCAGGGACTGTCCTATCCAATTTTAACCAACCGTTTGATCATATGTAGGTGGGCCTCACCGTGGGTTTCTCACAACCTACATGTTCGACATCTATCAAATACAAAATTGATGGACGAAAGTGACACACCCTCCCCTCATCTACGCACCATTTATTTAATCATGATTAAAAAGAAAAAAAAAAAAACCCAAAAGGAAGAGGTTTATTGATGAGAAAGAAAAGGACTATACGATTTATTGATTTGAACTTATCACATAAGTCTTAGTCGCTGAAATTTCACTTTCTAAGCTTAGGTGGAGGTTAGCAAAACACCAACGCTCCCAAATCACCTACATTTTCATTTCTCTCTGCCTACTATGCACGGATATAGACATTTGTGGTTCCAAAACCGCTGATCATGATCAGGTGGGCCACACCACGAGACAGGCGCGTGTCCCACCTCTAGGCCAAGAACCTGTTGGCGTCATCCTCCGTTTCCTTCACTTCCCCTTCCGCGGCCGGAAAACCGCCGCACTTCTGACACCGCCCCGCCGACAGGATCTGACGGCAGGTAGGGCACGACGAGTGGGCCCCAAGCCACGTGTCGACACAGGCGGCGTGGAACCCGTGGCCGCACTGCGGGAGCAAGCGTACCTCGTCGCCGTCGGCAAACTCCGCCAGGCAGATGGGGCAGTCCTGCGGGAGCTTCTCCTTGACGGCGCCGTTGTAGGAGAGCTTGGGGAGGGATCGGATGACCTTCTTCTTCAGGCCCTTGTTCGCAGGGGTCTGACGACCGGAGAGGCCGCCGGAGGCAGTAAAAGAGGGGCGGCGAAGCCAGGCGCAGCGGGCGACAAGGGCGAGTCCGACTACGCTGATGAGGGCGCAGAGGAGGGCGGCGAGTATGACAACGACGGCTGAGTCGATGGAATCTGGGGCAGGAGGGTCCGCCGGGTAGCGTTCGCCGCCGGTGGGCTGGAAGAACCGGGGCGGAGGAGGCATAGAAAGGAAGATATGAGAGAGAGAGAGAGAGAGAAAGGAGAAGGAGAAGGAGGAGGAGAAGGGTCGGTTTTAATACATTTTGAGTGTGTGTGAAGGAGCAAAGAGTGACGGGTTTTGTTGGGAGTATTTGCCAAGGGACTCTTCAATTATTTGACAGTTGGGGCCATTTCTCATAGGCATAGATAACGGTAGCAGTAATAACGGGTAAAAGGACAATGGGTTGTAGAAAAGAAAAAAAAAAAGGACAGTGGTGTTATGTTTTGGCATTTTCTTTTCTAATTTTTTAATTTTAAATTGTAAACAGCCTTATCGCTAAATTAGCCTAATCTTTTAGTCTAGGTCCTCTTTGATTTATAACTCACTTACTGTCTTTCTCGCGCCTCTTAGCTGCCCAAGTATGATCACGATTGTACTACGAAATTTCACTTTGGGTGAGAAGCAATGCCTCTTACAATGATACATCTAAAGCTTCCGTTTCTTTGAAAAGTCTTATCTTAATATACCTGATTCATTTGGAATTAAATAAACTTATTGTACTAATAAAATCATATAATAGAAATTGTCGTATAGTAAAAATAGATTTGAAAACGTTGCTATACAGATTAAATAGTACAAGCAACTTGCCAGTATTATTAGAGTTAAATGGTAAGTTTGTAAAAAAATATAGTAAGAAGTGTTTGATTGCTTTATATCCATTTGAGAAGGTCTTGTCCATGAATATAGTCCTTTGGAGATTTGAATCCAGAGTTGTATTTCAATATGTTTTAGTAAGAAGTGTTTGATTGCTTTATATCCATTTGAAAAGGTCTTGTCCATGAATATAATACTTTGGAGATTTGAATCCAGAGTTGTATTTCAATATGTTTTGACCTGAGAATTATGGATTCAGGACAATTATGCTCATATATTAAAAATATATGTATATTTTAGATGGCTTGAGTTATATTTATATTTGTAAGTCTATTTTAATCATTTACCTTTTAATAGCCTCAACTTATATATATATATATATATATGGAGATGCTCCTATGAGAGATATCTATCACCCCCCTCCTATCTTTCATATAAAGTGAGTATATTTTTCATAGGAGCATCTCTCTCTCTCTCACATACACACGTATATATATATTTAAAACTGTTAATTTAAGCTCTTTTATCTAATTATACTATTGCATTCTACATCTTATTTTTTATTTGAATCTAGGATTAGATCCCATTTTTTAAAAAGTTGATGCCAGATCTAGATACAACAAATGTTCTATGCCGGATTTGAGTTTGGGTCGAAATCCACACTTATTCTACTTCGAATTTGACCTGTTTGCATCCCTATTTACATCCCTAGTAAGGCCCATCACTGAATTCACTTCGTCCTACACAATGGTCTCATTGTGTTTTATTCATTGGATGGCCTGATTCACTTTATTTAATTGGATGCCACCCTTATTCCCACCACTTGATACAAAGTTTTTATAGCTGATATGAGTGGCAATGCTGAAAATAATGTTTATGGGCTACAAAGTACTATTGGCCCCTGTGAATAAAATGACAGAAGAGCTGTGCTACTGTTGCTGCTGTTATCTTTTCATCCCTTAAACCTTCAACAGGCAAGCAGTGTGGGTCATTTCTAATGCTAACTCACTCCCACTAGACCATGACAGATCACATCCTTAGTGGGTCATTTTCTTGCCTGGCAAGAGAAATGGCACGACCACCAGCTCTGTTAGATTCGCATGGGGTGCATCGTATTAGCTAAATGTAAAAAAAAAAAAAAACCAAACCAACAGCAACCGTGATGTCCACATTCTTAATAACTGTCTACATTCTTAATGACTGTCTACATTCATTGCATGTACATGGCAATGATCAGGAAAGAATGCAAATCATCAAATCAATGGGATTATTTACAGAGTGACAACTACCAATCCTTTCTTGCAGATGCAGTAGGAATGCCCCAGTGATCTTAGACGTCTAGAATCTTTCAATATGGGTCACTAAGTGGGAAGATAATTCAGTGGACTAGACAGTCCTTTCACCCCTGCCTGGACTAAGCAGCTAGGCTCATCAGATGGACCATACACGTTTACCAAACAACCAGCATTGTTTATTAACTCATTCTTCTCTTGGTGTATAGTCTTTCTTACCCATGAAGACTCATGTCCATATCTACAACCCAGAACATCCCTCATGCCCCACCTAAGCTGTTGGTTAGGCTTAGCATTCCTTCACTGCATTGATGAAGTCCAGATCCCCCGGCTAATGGAATTCTGCAGTTGAAAGAGTGGAACACCATAGTGGGACTCACCTTTTGAAAAATTGACCCGCTCAAAATGAATGTACTCACCTGTTTACAAGAGTTCCCCATATTTTACTCCCATTGGGCATGGCCCCACATAGAATACCATGTTTATTAAATAGGATTAATAATGCATAAGATTATATTAATCACATTATTTATAATTTGGTCAATCTTATAATAGAATTTAATTTGGTAAATTTTATGGTGGAGTTAATTCGTATTGGAGTAAAAATTAGGTTTCACCTCGTATACATTTACAGTGGCAACATAGACTTTGATTGGCTAATACTTTCAATCCCCATTGTAGGGTTCTAATCCAATTGAAGAACTATGTAAGACAGATACATGGAGGATCCGGACGGACATTGATGTGGTGCTCAGGTGCTGTGGGTCCCAATTCTCATCGTATCATGCACTGAAGGACTCCTGTTGCATACGACAAAAGTTAGGATGACAAGTCAAAAAGCTAGTGGCTAGAAGTGCTACTCTACGGCTCTACGCATTTTGACTACTGCACCTATCAGAGAATGGCATTCCATGGTGGGCCATCTGATCCCACCAGATTAGTGAAGATAGCCTCTAGATAAGAACTAACTTTTCAAAAGTCTACTATATTCAATGTTTCTAGCCATCTGATTAAAGCTCATGTGAATGGAAGTTTTACTTTCTGTAAGACCTTAAAACGAATCTCTCAAGAATTCGATATGCACCAAGGCAGCCCAAGCAGAAAGTGAACAGTTTAACAAGCTTACAACTTTTCACATGGGTGAAACCAAGGCGTGAGAAAAAGAATAAATCATGAAAAAGGAGGGAGAGAGGGAGAGAGAGGGAGAGAGAGTACAACTTTGAAAAAAAAATAAATCACGCCAAGCTATTTCTGCCTGTTTGGATGAGAAAGTATGCGGAGTATGCTTTGCACATTTTTCTCCATTTTCATTTTCTCTTTCTTGTTTTATTGTGTGAACAGAAAGTGTACGGACCTATTTGCGGAGCTTCCATTGCATTTCATCTTCCGCGAAAACAAAGTACCTAATTCCTACCTCCCCTATGGGGATTGGACTTACTCGCTGGCACAAAAGAGCAACATTTTCTTTTGGCTTTCCTTGATGAATTGCCTTTGCACCAAACTGAAGATGGGGAAGGGTTGCACAAATGCGCTTGCACAAATGGGTCCTTAGTCCTCTTCGCATTTTGAATCCATCAGTTGATACACATCTTATGTTGACATAGATGTAAGCCTTATCCATTGTTTAATTGGTCTAAAAAAATGAATATTATAAATCATTATACTTTTGGCTCAATTTGATAATAACCTAATTTAGATTCCACCGGACACTTCCCTCAGACAATTGCAAAATACCAAAAAGCTATCCTTTTGAGTATTTCTGTTTCATATTTTCCCAATTTCTAAGATTTTTATTACATTATAAAAAATTTTCTTACATCTTTATGTTTTCTTGTCTTCGTACAATCGTTTCTGAAAAATAAAAAAAGATGACTTATTCATCTCTTCAATATAATTGGAACAAGGTTTTCACGATGATGATGATAATAAGAATGATGATTTACTCATCTCACACTAGACGGATCAAGTTGTATACAAGTTTGTCATAAAAAAAAAATAAATAAAAAATAATTATCATCAAATTATTATATTGACTTTTTTTTCTAATAACTAATGCATCAAACCTACTTTTATATATTGAGAACATACAACATAGAACTATCCCCAGATGGCCCAAGTATTGTAAAAACAAACAAGTCTTACTGTTTTACCTTCCCAAAACATTATCTTCTTAAAATGGGTATTGGCTCTAGAAACTGGGATACAGCCTTCCAAAATAAAAACTCAGATGCAAATTTGGAAACGGAACATGAATATAAACAGGTCCTGGGAGCCAACCTAATGTTAAAGAATTTTATAGACAGTCAATGCGTAGTAGAAATCTGAAGCAATGGGCAATGAATAAGACAAGTTTATATCATTTTCCAATAGAGAAAACACATCCTCACTTTCTTACCCTTCCAAATGAACACCTAATCATAATTCTTATTCAAAAGGCAATCGCATGCTTTTGGAAATTTGAAAAGGAGATGACTAACACAGGCCACCCACCGATTCTTATGGGATATGATAGTTAATTAATATCAACGGATCTCATTTAAAGTAGGACATAAATGCTCAACATTATTATAAATTTCAATGGTAAGCCTGTGACCAACTACTTATAAATTAATATTACAGTTGGAAGAATTTAAGTCATGAAGAAAGAGAAAGGAGTCAAAATGAGTGGTGGGTGAGAAATGGAGAATCCCAGCATGATGAGTTGCTTTTTAAATATATCCACATAATAGGCAGAATAGAGACTGTAGGCGGTGAAAACACGACACCCACTTAGATTGAGATGAACTTTGTAGATTAGGGAATACCGAACGCCAAGAACTTGAAAAGGGAAGGAAAACGGCTTGGGTTAGAGCCCCTGGCTGCTGTGAGCCGAAGGCGCTCTGATGCCTGAGTTAATTCTAAAAAACTGAGCAGGAAGAGGAAGGAGAGGAGAATGAGACGATGTATTTTGTATTATGTGTTGTGTACCTCCATGGGGCTGATCCCACGTGTATATATATAGACATTCCTCGTTCATTCTCTTTGTGAGTGGGGGTAGGTGGGGTGATGTCCCATCGATCCTTACCCTGACATTCAGCGGTAGGTAAAAAGGGAACATCCCATCAGGATCTTCCATGCTTTCGGTCAGTTGATGTTAACGGATAATAAAGCCAACTTCTTATCGCCATAAATGAGCAATCCTATCGTCAGGATGTGCCCGTACTTCTTAGAGGAAGGTGACGGCCCACTCTGCCTTCAGCGTTTTGTACCGAGACGAAGAATGGCTTGGCCGCGTTGGGCATTTGTGCTGAGCTGGCACTCACGCTGAGCTGCCGAGCTGCCCCGCCGTGCTGGCACTCCTAACCGAGCTGCCGAGTTGCTGGGCTGTGATTACAGCGACTGAGGTGGACAGCAAGTACTACTGTAATCCTCGCTTAATCTCGTCATTACGGTGTTTTACCCACACAATTGCCCCCTAGCTTTTAACCTCTAAGAGTCCTCCAGCTCGAGGAGGTCGGAAGCTTAGTGACTGTTTAGCCGGCACCGTTACCGAGCTCAAGAGAGGGTCACCGAAGTGTGGGAAGGGGTTACCAGGATAGAAGAGCTTCGGATCAGAGGGGGTCCCTCCTGAGCCTGATGACCGTTGCTGACGTACGGCCCCTTTCAAGATGTCTCTTCGCCTGTCCAGGATATTTAATAGCCCTCAGATATTGCGCTGATGGTGGCATGTGTCGCCTCTTTGGTTGCCACGCAATTACTTTGAAAAGACGTTAGGGCTGCGAGATGCGACGTTAGGGCTGACTGAGGGGACGCCTCTTTAAAGGCTCTTCTCAAAAGCCGAAACGGCGTCTCTGACCCTTATAAATCAGGGCTTCTCCTTCGCCATCACCTTCTTTTTCTCTTTCGGATTTCTATTGCACCCTGCAAGAGAACTTCTTCAACGTCTGCAAGTTTCCAGCAATCCTGTCTGTGCAGTCCCCTTTCGTAGGGCTTCTTTCTGCTTCTCTCTTGTCTTTTCTTCTGGGTAGACTTTCGTCTGGGTTGAGAATGGGGATCTATAGACATCTGTTAGGAGACCCGGGTTCCATAGCCTACTTTAGGAATACGTACAAGATCCCTGCCAATGTGGAGGTCAGACCAGATGACTCTGATGATGGCCTCGCCTACCGAGATGGCTGGATGCCGTTCTTGCTGGTCTCCTTTGTGGAGGGAGGGGTTCGCTTCCCCCTTCATCCACTGGTTAGGGACTGCCTCCGGGAGTGGCGGTTGTGCCCCTGCAAGCTACTACCCAACGGATACAAAATTATCATGGGAGTAGTGCGGCTGAACGAGCTCCTAGGGATCGGCCTCGGTGTCCTGGACATCGAGGATACGTATGACCTCTGCAAATCCGCAGAAGGGAACACCCATTACCTCCGGCTGAGGGTCCGTTGGGTTGGCTTTGTAACCGCGCTGGAGGATTCCAACAAATACGCGGGTGAAGACCGAGTATTCGTCAGAGGAGGATGGGAGTTCGGTGAAGCAGAGCCTAGCACCACGGTCCGGATTCCTCAAAAAATAGGAACTCCACCAAGTAAAGACCGAAGTCTTTTTGGTTTGCAGTTTTTTCTTTCTTCTATGCCTGACTAACACAAATTTTTCTGTTTATGCATATTTTCGCCAAAGGAGGGAGTTTGCCAGGAAAAACCGTTGGAGGGTGAACACTGAGTGGCACAAGAAGGTTAGAAACTACCGCGATCACAACTGCCGTGCTGCGTGGTCCCTCCTGGGGTATACGCCCCACTACAGATCCTTTAACACCTCGAGAAGGGTGTTGGGAATAGACTCCGTGCTGCACGGGGAAGGCGTCAGCTCAGAGTCAGCGACGACCGCGGTGCCCAGCTCGAAGGCAGTGACCGTCGCGATACCTACTAGGCGTCTGGTTGAGTCCGGACACTGCGCTTCAGCACTCCCAGACCCAGAGCCTGCCAGGACCTCGGGAGCCGAGCCCGGGCCTTCGCGAAGGAAGAGGCTAGTAGCTTCCAGCACGTCTGAGAGCTCGGCATCTTCCAGCTCGGAGGAAGAGGAGGGAGAGATGCTACGCCAGCGCGGGCAACGCTATACGGCAGAAAACCTGTCTGCCGCGGCCTTCGGTGACATCGGGGGAGAAGCCCGAGATCCCCCTTAGGCCGTGGTCGTCGCTTTGGCTGCGACGCCTTCGGCCGTTGCGGGCGAAACTACTACCCCGGTTGTCGAGACGATCCATGCAGCCGCGACTGAGGCCACTCACTCAACCGCGGTTGAGGTAGCCTCGGCTCCGCCTTCAGCGACTATCGTCGTAGATGACTCACCCCCAGACCATGCTACAAGGGTTGGAGGTCGGGCTCGCTCCGCTGAGGTCGTTGAGGGGGGCCGACCCGAGAAGAGAGCAAGGGTCGAGGCTTCGCTTGGCCCCTCGTCGCCTCCGCCAGCTGGTGGAACGATCTCGCCTCCTCCGCTGGCTCCATGGAGGCTGGCCATTGAGGAAGTATTGGGGAGGCAGCTGGCCGAAACAGACCGTGCGACCGATCCTCAAGTGGTCACCGCGCTGGGACGCGCCTGCGCCCTTCCTCAGGACATGGCGAGGTGGGCAGAGATGGACAACGAGTCGCTCCTGCTCTCGTCGATGTGCTCGCTGGTAGCGGTAAGTGTAGCATTTCTCCGGAGCCTTTAGTTCGGTATTCTTTTATTGACGTTTGGTTTTCTTCTTGCAGCTGTTGCAGAAATGCCAGATAGGCATAGAGAGGCTGGACGCAGCCGAGGCCAAGGAGGCTGAATGGGTGGCCGAGAGGGAGGAACTGCAGGCGTCCTTAGCGGCTAAGGAGGCGATACTGGTAGAAGAGGCGGGCAGGAATGCTGGCCTCGTCTCCGACTATGAAGAATCCTAGGCCCTGGTGGAGCATCTCAGGGAAGAGCTGAAGGATGAGGGGACCCAGAACCTTCATCTTGCCTCTGAGCTTGACGATCTCCGGACCGTGGTGGCACGGCTGGAAAAGGACCTGCGGGATGCCAGAGGGGCAAACAAGAGGCTCCTCTCCCAGAGGAACATGGCGCAAGGCTCCTCGGAGATGGCCTTGAGGGGGAAAGCAGCCGAGATCAAGTCTACTTTGGTGAGACAAAATGCTAGGCTCAAGGAGGAGTTCTTGGCTGAGTATAACTCTATTATGGGGGAGGAGGTTGGCAAACTGACAACTGACTACAAGGCTCAGCTGCCAGGTATCCGGGACCGAGCCTGGGAGCTCGGATGGAAAGCAGCCTTGAAGAAGGCTGGGGTTCCTGGGGACAGCCCTCTCCTCAGGAATCCCCCAAAGTTCCCTCGCTCGGACTTGGAACTTATAGCCATATCTCTGGCTTCCCCTTGCATTCCTCCGCAAGCCTGCCCAGAGGCGAGCGCCGCCCCCGAGGCGCCTTCAGAGGCCCCTTCAACTGCCAGCGCCGAGCTTGAAGACTCCCTGCGCCCGAGGTCGTCTAGGCCCCTCCTGAAGCCGCCGCTCCTGAGGCTAGCGTTCCGGAAGCGAGCGTGGCCGTTTCTGAAGCCACCTTGACCGTGCCCGAGGCCAGCGCGGTGGTGGCCGAGGCTGCTCCAGGGATTGACTGCAATGTAGAAGCTGTAGCCCCTTGAGCCCCCATTGTATTTTTCCTTTCTTTCATTGTATTCCTCTTATCCCTTATGTAATCTGAATTCTATTAATGGAACGACAACTTTCTTTGAATTCCTTAGCTTTCTTTTTTCTTGTCTTTGATGGAATGAGTGTGCAGATGACATGTACCTTATTATGCTTCATTTGCTAAGTGGCTGGTCTGAATAACCGAACTCTTTGTAAATCTTTAAAAGTTAAAATTGGATGTCTGCCTTTGACCGAGATTTGGTTTATGAACCGTGGTCCCACTTAGCATCCATAACCCTTGAGAGCGGAAGCTGCCAGAACTCGGGGTGTCCTTGAGCGCCGAAGTCAGTGTTCTTGGACATTTTTAGCTTTACCGCCGTAGCTGGTGCTGGGACCGAGCTAGGACGGCTGGTACTCTGACTGAGCTGCTGAGCCGAGGGTGGTGCTGTCACCAAGCCCTGATAAAATTGGCTTTGCCGCCGTAGCTGGTGCTGGCACCGAGCTAGGGGCGGTTGGCACTCTGGCCAAGCTGCCGAGCCGGGGGTGGTGCTGTCACCGAACCCTGAGGAAGCTGGCCCTGCGGCCGAGCTGGGGGGTGGTGCTGTCACCGAATTCTAAGGAAGCTGGCACTGCGGCCGAGCTGGGGGGTGGTTCTCTCACTGAACCTTGAGGAAGCTGGCACTGCGGCCGAGCTGGGGGGTGGTGCTGTCATCGAACCCTGAGGAAGCTGGCATTGCAGCCGAGCTGAGGGGTGGTGCTGTCACCGAACCCTGAGGAAGTTGGCCATGCGGCCGAGCTCGGGGGTGGTGCTGTCACCGAACCCTGAGGAAGCTGTCACTGCGGCCGAGCTGGGGGGTGGTGCTCTCACCGAACCTTGAGGAAGCTAGCACTGCGGCCGAGTTGCATAACTTGGAAGAAATTTTGAAAGAGATCTGTTCAAGAATGTTCCTTTTTATTGCTTGTTTGAACCCTGGAATACATGTTTTCAGAAGTAGAACTTTTTGAGATGCATTGTGTTCCATGGTTGCGGCAGCTCCTTGCCTTCCATGTCCTCGAGCCTGTACACAGCTCTACCCGCTGCTGATAGCACTTTAAATGGCCCCTGCCAGTTGGGTGCCAATTTCCCTTCCTTAGGATTTCGGTCGCCAGGAAGTATTTTCTTCAGGACTAGTTCTCCCACCGCGAATCTTCTTGTTTTGACCTTCTGGTTGTATCTCCTGGCCAACTGCTGTTGATAGGCAGCCAGGCGGATAGCTGCTGTCTCTCTTCGTTCTTCAGCGAAATCCAGCTCTCGAGCTACGTTCAAGTCGTTCAGCCCCTGGTCACAGAGTTCTAACCTCAAGGTTGGGAGGTCGACCTCAAGGGGAATGACTGCTTCCATGCTGTAGGCAAGGGAGAATGGTGTAGCCGAGGTGGAGCGCCTTGGAGTTGTCCTGTAAGCTCATAGAACACTAGAAAGCTCTTCTGCCCACCTCCCCATGGCTCGGTCGAGTCTTTTCTTGAGTCCGTTAAGGATCACTTTGTTTGAGATCTCAGCCTGGCCATTTCTTTGTGGGTACACAGGGGTGGAGTAGACGTTTCGGATGCCGTACTCCTGGCAGAAGCTTTTGAAGAAGTTGGAATCGAACTGGGTCCCATTGTCGGAGATGAGTGTTCGAGGGATTCCAAATCTCGTGATGATGTTCTTCCATACAAAGTTCTTTGTGTCCTGCTCAGTGATGGAGGACAGAGGCTCTGCTTTGACCCACTTCGTGAAGTAGTCCATAGCTACTATCAGCCACCTTTTGTTTCTTGGAGTTCGGTGTAGCGGATTGACGATGTCCAGACCCCACTAAGCTAAAGGCCACGGGCTGGATAGGGGGCTTAGGTCCTACGCTGGCTGGTGGATAGAGCGTGAGAACTTCTGGCACTTTTCGCATTTTCTGGCATATACTTGGGCGTCCTTCTGCATGTACAACCACCAGTATCCTTAGCAGATTGCTCGGTAGGCAAGCGACCGACCTCTGATGTGACTGCCGCAGATCTCTCATGAATTTCGTAAAGGAAGTCGTCGACTTTGCTTGGGTGGACGCATTGGAGGTAGGGTCCGGTGAACGACTTCCTGTAGAGCCTGCCATCTAGGGAGAGCCAAAACCGGGCTGCTTTCAGCCTAATCTTCTGTGCCTCCTTCCTGTCTTCGGGCAGCAGGTTGTCCTTCAAGTAGGCGATGACCGGATCCATCCAGCTCGGACCGAGGTCCACACACATGAGTTGCCGAGGTCGCTGCAGTTCGATGCTGGGTTCGCGTAACGTCTCTACTTCGACAGTTCTTCTATTATCGGCCTCGACCGCTGAGGCGAGGCTGGCAAGGGTGTCGGCAAGGGAATTGGACTCTCTGCCGACCTGTTGGATCTCGGCCCTTTCGAACTGGGAGAGAAGTTCCTTCGTGCTAGCTAAGTAGGCCGCCATTCTGTCGTCCCGAGCCTGGTAGTCTCCGCTGAGTTGGTTCGTTACCAATTGGGAATCACTGAAAACCACAATGTGTCGAGCTTCCAAGATTTTGGTACTGTTTAGCCCGAGGATGAGTGCTTCGTACTCGGCCTCATTATTGGATGCCTTGAAGCCGAATGTTAGAGCTTGCTCGATGACAAGGCCCTCCGGAGACTGGAGGACTATGCCAGCGCCAGCCCTATTGGACGTTGAGGATCCGTCGACGAAGACTTTCCAGGACTGCTCTTGCTTTGTCTCGGTTGTTGCCTCTGTATCCTTATTGCCCCCCAGTTCGGTGTCGAGCAGGGTCGGCGCCAAACTCTGAGAAGTGAATTCGACAATGAAGTTTGCTAAAACTTGGGCTTTGATGGCCGTTCTGGGTTGATACTTGATATCGGATTGCCCCAGTTCGACAACCCATTTGGAGATTAGATCGGAGAAGTCTGCCTTCCGAAAGAGAGCCTTCAGTGGGTGCTTGGTCACGACCACGATAGTGAAGGTTTGGAAGTAATGGGAGAGCTTTCGCGAGGCGCTGACGAGCGCTAAGGCAAGCTTTTTGAGCTATAAATACCGGGTCTCGGCGTTGAGCAGGATCTTGCTGGTGTAATAGATAGGCCTCTGCTGGCTATCTTCTTCTCTGATGAGCACCGAGCTCACTGCGTGATCCGAAACTGCGAGGTCCAGATACAGTGCTTCGCCATGGGTTGGGGTCGATAGTAGCGGAGGTGAAGAGAGGTAGCGCTTAAGCTGTTGCAGGGCCTGATCGCAGTCCGACGTCCATTGAAAATTTGAGCCTTTGTGTAGAAGCTGGAAGAAAGGCCTGCATTTGTCGGAAGCTCGGCTGATAAAGCGATTGAGCGTGGCAGCCATGCCGGTCAGCCTCTGAACTTGTTTAGCCGAGGTCAGGCTCTGGAGCTCTTGGATTGCCGTGATCTGGTCAGGGTTTGCTTCAATCCCCCTTCTCGTGACCAGGCTCCCCAAGAACTTTTCGGAACTGACACTAAAGGCGCATTTAGACGCATTTAGCTTCAATTGGAACTGGCGGAGGATGCTGAAAACCTGGCGGACGTCGGCCAAGTGGTCCTGCGATTCTCTGGACTTGATGACCATATCGTCGATGTAGACCTCCACTGTGTTCCTAAGCTGCGCCTGAAACATCTTGGTCACTAGCTGCTGGTATGTCGCCCCTGCGTTCTTCAGCCCGAAAGGCATTACCTTATAACAATAGGTCCCCCGGGGTGTGATGAAGGCTGTTTTCTCTTGGTCGGGTATGAACAGAGGTATCTGGTGGTATCCTCGGTAAGCGTCGAGGAAACTCATACGGTCGTGTCTGGCAGTAGCGTCAATGAGCTGGTCGATCTTTGGAAGGGGGAAACTGTCCTTGGGACAGGCTGTATTGAGGTCGGTGAAGTCGACACAGACTCTCCACTTCCCCGTCTTCTTCTTGACCACTACTGTGTTGGCTAGCCACTGTGGATAGTGGACATCTTTTATCGCTTGCGCTTCGAGCAGTTTTTCGACCTCTTCCTTCATGGCCTCAGTTTGTGGGACCCCAGTTCGGCGTGCCTTTTGGATCATGGGCTTATGGTTGGGGTCCACATTCAGCTTGTGGCACATGACTGCTGGGTTGATACCGGGCATTTCGTAAGGCGTCCACGCAAAGACCTCTTTTTTCTCGTGGAGGAGGTCCAGCAGCTGTGTCTTCTCGGGCTCTGGGAGCTGGCTTCTAACTAGAAAAAATCTGTCCGGGTTGGCGGGGTCAACCTTGACCTTGGTGAGGTCCTCGATGCTTTTCTGTGCCGGGGTCCTGCCAACATCCCCAAGCTCGGCTTCGTTGTCCAGCTTGGCTACATGGACCTAGGACAATTCGGCTTCGCCAGGCAGCACGGTCATCAAGCATTGTCTGGCCATGTGCTGGTTGCCTCTTATAGTGATCACATCGGTCTAGCCAGACGGGTTCTCTAAGGGGAACTTGAGCTTCTGATGACGGGTGGAGGGTATAGCCTCCATGCCATGCAGCCACGTCTTTCCCATTATGACATTGTATGGGGAGGGGACGTCGACGACTGGGAAGTCCACCTGCCTGGATGCGCCTCCTACTTGGACTCTGAGGGAGATCTTCCCCTTCGGGTACACTGGTTTCGAGCTGAAGCCGATGAGAGGAGTTCGGGTAGTTTGGAGGTCCTCGTCTTTGAGTTTCAGCTTCTGAAAGCAATCGTAGTACAGTATCTCAGACGAGCTGCCTGGGTCGACAAGGACTCTCTGAACCAAGAAGTTCTACAGCTTCAAGGTGAGCACTAGAGAGTCATTATGTGGGAGTTCTACGTCCTTTAGATCCCTGTCGGAGAACCATATTCTGGGCCCCTATGTTTTGGCCTTTTTTGTAGTTGGTTCCGGCGCCGCAGTCAACACCTGCTTCTGATGGGAGGCTATTCTAGCCTCGGCACGGGCCTGGGAGCTCCCCTTAGGTGGAGGAGCGAGGTGGATGACGTTGATGATGCCCTCCGGCTCGCTATCCTGGCCGCCATCATCTCGGCGTGGAGGTCGGCTGTTGTCCCGGCCTTCCTCCTTGACGTAGTCCCTCAGGTGCCTTTCTTTCACAAGGTTCTCGAGGTGGGACTTGAAGCTTTTGCACTCATCAGTTCTGTGCCCACTCTGCTTGTGATAAGCACAGAACTTGCCTTGGTCCCGGGAGGAGGGGTCACCTCTCATCGGTTGCGGCCATTTGAAGAAGGGCTGCGCCTTTATTTTGTGGAGGAGCTTATAGATGGGCTCCTTGAAGATCGTGTTTACCGCTTTGAAGGTGGCGGCAACGTTCCCGGTCCTCCTGCTGCTCCCCAAGGCCGCGACCGAGGTGGAGGGATTCCGCTGACGATTTGAGGACCGGGCCCTGTGACGATCTGGGGATGGGTTTTTGCAGTGGTCCTCCCTCCTGGAGAACCTGTTGTCTGTGTCTCCTTTGGATGGTCGGTCCTTCTGGGAGAGGCCGAAGTCCTCCCGCCGACCTCGTCCTCTTCTGCCCGGATGAACCGGTTTGCCCGGGTCATGATCTCTTTCATGGTGGCCACGAGGTACATGACCAGCTGCGCCCGAAGCTGGATGCCCGGGCGCTGGGCCAACTGAAAGGATTTCACTGCGATCTCCTTAGAAGTGCACTCAATCTGGCTGTAAACAGTCCAGAAGCAACGGGCGAACTGGGTGACGTTCTCGTCCTCTCGCATCCAAAGAGCCATCAAGTCAGTATCGGTTTTTGGGATGACGCGGTGGGCCTGGAACTTCTCCCGGAAGGACGTCCGAAGTTGTCGCCAACTGGAGATGGAGCCTCCAGGGAGTGAGCAGAACCATCGTAGGGGGAGATCTCCAAAATTGAAGGAAAAAACTCTACAGTTCAAGAAATCGTCATCCCCCCAGACCGACATCCTCTGGATGTAGTGTAGGAGGTGAGCTGCAGGGTCCGAGGTTCCATCATACAGGGTGAACTTCGGGACGTTGAACTTCTCGGGGAAGGAGTACTTTCTGATCTCCCTGGAGAAAGGAGATGCACCTTTGTTTTCAGCTTCAAAGGCGCTGCACTGGTCTCATGCAATACCAGCAGTCTCCATATTCTGGCGAACAGTCTGCTTGACCTGCTGGTCGATCCACTGATTGAGCTCCTCCTCGTCTTTTGGTATCTTCCGCTGCTTCTTTGGCTCTACATGCTCGTGGCTGCTGCTGGAGCCCTCTTCTCTGTGGACCCAATCACGCCTCTTATTATCGAGGACGTGCCTTAGGTCCCACCCGTGGCCCAGAGGAGCCTGGCTGTGCATGGGTGGAGGACCCGAGGCATGGCTATGCCCGTGAAGTGGGCTCCGAGCCCCTCTCTTCACCCGGAGCTGCTGTTTGAGCTGTAGGATAAGCTCGTCCTGCTCCTGAATGAAGCGGTTTTGAGCTCTGACCTCATCCAAGCGAGGGTCTTCGTCTTCGTCGGGGTTGACCTGATGGTGGGACTGAGGTCCAGCCCTTGCTGACTTTTTACGCAGCTTGGTGACTGACTTGTCACCTCGCCTGGCGTGCCCATTGCTATGGTGGGGCTGCTCTAGAGGCATAACATTGTGAAAGGAAGGCATTGTCAATCCCTTAGACTGTGATACCGACTGGACTGTAGGGGACCTTCCTCCTGATCTTCTCTGTCGAGGGGGTGGACCTTGTACCAGCACAGGCTGCGTGGTTCGTCCCTTGCCCTTGGAGGGTCCTTCACCATTTCTGGTTTTTGGAGGCATGGTGTTTGAAAGCTTTTTGTTTAGTGCTTCCCACAGACGGCGCCAAACTGTAGGCGGTGAAAACACGACACCCACTTAGATTGAGATGAACTTTGTAGATCAGGGAATACCGAACGCCAAGAACTTGAAAAGGGAAGGAAAACGGCTTGGGTTAGAGCCCCTGGCTGCTGTGAGCCGAAGGCGCTCCGATGCCTGAGTTAGTTCTAAAAAACTAAGCAGGAGGAGGAAGGAGAGGAGAATGAGACGATGTGTTTTGTATTGTGTGTTGCGTACCTCCATGGGGCTGATCCCACGTGTATATATGTAGACATTCCTCGTTCATTCTCTTTGTGAGTGAGGGTAGGTGGGGGTGAGGTCCCATCGATCCTTACCCTGACATTCAGCGGTAGGTAAAAAGGGAACATCCCATCAGGACCTTCCATGCTTTCGGTCAGTTGATGTTAACGGATGATAAAGCCAACTTTTTATCACTATAAATGAGCAATCCTATCGCCAGGATGTGCCCGTACTTCTTAGAGGAAGGTGACGGCCCACTCTGCCTTCAGCGTTTTGTACCGAGACCAAGAATGGCTTGGATGCGTTGGGCATTTGTGCTGAGCTGGCACTCACACCGAGCTCCCCCGCCGTGCTGGCACTCCTAACCGAGCTGCCGAGCTGCTGGGCTGTGATTACAGAGGTCGAGGTGGACAGCAAGTGCTACTGTAATCCTCGCTTAATCTCGTTATTACGGTGTTTTACTCACACAGAGACATTTGCATTTAGCCACGCCTAATTATAGCACAAAGAATACAAATATATAGGCACAAGTGATACCTAATATGAGCTTATTACCATCATTCATAACAATATGGTGGCCACTGGATGTGGGGTCCTTCCATCAGAGAGAGAATATTGTTTGAGATGATTCACCATCAACCAAATGATGCCCTACCAAGCCTCTGATGATTTTCAAGTGAAGTAAGCTCCGGAGTTCAGGGTAATCTGCTCTTTGATTCCAATTTCAAACAATGAGGACTCAAGCTTCCACTGTTGTTGTGCCGGTATCTACCTATTTAATGCATCCTTAATTTTCTGCCACCAGTACTGCTCCTTGTTTTTCTTCTAATTTCTACAAATCCAAGTTTGTCCAATTTCTCAAGTATTGATGATCAAATGATAATGACAGATACCTAATATGTGACCAATATAAATGATGACTGAATGCAGAAAATTGGTTAGATTTCAGATCTATAATTTAGACTACGTTCAGTCTATCTAGATCTGGTCGATTTTACTACTTGATAGATGGGATGAAAGAGAGACGATGAGGGTGAACGTTCAAAAAAAAAAAAAAAAAAAAAAAGGGACTACGAGGGTAATGCAAACTAAAAGATCATAATAACACTAATATATGATGCAGCTAATGCGGCGATTGGCATTCTGTTCAGATCCGATGCATTTGTGCGCGGGAGAAATATACAAAGAGAGGAAAAGTGTTCTGATTTTCAGTTGAACCCCTCTTTCAATTGTTTGGTGACATAAAAAAGGAAGAAATGGATCTCATTCAGGGTTAAGAGAATTTCTCCTCCGGCCTTGCACTATGGTTTTTTGCATATTTAGGCCTGCTAGATTTTCTCCTTTTCTATGGGCTTTCGAGTGAAGAAAGAAAAGAGGAAAGAGGAAGCAGAAGACATGAATTGCAATATCACTGTTCACAACGGGAACAAGCAATGACGTGTCTCTGAGTGTAAAAGGTGAAAAAAAAAAGAGATTAAAGTTAGTGGGAGGGCTTACTTTGTTCGATAGAAATTATCGAGAAATTATTTCTCCATAAGATTCTCTATCTTACATGACCCTCGTCTAATCATGTCTATTAAAATGGGCTTTCCTTCGGTTAAACAACACCTAAAAGTCTTTCCATCCAAAGTCGGTAGGGCCTTGAGATTGTCCGTACCACATGGGAGGAGAATTGGTTGAGCCCCGTTGGTGCAATAAATGATTCGGATCGCTTGCACGATGACCGTAAATGGGACGGGTATGAGGTAAAATGAGTTGGAAGGAAAGAATGAGAGGAGAAAATAGGGGGAAAAATGAAATTGAGAGTATTTAGATAGGAGGGGAAGGAATGTGGGGGAGGGAAATTTAATGAAAAAATTAATGTGGGGCTCACTCCAAAACTTTTTCTTTAAAACTCGGAGAAAATATGAGGCAAAGAGGAGAATTTTTTTCAAATTACATAACTGTCATTTTTATTTTTTATCTTTTTACAAAAATAAGAATAAAATGGTAATTGTTTCTTTATCTCACAAACAAATAAAATATTACTTTTTCACCTTTTCTTTCTCCTACTTTTTTAATTTCTTCCCTTCCCCTTCGTTTTCTTTCACCTTCAAAATTTTCCTCCTCTCCCCTTCCACCTTTCCAAACATAATGTTAAAGTCCATTATGTCGCTGTCAGCAAAGTCTATTTAAATACAAGGAAGGCTGCCTGCGGTGAAAAAGCGAACCTTTCCCGATCCACTCACGGTGATTGGAGTTTTACTTCAGAACATCCGGACGTGCTCCTCCTTATCTTTTGCTGCGTGATGAAAGGAAGTGTTTTTCATGCACTCCAAGGAGCCAAAAAGACACTACCAAAAAGAAAAAAAAGGAAGCCAAAACGAAGAAATTGTTGAGCTGACATGATGTGATTTGCTGGGACCTGGTAATAGTTGTTGAGCCGATATGATGGGACTTGCAAGGACCAGGTCAGGGCCAAAGGGCCTGTCACAAAAATCCGACATTTTCCAAAGCCGTCCCACAGAAATTCAATGCCCTCATGCTGTCATGACCCTACAGCATTTTTAAGTCAATGCTCAAAATCAGAGGGGGTTTATGTGCTCGGCACGAACCGGTTTTTGTAGTTGCAGCTGCTGAGTAAAGCCCCCAAAATTCGATAGGTATGGAACTTCTTTGTGGCAGAAGAATTGGTGTGTGACTGAGGCAAACAAGGAGGAACTAATTGGTCTCATCTGCAAACTAACCAAAACTTTCATACTACTCCGACAGGAACAAGAGATGCTATCACCAATGAACCTTGATCGGACGAACGAGGCCATCGAAGCTCTGAAAGAAAGAAGATGAAAGACGGCGATTGACTTTGTGCAAGGTGAACCCACTTTATACAATTTTTAATCACT
Source organism: Persea americana (assembly GCA_029852735.1). Taxonomy (NCBI): domain Eukaryota; kingdom Viridiplantae; phylum Streptophyta; class Magnoliopsida; order Laurales; family Lauraceae; genus Persea; species Persea americana. The sequence goes on from CM056819.1 coordinate 51,472,701, forward strand.
AAATAATTTCCTTTTTTGCCTTTCGGTTTCCTTCTTCGGAGAAAGAGAGATAGATGGAGAAAAAAAAGGAATTTTGGTATATTAGTCTTCCTTCAAGAACGATATCCCAATTTTATGATGCAAATTCAGATAAATTCAATAGAGTCATTTGACTCTGTGATATATATTTTTTAATTTTCTTTGCACCATATCGAATCATGTCATGCGAAAGTCTCATGAAATCATGAGATTTATCAATTTTTATATTATATATTTTCTGCAACTAGCAAATAAATTTATTTTTACAATATACAAATTTTTTTTTTTTTTTTGTGGAAAGTCAATACATATTTGATCACAATTTCTTAGTTTCTATCATTTAGAATATTTTTTCCTAAGATGCTACATAAAGCCATGATATCATGTGATAGTTCCATAATATCATGGGATTTATAATTTTCTTTGACATACATCGTTTGCATGATATCATTTGATCTAGGACAAAAAAGGTTTAAATAAATATTGACCAGATTCAACCGACTATAATAACATGATCCAAAGCTTGGATATGAAACCGAAAAAAGATGAATTTAAAGAGGACTAACATGTCAAAACCCTCTAATTCCAATAATAACTAGTGAGATTAGGTTTACAAAAAATAGCTCAATTTTAAAGTTTTAATTTACATTTTATCTAGTAAAATTCTAAAGAAAAGCGCTTATTTCTTAGTAGTATGTTTGGTAAATAATAAAACAGCTTATCACGGTGGTATTCCTCGTAAAGGGAAAATATTTTATGCATGAAATAACCAAATCTAGACATTAAAAAGATGAAGCCATGATAAATTGAAAATCATGATCCCTACTGTGATGATGTCGCCAGTCCTCAATTAATTAATCCTTAATAAAGAAGCAACTTTCACTTGAAGTAACTAGAATAATTAAAAATTAGAAAGAAAAACAAAACATACTTGTTTTTTGCTGAGCTTATTTGAGTTGTGGTGGCATTGAAGTCAGGAAAAGCACTAGGGCACTTTAAAGAAAAAAATGGGTTTTGACAAATTAGCATGGCGGAACCAACCCAGGTACAAGCATATGGTTGCGGTCACACTCGTAAAACTACCGTGAAGTTTCAAAATCTATATGAGAATTTTGGGTCCGCTTCACAATATCCAATAAAAATCTTCAGTCCACCCTCAAAATTGTTATTAAAATCTTTGTTTTAACCCTAAAACCAAACTACCTATTAGAGTCCGCACCCTTCAAATGAAAATCCTGGGCCAGCCACTGCATATTAGTACTCTTTAAACCCAATCTCTCCAATTTCATCACTGAAATTTAGATAATGTTGCTAGAGTCCCTTGACTCTATTCAACATTTCTTTTAAAACTTTTTTGCTCTAGATCCAATGATATCATGGAAACCGTGTATGTCATAGAAATTGATAAACCCCATGATATTATAGGACTATTCCTTGATGTCATGTCTTTTATGCGGCATCTTTAATGAAAAAATTCTTCTGAATAATAAAACATGAGAAATAGTGGTTGAATGTATATTTACCACAAAATGTTATTTTTTGTATTATGTAAAGAAACAAATTCACTTGTTGGTTGCAGAAAGTGAATGGTATAAAAATTGATAAATCCCATCTTATCATGGAAAATGACACAAAAACGTTTTTAAAAGATGTGGACTAGAGTCAAGCGACTTTGGTGACATTATCTTAATTTTGATTGTAAAATCGAAAAAACTAGATTAAAGGAGAATTAACATGTAAAAACCCAAATAATATATACCGAAGAAAAAACACCTCACCATTCTTTTGGGCAACATGAACAGATAAAGCACACAGGTATTGGCAAGTGGCAACCCATCCCATGTCTTCCCCAAGCTCTTCTAAGGGTAAGAATTTGGCGGATGACACTAGTGGAGCATACGCGGGAGCAGAGCAAAGTGAAATTCTCGAGGGCTCTTCTGATCCAACCTCTTCTGAAGGTAAGAAATTGGCGGATGACACTTGGGAAGATGATCATGTCCCTTTCGCTTCTGCTCCATCTGATGATGATGATCATATCCATTTCTCTTCTGAAGATGAAGGAGAGGAAGACCACATCTCTTCCTCTACTCGTGTAGATGACAAGTGGGTATCTAACATGAAAGAAAAGAGTCTTTGCATGCCTAAAAGATTGAAACGGTACTCTGGCAGCAAATCTTGCTCAATCCACCGAGTCCCTTACAGTCTTCGTAAACATAACGAGGATGCGTACAATCCTCAATTGATCTCAATAGGCCCATTTCACTATGAAAAGAGAAAAACAGACCAACTAAGAAGCATGGAAGAGCACAAATGGAACTATCTACATGACATCATCTCACGGGAACATCCACGCTGGTTGGAAGAATGTTATGCGAAGATTAAGAGGTCGGGAAAAAAAGCCCGGAATTGCTACTCTGAGGAGATACAAGTCAACATCAATGATTTTGATTTTATGGAAATGATGGTACTTGATGGCTGCTTCATTGTTCAGTTTCTAAGAAGATCCTGGCTCTGCAGTCACAGGCGCCTCATCTTTCCCGATGATGTTATAATTCAATTGGCATGGCCAGCAAGAGCATTATGGTGTGACTTGCTCTTGTTGGAAAATCAGATTCCGTTTTTCATTCTTCAAAAGCTATCTAATCTCATAGATGATGATCTCGAAGATGCTTCTGGCAAATTTCCTCCTTTGGTCGAGATGGCTGTAAATTTCATTCTTCCAGGCAATTCGACCGTGGTAAGTAATATCAATAAATCATCCGAAATCTTCCATCTACTTCATTTACTATATGTTGGTTGGGTTCCCAAACCCACTGGTCAGTCTGCCACCGAGGATATAAACCTATCCCCAGAAGAAATAAAAAATAGAGAGGATATCAGGCCAAGGATCCGTTGTGCATCCACTCTTACGGAGGCGGATATAAACCTGTCCTCAGGAAAAAGAAAAAATAGAAAGGGTGTGAGGCCAAGGATCCCTCGTGCATCCAAACTTAAAGAGGCGGGAATTAGGTTTAAAAGGATGGATGACAGTGATTCTCTTGGCATAAGATTTCACAATGGAGTGATTGAAATCCCCGAAATGCATGTTTCGGACTTTACAAAGAAAAAATTTCTCAATCTCATCGCATTTGAGCAATGTTATGTGCATTGCTCAAAAATCTTCACAAATTTCGCCACTTTCATGGATTCTCTCATCGACACTGCCGAGGACGTCGAGATTCTCCATGATGAAGGAATCATCTATAATGCTTTAGGCGACGACAGACTAGTGGCTTCTGAGTTCTGCAGCATAGCAAGAGAGGACAGCATATCTTATGACCCTCACTATTTGACAGATGTTTGTAAGGAAATCAATGAGTACAGTTCGAGATTTTGGCCAAGATCGAGAGCCTCTTTTGTGCGTGATTACTTCAAAAATCCGTGGGCACTTGTATCTGTTATTGCTGGCCTTCTCCTCCTGCTGTTTGCTTTCACACAAACCTTCTTCACAGCATTTCCCAAGTTCGCGTACAAAAATGGGGATGACAGATGTCAATCCCTTGCATCTTCAATTTCATAACTGAAAATCTAATAATGTCAACAGAGTCATTTGACTCTAGTATACATTAGTTTTTACTTTTTTGCCTTGGATCCATGATGCCAGGAGAGTTTAAAAACCCATTTCTTTACTTTCTGTTACTTTTCCTTTGTTAGCTGCTTGTATGAATGCTCATGGTTTGATTCCCTCCTAATGAAACTTTATGTGTGTGCTTTCAAAGTGACTCTATATTGACTATATATTGTGAAATATAGGTGATTATTCAAGGTTAAGTGGTAAAAAAAGAAGGTCAAATCAGATCCTTATATATGCGGTTTATTTTGTGAAGAATCAAATCGTTCAAAAGATATGCCTAGCCATGTTTACCCAGGCTTTTAATGGGTTTCAATACTACTTGAATCCAGCCTGAATTGGGGTCTACTTCTGTAAGTGCCTAAATTAACACGGACTTATTAAGGTGATCATAAAGTTTTTTAGGAAGGATCAAATGCCTGAGATCTGAAAGGGAAGGAGAGAGACAGAGATCAGAGACCTTGGCTGAAGTCAGCCAAAGGCACTCCGATGCTTAAGTTAGTTCAACAACTAAGCAAAGGATGAGTGGTAAGGAGAAGGGCAGTGTATGTTTGTGTTTGTACGTGCGTACCTTTCTGGGACTAACCCGTGGGATACATATAAGCGGAAGACCCGTCGGACTTTCTTTTAGTGGAGATAGGTGGTGGTGAAGTCCCATCGAACCTTACCCTGACACCTTGGCGGCAGGTGGAGAGAGAGTCTCATCGGACGGCTTTCCATTCTTTTTAGGACTGCTGACGTGACTGCCTGATAAGGACATCTCCTTTTTGCTATCAGTCGCCCACCCTATCTGATAATACGTTCTATAACTTGTCCGTACTTTTCATAGGAACATGATTGTGCTTGACCGACACTCAGTACTCGTACCGAGATTAGAAATAACCATTAGGTGGATGCATCCTGTCACTGTTGCCGAGACGCACATATAGCTGGCACTATTGCCGAGTTGCATATAATTGGCACTATTGCCGAGTTAGCACTGCTGCTGAACTGACACTACTGCCGAGTTACATATAACCGAGATCAAGACAAACCAAGCCAATACTCTTACCGAAGTTGACATAATCTCGGTACTGCAAGAATGCCCCCACACAACTTTGATGGGCCTAGATATCATTTGGGTAGACGACTAAACCTGGATCCATGTGAAAGGATAGAAACCCTTGACGGGCTAGATCTAGGCCTAGGGTCTTAAGCTCTATGGACTCTTATTTTGTGTGCTTTGCGTTTTATATGTGTAGTGTTTTGATCTGGTGCAATGAACTAGATGGTGCATGGGTGTCGTGATGAACCCTATATGGCCCTATCAGGCCATGACAATCAAGGTGGAGCTGAGAATGGAAGTGGCTCAATGAGACTTATCAGTGTGAAAACTATCAAAATTCGTCTTAACTCCTTGATTGGTGGCCCCCAAGTTTAATGATTTTGAAAGGCGTCATTTTTTTAAAAAGGTAACAAATTTATTAATAGAAAAGCTAAATACAAGGATAAAAAACAAATGATGAGAAATGGGGAGTTGGTACAATAGCATTGTATAGCATACAACCCCAATTACATTACCACACCCACCCAAGGAGACAATCTCATTACCCCTTGCGTGGCTAATACATCTGCCGTAAAATTGGCTGATCTAACCTCATGATGAAAGGAAACATTGATGCTAGCCGATAGCTATCCTAGATTTCATTGAAATGGAATTGAGATTGCCAAGGTGTAACGCCCCAATTCCGAATACCGAAGTTACCGCTAAGGTACCCGAATTTAGCGCGCTATTTCCCGAAAAATCCGAGAACTTCCAAGATCATAGTCCGCATTAAGGTCAAAATTTTAAAACTTTTTGAACAATAATATAATCAACAATTGTATTGCGGAAGCATAAGAAAAGATAGCGGAAGCAATAAGTATCATATAAAATGAATCAAATGGAACAGGGCTGAAGTCTAACAAAATCTCAGGAATAGTTAACTAGTTTAATTACATATTTGGATAATGCCCTGCTTACTACAATAAACTCTCCAAAGCCCAAAATAAACTGCACTCAAACACCCTGTGCAGGCGCTTCATCATCCGGTTCGACCACCTGGTCAACCAGCCCCCAACCGTACTCGCCGACTACAGGTGCCTCGTGGTGTCCGTCACACGCCGGGTCAAGGTCCAGACTTAAGCACCAAAGATGGGTCAGATCCAAGGATCTGGCAATGCACCATATACAGATAACACATGATGTATGCAACAAAAGAGAATGGAACGAGTATGTAATCATAATAATAACAAGGAAACATAAACTAGGCAATTGAGCAGTAAATAGCAGTTTAGAACCAGAAATATAAGTAATCCAATCTAATAGATATCAATATGACACATTTACACAAGCTGGATATACCGCGGATATTATGCCGTGGCCCTCCCATACTGTAGATAGTCGCGGCGGAGAAAGTTTAATAAATATGCAAGGGATAACAGCCCTGATAATAACAATATATATACAGCCCTAATAATAATATATATATATATATATAACACCGATCACACCCCTTTATAGAACCGATCACACCCCTTTATCAGATTAGATCGGACCCGGTATCACACCGTCCGTCTAATCACAGCTCATCATGATAGCTCTAGTCACAGCCAATATAGCTCCTACCAATGATGATCAGTCAACAAGCTAAGCTTAGATCAACTGAGTGAATGTCTAGTGTCGATTCATAGAAATAAATACAGGTCTGTGTCTGTCTAGGCTTATCTTACGTGAGCAAGGTCCTAACCAAGTCTCTAAGAGGTTAAAGTATAATATCATGGAACACAGTCTAATATCCAAGTCCAAGTCCAAGTCCAATCACCATTGGATTCACACTAGGCCCATAACCATGGCCTTAGTTAATAACAATGTAAATAACCAATCCATACCCATATACAATACTTCATTATAACCAACCTCTCCATTCTAGGGTTCCACACACCCAATCTTAGGCCGTATGAGGGCCCGCCTAGCCATAGACACTGGTCGTTTATCTCTAATTACATCATTGGGTCACCACTAAGTAGTCCTAGGTTCTGGTTCTCCAATTTCCTTTTTAATTAACAGAATCAAGTGGAATAACCAAGGGTCCAACTTAAGTAATGGTCCACTCTCAGGTTTAGGGCCATGTCAGATAATTTGATCCTTAACTGTAGTTTCAGATGTCAAGTGATGTTATGTTTGGTACTCCTAAAGTTACAGACATCATTGACTATGTTTAAGGGTCGAATCACTAACAATTCAAATACCAAAAACCCATTTGGTGGTCCCCACGAGTCAATGGTCCCACGAGTCAAGGTTGAGCCACACCATTGACTCGTGCTTGGCACATCAATGGAAGTCTATTTGGATGGTTAATGGCCCCATAATTGATCAAACATCAAAATATACAGAAGTCTGGAATTTCGCACTACAACAAATGGGATTTTTAGCGACGAAACTATTTGTGACGCAACCAAAAGTGTCACAAAAAAAGACTTTTTGCAACGTAAAACTAGACCCGTCGCAACAAGTTAAGTATTTGTGACACAAGACTCCAAGCGTCGCAAATAGATACTTTCAGCAATGAATATTGTGTCGCAAACAAATGCGTTACAAAATCCTTGGCGCCAAATGGCAGTAAAATTATTCACGACGCTAGATACACATTTGTGACACAATCATATGTCGTAAATACGTGTGTCTATTTGCGACGCAATCCCCCCGTTGCAAATAGTTTTATGTCGTAAAAAAATTAAGGTTATTTGCAACAGTTTTCTTTTTGCGTCGCACATAATATCTTATTCGTGACACTGATATCTTTGTGTCGCAGATAATTATTATTAGCGACCTCCATCATATGGTGTCATAAAAAAATTAAGCTAAAAAAGTCACTAATTTTTTCCTTCCACCGCCATTTTGAAAAAAATATATATATATTTATTTGGGACACAACTTTGACGTTACAAATAATATTTAGTTACGACAGTATACCTATGCGTCGTAGATAATGAGTTTTTTCTGCTACGTTGGTTTAAAAGCGTCTTAGATAATATTTTTTTAGTAACATTATGTTATAGCGTCGCAATTTCCCATCAGTTCCATCTCCCTCGTTTTCTTTTCTTTTTTTTTTAATTGATCCCTGCCTTTTGTTTATGGTGTTTTACAAGCGCATCTCACTAATATTGCCTCCCTCCCTGCGCTTCTTTCTGTCTTTCTGCCCTAAATCCAAGCTGAACCAGCGCGCGGATCGAACTGCGTGGTTCTTTTTCGAGCAAGGGTGACGAAATGAAATCGCAGATTGGAAATAACATAACCACACATGACCTAGACGGACATGAAATCGCTGAGGAACCTCCATTCCTTCAACCACGCCAAACTCCTTTCTTTTTCTCTCTCCCTTTCATTTCTCTCAATGAGTTTTTTTTTTTTTTTTTTTTTTTTTTTTTTTTTTTTTTTTTTTTTTTTGCAGAGGAAAGAAAGCAATGCCTTTCCCCTTCAATCTCTTCTCTTCTCTCTACATTTCTCTTCGGATCTCTATCAAAGAAGAAGAAATTGCTGCGGATCGATGGTTCTGATACGCGAGGGCTTCTCGGAGTCTGCTGATATCGATTCAGTGAGTTGGAAAATTCGCCTTTTCTTTTGCATGTTCATGTTTTTGTACGGTGATTTGGAGTTTGGAAACCTGATCTCTGCTTCGGTTTTTGCATGCTGCGTGCGTCTCTAGAAAACTTGCCTAATCTGAGCGTTGTCTTTCTGTGATACATATCGAAGATCGCATTTTAGTTATTGTTTCTATGTTATATTGAGACCAACTATTATATAGATTTATGTTTAACATGATTTTATCAATATCTTCAGAAATTATTTGTGATGAGGACAAGTGTTTCATTGCACTCAAATTCAATGAATTAATTTAGTTTATGTTTTTACATTGATGGAGTGATATTTAACTTCATACCTCAATTGCTACTTAGAGATATATGATTGTGATAACCTAATAATGACTTTGCATTAAAGATTTGTGAATGGATGGATTGTGAATGGATGATGAGATTATATTTGTATTGATAGGGTATCAAAACAGGAAAAATATATATTTTTTGAAAATTATTATTTGCGACGCTTTAATTGCGTTGCAAATAATTAAATGTAACAAGATGAAGATTATTTACGACACCACAGAAGCGTTGCAAAAAGAGATTATTTGCAACTTTATAAGAACGTCGCCCTTAATGATTTATTAACGAATTTTTTGAATCGTCGCAAATATAAAATTATTCGTGACGCAATTTTGCCGTTGCAAATAAATAATTATCTGCGACGTTTAGAAAACGTCGCAATTGATATGTAATTAGCAACTCTTTGAAATCATCGCAAATACTCTCTTCTATTGTCATGCTAGAGTCTTTAAGGTTGCTAATCTTTCTGCGAACCCATAATTTGCGACCCCTTTGCGACGCTCAATTTTTTGAGTCGCAATTACTTTTTGCGATGCTTTTTGTATTATCTGCGACGGTTTTTTGGCGTCGCAAAAAAGCTAAATTGTAGTAGTGTCACCCTTCACAGTGTATCTAGTCGACGATGATGTCGACCGGATACATTGGATGTTGACCCCCAAGTCGACATCCTGACAGTGTCCCCTGTTGACATCGTGGCTATGATGTCGACCGGGTCCACATGGACCTGAAGCCAAACAGCTGGGGGGTTGAATTCTGTGTACTCAGAATTCATAGTGTTCCCAGTCGACATCGTGGCCTGGATGTCGACCGGGTCCATGTGGGTTCCTGCATAGTCTGAGAATTTCCAGCCTCAGCTAATTCTACAAAAACCTGTGTATCTGGTCGACCGAGCACAGGGTCCGGTTGATCGGGTACACTGGTCTGCAAATTTACAGGAAATTTAACTGGGACTTGAACTCCTCTGTTTTTAGTGTGCCTGGTCGACTGAGCTGCAGGCCGGTCGACCGGGTATACGCTCTGATGTGAAATTCCAGATTTCTGGAATTTTCTCTTTCAACCCGAGTTCCACCAAAACAGTCCTAATCACTTCCAATCACTAAAGAAACATCACCAAACAAGAACAACACTCTAATGCACTTTCCACCTTCCATCCATGGGCCATTGATCTTCCAAATGAGAGATCCCATCCATCAATGGCCAAATTTCCATAAACAAAGCTCAATTGGTATATCTAGACATACATACATATATAATTGAATTGAAATTGCAGAATCAAAGAAAAGAGAGCATGCATTCTAAGTTATCCATCATAGGGTACTTGCCTCAATTCGAAATTGCAAAGAGAGTTGAGAAAGAGATGAGAAATCCAAGCTCCTAAGACGTTGATAGTATAATTGGGGGTGATCTCTAACTTCTTCTTGTGCTGGAATTTGGGCAATTAGGGTTTCTTAGGGAGGGCTAGGGAAGATGAGAGTGAATTAGGTTTAGGGTTCATGTTATTGCAATAGTTAGAATATATATATGTTAGGGTTTATGACAATTACCAAAAAGGTATTTTAGTTTTAAATGGGGGAGAGATAAGGCTATGAGTAAATGGGTCTTTAGGTAGGAATTCTAAAAGCTTCCTTAACTTATAACACCCCTCATATTAAGACTAATTATTAGCTAACACTACAAGAAAAAGGCCCATCAGCGACCAAAAGTATCTGCGACCGCAGTATTCGATCGCTAATGAGGATAATAGCGACCGCTATTAGCGACCGCCTACGAAACTAGTCGCTATTGCTATCAGCGACAGCCATGCGGTCGCTGATTGGTCGCTTATATATTTTTCCCGCCCCAAAATATTGGTGCTACAGCTAGCGGGAAGCATGTTTGTGACCAAATATTAATAGCAACCGCTAGGTGGTCGCTGATGATAATCAGCGACCGCGTGGCAGTCGCAGAAAGCAATCGCCGATGCTCCTTATATATCAATCCCCCAAAAGGAAATAAGAAATAAAAAGAAGCAGAACGAAAAGAAGAAAAGGAGACCAGACGGAAATAAGAAAGAAAAAGAAGCAGAACGAAAAGAAGAGAAGGAGAAGAGGGAAAAGAGGGAGACGCGCCGGACCACCCCACGATCTCTGCCTCCTTTTCTTTGACAGGTTCAGATCATATCCAAGATACCCATTTGTTTTCTGTATTGTTCTTTTTCTTTTTTTCATCTATATGAATGAAACCCCTCCTCTATATTTTTGTTTTATTTATTTATTTGTTTGGGAATGTTTCTGCAATCTATTCTTCCTATTCTAAATAGTATGTTATTGGGAGTGTCGTCCTAAATCGAGACCCCTTTCGTCGAAGCCCTAGTGTTGTGACATGTGATTCTACCATTTCCCCTCTCTCGCTTGAACTACGAAGGACGCAGAAGATGGTGTCGCTGCCGGAGTTGCCGGAGACGCTGGAGCCTAGTACGCCTATGTTCTTCCTCAAAGTGTGAAAGAATAAGCAAAGGATTAAAGTGAATGGTTGGAATAGGTCAAAACCTAGATATAGGGTTCGGTAGATGCTAAGGTGAGGTCTTGTGTTTGGCCTATGTGAAAAGGGGAAGGTGGCTTCGGTTGATGTGTAGTGGTGGTGAGGAGTGTTCAGCTGGTGTGTGAATGGGGATTGGGGGGTGCGGCAGGTAAGGTATCAATGTGTTGGGTAAGGCTGATTTGTGGCATATTGGAGTTCAGCTAAGGTGAGAAAGGGGCTACGGTGGCTCGTTGAAGTGGGAAAAAGGTTTTAGATTATTCGGCCACTATGGATATAAGGTCCAAGTGATTCGGCTAAGGGTCTTATGGATTATGGCAATTGGCTGAATGGGATTTGATGATGGTGACCTTCGGCCACTTGGGTTTTGGGTTTAGGAAAGATCGACCACTTGGATTTTGGTTTGGGGTTGGTCGATCAAAGATGGGTGGGGATTGGGAAGGTTTCCGGGTTGTATGGGTTTTGTTAATTGTTGACTGCTTTAATGTTTCTACATGGTAGTGGGTTTGGGGATTGTTCATGTTTGGGCAAGTGAATAGGATGTAATTGTGAAAGATATGGCTCGAGGATGTGATGGTTGAGGATTAGGATTCTTTGGTTGTGGTTTGTGTTGATGATGATGGCAAAACTTGGGAATGGAGAAAACTAACAAAACCTAATAATGGAAAAGGGAGAAGAAGTAGAACATTATCATAGGATCCAAGTTACTAAACTCACCTTCCCAGAATAGTTTTCTTTCATACAGAGATTTTAAAGCACTCATCCTACACATTAGTTTAGGGGCTATCAGACACTTTGCAATTTTTAAGGTTGAAATAACGCCTAAAAAAGAAGAATTCTCCTTCTTTTTCGTCGTTGTACCAAACAACAAGGATGGGGTGCAGACTCCCTTGCATACCGATACCATGAGTTTGCATTCATGTTCAACTCTACAGTGGGCTCACTTTATTAAAAATCTAAATCGCTCAAAATAATTGTCCTCTTTCATATATGATATGCGGCAAAATTTTAATTGAAAAGAAGTTTGTCACTTGATAAGATTCATCATGCATATAAAACACGCAAATTAAATATAAGAAATACTTCATACATTATCAATAATAGGGTCAACTTATGGTGGGATGAACTCATGTGGGAGTAAGTTTTTACCACATAACATACAATGGAAGGAAATTTCTTTTGTGCAACTAAAACTTCTATTATGTAAACCTCAGTTCGATTTCCTCTTTAGTCTCTCGTACATCTCATGAGCTTATCTATGCTTTAAAGGATTTACAATGGCTTAGCTTCATCCCTGTGTGATTTTATTTTATTAACTTCATATATACTATGTATTGTTTTAATTATTCAAAGATTAATTTATTTGCAATTATAGTTTTTCAACAATTAGCCTGATAAAAAACTTCAAATTTAACCATCTCTCAGTGGGGCACTAGATCAGATGGCAAAATAATTCTCTGATCTTCCTATTCACATACTCTTGATCCAATGCTTGGTGTGGTGATTGACGTCAATTGAAATCCAACCCTACAATCACCATTGAAACATTCCTAGGAGGCAATCCACCATGGTAGTTGCAGTGGCCCCACGCCAATGGCCTCACACCAAACCCATTCATAGGAGAGAACCAAAAGCTCTGATTCTTTTCTTTTTCTTTTTCTTTTTTGAATGTTTACTTTCATTAAAGCATATCAGTACAAAATATTTATACTGAAAATGAAAGAAACCTAGAAAACAGGCAAAGACCCAACATGGGACCACCAACACTGGAGACTACCCACCAAAAGCTCTGATTCTTTTCATTCATCATCATCAATTGTAAAGGAGTCTTTACAATGCTTTAGAACATTAACATAAGACCTATGGACCCTACACAATGAACTCCAACTAATAAAAATAAATAAACTAAATAAACAAAGAAAAGAAAATGCATGCAAATGGGCTTCTTGGAAGACATGTGACCATACGGCCCATGTGACCGTACAGTCACTTGGGTGGGCCCCTCTTGATCTTCAATAGCCTTTGATGCCTCTCTTCTTTGCTGGTCCCTCATCTCCAATAAATACTTTTGATCCTCTCATGAATAACTATGTTCTTAACATTATGCAGAGCTGCTGGATTATCACTGTACAAAAGCTTAGGAAGCTTAACTGGAACCCTTGAATCAATTAAGAGTGACTTGACCAAAAGAATCTAAAAAGCATCAGGATCCATTGTTTTTATATTATGCTTCTGTACTAGATTTGGCTACCACATATTGCTTCTTGACATTCTCTCTCCTTGCCATATACCTTCAACATTGGAGGATGAACAATATCTTTACAACTCTATGGCAGATTTACTTTTCGGCATGTACTTTGTTTGGCCTACTTTACGGCATATGCTTTAGCCAAACATGGAGTGGTTAGACCGTCTCCGTGGATGGGCATTATTATGTAATAGCTTTGATGTGGTGTGGGGTATAATTTCTCTTATGCCCTCTTTCTTTTCTTGCTTCCCGGGTTTGAGTTGTACTTGACCTTTTGCAATAATATATGTACAAGATCTGAATTTTCCCCTGCTCCCAGGCTTGTGGCTTTCACAGCTGCATTGCACTTCCTTTATTCCGAATAAAGAGTTCTGATAAACAGACACAAGATCTGTCTGAAAAAGGAAGACTGTGTGTGGATAAGATGTGCTTGGGTCCTTGTGTCCTATCAGGTTTCCAATGAAACCCAGAGAATTACTCCTAGAGAGTAATTTTTTTCCTTGTTCTATCAGAGTTGTCTTGTACATTAGTTACAATCCTATTTGAAAGTAGAAGAATAAAGCCATATTTAATCCAGTCCATTAATCAGTGTTAGCTAACCTTGCCATCCTAGATATAACAAAAAAGAAAAGTGACAGATATTTTATTAAATTCGTGAGTCTCCCCCTTGTAGCTCCAGTTATAATGGTGTGGGATCAATCCCTTGTTGTAGTGCTGATGGTGTGGAATTTGTGTTTAGGATGCGTTGGAGGTCTAATCTTGAAGGTTCCATGATTGACCATAATATAAATTGCAAATATTTCGTCTGGATTTTTCCCTAGAGACTATTTAGTGTTGGCAACCCATGCAAGTTGGATCCAAGCCTTTAAGGGTTCTCAACCCTATCGAACTTTTTCATTCAATTAAAAAATGAAAATCCAAGATGAAGAGTGATTCCTTCGTCTCTTCTATGTATAAGATGAATGATGTATCCTATAAAAACGTCATCTTCCCATTATTTACATAGGAAAATAGCATTTATCAAATGGGTGATTGTAGGTATTGTGATATTTATGTAAGTGACCAGTTGTTCACCTTTGATGAAAATGAGCTTTTTTCTGCCTATACCCTATGAAGTAATTCCCCATTTGTGGCTAAGTTTGATGATCCTCTTTTTTCATTGTTTATATCCTCTTTTTTCATAATCCAACTCTATTTCAGACCTTGAAAGTTCCTTGTTCTTGCTTTCTGAGCATCTTGAGGGGAAAAGTCACCCACTTCCAGGTACTGCCAATACTTTAGATTGATGTCTAGTATAGATAACTTGTATGATGAATATCCACTGCCTACTACCCCCAATACACACACATATGTATAAAAAATAGATGTACAACAGTGTTCAGAGATACAAGGCATGCATATACAAGTTGCATTAAACGAGTATAATGTAAAATGATATAATTACAATAAAACAAAATAATATAATCTAAAATAAAATAAAATAATAGAATTTAATTTAATTTTAAATATCATATTATATTATATAAAATATTATAATATAATACAATTAAAACGATATAAAAAATTAAAAAAATACAAATAATATAATATGATATAAATCAAAATAAAATAATATAATATCATGTAAAATAAAATAAAATAAAATAATTTAATTTAATTTAAAATAAAAAATAATATAATTTAATATAATTTAAAATAAAATGTAATAATATAATTTAATTTAAAATACAAAAGAATATAATATAATATAATACCAAATAATATAATATAATTTAAAATAATATAATATAATATAATCTAAAATAATCTAAAATAGTATAATATAATTTAATTGTCAATATCATATTATATTATATACAATAATATAATATAATAAAATTAAAATGAAAGAAAAAAAATAAAAAAATACATGACAGAGGATCATATTAGTTAAGACTGTTGCATGTAGAGGATCACATTCAACTTAGAAATCCGTTTAAATTATATCATGACAAAGACCTCATTCTAACGGTTGAAGGTATAATGGTGGCGGTGGACGGGCACTAATTCGTCCGAGATTGCCCGAGCTCAAACCGTTAGAATGAGGTCTTTATCAATGATATAATTTAAAACAATAGGACATGTTCAGCTTAGAAACCCGTTCAAAATTCACTTATTAGGAGTGAATTTTGAATAGTCCCCAGTTTGGGATTGTTCTTGTATGTCATGCTTCCACTTAGGCTGGTGTCAACGATTGAAGCAAATATATATGTTTGTTATAAAGAAATTTTGGTTTGTTTATCTTCTATTGTTCTCTGGGTGCATACTTAGACTATATAAATTATAGTCTATTTCGTGTACTTGGAGACTGATGGGAGATGCTGCCGAAATTTCTTTTGAACAACAGTTGCATTTGTTTGAGTCGTTGACATTAGTGGGACATCGCATACAAGAATGGGATAGAAGCCTGACCAGTGTAATAAGGGTGGAGACATATATAGATAAGAACCATGCATTAATTATACCTAAAGATGACACAGTTTAATACAATATCTCTTATCAAAATAGGTATCGTAGTATCATGGATTACTATTCAGACCGTAGTTGGATGAGACGGCGAAAGTCAAGTGCCCAGATAGGTGCTACAGCTGAATTTAGAACTGGTTGCCAAGTGTTTCTGGATTATGCGTATAGTCACCCGGAATGTGTCAACGGCCAAAACAAGATAAGATGCCCTTGTTTGAAGTGTAAGAATGTAAATTACATGGACAGAGACATGGTCGCCTATCATTTACTTGTTAAGGGGTTCATGAATAATTACGAAGACTGCTGGTGGGCAACATGGGCAGAGAAGAGACAGTGGCATCGCCCAAGTACATAATCCCGGCAGTAGTATCCATCGTATGAACGACATGGTTCATGATATTGTAGGGCCTGATTTTGATTGGGAACAAGACAGAGAGCAAGTTATGAATTCTGATGCCAAAGCGTTCTTTAAGTTATTAGACGAGGGTAGCGAACCGTTGTGGCCTGGTTGCACCAAGCAAACTACGTTGTTTGCAGTGGCGACATTACTTAACATCAAGGCTGATCACAACATGAGCCATGAGTGTTTTGAGTCGCTCTTGAAGGCAATTAAGAGTATGTTGCCTGACGGTGAAAAATTGCCGGATAACTACTACTTCTGTAAGAAACTGGTGAAAAAGTTGGGTCTTGGATACCAAAAAATCGATGCATGTTCGAACGATTGTATGCTATTTTATAAGGAAAATGAACATAAGACAAAGTGCACGTTGTGCAGTCATGATTGATTCAAGCCTAATAAAGAGGGTGTGACTACAAAAAAGACAAATATACCTTTTAAGATTTTAAGGTATTTTCCAATTACACATCGACTAAAAAGATTGTATGTCTTCCAGAACAGCTGAACATATGACTTGGCATGCGAGATCTCCAGCTAAAGATGGGGAACTTAACCATCCTGCAGATGGGAAGGCTTGGAAAGATTTCAACTTAGCACATCCTGGGTTTGCAATGGAACCCAGAAATGTGAGGCTTGGACTGTCCACTGATGGTTTCAACCCTTTTGGCCACTCAGCTGTTCCGTACTCCTGCTGGCCTGTGATTGTTACTCCGTACAACTTGCCTCCTTGGATGTATATGAAACAGCTATACTTGTTTCTTTCACTCGTGATTCCCGGTCCCAAGAGTCCTGGAAAGAATCTAGATGTTTACTTGATACCTTTTATAGACGAGTTGAAGGTATTGTGGGAGGATGGAGTACAGACTTGGGATGTTTCAACGAAAACAAGTTTCAACCTTAGGGCAGCCGTTATGTGGACTATCAGTGACTTTCCTGCTTATGGTATGTTATCTGGATGGAGTACACACAGAAAGATGGCTTGTCCATATTGTATGGAGCATGCAAAGTCTTTCAATCTATCGCAAGGTCGAAAGCCTTGCTGGTTTGACTGTCATCGTCGTTTCTTGCCGGTAGATCACCCGTTTCGAAGAAATAGAGAAAATTTCAGCAAAGGGAAAGTAGAGAATGATATGCCTGCACCACGACTGTCTGAGACAGAGATGCTTGATCGTGTGATGAGATTGCTGGTCATTCAATTCGGTAAGATTGCTGCCTCAGAAATAATCAATGGGTTTGGCGATTCTCATAATTGGGTTCGGAGAAGCATCTTTTGGGAACTGCCTTATTGGTCTACAAATTTGATTCGTCAGCATCTGGATGTGATGCATATTGAGAAGAATGTGTTCGACAATGTATTTAGTACCGTGATGGGTGTTCCGGGCAAGACGAAAGATAATGATAAGGCACGGTTGGACATGAAAGACATCTGTAAGCGTCCTGGATTAGAACTATATGAAACTCCTAATGGTAAGATAGCCAAACCGCATGCAAAGTACACATTGTCCAAAAAACAAGTTGAAGATGTGTGTACATGGATTAAGTCTCTGAAGCTACCAGATGGATATGCCTCAAATATTGCAAGGTGTGTTACCGGTGGGAAATTGCAAGGGATGAAGAGTCAAGACTGTCATGTGTTCATGGAGAGAGTCATGCATGTTGCATTCCGGGACTTACTTGATAAACCAATATGGGATGCTTTGACTGATCTTTGTCGTTTTTTCAGAGACATATGTTCAAAAACGTTAAATGAAAATGACATGTCTATACTTGAGAAGAACATCATTGAGATCACGTGTAAGCTTGAAAAATTATTCCCACCTAGTTTTTTTTACTCCATGGAGCATTTACAAATCCATCTACCCTATGAAGCTCGTGTTGGTGGTCCAGTTCAATATAGATGGATGTATCCTTTTGAGAGGGTGATGGGAAACCTTAAGAGGAAGGTGAAAAATAGAGCTTACGTCGAGGGGTCTATATGCGAGGCATACAGTTTCGATGAGATATCTATGTTTGTCTCAGACTATTTTCCCGACGAAGTGTTGACAAAGGCCAATCGAGTCCCGAGACATGATGATGGGGGCAATGTTGAACTAAATAGTCGGCTTTCTGTATTTGGTCTACCGGGTCGTGCTTATGGAAAAGGGAAGCGCATATTCCTCTATGAGCAAGAACTACAAGCTGCACATACTTACATTCTTTTCAACTGCGAGGAGATTGACGACTTTGTCAGGTATACATGATATGATTTGTAGGGCATCAGGTGGCCCTCACCAGCTATCTAACCCAGTGGATCTCGCACAGGGATATCTTGGAAACAAAAGAAAAGGAAGATAGCATAGAGATGCTACTTCTTTTTTCCTATCTACATACCGATATGAAACAACGAATTTTGGTGGATTCCGGCCGATTTGGGTGGATTTTAGAAATTTTGTCCAAAATGATTTTTAAAAAAAGACTTGCTGCAAAAAAAATAAAAAATAAAAAATAAAAAAAAAATCTTAAAAGCCTCAACCCATACCCTAAGCCCTCTTTCAAACAGAAATAAAGGAATAAATAAGAAGAAGAAGAATAATTTAGCTTAAAATAAGTCCCTTAATCAAATTCCACTTAGAGTAAGTCCCTCATCAAATTTCTACATGTGAGTATATATATTTAAATTTATATTTTTTCCAAAAAATAGGTCCTAAAAGTTCCACTAAGATTTCCAAATTGGACGAGATTTTTCATTTGGAGGCCAAACCGAAACGGCGCCTGAAACGAAATTCACAACTATAGTCTGGCATCTTCAATAATCGACTATTCCTCGCGGTATGTGAAGTCCCTGCCTCCCCCTCGCACCGTGTAACTCAAGCTTTTATGTAGGTAAGTGACCTCAAGAAGAGAGTGCAAGTACGAAACTGCAACCTCTATGAGCACTTGTCCTATCTAATTGCGGTTCCCCTTTAAAGAAGTCCCTTTTTTTTTTTTTTTTTGTTGCTAAATCTTCAAAGAGACAAACATTTGTAAGAGGATTTAACCGGAAAAAGCACTTAATGCGCACATGTTACGCATTCAAACACTTTAGTACTTGGGGCACCAATTCGAGTAATTGAGCCCAATTTGCATTTTTTTTTTTTTTACATATTTGGCACATCGTCGGCGCGGACCTTATTTGTACTGAATAAGGTCGGTGATGAAGCTGTCCGCGAACCATTTTTTTAACATCGTCGCACTTCGTCGGCGCTGACCTTATTTATACTAAATAAGGTCAGTGATGACGCTGTCCGCGAAACCCATATAATCAGATTTCGAGCTTCATTCTTCCCACTTCTCCAAAATCGCATAGTCCGTTTTCTTCCTTCAGAGAGAGGTGTTCTGCGATAGTGTGTTTGCCCACTAGTGATTGTCTTATTAATTTTCGATCAATCTCCTCCTGCTATTGGGTCTACAGAAAGGAGGTAATAAAAACTTTTCTCTTCAGACGATGGAACCCTAGAAATCAATCTCCTCTTTCTATTGACAACGTATCATGCATATAGTATCGTTTAATGCATGGACAAATAATTCTTAGGCAGAATACATTTTCTCTTTCAATGCATGCTGTTTATTGTTTATTTCATTGAATATGGTATATGTTGCACATGAGCCCTATTTACTCTTTTGGAATCTACAATGATGGTCTCACTAATTTATCTATTTTATGATGTTCTAATATAGCATGTCAGACGTTGAGCACCTAGTAATCTTTCACTATGATGGTGAGTTTGAATTTGAGCTTAATCGTCCTCAATACAAGGGTGGAAGATAGAAGATGAGATATCTCTCTCGCGATGTCACGTTGAACGAGTTGTGCAAAATCGCTTTGGAAGCTTTGAGTTGGGCAACAACTTCCGATCAGATAACTCTAAAGTATCTTCTATACAATGGGAAATTTTTTTCGATGATAGATATCGACGATGACGGTGATATCAATGGTTTGTTAAAATCGTCAAAAAACGAAGTAAAAGGGATATTATTATTCGTGTCAAGAAGGCTATCCGATGATGGCACTTTCCAATACAATCATGGCAATAGGTATGTTCTGAAGTTAAATATATATTTCAACTCATGGCAATAGGTATGTTCTGAAGTAATTTTTTTTGTCATAACTCCATATTGTAGATCTGTACAGGATGAAAGAAACGAAACCATTCGAGAAGCTCCGAGCATTGGAAAGCCTGATATTAAATTAAAAGGTCGCATTACCATTGTCACCTCCATCTTTGAAAGATTTTCCCACGATTGATATACAGGAGGATGATGATACCAAATTCCCAACAATATTGTCCTATTTTGCGGACGATGATGAGTCCATGTTCGAAGAAGTCAATGTAGAACTGCTTGATGTGAATGGAAGCGAAAGTGTGCGCAGTGCTCCTGCAACTAATGTGGATGTGAATGGAAGTTCAGCAACTGCTCAACTAATTAATTTAGGTGTCCAAAGAGATACTACAAGTAGAATTGAATAAGACAGCATTTCAAAATCTCCCTTCGTGGACACCATGATCCCTGAAGATGTCATGCCCGAAGAAGGGACCGGTTCAGCTAAGGAGATGTGGCTAGGCAGGGAGTTTCCTGATCGCGAGGCTTTTAAAAGAGCTATAGCAAAGTACGCTATATACAACAACTTTACCTTGAAACGCGAGAGGACTAACACGAAGATGGTCACAGCAAGTTGTAAAGGAGTCGACTGTCCCTGGTGTATACATGCCTCCATGGTAGATTCTGGTCCACACTTCAGAGTTCGAAAGTATAATTCCACACACTGTTGCTCCAAACCACTTATGAGAACTGTACTTCGGCAAGCAACCGCGAAGCTAATAGCAGAGTTCATTGAAGATAAGGTGCGATGCAATAACGATCTTAGGCCCAAGGAGATCATCAATGAATATCAGATTCAGTTTGGGACCCGCATTACATACAGGCAAGCACATATGGCAAAGGAGCTTGCATTGTGCAAAGTGCGTGAATCGTACGAGGAGTCTTTCATGATATTGCCGCTCTATTGCAACGAGTTTCATAGAACCAAGCCCAGTTCGTACACTGCGTTGGACATCAGGCCTAATGATTGATTTAGACGCTTCTTTTGGTCCTTCGGTCCATTCTTAAGGTCATTCCAAACCTCTCTAAGGCCACTGATAGCGGTGGATGGATCACACCTTCGTGGCAAATATCCAGGAGTGCTGATGGTGGCCGTAACACATAATGGAAATCATCAACTTTTCCCCGTTGCATTTACCTTTGCCGAAGCAGAGCAGCGTGATAGTTGGGAGTGGTTTCTTGCACAATTGTCCTTCTCATTGGGTGAGCCAAAAATTCTCACAATTATATCCGACCGTCAGAAAAGTCTGATTCATGCAGTACAAGCCATGATGCCAAGTGCAAAGCATTATTTTTGTTGCCATCATATAACTGAAAACATAAAGGCGGCTTTCAACGACCATGGCATTATAAGAAAGTTTTGGAGCGCAGCGAGGGCATACCAACCTTGTGAGTATGATGCTTATGTGGACCACATAAAGAATGTAGATGAGTGTGCATATAATTACATCCATGCGATCGGCCGTCAGTTCTGGGCAATGACATTTGCTCATGGACGCAGGTATAACATGCTTATCAGCAACGCTGCAGAGTGCACAAATAGTCTCCTAAAAGACACCCGAGTTCTCCCGATTACAAAGCAAGTGGAAGAGATACGTGCAAAACTGATGGAATTCTTTCAGAGACGGTCAACTCAAGTACAAAGCATCACTTCAGTACTAACTCTGTACGCAAAGAAGTACCTAGCCACAAAGATGGAGGAATCACGAAGGCTGATGGTACGGGTAGCAGCATTGAATGAATATCAAGTGCAATCTGCATAGTTTGTTGATGTTGTTAATCTAGATAGTAAGTCATGCTTGTGCCGCAAATGAGACGTAATTGGGATCACATGTTGCCATGACGTTGTCGCCATGAAAGCGCGGAATATGAATCCATATGACTATTGCGAGCAATGGTACCTTACAAGCACGTACCAGAAGACGTACAGTGATGTCATTTATGCCACCCGTGATAGAAAGCAATGGGAACAACAAATTGTAACTGGGAGAGTTCTCCCACCAATGGCTAGCAAGCAACCTGGAAGACCAAGGAAGAGCAGGATCCGAGTTGAAGATCGACATCGGCAGCGAAGAGTGATAACTTGTTCGAGCTGTGGGGAAAGGGGTCACAACCGTGGGAGCTGCAAAAATCTGCTAGTTCAACAATGACGTTGATTGATGTTGTGTTTTGGTTCAGCTCATGTAATCGTTTTTGTTTTGGGTCTGTTTTTTTATACTTTATGTTGTATGTATGTTTGTGAGATGTTTATGAATTAAAATGACAGTAATGCTTTTTGATTTTTTGGATGTTTGTGTTGAAAAGATGTGTGGAACCCACTATTTTATTGTGAAAGATGATGTATGCCTTTTACGCAATGTAAGGAATCTACATGGGTTTTTTTTTTCATGTAAGTGGAAGTTATCAGTACAGGGTCGGCGGTGACCTTATCCGTGTACAATAACGTCACAACCGACGCAGGTTTCCAATTATTTTGACCAAAGTTGTAACTTTTTTTTGGGAGTACTATATACAACGTCGGTGATGACCTTTTCTATGTTAAATAAGGTCACCACCGACGCAGGTTATGTATTTTTAAACCAAAAGTTGTAAGTTTTTTCTGAGAGTATAATATACAGCGTCGGTGATGACCTTATCTGTGTTAAATGAGGTCACCACCGACGCAGGTTACGTATTTTTTTAAACCAAAAGTTGTAACTTTTCCAAGCGAGTTGTGGAAAAAATTCTAAGTATAAGTCGGTGATGACCTTAACTGTGTACAATAAGGTCACCACCGACGCATGTTATGTAGTTTTTTAAGCGAAAGTTGTAATTTTTCCAAGAGTTTTCTTGAAAAAATTCTAAGTATAGGTCGGTGATGACCTTAACTGTGTACAATAAGGTCACCACCAACGCAGGTTTTGTATTTTTTAAACCAAAAGTTGTAACTTTTCCAAGCAAGTTGTGGAAAAAATTCTAAGTATAAGTCGGTGATGACCTTAACTGTGTACAATAAGGTCACTATCAACGCAGGTTATGTAATTTTTAACTCAAAAGTTGTAACTTTTCCAAGCAAGTTGTAGAAAAATTTCATAGTATAGGTCGGTGATGACCTTAATTGTGTACAATAAGGTCACCACCGACGCAGGTTATGTAATTTTTAACCTAAAAGTTGTAACTTTTCCGAGCGAGTTGTGGAAAATCTCAAAGTATAGGTCGGTGATGACCTTAACTATACAAAATAAGGTCACCGCCGACGCAGGTTATGTAATTTTTACCCCAAAAGTTGTAACTTTTGCTTGAGAAAATCCAGTACAGAGTCGATGATGACCTTATCTGTGTTAAATAAGGTCACCACCGACCTTATGTTCACTGCTGGTTCAGGTACAGCGTCGGTGGTGACCCTATTTAAGGAAGGAAAAAAAAAATTGGGTGGGAGTGTGACATGTAATTACATAAAAACACATCTATATTCTTAAAAAAAGTTGAGGCTGTATTTAAATACAAATAGAAACATTTCATGAATTCAATTTACACTCAATCATTCAATCGATCAACATCCCATATGACAATTAAGAAAAAATTTGAAACATGGTTAAGTTTAAAGTGTCATTTACATTCAATCATTCAAGCATCCCATTTACATTAAGTCAAATAACACATATTTTCACGACATAGGCAGGAGAGGGTTCGTTGCAAGTCGGGTGGCAAGTCCGGGAGTGAAGAGAGGTTAAGCTTTGGAGCATTTCGAATCTAGTTCTGCTCGAATATGTCGATGACAATTCTCCGCCGATAGTACGGGATGTCTGACTGTGTGAACTCGATGTGACGACGATAAATGCAATGTTCAGCGAATGCACAGGCGAACAACCTGTAGTCATTTCCATTATCTTGAAATGGGATGTCCGTGTTTGTTGTAATCGTCCACATCATAGGCGCCGACCACCCGAAATCCATGAAGCGCTGCTGAAGCCACAATCTCTGTCCAAACATAGTGAAAATGAATAATACTTCAATTTTAAAATTTATTTACTATCGAAAAATCATGCTGCCAAGACAAGAGAAGATACTTACGAATCTCTCACAGGTCTTGCGGCCCCAAATCTCTCCCAAGGAACTGTTGTAGTACTCCCAGCGGTTCTCATCGACATACCTGACCAATAAGGACCAATGACTGTGAGCGTGCAATACGTAGACTAAAGTCTTGCACTCCATCGCGTCCATCACACGTTCTCCCTTTGGCTCGAAGGCCATATCATCCCCAGTCTTTATGCCCTTCTCCCAGTGTGATGGTGGCATCGCCGGATGGGAAATAGAAGGTGTTCGTCTCCGGCCTCCACCTCTCAACCAGCCCCATGATCAAGGCATGGTCGATCCTCATCCACCTCATCTGAGCAAGATGATATAGCTCAGCGTCCCTAACCCACTGCATCTGATGCTCATTTAGGTCCCACTTCCCATAGTCGGGGTTAGTGGGAAAGCATTTGTAGGTATCCAACTCCTGCGAGAAAAATGACAGTTTGAATAACGTTAGCCATATATCGAAATGAAGTTCAATTGATTAGTGGTTGTGTGGAAGAGAGTATACCAAACCGCGTTCGATAGCGGCGAATATGTGATGCTGTTGCTCGCACAAAAGCACTGCTAGTTGAGCACTTGAAGTACTAGCCTCGTTGCGGGGGAATTCTTCGTTGCTTGTATTCTCTTTAGACATCTGTGTACGTCCAAATTAGACATAATAGCATTGAATGTTATGAAGGCAAGCATGAATAAAAGGGCAAACATACATAAAAAAATGTTCACAAGACGAAAATAGTTAACACTAAAAAATTTCATGCTTAAAAGAAATAGTGAAGCACTTGGTGTGTCTATATGTTGCTCTTAGGACCCACTTGGTGCTTACTCTCTTCATACCTGTTGGTAAGGTCTACTCAAATGGTACAATATGATTGTACCCAAAGTCAAACAAAAAGCCAGTAAATGACAAGCTAAAACTTTTGAGTTAATCTACAGAAAGAACCAAACTTGATTTTCTTCTCTTCTCAAACAAAATAATGAGTGCTACTTGTTCACAGACAAAAATGGTTTGTTAGAATTTCTCTCCATGTAGTCATTTGATTGTCCATTTAGCCAATCAATTTGACTCCAAAAAAAGGAATTACTTTTAAGATTGAATCAATTTGACTCCATTTACTTATATCTACTTTACTCCACCTTACAATCTGTATCAAATAAATTGTCAAACAACTATTTTAATTTAACTTTTCATGATTCTTAACTTCAGATTGAAGATCCAGAACACTCGACGAACATATTAGGGATAATTAATATTTAAATACGTATTTTATTGAAGGAATAACTTTAGTGTTATAAACCTAAGGGCGGACCTAGGAAATTCAACTTGGGGGCTCTATGCAAAAGAATATCAGAGAAAAGGTGTAAATGTGAAAAAAAAAACAATTAATTCTCAAAATATGCAGGGTTTTATTTTTATAAATTTTAAAACTTTCATGTATGGGTAGTGGCTTCATCCCCCAGACCCTTGTACTTGGGTCCACCCCTTCAAAAACCCTTCTACATGTCTTGCCTTTATAAGACTGCTTCATAATTTGAAATGTACCTGAGTGGACTTAGAGATTGGTAGATAAATAAAGATTTTTCTAAATCCCTTTCTAAGATATGTATCAATTGTTCAAACATCTCCATCTTTAGAAATTCTGTTAAAGGATAATGTGTTTGAAATAATTAAGAAGCACTTTGGTCTTAATGGTGATATAATATGGTTTTTTTTATCAAAAAAGCAAGCCAAGGCCCAAGAGTTCTTCCATATATTTTCTAAATTAAGAAGGTAATTTATAGGGGTCCGGCCCTCTTTAGGTCAGGTTTGAGCCTAGTTTTAATACTCAGTCAGGCCCAAATTTTAATGAGTTCATGTTAGTCGTAAAGGAAAAATATAGCCTCCTAGGTTGTTGGTTATTATTCTGAGGCGCCATTTGTTTGCATTAAGATACATAGGAATTAAATAGATTGAAACTCATCATGAAATGCACTCTACCAAAGGGTTATTAAAGAGATGAGAAGTAAAGAATACGAAGAAAGGGGTAAAGGACATAAGGTAGAGATCCAAATAAGACCTTCACTTCCATATATTGAATTACTCATGTAAATTTCAAATAAAGGAGTTTTATTAATGCAACATATACACATGAAATTATATTGTCGCCTCTCTTGCTAAAGAGGTGCATAATGTCTCACAATGTGAACATTTTCATATGAAATGGCTCATTCATACACACCATATATTATTTAAGAAAGTTTTCTTGAATAGTAATTAACGCGTAAGTTTCTCATTCCAACAGTGTCATTGAATCATTTGCACAAAGGGTCCTTCAGTCTGGTCTTCAGTAGGCTTATGCAAAATTTAAACTACTTTTATTTTTAGGTGAATGGAAAAAACACCCAACCAAAACCATCAAACCATTTAAGACCATAGTAAAGCCTAATTTTGTGAGTAGAATCCGGACTCAAGAGTCATGTCCCCAACAAATGCTATATTATCTCACATCAGTTTAAGATGTTTTGGGCATTCTCTTCAAAAAATAAACTCAAAAGTAGAATTAATCTATTATCTTAAACCTTTGAGAACAAAAAAAACTCAATCCAATCACAAAATAAGAACACCGACGCAGGAGAACAAATTCAATCTAACTACCAAAGACACTACGAACCATTGTCCTTCTCAAGTCAGAAAACCCCAAATTCGCCTACAAACCCTAATCACAGTGCAAACAAACAATATACAAATTGAACAATGACGTTCAAGCTACCATGCACTTCCATATCATATGCGGGATGGCGGGAAAACCAAAAAGAGGGAAAATACAAAAACATTGAGAAAGATTCAAAAATGGAAGGAGATAGATACCTTGGAGTCTTGGTGGAAACAATGGATGATGGAAAAAACGATTGGGAGCAAAGAGAATAGAAGCAGTTGAGGATTTCAGTTAGGAGCCTGGTGCAACTGGAAATGGAAGCAACCGCTCTTCCGCACTCGCCCAAGGTCAGTCTCGACGGTGTAGTGGAGAAGAGAGAAGAGAAGAATGAGAAGAAACAGGGAAAAGAGCCCTAAAAATGTTCGTGGATAGCGTCATCACCGACCTTATTCAGTGTGAATAAGGTCGGCGCGACGTTGTGCCAAACGTGTTAAAAAAAATGAAAATGGCCCTGGAGTCATTCGGGGACAGCGTCATCACCGACCTTATTCAGTGCAAATAAGGTCGGCGCCGACGATGTGCCAAATATGTAAAAAAAATACAAATCGGGCCCAATTGCTCAAATTGGTGGCCCAAGTGCTAAAGTGTTTGAATGCATAACATGTGCGTATTAAGTGATTTTTCCGGTTAAATCCTCCATTTGTAAATATAAAAAAGTAGGTATTAATTTGTAACTACTTATATGGTTATTATGAAGGTTAAAATGCTAGCCCATTTTTCACCAACAGGATTCCCACATGTTAGAAGTAGAAACCCCAAATTAAAGATGGGTCCTGAGATGGGGGATCCGGTTTTCCCTGTATCCGGATTCGATCCCTCAAGATGAAAATAACCCAGAAGGCTATATACCACCAGATGCAGTACGCTGTGTTGGCACTTGGCCCCTTGTAAAATTGTTGTACATTTAAAAAGTTTTGAAAACTGTCTTCCTAGAAAATATGGTTTCAACGATAACCATCCAATTTGATTGTCAACCCAAGATATGTTCTAGCTAGATCACATGTTAACTAAGAAACAACATAATTTTGTCAGTGAATTAATTCAACCGATCACATAGCCAAAAACTCCTGATATCTTCTTTTTTTTTTTTTTTTTTTTTTTTTTTTTTTCTGATTCTGATTTGCTGCTTGTCGTAGCTTAAAAAAAAGTGATTTGCCTGAGACTGTTGTGCTAATTGGAAATGACATGCCTAGTATTCAGCTGTATGTGCCTTCTCAAGACATCTCCATGCAGCTACTGAAGTCTTCAATTCCACTACAAGGAGTGTGACTTCTTCAAATAAACAGTTAGTGATCCATGCTTTAATTTTATGGTCTGCTTTTCTCCATGTGAGAGATACGTACCCTTCTTTCCATCTTTAGAGCCAGTGTGGCTAGGCATATGATATTAGGTTTCGACATATTAGTCCTCCTTAAATTTAGTTTTTTTAATTCCATGACCGAAATTCAAATAATGTCACTAGAGTCGCTTGATTTTGGTAAAAAAAAATTTAAACTATTTTGCCCTAGATCCCATGATATTATGGGAACGATGTATATCATAGAAACTGATAGGTCCCATGATGTCATGGTTTTTATGCAGCATCTTAGGAGATATATTTTCCGAATGATAAAACCTGAGAAATGGTGATAAGATGTGTATTTATTTTTCAGAAAATGTCATTTTTTGTATTATGTAAAAAATCGAATTCTCTTGCTAGTTCTAGAAAGTATATGATATAGATATAATGAGATTATCCCATGATATCAGGGGGTATGGTGTAAAAAATTTTAAAAAATGTCTACCAGAGTCAAACAACTTTGGTGACATTATTTGGATTTCAGATATGAAATTTGAAAATTCGGATTTAAAGAGGACAAATTTGTCAAAACCCTTGCGATATTTACTAATCCACTCGTAAATACTATCATATCTTCACTTTTTACTTCATGTTCCTTAAAAAATTACTAAAAAATGAGAGATAACAGTTTAAGATATAAGGGAAATGAATAATACTTGTCTTCAGCCATTGAAAAAGGAGGTGGGCGGAAGGGAAAAGGAAGATAAACATGGATACTTCGCTTGGGCCATTGAAAGAGGAGCGAGTGGGTGTTACTGATCTCTTTTTATTATTCTTTGGTAAAGAGGCGAGAGAAAGAATAACAAACAGTCACCATCTTTTGGGCATGCAAGATTGTACAGATAAACCAAACATTTATAATTGGCAACACATTCCACTGTCTTATCCGTGCTCCTTTCAAGGCAACAAGAGTTGGAAGGGAGAAAAA
Source organism: Persea americana (assembly GCA_029852735.1). NCBI lineage: Eukaryota > Viridiplantae > Streptophyta > Magnoliopsida > Laurales > Lauraceae > Persea > Persea americana. The sequence goes on from CM056819.1 coordinate 51,502,096, forward strand.
AGATCCAGCAAGAATTAAATCGCAGAAGCCACTGGAGAAGCGCACACCGTCGCAGTGGACATTGCAGTTTTAAAGGACTGTGTCAGCCAGCAGAGGTCGATTTCTTCCCTTCTTACTCGTGAAGATGACAAAGAGGAAATTTTTGCTTTTAGGAGGAGGAAGGATCTGAATCCAAATTGCGTGTCTTCAATCAAAGGTAAGATTCCTCTTGAGCTAGAAATAATAAAATCATCATCCGCTAGCGAATCATGCTCAATCCACCGAGTCCCTAGTTGGCTCCGTAGAAAAAACTCAGATGCATACGATCCAAAAGTAATCTCGATAGGCCCATTGCACTACAAAAAAAGAAAATGTCAACCGTCACGTCCCCCGAAGTTGATTAGAGAATAAACTAGATCCGGGGAGTGAAATTTAAGGCTAATTAAAAAAAAAATTGCCCTTTAGGCCCAAGGATCGTAAGTCCACTGTGAGGATATTATATTTCAAACCTCAACTAATATAAAGCTGCGGAATTCATACAATTCGAGGCACATTTGGATATCAATCAAGGAATAATAATCTCATTAATATTTAAAGTTGCACAAAGAAATAAATAAAGTTAATCAAGGAATTAATGTATTAACAATGGTCATCTCAATAACCAAGGCCATTTAAAAGAACAATGATGTCAATAAAGGAAAGGTCAAATGAGAGAATAATAAATGAATAAATAAAATCTAGTGAATGTCCCAAGTGAGTCTCTCTTGTGCCGGATGTGATGATGCTACTCTACGTCATCAGCACGTCACTCTCGCTCCTCCTCAACTGGTTGGAGATCCTCTGGGATCTCCTCACCTGCCTGCTCCTCATAGTAGTACTCACCTGAGGTGTTTGCACACCAAGGAACAGAGTCAACGACATGTTGAGCAATAGATAAGCAAGATATAACGAACATAAGCAAGATATAACGAACATAACATGCATCAAGTATAAGAGTAATGACAAGTATAATAATCAAGAAAATACAAGGAATCGAAGTTAGGCATAAATCATGAGTAACTATCACCCGAAACAATAACAAGAATCCTAACATCAATTAACAATCACCACTATACAAGCAATGCAATGCAAGTAATAAGAAGGAGACTCTGAGGATGTCCAAGCCATCTCCCAGGGTACCAGTAACAATCCTACCAAGACTACTGATACCAAAGTCCGGCTCCAGGGGGATCCAAGCTCCCGGTCTTGGGAATAGTAGCACGGTCCAAACCCGCTCCCAACTATTCAACGCCATGGACGCCGTCCAAAGCCGACTGCCCACCCCGATGTCCGAGTAACCGGCCCATCAATAAATCCCCAAACTGCAGTTGGCCATGACATGCAAATGATAATGAAGTAGTGCTGACACGAGGGAAAACCAAGACAAGCAAGTCTGGCTAGTTCAACAAACAAGACATGTTCTTAGGGATTATCTCATTCAAGACAATATAAGACAAGTTAACCACATGATAATCCCTTAAATGTTAGCCAGTCATGTTTATCAATTCATGACACACGGCTTCTACGGTACACCCTAGGTCAGGTCCAAGTCCTAGTTTCACAAGGATTTATGTTTCATAATTAGTTAAGTGTTTTATGCCAAGAGAGTGTACAAGGAACGACAAGAACAGATAAAATTCACAAGTCAAGGAGGAATTACAATCCAAACCTAGGCAAGTGGTGTCATCTCTGTACCCCACATGTTCTAACGGAGTACATGTAGAATTAGATTAATGATGCTTTTAAGGAAATTCATTGGTGTACAATCATGTGAAGCATCTATTGATACAATTCCATATGCATTCGGTTATACCACACGTAATACAAGAATACCTAGACAACCTATTGAAGCATATCAAGCCACGTGTTTCTATTTCAACGCTATTAATGGTCATGAGAGACTAGGTTCATGGTTTCCAAAATATAAGGCCCAAACCTAGGTTACCGGTCTCATTTTCAATAAAAACATTAGTTGAATCAATAATCAAGGTATTTACATTACTTTTTGATCTCCGATCGTAACGAAACTAAAACCATTAGATTCTACGTCTCAAGGGCTTTCCAACGGTATATAGAACTCCAAATTCTGACGAACGGGTCAAAAGTTATGCCCGTTTGAAGTGGACGTTGTTGATTACAGAATGCAATCTCGCTATAGCGAGAATGCATTCTGCCTGGGCTCCAGAACAGTAGCAAAGCTCGCTCTAGCAAGGGTTAAGCCCGCTATAGCGAGCCTGCTTGCTGCCTGAGCCCGAGCTGAAGCAGATTTGGCCTGTTTCAATGTATTTTCAATCCCATTCACCTAGAGTTCATCCCCTTCCTTCCTAAGCCTTTCCAAGGCCTGTACCTGCATGAGAAGAGCCTCCATGCTCTCTCTCTCAAACCACATTCCATCCATTCATCAAATCAACCATCAATTAAAGTCCATTCAAATCCATTTATCCAATTTTAGCATATATAATCAAATTAACTATGACAAGCTTGGAATTTAGGGAAAATCTAAGCAATGAATTAACAAGAAGCAATAATAGTACATGCATGCTCAATATATAAAGCAAATCTACTTGCCTCAACCAAGAAGAATATGAAATTGGGAAAACTTGAGGAGAAGCTCTACTACCACGAAAATCACGGTCTAACCCAACCAAACGCAACCGAAAACGCAAAGAAGAAGAAAAGAGAGGAAAAGATCGAGATCAAACCTAAATCTAACCAAAAGAGAAAATGATTGAAAGACTAGGGTGAGGGAAATCTTACCAAACCAGGATCAATGGAAAGAGGAGATTGTGAGGAAGAAGATGTGCGGTTTGGATCTTCAAGATGATCTCTCCTAAGAGTTTTGGACTTGAGAAGATGAAGAGGAAGAAGAAAAGGGCTGCTGTGACTCTCGTTGCAGAGATTTGGGATACGATTAGGGTTAATCCCTGTTTAAGAGAAGAAGGGAGGAAAATGGACAAGTTTGCCCTTAAGTGGGTCCGGTGAAAGAGTGGACCACTTAAAAGGTTTCTGATCCTCGGATCGCGACTAGGCAAGAGACAAAAATGATCAGCGCGACGAGACCTTTCCAATGATCCCAAAAATCATGGCGATTGAAATTTTCGGAAAACACTCAATTTTCCCTAAATTGCAAATTACCCCCTGCTATGATCAAATGAACTCGGAATCGCACGAAACTTCGCAAACACTATTCTAATGCTAAAATAAAACTCGTTCATGATTTAAACTCACCTAATTATCTAACAATACATTAATTATAATAAATACAAAATAAACGGGTCAACGAGCCTACTATTGGGCCCAACTAACCCAGTAAGGTCACGGACGAATGTAAACTGTTGTAAATAGGTAAACCAAGAAGCATGTTGGGCTGAAACATTATTCTGACTATGGAGATGCTTCAAAGCATCATGATCAGTATAGAGGATGAACTCCCAATGGAAAAAATAGTGTCACCAATGCCGAACTGCCTGGACCACCGCATGAAATTCAACATCATAGGTATTGTAACGCACCTTAGAACCCGAAAGCTTCTCACTAAAATAGGCTACTGGTCTACCATGCTGACTCAAGACTGCTCCAATGCCAACCCTTGAAGCATCACAGTGTAACTCAAAAAGTTGGGAAAAATCAGGTAACACCAAAATAGGCGCAGTAGTTAGGCGCGTTCTGATAAGCTGAAACGCCTCTTCTGCTTCTTCTGTCCATTGAAATCTATCCCCCTTCATACAGTCAGTCACATGTGTCATAATACTACTGAAGTGTGGTATGAAACGCCGATAAAAGGCTACTAGGCCCATGAAAACTTCGAACCTCACTAATGCTGCGCGGTTGGGGCCATTGTTTTATGACCTCAATTTTGGACTCATCCACTTGCAGCTCGTCACCAGAAATTACATAACCAAGAAATAATACATTGGACATCAGGAAAACACACTTTTTCACTGCTGCATAAAACTTATCCCTGCGAAGTATACTTAATACCTCGCGAATATGCTGCATATGCAAGTCAATATTGGCACTGTAAATCAGAATATCGTCAAAGTGTACTACGACAAACTTACCAATAAAAAGGACGCAAAGCCTGATTCATCACACGCATAAATGTACTTGGCGCATTAGACAAGCCGAATGCATGACCATCCACTCATAAAGTCCTTTTCGTGTCTTGAATGCTGTCTTCCACTCGTCACCCGGCCGTATCCGAATCTGGTGGTAGCCACTCTTTAAGTCCAGCTTTGTGAAAAGCGTTGCACCACTAAGCTGGTCTCGCAAGTCATCCAAACAGGGAATAGGAAATCTGTAACGGACTGTGATCTTATTAATTGCTCGACTATCCACACACATACGGCAAGTCCCATCTTTCTTGGGCGTCAATAGGGCAGGTAATGCAGACGGACTTAGGCTCTCCCGTATATGCCCTTTTATAAAGCAGCTCCTCCAACTGTCTCCGTAACTCTTCATGCTCACTGGGACTCATCCTGTAGTGAGGTCTATGTGGAAGCACCGCTCCTGGCTCCAAATCAATTTGGTGCAAGATGTCACGTAAAGGTGGTAATCCGTCTAGTAAGTCATCTGGGAACACATCACAAAACTCCTCAACAAGGGATACCGCTGCTTCAGGAATTTTAAACTCTTCTCCAGCGTCCTTTCCAATTAGCACATATATAGTACCGGCATCTCGCATCTCTTCTTCAAATCTCACTAGCAATAAGAGATTGGTACTGCCCCCCGTAGGTTTGGATGTGTGCAGATCCTTACTGGGTAGTAACACAATCTTGGTGTTGTTGAAGGAGAAACTGTAACTATTGGTGAACCCATCATTAGTCACTCTACGATCATACTGCCATGGCCTTCCCAAAAGTAAATGGCAAGCATCCATTCCCACCACATCATACAACACTTGATCTTTATATCTAGAACCAATAGAAAATGAAATCATAGCTCGCTGTGAAATTGTTACCTCCCCTCCTTTTTGCATCCACGCAAGCTTATATGGTTTGGGATGCACCTCAGTCTTCACCCCTAATTTCTGAACTGCCTCTGCCGACACAATATTCTCACAACTACCAGCATCAAAGATGAAGCGACAAACTTTTCTTAGGATGGTACACGTGGACTGGAAAATATTATTTCGGAGCCATTCATTTCCATTGGCCTGAGGCGTTAAACACGTTCGTCGCACAATTAACAGAGGGCCTGTGTCAGCCTCTAAAATTTCCTCATCAGGAGTGTCATCAAAAGCTGGCTCTTCACCCACGTAGGCATCATCCTCTTCGCCATCATCAGTAACTGCGAATAATGCCTTCTTGCATGTCTTCTTGCACCCAGACTGCCTGTGGCCAATTTCACCGCACCCAAAGCACTTAATTCCACTATTAATGGTTTTGTTTGTCTGTGTCGGGTTGGAGGAAGCCTGCTGTCCAGAAGAGCGATGGACTCCTCCAAAACTGCTGCTACTGGGATTGCCTGCTACGCCACTGTTAGATCTACGCATCAACTGCTTCTCCACCTGTAGTGCTCTCTGATGAGCCGCTAAAATTGAAACTGGATCAAACGAATTCACAGTATCCTGAATCTGCACCCGTAACCCACCAATATATCGCGCCACTAACTGATCCTCCAACTCTTGAATCTCATTCTGCGCAAAGAGTTGATAGGATTTTGTCGTCTAATCCTCCACAGTTCGTGTTCCTTGTCTCAAATTCTACAAACGTTGATACAAAGTTCACTGAAAATTGTAAGGCAGGAACGTGGAGCACACATGTTTCTTCATCTTCTCCCAAGTAGCAATTTTTGACTTCCCTAATCTGGTCCGAGAAAGCTTACATTGCTGCCACCATGCCGCTGCCCTCCCACGAAGCCTTGTTGCCACCGGTGGAACCCTCATGTTTTCAAGGACCCCTTTAAAATCCAGGACCTCTTTGGTGGTACAGATCCGATCAAGGAATTCCTCAGGTTGAAGGCTACCATGAAACTCAGGAACTTCCGTACACATCCCTCCCTCCCACCGTCTCCTATCTTCAATAGGAGGATCAGAAACTCTGCGTCGTCGCCTAGGCGCCTCCTGTGAATCATCGCTCTCCTCAAAATCATCACCCGCATCATGGGCGTTATGATTTTGATGATTCTGGTAGGCCATAAACGCCTGAAACTGCTGCATTAACATCTCCATCTGCTGCTCCAACCGCGTCATGCGATCACGCGCATAGGCCTCTTCTACTGGAATCTCGTTGGCTGGGCGTCTCCTTGGAGGCATCTCCTTAAGAATGAACGCGGCACTGATACCAACTGATGTAGCAGAAGCGTCTACGAGAAAAATTCACACGGATGATTGGAAAACAACCTTCTATTAATCTGTTGATTCGTCTAGGAATACCAGTTAATAGGCATCAAAATTCGTTGATTCAATTGAATACCGAAAATTGGAAGGAACAAAGGGGAAAACTCCTCTGAAAGTTTATTCAATATCCATTCTCACTGCCATCAGGCTTACAATGGATATATATAACCCTAAAACGAAAAAGAAGCCCTAAAATGGAAAAATTACAAAATAACACAAAAATTATTCAATTTTTCCAAAAAGGAAAAAATTGAGATAAAGACACAACTAGAAACTATTAATCACAACCAATCCAACGCAAAAAACGGAAGCTTATTTTGACTTTCCTACCTAAAGTTATTACCAAAACAAATCTTACCAAAAATAGAAAAAAACGCGTTTTTAGAGGGCTAACAATGGAATTTGCCCGAAAAAGGATGTGCGTCAGCGGCGAAGCGCTAAGTTGTGTTCATTGGCTCGTTTCCACTCAAAAACCCATGTAATTTCTCCAAAAACGGACACTATGAATGGTCTCCCCTAAAAACCAAACATATGCTTTATTTGACTCTACGTCGGTCCCACCTTACCATGAAATCAAAGCCTTTCTGCATTGCATCACATAGGTCCCCTCCACAGGAACTCACTTGTGTGGCCCACCTGGGCCACGCCAAACAAGGAGTCAATTGTGTAGTTTGCCAACTGGTATTAAAATAATTGTGTACTGTACCAACCTATCATCCTCATACTTCAAATGATCTTAATACAGTAAAGGACGCTTAATTATAATTTCTCCATACATGAATTCCCTGAATTATTATGCAAAAAAGATAGGTCCAAGCAAGAGGCTTTCGTGAATTAGATATATAAAGCAAAGCGCGACAACTATTTGTGCAAAGTCAATGGTTTTGGAAAAAAAAAAAAAACATGATCAAATGGCCTGTTACTTCATAATTCATATATAAAGATGATCTTTGAAATAAATAATCAAGTAAAACTTTTTATTAACACCGAGTATCAATGGCCTTTGTTGTTATGTGCCCTATTTTGATCTTTGCGTCTTTGCCACATTTTTAAAACTCAACACCTAACCAGGTAGGTGGCATATTTTGAACTTTGCGTCTTTGTCACATTTTTAAAACTCAATACCAGGTAGCTGGCATATTTTGAAAATATTTTATAACTCAACACCTTCTAGGATCTACCCTTTTTAATGATAGTAGTTAACCTCAAATTGGCAATACAATAGTGACAAGATAAAGAAAACAAAAGGAAAAAATAAAAAGGATAGATGGGAGTTGCTTAGGATTTCAAATGGGTATCAAATGCACCCACTATACACAATTTTTTACTTTGAAAAGATTCCTTTCCTTTCAAATTATTTTTAATCAGATGTCACCGATAAACTAACAAACACTCATCCCATCTCAAGGAAAGAATTTAGAAGGGAGAAAAGAAGAAGAAGAATTAAATGGCAGAGGTACCCACTAGTGTACCAGACACTGTAGCAGTGGACATGGAAGCTGACCGGGTGAGTAACAGCTCTTCCGCCATTTCTGATGATGATGGAGAGAAAGCCCATAAATTTTTTAAGAGGGAGGATCTGAATCCAAACTGGGTATCTTCAATCAAAGGAAGGAGTCTTGTTGAGCCAAGAAGATTAAAAGCATCATCTGCTAGCAAATCATGCTCAATCCACCGAGTCCCTTCCTGGCTTAGTAAACAGAACAGGCATGCATATGATCCTCAATTAATCTCTATCGGCCCATTTCACTACAGAAAGAGAAAACGCCAACTACAAACAATGGAACAACACAAATGGAGATATCTGCGTGACATCATCTCTCGGAAACCTGAAGGCTGGTTGGAAGATTGTTTGGCCACAGTTAAAGGGTTGGAGGACAGAGCCCGGAATTACTACTCAGAGGTAATAACACTGGACAGCGATTCTTTTGCAGAAATGATGGTACTGGATGGTTGCTTTATGATTGAACTGTTTCGCAAGTTCTGGTTGGAAGATGATGATGTCATCATTCGATTGGAATGGCCAAGAAAAGCAATGTTTTTTGACTTGATCTTGATGGAAAATCAGATACCATTTTTCATTCTCCAACGTCTATCTGGTCTGATAGATGCTTCCAGCACATCTCCTACTTTGGTAGAGATTGCTCTAAATTTCCTCTTCCAAGATCATTCGACTGTAATAGATAGAATCAATTCCAATATCCGCATCCGCCATCTACTTCATTTACTACATTCAGGTTATGTTCTCTTCCCCAATGATGAGTTTACAGAGCCAAGTGATATCCCAAGGATACCTGGTGCAACCAGACTTGAAGAGGTAGGAATTAGATTTAGAAAGAGGCATGTCAGTGGGAATGATTTTTTGGACATAAAGTTTCACAAGGGAGTGATTGAAATACCCAATATAGAGATTTGGGACAAGAAAAAGATAGAATTTCTTAACCTCATTGCCTTTGAGCAATGTTATCCCCACTGCAAGCGATACATAACAGCATACACCTTTTTCATGGATTGCCTCAACAACACCGCCAAGGATGTTGAAATTCTCTGTCAGAAAGGAATCATCAATAACGATTTAGGCAACAAGAAACTAGTGGCTTCGCTCTTCAACAACATGACAAGAGAGGCCATCATATATTATCCAAAATTCTATTTGTCTGATGTTTGTAGGAAAATCAATCAATATAGTGAGAGAACTTTGCCCAAGTTGAGAGCGTCCTTGGTGCATGATTACTTCAATACTCCGTGGGCAATCGTATCTTTCCTTGCTGCTCTTCTCCTCCTGCTGCTTACTGCTACGCAAACCTTCTTCTCCTCGTTTCCCAAGTTCGCAGATGGACATTAGATTTCCATACCTTTTATATGGTATTGTATTGTATTGTTCAACATATGGTGCTCCTTCTCTACTTTGGTACTACAGCTACTGCTTGCATTGAATTACTATGTATGTCTTGTACAAATAAGGTTCATGGTTTGAGAACCTATGAATGAAACTTTCTGTGTGTCTATATTAAGTTTATTGTTAAAAATATAGGTGACTGATTGATTATACAAGGTTAAGTAGTCAAAGAAGCTCAAATCAAATCCTTAGATGCTCTCTGGGCGCCCATGTTTACAAAAGTATTCGAAGGGTTCCAAACCTAATTGGGTCTAGCCCGAATTTGGGCCTCCTTAGGTGGACCCCAGACATAATTTGGGTCAGCAACCGAACCCAGATCCATGTTTAGGGACCCAAACCCTTGACAGACTAGCTCGAAGCATAGGGCTTTAAGTTCAGTGGAGTCTTACTATGCCTGTTTTGTATTTTATGTCCAGGGATTTGATCAAGTGCAATGAACCAATTATTGCATGGGTGCAACGAACCCTATGCCCACCTGGGCCATGACAGTCATGGTGGAGGTTGGGGATGGAAAGAGCCCTATTAAGATTTATCAGTGTGCAAACTATGAAAGCCATTTGATCATTCTAACCCCTAAATTAGTTTTACGAGGTATAATTTTTTTTTTTTCAATCCAATGGTGAATAACAGATAGATGAGTGTTAAATTTGGGCAAGTACCAATTCATTGAAGACAGGGAGGGTGGATCACAAGTGGCTCAGCTCACACCTTCATTGCTTCCATCCCACTGCACCAGAGCATTTGCATATACACAGATATAATTATATATATTATATGGTCTAGTATGTGAGAAAATTTATAGGGCCCACCTCAATGTGTGCCAATCAAGAAAGGCAGGGGGAGTCATCTATCCTAGCTCCTTTATCTAGTATCTTTATATCAGCCCTTGCAAACGTGGTCTATCTAGATGAAGGAGATAGGATGATTGGATGGATATGATGATTGAATGTGGTCTATCAACCTGTAGTCCAACTTATAAAAAAAATAAATATTATTCAAAGACAGGCCTAGGTCAACATATTATAGCTATTTGTTCCAAGTCAATGATTTTAAAACATTTACTTGCCATTGATATCTTCTTTTTTTTCCCTTCTTTCCCTTAATCACATGGCCTCTGACTTCCAATAAAGATGATTGTAGAAATAAATAATCCAGTAAACCTTTTAATCTTTTATTAACAAGGGGACAGTATGGTTTCATACTGATATCATGTGCCCTATTTCCAACTTGGTGTCACAGTAACGTTTTTAAAGCCCAACAGCTAATTAGGTAGCTGGCTTATCTACCATTGTTAAGGACTTAGAGTCTTGTTTTTAAATTTTCACAATGTCACTTTTGCAATAGAATAGTGGAAGACAAACAATAAAAAAAGAAGAAAATAGAAAGACCCGGGAAATCTGGGTCCGTCAATAAAATAATGGCAAATAATAAAAAGACCGAAAGACCCATGCAATCCGGATCCATATGAGAATTTTCTTTTGAAAGGGATCCATGTGAGAAGTTTTTTTTGAAAGAGACCCATGGAATTACTTGAGGGTAGCCATGTAAGACCATCAGTTCAGCGTACATTTGAAACCCAAATCATTCAAAATCATATTCCCTTCACGTGTTTCCACCTATAGAAAGTCGGTCCACCATCACACTTCTAAAACACACATTCTTACTCCCTTTGTAATTTAAATTTTAAGCATGTGCATTACACATCACCAATGAAAAGACCCTGTATGTATATATGTATATATATATATTTATATATATATATATATGTGTTTGGTTAATAAGTTTACTGATTTTGAAAAGTTTGGATTTCAATGTTGGATCTCCCTTATGGATTCATAAGTTTGGCCTTATAGGATCCAGATTCAGCCCGCCGGCTTATCTAATAATCACGTGTTTTAGAGATGATCAATTTGCAGTCTTAGATGTTTAATGTGTGAATTGGAGTATTATTGTTAATGGTTTGGATTTAAGATGGTGGGCATGAGATTCAATTAAATGGAGGGGGAGAGAGAGAGAGAGAGAGAGAGAGAGAGAGAGAGAGAGCTGATTCCGATCACAGCTTAGCTAGCTAGAGACACGACAATGTGTGCATGAGAGTGCGAGTCCTAGATTCAAAATAGAGGCTATCTTTGTTATATCTATTTGAATTAGAATGTTGGATAAATTCGAACGGTAGAATACAAAATACGTTTTAATTGAATTTTAAATAAATTTGAATTAGAGTTATGGCTACACTAGATTTCGGCTTGTATGGGAAGTGAACATAGTTGAACTTATATAAAATGTAGAGTATAGAATTTTTATGTGGATCAAAGCCATGGCTGATAGTGATCTATGATGGGCTGGGCATGGTTCTTCCCTATTCGCTTCTATAGTAACTTTGTTTAGTCTTGTTTAAATCAAATATCATCACTACGCCACACTTCCAAGCTTGATCTCTTTTCTTTTCTTTTCTTTTTTCAATTTAAATGATTGTATTTTGTATGCTTCAATATTAACTAGCAAAATGACCCCGTGCTAAGCACGAGCATTAGAAGTCATATAAAAAATATCATTTAATTTTATTACATAAATAAAATTTTTGATTTTGAATTCATATGTTTATATTTTCTAAAATCTAAAATAGAAGTGTTTCTCACACAGAAATTTTTTTATAGACTTTCTTAAAAATCACACAACTGAAAATTTAAATTAATAATAAACATAGAAAATTAAAGAGTTGAGTAGAAACATGAAACATGAAATATTGAGATGGAAAAAATTATAAGAAATTTAAAATATGAGACTTTTCAATTAGAGGAAGGTTTGGTATGAGTTGGTTGGGTTCAGGATAGGTATATATAGTGGTTTTTAAATTTTGACCCGAACCGGGTTCAGGAAAGGTTCGGATTTTGATTTGTTTGACTTGCCTTTCCATTGATAAAATTATTGCCACTTACCTTTTTCTAAAACTCATATCATGACAACAAAGAAAGGAAAAACAAAAAGTGATGAGGGGGACCAAGCTTGGATGGGGACCAACAAAGAGAGATAGAAAGGTGTCCCTAGGGGAAGGGAGAGAGATTTCAGCGCCATTAAAGTGAAAGAGTCATTTGGAAAGAGGGAGAGGTGGGGAGTGAGCAATAAATAAATGACATTTTATTGAATTGAATTAGATTAAATAATATAAAAAGAGAATTAAAAATTGTGGGGGATCGATGATCAAAATTAATTAGAGCTGATTTCAATTTGAAATCAGTCTCTTTCATATATAATAATTAGAACGATCTTATCTATTAATCCACCTATTTTAATAGACTTCAAAACAACAGGAGGTGATAGTGATGGTCTCTAAAAGTGATAACTAGTGCCATGGTCATCTTCGCAAGATATCAAATATTTACTTTAGAATTAAGGTTTGCATTTTTATTGTAATAACCAATCGCACAGAATGCCCAGATCATACTATAATCAGGAGAAAGTGTTAAATATGCTTGATTTACAACCGAGTAAATTTGACTTAGAATATAAAAACAGATTTGAATTAGATTTGAATTGTTTTAATTAGAGTTATGGCTAAATTATATTTGTACTTATATCTCATTCTCTTCTGTATGAAGAGGGATATTTAGTTGTGAAATGATCATGGTCAAATTTTTGAAAAACGTAGCATTCAGATTTCTGATCCATTCTCTCTTTTATCAGCCAATCCACTGGTAGATAAGTTAGTAAGGCACCTCCCTTCTACATAAACAACCAAACATTAATCCATGTGGCACACATAGTGAGGGACTTCAGTGTATAGAACATGTGGCACAAGGCGGACACATGATTTTCAATGGCAAAGGTGGGGCGGGGGCGGACGATGGCCATAATGGTAACTACTCATACATGTGAGGTAATAAAACTCACATATGCAAAGAAGGAGGAGGCGGGGTTTGAACTCAATACCTCCTAATAAGAACTAAGATTCCTTACGGCTAAAGTAAGGAGCCGTTCTCGATGTCCATTATGTTATTGTCTTCATTATTTTGTCCCTTGAGGGGGCAAGGACTTATTTCTAACCGGACATGGGCTGCCTAGGACCCAATTATTAATTGAATTTAAAATGATGCTTGGCAGGTTTTCGCGTTCTAAGGGGGTGACTGCCCCAAAAAGCTAGTATGTAGGTCCACCCTTACAAGGGCAGACCCAGGACATTTAGCTGGTGGGCAAAAGAAATATGAGAAAGAGGCCAATGTAAAATACACATTAATTATAAAAATCTACAGGGGTTCTTTGAAAATGTTGACTTTTTCCCACGTAGTGTAGGGCTTCAGCGCCAGACACTTGTGCCTGGGTCCACCCCTGACCCTTGTGTGGCATGAGGAGGAGCTCACTAGTCCAACTCTACATAAGAAGGTTATGCAGGTGAATTAGATTAGATATGTTATACAATGTTGGAAGTCAGTCAACATAAGATATCTATTTAATTTGTTCGAAATCAATGGTTTTTAAAAGTTTACATGCGGTCTACATGCATCTCCTTTTCCCTTGATCGCATGGCCAACAAACATTTCTTTACCTGTGGGGTTGTTTGTTCACACGGGGATACCATGTCCCCTATTTTGAAGCTCAAAAGGCTAATGAGGTAGCTGGAATATCTCCCTTTTTAATGGCAAAGTCCTTGTTCTTAAATTTTCACAAAGTGAAATTGGAATTAAAATAGAGATAGTGGCAAACAAGAAGAAAATATAAAGACCCGGGGCATCTGAATCCACCAATAAAATAATGGCGAAGGAATTGAAAAAAGGGGAAAGCCCCGAGGAAGCTGGATCATGTGAGAATTCATCGAGGCTAGTCAAGTATCATTTGAGCCGTGTTTTAAAATCTATATCACTCAAAATTATATCGCGTTTTGGTATTCCCTCTGTAGAGCAAATTCTACCCGGTTGAAGTTGACTGCCATCAGATTAATGATGTCCAAAACATAATTTTTTAGCTTTTTACTAGAACCTTTGTATTTTAAACATGCATTGTACACGTAACAAATAGGTGGATCCGACATATGGCTACATAGGTCTGGCACACGGAGGTTAAGGATCTTGAATAGTTTCGATTTCAATGTATGGATTTAAGATTGTTCTCAGTTGGAATTGAGAGAGAGAGAGAATTACGTTTGGGAATCACAGGGTTATTATTGTGGAGTGTATGCTCGCTCCAACACCTCCACCCAGGATCAATCTTTGGGCGGGCAGGTTTTCTTCCGATCTCCTGGGCACTAGTCTAATCTGGCACCTCTATTCAGGGATCATTCCTTGGGTGGGTAGGTTTTCTTCTTATCTCCTTGCCACTAGTCTAACCTGGCAAAAAAGAAAATAAAGAAAATAAAAAAACAAAAAATCGCTAAATCGGGTCAAAGTCAAAAAAAGAAAAAAATGGTGTGGAAAAATGGTGTGGTTGTTATACTGGAAAACGTGGAAAAAGAAGGCAGGGAGACGGATATTAAAATAAGAAGAACTCACCATCTTCTGGGCCAGATGGGGGAGACAAAATGCAACAGGTATTGGCAAGGTATCACATCTCCGTGCTCTTCTGAAGGTAAGAGCTAAAAGAGAGAGAAAAAGGCCAAGATCTCAATGGCAGAGATAACAACTGTAGCAGACACGGTGGCTGTGGACATTCAAAGTTTCAAGAACTACGTCAACCAGCAGAGCCCCGTTCCTTCTTTTCATGTTGATAATGGAAAGGAAGCCCAAATGTCAGAGGTCACTTATGTAGTAGACACAATGGCAGGGGAATGTATTGAAGGTCTGAAGGACTCTGAGCCCACCT
Organism: Persea americana; assembly: GCA_029852735.1. Classification (NCBI taxonomy): domain Eukaryota; kingdom Viridiplantae; phylum Streptophyta; class Magnoliopsida; order Laurales; family Lauraceae; genus Persea; species Persea americana. The sequence goes on from CM056819.1 coordinate 51,517,146, forward strand.
CAATTCCTTCTCATGATGGAGAGCAAGCCCAAACTCCTTTTCATAATGGAGAACAAGCCTATCATATGGCAGAGGTCAATTGTGCAGTAGACACAATAACAGTGGACATTGAAGATTTGGAGGACTGGATCTCAATGCCTTCTGATGATGATGGTGAAATAGCCCATATGGCAGCTGTTACTATCGTAGCAGACACAGTAGCAGTGGACATCCTAGAGGGATTTGAGGACTGTGAGCAGGCCTCAATTCCTTCTGATGATGGAGAGGAAGCTTGTGCAGTAGACATGGTACCAGTAGCAGTAGAGGGTTTTGAGGACTGTGAGCAGACCTCAATTCCTTCTGATGATGGAGAGGAAGTCTGTATATCTGTTGATCCAGATTGGGTATCTTCAATCGAAGAAAAGAGTCTTCTTGAGCCAACAAGATTAAAAGCATCACCTGCACGGGTATCATGCTCAATCCACCGAGTCCCCTCCTGGCTTCGCGATTATAAGGAGACTGCATGCTCTCCTCAAATCATCTCAATAGGCCCATTTCACTACGAGAGAAGAAAAGGCGAACTACAAGCCATGGAAGAGCACAAATGGAGATATCTACGAGACATCCGTTCAACAAAATCCGAAAGTTGGTTAAAAGATTGTTTGGCCACTGTTAAGGGGTTGGAGCAAAGAGCCCGGAATTACTACTCAGAGGTAATACCACTCGACAGCAATTCTTTTGTGGAAATGATGGTACTCGATGGCTGCTTTATCATTGAATTATTTCGCAGATTCTGCTTCAACCACAATGATGTCATCTTTAGATTGGCATATCGGAGAAAGGCATTATCTTTTGACTTGCTCTTGTTGGAAAATCAGATTCCTTTTTTCATTCTTGAACGTCTATTTGATCTTATGAATCCTTCCGGCTCATTTCGTTTGCGAGAAAGCGCTTCAAAATTCTTCTTTCCAGACTATGGCACCGTGAAAGATAGAATCACTAATTCCAATATCCGGATCCGCCATCTACTTCATTTAGTACATACAAGCTATGTTCTTTTCCCCAAAGATTATACAAAGTCGTGTGACGACCCAACGATCCCTTGTGCATCCAGACTTAAAGAGTTAGGAATTAGGTTTAGAAAGAGTGAAGTCAGTGATACTAATTTTTTGGAGATAAAGTTTCACAAGGGAGTGATTGAAATCCCCAAAATAGAGGTTTGTGAGAAGACACAGATAGAATTTCTTAACCTTATTGCATTTGAGCAATGTTATCTCAGCTGCAAGAAATATGTCACAACATACATCATTTTCATGGATTGGCTTATCAACACAGCCCCGGATGTCGAAATTCTTCGTCACAAAGGAATCATCGATGACTATTTACACAATGATAAACTGGTGGCTTCTCACTTCAACAACATGGCAAGAGAGGCAATCAGGCATGACAACGATTTCTATCTGTCAGGTGTTTGTATGAAAATCAATCAGTACAGTAAGAAAACTACACCAAAATTGAAAGCATCCTTAAAGTCCTATTTGCATGATTACTTCAAAAATCCGTGGTCGCTTGTATCTTTTCTTGCTGCCCTTCTTCTCCTGTGTCTTACCATAATTCAAACTTTCTTCACCTCATTTCCCAAGTTTGCAGCTGGAAATTAGATTTCCATGGCTTTTATAATGTATTTTTGTTGTATTGTATTGTTTTCTTCAATGTATGGTTGCTCCTCCGCCACTTTGGTTCAGCAACTGGTGCCTGCTTTGAATATGTATGTCTTCATTTTTTGGCATCTTTACTAATAATGTTCATGGTTTGATTCCTAGGATTCTAGGAATGAAACTTTTTATTTGTGCCTAGCTTGGTGGAGTGGCATAAGGCATTGGCTTGTTCCCACCTCTTGTGTTCGAAACGGCCATAGATTTGCCAGACGACGTGCGTGTGGCAAATCTATGGCGGTTGGAAGTGGAATTGGAGTGTCAGTTAGGGGATTAATCCCGTTGGATCCAAAATACCGGGCCGGAGGGTGGGGGCGGGACGGTTGGGTCACATGCCAAGTCAATGATCGTAGATATATACAAACAAAATATGAGTTACCCAAGTACAACTCTGAAACTGAAAAGATCTCAATGTGTAGCCGCAATACTCCATACTTAATTTGGAATAATATCTCCTCTCCACTGTTGTCTGTTGGGTTACAGGTTTGACCCTCACGGGATCTGGATTCAGCCCTGCCCAATCACTTGTTATAGAGATTGATCAATTTGATAGTGGGCCTTAGATGGTTTGAAGTGTAATTGGAGTGTATAATGTTATTGTTAATGGTTTGGATATCTCAGCTGAAGGATTTCTTCCAGAGTCGATCTCTTGAAGCCATTTTCCGTAAGTCTTAATTTGCCAAGCCCACCTCAAAGGAACGACTGATTTCTTCTCTCTGTTTTTCTGTAATTTTCATGCTTTAGTTCTTACCCTCGAGTCTTGACTGTGGGTCATTTTTTCATTTTTCATTGTTAGCTTGTCCATTATATATTTGAGAAATTTTCAAAAACTCCTCATTTAAAAAAGGGGAGTTTTTGTCCTTTTTTATTTGTTCAATGAGATAGTGCCAACTCACGTGTACAAAGCAAAATAATAGGAGACAACTAGCTTTAAGGAGAAGATAAGCTAATTTTAAAAAGAATATGTAATTAAATCATTTAAAGATTGTGAAAAAAAAGGAGTAAATATGATTAATTAGAATAACCGTAAGTCCACCTCAACAACCTCTCTCTTCCCTAATTCGTTGAAAATATGGGAGTTTTTCATTCAAAAATGCCTGGGGTGTTTTGTAGCCCTCCTCTCTCTTTATATATATATATATAGGGAGGTACTCCTATGAGAGGCACTCTCACCAAGTTGGTGAGAGATGGGTGAGGGCCCTCACTTCCATATCCACTCTTATCAACTTAAATGCAAGGATCCCAACTTAAAAGTGAGGGCCACCACCCATCTCTCACCAACTTGGTGAGAGTGCCTCTCATAAGAGCACCTCCCTATATATATATATATATATATATATTTATATATATATGAGCAAGGCTCTCCTAAGCTCAAGCTTAGGATAAAATCTCATAAGCTCATGCTTGTGGGGCCCACCTTTGGTCAATCCAAATGGACCAAACACATGACCCCTCTAAATTGTATATGTTCACCAACTTTCGGTTAGATCCAAATTCACTGGACCGTTGGATCGACTATGTATCAATCCTAATGGACTATTGACCATTAAACTTTTGGGCCTATATGGAGATGATAGAAATCATGGTTGGGGTTGATTTTTTGCAAAGAGGAAGATCTAAGGGAGTCCTTGAAATCCCCCCCCACCCCCATCCCCATGTGGGTCCCCAGGTAGGCCCCACAACACACTTGAGCTTACCTTATCCTAAGCTTGAGCTTAAGAGAGCTTGCCTCTATATAAAAGACATGTTTTACCAATAAAAAAACTACTAAAAATCCATAAAACAAATAAGAAAATGCAAAAAACTGGGAAGTCGGAATCCATATAACTTTTTTGAAGGGTTGGCGCTGTAAAACCTTAGTTGAGTCCACCTTTGAAATGTGTCTCACTCAAAATCACATACACCTTGAGTGTTTCCTTTGGACCAAATACGGCCTAGTCAAAGGTTGGTCCACCATCAGATTGATCGTGTTTAAAACATACATTCTTGCTCTTTTTTTTTCATTCTTAGCTTGTGTTTTATAACAAGTAGTTAGGGGCGGACCTAGGCACAATCACGTATGTGCGGTCGCAACCATTAAACTGTGGTGAGCTTAAAAAAATTTAATAAAAATCATGAGTCCACCCTTAAAATCCACATGAAAATCCTTGGTTTGGCCCCAAAACCAAATTACCTATTAAGGCTTACACCCTTCAAACGAAAATCCTTAATCTGCCACTGCCAATAGTTAGATATTTGTCTGACACACATGTTGGTGATTTTGAATTAGTTTGGATTCAGTTAGGGGTGTTTGTCGGCCAGGTTGGGCTGGGCTAAGCAATATCCTGGCCCGGCCAAAGTCACAAACTCTAGGCCAAAGCCTGGCCCAGGTCGAAAACAGGCTGTAAATAGCTTGTCCGAGCCCAGCCCGTACAAAGAAGAGTGAGCGCCAGCCCAGCCCGTGTAATGCTATAAAGAAAAAGTAAAAAGTAAAAAGACTATTTACACCGTTTGAAGTAGCAGTAGAACTGGTTGTGTGTTTGTGTAAAATGTCATGCGTTCAAGTTTCCTCTCATACTCTATTTTTTAAATTCGGGCCGAGCTGGGCTTGGGCTCTCCACAATACTAAGCCCAGCCCATATATAAACGGCGCAAATAAAAGAATCCGAGCCCCTTGAGGCCCAGGCCCGGGCCAAAACGGGCTAGGCCTGTCTTGGGCTCGGGCTAGCCCAGCGAATGAACACCCCTAGAATCAGTGTTGCGTCCGCTGATGGGTTACAGGTTTGGCCCTCATAGGATCTGGATTCAGCCCTGCAGCCTATTCAATCACTTGTTATAGAGATGATCAATTTAATAGTGGGCCTTAGATGGTTTGAAGTTTAATTGGAGCAGTATTGTTAATGGTTTGGATATAGTGAAGGTGTGCTCAAGATTCATTTAAACGGCCCATAACGGTCCAAATTCATAATAGAGAGAGATTAAGAAAAAGTGAGACACAAAACGTGATATATGGTAGCGTCGTGCGAGACACCCAATGGAGACCACCTATGATCAATTTGAATGGACCATCTAACCTCCCCACATGTGACAGATCCCATGAAATTTGCACCAATTCAAATAGACTTGAGCATTGGAGTAAGTATCACAAATTTTCTTTTGATTTAAAACCGTTAAATTGTGGGCCACAGATTAAGGGTTAAGATCTTTTGTTGACTTGAAATTTCATATCTGGGGTGATCCTGCCTGGATCCTTTAATCCCCACTTCTCCCATGATTTGTAGGGCATCAGGTGGCCCTCACCAGCTGTCTAACCCAGTGGATCTCGCACGGGGATATCTTGGAAACAAAAGAAAAGGAAGATAGCATAGAGATGCTACTTCTTGTTTTTCGGTCTAGATACCGATATGAAACAACGAATTTCGTTGGATTTCTGCCGATTTCGGTGGATTTTAGAAATTTTGCCCAAAATGATTTTTAAAAAATGACTTGTTGCAAAACAAAAAATAAAAATAAAAATAAAATAAAATTCTTAAAAACCCCAGCCCATACCCTAAGCCCTCTTTCAAACAGAAATAAAGGAGTAAATAAGAAGAAGAATAATAACTTAACTTAAAATAAGTCCCTTAATCAAATTCCACTTAGAATAAGCCCCTCTTCAAATTTCTACACATGTGTGTGTGTATATATATATAAATTTATATTTTTTCCAAAACATAAGTCCTAAAAGTTTTACTAAGATTTTCAAATTGGACGAGATTTTTCGTTTGGAGGCCAAACCAAAACGGCGTCTGAAACGAAGTTCACAACTATCACTACACCAAAAACGGGAATTTGGAACGGTTTGGGAACAGTTTAACGGATTAGGAACGGTAATCCGTTTCAATTTCCTGTTTTCCGTTTCTAATCCGTTAATCCGTTCCAAAAATAGGAAATTAGAATGGTTTGGGAACGGTTTAACAGATTAGGAACGGGTAGATTATGAACGGTAATCCGTTCCAATTTCCCGTTTTTGGTGTAGTATGGTCTGGCATCTTCAATAATCGACTATTCCTCCTAGTACGTGAAGTCCCTGCCTCCCCCACGCACTGAGTAAGTCAAGCTTTTACGTGGGCAAGTGACCTCAGTAAGAGAGCGCGAGTTCGAAACTACAACCTCCAGTCCATGAGCACTTGTCCTCACCAATTGCGTTGCCCCTTTAAAGAAGTTCCAACTTTTTTTTTTTTTTTTGCTATATCTTTAAAGAGACAAACATTTGTAAATATAAAAAAGTAGGTATTAATTTGTAACTACTTAAATGGTTATTATGAAGGTTTAAATGCTAGCCCATTTTTCACCTACGGGATTCCCACATGTTAGAAGTTGAAACCCAAAATTAAAGATGGGTCCTGAGATGGGGGATCCGGTTTTCCCTGTATCCGGATTCGATCCCTCAAGATGAAAATAACCCAGAAGGCTATATACCACCAGATGCAGTCCGCTGTGTAGGCCCTTGGCCCCTTGTAAATTTGTTGTACATTCAATAAAAAGTTTTGAAAACTGTCTTCCTAGAAAATATGGCTTCAACGATAACCATCCAATTTGATTGTCAACCCAAGATATGTTCTAGCTAGATCACATGTTAACTAAGAAACAACATAATTTTGTCAGTGAATTAATTCAACCGATCACATAGCCAAAAACTCCTGATATCTTCTTCTTTTTCTTTTTTTTTTTTCTGATTCTGATTTGCTGCTTGTAGTAGCTAAAAAAAGGTGATTTGCCTGAGACTGTTGTGCTAATTGGAAATGACATGCCTAGTATTCAGCTGTATTTGCCTCCTCAAGACATCTCCATGCAGCTACTTATGTCTTCAGTTCCACTACAAGGAGTATGACGTCTTCAAATAAACAATTAGGGATCCATGCTTTAATTTTATGGTCTGCGTTTCTCCATGTGAGACATACGTACCCTCTTTCCATCTTTAGAGGCCGTGTAGCCAGGCATATGATATTAGGGTTTTGACATATTAGTCCTCCATAAATTTAGTTTTTTTCAATTCCATGACTGAAATTCAAATAATGTCACCAGAGTCGCTTGATTTTGGTCTAAAAAAATTTAAACTATTTTGCCCTAGATCTCATAATATTATTGGAACAGTGTATATCATAGAAACTGATTGGTCCCATGATGTTATGGTTTTTATGCAGCATCTTAGGAGATATATTTTCCGAATGATAAAACCTAAGAAATGGTGATGAAATGTGTATTTACTTTTCAGAAAATGTCATTTTTTGTATTAGTTCCAAAAAGTATATGATACAGATATCATGAGATATGGTACAAAAAACTTTAAAAAATATTAACCAAAGTCAAACAACTTTGGTGACATTATTTGGGTTTTGATTATGAAATTTGAAAAGTCGGATTTAAGGAGGACAAATTTGTCAAAACCCTTGTGATATTTACTTATCCATTAGTAAATACTATCATATCTTCACTTTTTACTTCATGTTCCTTAAAAAATTATTTAAAATGAGAGAGAACAGTTTAAGATACGTTGACGGAGATAAGGGCAATGAATCATACTTGTCTTCAGCCATTGAAAAAGGAGGTGGATGGAAGGGAAAAGGAAGAGCATGGACACTTTGCTTGGGCCATTGAAAAAGGAGCGAGTGGGTGTTGGTGTTACTGATCTCTTTTTATTATTCTTTGGTAAAGAGGCGAGAGATAGAATAGCAAACACTCACCATCTTTTGGGCATGCAAGATTGTACAGATAAACCAAACAGTTATAATTGGCAACACATTCCACTGTCTTATCCGTGCTCCTTTCAAGGCAACTAGAGTTGGAAGGGAGAAAAAAGATCCAGCAAGAATTAAATGGCAGAAGCCACAGGTGGAGCAGACACGGTCGCAGTGGACACGGGAGGTTTACAGGACCGCGTTGGCCAGCAGAACCAAGAGGAAATTGCTGCTATTCGGAGGGAGGATCTGAATCCAAATTGGATATCTTCAATAAAAGGAAAGATTCGTCTTGAGCCAAAAATAATAAAATCATTATCCGCTAGCGAATCATGCTCAATCCACCGAGTCCCTAGTTGGCTTCGTAGAAAAAACTCAAATGCATAAGATCCAAAAGTAATCTCGATAGGCCCATTGCACTACAAGAAAAGAAATGGCCAACTACGAGCCGCGGAGGAGCACAAATGGAAATATCTACATGCCATTGTCTCTCGGAAACATGAAGATGAAGGCTGGTTGGAGAATTGTTTAGCCGCTATTAAAGGGTTGGAGGAAAGTGCCCGGAATAGCTACTCAGAGGTAATAACACTCAACAGCGACTCTCTTGTGGAAATGATGGTTCTTGATGGCTGTTTCATCGTTGAGTTATTTGGCAGGAATTTAAGCGAAGATTACGATGTCATTTTTAAATTAGACTGGTTATTACAAGCGATAGCATATGACTTGATGTTGATGGAAAATCAGATCCCGTTTCTTATTCTCCAACGTCTGTCTGTTCTGATAGATCCTTCCGGCCCATCTCCTCCTTTCGTAGAGACCGCTCTAAAATCCATAATTTCAGTCAATTCGACCGTGTTTAGTAGAGTCAATGGTTTCAATATCCCAATCCGCCATCTACTTCATTTACAACATACAGCTTATGTTCTCTGCCCCGGCCGTGATGAGTATGCGCGGCTAACAGAAGTAATCCCACGGCTCGATTGTGCATCCAAACTTGAAGAGAGAGGAATTAAGTTTAGAAAGAGGGATGTAGGAAATGCTGAATTTTTGGACATAAAGTTTGACGAGGGAGTGATTGAAATCCCCGCAATAGAGGTTTGGGACAAGACACACAGACAATTTCTGAACCTCATTGCATTTGAGCAATGTTATCATGCCCATTGTAGAAGTTACATCACAGCTTACCATCATTTCATGGATTGCCTCATCAATACCTCCAAAGATGTCGACATTCTCTGACGGGAAGGAATCATAGATAATCTTTTAGGCGATGAGGAACTTGTGGCTTCTCATTTCAACAGCATGGCAAGAGAGGCGAACAAATATAAAAACGAATTTTATTTGTCAGTTGTTTGTGAGAAAATCAACGAGTACAGTAAGAGAAGATGGCCGAGATTGAGAGCGTCCTTGTTGCATGATTACTTCAATAATCCATGGGCAATTATATCTTTTCTTGCCGCCGTTTTCCTCCTGCTTCTTACTATGACACAAACCTTCTTCACCTTATTTCCTAAGTTTGCTGCTGGAAATTAGATTTCCATAGCTTTTATATGGTATTATATTGTATTGTTGGTTGCTCCTCCTCTACTTTGGAATATGTATGACTTTATTTCTTAGCTGTTGTACAAATAATGCTCATGGTTTGATTACATGAGAATGTAACTTTCTATGTGTGCTTTCAAATTATCTCTATATTAATTATGTTGTGAAAAATATAGGTGGATGATTGATTAAACAAGGTTAAGCGGTCAAGGAAAGTTGAATCAGATCCTTAACATGTTCCATTCATTTTGTGAAGATTCAAATCATTCAAATGATGTGCCCACCCGTGTTTACAATAGCATTCAATGGGTTCGAGTCCTACTTGGGTCCAACCCGAGTATGGGTCTACTTACAACTTAGGCCTGCCTAAACATCATCTGACTCAAACGACCGAACCCGTATGTGTTTTAGGGACTAATACTTTTAAAGGGCCAGATCCAAGACTTGGGTTTAAGCTTGATATTGGAGTCTTATTACACCTGTTTTGTATTTTATATACAACGGCCGGATTCGATTTGATCTGGTGCATTGAACCAAAGTGTGCATGGTTGCGATGAACCCTATTAGCCTACATGAGGCCATTACAATTTTGTGGAGGCAGGGGATGGAAGGAACTTAATGAGATTTATTAGCGTGCAAACTATTAAACCCGTTAAATTATTCTATCCCTTTAATTTATATCTCTTCAGTTTAATAGTTTTGAAAGGCTTCATCTCTTCTCTCTCTCTTAATTTTAACCCAACAGTGAGTAACAATTTGGTGAGTGTTAAATTTGGACTTGTACTAATTCATCGAGAATAGTGTGTGGGAGGGATTAATTAACTTGATCACAAGTGGACAATCACCAATCTTCACTATACCCAGTGCACTCTAAGTCCACCACCAGATCATTACAGCTATTGATTTATAGGCCTTAAATTTCAATATCTTCTTAAGTTATATTTTTTCATGAAATTGAGTCCAACGACATGTATAATTCAGATTAGTTTTAAATTATGGTCAGTGTCAGTAATAGAGAGCTAGTGAGTGTTAATGGATTAAATTCACAATGGGGTATACCTCTTACCAAATAGGTTGTGCAATAATCTAATGCCGATGTCTTCCTCATGGACCCTCCACAGGAACTCACTTGTGTGGCCCACCTGGGCCACGCCAATCAACGAGTCAATTGTGTAGTTTGCAAACTGGTATCAAAATAATTGTGTACTGTAACAAACTAGCATCCTCATAGTTCAAATGATCTTAATATAGAAAAGGACGCTTAATTTTAATCTCTCCATGCATAAATTTCCTGATGAATTATTCTGGAAACGAGACAGGCCCCATGCAAGAGGCTTTCGTGAATTAGATATATAAAACATGATCAAATGGCCCGTTTACTTCATAATTCATATATAAAGATGATCTTAATAATAAATAATCGAGTAAAACTTTTTATTAACACTGAGTCTCCATGGTTTTTGTTATTATGTGCCCTGTTTTGATCTTTGAGTCTTTGTCACATTTTTAAAAGCTCAACACCTAACCAGGTAGGTGGCATATTTTGAGCTTTTTATCCTTTCACATTTTTAAAACTCAACACCTAGGATTTATCCTTTTTAGTGATAGAAGCCAACATCAAATTGGCAATACAACATTGACAAGACAAATTACAAAAAAAAAATAAAAAGAAAAGAAAAGACCGGACTTACACAAACGTGCCCTAGAAGTCTTTTAAAGCCTCGGTTCTAGTCTTTGATAAGAATGAATGGATCGATGGTCCAGGAAGTTGTCATTAAAATTAAGTTTTTTTTTTTTTTTTTCTATCCTAACGAAGGGGCTGGGACCCAAGAGAGAGCCCGTGCACACAAGTGGGAAGAAGTAGCTTATCTGGGGTTCGAGCCCCGAGCAGCCAAGTAAAAACTGACACTGCTTACCACTCGGGTAAGGAGCCGTTCTTCAATAAAATTAAGTTTACAATCTAAGTTGAGAAAAAAATTTGTGGTCTCCATCCCGTTGAAGATTCAAATCATTCAAAAGATGAGGCCACTCATGCTCACTATAAGCGTTCAATCAGTTTGAAGTTTTAAATCCTAGTTGGGCCCAGCGTTTTAAATCCTAGTTGGGCCCAGCTCGAATTGATTGGGTCTGTTTAGGTGGGCCTTAACAACATTTGGGTCAGACGACCAAACCCAATCCATTTTTAGGGATAGAAACCCTTCCAAGCCCAGGGTGCATCTTAAGTTCGATGGACACTTATTATGCCTGCTGCATACTTTATGTCCAGGGATTTTATCTGGTATAATGAACCAGAGGGTACATGGGTGCGATGAAATCTATATGGCCCACTCAGGGCCATGATAATCATGGTAGAGTTGGAGATGAAAAGAGCCTAGTGATATGTATTAGTATGCAAACTATCAAACTTATTAGATCATCATAAGCCCTTCATATATGGCCCTTAAGTTTAACTGTTTTGGAAGACATCATTTAAAAAAAAAAATTTATAAAAATATCCCTAACGTTTTCCAAGTTTTCAGAAAAGGACATTATAACTTCAAATTTTAAAATTAGTGTCTGAGTTTTCCATATTTCTTTCAACTGGGTCCTTTTCGACAATCAACCCTTGCTGCCGCGACTTTTCCTTTTTATTTAATGACAAAAATGCCCTTCCTTAATTAAGGGGGCTTAGTGTTGATTTAACCAGCAGGTCATACACATTCTTGACTTCCACGTGAGTCTTAACTAATTGCAATTTTTTCTTCATATTCTTTTTTATTATTATTTTAATCACTGGGTGCAAAATCTTTTAGCACTTCATTTAGAGAAGACATCATCAGAGTTTGAAGCTTCCCATGGACTTCATTTACACAGGATCTGCAAGAAGAGAAGTATGGCCTTGTGTTGGGGGTGTGTTAGCAGGTATCTGGCAATCACTCTCCAACATTGGTGTTCTGCATGTATGTACGTATGTGTGTCTATATATATATATATATATATATATATATAACTTCAGTTGAAACTTAATTTTTCTTATTACTCGGGGATCCTGATTTTCTGAAAGGCCACTAAACAAACGTGCCATGGAGATTGGGACCTCTCAACAAAAACATATAGGTATTGCCTGTATAACTATCATTATCAGACATCCTGCCTCAAAATTATTGAAGTTTAAATATTTTTAAGAGATGTTCGTATAGAAATTGTGTGATATCGTACGGTCCTAGGATAACGTATAAAGCGATACGTGTTTTATCCCAATGCTTCTAGGATATCCATGGTCCGATGTGTGCAATATTACATGATCCTAAAATAGTGTACGAATAATTGTATGGAAAATATTTAAACTTGAACATTTCATGAGCGAATATGATGTTTAAAAACAGTCGTATGTGTAATATCCCAAACTTTATTCATTAGATAGAAAAAAAAAAAGGTTTAGCAAAGAAAAATACGATCTAATCTAATATTATGTGAGGTCCATGCCCTCCATATTATCTTTGCACGTGTGTACCCACTTCGAAGAGTACAAATGCAGACGACAAACCCCTATAACACGCCACAACCCGTGTTGGCTATACTTTTTATTCTTTTAATCATTGTTGCGGGAGAAAATAATAAAATCCCCATCTCTCAAGAAAACACTAGCCGTTGTAACGACAATGACGTGTCCACATCCAACAGCAAAATTCCCATTCATGTTCATGGTTTAAAATCGCAGTATAGGTCGCGGTATCGGTCGGAACAAAAAACCGATATGATATCGGTATCGGTCGTGGTTGCAGTTATTGGTCCGTCGTGGTCGTCGTGGTGTGAATTTTTCTTTTAATCCAAAAAGATTCACAAAAATATTAAAAAAATCCAGGATATTAGAAAATGCTGGAAAACAATATTTTTTCCATTAGTAACAACAATAAATCAAAATATCGGTCACCTTAAGTTATGAGTCCTATTTGTGTCGCAGTTCGCTGTCTTCTCTAGTATTTCATATAAAGCAACTATTATTTTGGCTCATGGTCAATTTGTTAGTGTAAAATATAAGAAAACAAAGATAACATAACAATTATCTATACACTATTAATAAGCTATTAGTATTTACTATTTAGTAGCATAAATACTCCAACAAATTTTTTTTTTAAAGTAGAAGATTTAAAAAGCACCATTTTTTTACACCCAAAATCATATTTATAAGTAGATCTAGCATGAAAGTATGTAGATCTAAGTAAAGAACACAGCACAAACCCAAAAATGACGTACAAATGATCTTTTCATTCATTGTATGCTTTATCTAAAAATAAAAAATAAAAAACACATAATATTAAAAATAAGGGAGTTAAGTTAATTTTCTCTTACTAAATAAAATGATTTCTTCACGAAATAGTTTTGGAATTTGGAAAATATAAGAGAATGAGCTATGGAGACATGGTTGCTCTATGGAGGTGAGGGGAGAGGAGAAGAAAATTGGAGAATAGGGAAAAAGTTAAAAAAAATTAAGATTATGGAGACATGGTTGCTCTATGGAGATGAGGGGAGAGGAGAAGAAAATTGGAGAATAGGGAAAAAGTTACAAGAAATTAGGATTTTTGACCATTACTCCATTGTAGTCCATTTCAGCCGAGATATCGGTAAAACCAATATTTTGACCATATCGGCCGAAATGAACCGATATTTTGCGGATATTTTGACCATATCGGCCTAACTCGGTATCGCGGCAAAATATCGTCATGGTATGGGCAGATACCAGTTTATATCGGCCGATATAAACCGGTATTGGCCGATATTTTAAACAATGCCCATGTCATCTCCTTTGCTTTCTCAAATTTTGGCACAGCTGCCTTATGTGAGGGTCAGAAGGAAGAAAAGAGAGAGATAATTAGATGGTAGAAGTTGCGAGTCGCAGATCAGACGCGGTAGCAGTGGACATTGAAGTTTTCTAGGACTGTGTTAGCCAGCTGACCCCAATTTTGATATGTATCTATTATTTAATTTCAGTATTTTATATTTGATTAAAATATTTTATTTAAGAATTAGAATTCTTAATTGTATTGTCCTAATTATATGTAAATATGCTTTATGTATGTTGAAGAGAAGAGAGATAGTGGATTATTGGAATAGTGGTTAATGGAGTAGTAGGTTAGTGGTGGAATAGTTTTAACAGTTATGGAACATATATAAATATTTGTAGATGCCATATAGTTAAAGATATGAATGAAGAACGTTAGGAGTTGTGGTTGTTTTCGAATTGAACCTTACGAGGTCTTCGTCCCCCTCGAAGTGAACTCATTCTTCCTCATTTAAATTTTCTATTTTATTTTTATTTTATTACGTAAAAGGGTATGTATCAAAATTTCTTCCCCTGCTACCTTTGACACTTCTACTACTTCGAAAGATGACAGAGGAAATCGTTACTTTTAGAAGGGAGGATCTGAATCCAAAGTGGTTGTCTTCAATCAAAGGAAACATTCTTCTTGAGCCAGAAATAATGAAATCATCATCTGCTTGCAAATCTTGCTCAATCCACCGAGTCCCTAATTGGATTCGTAGACAAAACTCGACTGCGTATGACCCAAAATTAAGTAATCTCGATAGGCCCGTTCCACTACGAGAAAAGAGAAAGCGAACTAAGAGCCATGGAAGAGCACAAATGGAAATATCTACAAGCCAGAGTCTCTCGGACACTTGAAGATGAATGCTGGTTGGAGGATTGTTTAGCCGCAGTTTAAGAGTTGGAGGAAAGAGCCAGGAATTGTCGTTCAGAGGTAATACCACTCGACAGCGATTCTTTTGTGGAAATGATGGTTCTTGATGACTGTTTCATCCTTGAGTTATTTCGCAGGGCTCTCAATGAAGATTACGATGCGATTTCTCAATTGGCCTGGTTAATACAAGCACTATATTATGACTTCTTGTTGATGGAAAACCAGATCCCCTTTTTTGTTCCAAATTCTATCTGGTTTGATAGATTCGTCTGACTCATCTCCTCCTCTAGCAGAAAGCACTTTAAAATTCTTCTTGTCATGCTTTTCCACAGTGCTGAGTAGAATCGATGGTCCCAATATCCAAATCCGCCATCTACTTCATCTACTACATACAAGTTATGATCTCTGCCCTGGTAAGTATACACGGCTAATAGAAATCCCACAGATTAATTGTGCATCGAAACTTGAAGAGAGAGGAATTAGGTTTAGAAAGAGGAATGTAGGAGACGGTGATATTTTGGACATAAGGTTTGACAAGGGAGTGATTAAAATCCCCGCAATACAGGTTTGGTACAAGACAGAGAGAGAATTTCTGAACCTCATTGCATTTGAGCAATGTTATCGCCATTGCAGAGGTTACATCACAACTAACAATCATTTCATGGATTGCCTCATCAACACTGCCGAGGATGTCCGCATTAATTCTGTGCGGGGAAGGAATCATCGATAACCGTTTAGGCAATGAAAAACTTGTGGCTTCTAATTTCAACAGCATGGCAAGAGAGGCAGCTCAAAAATATCCTTCTCAATTTTATTTGTCAGATGTTTGTGGGAAAATCAGTGAGTACAGTAAGAGAAGATGGCCGAGATTGAGAGCGTCCTTGGCGCATGATTACTTCAATAATCCATGGGCAATCATATCTTTTCTTGCCGCTGTTTTCCTCGTGCTTCTTACTATGACACAAACCTTCTTCACCTCGTTACCAAAGTTTGCTGCTGGAAATTAGATTTCCATAGCTTTTATATGGTATTGTATTGTATTGTATTGTTGGTTGCTCCTTCTCAACAACTGCATGCTTGGAATATGTATGACTTTATTTCTTAGCTGTTGTACAAATAATGCCCATGCTTTGATAACTAGAGAATGTAACTTTCTCTGTGTCCTTTCAAATTATCTATATATTAATTATGTTGTGAAAAATATAGGTGAATGATTGATTATACAAGGTTAAGCGGTCAAGGAAAGTTGAATCAGATCCTTACATGTTCCATTCATTTTGTGAAGATTCAAATCATTCAAATGATGTCCCCACCCGTGTTTACAATAGCATTCAATGGGTTCGAGTCCTACTTGGGTCCAACCAGAGTATGGGTATACTTGCTACTTAGGCCGGCCTAAGCCTCATTTGACTCAAACGACCGAACCCGAATGTGTGTTAGGGACTGATACTTCTAGAGGGCCAGATCCAAGACTTGGGTGTAAGCTTGATATTTGAGTCTTATTACACCTGTTTTGTATTTTATATACTACGGATTCGAATTGATCTGTTGCATTGAACCAAATGGTGCATGGGTGCGATGAACCCTATTGGCCTACGTGGGGCCATTACAATTTGGTGGAGGCAGGGGATGGAAGGAACTCAATGAGATTTATTAGTGTGCAAACTATTGAACTCATTGAATTATTCTTTAATCTACGTCTCTCAAGTTTAATGGTTTTAAAAAGTATCATTTTCTTCTCTCTCTCTTAATTTCAACCCAACAGTGAGTAATAATTTGGTGAGTGCCAAATTTGGACTTGTATTAATTCATCGAAGAGAGTGTGTGGGAGGGATTAATTAACTTGATCACAAGTGGACCATCACCCATCTTCATTGTACCCAGTGCACTCTAAGTTCACCACACCAGATCATTACAGCTTTTGATTTATAGGCCTTAAATCTCAATAGCTTCTTAAGTAATATTTTTTTCATGAAATTGAATCCAACTACATGTATAATTCAGATTAGTTTTAAATTATGGTCAGTGCCAGTTCAAGGAGGGCCAGTGACTGTTAATGGGTTAAAATCATAATAGGGTATGCCTCTTACCAAATGGGTTGTGCAATCTAATGCGGATGTGTCTTTCATGGAGCCTCAGCGCATACTCTCTTATGGGGCCCACCTAGGCGACGGAAATTAATGAGCCAATTGTGTAGTCTGCAGACCATTATCAAATAACGAGTCAATTATTATATAATAAAAGACAGCAGATAATTTTCTAGGAGAGCGGCATGTGACGGCATGGGAATCCCTTGAAGAGCGACACGTGGCACATCCTCAAACTTTTTGCAATGCCACATTCCGAAATTGCCCTTCTCATCTAATCTCATCACCTAAAATATCTCAATGCAAATATAAGATATTCTTCAAATAAGATACTTATTACTTCCCTAAAACATAATATACAACTATAATTTCTCTTTAGTTACCTTCAATGGGCCCCACGTATTATTAAACTAACCAAAAAAAAAGAATAAAGGCTCTTTGGCTATGATTATAGTGACCGGTGAACATGTATGTATTAAATGTTATTACATATCAATTTGTGTGACCCTCATGTCAGATTCAAGTTACAAAAATTTGGGGCACTTTCGTAGGCAGTATTTTGCTACTTTTTTTTCCTATTTTTTTTTTAGTATTTGGTATGGTTAATCGATATGGACAATTGTGGAAGCAAGTTAATTTCAAAATCCACACTTAATATATAATCATTTATATTTACTAGTTTAATCAAATAAATTCTCTCTCATGAGTCTCGATCTTTATCAAGATTTTTTTATTATCATTTATATTTACTAATTTAACCAAATAAATCTATGAGTCGCATTATGAAATCCAAGTCTTCTTTATTTCCAAACTCACAATTTACGGGGGCCACTTATTTTTTTATACCACAACACGAAGAACTTTTTTGATACGGGAGCGTGGGCCACTTTTTTAGGCTGTATTCTACTGTTTTTTTCTTCTTATTTTCCTTTCAATATTGAATAACATTAATCTGTGGGGCCCATTATTGACATTTTTCTCCTTATTTTTCTTTGGATATTTGGTAGGATTAGTTAATCTGTGGGGCCCATTGTAGAAGCCAATTAATTCCAAAATCCACATTTAATTCTCAAATGCCCGCTCAATTTATGGCTAAGCACAAATATAATCAAATCAAGGTCCTAAAATTTTAACTATTTACTTGATCTTTCCCTGAATATTTTTAGCTACCTAAAATTTCTCTAATGAGTTTCCATCTTTATCTTAAATTATTTATAAATATTCATTTATAACTTATTTAAATATTTAAAATTATTTCTAATTAAAAATTTTAATGATTTTGTGATTATGGCCTGCGTTGGGCGTAGGCCTTGGACTCTCCATCAAAATTCCAAGCAAAATCGAAAATCGAATATAGAATTTCAAAATCGAATTCCAAGCAAAGTCGAAAATTGAATATAGAATTTCAAAATTGAATCCTACACCTATTATATAATAAAAACAACAGCCCTCTTTTCGAGAGAACGACACGTGGCGCTCTCTTTTGGGCTTTCACATTTACATGTGGCACCCTCAATCCTTATAGATACCCGATGGAGTGTGTAAATATTTTTTTAACTACTTATTTTGGAGTACTACCTATTTTAGAGTATGTAAATATATAGATCCTTATCTCATACCTCAAAAGAAGGTATGTTTCTAAAACTGAAAATCTATCTCAATATCTTCCATTCCCATCAAGATTCTATCCGCAAAAAATAAAAATAAAAAAACCAGAAAAATGTAAAGAATGAAAATTGTGATCCCCAATCTATTATGTCGATCACGTGAGCCCCCACTTCCTATTATTATTATTATAGGTTGAGTTGGAGCACTATATCATTATGGGTCCACCTAATCAATCCAAGTCTTTTATCTTTCCCTTACTCCTTCCTTCATCTTGCTTTCTATACAAATATTTTTTATTTATATTTTAATATTTTATATTTATATTTTCTTTGATATGCACAGATATTGCTTTTATATTCGAATATATGGTTTTTTCTTTTTCTTTTTTTGGCCCGTGTTGGGCACGGGACACTCACACTAGTATATATTAAAGCAAACAGGGAGGACGGAGAGGAGGGCTGTGAGGGGTGCCACGTCATTACCCACATGAGTTTTTCTTTCAGAAAAATACTTATAAAAACATATAGAGCTTTGCGTTTAATGTGGGCCACTACACCTCCCAAATCTCCTTCCTAAATCTCTCCATTTAAATTAAGAAAGATTATAGTTTCATTTCCCCTAAAATCTCTCTTTTCCTAACTTTTCTATTTTATCTTCTTACCTTGATCCTCAAATCACTCTCTAATCTTAATCCATTCTAAAATTTGTCTAACCAATCCACTTATCCATGTGATTGAGATCCACAAGGTGGGCCCCACATAATCAATAGTATGTAATTGCTGTTGGTTTCAACGCCTTTTGGTTTCTAATTGGCTACATGGCTTGCACTACAGGCCCCACATGTGAGATTGCCACATTAAAGAAATAAAATATTAAATATATATTATTTATTAAAATATTAAATATAAATTACTTATTTCTTTCTGTAAAATCTATTCTTTTCCAATAATACCTCATATATTTTTTTATCCCGGGCACCATACATATCCATTTAATTCTATAATCTTATGCTTGTGGGGCCCACCGTTGCTCCATCCAAATGAACTAAACACACGACCCCCCTAAATCGCATATGTCCACTAGCTTTTGGTCAGATCTGGATTTACTGGACCGTTAAATCGACTATGTACCGATCCGAATGGACTATTGACCATTAAACTTTTGGGATCATATGGGGATGGTAGAAACCACAGTTGGGACTATGTTTGGGGTCCACCTTTCAACAATTCACACTGATAAATTTTTCATTAAAAATATCATTTTCTTTTAGTTTTCAAATATAACTCTACTCTATTTAAAGATTGTCACATGTGAACGAAAATCAAACCCGACATTCTCGTAGACCACCTCATGGATTGGCTTGTGCTAAAAATGTTTTGAGATTGGATTTTTTTTTTGGTTGAATTTTATAGGCATCCTTTTTTTATATGATTATATAGACATATGACCCTAAGTTTGGCCTACCATAACTTAAACTTCCGTGGGCCCACATGGACTCATAATTAAGAGATATATACATTGATCCAAGGTGGGTCAAGTATTACTGGGAACAAATGATACTAGCTTGTGGTTTTAAAGCCACATAATTTATGGCTTTTAAAGTTAAGATGTTTATACATTTTTTTTATAAATATAGAGTTAAAAAACTAGTTTGATCAGTTCTAAAATGGTATTGGTGCTATTTTAAAGGGGTGGAGAAGAAATTTGTGTGAAGGGATTGAAATGACTATTGACCTATCTGAAAATAAAAAAATGGTGCATTTGTGTAACGAGAGGATTGCACATTTTTATGATTTTGTTTGTTAACAATATTATGTTGTTTAGTGTGATGTATTTTCCTTGCATAGAAGAAAAAATAAATAATTTTTCCTTAATAGAGAGGACTTTGATTTTCTACGAAATTACAAGATTCCATTCTCATGAGGAAATAAAAATTTGCATACACTAGAATCCTCTTGTTGCACAAACAAGTCCAAATGGGGTGGCTTTATTTTATTGGGCTTTGAAATTATCAATGGGTAACGAAAACTTAAATGCAATTATTATTACCAATATTATATATATATATTAAGAAAATCTGCTTTTTTATATCTTCTTTAGTAATTATTGCTATTATTATTTTTTTTATGTTGTTGTTGAATGGACTTTTTAGCTTTATCTTTGTAATAGTTTATTGTTGATGTTGACCACTTATATTTGTGATTGAAGATATGTTGACTGTTTTTATATAAATATGCATAAATATATTCTTATATATTTATAATTAGGTCCAACACAACCACCTGCGGTTTTATTGTATCATCGAGACACGCCAGCCACCACTTGTTTCTTCGTGTTTTGAATAGCGTCAGGCAGATCGCTAAGGCAGCGCTGTCAGCGCATGGGTACGGTACGGTTCACGTAAGCACGGGTCTCTAGTCTCCTCCGTCAAACAGCAACTTTGACCTGCAGTAACTTCTTTATCAGACCTCCGATATACGTGCAGTTTGGATACGTGGATTCGTGGTAAACGCAGCATATTAGCAAACCAACGGTCAAAAATATTTTGGACTGCGATCACGGTAGTACATGGTCTTTGTTTATTTTTATTTAAACGGCTAAATTTGCTTTGCACGATCTCACTAAAGTTGATATTTTTAATGGAAGGAACTTACCCATCTGGAAACGTCGGATGGATGCTTTATTGCACTTTGAGGGTCTTTCTTATATTATTAAAGATATAATTTGTTCAGTTCGGTTTAGTTTAAGCAGTTTAATCGTACATTCAAACAGTGACCGAACCGATCTACTATAAAACCAATTTGAACCGTCCGATTCGGATCGATCCGAATTGATTTAGCAGTTTTTTTGTGCACCCCTAGGAAATAGGATAGATAGAAGGAGAGAGGGCTTGGTTGATGTTTATAAACAATATTCACACCCATCACTAAATTGTTTTAGTCATAATTTTCCCTTTATATGAGTGATTTGGATTTGATTTCAGTCATGTCATAGGTTCATGAGCTGGACCTAGAGCCTATATAAGCTAAACGAGTCAGGGTCATCCTGATGTAAACTAAAGACCAAATCAGGTAATTATGCGTGGCCCAACTCATCGAACACATTCAGCACGTCACTTGGCTAGCCAACCCAAGACTATAATTAGTGCTATAACAAGTGGTGATATGCTTCGATGGGGTTTGCCTATTTAATTTGTTTTTCAATTTGTTTGATTTGAAATTTCAATTTAATGTGATAATTTCATATAATTTGAGATAATTTATAAGAAACCTAGTGTGTTTTTCATCAATTTGTCTTTTTATACTGGGATTATCATTAGAGCTTATTTAAGAAATCTCGATTGATCATCTCTTTTACATAAGTTGTGGGGTAGATTCCAGTTTAATCAGAGTAAAATCTACTATTTGATTGAATATCAATGTTCATATGATTAAAACACAAAAGGATAAATGGGTGAAATTTTATGTTTTACATTTTAATTAATTTATTGGTGGCAAATACATATGTTTTTTTTTTTAATGTGGGCCACCACTAATTCACTTGCAAAAGATATATTCTACTGGTTTAGATTTTATAATTGAACCTTAATTATGGAATAATAGAGATAATCATATCTTTTTTTTAATTTAATGAAGTAGCAAAAAATTAATATAATATTTGGCTTCCTAAGATTATGGGATTCACGTAAACTTTTATATGCATTATAAATTCAACAAATATTTATATATTTATTAGTGATCCGTCTCTATGGGCCATCGCATAAAAGAGGATTATATGTGGATTCACCCACACACGTATATTTTTGTGAATGATTAAAAGATTGTGAAATGATTGTATGTGGACTTTTTCCAAAGACATTGTCTCATCACCACTTCTTACCGCCTCATATTTTATTATTGTTTATATTTCTTCTCTCTACATGTCTCGGATTCTGCAACTTGCAAGTACCCGTACCATAGGGTGAGTGTAACAGGGTGGATGCATTTAGTAAGTAGGGTGGGTACTGGGTGTATTTAAAAAGACCTACTGGAAAACGCGGAAATGCAAAGAAAAAACTGTTGTGGTTGTTATACTGGAAAACGCGGAAATGCTCACTATCATCTGGGCCTGATGGGGGAGAGAGAATAACAAACAGTCACCCTGTTTTGGAAGATTGGACATATAAAGCACGGAGGTATTCGCAACACATCCCACGTCTTATAAGTTATCCTTTTAAGGCAAGAGTTGGAAGGTAGAAGAGAGAGAGAGCAAGAATTAAATGGCAGAAGTCACAAGTGGTGGATCAGAGGCCGTTGCAGTGGACATTGCAGTTTTAGAGGACAGTGTGAGCAAACAGAACTCAGTTTCTTCCCCTACTACTTCCGAAGACGACCAAGAGGAAATTGCTTTTAGGAGGGAGGATCTGAATCCAAATTTGGTGTCTTCAATCAAAGGTAAGATTCCTCTTGAGCCAGAAATTATAAAATCATCATCTGGTAGCAAATCATGCTCAATCCACCGAGTCCCTAATTGGATTCGTAGACAATACTCGAGTGCATACGATCCAAAAGTAATCTCGATAGGTCCGTTGCACTACGAGAAAAGAAAAGGCGAACTACGAGCCATGGAAGAGCACAAATGGAAATATCTACATGACATTGTCTCTCGGAAACATGGAGATGAAGGCTGGTTGGAGGATTGTTTAGCCGCCGTTAAACGGTTGGAGAAAAGAGCCCGGAATTGCTACTCAGAGGTAATACCACTCGACAGCGATTCTTTTGTGGAAATGATGGTTCTCGATGCTTGTTTCATCCTTGGGTTATTTCGCAGGGAATGGAACGATGATGACGATGTCATTTTTGAATTAGACTGGTTAAAACAAGCGATAGATTATGACATGACGTTGATGGAAAATCAGATCCCCTTTTTTATTCTCCAACGCCTATCTGTTTTGATAGATTCTTCTGACTCATCTCCTCCTCTAGTAGAAAGCGCTCTAAAATTCTTCTATAATGACCATTTGAACATGTTAAGTAGAATCAATGCTTCCAATATCCCAATCTGCCATCTACTTCATTTACAACATACAGTTTATGTTCTCTGCCCCGGTGATGAGTATACACGGCTAACAGAAGAAATCCCACGGATCGATTGTGCATCCAAACTTGAAGAGAGAGGAATTAAGTTTAGAAAGAGGGATGTCCATATCAGTAATTTTTTGGACATAAAGTTTGACAAGGGAGTAATTGAAATCCCCCCAATACAGATTTGGGACAAGACAGAGAGAGAAAATCTGAACCTCATTGCATTTGAGCAATGTTATCTCCATTGTAAAAGTTACGTCACAGCTTACCATCATTTCATGGATTGCCTTATCAACACCGCCGAAGATGTCGACATCCTCTGTCGGGAAGGAATCATCGATAATCGTTTAGGCAATGAGGAACTTGTGGCTTCTCATTTCAACTGCATGGTAAGAGAGGCAACCAAATATAATGACGAATTTTATTTGTCAGATGTTTGTGAGAAAATCAACAAGTACAGTCAGAGAAGATGGCCGAAATTGAGAGCGTCCTTGGTGCATGATTACTTCAATAATCCATGGGCAATCGTATCTTTTCTTGCCGCTGTCTTCCTCCTGCTTCTTACTATGACACAAACGTTCTTCACCTCATTTCCTAAGTTTGCTGCTGGAAGTTAGATTTTCATAGCTTTTATATGGTATTGTATTGTATTGTCGGTTGTCTTTCTCAACAACTGCATGCTTGTAATATGTATGACTTTGTTTTTTAGCTGTTGTACAAATAATGCTCATGGTTTGATAACATGGGAATGTAACTTTTTATGTGTGCTTTCAAATTCTCTTTGTATTAATTATGTTGCGAAAAATATAGGTGAATGATTGATTATACAAGGTCAAGTGGTCAAGGAAGATTAAATCAAATCAGTACATCTTCCATTCATTTGGGGGAGATTCAAATCATATCAAAAGATGTGCCCACCCGTCTTTACAACAGAGTACAGAGGGTTTGAATCCTACATGGTTCCCAACCCGAATATGGGTCTACTAACTACGTAGGCTGGCCTAAACATCATTTGACTCAAGCGACCGAAACCGTATCTGTGTTTAGGGACCAAAACCTTTAACGGGCCAGATCCAAGCCTAGGGTCTTGAGCTTGATGGAGTCTTATATAAAACACTTATTTTGTATTTTATATACTTCGGATTGGATTTGATCTGGTGCATTGAACCAAATGGTGCATGGGTGCGATGAACCCTATTGGGCTACGCGGGGCCATTATAATTATGGTGGAGGCAAGGGATGGAAGGAACTCATTGAGATTTATTAGTGTGCAAATTAGTAAACCCATTAAATTATTCTATCCTTTTAATATATGTCTCTCAAGTTTAATAGTTTTGAATGACATCTTTTTCTTCTCTCACTCTCTAAATTTCAACCCAACAGTGAATAACAATTTAATGGGTGTCAAATTTGGGCTTGTACTAATTCATTGATGATAATTTGCGGGAGGGGATTAACTTGATCACAAGTGGACCATCACCCATCTTCATTGTACCCAGTGCGCTCTAAGTCCACCTCACCAGATCATTACACTTGTTGATTTACAGGCCATAAATTTCAATAGCTTCTTAAGTTATATTTTTTCATGAAATGGAATCCAACAATAAATATAATTTATATTAATTTTAAATTACGGTGAGTGTCAATTCATGAAAGGCTAGTGAATGTTAATTAGTTAAATTCATAAAAGGATATACCTCTTACCAGATGGGTTGTGCAATCTAATGCGGATGTGTCTCTCATGGACCCTCCGCAGGTACTCTCTTGTGGGGCCCACCTGGGCGATGGATATTAACGAGTCAATTGTGTAGTCTGCAAACCAGTATCAAATAACGAGTCAGTTGTGTACTATAACAAACTAGCATCCTCATACTTCAATTGATCTTAATACAGCAAAGGACACTTAATTTTAATTTCTCTATACATGATCAATTCCCTGAATTCTGCTTAGAGAGACCACCCCTATGTAAGAGGCTTAATTTCATGAATTAGAAATGCAAAGCTAGGCCAAGGTGTGAGCGAACCTATGACAACTATTTGTCAAGGTCAATGGTTTTGGGAAAAAAGAAAAAAAAACCGTGATCACATGGCCTGTTACTTCATACTTCATAAATAAAGATGATCTTAGAAATAAATAATCGAGTAAAACTTTTTATTAAAACCGAGTCTCCATGGTCTTTGTTGTTACGTGCCCATTTTGATTTTTGTTATCTTTGTCACATTTTTAAGACTCAACACCTAACCAGGTAGGTGGCATATTTTGAACTTTGCGTCTGTCCCATTTTTAAAACTCGATACCAGGTAGCTGGCATATTTTGAACTTTGCGTCTGTCACATTTTTAAAACTCGATACCAGGTAGCTGGCATATTTTGAAAATATTTTATAACTCAACACCTTCTGGGATCTATCCTTTTCAGTGATAGTAGTTAACCTCAAATTGGCAATACAATAGTGACAAGACAAACAAAACAAAAGGAAAAAAAGAAAAAGGATAGATGGGAGTTGGTTAGGATTTCAAATGGGTATATGATCGTCCCATTACTTGAAAGTTTTGATCCGCAAAAAATCGGATCTGAAACCTATTTTACGTTCCGATTCATAAACGAGTTCGGGTCCGGAATTTAATTTAGATTCGAATTAATAGAAGGGTCCGATTTTGGGTCCATATAGGTTATGACCCGTGGACCCGGGACCCAGCATATGAGCCTATGATATTGTAAAATTTTACCTCAATATCAACTATCTTTTTTTTGACATTTTTATGTATAATACTGGAGATAGTAGACTTGATGCACTTGAATGTTATACTTATTTTAATAAAAATGAAAAATAAATAGAAATTAGAATTGATTTTGGAATTATATTCCAGTCCTCTAAGTGGACTTTGTTTCAGAATTGGATCCGAGTTTTCCTATCGGCACCAAGTTTGAAACCAACCAACAGGTTCCGAGTTAAAACCGGATCCGGAATCGAAACCGTTATTTAGAAACGGGTTTGGGTTCGGGTCCTCCATGGTTCCAATCCGGAACCATCCCATTTGCAACCCTATGGTTGGCCCTTTTTTGTGTGGATTAGTGAAAAACTCCACGGAAACAATTGTCTGCAGCCTTGCACAAACATGTCCTATAAGTCTTTTAAAGCCTAGGCTCTAGCCTTTGATAAGGATGGGTATCTATAGGAAATCCCTGTGAAGTTGTCATTAAAATTAAGTTGAGAGTCAAGTTGAGAAAAAAAGTTATGGTCTCCACCTGCTTGAAGATTCAAATCATTCAAACGATGATGCCACTAATGCTAACTTAAGGCATTCAATCTGTTTGAAAATTTAAATCCTAGTTGGGCTCAGCCCGAATTGATTGGGCTGTTTAGGTGGGCCTTAACATTATTTGGGTCAGACGACCAAGCCCAATCCATTTTTAGGGATAGAAACCCTTCCAAGCCCAGGATGCATCTTAAGTTCGATGGACTCTTATTATGCCTGCTGCATATTTTATGTCTTTATCTGGTGTAATGAACCAGATGGTACATGGGTGCGATGAAACCTATATGGCCCACTCAGGGCCATGACAATCATGGTAGAATTGGAGATGAAAAGAACCCAATGATATTTATTAGTATGCAAGCTATCAAATTTATTAGATCATCGTAAGCCCTTCATCTATGACCCTTAAATTTAACGGTTTTGAAAGACGTCATTTTAAAAAAATATATAAAAATATCCCTAACTTTTTCCAAGTTTTCAAAAAAGGACGTTATAACTTGAAATTTTAAAATTAGTGTATGAGTTTTCCATATTTCTTTCAACTGAGCCTTTTCGACAATCAACCCTTACTGCAGCGACTTTTCCTTTTTATTTAATGACAAAAATGCCCTTCCTTAATTAAGGGGCCTTAGTGTTTATTTAACCATTAGATCATACACATGCTTGACTTCCACACGAGTCTTAACTAATTGCAATTTTTTCTTTATATTCTTTTTTGTTATTATTTTAATCACTGGATGCAAAATCTTTTAGCACTTCTGTCACAACCCGGGCCCGAGGTTATGATTATTACGGACAAACTCCGTGTCGCGATCTCCATACTTACTCCCGTAAACTCCTAATTATCCGAATTTAAAACGAAATCTACAAGGGATAACATACACTCCTACCTGTCAATGTACATTTTGCGGAAAAGATATATACATTGACAAAACATTCTAAAACTGTACAAGTTATTTACACAAAAGTGAAGTCCATCATACACATTTCATTTTACCATTTAAGTCAACACTGCATATTCAAAATACAATGCAAGTGACAACTATTAACATTTCAAAATGATTACACAATCATTCCTCAAAATGTTTCCAAATTGTTCTAATTTCATTTACCCTCCGATTTATGTCCATTCAATCAATCTTTCTGGAGGAATCTGATTGGCCTCCTCCGCAGGCGGCGCGGCCTCTGCAGGACCGGCACTGGCAACTGGGCATGTAATGTCATCAATAACACTGTGAACACGATGGTTCAACAATGTATACACAAATCTATAATAGTTCATGCTAAGAACCTGTTCATCAATTCTACAATTAATAATCCTAGACAATTCAAATCAATGACAGTAATCTATATATTAGAGTCAAGTAATCACAATTAATAACATTGGCAACTACAATAGGATGTATAGTTATTTCCAAAGGAATCATTCAGTATCATTATCCTCCTTGGCATTGGGCGGAAGGGCGCACAATTTATGACCCAGGCCTCAAGGAATGAATTATTCAGTTATCCGATTAATGGAATTAGTATTTCCAGTGAGTACACTTTATTAAGTGGCTTATCATTCAATGTGTGGCATCTACTAGTGTCTTGATCAGAGATCACTAGCATCACCACGGAGCTCTGAAACACTTCATCCATCTACTGCAGTAGGATTGTTCATTAATGTATTTCATTAATTCACTTCATTAATTCAGTTCATTATTCATTTCAGCTCTAATGAGCTTAAGACATTACTATGTAGTGCCAGACTCGGGAATCAAATCAAATCAATAAATCCTATCCAATTTCCTAAACCAACATTCAGGTGAAACGTTCATTATATAATGTATATGTTATTCTCGATGACATCACTTAAAATGAAATTTACACATTATAATAACCTTAACTAACACCTATGAAGGTTTAGGTAAAAATACTATCAATACTAGCCTTAGACATTAGGCTTTTATTTTAGAAAAATCAAACTTCAATATGAAATTTCCTCAACTTCGGTCACCTTGTCGGTTACTTATCGGTTAACCGAATTTTAGAACTCGGTTAACCGAGCGTTGTCAGTCAGCTCACGGTCAGCTTCCCAAAAGCCCATTTTTCTGATACAATTTCTGATATCTCTCAAGGGAATTCGGTCACCTGTCAGTCGACCGAACCCACATTGTCGGTTAATCGAATATAGTTCAGTTACCCCTCAGTTCGCACGCCAGAGAGCTCCAGATGAGCTCGGTCAGCAGTTCGGTCACCTGTCGGTTAACCGAAATGCGATGTCAGCTGACCGAACCTAATTCGATCAGCTTTCCAGAAGCTGGATTTTCCTGCGAAATTCATCCTAGAAGCGTCGGTTAGTTGCCGGTTTGCCGATTGCTCCCAGAAGTTCAAAAAATTTCTGAACTAAAATTTAGAATTTGAGCTCCTTGAGCTCAAACAAGTCCAATAGCATCCTAAATCATAAGAGCTGAGTATACTTGCCTTATTTGGAGATTAATTAGTAAAAACACCTTTGTTTAGCTTGATCCTCGAGATGAAATCTCCTCAATCCAAGCCTTCTTCAACCTAAAACCAAATTCCCAAATAGAACTCCTATGAGTTCTTTGTGCTAAAAACACTCTAATTCATTGAATAGAACCTGAAAGTTCTGTAAATGCACCTATTACTTGTAACCTCTTGAAGAAAATTCTTGAGTTTCTTTCAAGCTCTAACTCCAAAGAAATGGAAGACCTTAATGAAGAAGATGAAGTAGATGCTATTTTCTTTAAAACCACATACAGAGCTCCAAATTTGGACACTTGATGGAGAGAAAATGGAAGAAAGAAGAAGAGAAAAGAGTTTAGGGTTTGGTTGTGCTGGGAATGAGCGGAATGAACTCATTTGAGTTCATCTCAACCCTTTATAAGCCCAGATTTTGTACATAACCCCCTTCACTTTCATCATTTACATTTCGAGTCAAATGAAAGGTCATTTGATCCAATTCATGTCGAATGGAATTGCGTCTATTACAGAAGTTAACGTACTTCTTGAGATACACGCGTTGATATCAAGAGTGACCTTATTTGACGAAATACTTAAAAACTCGTATTTACAAAAAGGTCCTTGTATCACTACGTTTTAGCCTAAAACTAATTCAAATCATTCAATGTCATTCATTATCCTCTTATTAAGCTCAAATTAATCATTTTAGACAAATCCAATTCAATTTAATTGTTAACCATTATTAGCTTAATCAAGCATGATTAATTGACATTAATATCAATTAATTAGAGTTAATGTTGATTAACTCGAGATGTGGTGTAACAACTTCATTTAGAGAAGACATCATCAGAGTTTTGTGGCTTCCCATGGACTTCATTTACACAGGATCTGCAAGAAGAGAAGTATGGCCTGGTGTTCGGGGTGTGCTAGCAGGTATATCTGGCAATCAATCTCCAACATTGGTTGGAGGGGAACATAGAGGTTCTGCATGGATATATATCTTCAGTTGAATCTTAATTTTTCTTATTACTCATGGATCCTGATTTTCTTTGTAGTCATCATGAAATTCTATATCTTTTAGTGACTATTTCTGGTAAGGGGCATGGTTATAAGTCTTAAGATTCATGAGATGGTTTTGCTACTTGAAGCTTATATAAATGTGGACAAGTACCTTGGCAGATGCTAAATTGACAATGAACTGAGTCTTTGGATCCTGTTTGTGTTCAGCCATTTAAATCAATAAATGGGGCCTACCTCAAACCCAATCAGCTCTGAATAATGTTCTTGGCCAAAGCCCTCTTTCTTAAAGAAGAAATAAAAAGGAAAAGATTGCCAGCGGCAAGGGTCAACCGCCAAAAAATGAAAAATGTCTGGACAACCAAGACACTATTTTAAATTTCCTAATCATGACATCCTCCTTTGAAAACTCTGACAGGCTAGGGACGTTTTTTCAAAAATTTTCATCTAAAAAACAACTCAATCAAACAGTTTGTTACAGCAGAATGGGTGTCAAATTTGTGATTTTCCCAATTCATCGCAAGTGCCACGGAGTACGTGCAAGGGGGATTACAAATGTGCCATCACACACCTATATTCCTAGTCAGCTAACTCGTATCTAAAATACTTCAATTAATCTGTATACAATCAAGGACACATAATTTGGGGAGTCTCATTGATTCAACCATGTTTCAGTCGCCTCTCGTCGTTCCTTGACAAAGCCATAAATCTAGCAGGTTGGTATTGACCGGTGAAGCGCCAACCTATTCATAGCCTAGTCTGCTATTTGGTGCCAAGAATAAACGTCCATTCCACAATCATGTGCCCGGTCATACTAAAAAAAAAAAGAAAAAAATCTGGAAGGCCACTAAACAAACGTGCCATGGAGATTGGAGACCTCTTAACTAAAACAACTAGATATTGTCTGTATAACTGCCACTATAAGATATTCTGCCTCAAAATTGTTGAAGTTCAAATCTTATTTTAGAGATGTTCGTATAGAAATTGTGTGATATTGCACGGTCCTAAAATATCTTATAAACCGATGCGTGTGATATTACACTACTTCTAGGATATTATGTGGTCCGATGTGTGTAATATTACATGATTCTAAAATAGTGTACGAATAATTGTATGGTAAATACTTAAACTTGAACTTTTCATGTGCGAATATGATGTTTAAAAACCATTGTACGTGCAATATCCCAAACTTTATTCATTAGATAGCATAAATAAAAAAAAGGTTTTAGCAAAGAAAATTGCGATCTAATGTCAGGTACATACCGTCCATATTATCCCTGCATGTGTGTACCCACTTCGAAGAGTACAAATGCAGGCGACAAACCCCAATAAAACACTACAACCCGTGGTGGGGATACTTTTTATTCTTTCATTATTGTGTTGCGGGAGAAAATAACAAAATCCACAGGAAGCGGATCCCTGTTTGGACTTAATTATTGTTGCGCGAGAAAATAACAAAATCCAGGAAGCGGATCTCTGTTTGGTACAAATAGGGAAATCTTGTTTGCACTACAAGAATTTACACTTTTGCCGGCGTTTTTTCCTGGCGCAATTATTAAACGCAGGGAAAGCATACCTTTTGTCGGGAAAAAAACTTACTTTGCCAGTAAATGATAGAGCTTTCCCGGCAACATAGTTTCGCCGAAAAAGGTTCAAATTTCTTTGGCAAATTTTATTTTTCGCCGGCAAAGGTTAATCTTTTACCGGCGAAAAGTTTTTGACACCGACAAATATTATATTTTTGCAGCGACCAACCTAGATCGCCGGCAAATTTTACCCACCAAATTCTCTACCTTTTATTTTATTTTTGAAGACGCGTTAATTGCGCGGGGAACAATTCTTTTTCTAATACATATTTTACAATAGTTTTGCCGACGCATTAATTGTGCCAGGAAAAGTTTTAGTTCTAATATAATTTTTACAATGTTTCTGTTGGCGCACTATTCGCGCTGGGGAAATTTTTTTTCTATTATATTCAAAGGAAAAACCCGTCCCTCATCAAATATTTCGACCGTAAAAAAATTCATCGCGCCTTTTGTTTTCACAAATGTTCCCTGCATGCGGTAATTCCCCCATCCCCATTTCTCCTTGCGCCGCTGGAGACCTCCACCATTTCTCTAATCGCATTCTCTCGTCGCCATTTTCTAAGGTTTTCGTTTCGTTTTGTGGATCTCTCACTCCCTCTGCTCGCAATCCATCTCCTTCATTCCTTTATTCTTTCTCCATTCTCGCTCCTGTTTCAGAATCCCAAACGCGAGAGAAGATGCGGAGGAGAAACCTAGAGAAGAAAAGAAACCGAGACAAAGAAGAAAAGACTGAGAAGAAATTTGGAGAAGAAGACGCAGCTAGCCAGGTACTTTCTCTTGATCCCTCTCTGCAAGTTTTAGGGGTTTTGTGACTTATGATTTAGGGTCTCTTTTTTATGTGACTTATGATTTACGGTTTTTGTGTGATATGATTTAGGGTTTAAAATCAAAATCAGAGGGCGTACATGTTTTCGAATTCCGCTACCATATCACCAAGTGCTGGGGCTTTCTCCTGTTTTCCCTTCATGGGCTATCTAATTGTTGTTCATATGACACCCAACTGTCTTGAGTAGAAACCTTCCAAAGGAGTTTGATGTGCGTCATTTTTTTCAAGAAAGGATATTCTATCCCTAGTTCCCGGTGTTGACAAGATCTCAACTGCATTCTGGAAAGAGAACTCTTAAGGTATGGAATTTTGGGGCTTTTTTATTTTTGGGTTTCGTTGTTTTAGTTGAAGACATGGGCGTTTCTGAGATTTTATTCTGTTGAAAATGGCTTGAGCATCTGATTTCCTGGGATTTTGGGGCCTTTTTGTTTTTGGGTTTTTCACTGAAGATGTTTTTATCAGTAGGTTTTAATTTGTTGTTTTTGCTATTTTACTTTGAAAATGGATTGATCTTTACTTTTTTTTTCTCAGAGATTTTTACTTGGATATCTAATTTCATATGTTTCTGTTTGTTTTGAAAAAGGTGAAGGTATTAGCTAGGTCACCCCAATAGATCCTCTGTTATATGACGATTCGAGCAACGCTCTTCCTGGCGATGGAATCGGACCCGAGATTGCAGAATCTGTAAAACAGGTTCCATCTCTTTCTGCTTGATCTTCCACATCTCGTCTCGTCTCTTTTGAATTCGATGACTTTTTTTTTTTTATTATATTCATTGCTTCATTTGAATTCCCATCGAGTGATTCCATCTTGTTTGAATTCAAGGGGCTTGACAAATTTAATAGAGAAATTTGTAATGGGTGCATTTGTGTGTGCTCAGGATGGAATTCGGTTTGATTGTTTTAACAGAGTGAAAGTGCATGACTTTTCTGACCCAAAGTATTATAAGCTTAGCTTGCTCATGTCAATTTCAGGAAGAAGTATGGAGTAATGCTATTCCACCTCGTGTTTTTTTTATGTATGCATGAAACTAAGCTTATGGAGGAATATATATAGAACATCCCTACTTGAAACAATTTCTGTGTTTTTCGAATGTTTCTTTTTGTGTGTGCATAAGCGAAATCGTAGGCACAAAGACACCATGATACGGAACACTTTAAACCCATTGCATGCTGAGGTCATGCTTCGGTTAGCTCTAAACCAAGTAGGTTTATTTCTTGAAAAGATCTTTGACATTTTAGTTCTAGTGAAAAGACAACAACAATAATATTTAAATTGTTGGAACGCAATGAATTTTGCAGGCTTTGTGTAGAAGACGTTGAATCCATTTATGTGGAAGAGCTTGGAGTCAAATTTTTGAAATAGGAAATTTTGATGTGTTAGTGATTGACCCAATGATGGGTGAAATGGTGTAGAAGATGTTGGCTATTGATTTGCCTACGGCTTGTTGCCGACACGCAGCCAACGCAGTGGAATGCATTGGGCAAAATTTTGCCGACACGATTCTGGTCTTTCCAGATGCAGTGATTGCGCTGGCAAAACGTATTTTGTTGTAGTGATAATAAAAAGACTTTATGAGAGTAATAAAACTACTTTAAGAGGATAATAAATGGACTTTAGGTGAGTAAAGTAATGTCAATCAGTTACCCATTCATCTTTTTTTATCACAAAAGTTTTACTCTTCATTTTTTTGTTTGTCTTCTTTCAATGATAGAACAAGAAGAAGAAGAAGAAAAAATCTATTCTTTAAAACCCACCTTAAAAAAATTTCATTCCTTCTCTCTATGGTTCCTTATAATACCTTTGGCCTTCTACCAGAAACTAATGATGAGATATGACCATAGCAGCCCAGGAAAAAGACCCCAAAGCACAGATTCCAATCATTATCTCTCTCTTTCCTATCTTGGGTCTTGCTCTATCTTTCTTTCTTTCTTTATAAGGTCTGCAACTGTAACTCTCTGGATAGTTTGTTTTTTTTTTTACCATATCTATTTTAAGGAATTCTGTTATCATTATTTTTGCTCCAAACCGTTGATTTAAAATATTGGTTTGGGTGTTTGTGGAGAGTGAAGAATGTAACAATGAATGATTGCTATAGATGTGGAAAAGATGATATCAAATGGTTTGCTGGGGCTCCTTAAGTTTTATGGGCTTATGTACTTTCCTCAAGTAGTTGGAGAAGGAGATCGATAGAGAGTAGAGACGTGTATTTTTGTGTTTTTGAAATTATGGATGAGCTTTAGGCTATTTGACTGATATACAGGTGATGAGATTGGGTGGCTTAATGATTGATTTGGTGATAGATTGTGGGACTTTCGGCTTCAATGTGGGGTCTAGGAGTTGGTTAGATTTTTTATTGATTTATGGATGAATGTGGGAGTTTCAAGGTATTGAAACTTCAAAATGCTTGTAAAAGTTGTTGTCCTCAGGTTGTTTAAGGTCTGAATATAGAATCTGTTAAAGACAGGTTCTTTATGACTGTTATGGGTTGGTTTTGGTACAATTACAGTGCTATAACATGGCCATGTGGTTCAGTTCATATCAAAGGTGGATTGGCCATGTGGTTCAGTCCATATCTCACAGCTAAACTGTTTGTTATGTTGCAGAAAACCGGGGAGGCGACTGAGAGAAAGAAAACAATCAACTGAAAGGTATTAGTATTACTCCCAATCTTGAGAGAGAGAGAGAGAGAGAGAGAGAGAGAGAGAGAGAGAGAGAGAGAGAGAGAGAGAGAGAGAATTTGGATGTTCTACTTTGCTGTGTTTCTTTTTAATTAAAGCTGTAATAGATGGTTTTGCAGATCTTGATTTTGGATTCAGGGTAATAAGTCAAGCGACCCAGTTGGGAATTTATTCATTGATGGTTTGTGGATGCATCTTCTACTACAATTAGTCTTGATCGGTGGAAGGGGATTTTCCCTAGACCATCTTAAAAGCTTAGGGGCTATTTGGTTCTTGTTTGTTAAATGCATATCGATCATTTCTTTGCTTCTTCTTGTTTGTTAAATGCATATCAATCGTTTCTCTGGTTCTTCTTGTTTGTTAGATGAATATCAATCATTTCTCTGCCTCCCGACCTCATTGTTTAAATTTGGCCAACTTGAACTTAACTACTCTGTCTGGAATTAGTTAGACCCGTTTCGCTGAGTTAGCTGACCTGACATCACTGTTTAAATTTGGTTGACTTGAACTTAACTACTCTGTTCAGAATCAGTTAGACCCATTTCACTCAAGTCAGCTGACCTGACTAGTTCTTCATTAAGATTACTTTTGAGTGATTGGTTGGGTTCTTTTTCTCTCTTCTCTGATTTATTGCTATTTTAAGAGACTAAATTGTTATTCCTTTCTTTGTTTTCTCTCACCCTTTCTCAAAACAAAAAGGTTGGCCTCCTGTTCTTGTTATTATTACTTTACCATTTTCTACTGATATGATTTGGAGCCTTGTTTATCTTGTTACATTGTTTGAATTTATTACACACAACGACTTCTCACCCTTTCTATTACTGCATCCTTCCTGATTTTATCTTCTGCTGGCTTAGTTGCTTGTTTCAAGTTGGCAAGAGACCACAAAATGCCATTGATATTTGAATTCTGGTGTTATTTGAATACACCAACAGGAGACTTAATGCCCAGTGTCAGACATTGTCTCTCTACTGCCTCATGCAAATTTATTTATCCCCTGTATGCATTAACACAACCAACCCATTCGTATTATATATACTACAAACCACCTTAGGCATAGGCTTACATGTTAAGAGTGGCAATGGATGCACTGAAAATGAACAGGAAAAAGAAGAATGTAAGATATTCTACAATGGGTGTAAGCTTCTCAGCAAACTTGCCAAATGGTTATAGGTTGATTGATATTTGAAAACTTTGATTTGTTCTATGAATGGGGGAAATATTAAGAACATCTGAAGGAGGAATTGGCGAAAAAGAAGAAAGATTCATTGATCATGTCAAATCTAGAGCCAAGCTACGAAGAACTTCCTGCCTATTTATAACCTTTTTTTTATATATACTTTTCCATGTTCCAAGGAGATTATGATGTAGTTATTGAAGATATATATTCTTCATATGTGGAATTGGTGAGGGCTTTGTTTCATGAACCAAGGGAAGGACAATTTTTCAGATTGGAAAAGAATGTACACCAGAGTTGATTAGTCTGTTTGTTAGTAGGTGAAGGGCCAAAATACTTTTTTAAGTGATGATATACTGAGGGACATTGTAGGGATGTTCATGGGCTGGTTTGGGTAGGGCTGAACAATATCCAAGCTCAGCCCGAATTTGAACCCTTAGGCCCAAGCCCACATTAGAACATAAGTGCCTAGCCCAAGCCCAGCCTGCATAAAATAGGCTAAGCCCTATTGTGTAGGAAGAAATCATGCAACTTATTTGGCCAGAAATCCTGCAACTCTTGCAACTAATTTGGGCAGAAATCCTGCAACTCATCTCTCAGCCTAGCTTCTTGGGTTTTATAGATTCTCACCCCCCCCCCCCCCCGCCCCCCTGTTTTCTTTATGTGTAGGAAAAAATCATGCAACTTATTTGGTTAGAAATCCTGCAACTCATGCAACTCATTTGGGCAGAAATTCTGCAACTCATCTCTCAGCCTGGCTTCTTGGGTGTGTGTGGAGAAGTGCTTGTATAACATGTCTTGTGGCGCCCTTTCTCATTATCATCTTTTAGTTGCCGCCATTGTCGCCGTAATTAGTCCCCTTTTGTATTCGATGTAAAATCTTGGTACCAGATGGCACATGCGAAGGTCTGACAAAGCAAAATCACAGGTTTCAATTCTGTGTACTAAGGTTGGATGAAAGAAATATTGTGGTTTCACTGTTTCGTTAGCAAAGAGACGACCCTGTATTCGATATAAACCTCGGGGCACATACGAAGGTTTGACAAAGAATTTTCACAGGTTTCAAAACTGTATACTAAGGTTAGATGAAAGAAATACTGAGGTTGAGGTGTTTTATTTTACAGACCCATGTATTCGATATAAAATCTAGGATATTAGATGGCATGGCATATACTATGGTTTGAATTGTTATATACTGAGGTTGAACCCATTTTGAGAAGGTTGTATGAATAAAATATTGAAGTTTCAATGTGGTCATCAGGCAAAGTCCACCTTTATCCGATAGAAAATTTATTTATTAAATGATATTCGTATGTATGACAAAAAACATTCATAGGTTTCAATCCTGCGTACTAAGGTTGGTTGAAAAAAATGCTGTGGTTATAGTCCCAGCTTATGGCATTGTATATAATGGTTTGAATACAAAAGGGGACTAATTACGGCGACAGTAGCGGTGACTAAAAGATGATAATGAGGAAGGGCACCACAAGACATGTTATACAAGCATTTCTTCCTACACATAGAGAGAGAGAGAGAGAGAGAGAGAGAGAGAGAGAGAGAGAGGAGGGGGGGGGGGATCTATAAAACCCAAGAAGCTAGGCTGAGAGATGAGTTGCAAGATTTCTGCCCAAATGAGTTGCATGAGTTGAAGGATTTCTGGCCAAATGAGTTGCAGGGTTTCTTCCTACACATAAAGAAAACGAGAGAGAGAGAGAGAGAGGGTAATCTATAAAACTCAAGAAGCTAGGCTGAGAGATGAGTTGCAGGATTTCTGCCCAAATGAGTTGCATGAGTTGCAAGATTTCTAGCCAAATGAGTTGTAGGATTTCTTCCTACACAAAGAAAATGTGTGTGTGTGAGAGAGAGAGAGAGAGAGAGAGAGAGAGAGAGAGAGGTATCTATAAAACCCAAGAAGCTAGGCTGAGAGATGAGTTGCATGAATTCTGCCCAAATTAGTTGCATGAGTTGCGGGATTTCTGGCCAAATTAGTTGCATGAGTTGCATGATTTCTTCTTATACATATAGAAAATAAGAGAGATAGAGGAGGGAATCTATAAAACTCAAAAAGGCTAGGTTGAGAGATGAGTTGCAGGATTTCTGCCCAAATGAGTTGCAGGATTTCTAGTCAAATGAGTTGCATGATTTCTTCCCAAATGAGTTGTAGGAGACTTCTAAACAATGAGCTGAGAAAAAAGCGGGCTTTTGAGAAAAGGGTGGGCTCCTCATTCTAACAATTTTAATGAATTTGTAAGAAAGCCCGTATGCTTTTCTTTTATTCATTATAGGAAATAAGCCATCACCTGAATTGATATGGAAATCCACATACCAGCGTCGCATTGGTCCAATATGGTTCCTCATCTCTCAAGAAAACACTAGCCGTTGTAACGGGGGATCCGCTTCCCAAATGACGGGATCCGCTTCCTAAAATCCCCATCTCCCAAGAAAACACTAGCCGTTGTAATGACATGACGTATCCACATCCAACGCTAAAATTCCCACCCATGTCATCTGCTTTCTCAAATTTTGACAGGGCTGCTTTACGTGAGAGTCAGAAGGAAGAAAAGAGAGAGATAATTAGATGGAAGAAGTTGCGAGTGGCAGATCAGACACGGTCGCAGTGGACATTGAAGTTTTCCAGGACTGTGTTAGCCAGCTGACCCCAATTTCTTCCCCGACTACTTCTGACACTTCTTCTACTACTTCCGAAGATGAGAAAGAGGAAATTGTTGCTTTTAGAAGGGAGGATCTGAATCCAAATTGGGTGTCTTCAATCAAAGGAAAGATTCTTCTTGAGCCAGAAATAATAAAATCATCATCTGCTAGCAAATCATGCTCAATCCACCGAGTCCCTAATTGGATTCGTAGACAAAACTCAACTGCATATGACCCAAAAGTAATCTCGATAGGCCCGTTCCACTACGAGAAAAGAGAACGCGAACTAAGAGCCATGGAAGAGCACAAATGGAAATACTACAAGCCATAGTCTCTCGGAAACTTGAAGATGAAGGCTGGTTGGAGGATTGTTTAGCCGCTGTTAAAGAGTTGGAGGAAAGAGCCAGGAATTGTTATTCAGAGGTAATACCACTCGACAGCGATTCTTTTGTGGAAATGATGGTTCTTGATGGTTGTTTCATCCTTGAGTTATTTCGCAGGGATCTCAATGAAGATTACGATGCAATTTCTCAATTGGCCTGGTTAATACAAGCAATATATTATGACTTGTTGTTGATGGAAAACCAGATCCCCTTTTTTGTTCTCCAACGTCTATCCGGTTTGATAGATTCGTCTGACTCATCTCCTCCTCTAGCAGAAAGCGCTTTAAAATTCTTCTTGTCACGCTGTTCCACAGTGCTGGGTAGAATCGATGGTTCCAATATCCAAATCCGCCATCTACTTCATCTACTACATACAGCTTATGTTCTCTGCCCTGGTAAGTATGCACGGCTAATAGAAATCCCACAGATTGATTGTGCATCGAAACTTGAAGAGAGGGGAATTAGGTTTAGAAAGAAGAATGTAGGAGACGGTGATATTTTGGACATAAAGTTTGAAGAGGGAGTGATTGAAATCCCCGCAATACAGGTTTGGGACAAGACAGAGAGAGAATTTCTGAACCTCATTGCATTTGAGCAATGTTATCGCCATTGCAGAGGTTACATCACAACTTACTATCATTTCATGGATTGCCTCATCAACACTGCCGAGGATGTCCGCATTCTGTGCCGGGAAGGAATCATCGATGACAGTTTAGGCAATGAAGAACTTGTGGCTTCTCATTTCAACAGCATGGCAAGAGGTGGCGAAAAAATATCCTTCCCAATTTTATTTGTCAGATGTTTGTGGGAAAATCAATGAGTACAGTAAGAAAAGTTGGCCGAGATTGAGAGCGTCCTTGGTGCATGATTACTTCAATAATCCATGGGCAATCGTATCTTTTCTTGCCGCTGTTTTCCTCCTGCTTCTTATTACGACACAAACCTTCTTCACCTCATTTCCAAAGTTTGCTGCTGAAAATTAGATTTCCATAGCTTTTTTATGGTATTGTATTGTATTGTTGGTTGCTCCTTCTCTACTTTGGCCCAACAACTGCATGCTTCGAATATGTATGACTTTATTTCTTAGCTGTTGTACAAATAATGCCCATGCTTTGATAACTAGAGAATGAAACTTTCTATGTGTCCTTTCAAATTATCTCTATATTAATTATGTTGTGAAAAATATAGGTGAATCATGAATGATTGATTATACAAGGTTAAGTGGTCGAGGAAGGTTAAATCAGATCCTTACATGTTCCATTCATTTTGTGAAGATTCTGTTGATTCGAGTACATATAGAAATAGTTCAGTATTTAGGAAACATGTTTGTATTGCAGTGAAACAAAACAACCACTAAACAGAATTACAGAATGTAATCTAGAAATGCAAATCCACTTACTGGTTGAAGGTAGAAACAGAGTACTATTATTGAAGTTATGAAGTCCAGGAACTCGTAGAAGAAGGTTGATTAAGGCTAGTGTTTAACACTATGTCCTTAAGACAAATTTCGCCCCCGCAACGGTACTTACGAGTCTTCAGTGGCGTTTGTCTCCGACGATACAATCATCAAGAACACATATGAGCAACACTACAACCTGTGTGACAGTCGAACCGAACAGTGCAACAAAACTCTCTCTTCTTGACCCAAATGTAATGCAAGAATGGAATAAGCAAAAACGCATGGACAAGATGATATATTTATAGCCTGCTTCAGAACTCTTTCATGGGGTTCTTTGGACACACCTCTTGAGTGTTGGATCACACACCCTTTCATATGCGAATGGACACACCTCTTGAATTTGATACACCCTTTCATATGCGAATGGACACACCACTTTGGACACATCCCTTTGGAAAAAAGGAATTTATCCAAAAATATATAAATTGGTAGTGGGCTGAGCCAGGCCCAAATCGTGCGTGAAGCCCAAGCCCATGCCCCAGTCAAGTAGTGGTGTTTAGGAGGCAATTTCTCATTAACTCCTTAATGGATTAGAGCAACGCAATACTTGTCCTTAATCTACTCATGGAGTAGATTACATTC
The DNA here is from genome assembly GCA_029852735.1 of Persea americana. Classification (NCBI taxonomy): domain Eukaryota; kingdom Viridiplantae; phylum Streptophyta; class Magnoliopsida; order Laurales; family Lauraceae; genus Persea; species Persea americana. The sequence continues at coordinate 51,558,606 of CM056819.1, forward strand.
CCATGTATTCCCTCCTAAAAGGATAAGTGGGTCCCACTTTTACTTTGGCTCAAAGATGACCAAAATAATGGTTCTCTATCCATTTTTTCCAACATATTCAAATCATTCAAATGATGCCCCCACCCGTGTTTACAATAGCATTCGATGGGTTCGAGTCCTACTTGGGTCCAACCAGAGTATGGGTCTACTTACTACTTAGGCCGGCCTAAGCATCATTTGACTCAAACGACCGAACCCTAACGTGTGTTAGGGACTAATACTTTTATTGGGCCAGATCCAAGACTTGGGTTTAAGCTTGATATTCGAGTCTTATTACACCTGTTTTGTATTTTATATACTACGGACTCGATTTGATCTGTTGCATTGAACCAAATGGTGCATGGGTGCGATGAACCCTATTGGCCTACGTGGGGCCATTACAATTTGGTGGAGGCAGGGGATGGAAGGAACTAAATGAGATTTATTAGTGTGCAAACTATTGAACCCATTAAATTATTCTTTACTCTCAAGTTTAATAGTTTTGAAAGGCGTCATTTTCTTCTCTCTTAATTTCAACCCAACAGTGAGTAACAATTTGGTGAGTGCCAAATTTGGGCTTGTACTAATTCATCGAAGATAGTGTGTGGGAGCGATTAATTAACTTGATCACAAGCAGACCATCACCCATCTTCATTGTACCCAGTGCACTCTAAGTCCACCACACCAGATCATTACAACTGTTGATTTATAGGCCTTCAATCTCAATAGCTTCTTAAGTTATATCTTTTTTCATGAAATTGAATCCAACTACATGTATAATTCAGATTAGTTTTTAATTATGGTCAGTGCCAGTGCATGGAGGGCCAGTGACTGTTAATGGGTTAAAATCATAATGGGGTATGCCTCTTACCAAATGGGTTGTGCAATCTAATGCGGATGTGTCTTTCATGGACCCTCCGCAGATACTCTCTTGTGGGGCCCACCTGGGCGACGGAGATTAATGAGCCAATTGTGTAGTCTGCAAACCAGTATCAAATAATGAGTCAATTTTGTACTATAACAAACTAGCATCCTCATACTTCGATTGATCTTAATACAGCAAAGGACACTTAATTTTAATTTCTCTATACATGAATTCCCTGAATTCTGCTTAAAGAGCCTGCCCCCTATGCAAGAGGCTTAATTTCGTGAATTAGATATACAAAGCTAGGTCAAGGTGTGAGTGAACCTATGACAACTATTTTGTCAAGGTCAATGGCTTCGGGAAAAAGAAAAAAAAAAAAACATGATCACATGGCCTGTTACTTCATAATTCATATATAAAGACGATCTTAGAAATAAATAATCGAGTGAAACTTTTTATTAACACCTAGTCTCCATGGTCTTTGTTACTATGTACCCTATTTTGATCTTTGCGTCTTTGCCACATTTTTAGAACTCAACACCTATCGAGGTAGGTGGCATATTTTGAACTTTGCGTCTTTGTCACATTTTTAAAACTCAATACCAGGTAGCTGGCATATTTTGAAAATATTTTCCAACTCAACACCTTCTAGGATCTATCCTTTTTAGTGAAAGTAGTTAACTTCAAATTGGCAATACAATAGTGACAAGACAAACAAAACAAAAGGACAAAGGAAAAAGGATAGTTGGGAGTTGGTTAGGATTTCAAATGGGTATCTAATTCATCGATTACCAGGAAGTTCTGACTCGCAAAAAATCGGGTCTGCAACCTATTTTGGGTTCTAATTCATAAACGGGTTCGCATCTGAAACCCAATTTAGACTCCAATTAATAAATGGGTCCGCTTTCGGGTCTATATAGGTTCCGACCCTTGGACTTGGGACACAGCATATGAGCCTTTGATATTGTAAATTGTACCTCAAAACTAACTCTTTTTTTTTTTTTTTTACATTTTTATGTATAATGCTGGAGGTAGTAAACTTGATGCACTATTAGAAGTTGAATGTTATGCTTATTTTAAGAAAAATGAAGAATAAAGAGAAATTAGAATCGATTTTGAAACTAAATTCCAGTCCTCTAGGTGGACCCGGTACCGGATTCGGATCCAAGTTTTCCTATCGGAATTGGGTCTGGAACCTACAAAACAGGTTCCGAGTCAAAACAGGATTAGAAATGGGTCTGAGTCCGAGTCCACCATGGTGCCAATCCGAAACCGTCCCACCTAGGGTTGGCCCTTTTTTGAGTGGATTAATGAAAAACTCCACGGAAACAATTATCAGTGGACTTACACAAACATGCCCTATATAAGTCTTTTAAAGCCTAGGCTCTGGCCTTTGATAAGGATGAGTATCTATAGGAAATTCCCGTGAAGTTGTCATTAAAATTAAGTTGAGAGTCAAGTTGAGAAAAAAAGTTATGGTCTCCACCCGCTTGAAGATTCAAATCATTCAAACGATGAGGCCACTAATGCTCACTAATGCGCGCGTTCAATCGGTTTGAAAATTTAAATCCTAGTGAGGCCCAGCCCGAATTGATTGGGTCTGTTTAGGTGGGCCTTAACGTCATTTGGGCCAGACGACTAAACCCAATCCATTTTTAGGGATAGAAAGCCTTTTAACGTCATTTGGGCCAGACGACTAAACCCAATCCATTTTTAGGGATAGAAAGCCTTCCAAGCCCAGGGTGCATCTTAAGTTCGATGGACTGTTATTATGCCCGCTGCATATTTTATGTCTTTATCTGGTGTAATGAACCAGATGGTACATGGGTACGATGAAACCTATATGGCCCACTCAGGCCATGACAATCATGGTGGAGTTGGAGATGAAAAGAGCCCAAACTTATTAGATCATCTTAAGCCCTTCATCTATGACCCTTAAGATTAACGGTTTTGGAAGACATCATTTTAAAAATATATATAAAAATATCCCTAACTTTTTCCATGTTTTCAAAAAAGGACGTTATAACTTCAAATTTTAAAATTAGTGTCTGAGTTTTTCATATTTCTTTCAACTGGGTCCTTTTCGACAATCAACCCTTGCTGCCACGGCTTTTCCTTTTTATTTAATGACAAAAATTCCCTTCCTTAATTAAGGGGGCTTAGTGTTTATTTAACCAGCAGATCATACACATGCTTGACTTCCACATGAGTCTTAACTAATTGTAATTTTTTCTTCATATTCTTTTTTATTATTATTTTAATCACTGGGTGCAAAATCTTTTAGCACTTCATTTAGAGAAGACATCATCAGAGTTTGAGGCTTCCCATGGACTTCATTTACACAGGATCTGCAAGAAGTGAGGTATGGCCCTGTGTTTGGGGTGTGTTAGCAGGTATCTGGCAATCAATCTCCAACATTGGGTGGAGGGGAACGTAGAGGTTCTGCATGGATATATATATATATATATATATATGGGGCTAGCTCTCTTAAGCTCAAACTTAGGATAAGGTAAGTTCAAGTATGTTGTGGGGCCCACTTGGGGACCCACATGGGAATGAGGATGGAGGGATTTTAAGGACTCCGTGGGATCTTTCTCTCTGCAAAAAATTAGCTCCAACCGTGATTTCTATCATCTCCATATGGCCCTAAAAGTTTAATGGTCAACGGTCCATTTGAATTGATACATAGTCGATCCAACGGTTTAGATAATTTGGATCTAATAGAAAGTTGGCGGATATGTGCAATTTAGGGGAGTCATGTGTTTGGTCCATTTGGATGAACCAAAGATGGGCCCCACAAGCATGGAGGTTACAAAATTTTATCCTAAGCTTGAGCTTAGGAAAGCCTTGCTCTCTCTCTCTCTCTATATATATATATATATATATATCTTCAGTTGAATCTTAATTTTTCTTGTTACTCATGGATCCTGATTTTCTTTGTAGTCATGAATTTCTATATCTTTTAGTGGGTATTTCTGGTAAGGGGCATGGTTATAAGTCTTAAGATTCATGAGATGGTTTTGCTGGGTGAAGCTTATATAAATGTGGACAAGTATCTTGGCAGATGCTAAATTGACAATGATCTGAGTCTTTGGATCCTGTTTGTGTTCAGCCATTTAAATCAATAAATGGGGCCTACCTCAAACCCAATCAGCTCTGAATAATGTTCTTGGCCAAAGCCCTCTTTCTTAAAGAAGAAATAAAAAGGAAAAGATTGCCAGCGGCAAGGGTCAACCGCCAAAAAAATGAAAAATGTCTGGACAACTAAGACACTATTTTAAATTTCCTAATCATGACGTCCTCCTTTGAGAACTCTGGAAAGGCTAGTGACGTTTTTTTTTTAATTTTCATTTAAAAAGACAACTCAATCAAACAGTTAGTAACAGCAGAATGTGCAAGGGGGTTAACTTGATTACAAATGTGCCATCGCACACCTATATTCCTAGTCAGCTGAGCTGGTACCTGCATACTTCAATTAATCTGTATACAATCAAGGACACATAATTTGGGGAGTCTCATTGATTCAACCATGTTTCAGTCGCTGCTTGTCATTCCTTGACAAAACCATGAATCTAGCAGGTTGGTATTGACCGGTGAAGCACCAACCTATTCATAGCCTAGTCTGCTATTTGGTGCCAAGAATAAACGTCCATTCCAACAATGTTGTCCCGTAATCGATCCACTTTACTAGTGATCTTGAAATGGAAAGTTAAAAGGAAAAAGTTCCAAGGGAAAAAAAACAGAGCAAACTCTCCAATACATCAAAAAAAAAAAAAAAAGAACATTATATATCGTTTGAATACAAAAAAAAAAAATTTTTACACCTTGTACGTGATCTAACTTTAAATAGTATCACATGAAATCATAAAGCATGTGTAATGGGGAGGAAACTACCATGGGAAGTAAATGGTCATGCCATGTCATCAGCATCGTATGGCATCATTTGGTTCCCCGTACTGATGAAGAAGGTCTTACAAAAGAGAAGTCACCTTCATCAGGATGTACATTGACGTGGGCTTCTCCTCCTGCCACATCCACTGCACCGGTAGTGTTGGCGTTGGAGACCAAACCAGCAGTCTGTGAAGTGGGAGACATGTCGCCTTCCATGTCAGACACATCTTGATCACAGTAGTACCTGTTATGGGATCGACCGGTCAAACTGGCTGAATGACCGGTAGTCTTGAAACGCTGAAGGTGAGGGTGTACCGGAGACGAACTCGGGCTCACACCTGGACTCATACCTAGTGTCCTTGTAGGTGAACGAGCTGACTTTCCATGCTTCTTCTTCACAGCCTGATGCCATTTCTTAAGAGCCCGGGATGTATGCTCATCGAAGATGGACTTCTTCATGTGTGATCCCATCTGAAAATTCCAAAACAATCACTCTATTTGAAATTGAAGGAAAGTGTTATCCAGTACTCCAAGTCATGTTGCATCAGAAGAGTGGTATAATGGTTACAGGTGCAATAATATATTTAATAGAAAATTTCTGCAAATGATTGATTATGTTCTCCAAGCTTGTGAAAATGACGCAACAATAGATCGTTGCTTTTGGCAGTCGATAAAACTCTTCCCTGTAGGATAGTTCCTCAAAATAGAAAAGAATGTTCTTGGCATCCACAAGAAGCCAAAGGCAGCTTAGTTAAATCTTTTATTCAAATTATTACTTCAATTAAATTTTAAGTACGTCCTTTCTGTAATTTGTTAGCAAATAATCCGTGAAGTTGGTTAAAGATTTTAGGTGAGTTTTAATTTTTAATGATAATGAATGTCGAATAGGTCTGTTATTAGCTTGTATAAATTAAGAAGTTTCCCAGGGTGAATGATACAGTGAAACATTATGGAAATGTAGCATATTTTAGACTTTCCATGTATTTCACTCATCTTTTCAACCTCTAAAATTCCTTTGGTTATTGTACTTGTGAGAAAAAAAAAGGATATGGTTGGATGTTTCTGCTTTTTTAATTGGATAAAATATCTTGTAGAATGGATGGTCATCCATTGTGATACATATCCCAGTGAAGAAATCATAGAATTCCGTAGTCAGGATACTGTCAGCTCGTTCTTTTCTGCAACAAATCACAGTCATATTTGGATCACTAATATGAAATATGGGATGGAGAAATTAGGAAAAACAATAGTATCTCAGATGATGTCACCTACGATTTGGAAAACATATATCTGTTTGGCAGAATATCTCAAATCAACTGAAATTTAGAGCGCATTTAATTATCCCAAGATTTGAGTGGTTACATAATTCAATTGATAGGAAAGCTAAATCATCTTAATGTGTTATTGAAGCTTGTGAACAATGCAGTATTGTGACTCCTTTTCTTTTGAAATTCAACTAAATGAAGATTGCACCTTGAAAGATAACTACTAATTTTAAATCAAGTCATATCTGGAAAAACAATACGTTTCCAGTGAGAAGTATAAAGAAAAGGTACCTGAGATACAAGTGCATAGAGTGGAAGAGTAATGTAGCTGCACAAAAATTGGACGACCACTCTGCACAATCCCAATAAATTCATTGAACAACACAAGTTTACTATAATTGAGATTTGAGAACAATCCAGTCTATCACAAACTTAAAATCAATTTGGGAGAACTAAGCTAATGACTTAAAAAAGAGAAGAAAAGGGGAAAAAACTGCTGCCATGATTTGTTCCCAAGTTCTTAAGTAACTGAAGAAACTGTTTTCTGGGTTTTTCTTTCTTGTCCCAACAAACTATACATGCAGACACACCTTTCTACATCAATAGAGAAACACAAAAATATATGATGTTTAGTCAAACCAATTGCTTGGCCAAACAAACTATGCATGCGGACCCACCCTTTGATTACTACAACTGATTATATGATGCCTCTTCCATGGATGAGACGCAGCACAAAAATCTTCCCCATCGGATTACACTAGTTGCCCCATTTGGTCATGGTCAATGTGAATCATCAGCATGCCCCAACCATATGCATGCTTACAGATGAATGACCCATATTCCAAAAGGTGGCCTCAACAGCACAATTGCTGGTAGGATTAAAAAAAAAGGAGAAAAATGCTGTCTCTGAATCAAACAAGAAATGGATTGACATAAACTGAGAACAATGTCTTTGTACTATCTGGTGCAGGATATAAATGATAATTGGATTAGCAATTTGGTAGCCCCATTTACCCTGAGAAGAATCATCTGATCCTTTCGGTTTTCAAGAAATTAGCCATTGCTAACATATTTTTGTGATAAATCCTATTATTTAAATAGGAGTTCCATTTGCCCTGGGTTTTTGCATGTTTTTTGAGGGAACCCTCCAAATAATCAGAAATGGGCCATTTCTTATGACAACGAAAAAGACTTATCGGTGACCCTAATGCTCTTAAATATTCTAAACTTGTGCATACACAGGCGCAAAGATCAACATCAATATTCCTTCATCATTAGAGAAGGAAATGGGTGCAGTACCAATTTAAATGCTGGGAATAGGTTGATACACCTATGTATCCATTGAGGTTGGTCACAGAACACAACTACAATATTTCTACATCATATATCCAGAACCTCCCATACCAAGTCCAGTGACTGCAGGTATATTTAAACAAAACATTCAAACAAAAAATAATATTAGTTACCCGAGTACAACTCTGGCAATTATAAGCCGAAAATTTTGATGGAAGCAGGATTTCAGTCCAAACTCATACTGTTCAGAGAAAAAGCTTGATGAGTAAAGAAAAGAAAATTATCATGATAAAGAAAACAAGAATATTTAATGAGACAGAGAACAGGTCATACCCAAATCCACAGGAAATATGTTAATTGGAACGCATTCTGCAAACAATTTTAGGAGAGTCTGTCAGCATATATGGAGATGAGAATGCTTAGTTGAAAATTTTATAATTACAAGTACTGAATTTTCCTGAGAAAAGTAGTGAAACAAACTATAATGTACAAAAATATTAAATACTTGGCTGAAGGCAGAAACCTTGCAAATTCAGCATCCGAAACAAGAAAATATATAGTTGCTGAACTTCTGTTTCAAATATTCATTAGATATTATAGATTTTTTTTAAATATGTTTGATGATAATTGTCAGAAAGAAAAAATTTTATACAAGTCTCCTGCAAATGCATCCAGTTTTCAAATAGAAGAGACAAGGATTGGTCTCCTAAGCTAGTCCCTGATTTATCTCTAATATCTACCAGAGACGGAATATCTATCAGAGAGAACCAAAAGTACCTGAAAAAGTGAGAAATGGATGAGAAACAAAACTAATTTAGGGCGACCGAACCAAAAGTATTTGTCGCCAACTTGCACAAGAGGAATTCCTTGAACCACAGCATGTCTCTCTTGGATTTCAAGTGCCATCTTCGTGATGATAGCTTGCAACTGAGTTCCAACTGCCAATACTATCTGCAACCATCCAAACTTAAGTGAGATTAGTTAATCCTACAAGCACTTCAATACAGACAGGATACATCAGAACTTGTGTGCATCTCCAATTACTCATCACATAGGATACATACCCTGATTTAAAATAAAACAAAAAAAAAAGATTGTCTATACTTCAGGTGGGCCACACATGTAAATTAAATGTGGATCTTTCACATCTGACATGCTGTCAATTGGCAAGCGGGTAGACAGGAGAGTGACTAATTAGTTGTAGTGGCAGCAAGATATTTAGCATTGAGAAAAATACTTACAATTAGAGGAATTATGGATACCCAGAACAGAGATTGCCATCCTGACATGAGTAAAAATGTAAAATGACTCAAGATTTTAGTTTAACTGATCCGAGAAGTACATATATTTTACTAGCGATGATCTGATAACTCACCATGAACATTTAGAAGCAAGAAGATCACAGATGAAGCCCAGAGTAAAGGACTGCCATGAAAGCAAGAAGGAAATATGTAAAAGGAATAAATCAATATGTAGTTCCCACTTAACTATAGAGGCCCAAATTTGCTAAAAATAGCACTAAGTGATGCAGAACGGGCCACACGTGGTCCCGCCCAGTTGTTAATTTTATTTTGTTTCCTTTTATTTTTCCTAATTATTAGTTAGCATGTTTCTAATTGTAATTAGGGTAGTTTCCATTATTGGTTTAGGTTTGCTTAGGCCCTAAGTTTACTTTTCTTATTTATATTACATTGTAGAGATGGAAATCTCAGACTTGGAAATTGAATAGAATTGTGGGTTTTCCCCTCGAAGAGGTGTGTCCTTGTATTAAAAATCTCTACGGAGATAATTTGAAGTGTCTTTGACACGGTGCTTTGGCACCCTAGCAAGCCCTAACCCTAGGGCCTGCATCACTAAATGGCTTTAAGCATACAAGTTCCTTGCTCATCTATGATGCAGTACATATAAAACAGGATAGGGGAACACATCCATCCAATAACTGAAAGAAGTATATTATATTATATGTATTGATCTATATAATAACACCAGCATTGGAGAACAAGGGGTTGCTCAGTTGGTTGGGAACCCTACTTCTCAGGTTAGTATCCAGGGTTCGATCCCTGGGTACCCCACGGGAGCAAGTCTTTATTTTTGGGGACGGAGTCTCTTACCACTTGTGAAGGTCTTATATCAAGGATGGAGTTTCTAAAGGGTCCAGCCCCTTTGGCTGGCTCCCAAAAAATAAATAACACAAACATTGTACTGAAATTGAATATAGAAGCACTTATATACCTGATACCCACGATAGCCTTAAAGTCATCCTCCAACGCCCTTTTAATATATTTTTGGAAGTCAAACTTACTTCCAGGAGATAAATGTACCTTAATAAAAGAGGAGATATACAAGAATTTAAACACAATTTCATCCAGGATGCTGTTTATTACTTGAAACTGTGTACAATTATACTCACAACAATGAATCCATGGCGCATGGCCAGGTAATCAGCCTTACGAACAGACCTGAAAAATTGACGAAAGAACGATACCTGAAAAGGAGATATTGGAGAAGTCAATAGCAACCTGGAAATATGATCTTACTTTGAATCGACAATCATACACATGGAGTGTATAAAAAGCAACCCATTAATAACTGTAAAAAATGAGTGTCAATAAAGCCTACCATTATAATAAAAATAAATAAATAAATGCTAACAATAACAATATGCATCAAACCTCTGCCGTACTTTTTTTTTTCTTTTTTCTCTTTTTTTTTTGTTTTTTTTGTTTTCAGGCTGCATTGAGTTTGACAACAAGGCAACCATCAGGATAGGAATGTGGGTGCTAATGATATCCAAAGCTCATTGAGCCATGTACATTATTCAATTGTAAATATTTGTTTGACCCCACTAACTGAAGAAGCAAGAGAAAGGACCAAACCAAACCAACCAATCCCCCACCCCCACCCCCTCCCCCAAACCCCTACCCTCAAGTGATCCAAACTGTTCATATAGAGACAGCAGATATCGTGAAGATATCCTCTTGCACCTGTCAAAGAAGCAGCATTCAGAGTAATTGTCCATTCCAATGCTGCAATCACACCAGCAATTGAGATATTCGGATTTGGCCATTCATGACACGGATGCCAGACGAATGGCACAGATCACAGAAAGGTGGGGCCCTCATGAAATAATGTCGCATGAACTACTGTTCACTTGATCAAGCATCGTATTTCTTCTTATTTGGCTACTTTAGTGAACTGAAGTTTGTCGTCAACAAAGCGCACACACATTCTCCCATGAGATACTAGCATTTGCAGTGTCAAAGGATTCTTACAATGTAAAATATGACAGGAATCCGATTCCAGAAACTTGAATGCGATCTAACAAAAGATGTCTCATGAGCAAATCTGAATCTTGCAGGATCTGCACAACATTATTATAAACTAAAGTAGATTAACACGCTTTCCATATATGGAAGAGTGACAGCCAGCTTTGATTTAAAAAAAAAAAAACTGGTAAAGAAACTGTCAAAAACTAGAAAATGGCATATAAGATGATCTAAAAGCGAAATAAGTACCATATGAAAACTCATAATCAAGGGATTGAGTCTCCTTTTCCCACTCCTTCCATTTACGAATCTGTGGAATTTTTTAATGAAAAAGACAATAAATACTCATCATGAAGCATGCAACCATTTCATGGATCATATTTTGAATAAATTAATATAATGTAACATTTTTAACACCTTTAGCCTTCCAAGGGTCATCGTTAGAGCGCTGTATGCTACATGAAAGACTGCTAAGAAAAATATGAAAATGTGCAGCTGATGTATACCATATGTAGAAACGAGTGGCACCTTCCCCTGTTATTAGGAAAAGTTAGAACTCACAGAAAAGGAACGGGTTTCAATTTTCTTTGTTTATCCATGATGCGTGCATAATTAAAAAAATTCATCGCATCTTATAGCACAAATTGATCGATTCAAAGTTGAGGAAATAAGAAACATGGAAATATTAGATCTTTTTGTTTATGTCAGAAAAATCAAAATATAAGAGAGTAGTTTTATTCCAGTAATCATATGGGTGAAGTCTGAGATAGCTTCTTTTGGTTGAGAAAACCAACCATCAGCCCATCACAGCAAAAATTGATGTTGATGTGCATGTGTGAAATGTCCATGTGGGAGTGTCAACTGTCAAAGCCCATCAAAACTGTAACAAATACGAATACCCCATAGACAAACAAGTTATCTTTTCCAATCATGGTGCCTATTTTAAGAAATACAACAATAAATTCCACGTACTTGCTTCCTCGTATTTCACAAGTTCCATGGTTATCTGCTGTGAGAACTATTCAAATTCTGAACCCATATCAAGTATATTCATAGATGGATTAGGATTCATTTCTGAAGTTTAAACCCTGAAGTCAGATGGATTAGGCTTTGCAATCTGCCCGCCTTACAGGCAGCCTCACTGATTGACCATAATTCTTGGATTTGAAGTGAAATTAGAAGCTCTTCCTGTTCCTTCCTATGGGATCTAGTCAGCTTTTAGTTCAGAAGAAGTTGGTTCTCACGTGCATGTCGCCAATGTCTCAATTTGGTTGGGCTTTAACCCTTTTTTTATATTAAAGATGGTTTTTCTTTGAAACATTGGATGCTTTTGAACATCAATCCTCCAACATTGGAGAATGAGGTCCGCAGGTAGGCCTTCTATGTGAGTCGCACACGAGATCATAAACATACACACAAGGCTAATATGATAGTGATTGTGTATGCACATATATGTCCGTGCGTGTGCTTGTGCTAATGTAAAATAAGAAGATGCACTTACTGTGCCACATTTAGAATCGTTATCGGCACCTGCTAAGACCCTGCGCTCCAAACCTGAATCTGAAAAGAAATCATCCCATAAAAGTCGCCTTCGACCACCTTCCACATGTGTTTTCTTCAGGGAACATGGCAACATAGTATCTGCGGCTTTCGATGGAATACAGATTTTTGCGATGTAATTCTGCCCGATTGTCAAGAGCAAGGAAATGAAACCAAGAATCATCAGCTCTGCAACGACATCAGTCAGAAGAGTCAGTTCTTGGTTCATCATATTAAAATGAAGAGAAAAATGAAATTCCAATTCAAAACCAAAATAAATAGATTACCACATCATGTATCATCATAACCAGCCAAAACTGGAAGAAAATAAAAGGTTGCAATATGTTCCAATAAGAACCAACAAAACATAATATCATAGTTTATTGCTTTATATATACTTACTTTTCTGAGGATCATGGATCATGACCAGGATATTAGTTCATCCAGATCAGAAATTGGGAAGGGTCTTTCAGGAAAAGGTCAGGGAAGGGTGAAAAATGTAGGGTCTACGGGAGGACGGTTAGATTGGTGAATTGCCACTTGAGTAAACATCCCAGGTCTGTATGGTGTAAGAGAAATTAAGAACATTTTTCTTTAGATAGAACCATTGACAGAGTGGGGCAGAGTTTATGGATGCCTTTCTGTTTGTCGTCTGAGGTCAATGGAAGTTGGAAGTAAACAAGTCAAAACTCTAGCAGTTCAATCCAACCGACTCTTTGTCAAAAAGGTCCTCTCAGCGTGCTTTCACTTCTCTCGAGACCGATGGGATTAGGCTAAGATGACAACAATGATGATGATCATAAACAGGGATCATACTCTTTTACTAGGCACATGGAAATCCACTAAAGTGGAGGCCATTTCAGTGGGATGCTTGTTGCTGGCGAAATCCTCATTTGAATCAACTTGGTACAGTCTAGGTGCATCTTGGGCTTCAAAATCCACAAAAGGAGGCCCAAGAATAGGCCCGCAGTCAATCAATCTATTAGGCCTAACACACATAGTGAGTCAGTCCAATGGGCCAGAGTCCCATAGAAGAGTGGTCCATTGGACCTAGCCCATGATCAACCAGTCCATCGTACAGCTGTACCCACCTTAGTAGAGAAGAATTTTTAAGAGTTCCTTACATTTGGATTCTTAGATTAGAAGTTTTCAGTGAAGATTTCCTACATCTTCATTCTTAGTTTAGAAAATCCTAGAAAGAAAATTTCCTATATCTAGCAAAATAGTTTATTAGCACGTAATTAATGAGCAAGTGAAGAATGTCTTACTGAAAAAGAGATTGACATGTAATCATATCATGAGAGAGAAGCAAATTCTATTTAAGATCTCTAACAGGCAAGATTGTCACTCTATCCCCTACAAATTTGCTTATATTCTCTCATCTATGCATTCAATGAAAATCTACTCTTCCTCTCTTCTTATTGTGAATGCACTGAGCTAGTGTTTCCTTTATTTGAAGCTCCTTGGGATGAGCATCCATGGGACTATGTGAAGATTCAGTTCATCATTGGGTCCCACCACATCTTCAGAGTCATGAAAATCAAATTCCAAACTGAAGCATCATGCTGGCAAAATTCAATTAGTTGTCTCGTCGTTCATTATCGAGCTTCTTCGTTGATCTACCTAGAGTTGCTCGAGCTTTAAAAATTGGCGAAGAGAGCAGGAGCCTTTAGCAGAAATTTTATGCAGAGAATACTTCCATGTGCATTTTTATAGAGAAATTGGAACAGGAGAGAGGTGATCGTATGTTCAACAATCCCACTCTTATCATCCGAATATGATGGTAGCATTATCTCTTGTTGAGTCTTAACAGGGAATAGGATCTTCAAAGGACTTGTGCATCCAAACGTTAGGAGATTTTGGTCCATTATTATGCAAAGCAGAAAGTTCTAGGTTAGATGCAAACATCAACTGAAATGTTCCAGTTTAGATGGAGATTCAAGAGGAATCTGGGTCTGTATGAGCAAAAAGGTGTTTTCTAAGAGATGAGACAACGTAAGGATGGTATTCTTAAGCCAAGGAGAAGGGAGATGGGATTAAAATGAAGTGGAGCATATTCTCAAAATAAATGAGGACAGCAAAGTCCATGTAAGTTCAAGGTTAGATGCAAACATCAACCAAAAAGTTCCAATTTAGATGGAGATTCAAGAGGAATCTGGGTCTGTGTAACACTCTGTCCCCGAGTTAATCAAGATTAACTCTAATTGAGCGGGATTAATGCTAATTGACTGTGTTTTAAGGAATTAATGTGGCTTAAAGGCCAAATTGAATTGAAATTGCCTTAAATGGGTAAATTAAGCTTAATGATAAGGTAATGAATAAATTGAATTGCTTGTAAACTTAGATTAAGGGGATACGTGGACTTTTCGTAAATACAAATTTTCGTGTATGTCGTCGAATACGGAAACTCTTGATACCCGCACCTGTATCTCGAGTAGTACGTTAACTTCCGCAACTGTAGCGATTCCATTCGACGTGAATTAGTGCAAATAACCCTTCATTTGACTTGATAGGTGAATAGTGGAATGCAGAGGGGCTTAAATGCAAAAATTTGGCTTATAAGATTGAGATGAACTCCTTTGAGTTCATTCTCAATCCCAGCACAGCTCTCTTCCTCTCTTTCTTTCTTATCTTCTTCTTTCTTCCAATTTCTCTCCATTGAGTGATGATTTGGAAGCTTGGCAAGTGAATTGAAGAGGATTCTTCGTCTTCATCATCTTCGCTATCATCTTCCTTGATTTCTTGGAGTTTAAGCTTGAGAAGATCTCAAGATTTCCACCAAGAGGCTACAAGTAAGTGTTTTGGACTTGGTTTCAGAACTCCAAGCCTTTTTAGTGAGTTGTGAATGTTTCTTACATAAGAAACTCATTGGAATTCTCTTTTGTGGGTTGGTTTTGATTTAGGTTCAAAAGAGGGTTTCAAGTTGAGATTTTTCATCTCAGATTCAAGCTAAAAGAGGAGATTCTTGCTAGTTAATCTCCAAACAAGGCAAGTATACTCAATTCTCATGATTTAACATATAAATGAACTTGTTGGAACTCAAAGAGTTCAATCCCAAAAAATTTAGTTCAGAGAATTCTGAACTTCTGGGAGCAACTCGGCTGACCGACAACCTGACCGATGCTTCCGGGGCTGAATCTTGCAAGAGATTTCAGTTTCTGTAAAGCTGACCGAATTGTGTTCGGTAAGTCAACAGTGAAGGCTCGGTCGACCGACAGTCGACCGAACCACCTAATCGAGTTGTCTGAGATCTCTTTTGAGCTCTCTGGAATTGGAACCGAGGGACAGTCGAGCCGAGTTCGGTTGACCGACACTGTAGGTTCGGTCAACCGAAGCCTGATCGAAGGGGTGACCGAATTCCTTTAGGAAATGTCAGGAAAGTGTATCAGGAAACTAAGCTTCTGGAAAGCCAACCGACAGAGTTCGGTCCGCTGACATCCAGAGTTCGGTCAGCCGACAGGTGACTGACGAGGTGACCAACATTGTTGGGGTTTCAGAATTTATTTTTGAAATTTTCTTAAACGTTCATGGGTGTTAGCTAAACTTATGTGAATGTAAATTTCACTAGAAAGTGATGTCATCTATAATAACATATACATTGCATAATAAACGTTTCACCCGAATGTTGTTATAGGAAAATTCACTTGTTTAATTGTTTAATTGTTTTGGACTTGAGTTGGCTTGTCCGCTCACGTCTAGTACTGTTATGCTCCTTGTTGAGCTACCATTGCATAATGTATCGAATTAATGACATGAAATGAAATGAAAGGAAATGAATGAACCACTGTAATGAATTAAAGAATAAGTCTGCTGCAGTAGATGGAGCATTCCGGAGCTCTGTGGAATCGGTGATCTCTGATCAAGACATTGGCGCACCCACACATTTGAAAAGCCACTTAATGAAATGAGTCCTTCTTAAGGCTGCGTCATGAATGGTGTGCCCTTCCGCCCATGCCATAGAGGACAATGAAACGTCACTTGATAAAGTGTACGTAATAAAATCGATTGCTTCCTTCAGGGAAGAACTAAATGAACTGTACTGATTTGATTTGAATTGAATTGTTTATTGTTATCATAGAATTGTGTATACATTGTTGAACCATCGTGTTCACAGTGTTATTGATCACATTACAGGCCAACTTGCCCGTCCCGATAATGCAGAGGCCGCGCCTCCAGCGAAGGAAGCCAATCCGGTTCCCCCAGGAGAATTAAACAAGTAGACGTAACTTGGAGGGCATTAATTAGAACATTTTGAAATATTTTGAATATAGATTCATTTTGATGTGTATAGTAGTCACCTGCATTGTATTTGAATATGCATGGTTGACTTGAACTTAATAGGAAATGAAATGTGTAAGTAAAATTTACTGTTATGTAAAGAACTTGTACGGTTTCAATTGATGTTAATGTATATATGTATTTCCGCAAATTTGTACATTTAACAGGTACATGTAAGATCCCTTGTGAATTTCGTATTGACTTCGGTAATACGAGGTTTACGGGAGTAAGTATGTAATCGCGACTTAGGGTTTGGCCGTGGTAACCCTAATCTCGGGCCCGGGTCGTGACAGTCTGTATGGGCAAAAAGGTGTTTTCCAAGAGATGAGACAACATAAGGCTGGTATTCTTATAATCCAAGGAGAAGGGAGATGGGATTGAAATGAAGTTGAGAGCATTCTCAAAATAAACGAGGACAGAAAAGTCCATGTATTCTGGTAGTTTGAAAATTGAAGATGATCCAACCGAATTTTGAGGTGATTCAGTGAGAACCGGATCAAGCAGTGTTGCCAAATTCCAGCTAAATTCTAATAATACAATTGGCAGACTTGTAGAAGGGTTCAAATATTTTGTTCAAGCATGTGTGAGAAGAAGGGAAATCCGTTGCTAGATAACTTAGCCAAGTAGGGAGTATGGAGATCGGAGAGACCTTGAGTCATAGGCAATTCCAGTCATCCTGTTTCAGTTGAGGGTGCTATGCGCATTTTATGTAATTAGTTAAGTGTATTTGGAAACCTAAAAAATAGTCCATGCCTATTTGGAAACCTTAAAAATAGTCTATGCCGTTTATTTATGGATGCCTCTGTTTTCCCACGTTGTATAGAAACAACAATGTTCAACATGAATTATATGGAGGTTTCAGTGAGATGTTTCTAAACCAAACACAGACTTGAATGTTTGGGCCTCTGTAACATGGATGACATGATCTGTACAAATTGAAGACATTGTGGAATTACCTACTGAGTTTCAGTGGGGTTCAAGTGTGTGTGTATGATCAACGATATTGTTGACAAGGATGGATACACAGTAATGCACCGGACACTAATCCAACTAATTTGTTCCTCCCCTTCAATTACCATTTTCAACCTGATATTTGAATTAGTTTAATCGAAAACCATAATCCTAGAAACAGTGACACCAAAAGATGCTTCAAAATCACATGTTTGACAGTATGAAATTCAAGGCCTGTTTGGCAAATAGGAGAGAAACATTTTCTTTCCTGAAAATCCATTGCTTTTGACAAGAGGAAGGTCTTGTTGGGTTATGTCTTGTATTCCGGGTTAACCGGATTGGTTCATTGGGTTAGCCATTGACTTCAGGGTCAAGGGTATGTTGGTCATTGTACTGGGGCTTTCTTGGTGGCTAAGAAAGTGAAGATTATATATACCATGTAATCTGTAACCTTAGACTCTAGAGAGAGTCAAGATGCGAGTCGTTGCTCTCTTGAGGTGGACGTAGGCTGTTTTGCCGAACCACGTAAAATCCTCTAGTCTCTCTTGTTTGGCATGGTTGATTGATCACAAGTTTCGTGCTTCTGCACGCAGGCGCACAATGAGTGGTATCAGAAATCGTTTTGTTCTTTTGTTCAGCTTCATTGTTGATCACAAGTACTCGCGCTTCTACACGCATGCGCACTACAGTTTTAAACCTAGAACCAAATCCTACAAACCTGTCAACTTCTATCATCACATAACTCGAAATGAATGCACTGAAATCTAGTTCCAAATCATATATGTTTCATTAAATTCTCAAAAAATGTATATGTGGTTGACAGTATGAAATTCAAGGCTCTTTTCCACAAAATAAAGGGAAGACAACATCAGCATCACCACAATGAGTGCAAATGCTGCTCTACTGCAACAAATATCCATCTGAGATGTCTATAGTGGGACGGAACTTATATAGACACCATTACGCCAACCATCTTCATGTGCAAATTTAATCCATGTAGCAACCAGTATATTCCTTCACAGTTATCACGAGAATCATCCCCAGACACAAATCTATGAATCAATCCACTCACCTCAATGCAACTCTCCCCTGCCATCTTCTTCAAGCCCTGATCTTTCATCACCCTTCTCACATTTGCCACTGCCTCCCATAACCCAGCCTCTGCATATATGTTAGCAACCATCACATAGTTTCCACTCCGTCTAGGCTCTAACTCAAGCAACTTCTTCTTCACCTTTTCTCTGATGTCATCGCTGCCATTCATATTGTGAAAACTACATGCACTGAGCAATGTCCTCCATACAACAGCATCAGGCTCCACATGCATCCTCGTGATAAATTTATAAGCTTCTTCTAGACGACCACTACGACCTAAGATATCGACCATGGAACTGTAATGTGTCATCCTCGGTTTGATACCATGCACGTGTGACATGTCCCGGAAGAATTGATACCCTTCATCCACCAGACCCGCATGGCTACAAGCGCATAGAAGGCCAAGGAAAGTGACATAATTGGGCTCAATTGAACTATTTTTCAGTTGCTGAAATAGGTTAAGAGCTTCCTTTGCCAGCCCATGTTGGGCTAAACCCAAAATCATTGCACTCCACGTCCAAACATTTCTCTCACTCATTCTTCCAAAGATCTGAAGCGCGAGATCTATCACCCCGCACTTGGAATACATGTTGAGAAGGGCTGTACCCAATTGAAGATTCACAAGAAGACCTTTCACTATCACTTGAAAATGAACCCACTTACCCACATTTAGATTTCCACGCTCTGCACAAGCAGAGAGCAAGACGACCATCGTGGTCTCATCTGGCGTGAACCCACAGCCTCGCATTTGAGCAAAAAGGGAAATACATTCATCTGTGAGTGAATTCTCAACATACCCAGAGAGAATCGAATTCCAAGATACCACCGTCCTAAAGCACATTACATCAAACACCTGGCGGGCATCGGAAATCTCCTTACAAGACCCATAGAAACGTATAAGAGTGTTCTGAATATAAATATCAGAATCAACCCCATTCTTCACAACATCAGCTTGAATTTGTTTCCCACGTTGGAGATCCGAGAGCTGAGAACAAGCCTTGAGAAGGAAGGGGAAGGTGAGCTTGTTGGGTCTTGTTCTCCTCCTCTTCATCTCAACAAATAAGGCCACCGCCCCCCTTGGGTGACTACCTTGAGTATAGCCCCTTATCACCAAGTTCCAAGAAGCGGGTATCGGATCAAGAGCAGTTTCAAGGAGGGAGCGCGCATAATCCAAGCTCCCCCAAGAAGATAGCGCGCATAATCTGAGCAATTCACTTACGAGAAACCCATCTGAATGCAGGCCAGAGGTTTGGACCTGGGCGTGGATTTGCTTGAGCTCTTTGATGGAATTGCAGAGCTTTAGAAGGTAAAGAAAATGCTGTTTTCTCGAGACGAAATTCAAATGACAGTTGGGAATGCTTTTTGGCGGGTAAAAGAGATAAGTAGTTGGGGTTGGGAACCGAAACATGTCATGATTTTTGAAAAGCCCTGCTTTTGCCAACTAGAAGAACAGCTATTACTTGGTTTCTCATGCTTCACATGAGACGTTCCTAGGAAATGTGAAGTGAAGTAAAACGTCCTGTTTGGATACTTGTTAGGGTCCTACTGGATTTGGCTTAACATGGAAATCTATTTACCTGGAATTGGTGGCTAAGAGAAACGACAAAACAAACATGTGCATGCAATTTAGGAAATTCCAGACATGCCCAGAAGGACTTTTAACTTCGTGATTTATTTCACTTACCAGCTTTGACCTTCTCAAGAGCTTCAAACAGTGCCTTTTTCTTTCTCTCAGTAAACCACTGGAGGCAGAAGAGGTAATCAACAAGAAACAAACATTAGAGATTTTGTATAAAATCTGACACTAAAATTCTATTGAAGAAGATTCTTAATAAACAAAAAATATAAAAAAAAAAAAAGTTTTTCTCAACTTTATAGCCAAGTCAAAGTGAATATGGAGATTCATTTCCATGAAATCTAGAAACTGTAAGTTTTAATTTTGCCTGAAAAACCCAGAGGAGTTCTGAATCCAAAACAGAAGGAACAAACACCAAAATTCACCCACCCACAAAAAAAAAAATTTTAATAAAAAGAAGAAGAACAGCGTAAGTGGAAAAAAAAAAAGAAAAAAAAAGGCTTCCATTAAAGAAAACCCATTAGAATTTTCCCAAAAGCCCATGTCAGAAAACAAAAAATCCTAGTATCAATGATTGCCATGATCTCCTAATTGAAAGCAAACCCAAATAAAATAAAACACCATGCTTTGAACAGTTAAAGAAACGAAACCAAAACCAAAAGTCCATCACTTTTGCCAAAAACCCATTTCAAAATTCAACATTAAACCGAAGTCCGACAATCATTTCCTCATTACCTCTCCAAACTTATGAAGAGCCTTCTCCAGTGCTGTAGAGATGATGATAATCACTGCAACAACAG
This sequence comes from Persea americana, assembly GCA_029852735.1. Classification (NCBI taxonomy): domain Eukaryota; kingdom Viridiplantae; phylum Streptophyta; class Magnoliopsida; order Laurales; family Lauraceae; genus Persea; species Persea americana. The sequence continues at coordinate 51,579,443 of CM056819.1, forward strand.
CAGCAACTGCCCATGTGGGTGTCTGATCAAGCGCCCTTGAATTTCCATCACTAGTCCCTCCCGCCATGATTCTTCAACTCCCCCACCCAAAACAACTTCAGCAAGAAAAGAAGGCCAAGACCCAAGATGAAGCAAGAGTATATGTATCCTTTACAATGATAATTACTGAGATTTCCGGCCAATTCTGGAATGTAGAAAGGTGATAAAGACCACTGGTCCCCGTATGGCTATTTCAAGATTGCATTTATAGCTCGAGGTTGCATTTATAAGAGCCTTTCCTAATTTCTGCAGTTGATAGGAAGAGGGTCTAAGGAAGTTAGGGTGGAACTGAGGGAGTAGATAACTGGATGAAACACGGTTTTTAGCGGGGTCAAAAGCTGTGATTTTTTCTTTCCAAAACGTTGGTTTGGAGAAGCGTTTTCGAACATGGGAGTGTTTGCCATTGCAACGGTAAAAGGTGTTAGGAGAAATTAATGCTGGAGTAATTTGTTTGAATTTATTATTTAGCACAACTTAATGGAGGATTCCGAGGTCAAATGTACTCAATTTTTTAAATTTACTTATTGATACCAGAGCCTGTTGAGGAGCTTCTTTTTTTTTTTTAACCTTCTGGGACTCATGGAAGTAGAGATAGAAATGGGTGGGGTTAAATGGGTGACCCAACTAGACCCACTCCTATTTTTCTTTGCTAGAGGCCTGAACTGGCACAGTACGCTGTCTCTAGATACCTAAGCTATAATTATGATTGATTTGCTCCTATTAACCATGTGTTTGGTGGTTTTTTTTTTTTTTTCCATCTCCTTCCTTTTTTTTTTCTTTCTTGCATAAAAGGACTTGAACTTGGATTCCCTCACCTCCTAAAGAGAGTGTTCAGTCTCCCCAATCAGCTGGCTAGAGCAAGGGACAATCCTGTAGACCCTTTTGCTCCTTTTGGGTTAGAAGGAATTCGAGAATGTGAAAATTTAAAAGTAGGAGAATTTGAGGGACCAATGAAACCATTTCATTATTAGAAAATATATACTGCTTCCAAATGACGATGTTGGGGAAAATCATTTTGACATCATTGGACTTCTTATAAGGGATTTTCCCAATGAGACATCCTTACCGTTGGGGGGAATTGAATACATAAGACTTGATGGTTAAATGGGATCCGACGAAGGATTTTGAGGAAGCGAGGACTAAAAAATATAAGGTGGCGATGCAGAGGGGACTCCATAAGAGGATTTGATTACCATACCATCTCCCTTTGATTTATTTTCTATTAAAGGGAGAATCTTTTTATGGTCATCTTTGGATATTCATATTTTCCTCTTCTATTTTAATCTTTTTTTTTTTAATGAGTTTTTAAAATTCATGAAAATTCAATTATACGAAACAAACTAACCCTACATATCCAACTAAAATAAGGAAGACAGTAGAATTTGGGAGAAAGAGCCAGTTGGAGATAGTCCTACATATTTTGACCCACATACACGACAGTCACAGGTTCTTTGATATACAAAGGTCAGCGCCGGTGGGCGGTGGTAATGGGGTTTGTTTTAGAACGGTTCCTTCATTCCTTTCTTTTGAATGATCCCAATCTTCTATCGATGGCTGGGGGACTGGGTCAACCACCTTATATAGGGACTTGACGGATGGCCTAGTCAACTAATTAATATGTGATAAGAGGGAGCCTAGATGGTGGGCCTCTCCTATAAAATTACAGTGTGTGTATCATTCCTTAACATATTAATATTGTTTAAGAAACAATGCTTGTGGAAAACATCTATAATATTGACCAAAATGAAGTAATGTGAGAGTAATGAGCTTCGCCGTGACTTCTGCTACGAATTCGCAAAACATATGTCCTGTGACTCGAACACCCGACTTATACACCCCATTAAACTACCATTTATCCCAAAAACGGCACAACAATAGTTTTTTGGTGATGGTGAGGGCTCGACAACAATTCTAACCGCTTATGAGCGAGGGTAGACGTTGACCTCAACAGAGTTGGAATAAATGAGTCGAGAGTCAAGACCCAAATGTAAGGTAAGCCGATGTTGGAGGTTAGTTTGGTCACTTTAATATTTCTTTACAGGTTGACATGTATAAAGAATGTAAGCTCATTAAAACTAGAACGGGCAAAATAATCATAATATTAGAATTTATATAAAAAAAACTTTATAATCAGTTTCTTTAAAATTAATGAAAAAGGTTTTAGTCTGAGAGAGATGAAAGAAAAAAAAAGTCCATAAGAATTTAATACCTAATATCATACGGTTTTTAAAAGAAAAATACAAGCCCATTAAAATTGAAGATTAATGATCAAGAAAACTGAAAAACAAAATCAAAACAAACAAATAATATAAACTATGAATAAAATCCAATGAAATTTGAAAGACACGTAAAAATAAAATATAGAAATGAAAATCCATAATCAACTCAATAACATAATCAATTTAAAAGAATCAAACACTCATGAGGAAGAAAAAAAACTCAAAAATGGAGCACAAAAGGGCAAAGACAAAAGAACCCACAAATTCAAGAAAAACCATCATAAAAAAATAAACTAAAAACCCATCACAAGTGAGAAATTATAATAAAAGAAATACAAAATAAAATAAAATAAATTTTATTAAAAAGGCTATAAAATATATATAAATAAATATCCATAGACAATATAATGATAAAAGAAATTTAGAAGAACCAAACCGACTTATGATAATCTAATACTCAAAAATGGAAATCTGAAGCCACAAAAGAAATAAGAGAAGTCCATAAAAAGATTTCATAAAGAGAACTTAAAGAACCCAATGGAAGTAAAATAAATAATTAACTCATAATGATAAGCATTAAAAAAATAAAAAAATACAACAGAAAAATGAGAATTCACATAGCATCCCATGATAAAAAGCGATTCAAAAGAAAAAAGAAACCAAGGAGAAACCAATACCCAAAAGTTGAAACAAAAAAGGGAAAAAAAAGAAACTCACAATCTATGAAAACCATACAAATGCAAACCATAAAATTATTGCATTTATAGAAATTTTAAAATGATGATTCTTTTGTATAAATCATATCAAAATGACATAATTAAAATTGCTCAAATAAAACATGATGAACTCAAAAGTAAATGAATTAAAAAAGGTTTACCTCTCAATTGGAACGTTTAATAATTGTACCAATTGTCTCAAGATACTCATATTTTAAAATGGGTTGAACACTGATCTAAACTACGCATGTAAATAAGACTTGAGACGATACTAAAAAGAGGCACAAAGAAACAAAAAAATTATTGAAGTTGCTCCAATAAGATACAATGAGATTAAAAGTAAATGAATGGAAAAAAAATGAAGGTACTCTTGTTGACAGAGAAAAATAAAATTACATTGGAGAAAGTAGAAAATGATGATAATAAGAATGAGATTAATTCTTTATTTAGATGGACTAATATTATTAGAGATTCTTTTTATCATTAGTTCCGCATTCTTAACAAAAAGTGTACAATCAAAATCAATAGATAAAAAAGAAGCCAGACAATCTAGAACTGAGAGTGAATTAAATAAAAAAGACTAAGGATTAAATAAATTAGACAACTCAGAAATCAACATTTCACATTATAAAGAAAAAAAAAGAAAAAAAATCATATAATCAGGACAAACAAAAATACTTGAAATTCCTTATATTAGTGGCACTTAGACACTGGGACTCATTAACACTCAAATGTCATTGCCTTGATAGAAATAGGATGATATTGGGAGTTTCTTAATAAACAAAAAGCATGATGGAGAGTTTAAATCAAAGAAAAAACTTTATTTGGAAAGCTCCAATATTTTGTATTTTTTTATCAGGGAATCAATTTGACCGTGGAAATAACCCAGAACGAGATGAAAACTTAAGGTATCCCATAAATAACAAGGATTTTTGTCTTAATGATTGTGATTTTTAATAGATTGGGTTTATCGTAGTGTTCCACTCTATTTATATTAAGATTTATAAAAGTTAAAGCCACACACACAAAAGGCAACGACACGGCTTCACCACAACTAGTGGAAAGATTCCTCGGCCCTCGCAAAACCCACCCAACACATCTCTTGTAAGACGCTTGAAGGTTGTTCTACATTATTTTAGGAGGAACTTTTTTCTTTTTTTGAGTCAACCCACTTTTCTTAACGGCCTGTTTTGTGGTGTTATTTGTTTGAAATAGAGGGGTTTCCTTTAGACCCTTTTTTATAAATAGATTGTGTGGTCTGTCTCATTCAATTAGAAAAACCAAATTAATTATACTAAAAAAGTAATATGAGCAAAAGTTGTTTGAATTTATAGTATAATAAAAGGTAATATGGACAAATTTGTCAAAACAAAAATAAAAATAAAAAGTATCTTATTTCTTTAAAGATGCATGCCTATTTGAAAAAGTTTTATTTTTATTACTTTTTTAAAAAAAAGAGACAAATGACCTTGAAGTTGATTGAATCCGACATCCGTGAAATATGACAAACAATTTAAAACACTCAAAGTATCTATTTGAATTGGTTTTCAAATAGACACAAACAGGTGGAGCTGTGAATAGTGGCAAGACCAGGAAATATAACTTTGGGCCATTATGAAATAAAAAATTTCATGGGCAACCAATGTAAAAAACTTCTAAAATTCTCATTTAAGGTAAGGGTTCTCTGAAATTTCAGGTGGCCCCCCGTCCTCCTGTAGTTATGCCTGCTTGTCAAATGATTTGTGACAAATTTAATTTGTTTAAACTCTCCTATCTCGTCTGAGCAGGCACTCCATTTTTTGCCATTATAACTGTTGGATTTGACAAAGAATAAATATACTTCGAAAATCATGAAATTTCGAGGCCTCCAAAATTAAAAGTTTGGAAGAGTAATTTTCAGCCCACCCCTATCCTCAATACAACCAAGGGGGCTAGACAACCTGACTAACATAAGAATAAACACCGCACCTCTTAGCGAGATAACCTCCTGCACACGTAAGGGAGAAGACCTAGGCATCAAACTCTGGGCTGTTATGAGAGGTGGACTCCCAACCATGGAGCTATCCCTTTGTTCTTTAAAATTAGAGCACCCAGTTTAAGAGAACAGTCCCTTGTTTGTTCCATTGAAAGAGCCATCAGGCAGCATTAGCCTAGAGAATTTGCTTGGTCCCATCAAATAAAATTGGAAAGATTAAGACGAATAATGATAGTCCATTCTTGCTAATATAAACCCGGTTAATAAGTGAGTTGAGTTGGGAATTAGTCCATTCTTGCTATTTGATCCAACCTTATCAATTAGGTTGTTTGATTTATACCTTCCAAGTTGGATTTGGGTTTACAATTTCAACTCCTTTAATAAATGAGTTGGGTTAAAGGTGGGGCAAATTTGGTTACGGGTGAGGAATCCTTAACTTCGATGACTCTCCACTGCCCTTAGAACAAAGATTTCTACAGTAAGGATATATAGCTGATGATTTTTCTTCTCACATCAATGCGTATTCCTAAGAAAATTGATATCAATATGCAAATCCATAAAAATGAGAATTCCTAAGTCCTATGAAAGGGGGTCGTCGGGTCGGACTTGAAGACCCTCAAAGATTAAGATTTCCTTTTTTTACTAAGAAAAGATGAAGATTTCAACTGACCCAAATCCTTGGGGATTTATAATTACCGAATGTGGGTTTTTGATGACATTATGAAAAACCGATGAGGAATGCCCAATGATTTGATTGCCAGACCTTACCTAAAGGCTACCAAGATGCGTAAATCAACCCAACCTATCTCAGCGCCACCCCCACTAACACCCTCACTAAGCTTGATGGCTGGATAAAAGCCACACATAATGATCATATTCAAACCTGATCGGGTTTCATCGTTCAATCCATATTATATTTTTTTCTTATTATTTTATCACCATTCAACCATCCTCCAATCCTCCTACTAAAGTTTGGCCCCTTGAGATGTTAGTGGTGGTGGTTGAATTTGGATTTAGATGGTGACTAGTTATTTCCTAGTCTAACTGAGTTATGATCTGCCTTAAATAATAAATATCTAGACCGAGCCAAGCAAGTCTTGATGGGGAATCTCAAGTTGTGACAGTTTGACTTTCAAGTTTCTAATTAACTCTCCCACCATGGTTTTATTTATTGTCCAGAACCATAGAAATTGAAAATTGAATATTCACAATTTTTTATTAAACCTTTTTTTTTTAATTATTTATTAAAGTAAGGGCATAAACATACAAAAATATCAGCTCCCAAAACTAGGTTTTAAAACCATGCTGCCTTAAAAAAAAAAAAAATGCTCCCAACATTCATTAAATCCACTAGATCCCATCGTCTTAAAATGAGCTTCTAAACAGTGGTGTGGAGTGGGCATGAAAACCTAATCTATTATCTATCACAAGCTATCTAATTGAGGGTTGTGATTTTGAGACTTCTACTGGACTCTAATTCAGCCATCCACTTTGACACATTCGGCAAGATGCTTCATTGATATAACATCTTGTTTGGGCCCATTTTAATCAAGATAAGAGATTTCTAAAAATGTATTCAGAGAAAAAACTAAAAAGTTAGACATTTAATTGCTTTTATATATAGTGTTTTAGATGTGAATGAAACTTCAATGCATTCTAGATTTCAGAAAGTAATGTTGAACCAAAAATGGACTTAATTATCAATAGGGGCCAAAATAAGGGTTATAGTGACTTCCTTTTAACGCACTACTAAACCAGAAAAAGTGAAAATCAACTTTATGTGATACCTAAATGAGATCAAGTTAAAGTCAATCCCAAGATGCATAAACCATATGGATGTCATTGTGAAAGTACTAAAGATTTTTCAATCTAATAAGAATTTCAAAGCAAGAGTCATGGTTGTAACTCATCTGATTAGGGACATGAGTGTTTGTGAATTTGAGTCCCCAGTGTAGCAAAAAAAAAAAAAAAAAAAAAAACCCTATCCAAGAAATATACAAATACATATAATAATAGTATCACTAGTATCATGACTTTCTTCAATTAAGCATACCTATAAACACTCTTGTATCTTTTGAAGAGAGCAAATAATCTAGTTTGCACATAAAAGATGGAATTGAACCACTACTTAAAATCCCCAATGTCATTTGCCAAAGTTCATGTGGATATCTAATTCAATCAATATTATCTTTTGTCTTTTTTTAAAAAGTGACCAAAAGTTTAAGTTGGAGCTAAAGATTAAGAAAGTTTAGAGAATTAATAGAAATTTTCAGAGATTAAGAATTTCACATGCTGTTGAAGGGAAAACTAGAAGTCCCACATGTTTTTTGTAATAATATTTTATTAATTAACTTTACACTACACATTAGAAGAAGTGTTCCATTTGAAGTCTTCATCTTACAAGAGACACATCTTGCAGGTCTTACCAGAATCATTGATTTGGATTCTGGCCTTTCCTCATTGTGGGACCCACCTCATAAGTACATCTTCTAAATTATTTTGATGATCCCTTCTTAGTTATCTAAATCAGAACCCACACAAGCTTACTTAGTGTGTTCATCTTAGGTAAACTACCATTTCTCCCTCGTCTTTCCTCTTTATTTTGTACCGCACGGTTGATCTTTGACAAACCCAGCCAATCACACTCACCACTCAATTGAGTGACACTCATCTCAATTTAACAATGATCCAACCATTAGTCACTTCTAGATTCAATATCACAAAAACAGACTAATTTAGAAAAACATTAAATTTGGTGGCTTTTCATCCTATTTGGACGAAATAGGGGATCCGTTTCCCTTGATAAAGTGGAAGATTATATTAGATAGGCTCTTGTCAAATCTCACTTCAACACGGGAGGCTCTCATCAAATTTCACTTTAACATGGAACTAAACGTCTATGCCACTCAAATTATAGATGCTCGACGAAAGTTGTGTGAGACTTGTAGAGGACAAGAGCATAACTTATGTTGAAGTGAAATTTGACAAGAGCCTATGTAATTTTTAAAAGGAAAATTTTTTAAAAAGTCCTCAAGTTTCAGCCTTATTTAAAAAAAGGACACAAGTTTCAAAACTTTTCAAATTAGTCCCTAAGTTTTTCAGGAAGTTTTCGATTAAGGACATCCATTTATTTAAATTTACTTTTCAGCAATTTTTTTTTTATTTTTCTAAAATGCCAAAATTACCTTTCATTGTAATAAAAGTCTCATTCACTTCCTCTATATTCTCCTCAATTCCCTCACTAGTGTCCTCACAGTGATGAAGGACAACCAGTATTCTCATAGCTATCGGCTGCAATGAAGTAGCTGTTGAAATATTGTCATGGCTTTAAATGAAGGGTAATTTTGGTATTTGTAAAATATTAAGGGAAAAGTTGCCAAAAAATACATTTAAATGGCTGGATGTTCTGAATTGAAAATTTACTAGAAATCTTAGGGATTCATTTGAAAAGTTTCAAAACTTAAGTCTTTTTTTGAAATAAGGCAAAAAGTTTAGGCCTTATTTGAAGTTTTCCCTTTTCATAATTGAATCTTACAACTCTCCCAGGAGTTCTCTTGAATGAGGAAACAATACAACCTTCCACTTCATCGCGATACTCATGTGAAGAAGCATTGCCTCGATTTTTGCCTGCTTTTAATCTTTGTAAATGCATGCATGGGATGTTCTTTTGCTAAGGTAATTGTGTACATTTGATTTTAAAGCCTCCAGCAACACAAGATAAGCACGGGTAAGGGTAACATCATATCTAAAATATTTTTAGACGAAATGATTTGTATTCAATATTTTAATTTAATTAGAAAATCTATCAAACGAGCGGGACCTCTGAATTTGAAGACACATGACAACGTCATCAAACAACCCTTCAACATCAGACACCGCGTGGCGTAGGGGTGTCCAAAAAATCCGTCGATCCGTCAATTCAATCCGATCCGATTCGATCCGCGGATTTTTATCCGATCCGAAGGCCAACGGATTGAGAATTGTATAATCCATTGGCAATGGATCGGTGGTGGATTTCACCCTTAATCCGCGGATTCAATCCAATCCGTTCCGTTGTCATTAAATATGAATAAAAGTATATATAATAAGAAAAAAAATATGTAAGGGGTCAATAAGTAACCTTATGAATAGAAGAGGATATGATAGGCATACAGCTCTCAACTCATGCCCCTTTAATTCAGTGGCATCAGAATTCATGGGTTTTTTCTTCTTCTTTTTTTCAATGTAATGTACAGGGACGAATTGAACGGATTAATTAAATCCGATCCGCATCCTCCACGGATCGGATCGGGTCGGATTTTAACAACCACGGATTAGTAATGGATTCCAAATCCCTCAATCCATAGGTAACGAATTGGTGACGGATTTAGCCCAATCCGTATCAATCCGATATGTGTACACCCCTAGTGTGGTGAGATCAAAAGAGGTAGAGAAAGGTGACCGCATGACAGTTAGAAAGAGGCCAAAAGGTCAGAAACGGTCTATTCGGTTGGCGATCAACGTCTGAAACCTGCTGATATTTGGAATGTGAACTTTCAATACAGATTGAGACAAGTTTGAATTATTTTATCAAGTGGGAACTTTGATACTGACAAGATTTTAATGGTATGTTAGCCGTGTAGAAGAGTGGTGGATGAGGACGCGCAGGAGAAAATCACCCTTGGGCCTTGATTCAAGCACCATCAAAATTGGCAGCAGATTGGGGAAACTTTACATTTAATCTTGTAAGTATTACGGATCTATAAAATTGTTATATTACAGCAAAAGACTTTTAATTTAATTTTGATTGCTACATTTCAATTTTGACCCACATAACACCCTGTAACTATTCCTTCATCCTCTTCGTATTTCTAATTTGAGTCAAATTCCTTTATTCCATGACAACCAAAAGTCCTCTGTATTACTTCTTTGCCGACTTGTTCCTCCGTCCGTTTGAATTTGGTCACATCCTTCATCGTCAACTACCTATGTACTATTCTACCCCCCAAAAAAAGTCTTAATAAACCTCGCTATCATCAATTAGTTTTACTTTCTACCCTAGTAAATAAACCTTATGGCCCTTACCGTTCGGAAAGCCCACTAAGGCCTACTTTATAACCCATCCAAATTGACCACTCATTCATAACCCCCTTATAAGTGCACTGAATCCCATGAATTTGCATAGATTCCGATGAACTAGACCGTTGGATTGAGGGTCAAATTTTTTTCTTTGATATAAAGCTATTAAACTTATGTACTATGGATGAAGGGGTTAGAGGTATTAGATTGACTTCAAATTTGATATGTAAGTTGGCCACACTTTGATCTTTCAGTCCCCCTTGTCCCATGACCAGTGGGGTCTCATGGTGGGCCCCAATAAGCGATCCACACAGTAAACCGTAAGGACGATCCTTATAGGACCGCCTCCCATATAAATATATAAATATAGATATAGATATATATAAAAGCAGGATTTTGCTAAGCTACATCTTACATTTTCCTAAGCTGAAACAGTACTGGTCTCACAAATCAAAGTTGACTATCTCTATTTTTGGCATGATGGAACTGGAAAATCCAGTTCTGATTGGATTTATCTTGATTCTGGAGACGATGATTTGAGGCAGTTTAAGATGAAGATGATTTTGCAGACAATTTCAACTAATGATAATATAAGCTGCAGCTTAAGAGAGACTCATATATAATATATATATATATATATATATATTGAATAAGATAAGTTCAAGTACGTGGTGGGACCCACTTGGATACTTTGACTAAACTGATTTGTGTGCATTGAGTGGTGGATCATATGTTCTACATATAGTTGTGATTGAACAATATTCCTAGCCAGCTAGTGATATTGAAATTGCTTAAAGTATTCCCTCTTGAGAATGATTTTGATATAAATAAAATAACAACCTAGAATTATATAAAGGTGGCAAAAATGGAGTCCCTGGAAATTTAGATTTAAAATTGAACCAACAGGAAATTAGTCATTGGTCATGGCATTTTTACTATTGGCTGTAGGACTAAGGGCCCGTTTGGATGTTTACAGAATAAAATATTTATAGATTTAAATATTGTAAGAATAATATAGTATAAAATAGAATAATGTAATATTATAATATTACAATATTTTTTCTGTTTGGCGATTTTTGTGGAATTTTACAGATTTTAATTTGAGTTGTTTGGAAGGTGCTATGATTAAAGTAAATTACATTATTAGAATAATTTTTTATTAAATGTTTTAATTTATATATACTTTACCATATATGGATAAAAAAGTAGTATGGTAAAGTAAAGTTCAACTGCTATGTTTTTACCTTAAGTTACTTTTCTTTTATCACATAAAACCGTGGTAAAGTATAGTAAAACCAAGTCAATACAAAAAACAACTACTTTACAACTCTCTCTTCCACTTTGCTTTACCGCATACTTCATCTCACCTTACTTTACCTCACCTTTACTATGATATGACATCAATCTTTATTTTACTTTACCACACTTGTAAATAAGTCACTTTTTATTTACCATATAAAACTATGATAAAATAAGTAAAGTCAAAGAAAATGAAACTACTTTACCATTCATTCCCACTTTACTTTACCTAATATTTTGTCCCACCTTTACTATACCCCAACTTTACTGTGCCATGACATTTACTTTTAGTTTACTTTACCATATACGTAAATAAACACATCATAATGAATTTGTTGAACTAAAATCTTTACTTTACTCTACTACTTTCTAATTGTCATTTTAAAAGATTTTTATCTTGTAGAATGTTTTCTACAAGGGGGAGCTGTAAGAAAAAACATTGAGTTTTTTTAAAGAAATTAATATTTTCTTTAAAATTTTTTTTGGTCACCAAACGTACAAGATTCCCTTCTTTAAAAAATGAAAGATTATATTCTATAAAATATTATTTTCTTGTGTTTTTTTGTGCATCCAAGCAAGCCCTAAGTTTGAATTTTTCTAAGTTGGTAATAAATATAAGATTGACCTTTCTCTTTAATCATCATAAATTTCTTCAATTATTGAGATTAAATCGTTCTCATGAGAGTAAAAAGCTTTTACAATGTGACATGACTTTTTAGTGCAATGGAGTCAGCAGCTAAAACTAACTCAAACAGATTTGGCTGTCTATCAAACACTGGGGCCAATCATTTAGCAAGTTAAGAGATTTAGAAGAAATTTTCTGAGATCAGAAGTTATAATATGGTGATGATGGAAAAAGTAAAAGTCGTGCATCTATGTTTTATGAACTTTTACAGAAACAGCACAATATATTAGAAGAAGTGCTCCAATTGAAGTCTTCCTATCATCAGAGACAGATCTTTCACGTCTTGGTCTAATAACTCATTTGGATTTTGGACTTCAAACCCATAGGTCCAAAATTACTTTGATAATGCTTTCTTAGTTATCCAATTCATAAGCCGGGGAAGCTTACTGTGCTCATCATATGTAAAGGACAAGTTTTTTCACTCTTCTAAATATGATTTGTTTTACTTCTGGGGGTCTTTTTAGCATGGAATTGATTACATATGAATTCATCATCAAATGAGCTAAGACAAAGGAATATTAAAGAGGCAAGGCGTAAAGGATTTAAGGTGGAGATATATAGATGGGACCCGAATTTCCTAAGACTTGAATTAATAGGGCCATGACTGGGTTTTCATTTTCCCTCTTCCTTTAATTATTTTTCATTTTCCAAAAATACACATAATCTATTCTTAATTATCACTGCCTTAAATCTATTCTTAATACTCACTGCCTTAAATCTGACGATTGATTTGTAAGGGCCTGTTTTGGTTCATGTAATTGAATTTCTAGGAATTCTAAAACTTGTACTTCTAAAAGTAGTTAAAATTAAAAGAAGTAAAGGTAAGTATCCGAAAACACCATCAAGTAGTTTCCCTTTTAATTGAAAATGAATCATATAGGAGAATATAAATGAATACCACAAACATCACCCTGATAATTCAAATCTTAGAAAAGTCAACATCCCATCTGCAGCTCTAGTTACATTACACCCTTCACTTCTGACCTCTTCTATAATCCTTTGTTAGAGCACATTTTTAATCATGAATTTCTATATTCAAATCCCATGCAAACACACAGGCCCTATAAAGGATTTATTATTTTTAAGGTTAGTGGGTCTCATCAATATGCCACCTATTTATTGATAAAGTTACCTAACCAAGTTACTTTTAAGTGTTTGATAAAGTAAGTTACCTAACCAAGTTACTTTTTAGGTGTTTCCGGTTTGAAACTAACCCATGGACCCAATATAATGGTCATAATCTTTGATGATAGAAGAAAGTTTCATTTCCAATCATTTAATGGTTTATAGGGTCTTTCAAAGGTCAACAAAACATTAAATTATGAATGTATCAGAGTAAAACTAGAGCTCCAATTGAGTTTTATTGTTCTGGACGTCACACCACAAACAAGTAACTGAAGACGTCCAGCCACAATTGAGTTGCCTTTGTACTCTTCATTCAAGAGAAAAGGGAAGGGCGAAGTTGCTTCCGCTGGGTTGGACCAATTTCACCTCCAAAAACAGTAAAACAATACATAGTAGTCAAACAGTGAGTCAGTGGAGAGGGACATAAGCTCAAGGGCTTGATTGTGTAATGCTACGGAAGTAGAAATGAAAGTCAGGAGGGGAGGTCGGATACAACTAAAAATAGAGTCCTGCAGAAATAACACTTACGCCCGTGGAAACCATCTTACACAAACGTGTCCAAAGTCTTCTCAGTTATCCGCATAAAGAATACTTACATTGACATTACCCAACAGCAGAAGCATTTTATAGTTTTAGGCCCTTCTTATTTGGTGCTGGTCGCTTGCTTTAAAGATGAGGAAGCAAGTCAAGCAACTATTATGATACTCTGCGGTGGTTGGCCACTTGGCCTACTTCTTCTGTTCACATAGAGAGAAAAAAAAAAAAAAAAAGTCATATAATATTGCTAGGTCAAGATTACTCTAATCCAAGACCTTGTCGTCATCCCAAACATGAGCAATCTAAACTCTCCACTGTCTACCTTCATTTTTCAACCCTGATTTGACTTTGTAAACATGATTGGCTATCTAGTTCAATCACAACTGCGGCGGTCATCTTCTTCAATTTTCAATTAAGGGTCATCAACACATCATAACTAAAAATACATTGCTATTGTTAGTAGCATAAATCATATTTTATAAGTGGAAAACTAAAGCTAGCAATCTCCAATGAAACTGATATGATGAGCCATCTTTCGGGGCCCATTTTCAATGTTGATTAGAGTTTGCATATATGAAGTTTCAATAATATTTATGGTAGGTTTTTACATAATTTGCTGGTAAAAATGGCTCGCTATACCGGAGTGTTGATTGTTGAGCTAGTTTTAGTGTCAAAGCTCCAGATTTGAAGAAGGTTAGGTCGATAGAAACAAGTAGATAATAAGAAGATTGCTGGAGAAATATTTCTATTGCAGGGAATCCAACAAAGGCTCAGCTATGGACAAAGAGCCCACAAAAAATTAAGTAAAAATTGCTGTATTGGGTTTTTTTCCCCCAAGGACTGATTTGTACGAGTGATAAAAGATAGAAAATTGTAGTAATACTACAACAATACAAATTGCCCAGATGAGAAGATAATTTGTAGGACCAAGACCTAAGATCTGGCATTGGACAAAAACATGTGTGTTAAAGTGGAATATAGTAGTACATGCACGTTTTGGACAAAAACAATGTGTGTTACCGTGGAATGTTGAGAAGAAGATGTGAAGGAAGGTGATGCCCAGCTTGGCCAACTAGTTGACTGGGACAGCTAATCCAGTCTAAGGCACTTATCTCAAGCACCCTGAGAAGCTTAACATTACTGAAAAAAATATGATCCTCTTTACTCTTACAAATGATCCTATACTTTATGTGTCATCTTAAATTGACAATATAATGGGTCAAAGGGGAATTTTCACCCAACTTAAATTTCATCAGCAACTTTAATACAAGATGGGTCCCACTTTTATGGATGGTGGAGATTGAAAACCCTACACTGTCTGCGTGCCGGACTCCCATTGGTAAGAATTTTGCTCGGGTCAGGTAACACTTCCAATAATGTTGGACTCATCATCACCTATATCATGAATAAAACACGTTCACTTCTTTGTACTTGTAACTCTTTCCTTGTGCAGTATAGGTTACGAAAACATCATCTACCAATCATTCAAAAAATATGTTGCTAACCCTTCATTCAAAAGCAGCCCACCAAAGAATATGTTGGGGCTCGTTGGCATGGTTACACACTTATGCCCACTCACGTTGACGCATGAACGGTTTATGGTGTGTGAGATTGATGCTAATTACAGACCATGTATTCAAGTTCAGATTGAGATTAACTTAAATCATAGATTCATGTCAAGATTACACATTGAACAATGTGCCAACAAGGAAAACATCTGTTCTAATCAAAATAGTACCTTCGCCTCTCCGATTTCTTCATGGCAATGGCTTCACTTTAATCCCACATGAACAAAGTCGCGAAGGCTTTTATGGCTGTCTGCAGAAGTTCATCTAATATTGGTTGGAACAAAGACAGGAAGCTGGGAAGATCCCCTCCCCCGCTCTGACCTTCCTTGCTGAACATTCAGGCTAGATGCTCTATCCATCGCAGGCTTAATCAAACCACCAGTTCTAGAACTTCTTGCTGACCCTTCATTCAAAAGCGGCCCGCCAAAGAATATTGACTGGCCTGTGTATACAAGCTCCGGCCGAACAACTTGAGAAGAAGATCCACTGGTGTTCTCTAATCCCCTACTGTCACTTCTTGCAGCTGGCATGGGCATAAAGCGACCTGCTTCTTGATCCCAATAAACAGAAGAACTTGGGTTCTCTGCACTGTTGTTATTTTTCCTATTTGGGTCAACACGGTTTAAATCATCAGCAACAGTGCTCTCGTTTGCATCATTTGTTTTATCTGACCATGGAGATTGATCTGTGGATGACTGATACATCGGGTTGAAGTGTTCTACATTAGACAGTTGTCGTTCCATTGGACTGATGCCAACTGAACTATTAATGTGACGGGGGCTGCTGAAACTACTAAGGCTGTGATTGCAAGCCTCAATATCCTCCCTGCTTGTGCGACTTGGTGGATAAGAACTTTTAATAGGAGATGACCTCAAAGTTGCCAATCTAGCATCTTTGTTGAAACCATGATCTGTACTGATGGCGCTGCTTCCTGAGCCTTGATCGGAGTCATATTGCTGACGTGAGTTAATAGGTCGGAGCACTGATGACGATGCTCTAGCTTTGGCTGCAGCTCTTATTGCTTCATTGGAATCCAGCTTCGCAAGCTTCCAGGCACTGATTTTGACTGGACGTTTGGATAGCTTTTTCCCTCTTTCAAATGTTTCAACAGCGTCTGGATCAACCGTTGATGGAACGCGTCCCGGTCCCAGATGTGGGATTATCTCATCCTGTTAGTAAGGTGATAGCCCATGTTAAAAGCTAGCGGAATGTCCCAAAATGTTGGTCTGTATAATAATAAATGGCTCCAAATGGAATGTGCGGTATTTCCTACACTATCTAAATCAATCGGTAGCTTTTTTTGATTGGTTAAATCAATCGGTAGCTGCTGGGAGTTAAGTGAAAAATAGAGCAATTCTGTAACTTAATGAAACATGGTCATCCAATCAGCTACAGGAAAGACCCATCTGCCGCTCATTAAAGGGAAAAAAACTAATGACGACAATAAAGCTAAATGCAGATAGTCTAAACCATAGACAAAACAGGAGCAAGAGTGGGACGTTTCTTTTAATATTTAAAATGTTCATCACAAGAAATACAGTATAAAATGAGATAAACTACCATTAACTGTGTCATACCTTTAGTGCGAGAGGCCAAAATTACTCTGGCTGGACAATTCTAAGATTCCAACTGTCCATTTGGAGGAGCTTTTGGGAAAAAATTAACTGGGTTGTAAATGAAAAATCAACTAAAATTTGTTCACCGTTCCTTTTAGTTTCCTCCATATCCACAAATGAAGAGTAAGAATTTCTCAAACAATTCAAATTTGGCCTAGGTCCATCCATGGAATGCCCCCAGGATGTTCCATGTAAACAAAATAGTATTGCTGCTAATGCAAGGGCAAAGAAGAACCCAAGGAGTACCTAGATAAAAATAATAGTAGAGGACTAAAAATATGAAAAAAAATAAAATTAACTATAAGATCAGAAAGAACTCTGCAGTGACGCACATAAAGTCTTCCATGGTGGGACCTACAAGATCCATGGCTTATATTACCAAAAGGTGAGTCCCTGCCTGTACTATTGTAGGAATATTAGACTAAGAACGCTGTTGCTTTCCAACACAGCAGAGACCTCAAGTTTTTTTTTTCTTTAATTATTTTGTTTCTCTTTTTGATAGGTAGAATGTCCGAGACCTCAGCTTACAATATCTTAATTCAGAAATGGAAAACTACAAAAAAGATAAAATTTGGTTTTGGAAAAGTGAATCTTGATAGTATCATGGAAGTATTTGACGGTAAGGACAAGTTTGAAAGCCAGATAATGCATGGCATGTTAGGTACAGGATTCCAGGCTTCCAGCCACGGTGCCTAATCTAGGAATCCAAAAAATTTACTCCTTAAAATCCAAAAACAAAATAAAATACCACAGATACATACTTGATGGTCCACGAAAATTCTTGGAGGAGTACACCAAGCACCTTTATACTGCAACTTCAGAGAACTTCCCATGCTCATGGCAGTCGCAGCTGAGCCACTAGGTGAAGATGGTACACTTTGTGGGTCATCATTGACAGATGGCCCTGGGGGCTCGCTTTGCGTTCTCATAGCAACAACGTACTCATATGTTGTAATGCCCTACAAGAGAAATGAAGACATGTTTATATTGCATATAGTTGCAGGAGTCACTGGAGGCATGGAAGAGACAGTAGAGGAGAAAAGCTTTATGGAACTCACTTTTCTTATCAGTATCAGATGGAAGAAAAATAGTTCCCCCAAAGGCACACAAGCGAGCAAAGAAACAGCTGTACAAAGGGCCTGACACGGAAATCACGGAAATTAGAAAAGCATACAAGAAAATATTTTCTATATGACACAGAATTTTAGAAGCAAGGGAAAAAGTTACAATAGAAAGAAGCAATATGTTATATGCCAAGTACTTTGTTGACTTTTTCTGGGGACAGACGCAGGACATAGTCCTGGGACCTTCTAAGTGGGAGGTGCCGATCAACAAGCTAGCCAAAATATTGTCTCAAATCTCTATTTATTCATTTATTTATTTATTTTTTATTATTATTATTATCATTGTTATACATTTTTTCTTCCCTAAATTGATTTTCTTTCTTTGGCTAGCAGGACATGATCATCAATCACGCCCGGAAAGTTGTCTGAACCTGACTTTTCTCAGGTTGGGTCCTTCAGGTAACAAGGCAATCAGGGTTCTATTTACAGTCTTAATACCGGCACCTACTGATGATCAATCCAGACCCTCACACACATAACACAAATTCAAATGTTTTCCATGTATTTATAGTTCACTTTTCGATCACTTCTCAAATGTCTCTCACAAGTTCCATTTCCATAGTCTACTTCCCCTTTTGAGTCTCAAAGGTTTATCACATGATCCCAACTTCATGCTTCACATTATTTTAAAAGACACTGTTTCTCTTGAATTTGTTTCCCACCTGGTAATAGATGATGGTAAAAAGCATATGCATACCACATTTGTGTATTGTAGTTTAAATATGTCTAAGTTCAAGTGTCATAAGTATCATCACTAAACAAAAGCATACCCATCAGTTTCAAACTGACCAAACCAACGTTTTCAAGGCAGAAGTGAACAAGCAAATGGAAACAACACCTTGTTGATAATTTTAATAAATTAATGAACATTTTGAAGGATTTTTTCATCCCCTGCAAAATGAAAAAAATAAAAAATTTTATGTGCACCAGAAAGACGCTTAATTAGAAATGAGTACAAAATGATCTAATGAAAAACCATCAATGAAGTTCAAAACCATGCCTTGCAACTACAAAGAAATAAGGACAACTCCCACACATGAGAAAGTCAGAAGTAGACGGACAAGGTTAACACAATAGATTGTCAATACATACCACCACAGTAGCAAATGGGGGCCGAGAAAACCCTTCTCCAAGTCTATTGACTATCTCACTTTCAATCGACCTTCTATCAACAAAGCACCGCACAAGAACTGCAACGCCGACTCCAAATTCAACCATAAGCTGTGCCAGAATAAAACATTAAAAATAAGTTTTATAATCAGCATAAAATCAACTGATCAATATTACCAAAAAGGTGTCAAGGCTACAGAAATTCATTCTAAAAATTCACCAAACATAATCTTTCTCAGACTTACCCAAATAAGGCTTGCAGCCATAAGGGAAAGAAATGTAATGTAATTTTTTCTCCCCACACAATTATTCAACCACTGCACAAGAAAGAGAGAGGCTCTAAATACCATGATCTAAGTGATTATATACAAATAAAATAGAAGGAAAATTTTAAACACAACCAATGCTTACATACCCGGCAATGATGATCGAATCCATCAACACATTTGTCACAACATCTGCAATGTTTACTAAACTTGCGCACCTAACAAAGAAGACAGCCGCTCTCATATATGGATGAACATGTCTTATCACAGGTCGTTAGTTCTATTATGCATTTGGAAGGAGAAGGACGCAGAAATCCAAGAGGACACTTGGTGGGATATGGTTGTCTGCTTTTTCCAACCAAATTCTTCACCCCACCAAATGTAACATTTCATTTTGGAACTAACCAAAATGTACAGAAACTTAGAAGGAAAGATAATGGTTATGGTTTAGATTTTATCTGTGTTGTGTGTGTGTGAATTTGTACACCAAAAGTATCTGTCCCCTCTCAAGAGGAGAAATGAAACTTCCAACGTCAGAGAGACAGAGATATAAATGTTCAAAAAGCAATCCAAACAGACAGATTGTGCAAACCAAAAAACTTAAGAACAGTGCTAGCTACTGTTTAATAACAGGGACATGTCCAGCTTCCAAATCAGTGAAAAAGTAACTAATTTAACAGGTTTCAGATAAGCTACAATTTCACACAGTTTAAACAATGGTGGTTTTAGATGAATAAAATGCAAGCAGTTCAAATATTTTAACAGAACAGATAGAATGTTGCGAGGGATTTTGGGCAATAGTAGTTAGAGATTAAATAGGTGAGAATCTTGAGAATTTTCTCTTTTTTTCCTGATTTTTGTGCTTCAAGCCTCCAGATCACTCTCAAAGCCTAGTACCATTATTTATTTGAAGCAGAAAAGTCAGAAAACAGTATCTTATCCAATGCAATTTCCAAATTCCATGCTAGCCCTAACAAGGAGTGGAAGGAATAACAAACCATTTTGCGAAAAGTATTTACTAGTTGTAATAAAGGTATTTCAGATGCACATTAGAAACCATTCTGTGAAAAGTATTTACCAATTGTAATATAGGTAATTCAGATGCACATTAGAAACCATTCTGTGAAAAGTATTTACCAGTGGTAATAAAGGTAATTCAGATGCATATTAGCCAGCAGCAGGTTAGAAACTTATGTTATCCTTGTTCTTATGTACCTCTGCATTGCACAAAGTGCAGAACAAAGCATCTTCTTCGTTGGCTTGTTGCTGGCTTGTAACTTCATCCCTGCGGCAATCATCTTTAACAAGAAAACCACAAAAGAAGCCACCGATCTTCAAGCAGGAAAAGGGGCGATGCTTAACAGATTTTTCTGCAGTGTTTAAGCTTATCTTGCTCGGTTCTTCAAGAGAGGCTGAATCCCCTGATTTCAAACCAAAACTCTTTTACTATTGTTGCAAGAAATCAAAAATGAAAATTTAGAACAGTTATTCTTTCACATATTGTTTCCAGGCGCTACACAAGACAAGGTAGCATACCAAAGGTGGGCCGCACTATGTGGATGTTTCTGCCCACAAAATTGGGCTACACTAATCATTACAATTCACACAGACCACAGTTAAAATAAATTGATAATTGGAAAATATCATGACCAATGGTCCACATGCAGTATACATGGAAGCAAACATATTTTTGTGCAGGTCCCACCTGATGTGCCGGTTGGAAGTAGCTATATGTTTGACATTCATGTGTGTGGCAGCATCCACAGACTGGAGAGAATGACGTGTGAATCTATGGTATTAACAAAAGCCATCTTACCAAAATATAATCATCAACCACTTACCAGGCAAATCAACCTTATCGCGTGAGCGATGGGCTAGTTTCTCATCAAAGGTCATCAATATTCCAGGATCAGCAGGATCGATAGCTGTGCATCTAACATAGAGAACAAATACTGCAAGAGCCTGAAAAACCCCAGGAAATTGTGGAGCAGATAAACTGATAAATTGATGACATAGGAAGGAAATGCATAAAATAATAATGTGCTCCCAGCACAAAGTACTCACCACCGTAGAGTAAACAGCTATTGCCACATATTCATATAAATCCTTTCCAAGAAATGGAGAAAAGAACGCATAGAATGCAACAACAAGCAAGAAATATACAGTTATGGCGACAACCTGTCCTCCACAAAAGCAGAGAATAAGGATCAGAGGCTTCTAGATGAAATATAACATACTAAAAATAAAAATTAATGCCAGCGCAGGTTGCAAAGCAAGTTAGTAAAAAACATATCATTTACAAATTTGTGTATTCCCAAATCCAATACTATGTTGACTCTATGCCAGCTAATTATTTATTTTTCATTTAACTTCATCTATGATTTTGGCAAGACTACATAATGATGTAAACAAATTCAAATTATCTATAATTATAATAGAAACAGTGACATCCAATCAAAGAAACAAAATCACAAGCTAATCATGTTAGATATTCTAGAGTCAACAGCAGGATTTTGGAAGTTCTTTTACTGAGATGTAATAACTACAGGCACAACGACATCAATGATTTTCAACAAATAACAAGAACCTTCTCACCACGATATAATTTCTTAATAGTAAACTATGCTCAATAGATGTTTTGATAACTAAATTTATTATCAAATGGACCCACAAAGCAGAGTTGCATTCTTAAGCACCAAATTCTTCTCTCTTTTTTACTTTCCTTCTCTCTTTCTTTTTCCAGAGGCACTTACGTATGAAATTCATACAACCTTGGACAAATTAGACAATGAAGATGATGATGATGATATTGCGCCACTTCTCAGGATAAAAAAGAGACATGTGATCATGATGCATCAAATGTTAAAACACCAAAGGAGCAATAGTTACCAAAGAAGATTATCAAATATTCAAATCTATAGTTTCTACTTAGAAGCAGCATAATTCAATAATTTATGGAGGAAACACTTTCTGGTGATCTACTTTAGGGTGATGTGCCCCATTATGCATTGAATATATTTGCAGAAGTGCAGAACAATAGAACATATATATATATATTTAAAAAAAAAAAAAAAAAAAACACACTATTTGTTGTGATATGCAACTTGCGGCAGAACTGGAACCGGGAGCCTTGATAGAAGGGCATTATTTGAGTGCCTCTTCCACCCCAAATTACTAACACAGCTGACCGTCAAAACTGATTTTGGTTGCCAGCATCCTATTAAAGAGCATCATATGATAATCATGAAACAGAAAACAAACGCTTAACAATACAAAAAGAAAATTCACCTCCCTCTAATAAATAAAAATTAACCCACAACATCAACAGCATGGTAAATAAAAAATAAAAAAATCACACCTTAATCAGGGAATTTGAAATTAAATAATAATAATAATAATAATAATAATGTCAAACAAGAAAAATCGCTAAGTATAATGTGCAGAGAATCGCAACAGTATCCACATTGCAAAAATCATCAGAAGTCATCGATTACAATGTCATTGGAACAAACCAGGAAACTAACAATCTATAACAAGCAAAATTATATACCCAAAATAATAATAATAATAATATAAAAATAATGATAAACAACAACAACAATACACAAAACTAGCAACCTAGAATCCAAAATTGGTAAAATCCCATTTCACCTTGAATCAAAAGAAAATCATCCATAAACCCACATAGCTGAAACCAACACAAGTTTTTTACTACCTACAATCAAACAAGTAATGTAACAATGCAGACCGAAAAAACTACCCAATACAAAAAAAAAAAAAAAAAAAAATGTAAACATACATAGAAAAAAAAAAAAAAAAAAAAACCAAAACAGCAAAGAGATAGAAAAATACCTGAAGTGTATGGGCAGGGAGCTGCCATCCATGACGCCTCGCCATGACCAAAATTCGACGCGATAAACGCCGTAAACCAACAGCATTTACCGTAAGAGAAAATCAAAAAGATAAATAAACAAATAAAAACAGCATTTTAAAAGAACCCCAGAACAGGAATCTCTCCAAAGCTACAGAAAAAACTGATTTTGAAAGAACCCCAAAACAGGAATCTCTCCAAAGCTACAGAAAAAAACAATCTTTTTTCTTTTTCCTGTTCTTTGTTTTTTCTTTCTCCCCTTCTTCCTTAGATCACAGACTAACAGAACTGTGGCTCAAATGAAGAAGAGCTCTTCTGGGTACTTCGATCTCGACCCAAAAATTTAACAAGGATTTGAAAACGACCCATTAACTTGATTTCCGGTTTGTTAGAAGCAGATGGTTGAATAATCAAGGAAATGCCATGAAAGAAGCAAGCTGTGCTTTTCCCCCTTATCTATTTTTCACGGCACTGGTTAAAGTCATAAGAACAGTATAGCAGCCCCGTCCGTCGAGATGTACAGATTTCAGTTTCTCATGACTCACGACTTGCTGCCATCTGTGTAGTTGTTCCGAGAATCCAGACGGTTCATATGGTGGGCCCTGTCTACAATGGCCCACCATAAGAAAACTGCCAGATGGACGGTCCCGGACAACTTGCTTAGGACTTTTGCTTCCTATTTAATCTGGACCGTTGATATGGTGCTGATAGATTTTATTGGGAGAGTTTGATTACATAGTCGTTGTATTTTAATTTATAAATGGCCATCGTATGAGGGGTGCCAAGATGGACGGCTTAGATTCAATGATCAGGCCACCAAGTGGGCGATTGAAATCTGCGACTGACCAAAATCGGTTCGTGACGACTGACCAGATGTTCATGGGATTGGAATGTAGAAAGTTAGTAGAGGAAATGAATGCAGGCGTGGTGTTTCTTTATTAGAATATATGTGATCCGGACCGTTCATCTAGTGGATTTTAATGCAGATGAAGGAGATCCGTTGATTCCTCTCTTCCTGTTTTATGGGGTTTTGTAAAGCAGGAAACATGTTCACTGACTCCAGTGAGGAACATTTTCATGTGGCCCACCAGTGAAAGCCCAGCATTTTTTTTCCTGAGTGCATTTTTTCTATTTTGGGAAATTATCAATTCTAACAAATTAGACAATACGTAGAGTTGCAGTGGGTTGGGTTGGGTTAGGTTGAGCACCATGAGTAAGATTTGGCTAAACTCAAAATCTACCTATTTATTGATAGGTTTGAAATTGTCACTCCTAGCCCTTAATCAACACGCTTATCACCCGCTTGTCTAGGGTTTAAATCATGGGTACATTACCTCTTTCCTCTTCCCATGTGGGGGGTGGTCCTGCTTGTGTGGGGCTTTCTAATGGGTCCAGCCCCATGGCTGACGTACCAAAACAAGCCCTCAATTAAAAGGTTGAGTTCAGGTTGGGTTGGCAGTACAGTGCAGTTAGTTGGTTGGGACTAGTCTAAATTGGGTTCGTACTTTGTGGGTTGAATGGTAAGAATGACATAAGCCTAAACCTTGTTCATTTATTAATTGGGGCAGAATTGCCAACTCGAACCTTGTTCTCAAGGTCGTTTTTGAGTTGGGCTTATGGGTTGGATATTGGGACCAATTAGTGGCCGATTTTGGCCATTCAGAAACTGGGCCTGAGCCTCACTGTCTAATTTGACAGCCCTGGACAGTAAAAGGGAATCAAAAAAAATAAAGAGACTTAACAAAACAGAAAAAAATCATTGGATGGTTAGGACCTAGGAAGGAGGACGAGTTGTGCATTTTACAAAACAATGAAGATTTAAGTGCTTTGACTTTGTGGAAGTTGAGATGCTTTGCTTGGGTGTCCTGATTGGATAAGTGTATTATTATGTAGGTTTTTTTTCAACTCTGTTTGGATTCAAATGCCTGTCTAGAAGCTAAGCTCTTTTTTTTCTTTCTTTCTTTTTTAAAAACAAGTGTTTATATTTTGACAATTGTCATGAGGGGGTTCATGAACCACTGTTTTCATCGATTAATATAAATAGCTTACAATATGTGAATTGGACTGGTAAGAAGCACATGAACATGTGCCTTAGATGCAAGTGGAAACATTTGTTTTTATCAGGAAATGTGGTGTTTTGGTCACTTAATTTATAGCTTGTGCCCTCTGCTTCAGTTCTTGGTTTCAATGGTTGGTGAAAAAGGCTGAAGGAGATTGAATTTAGATGTAAGATTGAACTTCTAATTAGGTAGTTGTTAGGGTTGACGACAACAATTGCTTCAGCCATAATCAAGCTTGCAGAGAAATGATTACGCCTTAACACCAAATTAGATTTCAGGAGCTTGACCCCATTCGGATTTTTCTGTTGATGCCTCCTATGACAATTTTTCTTAATCTCATGGAACTCAGCCGAACGCGAGCGAGTTACTGGATTGATATAAAAATCAAGTATACAGTATGTGAAACTCGGTTTTTGCAATGGTCCAGTTAATATGCGAGCCTCCATGACTCCTCATTAGGGGCGAGTTTAGTAGTGGGTTTTTGTGGTTTGGGATAGGCATGAGTTTATGGACTCACATCCAAGTTGAATTAGAGTTTTGGCTGCCCTACCCCGCGATAACCCAATTTGTTTTAATTATTCTTACTATAACAATAAGTAAAATAGCCTTCAGTATTAAATCCGACCCAACCAGGATCCATTCAGGGAGGGTTTGGAATCATAGTAGTGACCCATCACTAGCACGTCGGGCTTGAAAATGTGAGGCGGGTCTCGGTCTTACCCTACCCGACTCCCCTTGTTTCCATCCGCAGACGTATT
The DNA here is from genome assembly GCA_029852735.1 of Persea americana. Classification (NCBI taxonomy): domain Eukaryota; kingdom Viridiplantae; phylum Streptophyta; class Magnoliopsida; order Laurales; family Lauraceae; genus Persea; species Persea americana. The sequence goes on from CM056819.1 coordinate 51,605,469, forward strand.
TCAATTATTGTTTAAATAATGCAATACAACAAAATGTATAAGAACAACAGCATTCCGCATAAAATATATAAATGCTTATTTGGAAAATTCAAGAAAAGACTTTATAAGAAATTAGATTTAATGGGCTAAATTTTAAAAATAATATTTAAAAAGTAATATGTAATGTTATTCGAATCGGAAAGGCAAATCTACGCACGGATAAACTAAAAAGCGGCTACATAAATGTGCGCTAAAAATTAATTTGAAGTGTGAAAACTCGAAAAGAGCCAAATAAATATTCTTTGGAATTTATATGGCCGTCGAGACATATCCAACTCACGCACACAACCACGCCATTGAAGAATTTCTTTCTATGCATATGGACTGCGCATCAAGAAAAAAGAGTGGGTCGAAAAGGACATTAATGAAAATAAAAGTAGTACAGATATATCTTAATAAATGCAATGTAAATAAGAATTTAGCTAAGGATAGATTATGATGGAAGAACATAATTGATGTAGTCTATCTAGTGGGTAGGGTTACAAACGGTACGATCCGAACCGTAGTGGACCCGGACCCATTTTAAAATAATGGTTCCAGTTTCGGATCCGGTTTTGAATCGGAACCTGTTTTGTTAGTTTTGGATCCGGTTTCGATAAGAAAACCTGAATTCGGTTCTGGAAACCTAGTCCACCTAGAGGATTCGAATCTAGTTCCAAAATCAATTATATTTTCTCTTTGTTCTTTTTTTTTTTTTTTTAAATAAGCATATCATTCAACTTATAATAGTGCATCAAATTTACAACATCCAGCATTATACATAAGAATGCCAAAAAAGAATAGGTTTTAAAGTATAAATTGCAATATCAAAGATCGGGGTGTAACGGTTCGGTTAACCGTGGTTTTTGGGAAAACGGTTAACCGAACCGTGTTTCACGGTTTTTTGTTTTTAAAAACCGTAACCGTAATCGATCTGTGAAAAACGGTTAAAAACCGAACCGCAGTTAACCGCAGTTAACGGTTCGATTACAGTTAATTATCACTTAAAAAAAATTGTGAAAATTTTGTTATTTACCAATCAAACTTACTGTGAAAAAAAAAACCATAGTTAGATAATGGCATAATATGTTACTATAAAAAAAAATCCATTCAAGCTCTTAAGTTTTTTTCTTATTAGCGAAACGGTTCGGTTAACCGTGTGTTTTGAGAACACGGTTAACCGAACCACGGTTAATAACCGTGAGTCGAGACAAAAACCGTGAAGCGCGGTTTTTCAATTTCAAAAACTGTAATCGTAACCTAACCGTGAAACACGGTTAATAACTGCGGTTCGGTTTGATTAGACGATTTTTTGATTTTTTTTACACCCCTAATCAAAGATTTATATGCCGGGTCTCGGGTCGGAACCTATATGGACCCGGAACTGGACCCGTTTATCAATCGGAACCTAAATTAGGTTTCGGACCCGAACCCGTTTATGAATCAGAATCTAAAATAGATTCAAGACCCGATTTTTTGCGGATTGGAACTTTTGACTAATTGGAGATTCGGATACCCATTTGCAACCCTACAAGTGGGGGACAAGGCTTCGATGGGCTTTCCATGGCCCTAGTTGGATCAGTTTTAGTCCAATTCACAGCCTTTGCCCTAGGTGGTCTTCCCCCACTCCCTCAGGTTCTTTAATTCATTCTTATTAAGCTTCCTGCTTTGATTTCATCGACCCTTTACATGAAACAAAATGCAATTGCTGATACACAAGTAATTTAAATCGTTCACATTCCTCTTTCCTCGTTCCATCACATGAAAAAAAGCATCTTTCTCCCCAAGTCCCCAAACCATGGCGTCATCTCTCGCGCGCTCAATCATCCTCGCCAAAGATCCCCAAATCCCATGCTTTTCGGGTAATTCATCACTTTCTCAAAATCCCCAAATCGTTTCTTCTCTAAATTTCACCAAAAATCATTGCTTTTTCTGTAGTCATTTTTTTCATTTTCTTCTCTCTTTAGATGTTTGAAGGCATGTGAAATGAAAAGACCATCAGGACAATTGCTTGTAAACTATCAATGAATGCCACATATCTAAATATTAGTTGGGTTCTGTTTGGATTCTGCTTTGTTGGGGGTTTGTGAGTTGCTTTTTCTGATATTTTTGCATTATTTTGCTTGAAGGTTCTTCTTTGAAGCCATTGGAGCAATCTGCTGTGAAAGTTAGCCATTTTAACTGGTCTGTGAGGTCCATTCACTGGAAAAGGGAAAATCTTTCTACCCATAAAATATCATTGAAAGTTCGAGCGCAAAATGGGTACTTTATTCCTTGGCTCGTCGGTTTTGCATCATTTCTTTTTGCTCTTAATATGTTGTGTTCTACTAAATCATGGGTTATGGTCTATGAGTATGGGAATGCTTTTTGTAATTGGTATGGAGTTCTAATATGGTAGATATGTCTTATGTGTTCATAGAGCTTGTGTTTTCGCGCACTAGATTTTCGAATTTGCTTGTGAAATGTTACCTTTATATTTCTCTATTTGTATCCCAATTGATTTCTCTCATGTTCCTTCTTCCTTTGCATGTATGATTCTTGTATTTAATTCTTCACGCATCTGTTTCTCATTTCACATGTGTTTCTTGCACTGGGTTATCCCCTTCCATTTCTTGCTTCTCCTCTTAAATCTATTTCCCACTTTGGTAACAATGTTCCAAACTTTCAGAAACCGGGTCATAGAGGCTGGCGTCTTCCATTACAATTCATGTCTCTAACAGGGAAAGCCATGTTTTTTTTATCCCAGAACACAAATATACTGAACTTTCTACGTAGGCAAAGCATCGATAATATCCTAATGAGTTCCTATGAGAAAATTTTCTTCATGTATATCACTTCAATCAGACAGTAACAGTAAAAAAAGTCGTTCTCATATGCTCTCCTGAAGCGATGGAATGTTAGTCACCTGTAAACAGTTTTGCCCACTTGTCTGCTTGCACATAACTTGGTTTACTGATGAAAGCCTTGAATTTTGGAGAGCCTAATCCTATCCCATTTTTCTGTTTGTTTCATTGCTTTCAGCATTCGAGCTCCTTATATTGACTTACAATTCAGTGGTTTTTCTGGAACTAAGGCTCATTCAAGCATTCTTTAGCTATAGATTTTTTTTTCCAATTATCAGCATGGGAACCATTTTTAACCATAGGTAGCTGTCCCAGCCTGTCACTTCCACATTTACCGTTTTCTGTTTCCACTAATTGCTGCTTTTCATTCATATTGTTTGTGTTATGGCATGCTGTACGTTTGATTTCAAACTCTTGCTTTTGTGTAATGACAGTGGTCATGATGGAAGAGCCAGTAGTACCTTCTTTGTTGGCGGCTTCATATTTGGAGGACTAATAATGGGAGCACTTGGTTGTGTGTATGCACCTCAGGTAACTGCTTATCTGTGTTATATGTTACTATTCTTTGTGGTTGCATTCAGTCTTGTATGTAACCTATTGGTCTGCGGTGGTTCAATTGCTTGGGAATTGTGCGTAAGATTTCTCCTCCCTCCCCTGAACTTTTCATCTTGTAACCCTTTTGGAAAATCCAGAGCTTAATTCTACCCACTAATATTCTTACGGACCAACATTTTTCTTCAAAATTCCTCTTATTCCTTTCCTTCCATATGTACAGAGCTGTAGCCAAAAGTAACATATTCCATAGTGTGTTTGGCCCCTACTCAGGAACCTCCCAGCCAAACTTCTAAAAGGTTCCTAAAGAAGAAAGGAAAAGAAAAACAATAATAAACAAGGATATGAAGGAACTCCAAGGGATTCATGAACTTGCAATGAACAAAGAGGTAGTCATGGATTCCTCCATTGACTGACAAAGGAAGGACATACTCGGTAGGGTTTGAGATTACCCAAGATTAGAGTTTTATGGGACATGGCACTCCAACCAACTGCATTGGCTCTTGGCAGGACCAAGGAGTTCAAAAATCATTTTACGTGGAAAATGAACGCTGGGTTTCGAGGCAAGTAAATGAAGAAGTCTCTTACCTACAAAGACCCAAGAGATTGTAGTATCCAAGTCTTTTTATCTCCACCCTCCAGTGGAAAAATTACTCCTTTGTGTATCTCTAGGACTATCAAGCATATGCACTTCAAAATGTTTCAACTCTTTACAACAAGTCCCATACCAGTTGGCACAATGCCCTCCCTTCTCTCCATTAAACATTCTATAATTTATGCTCCTTTTCAATTTGAGATCATGTGCAATCTTTGAAATCCTGTGGATAAAGCCCTTTCATCACATAAAAAACCCTCTTTTTTTAGTCTTTTAGCCACAGACTTTGATCTTTGATAAATGGAAAGGCAATAGACTTTTATCTGTTGGTTACTTGCTTCAGAGTTATTTATATTTATGACCACACTGGTCTTCTACAGATTAGCAAAGTATTGGCTGGGACCGACGGAAAAGATTTGATGCGGAAGCTACCGAAATTTATATATGATGAAGAGAAAGCTTTGGAGGTAACCACTTGTTCTTTATGCTTTGAACTCTACTCAGTGGACTGTTCTGCATCCTCAGTTAGCTATTGACTTTATATTTAAGTGGGCAGTATTTCAGTATTTATTTTTTGTAATTAGGTTTCTGACATATTTGATGCCCTAGTTTGAATATTACCATCCGAACCCAACCTTAGGTTGGAATCTTATCAGCTGGATGCTGTTGTGATTTGGATTTTTGTTAACCTAGTTCGTCCTAACTAGGGTCAAACTATGTGCTAGTTCTTTTGAATAATTTGCTATATGATTAACTCGACGTTTCGTTGAAAAATTCAACAAATCCACAGAAAATAGGTTCTCTGTCATTTGGTGGAACCTGCAATTCTATAATTCTAATTTTTGTTCATTGTTTAATGTAATGAATTTTTTTGTTTAATCTTTTTGCATCTGTTAATCCAAAGTACAATTATTTAAAGTGGTGCTTTACAGTGAAAAATAATTAAAGGCCGATTTTGTATACAAGAGGAGCCTTAAGTTCCTATGAACTGGCTGGATTGGACCTATGAACCCAACTATAGTGAAGTGTATTGTAACCTTTCTGTATCCAATTGGCCAAATTGCACTTCCTGAAAAGGGGTTTATATTTAAAAATATCTGAAGGAAGGTTTCATTTGGTAGAGGACACATTAGAAGTGTTTCTATGAATTAGTGGAATTTGGGCCTATGAGCCATGCAACTAGAATTAAACTACATAGAAGTATAAATCTTTTTCAATGAAGTTGGCAACTTGAATCACAAATTGCACAAAGTAAAAGTTGAATTGAATGAACCTACTCCAACAGATTGATGAACTATCACAATTACAGACTTGCTAAACATAAGCACGGACAAAATAGTCAAACCATGAACTATGTATTTCCTACTTAGTTGGAAGGTGTTAATTGTCACGACCATGAAGTTGCAAGTTTGAGTCACATTACTTATAAAAGAATGTTATTAGCGTCAACATATCCATCATATAAATAGTTCATGCATCAAAAGAATGCGATTGGCCTTCTTATCTAAGTCTGGCTCTTAACATAAAGCTCAACTAGTTCTGAATCATGCTCTTTAGACATTTAACTTTGCTGTTTTAAAACTATTTGTTGCTGACATTGATATATTTTCTTCTTTCATGATCAAGTCTGGATTGGGTGTGGGTGTGCATGTGGTGGTGGAGAGAGAGTTCTACTCTTATGGGTTCTTTGGCAGTTACATGCTATCATTGTCACAAATCTTGTTCTTAGCCATTTCATTTTTTACAAAATTATCAAGAGAGACTTCCCATTCCTTTTGCAGTCCTCTTCAGCTATTTCCAGAAATGTATTGTTGAAAATGAATGAATTCAAAACTTTGGACGTCTGCGTATGGGACCCACCTAGATGCATGCCAAACATGGGGAGGAGGGAAATGGAAAGATCTCTCTGGATCTTCCTTATCCTTGACTTCAGAGGCTCAAAGTTTGACAGTTTTCACTTTAAGTGCAGTTTCTTTTTTTTATTTCAACCCAACTGTGGGTCATAGGCTTTGGAATGTTTTTTAATGGGGGGCCAGTTAAGGGCCTGGGGCACCTTTGTTTTAGGAGGGGTAGGAGGGGACCATAAGCTGAAGCTCTTTCACCTTGAAAGAGCTCTAGCCCAAAGACACGTATTTGAGTCTGCCATTGGTCTTTGGCATGATATGGTCAAATCAAATTCATGCATCGGGTCCCCACTTCTCGCAATTGAATGTCATTATCAGATATGAATAATTAGAGGGAAGATTTTCACCCATTAGCAGACTGCATGCTGTCCTTATGTGGTCGAGCTCATGAGGCCCACTTGGATGCTTTCATATCATTGGTGGTAGGATAGAATGTCTCTTTACCCTCTGTTTGGGAAGGAGGGAAAGTGGGGGGGAGGAACAAAAAAAGAGGGGAAAATGGAGGGAAAGTGGGAATTGATGGTGTTTGGGAAGGGGGGAGGGAAAGTGGGGGTAAAATTCTTGTGGGGCCCATCTTAAAATTTTCCCCTAAAAAATGGGGGGAAAGTATGAGGGAAAGGGGGGATTCTTTGTACTTTTACTAAAATGCCCTTATCACTTTTTCACAATGTAAGGGTAAATTGGTAATTTTCTCTCTACCTCACAAACAAACAAAACCCTACTTTTTCACATTTCTTTCCCCTACTTTTTTACTATCCAAACAAGAGGAGGTAAAATCAAAATTCCCTCCCTCTCCTCCCCTCTGCTCCCCTCCATTTTCCTTCCCCCTAAAATTTTCCCTCCCTCCCCTCCCCCCTAAAATTTTCCCTCCCTCCCCACCCCCCTTCCCAAACATAGGGTTACGGATGAGGGTCATGCAAAAAACCTGCCTTATCATAGATTCTTTTGAGATTCAATCCAACAGTGAGTAAAGGTTTGATGAGCATAAAATTAAGTATGGTGCAAGGTCATGGGGGATAAGAGCGTGAAAGATCTGCACAAAGGTGGGCCTAAGTGTGCCCCAACCCCATAGATCTGGACTGTACAGGTAGTCTGCTCGTAGGAGAAAGGTCTCCATAATTCATTGTTTTACTCATTGATTTTGTGTTTGGAGTGTTTAAACTCATTGAGTGTGTTCACTGTGGCCTCATGCGATATGGGTATTTACCTTCCCATCTGACCACATAGCTTTCTATTTTTTTCTGTCGTGATTTTTTGCTGGTTATTAATCTCATTATTATATTTAAATTGGCATCTGTTTCTCTGCTCCATTTTTCCTGTGTCTTCCACTGAAATAGCACAATGCAATTTACAACCACAGAAAACTCGGAAAGTACTGGCAGAGAAGATAGCACATCTGAACTCAGCCATTGATGATGTCTCCTCTCAACTTAAAGGAGATGATGACCTGAATGAAGTGGCATTGAATGCTAAGGAAGTTGAAGCTGCTATTTAAGAATGAGCCCTTCATACATTATGGTTTTCCATAATTGCATGTGAGGAGGGATTCTATTTTCAAATTTTATAGGATTGAGATAATAATTGGTGAATTTAGGTGCATGCTATTCAATTCATGTGTCAACTTGGTGGGGTTCACTGGCACTACCAGATATAACAGTAGGCTATGAATTAGATACCCAACACAAATCAGCCTGGCATAACATTTTCAGCAACCTGATATTACATGATGCAAGTGATTGTCAAAATCAAGTACTCTGCTTTCTATGTTATGACTTCAGATTGTAGATCAAATGAATAAAAATGCTCAATATAATAGTTTTAGTAGATTCTTGATCCAGAACAAATATGAGTCCGGATCCTTTAATGCTTGAGTTATAATTTCATCAGTATGGTCTGCCTCTAAAATCTATAAAAGCTCAAATTCATGATCGCAATGCCTATCAGCATCAACCAGATTTCACTCCAATTGACCTTGAGGCCACCATGAGAGTGATCACTTATGTGATTGAAATATTGTAGTTGGTGCAATGTGTGCAGGCCCGAGCCATGTAATCAATCTGACTGTGGGTCCAAGCAGCCTCCTGCCAAAACACAAGGTGGAGCTTGATTGTCTATGGTTTAAATTTAGACAGACACCCTACTGATGGATTTATATGTTTGGCATAGAAAAGTTGGGATCACAAAATTGAAACTACAGCAATCTGACGGGCCAGAAAACTCATCAAGATGGATTTTAGCTGTGAGTTTTAGAGCTGCTGGGCAAGTTAAGTAACTCTGGAGGTGGCCATATTAAACTTCCTTCTCTTCCTAGTTCTAGATAGAGACGCGAGTTGTGTGTTTGTGTTGGACTTTCCATCTCTAGATGTTTAAAACTCCACTATACAATCAAGTGCTGTGCCTCAGTCTAATTGAAAGAAACTTTGTCGATGATAATTACAGATATGCTCCTAGTGGATTTCTAGGCTTGGAATCGTAGCATTCAACTTTATTTCTTTTAATGAGGATGCTAATTTTGTTAGTGCCTGCTAAAATTATTTGCACGTTTGAGATTATGGGACCACTATAAAAAAAATCCCATATGCAAATGCTAATCATAATTTGTTGGTCCTTCATGGTTATTCAGAAGGATGAATTAAGGGACCTACTCGCTAGGCCTATCGCTTGATTTTATGAGAGGACCCCATTGATGGACTATTAGGTTTGGAATCGAAGGATGTAGATTCCTTCTCTATGAGTTTCTAATGGTTAGGGTGCCAATTTCTTAAGGGCTAGCTTTTTATTGCACCCGTGCAGCGTTTGGTTCTTCGCATCAGATCAAATCCCTAGAAATATAAAATATATAAAAAAGAAAAAAAAAAGGCTCCATTGCGCTTAAGACCCTAGGCTTGGACCTGGCCTGTTAAGGTTTTCGGCCCCTAAACACGGATCAAGGCATTTGAACCAAATGATGCCGACGCAGACATCAATAGACCCGAGTAGGACTCAAACTAGTTGAACGCCTTGGTAAATCTGGGTACGCACATCTTTTTCAATGATTTTAATCTCCATTAAATGAACCGAACGCAAGGACTTAATTTGACTTCTCTTGACCACCTGAACTTCTATAATCAATCATTCACCTATAATTTTCACAATATAGTTAACATAGAGCCACTTTGATAGCGCACACAAAAAGTTATATTCTTATATCATAAGAAACCAGGAGCATTATTTATACAAATCTTACAGACACAGAACATATCCAAAGCATACAGTAGTTGGAGTACAAAGCAGATGAGCAGCCATACATTCAACAATACAATACCATATAATAGGTATGGAAATCTAATTTCCAGATGCAAACTTGGGAAACGATGCGAAGAAGGTTTGTGTCATAGTAAGCAGCAGGAGGAGGAGGGCAGCAAAAAAGGATATGATTGCCCAAGGATTATTGAAGTAATCATGCACCAATGACGCTCTCAGCTTCGGCCAAGTTCTCTCACTGTATTGATTAATTTTCTCAAAAACATCTAACAAATAGAAATCATTAGTAAATAGGACAACTTCTCTTGTCATGTTGTTGAAGAGAGAAGCCACTAGTTCCTCATTGCCTAAACGGTTGTCGATGATTCCCTTCTCGCAGAGGATTTCGACATCCTTGGCAGTGTTGATGAGGCAATCCATGAGAAAGGCATATGTTGTGATGAATTTTCTGGAGTGGGGATTACATTGCTCAAGTGCAATGAGGTTGAGAAACAGTATCTTTGTCTTGCCCCAAATCTCTATATTGGGGATGTCAATCACTCCATTCTCAGACTTTATGTCCAAAAAACCAACATCCCTTTTTCTGAACTTAATTCCTTTTTCTTCAAGTTTGGAAGCACAAGGGATCCTTGGGGTTTTTCTAGGCGTTTTATACTCATCGGGGAAGGGGACGTAGTAACTTGCATGTAGTAAATCAAGTAGATGGCGGATCCGCCTATCCGGCACGGTGGTGCAATCGCCCATAAAGAACTTTAAAGCACTTTCTGCCAAAGGAGGGTGTTCGCCGTCTATAAGAATAGATAGGCGTTGGAGGATGAAAAACGGAATCTGATTTTCCAACAATACCAAGTCATAATGTAATGCCTTTCGAACCCAACCCAGTCCAACGATGAAATCATTATCGTTCAATCGGGACTTGCGAAATAACTCGACAATGAAGCAAGCATCGAGTACGATCATTTCCACAAAAGAATCGCTGTCCAGTGTTGTTATTAACTCTGAGTAGTAATTCCGGGCTTCTTTCTCCAACCCTTTAACAGTGGCCAAACAATCTTCCAACCAGCCTTCAGTTTTCCGGGAGAGGATGTCATGTAGATATCTCCATTTGTGCTCTTCCATAGCTCGTAGTTTGTCTTCTCTTTTGTCGTAGTGAAATGGGCCTATGGAGATGAATTGAGGATCGTATACCTCTCCATTATCTTTGCGAAGCCAGTAAGGGACTCGGTATATTGAGCATGATTTGCTGGCATACGATGCTTTCATTATTTTTGGCTCAACAAGACTCTTTCCTATGATTGAAGATACCAAATTTGGATTCAGATCCTCCTTCTTAAAATAGTGAAGTGCTTCCTCACCATCATCAGAAATTGGGGAAGGAATGTTGGCGACAGGGCGCTGGATATCATCATCCAAACCTTCCATGTCCAGTGCTACCCTGTCTGCTCCAGAAGTGACCTCTGTCATTTAACTCTGCGGTCTTTTATTCTCACTTCCAACTCTTAACTTCACAAGAGTAGAGTGGGTTCACCTGCAAATACACACAACCCAAAGATCAAGTTGAGAAAGCCCAAATTCAGCCAACATGGGCAATGGGGGATCCCCATGTTGGTCTAACCACGTTGGAGCCTGCATCACGGCCTATTGGATTTCAGCCACTTTTGGTATTCTTCAATGTTTTTAATCACCCAACCATCTCTTGTGATTTTAAGTTGATTGGAGTCCAATTGCACAAAACCCCCAACTTTGAAAACTCTAAACATGATCTAAAAGAAAGGAATTTTTTTCATGATTCAAATTGCAGCAGTGGGTTCTCCTGCAAGGAAGTGAACTTTCTAATAAATACCTTGCTAGGAGAAGTCTAGTCTCTTCTTCCAGTTGGTCAAGAAAGCATTGGTTTGCAGAGATGGAAAGGAAGTAGAAGTCTAGTCTCTTCTTCCAGTTGGTCAAGAAAGCATTGGTTTGCAAAGATGGAAAGTGAAAGACTTTGAGAAGAATTGAGAAAAATATTGTATTACCTTTTCTTTGTATGATTACATGACATAAATACAAGTGAGAAACTCTGTGGAAACCATGTGACAATTGTAGATCCTAAAATTTAGGATCTTGTGTAATTTAATTTACAACATATAAGGAATGCATGATGAGATTTCCAGCTCATTCCATTGACCGTATATTGGGCCAGAATATCATGAGATCTCATTTATTGTCAACTTTGTCAATACACCCCCTCAAGGTGATGGGCCGCTTGCGGACCATCAGCTTGTCTTTGAGTTTCTGAAAGCGAGGAGAGGCAAGCCCTTTTGTGAAAATGTCTTCAACTTGGTCATTGGAGGACACATAGCGGACATCTATTTCTTTGCGGACAACTTTGTCACGAATGTAATGATAATCGACTTCAATATGTTTTGTCCGGGCATGAAAAATAGGATTCGATGCCAGGGATATGGCACTAATGTTGTCATCACACCAGATGACGGGAGTGTAAGGGTGAAAAACATGAAGGTCGCATAAAAGTTTTTGGACCCAATAAATTTCTGCAGCAGTATTGGCAAGAGAATGATATTCAGACTCTGTGCTGGAGCGAGAGACTGTAGTTTGTTTTTTTGCACTCCAGGAAATGACATTTGGACCTAGATAGATACAAAACCCACTTGTTGATCGTCGATCATCTGGTCCACCTGCCCAATCTACGTCTGAGTATGCTTTAACTCGAAAGGTGCCTGATTGAAAAAATAATCCATGATCGGCAGTCCCTTTGAGATATCGAAGAATACGTTTGACTGTAGCCCAATGAGTAGTTGTTGGATTGTGCATGAATTGGCACACTTGGTTCACTACAAAGGCAATATCAGGCCTTGTAAGCGATAGATACTGCAATGCTCCAATGATACTACGATACTCAGATGGGTCTACAAGTGGGTCACCATCATAAAGGGAGAGTTTGCAGACAGCCACCACGGGTGATGAGTATGGTTTGGCACCATCCATTTTAGACTTCTTTAACAGGTCAACTGTGTATTTAGTCTGAGTGAGGTATAAACCATTGGAGGTGAAGTGAGCCTCAAGACCAAGAAAATAACCGAGGGGACCAAGATCTTTGATTGCAAATTCTGTGCTAAGTTTGCGAACTAGAGAATGCAAGTGGTCCATATTATTGCCAGTTATAATAATGTCATCAACGTAGATCGGTGAAAGAAGGCGCACCCCCTTCTTGTTGTATGTAAAGAGTGAAGGATCAGCTTTAGAGCCATGAAAGCCAAGGTCCTCAATTAGAGAGGAGAGACGTTGAAACCAGGCTCTAGGGGCTTGTTTGAGCCCATAGATTGACTCGTGGAGTTTACAAACATGCGTAGGACGTTCCGGATCGATGAAGCCTTGGGGCTGGTCCATATAGACTTCTTCCAATAAGAGGCCATGTAAAAAGGCATTTTTTCCATGCCATGGCCGAAGAGAGAACAAGATGAATCGATGTGTGCTTGACTACAGGACTAAATGTCTCAGAGTAATCAAGCCCCTCTTGTTGATGGAAACCTTTGGCACAAAGACGGGCTTTACAGCGTCAATTTGTCCATCCGCCTGCCTCTTAATTTTGTACACCCATTTGTTGCCTACGACATTTTGATTGGAGCGGGGTACAAGTGACCACGTGCCTTGTTGTTGGAGCGCAGAGAACTCAGCAGCCATGGCATCACGCCATTCAGGAGAGCGGTGAGCCTGTGTGAAGCTAGTGGGCTCCAGTGGTGTTGTAATAGCAGTCAAGGCATAATCCAACATGTATTTAGTTGAGGGCTTACGTATACCATCACGTGCTCGAGTGGCCATAGTATGATTTGGTGGTGGTTGTAAGGGGGCAGTACATGTGGATGTCTCACTGATTTCAGGTTCGGCGGGTTCTGATGTAGCGGAACGGAGTGGGGTGCTTTGTTGTTGTTTGCTTGCTGTTGGACTGGAAACATTATCAGAGATGGGCAAATGTGGTATATGGGGAATTGGTGTGACCGGTGGTGGAGAAGGTGGAAGTGAGGGGAGCATTGGTATAGGTGGAGAAGATGATGGTGAAGGGAAGGAAACTGGGTCAGTGCCAACCGGTGGAGGAGTGAGAATAGACCCTGTAGAGAATGGAAACTCTGTTTCATTAAAAATCACATGACGTGATAGATATACCCGGCCTGTGATTAGATCTAAACACCTATACCCTTGATGATGTAGACTATAGCCCTTGAAAACACATTTTTTTGATCTAAATTCTAGCTTGTTTTTGTTGTAGGGTCGCAAATATGGAAAACAGGCACATCCAAAGGTCCGTAAGATTGAATAGTCTGGAGCCCTTTTGAATAGTTTTTCATAGGGCGAAACAAAGTTGGGAATTTTGGTGGGCAGCCTGTTAATGAGATTCAATGCAGTGTTGAATGCTTCAACCCAATACTCTGGAGGAGTACTGAAGTGGGCCATCAACGTGAGACCCATGTCAACAATGTGTCTATGTTTTCTTTCAGAGGCCCCATTTTGTTCTGGTGTGTGGGGGCAAGAGATCCGGTGAAAGATGCCGCATGAGGAAAGATGATTTTGAAAACGGGCACTAAGGAATTCCTTGGCCCCATCCGATTGGAGAGATTTGATGGTACATGAAAACATATTTTCAACTAATTTTTGAAATTTGATAAAACACTCAAAAATATCTGAACGGAATTTCAATGGATACATCCAACTATATTTAGAGTAGTCATCCAAGAAAACAATATAATAAGAGGAGCCTTTTATCAGTTCTAAAGGTGCTGCAGAAATAGAGCTTGATAGTGCAAATGGTAGTTTGGTACTTTTGCCCAATGGGCAAGAGTCACAAAATGAAAAGTTGGTGGAAGAGCCAGTAGTTGGTAATTTATTTGAATGGACTAGTTTCTTCAAAATGGCAGTGGCAGGGTGTCCAAGTCGCTGGTGCCAGATTGGAGTAGACACACGTTCTCCAAGTAGAGCACGTGGGAGTTGGGCTTTATTCTTGATGTATTGGTGAAGAGAAATAGGGTACAGGCCATTCTCACTCCGCCCTTGGAAAAGCGTCTTCCCCGTGGTGTTGTCCTTCACACAAAAACCATTTGATGAGAAGAATAAATGACAATTGTTATCATGGGTGAATTTGTGAACAGATAATAAATTGGCAGATGTAGCAGGACAAAATAGAATGTCATTTAAGTTGAATTGGGAATTATGAGCATGTAATTGAGAAGTACCAATATGAGAGATTATCAAACCTGCACCATTACCCACAGCCACTTGGTCATCACCATGGTATTCACTGTTGAAAGACAGATTTGCTAAATCTGAAGTAATGTGACTAGAAGCACCACTATCTGTGTACCACATGTTAGTGGGATTTTGAGTAGCTGGAGTGGCAATCATAGCTTGAAGCTTATTGGGTGGAACTCAGCCTTGGTAAGCATGATTCATACGTTGATAACAATCAATTGCATTATGATATGGGCGGCCACAGATCTGACATATAGTTTTTGCATTGGATGGCTGGTTGGAGCGAGACACACCTTTGGATTGTCCTCTATTGGTGGTACTGCCAGTGGTGTTACTGACATTACTATTGCCTCCACTATGATTGCCACGGGTGTTGGAATTTCTGGCATTTCTCCCTTTAAAAGGCCCATTTTTGGAAGAATACAGAGCAATGGTGGTTCCCTCTAGTTGGGTAGAGGGCTCATTATCCTCACGGCGCATTTCTGCACTGAGGAGTAAGCCATGAAAATCAGCTAGTGTGATGGGAGTTTCTCTGGCTTGAACAGAGTCAACCGTGTAAGGCTAAAACGTCAACAAAAGGGGCAGAGATGAAGATAGAGACAGTAACCTTTCTCGCTAGAGAGAGACTTCTTCTCGCTAGAGCAAGAATGGAGAGTGATGTTGAGCGTTCCAGTAGCAGGTCTCGCTATAGTGAGACTAATGCTCGCTAAAGCCAGCTGGGCGCAGAAAGAGCAGTCTGATCCGGACTCTTATGAGATGTTTGACACAAACTGCTATTCTGAGTGCATTATGATTTGGAGCCTTATGCACGAACTTGAGGCTATTTATTGGGTGTTTCTCTCAACCCTAAGGACAACACACAACTCTCATTAATCTAAGTTAGAGATATCTTTGAGAGAGTTTATTCTCTAGAGCCATTGAGAGATCATTCTGAATGGCTGCTCTAGAAGGTGTTTGCTGTTTCTACACCATTGAGAGATCATTCTGAATGGCTGCTCTAAAATGTGTTTGTTGTTGTTTCTACACCATTGAGAGATTATTCTGAATGGCTGCTCTAAAAGGTGTTTGCTGCTTCTACTCTCTTGTAGAAAATTGATCATCTTGTTTGACAAGGTGTGAGGAGATCAAGTAAGGAGGACGGTGCACGGTGAAAGTCGTGTTAGTGGATTCTGTACAAGAACTACAATCCTTAGGTCGAGGTACAGATTGAGGTAAAGGAGCTGTAAGTATATCTTGTAAACTGTTCGTGAAATCTTGATTTCTAGATCGGGGTTTTTCTCCCTGGAAAGGGTTTCCATGTTAAATTTGTGTCTGCCTTCTTGTGGTGATTGCTTGGTAGATTTATTTGCTAGTTCTATATTTTGTGATTGGTTACATCCGCTGCATTGATCGGTTAAATTAGAACTAATATCCATTCTAGTGGGTCCTGTAAAATCCTCAAACTGTCCCGTCATATTTCGTCGCTAGCCCATTGAGAATTAAGGTCACAAGGTCATCCTCGTCTACTGGTTTGCCAACCAGTGAGAGGTTGTCTTCAATAGACGTCATTTTCTCGATGTAGACTGTGATAGACAACGTACCACGTCGGGTTGTTTGGAGTTGTCGTTTTAGTTGCAGAATACGAGACTGGGACCGAGATGCATACCTCCGTTCAAGAGATAACCATACCTCTCGAGATGTTGGTAGCCTTGCGACAGTAGAGAGAACAGATGGTGTTAGAGTCGCATTTATCCAACTGAGAATAGTTTGGTCAGTCTGCTGCCATTGAAGATATGTTGGATTGATCGTTGCTGTTGTTTTGGCACCACTAGGGTCATCAATGAACTTCAACGGACAGGGCTACGTTCCATCAACGTAGCCTATAAGATTATTGCTGCGAAGAACTGGTCCAAACTGAGCAAGCCATAATATATAATTTGTGCGATCCAACTTGATGGAGACCAGTTGACAGATGTTCGTGATGTTGGGATTATTTGGTTGGGATGGTTGAGTGGAGGAAGAAGAGGCCATAGTAAATGTCGTGAGACACAAGGCTCTGATACCATGGAAGACTTTGAGAAGAACTGAGAAAAATATTGTATTACCTTTTCTTTGTATGATTACATGACATAAATACAAGTGAGAAACTCTGTGGAAACCATGTGACAATTGTAGATCATAAAATTTAGGATCTTGTGTAATTTAATTTACAACATATAAGGAATGCATGATGAGATTTCCAGCTCATTCCGTTGACCGTATATTGGGCCAGAATATCATGAGATCTCATTTATTGTCAACTTTGTCAATAGAAAGGAAGTAGTTCATCCTGGTTTGCAATAGTCCACACCTATCCAATTTTGGGAATTTACTCAGCTGCAACCACAACTACCAGTCCGCACAGTAGACTCGCCTCCCCCAACAAAACCCATTAAAGCACCCGTCTTTGGATTCTCTTGCAAAACCTATCAGCTCAAGACCCACCGACTTCTCCGCCCTTTGTGTTTTTTAGTGGTACAAGAAACACTAGTCGTGCTTTTTACATATTATATTATCTGATTATATTGTTGCCAAAAGATGCCAAAAGATGGGGTGTTCCGGCGTGAAGTTAACCGCTGGTTGAAATTGGCAGGTTGAAAGTGGATGGTAAAGTCAAAAAAAAAAAAAAAAAAAAAAAAAAAAAGTCTAGAAAATTCCCTTTAGGCCTGTTTAGATGTACGGTACATTGATGTATCGTGAGGTGAAGCATTAAACAAGAAATAATAAAATATAATATGTTATGATAGTGTTTTGTATTTAGTTGTTTTGTATGTAATTTTTTTGACTTTTTGTGTAGAAAGATAAGAGGTTTTTTTGTCTTTTAAGTTGAGAAATGATGTTGCTTTTTTACATTTTTGGAAAAATTAAGAGGGAATTTTGAAATTGTATACTTTTGATATGACCTCTTGCCATTTCTTGTCTGAATTATTTTAAACATAATGTGATAGCTTCTTCATAAATTTAAACACTTTTTTTCTGATTTTGAAAAAAATTACCTTGATTGTCTAACGGCTGCTCCTTTAGGGCCTGTTTCTTTTTTCAAATTTAAAGAATTTCTATCTAGGAAATTTCTGAATTCCCAGATATAGTGGAATTCCTAGATACTCATTTGGACTTAGGCACCTAGAAATTCTACTAAAATGCAAAGAGGGTGAAATTCCTGAATTTTCAAAAGTCATTTGGGACTTTTTATGTGGCTGGAATTTAGAAATATTAGTAAAGAAACATCTCATTTGAGGATTTTAGGAGATAAGATATCAATCATGTTCAAAATTTTCCAACATAATAAATTCTTGATGGAAATTCTACAAAAAAAACCGGCTCTTAATGCGTTTTGCAGGTCGAGCAAATTCCACCGGAGGAACTAGTCTTTGTGGTTACAGCAAAGTAATGACCCATCAAAGTAAATAGGCGTGAAAGGCAAACCACAGAGAAAGTACTTTCCTTATTTTCTGTACCTACTTGACTCTTCAACTCCATCATTCAAGTAAATTATCTAAAGAGGCCTTGGAAAAGGGATTTCTATAAAGTGACAAAAAGATGTTTTCAACGAGAAAAAAAATCTTAATAGACATTTCACTTTTCACAAAATTATCAAGAGAGACTTCCCATTCTTTTTGCAGTTCTCTTGGGCTATTTCCACATATGTATTGTTGAAAATGAATGAATTCAAAACTTTAGAGGTCTGCATGTGGAACCCACCTATATCATGCCAAACATAAGGAGAAGGGAAATAGGAAGATCTAGCTGGATCTTCCTTATCCTTGACTTCAGAGCCTCAAAGTTCGACAGTTTTCACTTTTAAGTGCAGTTTTTTTTTTTTTTTCAACCCAACTGTGAGTCATAGGCTTTGGAATGTTTTCTACTGGGGGGCCAGTTAGTGGGCTGGGGCACCTTAATTTGTTTTAGAGGGTGGGGGTGGTGGGGACCATAAGCTGAAGCTCTTTCACCTGAAGCTCTTTCACCTTGAAAGAGCTCTAGCCCAAAGACATGTATCTGAGTCTGCCATTGGTCTTTGGCATGATATGGTCAAATCAAATTCATACATGTATTTGAGTTTGCCATTGGTCCCCACTTCTCGGAATTGAATGTCATTATCAGATATGACTAATTAGAGGGAAGATTTTCACCCATTAGCAAACTGCATGCTGTCCTTATGTGTTCCAGATCATGAGGCCCACTTGGTTGCATTTATATCATTGGTGGTAGGATAGAATGTCTCATTATGGATAAGGGTCATGCAAAAAATCAGCCTCATCATAGATTCCTTTTAGATTAAATCCAACAGTGAGTAAATGTTTGATGAGCATAAAATTGAGCATGGTGCCAGGTCATGGGGGATAAGAGCGTGAAAGATATGCACAAAGGTGGGCCTAAGTGGGCCCCAACCCCAAGGATCAGGACTGTACAAGTAATCCGCTTGTAGGAGAAAGTTCTCCATAATTCATAGTTATACATTTTGTGTTTGGAGTGTTTAAACTCATAGAGTGTGTTCACTGTGGCCTCATGCGATATGGGTATTTTCCTTCCCATCTGACCACAGAGCTTTCTATTTTTTCTGTCGTGATTTTTTACCGGTTATTAATCTCATTATTATGTTTGGATTGGCATCTGTTTCTCTGCTCCATTTTTCCTATGTCTTCTACTGAAATAGCACAATGCAATTTGCAACCACAGAAAACTCGGAAAGTACTGGCAGAGAAGATAGCACAGCTGAACTCAGCCATTGATGATGTCTCCTCTCAACTTAAAGCAGATGATGACCTGAATGAAGTGGCATTGAATGCTAAGGAAGTTGAAGCTGCTATTTAAGAAGGGATTCTATTTTCAAATTTTATAGGATTGAGATAATAATTGGTGAATTTTAGGTGCATGCTATTCAATTCATGTGTCACCTTGCTGGGGTTCACTGGCACTACCAGATATAACAGTAGGCTATGAATTAGATACCCAACACAAATCAGCCTGGCATAACATTTTCAGCAACCTGATATTACATGATGCAAGTGATTGTCAAAATCAAGTACTCTGCTTTCTATGTTATGACTTCAGATTGTAGATCAAATGAATAAAAATGCTCAATATAATAGTTTTAGTAGATTCTTGATCTAGAACAAATATGAGTCCGGATCCTTTAATGCTCGAGTTATAATTTCATCAGTATGGTCTGCCTCTAAAATCTATGAAAGCTCAAATTCATGATCGCAATGCCTATCAGCATCAGCCAGATTTCACTCCAATTGACCGTGAGCCCACTATGAGAGTGATCACTTATGTGATTGAAATATTGTAGTTGGCGCAATGTGTGCGGGCCCGAGCCATGTGATCTATCTGACTGTGGGTCCAAGCAGCCTCCTGCCAAAACACAAGGTGGAGCTTGATTGTCCGTGGTTTAAATTTAGACACACGTCCTACCGATGGATTTATATGTTTGGCATAGAAAAGTTAGGATCACAAAATTGAGACTACAGCAATCTGACGGGCCAGAAAACTCATCAAGATCGATTTTAGCTGTGAGTTTTAGAGCTGCTGGGCAAGTTAAGTAACTCTGGAGGTGGCCATATTAAACTTCCTTGTCTTTCTAGTTCTAGATAGAGACGCGAGTTGTCTGTTTGTGTTGGACTTTCCATCTCTAGATGTCTTAAACTCCACTGCTAGTATTTTGTGTTGGCTTAATTCATGGGTTTGACAAAACTCTAAGGGTCCATTGAGTTGTATTTTGTTTTTAGAAAAGGACTATGAAGAAAGAAGGCTGGGAGCAAAAAATTACTGAAATTCCGAATCATTCAGAAGATGATTCGCTCGAGCGACCAATGCATTCGCTCGAGCGAACCTAGACAGAAGCTCCTTCGCTCGACCCACCCTCTTGTTCGCACGAGTGACGTTCTGAAACGCGGAGACAATAGCGTGTCCGCTCGAGCGAACTCCCTGGTCGCTCGAGCGAACTTGCTGCAGAGTTTGACGGAAATTAGAAACCTTCTTCTAATTGTGCCCAAACTGCCTGTTTTAGTCCTAGTTAATTTAGGCAATCTTAAGCACGTCCTAAAGGCTATATAAAGGACTCAAGGGCTATTCTAAAAGTATCCATCATCTCTCAAGTTCTGATTTGGAGATTCAATTGAGAGATTTCTTCTCTAGAGTCTTATTAAGGAGTTGTGCTGTCAAGTTCTCTAGAGCCATCATCTTCTGCATCCTTTGTAGAAGATTTTCTTCTTGCGAGAAGATTTGAGGAGTCAAGTGCTGGATTGGGTCTGTTGCAATCAGCGGTGTGAAGTCGTTGAAGCGTGAAGCGACACAAGGTAACTTCAGTCATTCGGTAGGGGATATCTGGGGAGGAAATCTGAGTTTCTTGTAATTGCGAGATTCATAGTGCTTGATTAGATCCAGTTTGGATCCGTGGTTTTCACCCGTTTACGGTTTTTCACGTAAAAATTTAGTGTCCTTATGGTGTGTGCCTGTGTCTTTATTTCCGCTGCATATTTGTTATTGTTGCACATTTTTGGGCTGAATAATTGAGTGGACCAATCTAGAGATCTCACCCCCAAACTTTCATCCACTATACAATCAAGTGCTGTGCCTCAGTCTAATTGAAAGAAACTTTGTTGATGATAATTACAGAAAGGCTCCTAGTGGATTTCTAGGCTTGGAATCGTAGCATTGAACTTTATTTCTTTTAATGAGGATGCTAATTTTGTTAGTGCCTGCTAAAATTATTTGTACGTTTGAGAT
Source organism: Persea americana (assembly GCA_029852735.1). Taxonomy (NCBI): domain Eukaryota; kingdom Viridiplantae; phylum Streptophyta; class Magnoliopsida; order Laurales; family Lauraceae; genus Persea; species Persea americana. The sequence goes on from CM056819.1 coordinate 51,626,615, forward strand.
TATGGGACCACTATAAAAGAAACCATATGCAAATGCTAATCATAATTTGTTGGTCCTTCATGATTATTCAAAAGGATGAATTAAGGGACCTACTAGCTAGGCCTATCCCTTGATTTTATGAGAGGACCCCATTGATGGACTATTAGGTTTGGAATCGAAGGATGTAGATTCCTTCTCTATGAGTTTCTAATGGTTAGGGTGCCAATTTCATAAGGGCTAGGTTTTCATTGCTTGTTCTCTTTTATAAGGGTAGATAGATATATAAATAGGTAGATAGATTGAAATGGGTAGATTTTTATAAGGGTGGGACCCACAAAGGTGTCTAGAGAAATATGTACTGCAACTTTGATTTTTATAAGGGTGGGCCCCATAAAGGTGTGTAGTAAAACAAATACTACAACTTGTTCTCTTTTATAATAGTAGATATATATATATGGGGCCTGCTCCCCTGCACTGCAGTGGAGCTTATTTTCAGCTGGGATCGTGCGGCGGAATGCAACGTGCGGGCGAAACATAAAATGGTGAGTTTTTCGCTGTGCCCGCTAATTTTTCAATTTCCCCCTTCTTAGACCTACCCGCCCCTGTCTCTCTCAAAACTCTCAGCGAAGTTCTATGTCTCTCGCCTCGCTCTCAGCTGTCTCTCTCTCTCTCGCCTCTCTCTCTCTCTCGCTCTCAGCTCTCTCTCTCTCGCCTCGCTCTCTCTCTAGCTCTCAGCTCTCTGTCTCTCGCCTCGCTCTCTCTCTCTCGCTCTCAGCTCTCTCTCTCTCTCGCCTCGCTCTCAGCTCTCTCTCTCTCTCGCCTCGCTCTCAGCTCGCCTCGCTCTCAGCTCTCTCTCTCTCTCGCCTCGCTCTCAGCTCTCTCTCTCTCAGCTCTCTCAGCTCGCCTCGCTCTCAGCTCTCTGTCTCTCGCCTCGCTCTCTCTCTCTCTCGCCTCGCTCTCAGCTCTCTCTCTCTCGCCTCGCTCTCGGCTCTCTGTCTCTCGCCTCGCTCTCAGCTCTCTCTCTCTCTCTCGCCTCGCTCTCTCTCTCGCTCTCAGCTCTCTGTCTCTCGCCTCGCTCTCTCTCTCTTGCTCTCAGCTCTCTCTCTCTCTCGCTCTCAGCTCTCTCTCTCTCTCCCATCTCGCTGCGGCAAACCCTCTCTCCCTCTTCCGCCATCGCTGCTGCGATCTCTCTCTCCCTCTCGTGTCTGCAGCGTGCTGCTCTCCCTCTCAGCTCGATCTGTCTCTCGCGACTTCATATTTTCATTCGAGTTTTTGACTCCAAGGCCCAAAGAGGACATTGAGAAGCTCATGTCGACCGCAGAGCGGAGACTACAGAAAAGAAGTTCCGAGTTTCATTAGCAAAGAAGCTCTTAATTTGATCAGCCATGGAAGTCTTTGGGTCTCTTGCATCAAGACTTCCAAGTGTCTATCCTGTCTTGCCATCTCCGTTCTCATCACCCAACTGCAGAAGACAGGTTTGTGAATGAAACGCCACAGCAATTTTTTTTTTTTTTTTGCTCTCTCTGTTTCTCCATCCGGGTTTTTGTTATCTACTCTTTTGAATGAACCTGGGTTGTAAAAATTCGTTCTTTTTACTGATCTTCAATTCTAATGGAGTGCTCTTGGATCTTGTCTTGGTTAGTGCTGATATGGGTTTTGGTTTTCTTTTTTTTTCTTTTTTTTTCAGTACTCTGTGAGAGCAGGGGGTTCGGGTGATGAAGGGAAGGTTGCGAGAAGGAAGGAAACAAATAGTTGGAAGATTGACTTCTCAGGAGAGAAGCCCGCAACTCCCTTGTTGGATACAATCAATTACCCAATTCATATGAAGAATCTTTCTACAAGGGTAAGCATGTTCATGGACTTGGTAATTCTTATTTTGATGTTGTGGATGTTGGTTAGAGAGATTTGTAACGTGGGTTTTGATGGATGTCCCTTTTTTGCATAGATTAGTGAAGTTTTTTTTTTTTTTTACTTTTGAGCATACTTGATTCATGGATTTGGTAATGCTGGTTGGTTTTTCCTGTTTATAAAGGAGAGATTAATTATGATGAGAGAGTTTTTTTTTTTTTTTTTTCGCCAGATTAATGACATGACTGTTGGATAGATTAAGGGATCTGGTTTAGTCACAGGTGATGATGCATGTTCATGGCATGATGCTTGCTTGTGTCTTGATTGGAGGAATCAAAGTTGTAGATTATGAAAGGTCGAGTGTACTTTTGTTAACGGAAATTGTTTTGTTCATGAATGATTAATGGGGTTGTTCTGTGTTCTATGTGGTTTTCTTTTTGAACTTTATCAGGATCTTGATCAGTTAGCAGCAGAGCTTAGAGCAGATATAGTCTATTCAGTTTCAAAAACAGGTGGACATCTAAGTTCAAGCCTAGGGGTAGTGGAGCTGTCTGCTGATTTGGATGGATGAGGTCGCCACTGAATATGCACCGGGGCAAAGTATTGGACGTGTGCAAATTGATGGGCAAGAAGATGAAAGGAGAACGTCACTTGAAGAGATGAAGCAGGAGATTAAACATGACATTAAACTTTTGAGAGAAAGTGTAGACGCGCTGAAGCAATACTCAAATTATTGCAGGTTTATATTGATGGTGTTTCTAGTATTTGTTGCATATGCATGAGGATCAAACTTTGCAACTTGAGGAATAGCTTATGACTTGTGGGAGGATGTTTTCAAGCAAGAACAAGTTTTATAGCAGATGGGCAGTTTAGAAGAATGTTGTATGAGAACCTTCAACTTCTAGGAGAATGTTGTATTTTGAATGTTGTTTAGTGTCCTTGTATGTCTGTGTGTAGCCTCATCCAAAGTGGGCCATGAGCTGTATGAGAACATTCTGCCTCGTTCTAAATAGATTTGCAATATGTATATTAAGCGACAAAAAATTGTCAAATTTAAAAGGATCATGTTCTCAACCTTTTGATGAAATGTTTTATTGTGGCTTTGATCAGGTTGTTATTCAGCCTTATTAGCTGTAGCAGGCCTCAAGACGCTGATTTTTTATTGAAGTTTCTAATTGAATCATCTCAATTTTGGAAAAAGAAAAGGTACAACGTTTTACACAAGCATAGGTCTATGTTTTACAAGAGCTGTCTAGCTCGTTTTCATGGCATTTTCATTCGAGGACTATAAAACTGAGAATCTCGTATGGAATCAATGATAAACCCCATGTTTCACCAGTCACAACACTCTATGAGTTGAAATCCTCATTCATCTTCACCAGTCCCCATGTTTCAGCAGATCTGAACCCACTTTGTTGGCGAGTGCAGAACTGGGCAAACGCAATTTTAAAACTGACTTGGGTCTAAGTTATGGTTTCAAGCTCTTAACAAATTGTTTCAAACTACCAATGCACATCACCTCTGGAAGTTAGATCTTAAATTTAAATGTGATTATGGTTGCCTTTAGTGTTCGTGCTGAAACCTTGCTGAGTGCCCGTGTTTGGGGCACTGGTTAGCCCACTTCCCGCGGTTCATTTTTTCTGAAATTTGGGGATTTCCAAGTCCATATGATGGACTTTAATTCTGCTAATTTTCAGTTAGAAACAAGCACTTTTGCGATGTTTTCAACAGTCGCACTTTTTCAAGTCGGTGGACAAAATCTGCACAGACGTTGCTGAGTACCCCTGTTTAGGGAATTTTTTAGCCCACTTCCCGCGGTTCATTTTTTCTGAAATTTGGGGATTTCCAAGTCCATATGATGGACTTTAATTCTGCTAATTTTCAGTTAGAAACAAGCACTTTTGCGATGTTTTCAACGGTCGCACTTTTTCAAGTCGGTGGACAAAATCTGCACAGACGTTGCTGAGTACCCCTGTTTAGGGAATTTTTTAGCCCACTTCCCGCGGTTCATTTTTTCTGAAATTTGGGGATTTCCAAGTCCATATGATGGACTTTAATTCTGCTAATTTTCAGTTAGAAACAAGTACTTTTGCAATGTTTTCAACGGTCGCACTTTTTCAAGTCGGTGGACAAAATCTGCACAGACGTTGCTGAGTACCCCTGTTTAGGGAATTTTTTAGCCCACTTCCTGCGATTCATTTTTTCTGAAATTTGGGGGTTTCGAAGTCCATATGATGGACTTTAATTCTGCTAATTTTCAGTTAGAAACGAGAACTTTTGCGATGTTTTCAACTGTCGCACTTTTTCAAGTCGGTGGACAAAATCTGCACAGACGTTGCTGAGTACCCCTGTTTAGGGAATTTTTTAGCCCACTTCCCGAGGGAGTTTTTGGACGAAATTTGGGGGTTTGAAAGTCCATATTCTGAACTTTAAATCTGCATTTTTTAGATCGAAAACAATCGTGTTTGCCTCGTTTTCAACTCGCTCATTTTTCCAATGCAGTCGATAAAATCTGCTGAAAACCTTGCTGGGTACCCCTGTTTGGGGCACTGGTTAACCCACTTCCCGAGGGAGATTTTGGATGAAATTTGGGGGTTTGAAAGTCCATATACTGAACTTTAAATCTGCAATTTTTCGATCGAAAACAATTGCGTTTGCCTCGTTTTCAACTCGTTCACTTTTCCAACGCGGTCGTTGCTGAGTACCCCTGTTTGGGGCTCTGGTTAACCCACTTACCGAGGGAGTTTTTGGACGAAATTTGGGGGTTTCGAAGTCCATATGATGAACTTCAAATCTACAATTTTTGGGTAGAAATCAATCGCGTTTGCCTCATTTTCAAATCGTGCACTTTTCCTACCATGTCGGACAAATCTGCTGAAACCTTGCTGAGTACCCCTGTTTGGGGAACTGGTTAACCCACTTCCCAAGGGATTTTTTGGACGAAACTTGGGGGTTTCGAAGTCCATATGATGGACTTTAATTCTGCTAATTTTTAGTTAGAAACGAGAACTTTTGCGATGTTTTCAACTGTCGCACTTTTTCAAGTCGGTGGACAAAATCTGCAAAGACGTTGCTGAGTACCCCTGTTTAGGGAATTTTTTAGCCCACTTCCCGAGGGAGTTTTTGGACGAAATTTGGGGGTTTGAAATTCCATATTCTGAACTTTAAATCTGCAATTTGTAGATCGATAACAATCGCGTTTGCCTTATTTTCAACTCGCTCACTTTTCCAACGCAGTCGATAAAATCTGCTGAAACCTTGCTGAGTACCCCTGTTTGGGGCACTGGTTAACCCACTTCCCGAGGGAGATTTTGGACGAAATTTGGGGGTTTCAAAGTCCATATACTGAACTTTAAATCTGCTATTTTTCAATTGAAAAAAATCGCGTTTGCTTCGTTTTCAACTCGTTCACTTTTCCAACACAGTGTAGCAAAACAATGATTCCATTCATTTAGAAGACCATATCATGAATTTACAGAGAAGCAAAACAAGGGTTCCATTAATGTAGAACACCATATCCATATTAATCAAATTGCAATTTTCATATGGCCCGACACAAGAAATGGAAAGAGATCAGTCAGAAAATTGTACCAAGTGCTATAAAATGCAGCATTAGGACAGGAAAAGTGCGCCGCTGTTGCATGTGCCAAACGATAATTTTCTGGACCCAAAAATTGTAGATTTTGAGTTCATGATATGGACTCCGAGAGTCCCAAATTTCGTACAAAAACTCCCTCGGTAAGTGGGTTAACCAGAGCCCCAAACAGGGGTACTCAGCAACGACTGCGTTGGAAAAGTGCGGAAGTTGACAACGAGGCAAACGCGATTGTTTTTGATCGAAAAATTGCAGATTTAAAGTTCAGTATATGGGCTTTGAGACCCCCAAATTTCATCCAAAAACTCCCACGGAAAGTGGGTTAACCAGTGCCCCAAATAGGGGTACTCAGCAAGGTTTCAGCAGATTTTACCGACTGAGTTGGAGAAGTGAGCGAGTTGAAAATGAGGCAAACGCGATTGTTTTCTATCCAAAAATTGCTGATTTAAAGTTCAGTATATGGACTTTCAAACCCCCAAATTTCATCCAAAATCTCCCTCGGGAAGTGGGTTAACCAGTGCCCCAAACAGGGGTACCCAGCAAGGTTTTCAGCAGATTTTATCGACTGCGTTGGAAAAGTGAGCGAGTTGGAAACGAGGCAAACGCGATTGTTTTCGATCTAAAAAATGCAGATTTAAAGTTCAGAATATGGACTTTCAAACCCCCAAATTTTGTCCAAAAACTCCCTCGGGAAGTGGGCTAAAAAATTTCCTAAACAGGGGTACTCAGCAACGTCTGTGCAGATTTTGTCCACCGACTTGAAAAAGTGCGACCGTTGAAAACATTGCAAAAGTGCTTGTTTCTAACTGAAAATTAGCAGAATTAAAGTCCATCATATGGACTTGGAAATCCCCAAATTTCAGAAAAAATGAACCGCGGGAAGTGGGCTAAAAAATTCCCTAAACAGGGGTACTCAGCAACGTCTGTGCAGATTTTGTCCACCGACTTGAAAACGTGCGACCGTTGAAAACATTGCAAAAGTGCTTGTTTCTAACTGAAAATTAGCAGAATTAAAGTCCATCATATGGACTTGGAAATCCCCAAATTTCAGAAAAAATGAACCGCGGGAAGTGGGCTAAAAAATTCCCTAAACAGGGGTACTCAGCAACGTCTGTGCAGATTTTGTCCACCGACTTGAAAAAGTGCGACCGTTGAAAACATCGCAAAAGTGCTTGTTTCTAACTGAAAATTAGCAGAATTAAAGTCCATCATATGGACTTGGAAATCCCTAAATTTCAGAAAAAATGAACCGCGGGAAGTGGGCTAAAAAATTCCCTAAACAGGGGTACTCAGCAACGTCTGTGCAGATTTTGTCCACCGACTTGAAAAAGTGCGACCGTTGAAAACATTGCAAAAGTGCTTGTTTCTAACTGAAAATTAGCAGAATTAAAGTCCATCATATGGACTTGGAAATCCCCAAATTTCAGAAAAAATGAACCGCGGCAAGTGGGCTAAAAAATTCCCTAAACAGGGGTACTCAGCAACGTCTGTGCAGATTTTGTCCACCGACTTGAAAAAGTGCGACCGTTGAAAACATCGCAAAAGTGCTTGTTTCTAACTGAAAATTAGCAGAATTAAAGTCCATCATATGGACTTGGAAATCCCCAAATTTCAGAAAAAATGAACCGCGGGAAGTGGGCTAAAAAATTCCCTAAACAGGGGTACTCAGCAACGTCTGTGCAGATTTTGTCCACCGACTTGAAAAAGTGCGACCATTGAAAACATCGCAAAAGTGCTTGTTTCTAACTGAAAATTAGCAGAATTAAAGTCCATCATATGGACTTGGAAATCCCCAAATTTCAGAAAAAATGAACCGCGGGAAGTGGGCTAACCAGTGCCCCAAACACGGGCACTCAGCAAGGTTTCAGCACGAACACTAAAGGCAACCATAATCACATTTAAATTTAAGATCTAACTTCCAGAGGTGATGTGCATTGGTAGTTTGAAACAATTTGTTAAGAGCTTGAAACCATAACTTAGACCCAAGTCAGTTTTAAAATTGCGTTTGCCCAGTTCTGCACTCGCCAACAAAGTGGGTTCAGATCTGCTGAAACATGGGGACTGGTGAAGATGAATGAGGATTTCAACTCATAGAGTGTTGTGACTGGTGAAACATGGGGTTTATCATTGATTCCATACGAGATTCTCAGTTTTATAGTCCTCGAATGAAAATGCCATGAAAACGAGCTAGACAGCTCTTGTAAAACATAGACCTATGCTTGTGTAAAACGTTGTACCTTTTCTTTTTCCAAAATTGAGATGATTCAATTAGAAACTTCAATAAAAAATCAGCGTCTTGAGGCCTGCTACAGCTAATAAGGCTGAATAACAACCTGATCAAAGCCACAATAAAACATTTCATCAAAAGGTTGAGAACATGATCCTTTTAAATTTGACAATTTTTTGTCGCTTAATATACATATTGCAAATCTATTTAGAACGAGGCAGAATGTTCTCATACAGCTCATGGCCCACTTTGGATGAGGCTACACACAGACATACAAGGACACTAAACAACATTCAAAATACAACATTCTCCTAGAAGTTGAAGGTTCTCATACAACATTCTTCTAAACTGCCCATCTGCTATAAAACTTGTTCTTGCTTGAAAACATCCTCCCACAAGTCATAAGCTATTCCTCAAGTTGCAAAGTTTGATCCTCATGCATATGCAACAAATACTAGAAACACCATCAATATAAACCTGCAATAATTTGAGTATTGCTTCAGCGCGTCTACACTTTCTCTCAAAAGTTTAATGTCATGTTTAATCTCCTGCTTCATCTCTTCAAGTGACGTTCTCCTTTCATCTTCTTGCCCATCAATTTGCACACGTCCAATACTTTGCCCCGGTGCATATTCAGTGGCGACCTCATCCATCCAAATCAGCAGACAGCTCCACTACCCCTAGGCTTGAACTTAGATGTCCACCTGTTTTTGAAACTGAATAGACTATATCTGCTCTAAGCTCTGCTGCTAACTGATCAAGATCCTGATAAAGTTCAAAAAGAAAACCACATAGAACACAGAACAACCCCATTAATCATTCATGAACAAAACAATTTCCGTTAACAAAAGTACACTCGACCTTTCATAATCTACAACTTTGATTCCTCCAATCAAGACACAAGCAAGCATCATGCCATGAACATGCATCATCACCTGTGACTAAACCAGATCCCTTAATCTATCCAACAGTCATGTCATTAATCTGGCGAAAAAAAAAAAAAAACTCTCTCATCATAATTAATCTCTCCTTTATAAACAGGAAAAACCAACCAGCATTACCAAATCCATGAATCAAGTATGCTCAAAAGTAAAAAAAAAAAAAACTTCACTAATCTATGCAAAAAAGGGACATCCATCAAAACCCACGTTACAAATCTCTCTAACCAACATCCACAACATCAAAATAAGAATTACCAAGTCCATGAACATGCTTACCCTTGTAGAAAGATTCTTCATATGAATTGGGTAATTGATTGTATCCAACAAGGGAGTTGCGGGCTTCTCTCCTGAGAAGTCAATCTTCCAACTATTTGTTTCCTTCCTTCTCGCAACCTTCCCTTCATCACCCGAACCCCCTGCTCTCACAGAGTACTGAAAAAAAAAGAAAAAAAAAGAAAACCAAAACCCATATCAGCACTAACCAAGACAAGATCCAAGAGCACTCCATTAGAATTGAAGATCAGTAAAAAGAACGAATTTTTACAACCCAGGTTCATTCAAAAGAGTAGATAACAAAAACCCGGATGGAGAAACAGAGAGAGCAAAAAAAAAAAAAAAATTGCTGTGGCGTTTCATTCACAAACCTGTCTTCTGCAGTTGGGTGATGAGAACGGAGATGGCAAGACAGGATAGACACTTGGAAGTCTTGATGCAAGAGACCCAAAGACTTCCATGGCTGATCAAATTAAGAGCTTCTTTGCTAATGAAACTCGGAACTTCTTTTCTGTAGTCTCCGCTCTGCGGTCGACATGAGCTTCTCAATGTCCTCTTTGGGCCTTGGAGTCAAAAACTCGAATGAAAATATGAAGTCGCGAGAGACAGATCGAGCTGAGAGGGAGAGCAGCACGCTGCAGACACGAGAGGGAGAGAGAGATCGCAGCAGCGATGGCGGAAGAGGGAGAGAGGGTTTGCCGCAGCGAGATGGGAGAGAGAGAGAGAGCTGAGAGCGAGAGAGAGAGAGAGCTGAGAGCGAGAGAGAGAGAGAGCTGAGAGCGAGAGAGAGAGAGAGCGAGGCGAGAGACAGAGAGCTGAGAGCGAGAGAGAGAGCGAGGCGAGAGAGAGAGAGAGAGCTGAGAGCGAGGCGAGAGACAGAGAGCCGAGAGCGAGGCGAGAGAGAGAGAGAGCTGAGAGCGAGGCGAGAGAGAGAGAGAGCGAGGCGAGAGACAGAGAGCTGAGAGCGAGGCGAGCTGAGAGAGCTGAGAGAGAGAGAGCTGAGAGCGAGGCGAGAGAGAGAGAGAGCTGAGAGCGAGGCGAGCTGAGAGCGAGGCGAGAGAGAGAGAGAGCTGAGAGCGAGAGAGAGAGAGCGAGGCGAGAGACAGAGAGCTGAGAGCGAGAGAGAGAGCGAGGCGAGAGAGAGAGAGCTGAGAGCGAGAGAGAGAGAGAGAGGCGAGAGAGAGAGAGACAGCTGAGAGCGAGGCGAGAGACATAGAACTTCGCTGAGAGTTTTGAGAGAGACAGGGGCGGGTAGGTCTAAGAAGGGGGAAATTGAAAAATTAGCGGGCACAGCGAAAAACTCACCATTTTATGTTTCGCCCGCACGTTGCATTCCGCCGCACGATCCCAGCTGAAAATAAGCTCCACTGCAGTGCAGGGGAGCAGGCCCCTATATATATATATATAAGATAAAAATAAGGGTGATATATATTTATATATATATATAAGATAGAACTAAGAGTGATTTTTATGATTTTTATTTGGGTGGGCCCCACGAAGGGGTGTAGTGAAACAAGTACTATACAATGGTGTAGAGAAATTTGCTCGATAACTTGTTCTCTTTTACAAGGGTAGATAGATATATAGAATAGGTAGATAGATTGATAAGGGTAGATTTTTATAAGGGTGGGCCCCACAAAAGTGTGTAGAGAAACATGTACTACAACTTAGATTTTTATAAGGGTGGGCCCCACAAACTACAACTTTTTCTCTTTATAAGGGTGATTTTTATGATTTTTATAAGGGTGGGCCCCACAAAGGTATGTAGAGAAACAAGTACTATAATAAATGTGATTCTTATGATTTTTATAAGGGTGGGCCCCACAAAGGTGTGTAGTGAAACAAGTACTACAACTTGTTCTCTTTTATAATAGTAGATATATATATAAAATAGAAATAAGGGTGATATATATATAAGACAGAAATAAGGGTGATTTTTATGATTTTTATATGGGTGGGCCCCACAAAGGGGTGTAGTGATGAAACAAGTACTCCACTTTGCTCTCTTTTATAATAGTAGATAGATTACCTGATTATGTTGTCGCCAAAAGATGCCAAAAGATGGGGCGTTTCGTCGTGAAGTTAACCGCCGGTTGAAATTGGCCAGTTGAAAGTCAATGGTAAAGTTGGAAAAAAAAGGTCTGGAAATTTCCCTTTAGGCCTGTTTGGATGTACGGTGCATTGATGTATTGTGAGGTGAAGCATTGAATCAGGAAAAATAATAAAATATAAGGTGTTATGATAGTGTTTTGTATTTAACTGTTTGGTATGTAATCTTCTTTACTTTTTATGTAGAAAGGTAGGGCCCATTTGGATGTCTACAAAATAAAATATTTATAGATTTAAATATTGCAAGAATAAAATAGTATAGAATACAATAATGCAATATTGTAATTGTATAATATTTTTACTGTTTGGCAATTTTTTAAGAATATTACAGATTTTAAATTGAGCAGTTTGGAAGGTGTTATGATTAAAGTAAATTACATTATAAGAATATTTTTTTATGAAATATTTTCATTTATATGTAATTTATCACGTCTAGATGAAAAAGTAATGTGGTAAAATAAAGTTTAACTTTCATGTTTTTACCATAAGTTACTTTTCTTTTATCATATAAAACCATGGTAAAGTATAGTAAAGTAAAGTCAATAAAAAAATAACTACTGTATAACTCTCTCTCCTAGTTTGCTTTACTACATACTTCATCTGACCTTACCATACATCACCTTTAACCATGATATGACATCAATTTTTATTTTACTTTATCATACCTGTAAACAAGTCATTTTTTATTTACCATATAAAACTACGATAAAATGTGATAAAGTAAAGTAAATAAAAGAAACTACTTTACCATTCTTTCCCACTTTACTTCATCATGCAATTTTTCTCACCTTTACTTTACCACACCTTCACCGTCCTGTGAGATTTACTTTTACTTTACTTTACCATATATATAAACATACACATTAAAATAGATTTGGTGAACTAAAATCTTTACTTTACTCTACCACTTTGTAATAGTCATTTTAAAATACTCTTATCTTGTAGAAAGTTTTCTACAGGGGAGAGCTGTAGGAGAGAATATTGAGCTTTTTGAAAGAAAAAAATATTTTCTTCAAATTTTTCTTGAGTTACCAAAAGCACAAGATTTTCTTCTTTAAAAAATGAAAGATTATATTCTAAAAAATATTATTTCTTGTGCTTTCTTGTGCGTCCAAACAGGCCCTAAGTAATTTCATAACAGATAAACAATATCTTCAACAATATCTATTAAAACGTCCAAAGACAAAATGGTTTTTTTACAAAGTTTTCTAAATTTGAGATATTTCAAGTAAAAGACTTATGGTATAAACAAATGAATCAAGAACGAATAAATATTCCTTTCTTTGATTGGCTTTTTTCACAAATAAATAAAAAAGGAACTATTATGATAATTAATAAATCCATACAACCATGGGATACGAAAAATGGTAAAATCGAATCGGTACACCCTCCTTTTTCTACAATAAAACATAAAGACATAAATGCAACTCAATGAAAAAAATGTTCTAATAAACCTAAGACAATCGACGGTGAACAAGAATCCCATATAGAAAATTCTACATCTGATTCATCACTTTCATATAAAATAGAAAAGTCCATACAAAAAACAGAAGAAAGTATATCTAATCAAGCAGAAGAAAGTATATTTAATCCCTCATTTTCATATATAACTGTATTAAGTGCTCAAGATGAATTAGTTCTTGAAATAATAAAAAACATCTCATCTAAAGATGAAATAATAAAATACTTCAGAAACATCCTTGAAGATAAATCCTCTGATAAAACTTCAAATCTTAAACCAATTTCTATACTTTCAAATCTTGGAAGAATAAATCAAATTAATCTGCTCATATCTCATAAAGAAAAATATATTGAGAATCTTAAAAATGACATTACTCTTTGTCAAATCTAGGATCAATTAGAATCAAAAGATTTTGAATCTAAACTTAATAATTTTCAAACCTCAATAATAAAAGAATTTTGATCTGAAATTCCTTCTACCTTTTAGCATAAAAAAAAAACATATGGTATCTCTACCCTATATTTCTACATTTAATGAAAGAGATATTCCTACTAAAGCTAAACCATCTCAAATGAGTCCCCGACTCTTAGAATTATGTGATAAAGAAATTAAAGATCTTCTCCAAAAGAAGTTAATTCGTAAATCACACTTTCCTTGGAGTTGTGCAGCCTTTTATGTTGAAAATGCTCCTGAAAAGGAACGCGGGGCTCCCCGCCTCATAATCAATTATAAACCATTAAATAAAGTTCTTCAATCAGTCAGATATCCAATTCCCAATAAACAAGATCTTATTACTCGCTTATATGAAGCTTTTATCTTTCAAAATTTGATCGTTAGGATTCTGGCAAATACAGGTTAAAGAAAACGATCGCTATAAAACCGCCTTCACTGTCCCTTTTGGATATTATGAATGGAATTTTATGCATTTTGGCCTAAAAAATGCTCATTCAGCTTTTCAAGAAATGATGGATGAAAATTTTCACCCTAATAAAAACTTCTCTATTGTATACATTGATGATATTTTAATCTTCTCACGATCCATTGTTGAACATTGGAAGCATTTAAAAACTTTCAAATGGATCATTAAGAAAAATGGTTTAGTCCTTTCTTAACGAAAAATAAAGCTTTTTCAAGCATAAATACAATTCCTTGGGTATAAAATAACAAATAAAACAGTAGCTCCTGTTGAAAGAGTAATCAAGTTTGCTGATAATTTCCCTGATGAAATAACAGATTAAAAATAATTACAAAGGTTTTTAGGATGTCTAAATTATGTATAAATCTCCTTCTTCCTTTAAAAAAAAAAGTTAAAAAGCAATTTCCTTTTTTCAATATAAAATAAAAACACTTTACTATTCTATACAAAAAGTCAAAAAATTTTTATACCAAACAACTAAAAATAAAATACCATCATAACCCACTTATATTATATTCTCTCTTCATTTGATGCTTTACTTTATCTTTATTTTCCTGTAAAATTACCAAACGGGGAAATCTTCAAATAAGAATTTAAGTTTTTACATTATTTCAAAAAAGGACATGAGTTTCAAAATCTTTCAAATTAGTCTTTAAGTTTTCCAAGAAGTTTTTAATTACGGACATTCATCCAGTTAAAGTTGTTTTCCGGCAACTTTTTAACTCAGAAATCTTAATTACCCAAATCACCCTTCATTGAAATAAAATCCTTCTTCACTTCTTCTATATTTTCTTCCTTTTTTACTAGCATCCTTACAATGATATATGACAGCTAGCATTTCCACAGCGAGCGGCTAAATATAGTGGCTGCTATAACCATGGCTTTAAACGGATGGTGCTTTGGGTGTTTTTTAAAAAAATTGAGGGAATAGGTGATAAAAAAATACCACTAATGGTCGGATTTCCTTAATTGGAAACTTACTTGAAAACTTAGGGACTAATTTGAAAAGTCTTGAAACTTGCGTCTTTTTATGAAATAAGGCAAAAACTTAAGGCCTTATTTGAAGATTTCTCAAAAGAAAAAAGGAGTAAGCTGGATGTGCTATGGGCTCTGGGCCAAAGTTGGTCCCACCAGAAGATTAAGTATATGATATTCTTAAATATCATATGCTTAATCATAAGGTAGTACACGAGCTTTATTGGAGGAAATTTAATGAAAAGCTCTTCACAAGAAAAGATGCTTGTTTTGATCGGCTCAGAGTAATGGCCCACTATAGAGTTTCGCACTTGTCATTAAAGCATGAGTGAGACCCTCTTGCATAGCTCCCAACTTTATATTATCAAATCACCTTATCATTGGACTTTCTTTTTTATTTGGTAAATACTCACTCACCCACACACACATTTACTCAAGTCCCTCACCATCATCGCTACAGTCACGATAGATCCATTGATGTTTTTGTGGAAGGGATTGGCAACTTCATTATTGACTTGGTGAATGGCTATTAATTCTACCCTTTCAACCATTCATGCCTATCACAACATTGCAACCCATCAATGATGACAACTAACCAATCAAAGAATTTTAATTAATAAACTGTGGAGGATTGGTATACATGTGATCAAATTTGACATAAGTCCTCCTTTGATGGAAGAGAGATACATTTCCCGATGCTAAAACAAGGACATAAGTGTTATTTTTGAGTGGTTTGAATTTATTATGGTAAGCCATAGTTTCTATGTCTTAATTCTTTCAAAGTTTTGGGAAATTGTGTCATGAAAAATAATTAGGATATATTCAAATTCAATATTTTTTTTGGATATTATCGAAAGGTCAGAAGGTAAATGAGGAGCATATATGGTCGCCTAGAGGTAGTAGCCGAGGCTTCCTTTGATCAGAAAAGGGAGAGCCCACCTATCACACCTAACTCGCTCCACACGTGATACTGGCCATCTCATGACCTAGGATTTCACTAGGTGAGCAGCCTCAGTGGAGTTCCACTCTTTTACTTAGGTTTCTCTTTTCCAAGCATAAAAGATTCCACCAAAAAGCAAAGGAACTGAAATTTTTAAAATCTCTAAAATCACTTGAGAGCTTTTAGGCAGCTAAAATTTTAAAATGCGTGTAAAAAAAAAACATTACATTTGCAAATGCTAGAGGAAAAAATGGCACATCATACCCAAAAAACCCAACATGGATGGAAAATTCTTGTAAAATTACACACCTTAAGTTAAAAGACTAAGAGGATCACAATTCATGAATAAAAGAGTTAACTATGTAAAGCCAACGCATTCGCAGATGAGAGGTGTTGCACTTGAATGTTAGGGCTGGTTCCTTGATCGTCCCAAAACAAGGTTTGCCAATATAATTTATACCTAGCTACTATCTCTACTCGTGAGAGCAAAGATGTCAACCGGGTGTTGTATCCTCTGCGACCAAAAGGCTAAGTTGTGTTGGTTCCATAATTCTTAAACTAATCCTAATAGAAAACGAAGTGTTGATTGATGGGTATTAGTTCCTAAATTAGAAAGTAAAGGACAAGGTTTTGATTCAATCAGAGAAAAGATTATAGGATACGAATCCACTCTAACCTCGCACAATGGCAAGTATAGACCTAGAGTTTCACTATCAACGCTAAAAAGACTCGTTCTGGTTATAAACCTTCAAAGAGTCAACAAATAAGGGATGTAGATGTAGATCGGGGCATAACCTATCTGTAAGGCATAGATTATCTTAGATCTAATAACACATTCATTCAAGCATTGTTATATAACTTAGTATTAAAATCTATAAGATTAAAATACCAAAGAAAGAGATTTTGTATTAAAGAAATAAAATCCAATCAATGGATAACATCTTGTCATATAACCAAAAGCGTTCAAAGTAAAACCCTAGAACCTACACATTGCCAAAATACAAGACTAGAGCTTCATCGCAACCCAAAGATAGAGATTTAGTTACGCATGGCGAGAGCTTGACAAAGAATCTCTAATGAAATCTTCATTGGCGCTCTTCCAAAGCTCCCAAATCAGCCTCCAGAACTTCTCCCCAGATGTCAATCTAGTAAAAATGACTTTGGCTTCCTTTATATAGCTTTTGGCCCAAAAATCTCGTCAAATCGCGCTCAGAGTCGGCGTCCGGACGCCAGAAGGCAGAGGCTTCAGGGTCAATTCTGTGTACTGGCATCCGGACGCCAACCACTAGGCGTCCGGATGCCCGGAGGCAATAGCCTCCAGTCATCTGGAACTTTAGCCTTTTCTTCCAATTTAGCTCCGAATCACTTATTTTTACCTAAAACACTTGAAACCAATAAAATAACATAAACAAGATCAAATATACAATCCGAAGGAGTAACAAAGTCATCATTGAGGGGCCTTTAATGTACGTTTAGGTTCTCATCATTCCTTTACCAAAATTCCAAGAATTAATGTTTGGGTGAATTTTAAATTCTCCGAAAGCTACCCCCTCAAGTTATTCCACCTCTTGGTGGAGCATTTGAAATTCCAACCAAAAGCAAAGAGAGTGAAATTCAAAGAATTTAAAAAAGGTAATTAATGATCTAGTTTGGCACTTTACTAGCATAGTAAAAGTCAAGTAAAACCTCTATATTTCAGAGAAGATGTCACATCAAAAGCACTTTAATTCAAAACTCCCTCCATCTTTTAAAAAAAAAAAAGTAAAAAAGCAATCACCTTTATCCACTTAAATATAAAAGAAATCCATTTTCCCATACAAAAAGTCAAAAAAATTCCATAACGAACAACTAAAAACAAAATACCATCATAACCCATTTATATTTTTTTCTTTCTTCAAAATCAACTTTCCTTCACTTGACTCTATTAGTAGAGTTGCAAAACTCGCCCAAAAGCCTATTTAGATAATTACTTGAATGGAGAAGTGAAGAGTCAAGTAGAGAAAAAAAAATCAGGAGAGTACTTTCTCGTTGTGTGCGACAGTTCTTGCTGTAACCACAAAGACCACTCCCTCCAGTGGACTTGGCTGGACCTCCAAAAACACATACAAAAAGGTGGCTTTACTTAAAAGATAAAAGAACTCCACTTTCTCATACAAAAATTGAAAAAGAGTTCGCGCCAAACAACTAAAAACAAAATATCATAATAACCCAATCATAATTTATTATTTTTCTTTACTTCACTTCATTTCACTTGATTTTAAAATTACTAAACGGGCTAGTTTCTCTTGTGGAATATGATGTGAGACCTTATCTCCTAAAAACTTCAAATGCTATATTTCTTTGCTAGTATTTAATTCTAACCACATAAAAGGTCCTTAATGACCTATAAAAATTCATAAATTTTACCCGATTTGTATTTTAATGGAATCTCGAGAAGCTCAAGTCCAAATAATCATCTTTGGAATTCATTTGAGCACAAAAGGATAAGGAGGAGTACGGATGGCTTCTTACTTATAGACCCACAGCATGTTCCATCCATGTGAATCCATGTGAATCCAATCAAGTTGCAACTTGTTTTGAAGTCCGGCTTGTACCAAGCGAGATTTTAAATCATTGGCAAGGACAACCACTGCATCACACTCTGGTGCAGCGCTCTAATTGAACACATGGGTGGGACCATCTTTTAAAATTCCAAACCACTTCTCAGCCCCAGCACCCATCATATTTATTCAACTTGAGTAATCATTCATGTCTGATAACTAAAATAGTTGGCTGGGCTGACAAACATAATTGATTTTTGATAGGCAAGCTCGGGGTCTCCTGTCCCACCCATTATAATATATTAACTCAGAAGGTTTTAGCTTCAGTTTTGACCGTCGGTTATCTAACTACTCATGCAACTACCCACTCATTTTTCCATCAAACTGTCCATGTTTCAGATGTTCCTATGTAACTATATCATTTTTGCTCCAATTTCTCTATTTCTATTTTATCCAACTTGTCCTATGGAAAGAGATAAATTTTTTTAATATGTGATTATTTATTTTTACAGTGCAGGAAGATATCGTGCTGAGCACGGGTTATTGGACTAGTTTGTTTTACTTTCAGAAGATCCCAGCAAATTGCATCTTACCAGCTCAACAACCACGTCTATTTTCACCCATTCCTGGACAAAAGTCACACATACGAGTACAAATCTAGCCAGGCTTTACCGCCGTGATTGGTTCACTCACGCTCACCATGAGTTAAATCTCTCATAGGATCCCAAATCCCACACATACCTCTCATTTTCGGCCCATGAAGATAATGAGGAGTAAGGCACTAGCCAAGAATTTTTTCTGATCATCGAAAGGGAGAGCCTGACCTCCTGAATTTAACCCAACTGATAATCCCTTGGCACGCTCATTACCCCACAACAGGTGCACTGAGTGAGTTTGGTGTGGGTCATGTGGGAAGTAAACCCCTTCCTTATGCCAATTCCTTATGCCAATGAATGTTTTACACCAACAGTTCTGTTTACAAGTGTGATAAGGTAAACTAGGCCTGATGGAAAATGAGCTTGTGGTGGATCTTGGCTCAGAGTAATTTGCCAAATCTTTGGCAGAATGGACAGCCACCATCATGTGCTCTGTGAGGGTTGCAGAGAAATCGGTAATCATATTATGTGTGATACTATTATGTAATTCATCTGCCCCATATCAATATTAACCGCCACGTTTGATAATGATTATAGAATTTCAATAATCACTGTCATCCCATAATTTTATGGTAACTTTCATTAAATGAAAATACCTACATTTATAAGCAAATACTAACTAATCCTATCCCAAGAATAAGGATAACCTAGCTACTAATATCACTAACGTCCTAACATCCTACAAACTGGAGTCTAGATCACTTATCGCAGTTGTTATACCTTGACTATGAGTGGATCAATAACGGTCCGTCATGTCATCCAAAAATTTAGGTGATTTTGAGGGGATTTTGAAGTTTAAAAAAGTTTAAATTAGATGAAAGAAAATCACTAAGTTTTTGGATGACGTAGCGGACTGTTATTGGTTCACTCATGGTAAAGGTGAAGGTATAACAACTGCGATAGGTGATCCAGACTCAACAAACTGATAATCTCTGCAAACCGATAATCTCCAACAATGATCTGGTGTAAAAAATGAAGAAAGACAGCATATCATTTCCACCTATTTAGGCTTTTGGTTTCCTGGCCAAACTACAAAGCAGATTAAACCAGCCATATATTCTGCTAAAATCTTAAAGGTACTTGCAATTAGTGTTACCTTAAAAATGTCAAAACCATATTCGTGTTTGGATATTCTTAATTTTAAATTTGCAGTGTCTTGAGAGAAACAGTTGTTCATATGGAAGTTCATCTACAAAGCAGTATCACCTCCATTTTTGGGAACCTTCTGGAGGGCTGAGGCAGTCTTCTTGTTTTCCAAGAGAAATAAATCTAGATTTGCAATGCCAAGTTCCTCACTCAATAGTTTTCAGCAAAGGAACCCACTTGAAATCAAGCATATTTACCCCATGGTTCTGGTCGGCCAAAAAAGGGGACAGAGAAGCTGGATCTATCATTGCCTAGTTCCTTCAGAAAAGCAGAAATCTGATCTGTATCTTTCAAATGCAGCTGTTGACCCATCTCAATTCCTAAGCCTAAAGCCTAAATTTAAAACATCTATGAGAGGTGGCTTGGGGTCTCAAAATAGGGATGTCTTTGAAAACTCCTCCAGTACATTGGATACCACTGCTCCACGAAAGGTGGAACTTTATTTTGATGGCTCTAATAATTGTAGAGATTCTGAAAATGTGGAAATTGACAGTATCGTAAGGGATCATCACTCGATGATGACATATGCTTCGTAAATGCGGGCTAAGTTGCTTTTTGGCATCATTCTTGGAATGTTTCATTTTGAGAATGAACGGAAAAAAAAAAAAAAAAAAAAACCTTGTGTTGTAAATATTTTTTTTGCTTGCATTATGTACATCTATAAAATCTTTCCATCTCTATCTCCGTCCTCTCTTTATCTCTCCAGATTTTTTCTACAACAAAATGCATATCAAACAAATTTTCTTGAATCATTCTCAACATGAAACATTCTCACATTGATGTCAAGCTGGTTCAAATAGTCCGGCCCCTTAAAGCCGAATTGCAAGCATTTCCGAAGGGTCCGTGCTTTTGTAGAGACATGGGAATAGGAAACTTAAGGCCTGTTTGGTAACTTTAAATCTAAGATCTTAATTATTTTGTTAATTAGAGCTTATTTACATGTCAGAGCATTTGACAAACCTCCAAATTCAGAGCTTATTTACATATCACAGTTTTTCCCTACAAACAAACAAAGGGCTATGGGGGGCTCCCTTTTTCATTTTGGCTAAAGCTGATAAAGCTTGATAATGCAAAAATATTTGTAAGTGTTTTACATGAAGATAAACAGCTTAGATCCGGAAAAGGTGGGCCCCACCATGCATTTAAGAAGGGCGTTGCACCACACTAAAATGTTGCGCTGCTGCATTGCAGTTCTTCCCTAAAATGAATACCATTTTATTGTCATGGCCCCAAATGGACCGCACAAGATTAGTCACAACCATGTACCATTTGGTTCATTGCACCAGATATCGATCAAATACCTAGACATATAAAATACAAAATAAGTGTAAGTAGAGTCTATCAAGCTTAAGAGCCTAAGCTTGGATCTGGCCCATTAAGGGTTTCGGTCCCTAAACAGAGATCCGGGTTCGGTCGTCTAACCCAAATAAGATGTATAGGCCAACCTAAGTAGGCCCAAATTCAAGCCGGACCCAAACAGGATTCAAACCTAGCTATCGCATGCTTTTGTAAACACGGGTGGGCACATATCTTTTGAATGATTTGAATCTTTACAAAATTAATGAACCGGACATGTAAGGATTTGATTTATCCTTTTTTTCTCCCTACCTAGGCTTATATAATCAATCAATCAATCATGCGCTCATTTTTCCACAATAAACTTAATATAAGAGTCACTTTAAAAGCGCACACAGAAAATTTCACTCTCAGGTTTTCAAACCATGAGCATTATTTATGTAAGGAAGCTGACAAACGAAGACATACATAATGGACGCATGCACTAGTTGCAGTATCCAAGTAGAGAACGAGGAACCATACTTTGATGCACAATACACTACAGCTACAGCACAATACAAAAGGTATGAAGATCTAATTTTCATAATGCAAACTTAGGAAATGAGGTGAAGAAGGTTTGTATCATGGCAAGCAAGAGGAGGAGAAGGGCAGCAAAAACAGATATGAGCGCCCATGGATTTTTGAAGTAATCATGCACCAAGGACGCTCTCAATTTGGGCCATCTTCTCTTGCTGTACTTATTGATTCTCTCACAAACATCTGACAAATAGAAGTCATTATAAGAAATGCTCGGCTCTTTTGCCATGCTATTGAAGTCACTAGCAACTACTTCCTCGTCCCCTAAAGCACAGATGATTCCTTTCTTAGAGAGGATTTCGACATCCTTGGCGGTATTGATGAGGCAATCCATGAAAAAGGTGTATGAAGTGATCCGTTTGGGGCAATGGCGATAACATTGCTCAAAAGCAATGATGTTTAGAAAGTTTAACTTCGTCACGCCCCAAACCAATATACTGGGGATTTCAATCACTCCCTTTCCCTCATCAAACTTTATGTCCAAAAAATCAAAGACATCCTCCTCTCTTTTTTTTGAATCCTCCCTCTTTCCAAACCTTATTCCTGCCTCTACAAGTTTCAAACAATCAATGACATCCTCCTCCTCCTCTCCTTTTTTTGAATCCTCCCTCTTTCCAAAACTTATTCCTGCCTCTACAAGTTTGGATGCACAAGGGATCCTTTTTGGTTTTGGTGGTTGTTCAGGTGTCTCTGTTTTAATATTGGGGTTGTTGATGAGAATGTAACATGCATGTAGTAGATGAAGTAGATGGCGGATCCGGCGGATACCGTAACCATTGATTTTATCTACCATATTGCCCGACTTGCCTGGAAAAATGAGTTCTAGAGCACTCTCCACCAAAGGAGAATGGGCGGAAGCATGTATCAGACCAAATAGACGTCGAACAATAAAAAAGGGAATCTGATTTTCCATCAAGAGCAAGTCACAAGTTAATGCTTCTTCTGGCCATGCCAATTGAAAGATGACATCTTTCCGATGAAGCCGCAAGCGAAGGAATTCAATGATGAAACAACTATCAAGTAACATCATTTCCACAAAAGAATTGCTATCGAGTGCTATTACCTCTGAATAGTAACTTCGGGCTCTTTTCTCCAACCCTTTAATGGTGGCCAAACAACTCTCCAACCAGCCTTTGGGTTTCCCACAGAGGACGTCATGTAGATATCTCCACTTGTGCTCTTCCAGGGCTCGTAGTTGGCCTTCTCTCTTTTCATGGTGAAATGGGCCTATGGAGATTAATTGAGGATCGTATGCATTCTGGTTGTGTCTACGAAGCCCATAGGAGACTCGGTGGATTGAGCATGATAATCTAGCAGATGATGCTTTTAACTTTTTTGGCATGACAAGACTCCTTTGTTTGATTGAAGATACCCAATCCAAATGGGCTTTCTTTTCATCATCTTGAGGGAAAGGGATATGGGATTCCTCTGCTTCATCTTCGGAAGTAGAGTAGGGGATATGGTCTTCCTCTTCTTCATCTTCGGAAGTAGAGGAATGGGGTTCCTCTTCGTCGTCTTCAGAAATAGCGAGAGAGACACGGACTTCATCTCCACGATCATCTTCAGAAGTAGAGGAATGGGGCTCCTCTTCGTCATCTTCACAAATAGGGAAAGAGATATGGGCTCCAACTCCATGACCATCTTCAGAAGAAGTAGGGGAAGAAACTGGGTTTGGGTGGCTAACACAGCCCTGAAGAATCTCAGTGTCCACTGATACACTGTCTGCTCCACAAGTGACCTCTGCGTCATCTTCAGAAGTAGGGAAAGAGATCTGGGCTTCATCTCCATGACCATCTTCAGAAGAAGTAGGGGAAGAAACTGGGTTCGGGTGGCTAACACGGCCCTGAAGATTCTCAATGTCCACTGATACACTGTCTACTCCACAAGTGACCTCTGCCATTAGTCTATTGCTCTTGTTTCTCACTGCTGTAAACTCTTAGTTTATAAAGAGAGCTGCTCCGTCCCTCTCACTTTATTAAGAAGAGCATGGAGAAGATAAGGGACCATTGGAACGAGCGGTCTCCATGGCATGTTTGTCCAGCCGCCAACGAAATAGTGTGTTGAACTTTTCTTGAAACACTATTTGTCAAGGAAAAACATGTTTGTTCACCACGGCGCTCTCCTCTTTCTCTAAAAAATTTTTTTGTACTGTTTCTCGTTTTTCTCGATTAAAAATATAGCAAAACTAAAAAGAAGTCATTTTCAATTGGAAAGAGAATAATTATTAGTCTCTGTCTTGCAATTGTGGTTTAAAATATCGGCCGATACGTACATATCGGTATCGGCCTGTACCGCCACGATATTTTCATGTGAACCGATATGGAACCGAGCTTGAAATATATCGCAAAAGTATCTGTCATATCGGCCTATATTTTGATATTATGAAAATATCGGCCAAAATATTGATATCCGCCAGTATTTTCAAAATATCGGCCATAAGGGGGATGGTTTTGGGGATATTTTCTTTCGGTTGCAGAAAAAATGAAAACAGAAAAAAAAAAATTGAAAAGGAGAGAAAAGCTCTGCTCCAGAACCAATTGCCATTTGTAGCAAGAGGAAAAAAAAACTAAAAAAAGAAAACAGAGGGAGGAAGGGGGTGGGGAGGAAGCAAACAAGCGTACCTGGAAGTAATGACTAGGGAGGAATGTCACGTCCTCCAAAATAAGAATTAAGAAAAAACGTGAAAAATAAATCAAATTCAAATTCCTGTGTTTAATACAACACAAGCTTCCAAAAGTGGACCCACATAAAATTTCAACCTGTGATGAGTCAAAATAAATTTCATTAAATGCAGCGGAAGCTTTATTCAATTGGTAATCAATGTTCATGAATGAAACCCAACACAAAAGTCAAATAAATATTAATAGTTAAAATTGCGGAATTATATAATTTCTAAAAAAGGTCTCAACACTAAAAGAAAGTTTATTAATATAATTCTAAGATGACGTTCTTTCTTATGCTGGTTGAGACGGCTCCAAAGCCATCTCCGGCATCCCACTCGGGTTCATCAGATGACTCAAACGTTTGAAACGCTTGATCCTCCTCTGTCTCCTGGGTAAAGTAGGGCTCAGTACCTATGCACCAAATATTACAAAGTAAATAGCAAGAACATAATCATAATTTGAAATTTAATACGATAACGAGAAGAATATAGACAAGTGTGATAATAATAAAACAATGACAAAGATAATAACGAGAAATAACGTAAAACAAAGTCTAAACGATACAAAGGGAATCACACGGTGACAAGTGTCCCCGTTGTGGGTGGTCAGCCCAAAATAAATCGGGAAAGCCCGTCCATAACGTCGGTGGTCATAAACAGATCAAAATAAAATCAGGATAACCTGTGCATAAACAAAGCGGATTATAAGTGATCCAGTCACATCGGTGATCAACCGTCTATATATCGATCTGCAGTCGTCCATAAATGACCCACATAAACACATAAACATATATTCATAATAGACCTGATTAATAATGCTCCGACACAAGAATCTTAAGTCATATTCAAATAATCACTCATGCATGCAAATCTGAAGGTCAAAGAATAACCACCAATAAATCCTAAAGTCAAACATAAGGTCTCGCACCCAATAACCACAGGAATCTTTAATTGACAAAAGATCAACGCATCCCTTCTCCATCACTAGTGCATAGACTCAATTAAGGGTTTTCCAATAGGGATGGGTTGAGCTCGAATTCACTAGGATTTCCCAGAGGTCATATTAAGCACTAAACCCCATGCTAGTAAGATACCGCGTGCCAAGTCGGTACTTACTCAGTCCAATAATCCAATTAATAAAATATAGTTCTAACACATCAAAAATAGTCAAAGGTTATAATTTAGGTTTAAAAAACAACCAGGCCCTTATTCCTAATTTCCATAAACAAAAGGGGCAATGTAAATTATTTCACAATACTAAAAGTCACATGGGATTACATCATCCCATGTCATCACCATGTCATCACCACACTTTATTCCCATCTTAGTCTAATTCCAAGAATAAGTCTTCATAGCCTAAATGGGTTTATAAAAGTCTATAGGCCTTTTTTTCTAACTTCTAGAAACTTAAGGGAGGGCATGGTAATTATTTGGTAGCATTAAATGCTTGTCACATGGGATTCTTCATCCAGCACATCAATAGTCATACTACTTCCATCATTATCTTTACTGAAGAACATGTCAAGACCATCTTGACATGGGAGTCCCCTCTCTTTCCTCTCTTTTGTTTTCCAAACCAACATGTCCCGTGAAAATCGTCCCACACAGAACCTATTCAGCACAGCGGCATCACGCCAGTGCATCTGGATAGCAGGATGAGTGGGTCCCACCAAGCCCGGCTCACATATCTACCTCACCTTCATGGTTGATGAGAATGCAAAATGTCATATTTTTCTCTCTTAATGTTTAGTGTTTTATATTTATTTGATGCCTAAATGTACTCATTATTCTTGTGTTTTTATTTAGGTGCAAATGGAGGTATTAAGTGCAAAACGAAGCTAATTGGGCAATTCAGGACAGTTTGGATATCGCTTCGTAATTTGGGTATAACTCTCTCATCCGAGCTCCAATTGAGGTGATTCAAGATGCTATGGAATGCCAAGAAAAAGATCTACAACTTTCATGTTTTAAGTTTTGAGAGATACTGGCTACATCAAGGTCGAAATTGGGCTTGAAGTTACTGCTCGTACTAGATGCTAAATGGATGAAAAGTCAAGCAGAATGGCACTATGGTAAATTTGAAGAAATCAGGAGTTCGTCGAAACATATCCAATATTGGGCTCATATTGTGCAGAACGAAAAATGGTGCAACTTTAATTCTTGGGTTGAGTTCAACAGAAGCCCGAGTGAGAAGATATGGTTAAGAAAAAGATTTTCACTAAGTTAGAATTTAATTAATTATTTTATTCCATCTCCAATCCCATACCAATTCAAATTCTCTCAAAACTCATGGGTGCGTTCTCCAACGTACTCTTTCTATTATCTCTTTCATCTCTCATCCTCTCCTACTTTATCTCTCCCTCATTCCTTTTCTCTTCATCACATGGGCCCAACTACCTATTTTTTCTCTCCTAACTCTACCCTACTTCACATCTATAAATACCACACATTCTTTACCATAGAGTAGGCATCATCTTATTCTCTCCATCCACGTATTCTCTCTCCCTCTCTCTCTTTCTTCTTTCTCTTTTTTCTTTTCTTTTATTAGTTTTGCAAGTTTCTTTTATGGCTCTGCGTGGCTAATTTTCGGTAATTCGTCGAAGGAGACTGAAGCCTCGGAATAAATACTGTGAGATCTAATTTATTTTCATTGTTCAATTTATGCTTTGAATATGGGTTGTTCTCCTATGTTTAATTTGTTATCATGATTGTTTCATTTAATTTCTAGGATGCATACTAGTATATTTTTCGTTGCAATCTACTGCTAAATTAGAAATCAAATCCGTAATTGTTTGATCTCTCTAATTTGCAAAGCAACTGATATTTAATAAATTACTGCGTCAGTGATTGTTAGATATTAGGAAGAACACTTGGCTAAATTAAATGCAACCGCGTGTGCTTGTGTTATTTGGGTTCATCTATCTCTCTAATTTTAATGCTGTTACTAAATTAAATCTATAGCGCTTGTCTTAGGTTATTTCGTAATTAGGGTTAATTAGAGCGCGTGTTTTCTAATTAACTAATTAAGGAGGTAGGAATTTAATTCCAACGATGAATATTCAAAGTGTTAGTTAATTTATTTTTGCATCAATGATCAGTTCTGAATTTCCGATGGTGGATGTTAACTTTGACCAATGCTTGCTCATTTAGTTGAATTCGTTACTTTGTTGCTCTTTATTTGCTTTTATTTTTTTTTCAGCATAAATAAAAAAAACCCCTCATCTTTAATCACATAGCATGAAATTTGGCTAAACACTCTCCGTGGGAACGATCCTTACTCGCACTACTACATATATTTTTAGGAGTAAAGGTTTTATTATTTTTGGGTGCCTGCGACAGCACGACCAATGGTCGTCCGGACAAGTACGGCCAGATGACCGGCTGGATGTGCGATCAGATCACCCCTTGGGTCCCACAATGCCTGACACCCAAGCTGTCTGTCTTTCTTCAAACATGCCCCCCCCTCTCTCTCTCTGATCAAGCTGCTCGATGGTGGCCAAACAGGACCCACCTCTCTCAGGTCCGCCATCTATAGGGTTGTCCGTGGGTCCCCCTTCAGATCCACGGACCAGATTTGCCATCGGATGGCCCGCTTGGCCCCATAGTCCAAAACACAAAACAGTTTCCTAACTATCTGTGTCCGGGACCTATCGGGTCTGTTTCTCCATTGATTTCCATGAGATTGCAGTAATTCCAGTTACAGCCAACCTATCTACATTAAAACCCAATTTACAAACTCTCTGATGATTAAAAAAAGGGGTTTTGAAAACCAAATGAGATGTGGGTAATGGTCAAAAGCAAAACTGATGAAATCATCCCCAAATCTCCGATCTCATTGCAAAAATAAAATCACATGACGACATTATCACATGAAGAGGGCATTAAAGGGTTTCTATATGCATCAACACGCAAATCAAGGAAGAACACGAGTATTAAATTTACAAATTATGATTAGGTACTTGCCTTTTACCGAGGTTAAAGAAAAATGCATAGATCCTAACTAATACCCAAACTGCGCTTCCCACAGCGCTTGAGAATAATCTTATCACCGATCTGACAAAGAATATGGGAAAGAAATGCTCAGATGAACAGATCTATGGTATTTCTACCCAAGACCTAACATTGGAAAGAATAAGAAGATAACTCAAGAATATAGATCTACTCCTAATGATTTGAGAAGATGGTTACCTGAGATAAGAAGATTGAACGAAGAATACTGGTATCCTCTGATCTTGATTCTAATGGCTGGATCCTAAAGCTGGTATGGCTTGGGAAGTTGAAAGAGGAAGAAGACGAAGATAACCGGGAGGAGCTGCAGAAATTAGTGGGGAGAGATAAGAAGGGTTTCGTTAAAAAAGGGATTATGTTAAAAAGAACACTACTGGGCTTAAGTCATTGGGTCAAAACTACGGGTCAGGCCATCTACCCATTAACCCAACTCATCAATTTACGCATCTAATCTAACGTATGCCCCACTTAATCCTACCCACTTATATAACTAAAATACATTCAATTAAAATAATAATAATATCTAATTAAAATATAATAAAATATCATATGTGGGACCAGGATCTTACGAGGAACACCGATGGCCGGCGACTGCATCTTCTCCTTCCCTCTCCTTCTTTCAGTTCTTCTCTGGGTCTCTGTCGGTGAGAAAAAGCAATAGTTCTTCTGAACTTTTACCTCTATCTTTAATCTTTCCCCTGTGGTATGTACTCTGGACATAAGGGACTTTTGCAGTGTGGCATGATGATCTTTATAACATGTTTGTGGTCCCTACAATAGGGCCCACTTATGTATGAAACCTAGACTTCCTAATTGTGGGCACACCAAATTAAAATTGGGCCACCAAATCACCATTCAAATTGAAATTGGGCTAATTGTGTGAATAATATATTAAAAATAATATGTTTTATATTATTCAATAAATATTGGTGGGCCCAATTCCTTAAAGTATAGTGAATTTTTTTGTTCCTACTTGTACCCTACTCATTGGGTCTACTTATGAAAAAACCAAACTTCTAGAAAGAAAACCTCCCTAATAGGTGCTTAACAGATTTTATTGTAATAAAAGTTAGACCCAATGTCATATTGATCACATATATAAAGTAAATAAAATATTAATAAAAATTCAAATATCTTGTAGTAGCCACTATAAGCTATATCAATGCATTTATAAATTATCAAATAGGCCTAAATACTAAACACCAGAACTTAACATATTTTATAATTCAAAATCAAAAAGCAATACAGGATGTCGTGACTTAGAGGGACCGATATTCTGGTTTATAATTGCTACTAATGGAAAAAAAATACTATTTTCTAGCATTTTCTACTATTCTGGATTTCTTGGATATTTTTGTAGATTTTTTGGATTAAAGAAAAAATTCACAACGCGACGACCACGATGGACCGATAACTGCGATCGATACCGATATCGTATCGGTTTTTGGGTCCAACCGATACCGCAACCAATAATGCCATTTTAAGTTGCAATCAAAATATCTAAATGTGCCTTGCAAGACACATAAGAAGTGAGTGCCACTTTTTCAATCATTTTGGCAATTGGAAGTAACAAAAGGGTAGTTGGGGGTTGAAACCGAAATCAAAGAGCCATGGCTTTAAACCACCCATCATAAAAGTCATGTTTTCTGAAAGTGTGTTTGGAAGAATAGCTACTAGTTCTAACAACTAATGTAACCACAAGAAGGCAGACACAAATTTAATATGAAAATCCTTACTGGGAGAAAAACTGCAATCAGAAAAATCAATCACTATTTAACGGTTAGAAGATATACTCACAATTCCTTTATCCCAGTCAGTACGTCGATCTAATGACAATAGTTGTTCATATACAACTTCTCATGTTGCTACGACTACATTGCCGTATACCGCTCCTTGTGCTTGATCCTCCTTCAACCACCTTGAGAACTAAGATGATCTAATTTTCTACAAAGAAATAGAAGCTTCAAATCTTCTAGAGCAGCCCTTCAAAACAATCTCACAATGGCTATAGAGAAATAATGAATCTCTCTTAGGATTACTCACCTCAGATCAAGAGAGAGGAATTTGTGCCTTGAAATAGAAGACCAATAGGACTCAAAGTGGGAAACCCAGTCTCAAAAGGAAACAAAATCTGTGCAGCATATTCTGAAAGTTTCCACCATCCGATCGATCGAATAGAGGGTCCGATCGATTGGTCCTCTTGGATAACTGAGTCATGTCAACATCTGATCGATCGGTTCTCGGTAGTTCGCCCGAATTTCTTCTTATTTTTCTCTTTTTTTTCGCTTCAGTTCTTTAGGCGAGAAAACCACAGTCTATTCTAAAATAAAATAGAACATACAACTCAAACGACCCAAAGTTTTGTCCAACCCATGAGTTAGTCGACATAAAAAAAATCCTAACATTTTCCTTGCTGGTTAAGCTTCTTTAGTTGGCACCGCTTAGCTTAGCTTGAATATGACTTAATCAAGTTCTTTATAACTAAAAATTGGTGATTAGATATGGCTTAATCAAGTTCTCTATTACTAAAAATTGGTGATTATATATGACTCAATCAAGTTCTTTATACTTGGATCTTTCGATTTCAGTGTTCCATGATCTGTTGGGCCCCACTTGGTGGTCGTCACCGCAAAATAAGGAGGACGGTCCTCAGATTCTCTCTCTCTCTCTCTCTCTCTCTCTCTCTCTCTCTCTCTCTAATAAGTATATATATATAGAGAGAGAGAGGGGCTCATATCTTTAATGGGCAGGCCCTAGGGTGGAGCTCTGCTCCCTGCACGAACGGAAGAGCGGGGGTGACACTCCCGGGATCCGGTCTCATTTAGAACATGGCATGGACGAGTGAAGAAGATTGAAATTAATTGGGCGTGCCTCATGGCTTACAGTTGAGCCACTTTTGTTGGGAAGAATTAAAAAAGAGCAGAAAATGTGTCATGATACTGATGAAATGTGATCATATAGGGTTTTGACCTACGGCCACCATGAGTGGACCCACCATTCGGCAGATCAAACCGTGGTTGGCTGACTCACGACCACCGTGGGATAAACCCTGACAAGATTCAGACCTGATCCTGATAAGGGCGGAGCCACCTAATTTGTCGTGGCCTCTTGTCTAATAATTCAATCTACCCTACTAGATTGGGGCCATTGGCTTGAATCAGTAATGCTAATTATTGACACTTTTGCTTTCATTAGTGGTCCCGTGACTCCCGTGATTCACAAGTCACTTTTTGTTCTCTCACGCAGATCATCAACAATTGTTTAGTTACGAAGACCTTGACTGCTTAACCTTGTATAATCTAATTTGAAAGCATACAAGTACATAAAAGTCATACATATTCGAAGCACGCAGTTGTTGTGGAGAAGCACAAAGTAGAGAAGCAACCAGCAATACAATACAATACAATATAATACCATATAAAAGCTATGGAAATCTAATTTCCAGCAGCAAATTTAGGAAATGAGGTGAAGAAGGTTTGTGTGAGAGTCAGAAGCAGAAGGAGAACTGCGGCAAGAAAAGATATGATTGCCCATGGATTATTGAAGTAATATCACCCACTTAATTAGGAAGAAACAGAGCTTGATGAACGGGAAAGACCGAACACCGATGACCTGAAAGGGAAGGAAAGGAGCTTGGGTCAGAGGACCTGACTGCCGTCAGCCGAAGGCACTCCGATGCCTGATTTAGTACTAAAAAACTAAGCAAGAGGAGAATGGAGAAGAGAATGAGAGCTAGTGCAGGGGTTTGCGTATCTTCATTGGGCTGATCCCATGTGTATTTGTAGACGATTTCTTATTCATTCTCTTTGTGAGTGGGGGTAGGTGGGGTAAGGTCCCATCCGGCCTGGGCATTACCCTGACACCCAGTGGTAGGTAAAAAGGGCACATCCCATCAGAAGCTTCTATGCTTTTGGACAGTTTACGTGATGGGATGATAAAGCCAACTTCTTATCGCCATAAATGAGTCACCCTATCTGTCAGGGCACGCCCGTACTTTTCATAGGAGTGCGATGGCCCATTCCTAACCTATAGTACCTTTACTAGGACCAGGAATGGTCTCCCTGAATGAGTACTCTGCCAAGCTGACACTCATGCCGAGCTGCTGAGTTGATACCCGTTGAGCTGGCACTCTTGCCGAGCTGCCGAGTTGATACCGGTTGAGCTGGCACTCTTTACCGAGCTGCCGAGTTGCTGAGTCGACATCCGTCGAGCCGACACTCTATACCGAGCTGCCGGGCTACCTAGATGTGCTTACCGAGATCAAGGTACCGTGGCTCCCCTTAATCTCAGTACTATGGTATTTTATCCACACAAGAAGCCACAAGTTTCTCATTGCCTACAAGATTATCGATGATTCCTTCCGGACAGAGAATGTCGACATCTTTGGCGGTGTTGATGAGGCAATCCATGAAATGATGGTAAGCTGTGATGTGTCTTCTATAATGGGGATAACATTGGTCAAATGCAATGAGGCTCATAAATTGTCTCTTATGTCTTGTCCCGGATTTCAATCACTCCCTCGTCAAACTTTATGTCCAAAAAATCACCGTCCCTTTTTCTAAACTCAATTCCATTCTCTTCAAGTTTGGCTGCACAATCGATCCGTGGGATTTTTGCTGTTGGCGGTGTACTCTCATCAGTCATCACCGGGCAGAGAACAAAACCTGTATGCATTGGATGGTAGACTTGGATATTGGAACCATTGATTCTACTTAACAAGGTCATATAGTCTGGATAGAAGAAATTTTGTCAGAGGAGGAGATGAGTGAGAAGAATCTATCAGAACAGATAGACGTTGGAGAATAAAAAAGGGGATCTGATTTTACATAGTCGTTGTATTTTAGTTTATAAATGGCCAACATATGAGGGGTGACAAGATGGACGGCTTAGATTCAACGAACAGGCCACCAAGTGGGCGATTGAGATCTGTGATTGACAAAATGGGTTCGTGACGACTGACCAGAGGTGCATGGGGTTGGAATGTAGAGAGTTAGTAGAGGAAACGAATGCAGGCGTGGTGTTTCTTTGTTAGGAAATCTTTTGATCCGGAACGTTCATCTAGTGGATTTTAATGCAGATGAAGGGGATCCGTTGATTCCAATCTTCCTGATTCATGGGGTTTTGTAAAGCAGGGAAACATGTTCACTGACTCTAGTGAGGAACTTTTTCATGTGGCCCACCCAAAGGGTGGGCCACACCCCCAATCAACTGAATGATGGCCCAGCAGTAAAAGCCCAGCATTTTTTTTCCTGAGTGCATTTTTGTTATTTTGGGAAACTATCAATTCTAACAAGTTAGACTATAAGTAGGGTCGCAGCGGGTTGGGTTAGGTTGAGCACCATGAGTAAGATTTGGCTAAACTCAATATCTACCTATTTATTGATCGGTTTGAAATTGTCACTCCTAGCCCTTAATCAACACGTTGAGAACATGTAACTGCGTAGCAATTACGTTTGTTACCTTGTTGTCTAAGGTTTAAATCATGGGTACGTGACCTTTTCCCTCTTCCCATGTTGGGGGTGAGGGTCCCGCTTGTGTGGGCTTTCTACTGGGTCCAGCCCCATGGCTGAGGTACCAAAACAAGCCCTTAATTAGAAGGTTGAGTTCAGGTTGGGTTGGCAGTAGAGTGCAATTTGTTGGTTGGGACTAGTTCAAATTCGGTTTGTACTTTAATTTGTAGGTTGAATAGTAAGAATGACATAAGCCTAAACCTTGTTCATTTATTAATTGGGGCAGAATTGCCAACTCGAACCTTGTTCTCAAGGTCGTTTTTGAGTTGGGCTTATGGGTTGGATATTGGGACCAATTAGTGGCCGATTTTGGCCATTCAGAAACTGGGCCTGAGCCTCACTGTTTAATTTGACAGCCCTGGAAAGTAAAAGGAAATAAAAATAAAAATAAAAAGACTTAACAAAACAAAACAAAACAAAACAAAGAAAAAAAAATCATTGGATGGTTAGGACCTAGGAAGGAGAAAGAGTTGTGGATTTTACAAAACAATGAAGATTTATGTGCCTTGGCTTTGTGGAAGTTGAGATGCTTAGCTTGGGTGTCCTGACTAGGTAAGTGTATTATTATGTAGGTTTTTTTTCAACTCTGTTTGGATTCAAATGTCTGTCTAGAAGCTAAGCTCTTTTTTTTTTCTGTCTTTTTTAATAACAAGTGTTTATATATTGACAATTGTCATGAAGGGGTTCATGAACCACTGTTTTCATCGATTAATATAAATAGCTTACAACATGTGAATTGGACTGGTAAGAAGCACACGAACATGTGCCTTAGTTGCAAGTGGAAACATTTGTTTTTATCAGGAACTGTGGTGTTTTTGTCATTTAATTTATAGCTTTTTGCCCATTGCTTCAGTTCTTGGTTTCAATGGTTGGTGAATAAGGCTGAAGGAGATTGAATTCACATGTAAGATTGAACTTCTAATTACGTATTTGTTAAGGTTGATGACAACAATTGCTTCTACTAGAATCAAGCTTACAGAGAAATGATTACGCCTTAACACCAAATTAGATTTCCGGCGCTTGACCTCATTCGGATTTTTCTATTGATGCCCTATATATGACATTTTTTTCTTAATCTCATGGAACTCAGTAGAACGCGAGCGAGTTACTGGATCGATATAAACATCAAATATACAGTATGTGAAACTCGGTTTTTGCAATGGTCTAGTTAATATGCGAGCCTCCAGGACTCCTCATTAGGGGCGAGTTGAGTAGTGGGTTTTTGTGGTTTGGGGTAGGCATGAGTTTATGGACTCACATCCAAGTTGAATTAGAGTTTTCGCTGCCCTACCCCGCGGCAACCCAATTTGTTTTAATTATTCTTACTATAACAATAAGTAAAATAACCTGCAGTATTAAATCCGACCCAACCAGGGCCAATTCAGGGTGGGTTTGGAATCATACCAGTGACCCATCACTATCCACGTCGGGCTCGAAAATGTGAGGCGGGTCTCGGGCTTACCCTACCCGACTCCCTTGTTGCCATCTGCAGATGTATTTTAATTATTGTTTAAATAATGCAATACAACAAAATGTATAAGAATAACAGCATTCAGTATAAAATGTATAAATGCTTATTTGAAAAATTCAAGAAAAGACTTTATAAGAAATCAGATTTAATGGGCTAAATTTTAAAAATAATATTTAAAAAATAATATGTAATGTTATTCAAATCAGAAAGGCAAATCCACACATGGCTAAACTAAAAAACAGCTACACAAATGGGCGCTAAAAATTGATTTGAAGTGTGAAAACTCGAAAAGAACCAAATAAATATTCATTGGGCTTTATATGGCCGTTGAGACATATCCAACTCACGCACAGAACCACGCCATTGAAGAAATTTTTTCTATGCATATGGACGGCACATCAAGAAAAAAGAGTGGGTCGAAAAGGACATTAATGAAAATAAAAGAAGCACATATATATCTTAATAAGTGCAATCTAAATAAGAATTTAGCTAAAGATAGATTATGATGGAAAAACATAATTGATGTAGTCTATCTAGTGGGTAGGGTTATAAATGGGACGGTTCCGGATCAGAACCATAGCGGACCCGGACCCGGACCCAGACCAGGTTTTAAATAACGGTTCCAATTCTGGATCCTGTTTTGAATCCGAACCTGTTTTGTTGGTTCCTGACTCGGTTTCGATAAGAAAACTCGGATCCGGTTCCGGAACCGGATCCACCTAAAGGACTCAAATATAGTTCTAAAATCAATTCTATTTTCTCTTTATTCTTTATTTTTTTTAAATAAGCATATCATTCAACTTATAACAATCCATCAAGTCTACAACATCCATTATACATAAGAATGCAAAAAAAAAAAAAGATTTTAACGTACAAATTGCAATATCAAAAATTTATATGCCGGGTCTCAGGTTAGAACCTATATGAACCCGAAACTGGACCCCTTTATCAATCGGAACCTAAATTAGATTCCGGACCCATACTCGTTTATGAATCGAAACCCAAAAATGGTTGCAAATCCGATTTGTTACAGGGTCGGAACTTTAGGATAATCAGAGAATCAGAAACCCGTTTGCAGCCTTACTAATGAGGGACAAGGCTTTGATGGGCTTTCCATGACCCTAGTTGGACCAGATTTAGTCCAATTCACAGCCTTTGCCCTGGGGGCTCTTCCCCCACTCCCTCATGTTCTTTAATTCATTTTTATTAAGCTTCCCACTTTGATTTCATCGACCCTCCCATGAAACAAAATGCAATTACTAATACACAAGTAAATTAAATCGTTTATATTCCTCTTTTTTTTTTTTTTTTTGTTAACATGGGAACCCGCCGATTCCCCTTCGGTTGATTCCCACCCCCCTTCGGTTGATCAATGGTAAACCCATGAATATATAGAACCACCTACTAGCCCTATATATCGGATAAAACCTTAAAGGGATTCAAACACAAGACTTCCAAATTAAAACTGGACTTCCTATCCGTACAAACATTTGAAGTGTGTGTCTCTATTTTAAGTGTGGGTGTTCATATTCCTCTTTCCTCGTTCCATCACATGAAAAAAAGCATCTTTCTCCCCAAATCCCCAAACCATGGCGTCATCTCTCGCGCCCTCAATCGTCCTCGCCTAAGATCCCCAAATCCCATGCTTTTCGGGTAATTCATCACTTTCTCAAAATCCCCAAATCGTTTCTTCTCTAAATTTCACCAAAAATCGTTGCTTTTTCAGTAGTCATATGAAGAAGTGGGTAGGCGTATAAAGCTTTGAGCTTTTTTTCATTCACTCTCTCTTTAGATGTTTGAAGGCATGTGAAATGAAAAGACCATCAGAACAATTGCTTGTAAACTATCAATGAATGCCACATCTAAATATCACTTTCTCAACACATGTATCACAACAAGCAATGGAACTATTAATAATACCATCCAACAAAGTTTTTGCTTTTGCTCTAATTTACAGCAATGGAAACACAAAATCGGCTCCATTGGAGAAAACAGTTTTAATGCTACAATCATTGGCTCTTTGTAAGACCAAATGTGTCTTCAATACCACTGTTGACCTTTTTTCGTCTCTCAGCAATCATATCAGAATATGCCTGTAAAGATGGAGAATTACAGATCACACTTCAATAATTTAATAAAGTTTCCATATCCCTACTAGTTATAAGCTCCAATAACAAAACATTAGCTGAAAGCTCCAAAAGAAACAGATGCAAATATGAAAACAGATAATGGGAGAGAGATGAAAAGTAACCACCATGCTTTGAATACAATAGAGGAGGGTTAAGTCTAAAACCTTCGGATATGCGTAGAGGAAGATATACCACCATGCGCAAATTAGAGTGAGGACAATCATAGTAACCACCACTGAGTGCACAAATAGCCAGCTAGAAGCAATCACCAGTACCCCCGTGAGGGATATTGTCCATGGCTGACACCTGAGATGAAAATGGAGCTTTAAATGGTAGCTGAGAATTGTTAGTAGTATACTACAGAAATGGAACTTGATCAACTGTTTACATCATGTCCCTCACCTTATGACAGGTTTTACAATACAAATAAAATTGTTGTCAATGTCTGAAATAGAAGAATATCAAATTAAGTTATGAACATCGTGATGCAATAGAAATTATGAACTCATTGATCTGGACTCATCTACTTTGTTCTGCTTTTGCTTGCATTGCTCCTCAACTGAACATATATTGATGGCAATTCACTTTCAACTTTCATTGGGTTTTGTTCCTGCTTGTCTACAAAACTTATGCGTCAATGACTTGCATTGAGGAATTTCTAAATCAGTCAAACAACCTGTTTTCTTCTCCGAAAGTTCTCATTCAAGCGTAAATACATTTGCACAATCATTTCCACTGAAACCCAAGTTTGTTCTAGGCAATTTTGACAATTGCATTTTGTATACGAACAGATACTTAAATATAAACATAGAATAAAGATCTTAAAAGGAAAAAGTCATTGATTTAAATAAGAAAAGACCATATGCACTTCTTAGAGAAATTCAACAACATAGATACAACATAAGGACCAAATGCACTTCTTAGAGAAATTCAACAACATAGATACAACATAAGGACCAAATGCACTTCCTAGAGAAATTCAACAACCTAGCTACAACAAAATCAGTAAAGCAACTTGCATGAACCAATGCGAGAGCATTATTAGGCAAGAAGAGAAAACTAAATTCCAACTAGTATTCTTCCTCTTTTCCTAAACCCACCAATTACAACACCCAAAACTCCCAGAACTTAAACACCAAACTTAAATGTCCACCAAAAATTTGGAAAAACCAAAGAAAACTCAAACCTACTTGAACACGAAAGCACTCAAAATAAAAAAAATTCCAGATACTGAACAACCCCATATAAGAACAAAGAATTTCTATCAATTTAGCAGAAAGTATCAGCACTTGAAAATAAGATTGCAGTAGCAATCAAAGACAACAATTGGGAAATGACTTAACAAAGGGATTCCAATTCTACCAAACATAATCCCATCAAAGCAAAATTTTCTAATTCTAAGTAAGACCCATAATAGAACACAGCATTTGACCCATAATAACACAACATTTCTATCAAATTTCCGCAGAAAACATCAGAACTTGTTAGAAAACACAGTACCAGTAAAAGAAACCCCAAAAGAGAACAACTCAACAAGGAGGAGAAATACTACCATGAGGGTTTGGTAACCCAAACGGAATCATACTCAAGAGAGAGGCAGTTGAGATAACCGTCCATATCATCAACCACACCATTATCATCCAAGAACCGAGATTCGCTAGTGTCGTTTTTACTGCTTCGAAGGACGGATTCGTGGAAGAAATGGGTGTGAGAGAGCTTGATTGAAGAGAGCTTTGATGAGAAAATCCGATTGGAGAAATGGGTTTTTGGGAGGGATTGGTGGGGTTTAAGCAAAGAAGAAATCGAGAGAGGTAGTAGAGACAGAGCTCCCAAGAATCAGATAAAGATTGCAGCCCAAAAGAAGGGAAACAGAGGCATTGGAAGAGAGTGGAATTGAAACGGACCTGAGATGGAGCCTGGAGTGGGAAATGAGAAGGAGAAAGAGAGAGATGCGAGAAGCTAGGGTTTGTTTGTAAGAGGAAGGGGTGTAGATGACCTGGGCGTCGAAGGACCCGCGCTCTGCTCCTCTTCCTCCTCTCCCGTCCTTTCTCCTCCTCTTTCCCCCTTCCGTTTTCGCTCTTGCACCTCACCAGAAACAACCACGAAGCGCTGCAATGAGGGAGGGAGGGAGGCGCTGTGATGGTAAGAGGGAGGGAGAGAGAGAGATGCTGCTGCGTGGAGGAGGAGCCGTGGGGAGGGCGATCGCTGCGATGGAGAGCGAGAGAGAGAACCCCGGACGGTGTCTGGGGCAGGATGTTTTCTTCTCAAGACAAGAACCAAAACATTCAAAAGGATTCAGCGGGCTTCGAAATTTCTGGCAGGCTTTAGGTACAACTCAACCTCCAGCTGGACCGCCAGCTCGGATCGGGCTCTCATTGGGGCTCCAAAGTTAGGCTCCATAGCATTTTGGTTGTTTTTTTAGGGGTACAAGAAACACTAGTACTCCTTTTTACACGTTGCTAGTCGAGCCTGCACGTGCAATGCACGTCTATGGAATATACAGTTTCACTTTC
Organism: Persea americana; assembly: GCA_029852735.1. Classification (NCBI taxonomy): domain Eukaryota; kingdom Viridiplantae; phylum Streptophyta; class Magnoliopsida; order Laurales; family Lauraceae; genus Persea; species Persea americana. The sequence goes on from CM056819.1 coordinate 51,666,387, forward strand.
ACTAAGAAAAATTTAAAAAAATAAAACTTTCAAAAAATTCAATAGAACGTTCAATACATTTAAAAGTAAAATTTCAATAGAAAATGAGTGATTATAAATTGCAAGGCCCGTGCAATGTCCAAATACAACTGACACTACTTTTTTCCTATACATTTGAAAATAATAACATAATGATATTGTGAGAAAAATGAGATCTCAAAAGACAATTGATATAGAATTTATATAACTTTTTAAGGATATAAATATATAATTTTTAGATATTTTATCATGAATGTGTACAAAAAAATTTAAATTTACTTTTTTTAACATGTCAGATCGACTTATCAGTTTCCTGGTAGACTTGACCTGCTAAAGTTGGAGTCCAGTTGAAAGCATAGTCAAATTAATTACCTGCAGTTTTATAAAAAATAAAATTAAAAACTAAGAACCAGATGAGCTTACTGTTCTAACCAATTACCATGAACATTATATGTTCACTACAAAATCAGATTCTATGAAGGAAAAAAATTAATTATATCTAACATAAGGACATCAGAATAACAAATTTGAGCTGGTGGGTTTAGTCTTAATTTACAAAGAAGAATAACATCTCACACCAACCATCAAGAATAATGAAGTGATCCGGCTTGTCCTCAAGCGATAGAAATCAACAATGGTGGAACTATGATATGAACTCTGACGGGTAAAATTTGTAGAGCACATGTTGATCAATATTAGTATTTAACATGTACTTTGCTTTATTTTATAAGACGGACCACTATCAGGTAAAAAGATGCAGTATCTCTCCAAGAGTCAGCATCTTCTTTTCCTTAATACAAAGTGCTATATTTTAGACCTGTAAGAAAAGGATAATACAAAGTAATTATAGAAGTTCAGTTAAATGAAAGCTCACAAATAGAGATATCCATAGAGGAAAAAGTACCAAAACACAAAAAACTACAAATACGAACCTACCAAAAGAATTGGACATTCCTCTTAAGAAATACATAAGAATGTAACCCAGGTATTTTAGATCAACTTTTATGCTCTGTAATGTATAAAGGATGGGAGTGCTGATCGAAGTAAAAAAACTTCGAAACAAACAAAGACAAATTGAATTTGTTGCAGCTCAAGACCAAATACTTATTTTAGTAATTTACACTTAAAACGATCACTTTATTCACTGACTTTGAAGTTAGTAGTAACTCTAGCATAACAAGCAGTTTCTGTGGAATTCTCGCTTTCCCTTTAAGGAAATGCATGATGCTTCAGTGAAATACATGAAAAGAACAAGAAGAACAAGAAGAAGAAGAAGCTTGCAATGATGAAAGAAATAAATGCGTTAGAAAATTATCAAAGTTTTTCAATTTAAACCTCATAAGTAAGAGCAATAATAAATAAATATATTCATGCCCTTGAAATGCTATTTTATAATAAAAAAATTCACAAAAGTTGTATATTAAGAAACTAAAAATTGTACAGAACAACAATAATTTTATGATAACAATCTATAAGACCTACCACTAAATTGCATTAATGAAATTATCTTTAGCAATCACTAATATCAGAAGCGAACCAATATTTAGTAGTAGTTATCACATTATCCAACTTGTGATTATTCTTCCAACAGGGGTAAAACTCAAGATCAGTACAACTATTATGTCATATTGAAAACTCAATTATTCTAACTAAATAAGACACAAACACATGAAGCAAAAGGTAAAAGAATATTTAAATTTTTTTTAGTGGCAACTTTCATTAAAAGAGAGAAAAAAACAGGGTGGAAATAAAATGAGTTTAATTTTGTACATTTCACTTTCTTATTTATGATAATTTGTTAGTTGCTACTTTTTTCTAAAAAAGAAAAAGAAAAAACTAAATATAAAGCAATAATGCAAATGAAGTACCTATATATATGGGATGTGCTTATGAGTTTTGGAGGTCTCTATACCTTTTTTAAAGGCCATAATCAATAATATACAACTGAAGGAACATCAAATTACAAATATTTAAGTTTAGTGTATAAAAGATTAAATGGTTAATATTTTAAAAAATCATAACAAAGGGTCACATTCGTACAAAGAAAATAATCTCATATCTTCTGGAAATGTACCGGAGCCCTCTTATGTTCTGAACTCTCAAATTTCAAATACAAATACCACTCAAGTATCTTTTAATTCCCCCAAAATGTTGATTAGTGAATTCCACCAGCCCATTTCAAAAATAGCACATACACTATTGCGAATATGGAAACTTCAAAGAGAACTATTGAATGCAAAGTAGAGCGTAAGACAGAATCCATTCACCCCATGGTATAGCAACCATATTATCAAAGAATCACCAAAAACCCTTTTCTTTCCCATAGCACATAGGTAAAAAAAAGTTTACAATTTTAAAAAACACACACTACCGATTCCATAGAGAGTACAGTAAATAAAAAAGAACAGATGGAAACACTTGGAGAAGGTTGGGGTGACTTGGAGAAGATCCACCAAGGTATTAATCATCTTTAGAAGAGGGAAAAAAAACTCTCCACGTACCTTGGGGAGATGAACAATCGAAAGTGAAAGAGCGCGCGATAGATGGGGATGGTAGAAGAGGTGAAAAAAATATATATACTTACCATTGGGACATGAACGAGAGAGAGAGAGAGAGAGAGAGAGAGAGAGAGAGAGAGAGAGAGAGAGAGAGAGAGAGAGAGAGAGAAGGGGATGGAGCATTTTTAAGTGTGCCCCACAATCACAGGTGTTGGGTGCTTAATTTTATCAAGCATGACATGGTAGCATCTATCGTGGTCTCACAAAGGTGTAGATGGACCCACAAAGGTGTAGAGAAATTTGCTCGACAACTTGTTCTCTTTTATAAGGGTAGATAGATATATAGAATAGGTAGATAGATTGAAAATGGTAGATTTTTATAAGGGTGGGCCCTACAAAGGTGTGTAAAGAAACATGTACTACAACTTAGATTTTTATGAGGGTAGGACCCATAAAGGTGTGTAGTGAAACAAATACTACAACTTGTTCTCTTTTATAATAGTAGATATATATATATATAAAATATAAAAATAAGGGTGATATATATATATTTATAGATATATATATATATATAAGATAGAACTAAGAGTGATTTTTATGACTTTTATTTGGGTGGGCCCCACAAAGGGGTGTAGTAAAACAAGTACTACACAAAGGTGTAGAGAAATATGCTCGATAACTTGTTCTCTTTTATAAGGGTAGATAGATATATAGAATAGGTAGATAGATTGATAAGGGCTGATTTTTATAAGGGTGGGCCCCACAAAGGTGTGTAGAGAAACATGTATTACAACTTAGATTTTTATAAGAGTGGGCACCACAAACTACAACTTGTTCTCTTTATAAGGGTGATTTTTATGATTTTTATAAGGGTGGGCCCCACAAAGGTATGTAGAGAAACAAGTACTATAATAAGGGTGATTTTTATTATTTTTATATGGGTGGGCCCCACAAAGGGGTGTAGTGAAACAAGTACTCCACTTTGCTCTCTTTTATAACAGTAGATAGATTACCTGTTTATGTTGTCGCCAAAAGATGCCAAAAGATGGGGCGTTTCGTCGTGAAGTTAACCGTTGGTTGAAATTGGCCGGTTGAAAGTCAATGGTGAAGTTCAAAAAAAAAAAAATAGAGGTCTGGAAAATTCCCTATATAAGGTGTTATGATAGTGTTTTGTATTTAGTTGTTTGGTATGTAATCTTCTTTACTTTTTATGTAGAAAGGTAAGATTTTCTTTTGTCGTTTAGTAGAGAAAGGAGGTTGCTTTTTTTATTTTTTTTTGAAAAATTAAGAGGGAATTTTGCAATTGTATACTTTTAATATGACCTCTTGCCATTTCTTACCTTGATTATTTTAGACATAATTTGATAGCTTCTTTAGAAATTTAAACACTTTTTTCTAATTTTGTAAAAAATTACCCTGATTGTCTAACGGCTAGGCCTTTAAGGCCTGTTTCTTTTTTCAAATTTAAAGAATTTTTGTTTAGGAAAATTTTGAATTCCCAGACATAGTGGAATTCCTAGATACTCATTTGAACTTAGGTATCTAGGAATTCCACCAAAATGCAAAGAAGGTGAAATTCTTGAATTTTCAAAAGTCATTTGGGACCTTTTATGTGGTTGGAATTTAAAAATAATAGTAAAAAAAATCTCATTTGGAGATTTTAGGAGATAAGATATCAATCATGTCCAAAATTTTCCGATATGATAAGTTCTTAGTAGAAATTCTACAAAAGAAACTGATTCTTAATGCGTTCTGCATAGGGGTGTACAAAAAATCCGTCGATCCAATCCGATCCGCGGATTTTCATCCGATCCGAAGGCTAACGGATTGGTGACGGATTGGAAATTGTGTAATCCGTTAGCAAAAGACTGATGGCGGATTTCACCCTTAATCCACCGATTCAATCCGATCTGATCCGTTGTCATTAAATATAAATTAAAAAATAAATATATATAAAAAATAAGAAAAAAAATGTAAGGAGTTACTAACCTTATGAATAGAATATGCATATAACTCTCAATTCATGCCCCTTTAATTCAATGGCTTTAAAATTTATGGATTTTTTCTTCTTTCTTTTTCTATATAATGTACAGTAATGGATTGAACGGATTAATCAGATCCGATCCGATCCGTACAGCAAGGTTCGGATCGGATCGGATTTCAACAATAACGGATTTGTGACAGATTATAAATCCGTCAATCCGTAAGCATTGGATTGGTTGCAGATTTGATCCAATCTGCACCAATTCAATTCGTGTATACCCCTAAACTTATGCAGGTCAAGCAAATTCCATTGAAGGAACTAGTCTTTGTGTTTGGAGCAAAGTAATGACCCATCAAAGTAAATAGGCGTGAATCGCAAACCACGAGAAAGTACTTTCCTTATTTGCTCTTTTCTTCTCTATACTTAACTCTTCAACTCCATCATTCAAGTAAATTATCTAAATAGGCCTTACAAAAGGTATTTCCATAACGAGACAAAAAGATATTTTCAACGAGGAAAAAAAATCTGGAAGGAGGCCAGACAAACGTGCTAGAGACTGCTGATTTTTTTTTTCCCTTCTGCCCGCATTTAATGTCATAACATCCATCTATCCGATGGTCATATATCATTCCACAAGCATTTAATGTCCAAAAATATGAGGGTCATATCTCTTTCAACCAGCATTTAATGTAATAACTTTACATGGTTAGTCCTTTTAATGTCCCCTCCCATGTCACATGGAACCGGATCCCCTGTTTCGTCCAAACAGGGGAGCCCTGTTTGGACGAATCAGGGGCCGACACGTGCGGGGGCGAAGGGGGTGGAGAAAAGAAAAAGTGATTTTCCTCTTCTCCGCCCCCCTTCGCCCCCGCACGTGTCCACCCTTGATTCGTCCAAACAGGGCTCCCCTGTTTGGACGAAACAGGGGATCCGGACTCCATGTCACATATACAGGCCTAGATCATAGTCATTTTGGACTTGTTTATCAATCAGAATTTATCCATGATTAAAATTTGGGATGTTTGGATTATTTTACACATAATGTGATAGCTTCTTCCGAAATTTTAACACTTTTTTCTTGATTTTGTAAAAAATTACCTTGATTGTCTAAAGGATGGGCCTTTAGGGCCTTTTTTTTTTTTTAATTTAAAGAATTTCTGTTTAGGGAATTTCTGAATTATTATGCATAGTGGAATTTCTGGATGCTCATTTGGAATTGAGCATTTAGAAATTCCACCAAAATGCAAAGAGGGCGAAATTCCCAAAGGTTATTTGGACCTTTTTTGTGGCTGAAATTTAGAAATATTTCTGAATTCCCAAAGGTTATTCGGGATCATTTTTGTGGCTGAAATTTAAAAATATTGGTAAAGAAATATCTCATTTAAAGATTTTAAAAGATAAGTTATCACATCATGTCTAAAAATTTTATTAATACATTCTTGGAAGAAAGTCTACAAAAAAAACCGGCCCTTAATGCATTTTGCAGGTTGATCAAAGTCCACCGGAGGAGCTGGTCTTTGTGGTTACAGCAAACTAAATAGGCGTGAATCGCAAACCACGAGAAAGTACTTTCCTGATTTTTTTTTTTTCTCTACCTACTTGACTCTTCAACTCCATCATTTTAAATAGGCCTTAGAAAAGTGACAAAAAGATATTTTCAACGAGGAAAAATATCTAAATAGACATTTCACTTTCTCCAAAATTATCAAGAGAGACGTCCCATTCTTTTTGCAGTTCTCTTGGGCTATTTCCAGAAATGTATTGTTGAAAATGAATGAATTCAAAATTTTGGAGGTCTGCCGTCTGCGTGTGGAATCCACCTAAATGCAAGCCAAACACAGCGAGAAGGGAAATGGAAAGATCTAGCTGGATCTTCCTTATCCTTGACTTCAGAGCCTTGAAGTTTGACAGTTTTCACTTTAAGTGCAGTTTTTTTTTTTAATTTTTAATAGGCTTTGGAATGCTTTCGACTGGGGGGCAGTTAGGGGGTTGGGGCGCCTTTGGTTTTTTTTTTTTTCTTTTGGGGGTGGGGTTGTGGGGCGCCTTTGTGTTAGAGCTCTTTCAAGGTGAAGAGCTCTAGCCCAAAGACATGTATTTGAGTCTGCCATTGGTCTTTGGCATGATATGGTCAAATCAAATTCATGCATCGGGTCCCTACTTCTTGCAATTGAATGTCATTATCAGACATGAATAATTAGAGGGAAGATTTCCACCAATTAGTAGACTGCATACTATCCTTATGTGGTACAGCTCATGAGGCCCACTTGGATGCATTCATATCATTGGTGGTAGGATAGAATGTCTCTTTACGGATAAGGGTCTTGGAAAAAATCAGCATTTTCATAAATTCTTTTGATATTCAATCCAACAATGAGTAAATGTTTGATAAGCATAAAATTGAGCATGGTGCTAGGTCATGGCGGATAAGAGCGTGTAAGATCTGCACAAAGGTGGGCCTACGTGTGCCCCAACCCCATAGATCTAGACTGTACAGGTAGTCCGGTCGTAGGCCAAAGTTCTCCACAATTATAATATATGAAGTGAACTGTTTTTATAATCAATTTTGAGGTTGATTTCCGATTTGATTTTGACCATCCATTGGAATCTTGACTTGGTATTAATATTGCATGCTAATGCCACTTCCTCAAAACTTAATACTAATGTTTGTCTCTTAGTCTCCTTTCCATTTTAATTCTTTTATTTTAATACGTCACTACTAACTCCCCCATCCATTATGAATGATAAATAACACTATTAAATCTCTTTTAAGTCTCATCTTCTTAATATCTCATTTAAATCTCCTTTTATCCTTAACTAAACAACTATCCATTTCTGCATATCCAAATATATGAAAATCAATCACCAAGTGGAAGGCCTTCTTATTTTTCTCTTCTCCAAATATGCAAAAGCCTCTTTTGAAATCTCAACTCCCAAATCGTAAAGTCAAGTCTTTTGTGGAAGACACTGAGACTAATGGATTGGACCATGTTCACTATCATCACCATATTACCATCTTTTTTTTTTAATAGAAATTCTCTTGCGACTGAGGTAAGATAGGTGGTATAGCATTTCGGTAATTTTGTCATGAACTTTATTTGAACTACGCATCATGTTGGTTTTGTCCATCATACCCTTGAAAATTATTTGATTTGAGAATTCTACCCATTTCTACGATAATAGTTTTTTAATGATTTTTTTTAACCGTGTTGGTTGTTCTTTTTCGTAGAAATGTATTAAATAAATAATTATTGTTTACCAATGTCAGCAAAACCAAGTAACTGGTCAATAATTATTTTTTTATGATTGTTACTTATGGTAAAGTTATATGAACTTACGGTGTGAAATGAGTAATTTTTTCTCGAGCTATTAGAATATCTTGCAAAGCATAAATGCAATTTTAGTAAGCATGGAAAGATAAATTATTTTATTTGATTTACTTTTAAGTTTCATCACACCAAATCGTTGACTAATATTGTTGTGTTTTCTTTTCTTTTTTTTTTTGTTAAATCCTTCTCATTTCAACCAAAATTGTTGACTGCTCTGGAAATGTCATATGAATTAGATGGAGTCATACAAGCTACAGAAAACCAAAAAGAAAAAAGGAAAGCCTTTATTTCAAAATGCATGGAAATATAATTACTTTTACATGATTCACTTCCAAGTTTCAAAATATCAAATAATTGACTAATATAGCTAAATTTTTTTCAGTCTTTATAAATTTACCTAAGATTATAGACTGCTTTCGGACGTCATACATAAAGAAAAGGGAAGTTTTCAAAATAGGGCTTAAGTTTTTGTCAGATTTCTAATCAGGACAATAAAAAACTTGCATTTCAATATAGGACTTAAGTTTTCCGTATTGATTACAAATGAGGACATTTGGCAAGAAAGTAGGTATTTAGGTGATTTTCTTCTCCATTTTTATGAAATTACCCAAAATGCCCTTTTTTTTTCCTTCGCTTCCTATCTTCCATTTCTGCAACGACACCTTCCAATCCCCCTAACCAAACAACCAACACATTCACCCATCTTCCTCATCCATCCAAGCCCTAAGACCATCTTCTCATAAAAAAGGACATTTTTGGGGTTTTTATGGAAATACCCATTTGAAATTCGTCCAGGGGCAGCGGTTTCGACAAGTGGCCGGGGTGTTGTTGAGCATGTTGGGGACTATGGGTTGATGGCCCATAGACGACCAATGTGTCGGATTTTCTCAAGTAGATTTTAGTTCCATCCATGGTTGCAACCCCCTAAGGAAAGCTCCAACCATTAGCATGTAGTTTGGGTAAGGTGCCCGCCTTTGTTTGTGTTGTGATCTAGGGCCTATGGAAAGAGATCAATCACACACAAGAACACGGAGATTTACGTGGTTCGGCTTTTGGCCTACGTCCACGGAGAAGACGGGAGAACTCACTATGCAATCAGAAGAAGGTGTACATCATAGAGACCCTAAGTCTATATTTATAATATCAGCCCAATACCCAGTTACACCCAAACACTACTTCTAATCACAGTAGACCTATGATAATAGACCTACTTCTAATCTCAGTAGAACATGGGCAATATAGGGGCCCGGTTTATTTATAATTTGTTCAATTGAGCCAAACAAATAACAGCTTGCTGCAATTTACATGTCAGAATGAGACCATAAGACATCTGCAGTTGGTAGTTGTTGCTTAGACTTTCTGTAGGAATAGAATCGGCAGAGTTCAAGTGTGGCTTGTGCCTTTCCAATTGCAAACCCACCTTCTCTCGGTGCATAGATAGATTGGCCGCTTCACAATCATCAATGAATGGGTGGGAGTGGGCTAGACCTTTCAGAGAGGAGGTCATTCCAAAGGTGGAGTCAAGGATCATGGGCGGCCATTCACTTTTGGTCTTACCCATTTGAATCCCAAATCACCATTCTAAATTAAAAATTTTAAAATGTGTTTCATTACTAACACCGAGGTGCCCAACGTTTTCATAGTGGTCTTCGATGATTTGGTGGGAGATGAAGTGGATTGCAGGCAAAATGATGAATGCTGGAAAAAGGAGAGCAGGGGTGTAGGGATGATGGGTTGTGCAGAGTTTCATTGATTGTGGCTCCTGTTTGGTTCCATTGGTGTGTTGCCGCCTTGGGAGATGGATTAAAGGGAATAGGGAGGTGATGGGAAGAGGATGGTGTTGGTGTTTGGAGGGAAGAAGAGGAAAGGATAGGGAGAGAGGAGGGATGGGTTCTGGGAGGGCATTTTGGGTATTTTAAAATAAAATGAAATGAAAATCACCCGAAAACCTTCTTTCCTGACGATGTCCCCATCTGAAATGAAATGAATATGAAAGACTTAAGTCCTGCATTGATATGTAAGTTTTTTTTCGTCCTAATTTGAAATCTAAGAAAAACTTGAGCCATATTTTGAAATTTTCCTTAAAGAAAAAAAAAAAAGATTGCAATTCAATCCATGGAGTGCTTATGTTCCAGAAATGTCATTCAGCCATGAATAGTCTATCTGCCATATCTACCATTCTTTTACTTCTTTACTATAAATCAGCTTGCTTTTTTTCCTAAATAGGTATTGGTGTTTTTTTTTTTTTTTTTTTTTTTGGGGGGCTTTATATTACATTCGAACCCACACCTCTATGCAAATGTAGAAAATTCTAGAGATATTATTTTTCTACTTTATTTAAATAAGATTTTCACCAATCATCATCATCATCATTCTCTCTTTCTATAATTCTTCTATATCAATTTCAAACCTAGATGCTATTAGTGTTTCAGTCTAGCTTTTATAAATAAAAAATTATCGCAGACCCTTTTTGCTAAATAATATGTTTATTTATTTTTAATTTATCTTTTTGTCAGTAATATTTCAGAAAAAACCACTAAACTTGATTATATCTTAATTTTGTTGCTAGTTCATTGTTATACTCATTGACTTTGTGTTTGGAGTGTTTAAACTCAATGAGTGTGTTCACTGTGGCCTCTTGCGATATGGGTATTTACCTTCCCATCTGACCACAGAGCTTTCTATTTTTTTCTGTCGTGGTTTTTTGCCGGTTATTAATCTCATTATTATGTTTAAATTGGCATCTGTTTCTCTGCTCCATTTTTCCTGTGTCTTCTACTGAAATAGCACAATGCAATTTGCAACCACAGAAAACTCGGAAAGTACTGGCAGAGAAGATAGCACAGCTGAAGTCAGCCATTGATGATGTCTCCTCTCAACTTAAAGCAGAAGATGACCTGAATGAAGTGGCATTGAATGCTAAGGAAGTTGAAGCTGCTATTTAAGAATGAGCCCGCCCTTCATACATTATGGTTTTCCATTATAACATGTGAGGAGGGATTCTATTTTCAAATTTTATATGATTGAGATAATAATTGGTGAATTTTAGGTGCATGCTATTCAAATCAGGTGTCACCTTGGTGGGGTTCACTGGCACTACCAGATATAACAGTAGGCTATGAATTAGATACCCAACACAAATCAGCCTGGCACAATATTTTCAGCAACCTGATATTAGATGATGCAAGTGATTGTCAAAATCAAGTACTCTGCTTTCTATGTTATGACTTCAGATTGTAGATCAAATGAATAAAAATGCTTAATATAATAGTTTTAGTGGATTCTTGATCTGGAACAAATATGAGTCCGGATCCTTTAATGCTTAAGTTATAATTTCATCAGTATGGTCTGCCTCTAAAATCTATAAAAGCTCAAATTCATGATCGCAATGCCTATCAGCATCAACCAGATTTTACTCCAAATGACCTTGAGCCCACCATGAGAGTGATCACTTATGTGATTGAAAAATTGTAGTTGGTGCAATGTGTGCAGGCCCGAGCCATGTAATCAATCTGATTGTGGGTCCAAGCAGCCTCCTGCCAAAACACAAGGTGGAGCTTGATTGTCCGTGGTTTAAATTTAGACACACGCCCTATTGATGGATTTATATGTTTGGCATAGAAAAGTTGATATCACAAAATTAAGACTCCAGCAATCTGATGGGCCAAAAAACTCATCAAGATGGATTTTAGCGGTGAGTTTTAGAGCTGCTGGTTAAGTTAAGTCACTCTGGAGGTGGCCATATTAAACTTCCTTGTCTTTCTAGTTCTAGATGAAGACGCGAGTTGTGTGCTTGTGTAGGGACTTTCCCTCTCTCGATGTTTAAAACTCCACTATACGCTCAAGTGCTGTGCCTCCGTCTAATTGAATGAAACTTTGTCGATGATAATTACATAAAGGCTCCTAGTGGATTTATAGGCTTGGAATCGGAGCATTCAACTTTATTTCTATCTTTTTTCTTTAAATGAGGATACTAATTCTGTTAGTGCCTGCTAAAATTATTTGCACGTTTGAGATTATGGGACCACTATAAAAAAATCCCATATGCAAATGCTAATCATAATTTGTTGGTCCTTCGTGGTTATTCAAAAGGATGAATTAAGGGACCTACTCGCTAGGCCTATCGCTTGATTTTATGAGAGGACCCCATTGATGGACTATTAGGTTTGGAATCGAAGGATGTAGATTCCTTCTCTATGAGTTTCTAATGGTTAGGGTGCCAATTTCATAAGGGCTAGGTTTTCATTGCACCCGTCTAGCGTTTGGTTCTTCGCATCAGATCAAATCCCTAGAAATATAAAACATAGAAAAAAAAAGAGAGGCTCCATTGTGGTGAAGACCCTAGGCATGGACCTGGCCTGTAAAGGTTTTCGGCCCCTAAACATGGATCAAGGCATTTGAACCAAATGATGCCGAGGCAGACCTCAATAGACCCGAGTAGGACTCAAACTAGTTGAACGCCTTGGTAAATTTGGGTACGCACATCTTTTTCAATGATTTTAATCTCCATTAAATGAACCGAACGTAAGGACTTAATTTGACTTCTCTTGACCACCTGAACTTCTATAATCAATCATTCACCTATAATTTTCACAATATAGTTAACATAGAGCCACTTTGATAGCGCACACAAAAAGTTATATTCTTATATAATGAAACCATGAGCATTATTTATACAAAGCTTACAGATAGAGAACATATCCAAAGCATACAGTAGTTGGAGTACAAAGCAGATGAGCAGCCATACATTCAACAATACAATACCATATAATAGGTATGGAAATCTAATTTCCAGATGCAAACTTGGGAAACGATGCGAAGAAGGTTTGTGTCATAGTAAGCAGGAGGAGGAGGAGGGCAGCGAAAAAGGATATGATTGCCCAAGGATTATTGAAGTAATCATGCACCAATGACGCTCTCATCTTCGGCCAAGTTCTCTCACTGTATTGATTAATTTTCCCAAAAACATCTAACAAATAGAAATCACGATAAAATATGACAACTTCTCTTGTCATGTTGTTGAAGAGAGAAGCCACTAGTTCCTCATTGCCTAAACTGTTATCGATGATTCCTTCCTGGCTGAGGATTTCGACATCCTTGGCGGTGTTGATGAGGCAATCCATGAAAAAGGCATATGTTGTGACGAATTTTCCGGAGTGGGGATTACATTGCTCAAGTGCAATGAGGTTGAGAAAGAATATCTTTGTCTTGCCCCAAATCTCTATATTGGGGATCTCAATCACTCCATTCTCAAACTTTATGTCCAAAAAACCAACATCCCTTTTTCTGAACTTAATTCCTTTTTCTTCAAGTTTGGAAGCACAAGGGATCCTTGGGGTTTTTTTAGGCGTTTTATACTCATCGGGGAAGGGAACGTAGTAACTTGCATGTACTAAATCAAGTAGATGGCGGATCCGCCTATCCGGCACGATGGTGCAATCGCTCATAAAGAACTTTAAAGCACTTTCTGCTAAAGGAGGGTGTTCGCCGTCTATAAGAATAGATAGGCGTTGGAGGATGAAAAACGGAATCTGATTTTCCAACAATAGCAAGTCCTGATGTAATGCCTTTCGAACCCAATCCAGTCCAACGATGAAATCATTATCGTTCGATCGGGACTTGCGAAATAACTCGACAATGAAGCAAGCATCGAGTACCATCATTTCCACAAAAGAATCGCTGTCCAGTGTTGTTATTAACTCTGAGTAGTAATTCCGGGCTTTTTTCTCCAACCCTTTAACAGTGGCCAAACAATCCTCCAACCAGCCTTCAGTTTTCCGGGAGAGGATGTCATGTAGATATCTCCATTTGTGCTCTTCCATAGCTCGTAGTTTGTCTTCTCTTTTCTCGTAGTGAAATGGGCCTATGGAGATGAATTGAGGATCGTATACCTCTCCATTATCTTTGCGAAGCCAGTAAGGGACTCGGTATATTGAGCATGATTTTCTGGCATACGATGCTTTCATTATTTTTGGCTCAACAAGACTCTTTCCTATGATTGAAGATACCAAATTTGCATTCAGATCCTCCTTCTTAAAAGAGTGAAGTGCTTCCTCACCATCATCAGAAATTGGGGAAGGAATGTTGGCGACAGGGCGCTGGATATCATCCTCGAAACCTTCCATGTCCAGTGCTACCCTGTCTGCTCCAGAAGTGACCTCTGTCATTTAACTCTGCGGTCTTTTGTTCTCACTTCCAACTCTTAACTTCACAAGAGTAGAGTGGGTTCACCTGCAAATACACACAACCCAAAGATCAAGTTGAGAAAGCCCAAATTCAGCCAACATGGGAAATGGGGGATCCCCATGTTGGCCTAACCACGTTGGAGAATGTATCACGGCCTAGTGGATTTCAGCCACTTTTGGTATTCTTCAATGTTTTTAATCACCCAACCATCTCTTGTGATTTTAAGTTGATTGGAGTCCAATTGCACAAAACCCCCAACTTTGAAAACTCTAAACATGATCTAAAAGAAAGGAATTTTTTTCATGATTCAAATTGCAGCAGTGGGTTCTCCTGCAAGGAAATGAACTTTCTAATAAATACCTTTCTTGGAGAAGTCTAGTCTCTTCTTCCAGTTGGTCAAGAAAGCATTGATTTGCAGAGATGGGAAGGAAGTAGTTCCTCCTGGTTCGCAATAGTCCACACCTATCCAATTTTGGGAATTTACTCAGCTGCAACGACAACTACCAGTCCGCACAGTAGACTCGGCTCCCCCAACAAAACCCATTAAAGCCCTGACTTTGGATTCTCTTGCAAAGCCTATCAGCTCAAGATCCACCGACTTCTCCGCCCTCTGTTTTTTTAGTGGTAGCTCAAGACCCACCGTCTTCTCCGCCCTTTGTTTTTTGGGATTTTTACCAAATAATTAAGCTTAAAGTGTAATTAATTGATTTTATGAAGAATAATAAGAAAACTACCATTTAGTTATTCGTACTTTTTTTTTGGACGAAATTACCCTAGTTGACGATATCGTCAACTTCTTGTTTCTAAACCTACAATTTTTCTTCTTCTTCTTCATGAAACACTAATCTACCATGTGCACGCCATAATAAATCCCCTAACTCTCTTCAAAGCCTCAAGCTCCGTTCTGAACTTCCAATTAAATAGAACCCTCAAAAAACCCAACCTGGTCGCCAAAGAATGGAAGAAGAAGAAGAAAAATCGTGGGTTTAGATACGGTAGTTGACGATATCGCCAACTAAGGTTGTTTTTTTTTTTTTTTTTTTGTTCTATTTAATTGGAAGTTTAAAACGGAGCTTGGGGCTTTAAAGAGAGTTAAGGGACTGATTATGGCATGAGTAGGGTAGACTAGTGTTTTACGAAGAAGAAGAAGAAGAACTCGCCAACTTCCTGTATCTAAACTCACGATTTTTCTTCTTCTTCTTCCATTCTTTGGCGAATAGGTTGGATTTTTTGGGGGTTCTATTTAATTGGAAGTTTAGAACGGAGCTTTGGGCTTTGAAGAGAGTTAGGAGACTGATTATGGCATGCACATGGTAGACTAGTATTTCACGAAGAAGAAGAAGAAGAAAAATCGTAGGTTTAAAAACAGGAAGTTGACCATATCGCCAACTAGGGTAATTTCGTTAAAAAAAAAAAAAAAGTACGAACAACTAAATGGTAGTTTTGTTATTACTCTTCATAAAACCGATTAATTACACTTTAAGCTTAATTATTTGGTAAAAATCCCTTATTTTTTTAGTGGTACAAGAAACACTAGTCCTCCTTTTTACACGTCTCTAGTGGAGCCTGCACGTGCATGTCCACCGAACATACAGTTTCACTTTCACTAAGAAAATTTAAAAAAATAATTTTTTTTAAAAATTTAATAGAAGGTTCAATACATTTAAAAATAAAATTTCAATAGAAAACGAGTGATTGTAAATTGCAAGGCCCGTGCAATGTCTAAATACAGCTGACACTATTTTTTTCTTATACATTTGAAAACAATAACGCAATGATATAGTGAGAAAAATGAGATCTCAAAAGACAATTGATATGGAATTTATATAACTTTTTAAGGATATAAATATATATTTCTACATATTTTATCATGAATGTGTACAAAAAAGTTTTAAATTTACTTTTTTTAACATGTCAGATCGACTTATCAATTTCCTGATAGACTTGACCTGCTAAAGTTGGAGTCCAGTTGAAAGCATAGTCAAATTAATTACCTGCAGTTTTATAAAAAATAAAATTAAAAAATTAGAACCAGATGAACTTACTGTTCTAACCAATTACCATGACCATTATATGTTCACTACAAAATCAGATTCTATTAAGGAAAAAAATTAATTATATCTAACCTAAGGACATTAGAATAACAAAACTGAGATGGTGGGTTTAGTCTTAACTTACAAAGAAGAACAACATCTCAGACCGACCATCAAGAATAATGAAGTAATCCGGCTTGTCCTCAAGCGACAGGAATCAACAATGGTGGAACTATGATATGAACTCTGATGGGTAAAATTTGTAGAGCACATGTTCATCAATATTAGTATTTACCATGTGCTTTGCTTAATTTTATAAGACGGACCACTATCAGGTAAAAAGATGCAATACCTCTCCAAGAGTCAGCATGTTCATTTCCTTAATACAACCTGTAAGAAAAGTATAATACAAAGTAATCATAGAAGGTCAGTTAAATGGAAGCTCACAAATAGAGATATCCATAGAGAAAAAAAAAATACCAGAAAACAAAAAACTACAAATACGAACCTGCCAAAAGAATTGGACATTCCTCTTAAGAAATACATAAGAACGTAACCCAGATATTTTAGATCAACTTTTCTGCTCTGTTATGTATAGAGGATGGGAGTGCTGATCGAAGTAAAAAAAAAACTTCGAAACAAACAAAAACAAATTGAATTTGTTGCAGCTCAAGACCAAATACTTATTTTAGTTGTTTACACTTAAAACGATCACTTCATTTACTGACTCTGAAGTTAGTAGTAACTCTAGCATAACAAGCAGTTTCTGTGGAATTCCTGCTTTCCCTTTAAGGAAGTGCATGATGCTTCAGTGAAATACATGAAAAGAACAAGAAGAAGAAGAAGAAGGAGTTTGCAATGATGAAAGAAATAAATGTGTTTGAAAATTATCAAAGTTTTTCAATTTAAACCTCATAAGTAAGAGCAATAATAAATAAATATATTCATGCCCTTGAAATGCCCTTTTATAATAAAAAAATTCACAAAAATTGTATATTATGAAACTAAAAATTGTACAGAACAACAATAATTTTACGATAGCAATCTATAAGACCTACCACTAAATTGCATTAATGAAATTATCTTTAGCAATCACTAATATCAGAAAGGAACCAATATTTAGTAGTAGTTATCACATTATCTAACTTGTGATTATTCTTCCAAGAGGGGTAAAAATCAAGATCAGTACAACTATTATGTCAGATTGAAAACTCAATTATTCTAACTAAATAAGATACAAACACATGAAGCAAAAGGTAAAATAATATTTAAATTTTTTCTAGTGGCAACTTTCATTAAAAGAGAGAAAAAAAAAGGGTGGAAATAAAATGAGTTTAATTTTATACATTTCACTTTCTTAATTAAGATATTTTGTTAGTTGCTACTTTTTTCTAAAAAAGAAAAAGAAAAAACTAAATATAAAGCAATAATGCAAACGAAGTACCTGTATATATGAGATGTGCTTATGAGTTTTGGAGGTCTCTATACATTTTTTTTAAAGGCCATAATCAATAATATACAACTGAAGGAACATCAAATTACAAATATTTAAGTTTAGTGTAAAAAAGATTAAATGGTTAATATTTAAAAAGTCATAACAAAGGGTCACATCCGTACAAAGAAAATAATCTCATATCTTTTGAAAACGTACCGGAGCCCTCTTATGTTCTGAACTCTCAAATCTCAAATACAAATACCACTCAAGTATCTTTTAATTCCCCCAAAAATGTTGATTAGTGAATTCCACTAGCCCATTTCAAAAATGGCACATACACTATTGCAAATATGGAAAGTTCAAAGAGAACTATTGAATGCAAAGCAGAGCATAAGATAGAATCTATTCACCACATAGTATAGCAACCATATTATCAAAGAATCACCAAAAACCCTTTTCTTTCCCATAGCACATAGGTAAAAAAAAGTTTAAAATTTTAAAAAACACACACTACCGATTCCATAGAGAGTACAATAAATAAAAAAGAACAGATGGAAACACTTGAAGAAGGTTGGGGTGACTTGGAGAAGATCCACCAAGGTATTAATCATCTTTAGAAGAGGGAAAAAAAAAACTCTCCACGTACCATGGGGAGATGAACAATCTAAAGTGAAAGAGCGCGCGATAGATGGGGACGGTAGAAGAGGGGAAAAAAAATCTATACTTACCATTGGGAGATGAACAAGAGAGAGAGAGAGAGAGAGAGAGAGAGAGAGAGAGAGAGAGAGAGAGAGAGAGAGAGATGGGGATGGAGCATTTTTAAGTGTGCCCCACAATCACAGGTGTTGGGTGCTTAATTTTATCAAGCATGACATGGTAGCATCCATGGTGGTCTCACAAAGGTGTAGATGGACCCACAAAGGTGTAGAGAAATTTGCTCGACAACTTGTTCTCTTTTATTAATGTAGATAGATATATAGAATAGGTAGATAGATCGAAAATGGTAGATTTTTATAAGGGTGGGCCCCACAAAGGTGTATAGAGAAACATGTACTACAACTTAGATTTTTATAAGGGTGGACCCCATAAAGGTGTGTAGTGAAACAAATACTACAACTTGTTCTATTTTATAATAGTAGATGTATATATAAAAGATAAAAATAAGGGCGATATATATTTATATATATATATATAAGATAGAACTAAGAGTGGTTTTTATTATTTTTATTTGGGTGGGCCCCACAAAGGGGTGTAGTGAAACAAGTACTACACGAAGGTGTAGAGAAATATGCTCGATAACTTGTTCTCTTTTATAAGGGTAGATTTCTTTTATTAGGGTAGATAGATATATAGAATAGGTAGATAGATTGATAAGGGTGGGCCCCACAAAGGTGTGTAGAGAAACATGTACTACAACTTAGATTTTTATAAGGGTAGGCCCCACAAACTACAACTTGTTCTCTTTATAAGAGTGATTTTTATGATTTTTATAATGGTAGGCCCCACAAAGGTATGTAGAGAAACAAGTACTATAATTAGGGTGATTTTTATGATTTTTATAAGGGTGGGCCCTACAAAGGTGTGTAGTGAAACAAGTACTACAACTTGTTCTCTTTTATAATAGTAGATATATATAAAAGATAGAAATAATGGTGATATATATATATATATATAAAAGATAGAAATATGGGTTATTTTTATGATTTTTATATGGGTGGGCCCCACAAAGGGGTGTAGTGAAACAAGTACTCCACTTTGCTCTCTTTTATAATAGTAGATAGATTACCTGATTATGTTGTCGCCAAAAGATGCCAAAAGGTGGGGCGTTTCTTCGTGAAGTTAACCGCTGGTTGAAATTGGCTGTTGAAAGTCGATGGTAAAGTTCAACAAAAAAAAAAAAAAAAAAGGGTTTGGAAAATTCCCTTTAGGCCTGTTTGGATGTACGGTGCATTGATGTAATGTGAGGTGAAACATTGAATAAAGAAATAATAAAATATAAGGTATTATGATAGTGTTTTGTATTTAGTTGTTTAGTATGTAATCTTCTTTAGTTTTTATGTAGAAAGGTAAGAGTTTCTTTTGTCTTTTAGTAGAGAAAGGAGGTTGCTTTTTTGACTTTTTTTGAAAAATTAAGAGGAAATTTTGCAATTTTATACTTTTGATATGACCTCTTGCCATTTCTTGCCTTGATTATTTTAGACATAATTTGATAGCTTCTTTAGAAATTTAAACACTTTTTTCTAATTTTGTAAAAAATTACCCTGATTGTCTAACGGCTGGGCGTTTAAGGCCTGTTTCTTTTTTCGAATTTAAGGAATTTCTTTCTAGGAAATTTCTGAATTCCCAGACAGACATAGTGGAATTCCTAGATACTCATTTGAGCTTAGGCATCTAGGAATTCTACCAAAATGCAAAGAATGTAAACTTCCTGAATTTTCAAAGGTCATTTGGGACCTTTTATGTGGTTGGAATTTAAAAATAATAGTAAAAAAAATCTCATTTGGAGATTTTAGGAGATAAGATATCAATCATGTCCAAAATTTTGCGATATGATAAGTTCTTGGTAGAAATTCTACAAAAGAAACTGACTCTTAATGCGTTCTGCAGGTCGAGCAAATTCCACTGAAGGAACTAGTCTTTGTGGTTACGGCAAAGTAATGACCCATCAAAGTAAATAGGCGTGAATCGCAAACCACTGAGAAAGTACTTTCCTTATTTGCTCTTTTCTTCTGTATACTTACTTAACTCTTCAACTCCATCATTCAAGTAAATTATCTAAATAGGCCTTAGAAAAGGGATTTCCACAAAGTGACAAAAAGATATTTTCAATGAGGAGAAAAATCTGGAAGGAGGGCAGACGAACGTCCTAGAGACTGCTGATTTTTTGGCCTTTCTGCCCGCATTTAAATTTCATAACATCCATCTATCCGAAGGTCATATACATCATTCCACAAGCATTTAATGTCCAAAAATATGAGGGTCATATCTCTTTCAACCAGCATTTAATGTAATAACTTTACATGGTTAGTCCTTTTAATGTCCCCTCCCACGTCACATATACAGGCATAGATCTTAGTCATTCTGGTCTTGTTTATCAATCAGAATTTATCTATGATAGAAATTTGGGATGTTTGGGTTATTTTAGGCGTAATGTGATAGCTTCTTCAGAAATTTCAACACTTTTTTCTTGATTTTGTAAAAAATTACCCTGATTGTCTAAAGGCTGGGCCTTTAGGGCCTAATTTTTTTTTTTTTAATTTAAAGAATTTATGTTTAGGAAATTTCTGAATTATTATATATAGTGGAATTTCTGGATGCTCATTTGAACTTGAGTATTTAGGAATTCCACCAAACTGCAAAGAGGGCGAAATTCCCAAAGGTTATTTTGGACCTTTTTTGTGGCTGAAATTTAGAAATATTGGTAAAGAAATATCTCATTTGAAGATCTTAGAAGATAAGATATTACATCTTGTCTAAAAATTTTATAATATAATACATTCTTAGAAGAAAGTCTACAAAAGAAACCGGCCCTTAATGCGTTTTGCTGGTTGATCAAAGTCCACCGGAGGAACTGGTCTTTGTGGTTACAGCAAAGTAATGACCCAGCAAAGTAAGTAGGCGTGAATCGCAAACCACGAGAAAGTACTTCCCTGATTGTCTTTTTTTTTTTTTTCTCTACCTACTTGACTCTTCAACTCCATCATTTTAAATAGGCCTTAGAAAAGTGACAAAAAGATGTTTTCAACGAGGAAAAATATCTAAATAGACATTTCACTTTCTCCAAAATTATCAAGAGAGACGTCCCATTCTTTTTGCAGTTCTCTTGGGCTATATCCAGAAATGTATTGTTGAAAATGAATGAATTCAAAACTTTGGAGGTCTGCCGTCTGCGTGTGGAATCCACCTAAATGCAAGCCAAACACAGCGAGAAGGGAAATGGAAAGATCTAGCTGGATCTTCCTTATCCTTGACTTCAGAGCCTTGAAGTTTGACAGTTTTCACTTTCAGTGCAGTTTTTTTTTTTTTAATAGGCTTTGGAATGTTTTCTACTGGGGGGCCAGTTAGGGGGCTGGGGCGCCTGCCCATAAGACATGTATTTGAGTCTGCCATTGGTCTTTGGCATGATATGGTCAAATCAAATTCATGCATCGGGTCCCTACTTCTCGCAATTGAATGTCATCATCAGACACGAATAATTAGAGGGAAGATTTCCACCAATTAGCAGACTGCATACTATCCTTATGTGGTACAGCTCATGAGGCCCACTTGGATGCATTCATATCACTGGTGGTAGGATAGAATGTTTCTTTACGGATAAGGGTCTTGGAAAAAATCAGCATTTTCATAGATTCTTTTGATATTCAATCCAACAATGAGTAAATGTTTGATAAGCATAAAATTGAGCATGGTGCTAGGTCATGGCGGATAAGAGCGTGTAAGATCTGCACAAAGGTGGGCCTACATGTGCCCCAACCCCATAGATCTAGACTGTACAGGTAGTCCGGTCGTAGGCGAAAGTTCTCCACAATTATAATATATGAAGTGAACTGTTTTTATAATCAATTTTGAGGTTGATTTCCGATTTGATTTTGACCATCCATTGGAATCTTGACTTGGTATTAATATTGCATGCTAATGCCACTTCCTCAAAACTTAATACAAATGTTTGTCTCTTAGTCTCCTTTCCATTTTAATACTTTTATTTTAATACGTCACTATTGTCTCCCCCATCCATTATGAATGATAAATGACACTATTAAATCTCTTTTAAGTCTCATCTTCTTAATATCTCATTTAAATCTCCTTTTATCCTTAACTAAACAACTATCCATTTCTGCATATCCAAATATATGAAAATCTCTCACCAAGTGGAAGGCCTTCTTATTTTTCTCTTCTCCAAATATGCAAAAGCCTCTCTTGAAATCTCAACTCCCAAACCGTAAAGTCTAAGTCTTTTGTGGAAGACATTGAGACTAATGGATTGGACCATGTTTACCATCTTTTTTTTTTTTTAATAGAAATTCTCTTGTGACTGAGGTAAGATAGGTGGTATAGCATTTCGGTAATTTTGTCATGAACTTTATTTGAACTATGCATCATGTTGGTTTTGTCCATCATACCCTAGAAAATTATTTGATTTGAGAATTCTACCAATCTCTACGATAATAGTTTTTTAATTATTTTTTTTTAACAGTGTTGGTTGTTGTTTTTCGTAGAAATATATTAAATAAATAATTATTGTTTACCAATGTCAGCAAAACCAAGTAACTGGTCAATAATTATTTTTTATGAGTGTTACTTATGGTAAAGTTATATGAACTTAGGGTGTGAAATAAGTAATTTTTTCTCGAGCTATTAGAATATTTTGCAAAGCATAAATGCAATTTTAGTAAGCATGGAAAGATAAATTATTTTATTTGATTTACTTTTAAGTTTCATCACACCAAATCGTTGACTAATATTGTTGTGTTTTCCTTTTTTTTTTTTTTTTATTTAAATCTTTCTCATTTCAACCAAAATTGTTGACTGCTTTGGAAATGTCATATGAATTAGATGGAGTCATACAAGCTACAGAAAACCAAAAAGAAAAAAGGAAAGCCTTTATTTCAAAATGCATGGAAATATAATTACTTTTACATGATTCACTTCCAAGTTTCAAAATATCAAATAATTGACTAATATAGCTAAATTTTTTTCAGTCTTTATAAATTTACCTAAGATTATAGACTGCTTTCGGAAGTCATACATAAAGAAAAGGGAAGTTTTCAAAATAGGGCTTAAGTTTTTGTCAGATTTCTAATCAGGACAATAAAAAACTTGCATTTCAATATAGGACTTAAGTTTTCCGTATTGATTACAAATCAGGACATTTTGGCAAGAAAGTAGGTATTTAGGTGATTTTCTTCTCCATTTTTATGAAAATACCCAAAATGCCCTTTTTTTTCCTTCCCTTCCTATCTTCCATTTTTGCAACGACACCTTCCAATCCCCCTAACCAAACAACCAACACTTTCACCCATCTTCCTCATCCATCCAAGCCCTAAGACCATCTTCTCATAAAAAAAGGACATTTTTGGGGTTTTTATGGAAATACCCATTTGAAATTCGTCCAGGGGCGGCGGTTTCGACAAGTGTCCGGGGTGTTGCTGAGCATGTTGGGGACTATGGGTTGATGGCCCATAGACGACCAATGTGTCGGATTTTCTCAAGTAGATTTTAGTTCCATCCATGGTTGCAACCCCCCAAGGAAAGCTCCAACCATTAGCATGTAGCTTGGGTAGGGTGCCCGCCTCTGTTTGCTGCAATTTACATGTCAGAATGAGACCATAAGACATCTGTAGTTGGTAGTTGTTGCTTAGACTTTCTGTAGGAATAGAATCGGCAGAGTTCAAGTGTGGCTCGTGCCTTTCCAATTGCAAACCCACCTTCTCTCGGTGCATAGATAGATTGGCCGCTTCACAATCATCAATGAATGGGTGGGAGTGGGCTACACCTTTCAGAGAGGAGGTCATTCCAAAGGTGGAGTCAAGGATCATGGGCGGCCATTCACTTTTGGTCTTACCCATTTGAATCCTAAATCGGCATTCTAAAATAAAAATTTTAAAACGTGTTTCATTTATAACACCAAGGTACCTAACGTTTTCATAGTGGTCTTCGATGATTTGGTGGGAGATGAAGTGGATTGCAGGCAAAATGGTGAATGCAGGAAAAAGGAGAGCAGGGGTGTAGGGATGATGGGTTGTGCAGAGTTTCATTGATTGTGGCTCCTGTTTGATTCCGTTGGTGTGTTGCCGCCCTGGGAGATGGATTAAAGGGAATAGGGAAGTGATGGGAAGAGGCTGGTGCTGGTGTTTGGAGGGAAGAAGAGGAAAGGATAGGGAGAGAGGAGGGATGGGTTCTGGGAGGGCATTTTGGGTATTTTAAAATAAAATGAAATGAAAATCACCCGAAAACCTTCTTTCCTGACGATGTCCTGATCTGTAATGAAATGAATATGAAGAACTTAAGCCCTGCATTGATATGTAAGTTTTTTTTCGTCCTAATTTGAAATCTAAGAAACACTTGAGCCATATTTTGAAATTTTCCTTAAAGAAAAAAAAAGATTGCAATTCAATCCATCGAGTGCTTGTGTTCCAGAAATGTCATTCAGCCATGATTCGTCTATCCTCCATATCTACCATTCTTTTACTTCTTTACTATAAATCAGCTTGCTTTTTTTCCTAAATAGGTATTGGTGTTTTTTTGTTTTGGCTTTATATTACATTCGAACTCACACATCTATGCAAATGTAGAAAATTCTAGAGATATTATTTTTCTACTTTATTTAAATAAGATTTTCACCAATCATCATCATCATCATTCTCTCTTTCTATAATTCTTCTATATCAATTTCAAACCTAGATGCCATTAGTGTTTCAGTCTAGCTTTTATAAAAAAAAAATTATCGCAGACCCTTTTTGCTAAATAATATGTTTATTTATTTTTAATTTATCTTTTTGTCAGTAATATTTCAGAAAAAACCACTAAACTTGATTATATCTTAATTTTGTTGCTAGTTCATTGTTATACTCATTGACTTTGTGTTTGGAGTGCTTAAACTCATTGAGTGTGTTCACTGTGGCCTCTTGCGATATGGGTATTTACCTTCCCATCTGACCACAGAGCTTTCTATTTTTTTCTGTCGTGATTTTTTGCCGGTTATTAATCTCATTATTATGTTTAAATTGGCATCTGTTTCTCTGCTCCATTTTTCCTGTGTCTTCTACTGAAATAGCACAATGCAATTTGCAACCACAGAAAACTCGGAAAGTACTGGCAGAGAAGATAGCACAGCTGAAGTCAGCCATTGATGATGTCTCCTCTCAACTTAAAGCAGAAGATGACCTGAATGAAGTGGCATTGAATGCTAAGGAAGTTGAAGCTGCTATTTAAGAATGAGCCCGCCCTTCATACATTATGGTTTTCCATTATAACATGTGAGGAGGGATTCTATTTTCAAATTTTATATGATTGAGATAATAATTGGTGAATTTTAGGTGCATGCTATTCAAATCAGGTGTCACCTTGGTGGGGTTCACTGGCACTACCAGATATAACAGTAGGCTATGAATTAGATACCCAACACAAATCAGCCTGGCACAATATTTTCAGCAACCTGATATTAGATGATGCAAGTGATTGTCAAAATCAAGTACTCTGCTTTCTATGTTATGACTTCAGATTGTAGATCAAATGAATAAAAATGCTTAATATAATAGTTTTAGTGGATTCTCGATCTGGAACAAATATGAGTCCGGATCCTTTAATGCTTAAGTTATAATTTCATCAGTATGGTCTGCCTCTAAAATCTATAAAAGCTCAAATTCATGATCGCAATGCCTATCAGCATCAACCAGATTTTACTCCAATTGACCTTGAGCCCACCATGAGAGTGATCACTTATGTGATTGAAAAATTGTAGTTGGTGCAATGTGTGCAGGCCCGAGCCATGTAATCAATCTGATTGTGGGTCCAAGCAGCCTCCTGCCAAAACACAAGGTGGAGCTTGATTGTCCGTGGTTTAAATTTAGACACACGCCCTATTGATGGATTTATATGTTTGGCATAGAAAAGTTGAGATCACAAAATTAAGACTCCAGCAATCTGATGGGCCAAGAAACTCATCAAGATGGATTTTAGCGGTGAGTTTTAGAGCTGCTGGTTAAGTTAAGTCACTCTGGAGGTGGCCATATTAAACTTCCTTGTCTTTCTAGTTCTAGATGAAGACGCGAGTTGTGTGCTTGTGTAGGGACTTTCCCTCTCTCGATGTTTAAAACTCCACTATACGCTCAAGTGCTGTGCCTCCGTCTAATTGAATGAAACTTTGTCGATGATAATTACATAAAGGCTCCTAGTGGATTTATAGGCTTGGAATCGGAGCATTCAACTTTATTTCTATCTTTTTTCTTTAAATGAGGATACTAATTCTGTTAGTGCCTGCTAAAATTATTTGCACGTTTGAGATTATGGGACCACTATAAAAAAATCCCATATGCAAATGCTAATCATAATTTGTTGGTCCTTCGTGGTTATTCAAAAGGATGAATTAAGGGACCTACTCGCTAGGCCTATCGCTTGATTTTATGAGAGGACCCCATTGATGGACTATTAGGTTTGGAATCGAAGGATGTAGATTCCTTCTCTATGAGTTTCTAATGGTTAGGGTGCCAATTTCATAAGGGCTAGGTTTTCATTGCACCCGTCTAGCGTTTGGTTCTTCGCATCAGATCAAATCCCTAGAAATATAAAACATAGAAAAAAAAAGAGAGGCTCCATTGTGGTGAAGACCCTAGGCATGGACCTGGCCTGTAAAGGTTTTCGGCCCCTAAACATGGATCAAGGCATTTGAACCAAATGATGCCGAGGCAGACCTCAATAGACCCGAGTAGGACTCAAACTAGTTGAACGCCTTGGTAAATTTGGGTACGCACATCTTTTTCAATGATTTTAATCTCCATTAAATGAACCGAACGTAAGGACTTAATTTGACTTCTCTTGACCACCTGAACTTCTATAATCAATCATTCACCTATAATTTTCACAATATAGTTAACATAGAGCCACTTTGATAGCGCACACAAAAAGTTATATTCTTATATAATGAAACCATGAGCATTATTTATACAAAGCTTACAGATAGAGAACATATCCAAAGCATACAGTAGTTGGAGTACAAAGCAGATGAGCAGCCATACATTCAACAATACAATACCATATAATAGGTATGGAAATCTAATTTCCAGATGCAAACTTGGGAAACGATGCGAAGAAGGTTTGTGTCATAGTAAGCAGGAGGAGGAGGAGGGCAGCGAAAAAAGATATGATTGCCCAAGGATTATTGAAGTAATCATGCACCAATGACGCTCTCATCTTCGGCCAAGTTCTCTCACTGTATTGATTAATTTTCCCAAAAACATCTAACAAATAGAAATCACGATAAAATATGACAACTTCTCTTGTCATGTTGTTGAAGAGAGAAGCCACTAGTTCCTCATTGCCTAAACTGTTATCGATGATTCCTTCCTGGCTGAGGATTTCGACATCCTTGGCGGTGTTGATGAGGCAATCCATGAAAAAGGCATATGTTGTGACGAATTTTCCGGAGTGGGGATTACATTGCTCAAGTGCAATGAGGTTGAGAAAGAATATCTTTGTCTTGCCCCAAATCTCTATATTGGGGATCTCAATCACTCCATTCTCAAACTTTATGTCCAAAAAACCAACATCCCTTTTTCTGAACTTAATTCCTTTTTCTTCAAGTTTGGAAGCACAAGGGATCCTTGGGGTTTTTTTAGGCGTTTTATACTCATCGGGGAAGGGAACGTAGTAACTTGCATGTACTAAATCAAGTAGATGGCGGATCCGCCTATCCGGCACGGTGGTGCAATCGCTCATAAAGAACTTTAAAGCACTTTCTGCTAAAGGAGGGTGTTCGCCGTCTATAAGAATAGATAGGCGTTGGAGGATGAAAAACGGAATCTGATTTTCCAACAATAGCGAGTCCTGATGTAATGCCTTTCGAACCCAATCCAGTCCAACGATGAAATCATTATCGTTCGATCGGGACTTGCGAAATAACTCGACAATGAAGCAAGCATCGAGTACCATCATTTCCACAAAAGAATCGCTGTCCAGTGTTGTTATTAACTCTGAGTAGTAATTCCGGGCTTTTTTCTCCAACCCTTTAACAGTGGCCAAACAATCCTCCAACCAGCCTTCAGTTTTCCGGGAGAGGATGTCATGTAGATATCTCCATTTGTGCTCTTCCATAGCTCGTAGTTTGTCTTCTCTTTTCTCGTAGTGAAATGGGCCTATGGAGATGAATTGAGGATCGTATACCTCTCCATTATCTTTGCGAAGCCAGTAAGGGACTCGGTATATTGAGCATGATTTTCTGGCATACGATGCTTTCATTATTTTTGGCTCAACAAGACTCTTTCCTATGATTGAAGATACCAAATTTGCATTCAGATCCTCCTTCTTAAAAGAGTGAAGTGCTTCCTCACCATCATCAGAAATTGGGGAAGGAATGTTGGCGACAGGGCGCTGGATATCATCCTCGAAACCTTCCATGTCCAGTGCTACCCTGTCTGCTCCAGAAGTGACCTCTGTCATTTAACTCTGCGGTCTTTTGTTCTCACTTCCAACTCTTAACTTCACAAGAGTAGAGTGGGTTCACCTGCAAATACACACAACCCAAAGATCAAGTTGAGAAAGCCCAAATTCAGCCAACATGGGAAATGGGGGATCCCCATGTTGGCCTAACCACGTTGGAGAATGTATCACGGCCTAGTGGATTTCAGCCACTTTTGGTATTCTTCAATGTTTTTAATCACCCAACCATCTCTTGTGATTTTAAGTTGATTGGAGTCCAATTGCACAAAACCCCCAACTTTGAAAACTCTAAACATGATCTAAAAGAAAGGAATTTTTTTCATGATTCAAATTGCAGCAGTGGGTTCTCCTGCAAGGCAATGAACTTTCTAATAAATACCTTTCTTGGAGAAGTCTAGTCTCTTCTTCCAGTTGGTCAAGAAAGCATTGATTTGCAGAGATGGGAAGGAAGTAGTTCCTCCTGGTTTGCAATAGTCCACACCTATCCAATTTTGGGAATTTACTCAGCTGCAACGACAACTACCAGTCCGCACAGTAGACTCGGCTCCCCAACAAAACCCATTAAAGCCCTGACTTTGGATTCTCTTGCAAAGCCTATCAGCTCAAGATCCACCGACTTCTCCGCCCTCTGTTTTTTTAGTGGTAGCTCAAGACCCACCGTCTTCTCCGCCCTTTGTTTTTTGGGATTTTTACCAAATAATTAAGCTTAAAGTGTAATTAATTGATTTTATGAAGAATAATAAGAAAACTACCATTTAGTTATTCGTACTTTTTTTTTGGACGAAATTACCCTAGTTGACGATATCGTCAACTTCTTGTTTCTAAACCTACAATTTTTCTTCTTCTTCTTCATGAAACACTAATCTACCATGTGCACGCCATAATAAATCCCCTAACTCTCTTCAAAGCCTCAAGCTCCGTTCTGAACTTCCAATTAAATAGAACCCTCAAAAAACCCAACCTGGTCGCCAAAGAATGGAAGAAGAAGAAGAAAAATCGTGGGTTTAGATACGGTAGTTGACGATATCGCCAACTAAGGTTGTTTTTTTTTTTTTTTTTTTGTTCTATTTAATTGGAAGTTTAAAACGGAGCTTGGGGCTTTAAAGAGAGTTAAGGGACTGATTATGGCATGAGTAGGGTAGACTAGTGTTTTACGAAGAAGAAGAAGAAGAACTCGCCAACTTCCTGTATCTAAACTCACGATTTTTCTTCTTCTTCTTCCATTCTTTGGCGAATAGGTTGGATTTTTTGGGGGTTCTATTTAATTGGAAGTTTAGAACGGAGCTTTGGGCTTTGAAGAGAGTTAGGAGACTGATTATGGCATGCACATGGTAGACTAGTATTTCACGAAGAAGAAGAAGAAGAAAAATCGTAGGTTTAAAAACAGGAAGTTGACCATATCGCCAACTAGGGTAATTTCGTTAAAAAAAAAAAAAAAAGTACGAACAACTAAATGGTAGTTTTGTTATTACTCTTCATAAAACCGATTAATTACACTTTAAGCTTAATTATTTGGTAAAAATCCCTTATTTTTTTAGTGGTACAAGAAACACTAGTCCTCCTTTTTACACGTCTCTAGTGGAGCCTGCACGTGCATGTCCACCGAACATACAGTTTCACTTTCACTAAGAAAATTTAAAAAAATAATTTTTTTTAAAAATTTAATAGAAGGTTCAATACATTTAAAAATAAAATTTCAATAGAAAACGAGTGATTGTAAATTGCAAGGCCCGTGCAATGTCTAAATACAGCTGACACTATTTTTTTCTTATACATTTGAAAACAATAACGCAATGATATAGTGAGAAAAATGAGATCTCAAAAGACAATTGATATGGAATTTATATAACTTTTTAAGGATATAAATATATATTTCTACATATTTTATCATGAATGTGTACAAAAAAGTTTTAAATTTACTTTTTTTAACATGTCAGATCGACTTATCAATTTCCTGATAGACTTGACCTGCTAAAGTTGGAGTCCAGTTGAAAGCATAGTCAAATTAATTACCTGCAGTTTTATAAAAAATAAAATTAAAAAATTAGAACCAGATGAACTTACTGTTCTAACCAATTACCATGACCATTATATGTTCACTACAAAATCAGATTCTATTAAGGAAAAAAATTAATTATATCTAACCTAAGGACATTAGAATAACAAAACTGAGATGGTGGGTTTAGTCTTAACTTACAAAGAAGAACAACATCTCAGACCGACCATCAAGAATAATGAAGTAATCCGGCTTGTCCTCAAGCGACAGGAATCAACAATGGTGGAACTATGATATGAACTCTGATGGGTAAAATTTGTAGAGCACATGTTCATCAATATTAGTATTTACCATGTGCTTTGCTTAATTTTATAAGACGGACCACTATCAGGTAAAAAGATGCAATACCTCTCCAAGAGTCAGCATGTTCATTTCCTTAATACAACCTGTAAGAAAAGTATAATACAAAGTAATCATAGAAGGTCAGTTAAATGGAAGCTCACAAATAGAGATATCCATAGAGAAAAAAAAAATACCAGAAAACAAAAAACTACAAATACGAACCTGCCAAAAGAATTGGACATTCCTCTTAAGAAATACATAAGAACGTAACCCAGATATTTTAGATCAACTTTTCTGCTCTGTTATGTATAGAGGATGGGAGTGCTGATCGAAGTAAAAAAAAAACTTCGAAACAAACAAAAACAAATTGAATTTGTTGCAGCTCAAGACCAAATACTTATTTTAGTTGTTTACACTTAAAACGATCACTTCATTTACTGACTCTGAAGTTAGTAGTAACTCTAGCATAACAAGCAGTTTCTGTGGAATTCCTGCTTTCCCTTTAAGGAAGTGCATGATGCTTCAGTGAAATACATGAAAAGAACAAGAAGAAGAAGAAGAAGGAGTTTGCAATGATGAAAGAAATAAATGTGTTTGAAAATTATCAAAGTTTTTCAATTTAAACCTCATAAGTAAGAGCAATAATAAATAAATATATTCATGCCCTTGAAATGCCCTTTTATAATAAAAAAATTCACAAAAATTGTATATTATGAAACTAAAAATTGTACAGAACAACAATAATTTTACGATAGCAATCTATAAGACCTACCACTAAATTGCATTAATGAAATTATCTTTAGCAATCACTAATATCAGAAAGGAACCAATATTTAGTAGTAGTTATCACATTATCTAACTTGTGATTATTCTTCCAAGAGGGGTAAAAATCAAGATCAGTACAACTATTATGTCAGATTGAAAACTCAATTATTCTAACTAAATAAGATACAAACACATGAAGCAAAAGGTAAAATAATATTTAAATTTTTTCTAGTGGCAACTTTCATTAAAAGAGAGAAAAAAAAAGGGTGGAAATAAAATGAGTTTAATTTTATACATTTCACTTTCTTAATTAAGATATTTTGTTAGTTGCTACTTTTTTCTAAAAAAGAAAAAGAAAAAACTAAATATAAAGCAATAATGCAAACGAAGTACCTGTATATATGAGATGTGCTTATGAGTTTTGGAGGTCTCTATACATTTTTTTTAAAGGCCATAATCAATAATATACAACTGAAGGAACATCAAATTACAAATATTTAAGTTTAGTGTAAAAAAGATTAAATGGTTAATATTTAAAAAGTCATAACAAAGGGTCACATCCGTACAAAGAAAATAATCTCATATCTTTTGAAAACGTACCGGAGCCCTCTTATGTTCTGAACTCTCAAATCTCAAATACAAATACCACTCAAGTATCTTTTAATTCCCCCAAAAATGTTGATTAGTGAATTCCACTAGCCCATTTCAAAAATGGCACATACACTATTGCAAATATGGAAAGTTCAAAGAGAACTATTGAATGCAAAGCAGAGCATAAGATAGAATCTATTCACCACATAGTATAGCAACCATATTATCAAAGAATCACCAAAAACCCTTTTCTTTCCCATAGCACATAGGTAAAAAAAAGTTTAAAATTTTAAAAAACACACACTACCGATTCCATAGAGAGTACAATAAATAAAAAAGAACAGATGGAAACACTTGAAGAAGGTTGGGGTGACTTGGAGAAGATCCACCAAGGTATTAATCATCTTTAGAAGAGGGAAAAAAAAAACTCTCCACGTACCATGGGGAGATGAACAATCTAAAGTGAAAGAGCGCGCGATAGATGGGGACGGTAGAAGAGGGGAAAAAAAATCTATACTTACCATTGGGAGATGAACAAGAGAGAGAGAGAGAGAGAGAGAGAGAGAGAGAGAGAGAGAGAGAGAGAGAGAGAGAGAGAGAGAGAGATGGGGATGGAGCATTTTTAAGTGTGCCCCACAATCACAGGTGTTGGGTGCTTAATTTTATCAAGCATGACATGGTAGCATCCATGGTGGTCTCACAAAGGTGTAGATGGACCCACAAAGGTGTAGAGAAATTTGCTCGACAACTTGTTCTCTTTTATTAATGTAGATAGATATATAGAATAGGTAGATAGATCGAAAATGGTAGATTTTTATAAGGGTGGGCCCCACAAAGGTGTATAGAGAAACATGTACTACAACTTAGATTTTTATAAGGGTGGACCCCATAAAGGTGTGTAGTGAAACAAATACTACAACTTGTTCTATTTTATAATAGTAGATGTATATATAAAAGATAAAAATAAGGGCGATATATATTTATATATATATATAAGATAGAACTAAGAGTGGTTTTTATTATTTTTATTTGGGTGGGCCCCACAAAGGGGTGTAGTGAAACAAGTACTACACGAAGGTGTAGAGAAATATGCTCGATAACTTGTTCTCTTTTATAAGGGTAGATTTCTTTTATTAGGGTAGATAGATATATAGAATAGGTAGATAGATTGATAAGGGTGGGCCCCACAAAGGTGTGTAGAGAAACATGTACTACAACTTAGATTTTTATAAGGGTAGGCCCCACAAACTACAACTTGTTCTCTTTATAAGAGTGATTTTTATGATTTTTATAATGGTAGGCCCCACAAAGGTATGTAGAGAAACAAGTACTATAATTAGAGTGATTTTTATGATTTTTATAAGGGTGGGCCCTACAAAGGTGTGTAGTGAAACAAGTACTACAACTTGTTCTCTTTTATAATAGTAGATATATATAAAAGATAGAAATAATGGTGATATATATATATATATATATATATAAAAGATAGAAATATGGGTTATTTTTATGATTTTTATATGGGTGGGCCCCACAAAGGGGTGTAGTGAAACAAGTACTCCACTTTGCTCTCTTTTATAATAGTAGATAGATTACCTGATTATGTTGTCGCCAAAAGATGCCAAAAGGTGGGGCGTTTCTTCGTGAAGTTAACCGCTGGTTGAAATTGGCTGTTGAAAGTCGATGGTAAAGTTCAACAAAAAAAAAAAAAAAAAAGGGTTTGGAAAATTCCCTTTAGGCCTGTTTGGATGTACGGTGCATTGATGTAATGTGAGGTGAAACATTGAATAAAGAAATAATAAAATATAAGGTATTATGATAGTGTTTTGTATTTAGTTGTTTAGTATGTAATCTTCTTTAGTTTTTATGTAGAAAGGTAAGAGTTTCTTTTGTCTTTTAGTAGAGAAAGGAGGTTGCTTTTTTTACTTTTTTTGAAAAATTAAGAGGAAATTTTGCAATTTTATACTTTTGATATGACCTCTTGCCATTTCTTGCCTTGATTATTTTAGACATAATTTGATAGCTTCTTTAGAAATTTAAACACTTTTTTCTAATTTTGTAAAAAATTACCCTGATTGTCTAACGGCTGGGCGTTTAAGGCCTGTTTCTTTTTTCGAATTTAAGGAATTTCTTTCTAGGAAATTTCTGAATTCCCAGACAGACATAGTGGAATTCCTAGATACTCATTTGAGCTTAGGCATCTAGGAATTCTACCAAAATGCAAAGAATGTAAACTTCCTGAATTTTCAAAGGTCATTTGGGACCTTTTATGTGGTTGGAATTTAAAAATAATAGTAAAAAAAATCTCATTTGGAGATTTTAGGAGATAAGATATCAATCATGTCCAAAATTTTGCGATATGATAAGTTCTTGGTAGAAATTCTACAAAAGAAACTGACTCTTAATGCGTTCTGCAGGTCGAGCAAATTCCACTGAAGGAACTAGTCTTTGTGGTTACGGCAAAGTAATGACCCATCAAAGTAAATAGGCGTGAATCGCAAACCACTGAGAAAGTACTTTCCTTATTTGCTCTTTTCTTCTGTATACTTACTTAACTCTTCAACTCCATCATTCAAGTAAATTATCTAAATAGGCCTTAGAAAAGGGATTTCCACAAAGTGACAAAAAGATATTTTCAATGAGGAGAAAAATCTGGAAGGAGGGCAGACGAACGTCCTAGAGACTGCTGATTTTTTGGCCTTTCTGCCCGCATTTAAATTTCATAACATCCATCTATCCGAAGGTCATATACATCATTCCACAAGCATTTAATGTCCAAAAATATGAGGGTCATATCTCTTTCAACCAGCATTTAATGTAATAACTTTACATGGTTAGTCCTTTTAATGTCCCCTCCCACGTCACATATACAGGCATAGATCTTAGTCATTCTGGTCTTGTTTATCAATCAGAATTTATCTATGATAGAAATTTGGGATGTTTGGGTTATTTTAGGCGTAATGTGATAGCTTCTTCAGAAATTTCAACACTTTTTTCTTGATTTTGTAAAAAATTACCCTGATTGTCTAAAGGCTGGGCCTTTAGGGCCTAATTTTTTTTTTTTTAATTTAAAGAATTTATGTTTAGGAAATTTCTGAATTATTATATATAGTGGAATTTCTGGATGCTCATTTGAACTTGAGTATTTAGGAATTCCACCAAACTGCAAAGAGGGCGAAATTCCCAAAGGTTATTTTGGACCTTTTTTGTGGCTGAAATTTAGAAATATTGGTAAAGAAATATCTCATTTGAAGATCTTAGAAGATAAGATATTACATCTTGTCTAAAAATTTTATAATATAATACATTCTTAGAAGAAAGTCTACAAAAGAAACCGGCCCTTAATGCGTTTTGCTGGTTGATCAAAGTCCACCGGAGGAACTGGTCTTTGTGGTTACAGCAAAGTAATGACCCAGCAAAGTAAGTAGGCGTGAATCGCAAACCACGAGAAAGTACTTCCCTGATTGTCTTTTTTTTTTTTTTCTCTACCTACTTGACTCTTCAACTCCATCATTTTAAATAGGCCTTAGAAAAGTGACAAAAAGATGTTTTCAACGAGGAAAAATATCTAAATAGACATTTCACTTTCTCCAAAATTATCAAGAGAGACGTCCCATTCTTTTTGCAGTTCTCTTGGGCTATATCCAGAAATGTATTGTTGAAAATGAATGAATTCAAAACTTTGGAGGTCTGCCGTCTGCGTGTGGAATCCACCTAAATGCAAGCCAAACACAGCGAGAAGGGAAATGGAAAGATCTAGCTGGATCTTCCTTATCCTTGACTTCAGAGCCTTGAAGTTTGACAGTTTTCACTTTCAGTGCAGTTTTTTTTTTTTTAATAGGCTTTGGAATGTTTTCTACTGGGGGGCCAGTTAGGGGGCTGGGGCGCCTGCCCATAAGACATGTATTTGAGTCTGCCATTGGTCTTTGGCATGATATGGTCAAATCAAATTCATGCATCGGGTCCCTACTTCTCGCAATTGAATGTCATCATCAGACACGAATAATTAGAGGGAAGATTTCCACCAATTAGCAGACTGCATACTATCCTTATGTGGTACAGCTCATGAGGCCCACTTGGATGCATTCATATCACTGGTGGTAGGATAGAATGTTTCTTTACGGATAAGGGTCTTGGAAAAAATCAGCATTTTCATAGATTCTTTTGATATTCAATCCAACAATGAGTAAATGTTTGATAAGCATAAAATTGAGCATGGTGCTAGGTCATGGCGGATAAGAGCGTGTAAGATCTGCACAAAGGTGGGCCTACATGTGCCCCAACCCCATAGATCTAGACTGTACAGGTAGTCCGGTCGTAGGCGAAAGTTCTCCACAATTATAATATATGAAGTGAACTGTTTTTATAATCAATTTTGAGGTTGATTTCCGATTTGATTTTGACCATCCATTGGAATCTTGACTTGGTATTAATATTGCATGCTAATGCCACTTCCTCAAAACTTAATACAAATGTTTGTCTCTTAGTCTCCTTTCCATTTTAATACTTTTATTTTAATACGTCACTATTGTCTCCCCCATCCATTATGAATGATAAATGACACTATTAAATCTCTTTTAAGTCTCATCTTCTTAATATCTCATTTAAATCTCCTTTTATCCTTAACTAAACAACTATCCATTTCTGCATATCCAAATATATGAAAATCTCTCACCAAGTGGAAGGCCTTCTTATTTTTCTCTTCTCCAAATATGCAAAAGCCTCTCTTGAAATCTCAACTCCCAAACCGTAAAGTCTAAGTCTTTTGTGGAAGACATTGAGACTAATGGATTGGACCATGTTTACCATCTTTTTTTTTTTTTAATAGAAATTCTCTTGTGACTGAGGTAAGATAGGTGGTATAGCATTTCGGTAATTTTGTCATGAACTTTATTTGAACTATGCATCATGTTGGTTTTGTCCATCATACCCTAGAAAATTATTTGATTTGAGAATTCTACCAATCTCTACGATAATAGTTTTTTAATTATTTTTTTTTAACAGTGTTGGTTGTTGTTTTTCGTAGAAATATATTAAATAAATAATTATTGTTTACCAATGTCAGCAAAACCAAGTAACTGGTCAATAATTATTTTTTATGAGTGTTACTTATGGTAAAGTTATATGAACTTAGGGTGTGAAATAAGTAATTTTTTCTCGAGCTATTAGAATATTTTGCAAAGCATAAATGCAATTTTAGTAAGCATGGAAAGATAAATTATTTTATTTGATTTACTTTTAAGTTTCATCACACCAAATCGTTGACTAATATTGTTGTGTTTTCCTTTTTTCTTTTTTTTTATTTAAATGTTTCTCATTTCAACCAAAATTGTTGACTGCTTTGGAAATGTCATATGAATTAGATGGAGTCATACAAGCTACAGAAAACCAAAAAGAAAAAAGGAAAGCCTTTATTTCAAAATGCATGGAAATATAATTACTTTTACATGATTCACTTCCAAGTTTCAAAATATCAAATAATTGACTAATATAGCTAAATTTTTTTCAGTCTTTATAAATTTACCTAAGATTATAGACTGCTTTCGGAAGTCATACATAAAGAAAAGGGAAGTTTTCAAAATAGGGCTTAAGTTTTTGTCAGATTTCTAATCAGGACA
The DNA here is from genome assembly GCA_029852735.1 of Persea americana. Classification (NCBI taxonomy): domain Eukaryota; kingdom Viridiplantae; phylum Streptophyta; class Magnoliopsida; order Laurales; family Lauraceae; genus Persea; species Persea americana. The sequence goes on from CM056819.1 coordinate 51,704,330, forward strand.
ATAAAAAACTTGCATTTCAATATAGGACTTAAGTTTTCCGTATTGATTACAAATCAGGACATTTTGGCAAGAAAGTAGGTATTTAGGTGATTTTCTTCTCCATTTTTATGAAAATACCCAAAATGCCCTTTTTTTTCCTTCCCTTCCTATCTTCCATTTTTGCAACGACACCTTCCAATCCCCCTAACCAAACAACCAACACTTTCACCCATCTTCCTCATCCATCCAAGCCCTAAGACCATCTTCTCATAAAAAAAGGACATTTTTGGGGTTTTTATGGAAATACCCATTTGAAATTCGTCCAGGGGCGGCGGTTTCGACAAGTGTCCGGGGTGTTGCTGAGCATGTTGGGGACTATGGGTTGATGGCCCATAGACGACCAATGTGTCGGATTTTCTCAAGTAGATTTTAGTTCCATCCATGGTTGCAACCCCCCAAGGAAAGCTCCAACCATTAGCATGTAGCTTGGGTAGGGTGCCCGCCTCTGTTTGCTGCAATTTACATGTCAGAATGAGACCATAAGACATCTGTAGTTGGTAGTTGTTGCTTAGACTTTCTGTAGGAATAGAATCGGCAGAGTTCAAGTGTGGCTCGTGCCTTTCCAATTGCAAACCCACCTTCTCTCGGTGCATAGATAGATTGGCCGCTTCACAATCATCAATGAATGGGTGGGAGTGGGCTACACCTTTCAGAGAGGAGGTCATTCCAAAGGTGGAGTCAAGGATCATGGGCGGCCATTCACTTTTGGTCTTACCCATTTGAATCCTAAATCGGCATTCTAAAATAAAAATTTTAAAACGTGTTTCATTTATAACACCAAGGTACCTAACGTTTTCATAGTGGTCTTCGATGATTTGGTGGGAGATGAAGTGGATTGCAGGCAAAATGGTGAATGCAGGAAAAAGGAGAGCAGGGGTGTAGGGATGATGGGTTGTGCAGAGTTTCATTGATTGTGGCTCCTGTTTGATTCCGTTGGTGTGTTGCCGCCCTGGGAGATGGATTAAAGGGAATAGGGAAGTGATGGGAAGAGGCTGGTGCTGGTGTTTGGAGGGAAGAAGAGGAAAGGATAGGGAGAGAGGAGGGATGGGTTCTGGGAGGGCATTTTGGGTATTTTAAAATAAAATGAAATGAAAATCACCCGAAAACCTTCTTTCCTGACGATGTCCTGATCTGTAATGAAATGAATATGAAGAACTTAAGCCCTGCATTGATATGTAAGTTTTTTTTTCGTCCTAATTTGAAATCTAAGAAACACTTGAGCCATATTTTGAAATTTTCCTTAAAGAAAAAAAAAGATTGCAATTCAATCCATCGAGTGCTTGTGTTCCAGAAATGTCATTCAGCCATGATTCGTCTATCCTCCATATCTACCATTCTTTTACTTCTTTACTATAAATCAGCTTGCTTTTTTTCCTAAATAGGTATTGGTGTTTTTTTTTTTTGGCTTTATATTACATTCGAACTCACACATCTATGCAAATGTAGAAAATTCTAGAGATATTATTTTTCTACTTTATTTAAATAAGATTTTCACCAATCATCATCATCATCATTCTCTCTTTCTATAATTCTTCTATATCAATTTCAAACCTAGATGCCATTAGTGTTTCAGTCTAGCTTTTATAAAAAAAAAATTATCGCAGACCCTTTTTGCTAAATAATATGTTTATTTATTTTTAATTTATCTTTTTGTCAGTAATATTTCAGAAAAAACCACTAAACTTGATTATATCTTAATTTTGTTGCTAGTTCATTGTTATACTCATTGACTTTGTGTTTGGAGTGCTTAAACTCATTGAGTGTGTTCACTGTGGCCTCTTGCGATATGGGTATTTACCTTCCCATCTGACCACAGAGCTTTCTATTTTTTTCTGTCGTGATTTTTTGCCGGTTATTAATCTCATTATTATGTTTAAATTGGCATCTGTTTCTCTGCTCCATTTTTCCTGTGTCTTCTACTGAAATAGCACAATGCAATTTGCAACCACAGAAAACTCGGAAAGTACTGGCAGAGAAGATAGCACAGCTGAAGTCAGCCATTGATGATGTCTCCTCTCAACTTAAAGCAGAAGATGACCTGAATGAAGTGGCATTGAATGCTAAGGAAGTTGAAGCTGCTATTTAAGAATGAGCCCGCCCTTCATACATTATGGTTTTCCATTATAACATGTGAGGAGGGATTCTATTTTCAAATTTTATATGATTGAGATAATAATTGGTGAATTTTAGGTGCATGCTATTCAAATCAGGTGTCACCTTGGTGGGGTTCACTGGCACTACCAGATATAACAGTAGGCTATGAATTAGATACCCAACACAAATCAGCCTGGCACAATATTTTCAGCAACCTGATATTAGATGATGCAAGTGATTGTCAAAATCAAGTACTCTGCTTTCTATGTTATGACTTCAGATTGTAGATCAAATGAATAAAAATGCTTAATATAATAGTTTTAGTGGATTCTCGATCTGGAACAAATATGAGTCCGGATCCTTTAATGCTTAAGTTATAATTTCATCAGTATGGTCTGCCTCTAAAATCTATAAAAGCTCAAATTCATGATCGCAATGCCTATCAGCATCAACCAGATTTTACTCCAATTGACCTTGAGCCCACCATGAGAGTGATCACTTATGTGATTGAAAAATTGTAGTTGGTGCAATGTGTGCAGGCCCGAGCCATGTAATCAATCTGATTGTGGGTCCAAGCAGCCTCCTGCCAAAACACAAGGTGGAGCTTGATTGTCCGTGGTTTAAATTTAGACACACGCCCTATTGATGGATTTATATGTTTGGCATAGAAAAGTTGAGATCACAAAATTAAGACTCCAGCAATCTGATGGGCCAAGAAACTCATCAAGATGGATTTTAGCGGTGAGTTTTAGAGCTGCTGGTTAAGTTAAGTCACTCTGGAGGTGGCCATATTAAACTTCCTTGTCTTTCTAGTTCTAGATGAAGACGCGAGTTGTGTGCTTGTGTAGGGACTTTCCCTCTCTCGATGTTTAAAACTCCACTATACGCTCAAGTGCTGTGCCTCCGTCTAATTGAATGAAACTTTGTCGATGATAATTACATAAAGGCTCCTAGTGGATTTATAGGCTTGGAATCGGAGCATTCAACTTTATTTCTATCTTTTTTCTTTAAATGAGGATACTAATTCTGTTAGTGCCTGCTAAAATTATTTGCACGTTTGAGATTATGGGACCACTATAAAAAAATCCCATATGCAAATGCTAATCATAATTTGTTGGTCCTTCGTGGTTATTCAAAAGGATGAATTAAGGGACCTACTCGCTAGGCCTATCGCTTGATTTTATGAGAGGACCCCATTGATGGACTATTAGGTTTGGAATCGAAGGATGTAGATTCCTTCTCTATGAGTTTCTAATGGTTAGGGTGCCAATTTCATAAGGGCTAGGTTTTCATTGCACCCGTCTAGCGTTTGGTTCTTCGCATCAGATCAAATCCCTAGAAATATAAAACATAGAAAAAAAAAGAGAGGCTCCATTGTGGTGAAGACCCTAGGCATGGACCTGGCCTGTAAAGGTTTTCGGCCCCTAAACATGGATCAAGGCATTTGAACCAAATGATGCCGAGGCAGACCTCAATAGACCCGAGTAGGACTCAAACTAGTTGAACGCCTTGGTAAATTTGGGTACGCACATCTTTTTCAATGATTTTAATCTCCATTAAATGAACCGAACGTAAGGACTTAATTTGACTTCTCTTGACCACCTGAACTTCTATAATCAATCATTCACCTATAATTTTCACAATATAGTTAACATAGAGCCACTTTGATAGCGCACACAAAAAGTTATATTCTTATATAATGAAACCATGAGCATTATTTATACAAAGCTTACAGATAGAGAACATATCCAAAGCATACAGTAGTTGGAGTACAAAGCAGATGAGCAGCCATACATTCAACAATACAATACCATATAATAGGTATGGAAATCTAATTTCCAGATGCAAACTTGGGAAACGATGCGAAGAAGGTTTGTGTCATAGTAAGCAGGAGGAGGAGGAGGGCAGCGAAAAAAGATATGATTGCCCAAGGATTATTGAAGTAATCATGCACCAATGACGCTCTCATCTTCGGCCAAGTTCTCTCACTGTATTGATTAATTTTCCCAAAAACATCTAACAAATAGAAATCACGATAAAATATGACAACTTCTCTTGTCATGTTGTTGAAGAGAGAAGCCACTAGTTCCTCATTGCCTAAACTGTTATCGATGATTCCTTCCTGGCTGAGGATTTCGACATCCTTGGCGGTGTTGATGAGGCAATCCATGAAAAAGGCATATGTTGTGACGAATTTTCCGGAGTGGGGATTACATTGCTCAAGTGCAATGAGGTTGAGAAAGAATATCTTTGTCTTGCCCCAAATCTCTATATTGGGGATCTCAATCACTCCATTCTCAAACTTTATGTCCAAAAAACCAACATCCCTTTTTCTGAACTTAATTCCTTTTTCTTCAAGTTTGGAAGCACAAGGGATCCTTGGGGTTTTTTTAGGCTTTTTATACTCATCGGGGAAGGGAACGTAGTAACTTGCATGTACTAAATCAAGTAGATGGCGGATCCGCCTATCCGGCACGGTGGTGCAATCGCTCATAAAGAACTTTAAAGCACTTTCTGCTAAAGGAGGGTGTTCGCCGTCTATAAGAATAGATAGGCGTTGGAGGATGAAAAACGGAATCTGATTTTCCAACAATAGCAAGTCCTGATGTAATGCCTTTCGAACCCAATCCAGTCCAACGATGAAATCATTATCGTTCGATCGGGACTTGCGAAATAACTCGACAATGAAGCAAGCATCGAGTACCATCATTTCCACAAAAGAATCGCTGTCCAGTGTTGTTATTAACTCTGAGTAGTAATTCCGGGCTTTTTTCTCCAACCCTTTAACAGTGGCCAAACAATCCTCCAACCAGCCTTCAGTTTTCCGGGAGAGGATGTCATGTAGATATCTCCATTTGTGCTCTTCCATAGCTCGTAGTTTGTCTTCTCTTTTCTCGTAGTGAAATGGGCCTATGGAGATGAATTGAGGATCGTATACCTCTCCATTATCTTTGCGAAGCCAGTAAGGGACTCGGTATATTGAGCATGATTTTCTGGCATACGATGCTTTCATTATTTTTGGCTCAACAAGACTCTTTCCTATGATTGAAGATACCAAATTTGCATTCAGATCCTCCTTCTTAAAAGAGTGAAGTGCTTCCTCACCATCATCAGAAATTGGGGAAGGAATGTTGGCGACAGGGCGCTGGATATCATCCTCGAAACCTTCCATGTCCAGTGCTACCCTGTCTGCTCCAGAAGTGACCTCTGTCATTTAACTCTGCGGTCTTTTGTTCTCACTTCCAACTCTTAACTTCACAAGAGTAGAGTGGGTTCACCTGCAAATACACACAACCCAAAGATCAAGTTGAGAAAGCCCAAATTCAGCCAACATGGGAAATGGGGGATCCCCATGTTGGCCTAACCACGTTGGAGAATGTATCACGGCCTAGTGGATTTCAGCCACTTTTGGTATTCTTCAATGTTTTTAATCACCCAACCATCTCTTGTGATTTTAAGTTGATTGGAGTCCAATTGCACAAAACCCCCAACTTTGAAAACTCTAAACATGATCTAAAAGAAAGGAATTTTTTTCATGATTCAAATTGCAGCAGTGGGTTCTCCTGCAAGGAAATGAACTTTCTAATAAATACCTTTCTTGGAGAAGTCTAGTCTCTTCTTCCAGTTGGTCAAGAAAGCATTGATTTGCAGAGATGGGAAGGAAGTAGTTCCTCCTGGTTTGCAATAGTCCACACCTATCCAATTTTGGGAATTTACTCAGCTGCAACGACAACTACCAGTCCGCACAGTAGACTCGGCTCCCCCAACAAAACCCATTAAAGCCCTGACTTTGGATTCTCTTGCAAAGCCTATCAGCTCAAGATCCACCGACTTCTCCGCCCTCTGTTTTTTTAGTGGTAGCTCAAGACCCACCGTCTTCTCCGCCCTTTGTTTTTTGGGATTTTTACCAAATAATTAAGCTTAAAGTGTAATTAATTGATTTTATGAAGAATAATAAGAAAACTACCATTTAGTTATTCGTACTTTTTTTTTGGACGAAATTACCCTAGTTGACGATATCGTCAACTTCTTGTTTCTAAACCTACAATTTTTCTTCTTCTTCTTCATGAAACACTAATCTACCATGTGCACGCCATAATAAATCCCCTAACTCTCTTCAAAGCCTCAAGCTCCGTTCTGAACTTCCAATTAAATAGAACCCTCAAAAAACCCAACCTGGTCGCCAAAGAATGGAAGAAGAAGAAGAAAAATCGTGGGTTTAGATACGGTAGTTGACGATATCGCCAACTAAGGTTGTTTTTTTTTTTTTTTTTTTGTTCTATTTAATTGGAAGTTTAAAACGGAGCTTGGGGCTTTAAAGAGAGTTAAGGGACTGATTATGGCATGAGTAGGGTAGACTAGTGTTTTACGAAGAAGAAGAAGAAGAACTCGCCAACTTCCTGTATCTAAACTCACGATTTTTCTTCTTCTTCTTCCATTCTTTGGCGAATAGGTTGGATTTTTTGGGGGTTCTATTTAATTGGAAGTTTAGAACGGAGCTTTGGGCTTTGAAGAGAGTTAGGAGACTGATTATGGCATGCACATGGTAGACTAGTATTTCACGAAGAAGAAGAAGAAGAAAAATCGTAGGTTTAAAAACAGGAAGTTGACCATATCGCCAACTAGGGTAATTTCGTTAAAAAAAAAAAAAAAAGTACGAACAACTAAATGGTAGTTTTGTTATTACTCTTCATAAAACCGATTAATTACACTTTAAGCTTAATTATTTGGTAAAAATCCCTTATTTTTTTAGTGGTACAAGAAACACTAGTCCTCCTTTTTACACGTCTCTAGTGGAGCCTGCACGTGCATGTCCACCGAACATACAGTTTCACTTTCACTAAGAAAATTTAAAAAAATAATTTTTTTTAAAAATTTAATAGAAGGTTCAATACATTTAAAAATAAAATTTCAATAGAAAACGAGTGATTGTAAATTGCAAGGCCCGTGCAATGTCTAAATACAGCTGACACTATTTTTTTCTTATACATTTGAAAACAATAACGCAATGATATAGTGAGAAAAATGAGATCTCAAAAGACAATTGATATGGAATTTATATAACTTTTTAAGGATATAAATATATATTTCTACATATTTTATCATGAATGTGTACAAAAAAGTTTTAAATTTACTTTTTTTAACATGTCAGATCGACTTATCAATTTCCTGATAGACTTGACCTGCTAAAGTTGGAGTCCAGTTGAAAGCATAGTCAAATTAATTACCTGCAGTTTTATAAAAAATAAAATTAAAAAATTAGAACCAGATGAACTTACTGTTCTAACCAATTACCATGACCATTATATGTTCACTACAAAATCAGATTCTATTAAGGAAAAAAATTAATTATATCTAACCTAAGGACATTAGAATAACAAAACTGAGATGGTGGGTTTAGTCTTAACTTACAAAGAAGAACAACATCTCAGACCGACCATCAAGAATAATGAAGTAATCCGGCTTGTCCTCAAGCGACAGGAATCAACAATGGTGGAACTATGATATGAACTCTGATGGGTAAAATTTGTAGAGCACATGTTCATCAATATTAGTATTTACCATGTGCTTTGCTTAATTTTATAAGACGGACCACTATCAGGTAAAAAGATGCAATACCTCTCCAAGAGTCAGCATGTTCATTTCCTTAATACAACCTGTAAGAAAAGTATAATACAAAGTAATCATAGAAGGTCAGTTAAATGGAAGCTCACAAATAGAGATATCCATAGAGAAAAAAAAAATACCAAAAAACAAAAAACTACAAATACGAACCTGCCAAAAGAATTGGACATTCCTCTTAAGAAATACATAAGAACGTAACCCAGATATTTTAGATCAACTTTTCTGCTCTGTTATGTATAGAGGATGGGAGCGCTGATCGAAGTAAAAAAAAAAACTTCGAAACAAACAAAAACAAATTGAATTTGTTGCAGCTCAAGACCAAATACTTATTTTAGTTGTTTACACTTAAAACGATCACTTCATTCACTGACTCTGAAGTTAGTAGTAACTCTAGCATAACAAGCAGTTTCTGTGGAATTCCTGCTTTCCCTTTAAGGAAGTGCATGATGCTTCAGTGAAATACATGAAAAGAACAAGAAGAAGAAGAAGAAGGAGTTTGCAATGATGAAAGAAATAAATGTGTTTGAAAATTATCAAAGTTTTTCAATTTAAACCTCATAAGTAAGAGCAATAATAAATAAATATATTCATGCCCTTGAAATGCCCTTTTATAATAAAAAAATTCACAAAAATTGTATATTATGAAACTAAAAATTGTACAGAACAACAATAATTTTACGATAGCAATCTATAAGACCTACCACTAAATTGCATTAATGAAATTATCTTTAGCAATCACTAATATCAGAAAGGAACCAATATTTAGTAGTAGTTATCACATTATCTAACTTGTGATTATTCTTCCAACAGGGGTAAAAATCAAGATCAGTACAACTATTATGTCAGATTGAAAACTCAATTATTCTAACTAAATAAGATACAAACACATGAAGCAAAAGGTAAAATAATATTTAAATTTTTTCTAGTGGCAACTTTCATTAAAAGAGAGAAAAAAAAAGGGTGGAAATAAAATGAGTTTAATTTTATACATTTCACTTTCTTAATTAAGATATTTTGTTAGTTGCTACTTTTTTCTAAAAAAGAAAAAGAAAAAACTAAATATAAAGCAATAATGCAAACGAAGTACCTGTATATATGAGATGTGCTTATGAGTTTTGGAGGTCTCTATACATTTTTTTTAAAGGCCATAATCAATAATATACAACTGAAGGAACATCAAATTACAAATATTTAAGTTTAGTGTAAAAAAGATTAAATGGTTAATATTTAAAAAGTCATAACAAAGGGTCACATCCGTACAAAGAAAATAATCTCATATCTTTTGAAAACGTACCGGAGCCCTCTTATGTTCTGAACTCTCAAATCTCAAATACAAATACCACTCAAGTATCTTTTAATTCCCCCAAAAATGTTGATTAGTGAATTCCACTAGCCCATTTCAAAAATGGCACATACACTATTGCAAATATGGAATGTTCAAAGAGAACTATTGAATGCAAAGCAGAGCATAAGATAGAATCTATTCACCACATAGTATAGCAACCATATTATCAAAGAATCACCAAAAACCCTTTTCTTTCCCATAGCACATAGGTAAAAAAAAGTTTAAAATTTTAAAAAACACACACTACCGATTCCATAGAGAGTACAATAAATAAAAAAGAACAGATGGAAACACTTGAAGAAGGTTGGGGTGACTTGGAGAAGATCCACCAAGGTATTAATCATCTTTAGAAGAGGGAAAAAAAAAAACTCTCCACGTACCATGGGGAGATGAACAATCTAAAGTGAAAGAGCGCGCGATAGATGGGGACGGTAGAAGAGGGGAAAAAAATCTATACTTACCATTGGGAGATGAACAAGAGAGAGAGAGAGAGAGAGAGAGAGAGAGAGAGAGAGATGGGGATGGAGCATTTTTAAGTGTGCCCCACAATCACAGGTGTTGGGTGCTTAATTTTATCAAGCATGACATGGTAGCATCCATGGTGGTCTCACAAAGGTGTAGATGGACCCACAAAGGTGTAGGGAAATTTGCTCGACAACTTGTTCTCTTTTATTAATGTAGATAGATATATAGAATAGGTAGATAGATCGAAAATGGTAGATTTTTATAAGGGTGGGCCCCACAAAGGTGTATAGAGAAACATGTACTACAACTTAGATTTTTATAAGGGTGGACCCCATAAAGGTGTGTAGTGAAACAAATACTACAACTTGTTCTATTTTATAATAGTAGATGTATATATAAAAGATAAAAATAAGGGCGATATATATTTATATATATATATAAGATAGAACTAAGAGTGGTTTTTATTATTTTTATTTGGGTGGGCCCCACAAAGGGGTGTAGTGAAACAAGTACTACACGAAGGTGTAGAGAAATATGCTCGATAACTTGTTCTCTTTTATAAGGGTAGATTTCTTTTATTAGGGTAGATAGATATATAGAATAGGTAGATAGATTGATAAGGGTGGGCCCCACAAAGGTGTGTAGAGAAACATGTACTACAACTTAGATTTTTATAAGGGTAGGCCCCACAAACTACAACTTGTTCTCTTTATAAGAGTGATTTTTATGATTTTTATAATGGTAGGCCCCACAAAGGTATGTAGAGAAACAAGTACTATAATTAGGGTGATTTTTATGATTTTTATAAGGGTGGGCCCTACAAAGGTGTGTAGTGAAACAAGTACTACAACTTGTTCTCTTTTATAATAGTAGATATATATAAAAGATAGAAATAATGGTGATATATATATATATATAAGATAGAAATATGGGTTATTTTTATGATTTTTATATGGGTGGGCCCCACAAAGGGGTGTAGTGAAACAAGTACTCCACTTTGCTCTCTTTTATAATAGTAGATAGATTACCTGATTATGTTGTCGCCAAAAGATGCCAAAAGGTGGGGCGTTTCTTCGTGAAGTTAACCGCTGGTTGAAATTGGCTGTTGAAAGTCGATGGTAAAGTTCAACAAAAAAAAAAAAAAAAAAAGGGTTTGGAAAATTCCCTTTAGGCCTGTTTGGATGTACGGTGCATTGATGTAATGTGAGGTGAAACATTGAATAAAGAAATAATAAAATATAAGGTATTATGATAGTGTTTTGTATTTAGTTGTTTAGTATGTAATCTTCTTTAGTTTTTATGTAGAAAGGTAAGAGTTTCTTTTGTCTTTTAGTAGAGAAAGGAGGTTGCTTTTTTGACTTTTTTTGAAAAATTAAGAGGAAATTTTGCAATTTTATACTTTTGATATGACCTCTTGCCATTTCTTGCCTTGATTATTTTAGACATAATTTGATAGCTTCTTTAGAAATTTAAACACTTTTTTCTAATTTTGTAAAAAATTACCCTGATTGTCTAACGGCTGGGCGTTTAAGGCCTGTTTCTTTTTTCGAATTTAAGGAATTTCTTTCTAGGAAATTTCTGAATTCCCAGACAGACATAGTGGAATTCCTAGATACTCATTTGAGCTTAGGCATCTAGGAATTCTACCAAAATGCAAAGAATGTAAACTTCCTGAATTTTCAAAGGTCATTTGGGACCTTTTATGTGGTTGGAATTTAAAAATAATAGTAAAAAAAATCTCATTTGGAGATTTTAGGAGATAAGATATCAATCATGTCCAAAATTTTGCGATATGATAAGTTCTTGGTAGAAATTCTACAAAAGAAACTGACTCTTAATGCGTTCTGCAGGTCGAGCAAATTCCACTGAAGGAACTAGTCTTTGTGGTTACGGCAAAGTAATGACCCATCAAAGTAAATAGGCGTGAATCGCAAACCACTGAGAAAGTACTTTCCTTATTTGCTCTTTTCTTCTGTATACTTACTTAACTCTTCAACTCCATCATTCAAGTAAATTATCTAAATAGGCCTTAGAAAAGGGATTTCCACAAAGTGACAAAAAGATATTTTCAATGAGGAGAAAAATCTGGAAGGAGGGCAGACGAACGTCCTAGAGACTGCTGATTTTTTGGCCTTTCTGCCCGCATTTAAATTTCATAACATCCATCTATCCGAAGGTCATATACATCATTCCACAAGCATTTAATGTCCAAAAATATGAGGGTCATATCTCTTTCAACCAGCATTTAATGTAATAACTTTACATGGTTAGTCCTTTTAATGTCCCCTCCCACGTCACATATACAGGCATAGATCTTAGTCATTCTGGTCTTGTTTATCAATCAGAATTTATCTATGATAGAAATTTGGGATGTTTGGGTTATTTTAGGCGTAATGTGATAGCTTCTTCAGAAATTTCAACACCTTTTTCTTGATTTTGTAAAAAATTACCCTGATTGTCTAAAGGCTGGGCCTTTAGGGCCTAATTTTTTTTTTTTTAATTTAAAGAATTTATGTTTAGGAAATTTCTGAATTATTATATATAGTGGAATTTCTGGATGCTCATTTGAACTTGAGTATTTAGGAATTCCACCAAACTGCAAAGAGGGCGAAATTCCCAAAGGTTATTTTGGACCTTTTTTGTGGCTGAAATTTAGAAATATTGGTAAAGAAATATCTCATTTGAAGATCTTAGAAGATAAGATATTACATCTTGTCTAAAAATTTTATAATATAATACATTCTTAGAAGAAAGTCTACAAAAGAAACCGGCCCTTAATGCGTTTTGCTGGTTGATCAAAGTCCACCGGAGGAACTGGTCTTTGTGGTTACAGCAAAGTAATGACCCAGCAAAGTAAGTAGGCGTGAATCGCAAACCACGAGAAAGTACTTCCCTGATTGTCTTTTTTTTTTTTTTTCTCTACCTACTTGACTCTTCAACTCCATCATTTTAAATAGGCCTTAGAAAAGTGACAAAAAGATGTTTTCAACGAGGAAAAATATCTAAATAGACATTTCACTTTCTCCAAAATTATCAAGAGAGACGTCCCATTCTTTTTGCAGTTCTCTTGGGCTATATCCAGAAATGTATTGTTGAAAATGAATGAATTCAAAACTTTGGAGGTCTGCCGTCTGCGTGTGGAATCCACCTAAATGCAAGCCAAACACAGCGAGAAGGGAAATGGAAAGATCTAGCTGGATCTTCCTTATCCTTGACTTCAGAGCCTTGAAGTTTGACAGTTTTCACTTTCAGTGCAGTTTTTTTTTTTTTAATAGGCTTTGGAATGTTTTCTACTGGGGGGCCAGTTAGGGGGCTGGGGCGCCTGCCCATAAGACATGTATTTGAGTCTGCCATTGGTCTTTGGCATGATATGGTCAAATCAAATTCATGCATCGGGTCCCTACTTCTCGCAATTGAATGTCATCATCAGACACGAATAATTAGAGGGAAGATTTCCACCAATTAGCAGACTGCATACTATCCTTATGTGGTACAGCTCATGAGGCCCACTTGGATGCATTCATATCACTGGTGGTAGGATAGAATGTTTCTTTACGGATAAGGGTCTTGGAAAAAATCAGCATTTTCATAGATTCTTTTGATATTCAATCCAACAATGAGTAAATGTTTGATAAGCATAAAATTGAGCATGGTGCTAGGTCATGGCGGATAAGAGCGTGTAAGATCTGCACAAAGGTGGGCCTACATGTGCCCCAACCCCATAGATCTAGACTGTACAGGTAGTCCGGTCGTAGGCGAAAGTTCTCCACAATTATAATATATGAAGTGAACTGTTTTTATAATCAATTTTGAGGTTGATTTCCGATTTGATTTTGACCATCCATTGGAATCTTGACTTGGTATTAATATTGCATGCTAATGCCACTTCCTCAAAACTTAATACAAATGTTTGTCTCTTAGTCTCCTTTCCATTTTAATACTTTTATTTTAATACGTCACTATTGTCTCCCCCATCCATTATGAATGATAAATGACACTATTAAATCTCTTTTAAGTCTCATCTTCTTAATATCTCATTTAAATCTCCTTTTATCCTTAACTAAACAACTATCCATTTCTGCATATCCAAATATATGAAAATCTCTCACCAAGTGGAAGGCCTTCTTATTTTTCTCTTCTCCAAATATGCAAAAGCCTCTCTTGAAATCTCAACTCCCAAACCGTAAAGTCTAAGTCTTTTGTGGAAGACATTGAGACTAATGGATTGGACCATGTTTACCATCTTTTTTTTTTTTTAATAGAAATTCTCTTGTGACTGAGGTAAGATAGGTGGTATAGCATTTCGGTAATTTTGTCATGAACTTTATTTGAACTATGCATCATGTTGGTTTTGTCCATCATACCCTAGAAAATTATTTGATTTGAGAATTCTACCAATCTCTACGATAATAGTTTTTTAATTATTTTTTTTTAACAGTGTTGGTTGTTGTTTTTCGTAGAAATATATTAAATAAATAATTATTGTTTACCAATGTCAGCAAAACCAAGTAACTGGTCAATAATTATTTTTTATGAGTGTTACTTATGGTAAAGTTATATGAACTTAGGGTGTGAAATAAGTAATTTTTTCTCGAGCTATTAGAATATTTTGCAAAGCATAAATGCAATTTTAGTAAGCATGGAAAGATAAATTATTTTATTTGATTTACTTTTAAGTTTCATCACACCAAATCGTTGACTAATATTGTTGTGTTTTCCTTTTTTCTTTTTTTTTATTTAAATGTTTCTCATTTCAACCAAAATTGTTGACTGCTTTGGAAATGTCATATGAATTAGATGGAGTCATACAAGCTACAGAAAACCAAAAAGAAAAAAGGAAAGCCTTTATTTCAAAATGCATGGAAATATAATTACTTTTACATGATTCACTTCCAAGTTTCAAAATATCAAATAATTGACTAATATAGCTAAATTTTTTTCAGTCTTTATAAATTTACCTAAGATTATAGACTGCTTTCGGAAGTCATACATAAAGAAAAGGGAAGTTTTCAAAATAGGGCTTAAGTTTTTGTCAGATTTCTAATCAGGACAATAAAAAACTTGCATTTCAATATAGGACTTAAGTTTTCCGTATTGATTACAAATCAGGACATTTTGGCAAGAAAGTAGGTATTTAGGTGATTTTCTTCTCCATTTTTATGAAAATACCCAAAATGCCCTTTTTTTTCCTTCCCTTCCTATCTTCCATTTTTGCAACGACACCTTCCAATCCCCCTAACCAAACAACCAACACTTTCACCCATCTTCCTCATCCATCCAAGCCCTAAGACCATCTTCTCATAAAAAAAGGACATTTTTGGGGTTTTTATGGAAATACCCATTTGAAATTCGTCCAGGGGCGGCGGTTTCGACAAGTGTCCGGGGTGTTGCTGAGCATGTTGGGGACTATGGGTTGATGGCCCATAGACGACCAATGTGTCGGATTTTCTCAAGTAGATTTTAGTTCCATCCATGGTTGCAACCCCCCAAGGAAAGCTCCAACCATTAGCATGTAGCTTGGGTAGGGTGCCCGCCTCTGTTTGCTGCAATTTACATGTCAGAATGAGACCATAAGACATCTGTAGTTGGTAGTTGTTGCTTAGACTTTCTGTAGGAATAGAATCGGCAGAGTTCAAGTGTGGCTCGTGCCTTTCCAATTGCAAACCCACCTTCTCTCGGTGCATAGATAGATTGGCCGCTTCACAATCATCAATGAATGGGTGGGAGTGGGCTACACCTTTCAGAGAGGAGGTCATTCCAAAGGTGGAGTCAAGGATCATGGGCGGCCATTCACTTTTGGTCTTACCCATTTGAATCCTAAATCGGCATTCTAAAATAAAAATTTTAAAACGTGTTTCATTTATAACACCAAGGTACCTAACGTTTTCATAGTGGTCTTCGATGATTTGGTGGGAGATGAAGTGGATTGCAGGCAAAATGGTGAATGCAGGAAAAAGGAGAGCAGGGGTGTAGGGATGATGGGTTGTGCAGAGTTTCATTGATTGTGGCTCCTGTTTGATTCCGTTGGTGTGTTGCCGCCCTGGGAGATGGATTAAAGGGAATAGGGAAGTGATGGGAAGAGGCTGGTGCTGGTGTTTGGAGGGAAGAAGAGGAAAGGATAGGGAGAGAGGAGGGATGGGTTCTGGGAGGGCATTTTGGGTATTTTAAAATAAAATGAAATGAAAATCACCCGAAAACCTTCTTTCCTGACGATGTCCTGATCTGTAATGAAATGAATATGAAGAACTTAAGCCCTGCATTGATATGTAAGTTTTTTTTCGTCCTAATTTGAAATCTAAGAAACACTTGAGCCATATTTTGAAATTTTCCTTAAAGAAAAAAAAAGATTGCAATTCAATCCATCGAGTGCTTGTGTTCCAGAAATGTCATTCAGCCATGATTCGTCTATCCTCCATATCTACCATTCTTTTACTTCTTTACTATAAATCAGCTTGCTTTTTTTCCTAAATAGGTATTGGTGTTTTTTTTTTTTGGCTTTATATTACATTCGAACTCACACATCTATGCAAATGTAGAAAATTCTAGAGATATTATTTTTCTACTTTATTTAAATAAGATTTTCACCAATCATCATCATCATCATTCTCTCTTTCTATAATTCTTCTATATCAATTTCAAACCTAGATGCCATTAGTGTTTCAGTCTAGCTTTTATAAAAAAAAAATTATCGCAGACCCTTTTTGCTAAATAATATGTTTATTTATTTTTAATTTATCTTTTTGTCAGTAATATTTCAGAAAAAACCACTAAACTTGATTATATCTTAATTTTGTTGCTAGTTCATTGTTATACTCATTGACTTTGTGTTTGGAGTGCTTAAACTCATTGAGTGTGTTCACTGTGGCCTCTTGCGATATGGGTATTTACCTTCCCATCTGACCACAGAGCTTTCTATTTTTTTCTGTCGTGATTTTTTGCCGGTTATTAATCTCATTATTATGTTTAAATTGGCATCTGTTTCTCTGCTCCATTTTTCCTGTGTCTTCTACTGAAATAGCACAATGCAATTTGCAACCACAGAAAACTCGGAAAGTACTGGCAGAGAAGATAGCACAGCTGAAGTCAGCCATTGATGATGTCTCCTCTCAACTTAAAGCAGAAGATGACCTGAATGAAGTGGCATTGAATGCTAAGGAAGTTGAAGCTGCTATTTAAGAATGAGCCCGCCCTTCATACATTATGGTTTTCCATTATAACATGTGAGGAGGGATTCTATTTTCAAATTTTATATGATTGAGATAATAATTGGTGAATTTTAGGTGCATGCTATTCAAATCAGGTGTCACCTTGGTGGGGTTCACTGGCACTACCAGATATAACAGTAGGCTATGAATTAGATACCCAACACAAATCAGCCTGGCACAATATTTTCAGCAACCTGATATTAGATGATGCAAGTGATTGTCAAAATCAAGTACTCTGCTTTCTATGTTATGACTTCAGATTGTAGATCAAATGAATAAAAATGCTTAATATAATAGTTTTAGTGGATTCTCGATCTGGAACAAATATGAGTCCGGATCCTTTAATGCTTAAGTTATAATTTCATCAGTATGGTCTGCCTCTAAAATCTATAAAAGCTCAAATTCATGATCGCAATGCCTATCAGCATCAACCAGATTTTACTCCAATTGACCTTGAGCCCACCATGAGAGTGATCACTTATGTGATTGAAAAATTGTAGTTGGTGCAATGTGTGCAGGCCCGAGCCATGTAATCAATCTGATTGTGGGTCCAAGCAGCCTCCTGCCAAAACACAAGGTGGAGCTTGATTGTCCGTGGTTTAAATTTAGACACACGCCCTATTGATGGATTTATATGTTTGGCATAGAAAAGTTGAGATCACAAAATTAAGACTCCAGCAATCTGATGGGCCAAGAAACTCATCAAGATGGATTTTAGCGGTGAGTTTTAGAGCTGCTGGTTAAGTTAAGTCACTCTGGAGGTGGCCATATTAAACTTCCTTGTCTTTCTAGTTCTAGATGAAGACGCGAGTTGTGTGCTTGTGTAGGGACTTTCCCTCTCTCGATGTTTAAAACTCCACTATACGCTCAAGTGCTGTGCCTCCGTCTAATTGAATGAAACTTTGTCGATGATAATTACATAAAGGCTCCTAGTGGATTTATAGGCTTGGAATCGGAGCATTCAACTTTATTTCTATCTTTTTTCTTTAAATGAGGATACTAATTCTGTTAGTGCCTGCTAAAATTATTTGCACGTTTGAGATTATGGGACCACTATAAAAAAATCCCATATGCAAATGCTAATCATAATTTGTTGGTCCTTCGTGGTTATTCAAAAGGATGAATTAAGGGACCTACTCGCTAGGCCTATCGCTTGATTTTATGAGAGGACCCCATTGATGGACTATTAGGTTTGGAATCGAAGGATGTAGATTCCTTCTCTATGAGTTTCTAATGGTTAGGGTGCCAATTTCATAAGGGCTAGGTTTTCATTGCACCCGTCTAGCGTTTGGTTCTTCGCATCAGATCAAATCCCTAGAAATATAAAACATAGAAAAAAAAAGAGAGGCTCCATTGTGGTGAAGACCCTAGGCATGGACCTGGCCTGTAAAGGTTTTCGGCCCCTAAACATGGATCAAGGCATTTGAACCAAATGATGCCGAGGCAGACCTCAATAGACCCGAGTAGGACTCAAACTAGTTGAACGCCTTGGTAAATTTGGGTACGCACATCTTTTTCAATGATTTTAATCTCCATTAAATGAACCGAACGTAAGGACTTAATTTGACTTCTCTTGACCACCTGAACTTCTATAATCAATCATTCACCTATAATTTTCACAATATAGTTAACATAGAGCCACTTTGATAGCGCACACAAAAAGTTATATTCTTATATAATGAAACCATGAGCATTATTTATACAAAGCTTACAGATAGAGAACATATCCAAAGCATACAGTAGTTGGAGTACAAAGCAGATGAGCAGCCATACATTCAACAATACAATACCATATAATAGGTATGGAAATCTAATTTCCAGATGCAAACTTGGGAAACGATGCGAAGAAGGTTTGTGTCATAGTAAGCAGGAGGAGGAGGAGGGCAGCGAAAAAAGATATGATTGCCCAAGGATTATTGAAGTAATCATGCACCAATGACGCTCTCATCTTCGGCCAAGTTCTCTCACTGTATTGATTAATTTTCCCAAAAACATCTAACAAATAGAAATCATGATAAAATATGACAACTTCTCTTGTCATGTTGTTGAAGAGAGAAGCCACTAGTTCCTCATTGCCTAAACTGTTATCGATGATTCCTTCCTGGCTGAGGATTTCGACATCCTTGGCGGTGTTGATGAGGCAATCCATGAAAAAGGCATATGTTGTGACGAATTTTCCGGAGTGGGGATTACATTGCTCAAGTGCAATGAGGTTGAGAAAGAATATCTTTGTCTTGCCCCAAATCTCTATATTGGGGATCTCAATCACTCCATTCTCAAACTTTATGTCCAAAAAACCAACATCCCTTTTTCTGAACTTAATTCCTTTTTCTTCAAGTTTGGAAGCACAAGGGATCCTTGGGGTTTTTTTAGGCTTTTTATACTCATCGGGGAAGGGAACGTAGTAACTTGCATGTACTAAATCAAGTAGATGGCGGATCCGCCTATCCGGCACGGTGGTGCAATCGCTCATAAAGAACTTTAAAGCACTTTCTGCTAAAGGAGGGTGTTCGCCGTCTATAAGAATAGATAGGCGTTGGAGGATGAAAAACGGAATCTGATTTTCCAACAATAGCAAGTCCTGATGTAATGCCTTTCGAACCCAATCCAGTCCAACGATGAAATCATTATCGTTCGATCGGGACTTGCGAAATAACTCGACAATGAAGCAAGCATCGAGTACCATCATTTCCACAAAAGAATCGCTGTCCAGTGTTGTTATTAACTCTGAGTAGTAATTCCGGGCTTTTTTCTCCAACCCTTTAACAGTGGCCAAACAATCCTCCAACCAGCCTTCAGTTTTCCGGGAGAGGATGTCATGTAGATATCTCCATTTGTGCTCTTCCATAGCTCGTAGTTTGTCTTCTCTTTTCTCGTAGTGAAATGGGCCTATGGAGATGAATTGAGGATCGTATACCTCTCCATTATCTTTGCGAAGCCAGTAAGGGACTCGGTATATT
Organism: Persea americana; assembly: GCA_029852735.1. Classification (NCBI taxonomy): domain Eukaryota; kingdom Viridiplantae; phylum Streptophyta; class Magnoliopsida; order Laurales; family Lauraceae; genus Persea; species Persea americana. The sequence goes on from CM056819.1 coordinate 51,724,063, forward strand.
GAGCATGATTTTCTGGCATACGATGCTTTCATTATTTTTGGCTCAACAAGACTCTTTCCTATGATTGAAGATACCAAATTTGCATTCAGATCCTCCTTCTTAAAAGAGTGAAGTGCTTCCTCACCATCATCAGAAATTGGGGAAGGAATGTTGGCGACAGGGCGCTGGATATCATCCTCGAAACCTTCCATGTCCAGTGCTACCCTGTCTGCTCCAGAAGTGACCTCTGTCATTTAACTCTGCGGTCTTTTGTTCTCACTTCCAACTCTTAACTTCACAAGAGTAGAGTGGGTTCACCTGCAAATACACACAACCCAAAGATCAAGTTGAGAAAGCCCAAATTCAGCCAACATGGGAAATGGGGGATCCCCATGTTGGCCTAACCACGTTGGAGAATGTATCACGGCCTAGTGGATTTCAGCCACTTTTGGTATTCTTCAATGTTTTTAATCACCCAACCATCTCTTGTGATTTTAAGTTGATTGGAGTCCAATTGCACAAAACCCCCAACTTTGAAAACTCTAAACATGATCTAAAAGAAAGGAATTTTTTTCATGATTCAAATTGCAGCAGTGGGTTCTCCTGCAAGGAAATGAACTTTCTAATAAATACCTTTCTTGGAGAAGTCTAGTCTCTTCTTCCAGTTGGTCAAGAAAGCATTGATTTGCAGAGATGGGAAGGAAGTAGTTCCTCCTGGTTTGCAATAGTCCACACCTATCCAATTTTGGGAATTTACTCAGCTGCAACGACAACTACCAGTCCGCACAGTAGACTCGGCTCCCCCAACAAAACCCATTAAAGCCCTGACTTTGGATTCTCTTGCAAAGCCTATCAGCTCAAGATCCACCGACTTCTCCGCCCTCTGTTTTTTTAGTGGTAGCTCAAGACCCACCGTCTTCTCCGCCCTTTGTTTTTTGGGATTTTTACCAAATAATTAAGCTTAAAGTGTAATTAATTGATTTTATGAAGAATAATAAGAAAACTACCATTTAGTTATTCGTACTTTTTTTTTGGACGAAATTACCCTAGTTGACGATATCGTCAACTTCTTGTTTCTAAACCTACAATTTTTCTTCTTCTTCTTCATGAAACACTAATCTACCATGTGCACGCCATAATAAATCCCCTAACTCTCTTCAAAGCCTCAAGCTCCGTTCTGAACTTCCAATTAAATAGAACCCTCAAAAAACCCAACCTGGTCGCCAAAGAATGGAAGAAGAAGAAGAAAAATCGTGGGTTTAGATACGGTAGTTGACGATATCGCCAACTAAGGTTGTTTTTTTTTTTTTGTTTTGTTCTATTTAATTGGAAGTTTAAAACGGAGCTTGGGGCTTTAAAGAGAGTTAAGGGACTGATTATGGCATGAGTAGGGTAGACTAGTGTTTTACGAAGAAGAAGAAGAAGAACTCGCCAACTTCCTGTATCTAAACTCACGATTTTTCTTCTTCTTCTTCCATTCTTTGGCGAATAGGTTGGATTTTTTGGGGGTTCTATTTAATTGGAAGTTTAGAACGGAGCTTTGGGCTTTGAAGAGAGTTAGGAGACTGATTATGGCATGCACATGGTAGACTAGTATTTCACGAAGAAGAAGAAGAAGAAAAATCGTAGGTTTAAAAACAGGAAGTTGACCATATCGCCAACTAGGGTAATTTCGTTAAAAAAAAAAAAAAAAGTACGAACAACTAAATGGTAGTTTTGTTATTACTCTTCATAAAACCGATTAATTACACTTTAAGCTTAATTATTTGGTAAAAATCCCTTATTTTTTTAGTGGTACAAGAAACACTAGTCCTCCTTTTTACACGTCTCTAGTGGAGCCTGCACGTGCATGTCCACCGAACATACAGTTTCACTTTCACTAAGAAAATTTAAAAAAATAATTTTTTTTAAAAATTTAATAGAAGGTTCAATACATTTAAAAATAAAATTTCAATAGAAAACGAGTGATTGTAAATTGCAAGGCCCGTGCAATGTCTAAATACAGCTGACACTATTTTTTTCTTATACATTTGAAAACAATAACGCAATGATATAGTGAGAAAAATGAGATCTCAAAAGACAATTGATATGGAATTTATATAACTTTTTAAGGATATAAATATATATTTCTACATATTTTATCATGAATGTGTACAAAAAAGTTTTAAATTTACTTTTTTTAACATGTCAGATCGACTTATCAATTTCCTGATAGACTTGACCTGCTAAAGTTGGAGTCCAGTTGAAAGCATAGTCAAATTAATTACCTGCAGTTTTATAAAAAATAAAATTAAAAAATTAGAACCAGATGAACTTACTGTTCTAACCAATTACCATGACCATTATATGTTCACTACAAAATCAGATTCTATTAAGGAAAAAAATTAATTATATCTAACCTAAGGACATTAGAATAACAAAACTGAGATGGTGGGTTTAGTCTTAACTTACAAAGAAGAACAACATCTCAGACCGACCATCAAGAATAATGAAGTAATCCGGCTTGTCCTCAAGCGACAGGAATCAACAATGGTGGAACTATGATATGAACTCTGATGGGTAAAATTTGTAGAGCACATGTTCATCAATATTAGTATTTACCATGTGCTTTGCTTAATTTTATAAGACGGACCACTATCAGGTAAAAAGATGCAATACCTCTCCAAGAGTCAGCATGTTCATTTCCTTAATACAACCTGTAAGAAAAGTATAATACAAAGTAATCATAGAAGGTCAGTTAAATGGAAGCTCACAAATAGAGATATCCATAGAGAAAAAAAAAAAACCAAAAAACAAAAAACTACAAATACGAACCTGCCAAAAGAATTGGACATTCCTCTTAAGAAATACATAAGAACGTAACCCAGATATTTTAGATCAACTTTTCTGCTCTGTTATGTATAGAGGATGGGAGTGCTGATCGAAGTAAAAAAAAAAACTTCGAAACAAACAAAAACAAATTGAATTTGTTGCAGCTCAAGACCAAATACTTATTTTAGTTGTTTACACTTAAAACGATCACTTCATTCACTGACTCTGAAGTTAGTAGTAACTCTAGCATAACAAGCAGTTTCTGTGGAATTCCTGCTTTCCCTTTAAGGAAGTGCATGATGCTTCAGTGAAATACATGAAAAGAACAAGAAGAAGAAGAAGAAGGAGTTTGCAATGATGAAAGAAATAAATGTGTTTGAAAATTATCAAAGTTTTTCAATTTAAACCTCATAAGTAAGAGCAATAATAAATAAATATATTCATGCCCTTGAAATGCCCTTTTATAATAAAAAAATTCACAAAAATTGTATATTATGAAACTAAAAATTGTACAGAACAACAATAATTTTACGATAGCAATCTATAAGACCTACCACTAAATTGCATTAATGAAATTATCTTTAGCAATCACTAATATCAGAAAGGAACCAATATTTAGTAGTAGTTATCACATTATCTAACTTGTGATTATTCTTCCAACAGGGGTAAAAATCAAGATCAGTACAACTATTATGTCAGATTGAAAACTCAATTATTCTAACTAAATAAGATACAAACACATGAAGCAAAAGGTAAAATAATATTTAAATTTTTTCTAGTGGCAACTTTCATTAAAAGAGAGAAAAAAAAAGGGTGGAAATAAAATGAGTTTAATTTTATACATTTCACTTTCTTAATTAAGATATTTTGTTAGTTTCTACTTTTTTCTAAAAAAGAAAAAGAAAAAACTAAATATAAAGCAATAATGCAAACGAAGTACCTGTATATATGAGATGTGCTTATGAGTTTTGGAGGTCTCTATACATTTTTTTTAAAGGCCATAATCAATAATATACAACTGAAGGAACATCAAATTACAAATATTTAAGTTTAGTGTAAAAAAGATTAAATGGTTAATATTTAAAAAGTCATAACAAAGGGTCACATCCGTACAAAGAAAATAATCTCATATCTTTTGAAAACGTACCGGAGCCCTCTTATGTTCTGAACTCTCAAATCTCAAATACAAATACCACTCAAGTATCTTTTAATTCCCCCAAAAATGTTGATTAGTGAATTCCACTAGCCCATTTCAAAAATGGCACATACACTATTGCAAATATGGAATGTTCAAAGAGAACTATTGAATGCAAAGCAGAGCATAAGATAGAATCTATTCACCACATAGTATAGCAACCATATTATCAAAGAATCACCAAAAACCCTTTTCTTTCCCATAGCACATAGGTAAAAAAAAGTTTAAAATTTTAAAAAACACACACTACCGATTCCATAGAGAGTACAATAAATAAAAAAGAACAGATGGAAACACTTGAAGAAGGTTGGGGTGACTTGGAGAAGATCCACCAAGGTATTAATCATCTTTAGAAGAGGGAAAAAAAAAACTCTCCACGTACCATGGGGAGATGAACAATCTAAAGTGAAAGAGCGCGCGATAGATGGGGACGGTAGAAGAGGGGAAAAAAATCTATACTTACCATTGGGAGATGAACAAGAGAGAGAGAGAGAGAGAGAGAGAGAGAGAGAGAGAGAGAGAGAGAGAGAGAGAGAGAGAGAGAGAGATGGGGATGGAGCATTTTTAAGTGTGCCCCACAATCACAGGTGTTGGGTGCTTAATTTTATCAAGCATGACATGGTAGCATCCATGGTGGTCTCACAAAGGTGTAGATGGACCCACAAAGGTGTAGAGAAATTTGCTCGACAACTTGTTCTCTTTTATTAATGTAGATAGATATATAGAATAGGTAGATAGATCGAAAATGGTAGATTTTTATAAGGGTGGGCCCCACAAAGGTGTATAGAGAAACATGTACTACAACTTAGATTTTTATAAGGGTGGACCCCATAAAGGTGTGTAGTGAAACAAATACTACAACTTGTTCTATTTTATAATAGTAGATGTATATATAAAAGATAAAAATAAGGGCGATATATATTTATATATATATATAAGATAGAACTAAGAGTGGTTTTTATTATTTTTATTTGGGTGGGCCCCACAAAGGGGTGTAGTGAAACAAGTACTACACGAAGGTGTAGAGAAATATGCTCGATAACTTGTTCTCTTTTATAAGGGTAGATTTCTTTTATTAGGGTAGATAGATATATAGAATAGGTAGATAGATTGATAAGGGTGGGCCCCACAAAGGTGTGTAGAGAAACATGTACTACAACTTAGATTTTTATAAGGGTAGGCCCCACAAACTACAACTTGTTCTCTTTATAAGAGTGATTTTTATGATTTTTATAATGGTAGGCCCCACAAAGGTATGTAGAGAAACAAGTACTATAATTAGGGTGATTTTTATGATTTTTATAAGGGTGGGCCCTACAAAGGTGTGTAGTGAAACAAGTACTACAACTTGTTCTCTTTTATAATAGTAGATATATATAAAAGATAGAAATAATGGTGATATATATATATATATATAAAAGATAGAAATATGGGTTATTTTTATGATTTTTATATGGGTGGGCCCCACAAAGGGGTGTAGTGAAACAAGTACTCCACTTTGCTCTCTTTTATAATAGTAGATAGATTACCTGATTATGTTGTCGCCAAAAGATGCCAAAAGGTGGGGCGTTTCTTCGTGAAGTTAACCGCTGGTTGAAATTGGCTGTTGAAAGTCGATGGTAAAGTTCAACAAAAAAAAAAAAAAAAAAAAAGGGTTTGGAAAATTCCCTTTAGGCCTGTTTGGATGTACGGTGCATTGATGTAATGTGAGGTGAAACATTGAATAAAGAAATAATAAAATATAAGGTATTATGATAGTGTTTTGTATTTAGTTGTTTAGTATGTAATCTTCTTTAGTTTTTATGTAGAAAGGTAAGAGTTTCTTTTGTCTTTTAGTAGAGAAAGGAGGTTGCTTTTTTGACTTTTTTTGAAAAATTAAGAGGAAATTTTGCAATTTTATACTTTTGATATGACCTCTTGCCATTTCTTGCCTTGATTATTTTAGACATAATTTGATAGCTTCTTTAGAAATTTAAACACTTTTTTCTAATTTTGTAAAAAATTACCCTGATTGTCTAACGGCTGGGCGTTTAAGGCCTGTTTCTTTTTTCGAATTTAAGGAATTTCTTTCTAGGAAATTTCTGAATTCCCAGACAGACATAGTGGAATTCCTAGATACTCATTTGAGCTTAGGCATCTAGGAATTCTACCAAAATGCAAAGAATGTAAACTTCCTGAATTTTCAAAGGTCATTTGGGACCTTTTATGTGGTTGGAATTTAAAAATAATAGTAAAAAAAATCTCATTTGGAGATTTTAGGAGATAAGATATCAATCATGTCCAAAATTTTGCGATATGATAAGTTCTTGGTAGAAATTCTACAAAAGAAACTGACTCTTAATGCGTTCTGCAGGTCGAGCAAATTCCACTGAAGGAACTAGTCTTTGTGGTTACGGCAAAGTAATGACCCATCAAAGTAAATAGGCGTGAATCGCAAACCACTGAGAAAGTACTTTCCTTATTTGCTCTTTTCTTCTGTATACTTACTTAACTCTTCAACTCCATCATTCAAGTAAATTATCTAAATAGGCCTTAGAAAAGGGATTTCCACAAAGTGACAAAAAGATATTTTCAATGAGGAGAAAAATCTGGAAGGAGGGCAGACGAACGTCCTAGAGACTGCTGATTTTTTGGCCTTTCTGCCCGCATTTAAATTTCATAACATCCATCTATCCGAAGGTCATATACATCATTCCACAAGCATTTAATGTCCAAAAATATGAGGGTCATATCTCTTTCAACCAGCATTTAATGTAATAACTTTACATGGTTAGTCCTTTTAATGTCCCCTCCCACGTCACATATACAGGCATAGATCTTAGTCATTCTGGTCTTGTTTATCAATCAGAATTTATCTATGATAGAAATTTGGGATGTTTGGGTTATTTTAGGCGTAATGTGATAGCTTCTTCAGAAATTTCAACACTTTTTTCTTGATTTTGTAAAAAATTACCCTGATTGTCTAAAGGCTGGGCCTTTAGGGCCTAATTTTTTTTTTTTTAATTTAAAGAATTTATGTTTAGGAAATTTCTGAATTATTATATATAGTGGAATTTCTGGATGCTCATTTGAACTTGAGTATTTAGGAATTCCACCAAACTGCAAAGAGGGCGAAATTCCCAAAGGTTATTTTGGACCTTTTTTGTGGCTGAAATTTAGAAATATTGGTAAAGAAATATCTCATTTGAAGATCTTAGAAGATAAGATATTACATCTTGTCTAAAAATTTTATAATATAATACATTCTTAGAAGAAAGTCTACAAAAGAAACCGGCCCTTAATGCGTTTTGCTGGTTGATCAAAGTCCACCGGAGGAACTGGTCTTTGTGGTTACAGCAAAGTAATGACCCAGCAAAGTAAGTAGGCGTGAATCGCAAACCACGAGAAAGTACTTCCCTGATTGTCTTTTTTTTTTTTTTCTCTACCTACTTGACTCTTCAACTCCATCATTTTAAATAGGCCTTAGAAAAGTGACAAAAAGATGTTTTCAACGAGGAAAAATATCTAAATAGACATTTCACTTTCTCCAAAATTATCAAGAGAGACGTCCCATTCTTTTTGCAGTTCTCTTGGGCTATATCCAGAAATGTATTGTTGAAAATGAATGAATTCAAAACTTTGGAGGTCTGCCGTCTGCGTGTGGAATCCACCTAAATGCAAGCCAAACACAGCGAGAAGGGAAATGGAAAGATCTAGCTGGATCTTCCTTATCCTTGACTTCAGAGCCTTGAAGTTTGACAGTTTTCACTTTCAGTGCAGTTTTTTTTTTTTTAATAGGCTTTGGAATGTTTTCTACTGGGGGGGCCAGTTAGGGGGCTGGGGCGCCTGCCCATAAGACATGTATTTGAGTCTGCCATTGGTCTTTGGCATGATATGGTCAAATCAAATTCATGCATCGGGTCCCTACTTCTCGCAATTGAATGTCATCATCAGACACGAATAATTAGAGGGAAGATTTCCACCAATTAGCAGACTGCATACTATCCTTATGTGGTACAGCTCATGAGGCCCACTTGGATGCATTCATATCACTGGTGGTAGGATAGAATGTTTCTTTACGGATAAGGGTCTTGGAAAAAATCAGCATTTTCATATATTCTTTTGATATTCAATCCAACAATGAGTAAATGTTTGATAAGCATAAAATTGAGCATGGTGCTAGGTCATGGCGGATAAGAGCGTGTAAGATCTGCACAAAGGTGGGCCTACATGTGCCCCAACCCCATAGATCTAGACTGTACAGGTAGTCCGGTCGTAGGCGAAAGTTCTCCACAATTATAATATATGAAGTGAACTGTTTTTATAATCAATTTTGAGGTTGATTTCCGATTTGATTTTGACCATCCATTGGAATCTTGACTTGGTATTAATATTGCATGCTAATGCCACTTCCTCAAAACTTAATACAAATGTTTGTCTCTTAGTCTCCTTTCCATTTTAATACTTTTATTTTAATACGTCACTATTGTCTCCCCCATCCATTATGAATGATAAATGACACTATTAAATCTCTTTTAAGTCTCATCTTCTTAATATCTCATTTAAATCTCCTTTTATCCTTAACTAAACAACTATCCATTTCTGCATATCCAAATATATGAAAATCTCTCACCAAGTGGAAGGCCTTCTTATTTTTCTCTTCTCCAAATATGCAAAAGCCTCTCTTGAAATCTCAACTCCCAAACCGTAAAGTCTAAGTCTTTTGTGGAAGACATTGAGACTAATGGATTGGACCATGTTTACCATCTTTTTTTTTTTTTAATAGAAATTCTCTTGTGACTGAGGTAAGATAGGTGGTATAGCATTTCGGTAATTTTGTCATGAACTTTATTTGAACTATGCATCATGTTGGTTTTGTCCATCATACCCTAGAAAATTATTTGATTTGAGAATTCTACCAATCTCTACGATAATAGTTTTTTAATTATTTTTTTTTAACAGTGTTGGTTGTTGTTTTTCGTAGAAATATATTAAATAAATAATTATTGTTTACCAATGTCAGCAAAACCAAGTAACTGGTCAATAATTATTTTTTATGAGTGTTACTTATGGTAAAGTTATATGAACTTAGGGTGTGAAATAAGTAATTTTTTCTCGAGCTATTAGAATATTTTGCAAAGCATAAATGCAATTTTAGTAAGCATGGAAAGATAAATTATTTTATTTGATTTACTTTTAAGTTTCATCACACCAAATCGTTGACTAATATTGTTGTGTTTTCCTTTTTTCTTTTTTTTTATTTAAATGTTTCTCATTTCAACCAAAATTGTTGACTGCTTTGGAAATGTCATATGAATTAGATGGAGTCATACAAGCTACAGAAAACCAAAAAGAAAAAAGGAAAGCCTTTATTTCAAAATGCATGGAAATATAATTACTTTTACATGATTCACTTCCAAGTTTCAAAATATCAAATAATTGACTAATATAGCTAAATTTTTTTCAGTCTTTATAAATTTACCTAAGATTATAGACTGCTTTCGGAAGTCATACATAAAGAAAAGGGAAGTTTTCAAAATAGGGCTTAAGTTTTTGTCAGATTTCTAATCAGGACAATAAAAAACTTGCATTTCAATATAGGACTTAAGTTTTCCGTATTGATTACAAATCAGGACATTTTGGCAAGAAAGTAGGTATTTAGGTGATTTTCTTCTCCATTTTTATGAAAATACCCAAAATGCCCTTTTTTTTCCTTCCCTTCCTATCTTCCATTTTTGCAACGACACCTTCCAATCCCCCTAACCAAACAACCAACACTTTCACCCATCTTCCTCATCCATCCAAGCCCTAAGACCATCTTCTCATAAAAAAAAGGACATTTTTGGGGTTTTTATGGAAATACCCATTTGAAATTCGTCCAGGGGCGGCGGTTTCGACAAGTGTCCGGGGTGTTGCTGAGCATGTTGGGGACTATGGGTTGATGGCCCATAGACGACCAATGTGTCGGATTTTCTCAAGTAGATTTTAGTTCCATCCATGGTTGCAACCCCCCAAGGAAAGCTCCAACCATTAGCATGTAGCTTGGGTAGGGTGCCCGCCTCTGTTTGCTGCAATTTACATGTCAGAATGAGACCATAAGACATCTGTAGTTGGTAGTTGTTGCTTAGACTTTCTGTAGGAATAGAATCGGCAGAGTTCAAGTGTGGCTCGTGCCTTTCCAATTGCAAACCCACCTTCTCTCGGTGCATAGATAGATTGGCCGCTTCACAATCATCAATGAATGGGTGGGAGTGGGCTACACCTTTCAGAGAGGAGGTCATTCCAAAGGTGGAGTCAAGGATCATGGGCGGCCATTCACTTTTGGTCTTACCCATTTGAATCCTAAATCGGCATTCTAAAATAAAAATTTTAAAACGTGTTTCATTTATAACACCAAGGTACCTAACGTTTTCATAGTGGTCTTCGATGATTTGGTGGGAGATGAAGTGGATTGCAGGCAAAATGGTGAATGCAGGAAAAAGGAGAGCAGGGGTGTAGGGATGATGGGTTGTGCAGAGTTTCATTGATTGTGGCTCCTGTTTGATTCCGTTGGTGTGTTGCCGCCCTGGGAGATGGATTAAAGGGAATAGGGAAGTGATGGGAAGAGGCTGGTGCTGGTGTTTGGAGGGAAGAAGAGGAAAGGATAGGGAGAGAGGAGGGATGGGTTCTGGGAGGGCATTTTGGGTATTTTAAAATAAAATGAAATGAAAATCACCCGAAAACCTTCTTTCCTGACGATGTCCTGATCTGTAATGAAATGAATATGAAGAACTTAAGCCCTGCATTGATATGTAAGTTTTTTTTCGTCCTAATTTGAAATCTAAGAAACACTTGAGCCATATTTTGAAATTTTCCTTAAAGAAAAAAAAAGATTGCAATTCAATCCATCGAGTGCTTGTGTTCCAGAAATGTCATTCAGCCATGATTCGTCTATCCTCCATATCTACCATTCTTTTACTTCTTTACTATAAATCAGCTTGCTTTTTTTCCTAAATAGGTATTGGTGTTTTTTTTTTTTTGGCTTTATATTACATTCGAACTCACACATCTATGCAAATGTAGAAAATTCTAGAGATATTATTTTTCTACTTTATTTAAATAAGATTTTCACCAATCATCATCATCATCATTCTCTCTTTCTATAATTCTTCTATATCAATTTCAAACCTAGATGCCATTAGTGTTTCAGTCTAGCTTTTATAAAAAAAAAATTATCGCAGACCCTTTTTGCTAAATAATATGTTTATTTATTTTTAATTTATCTTTTTGTCAGTAATATTTCAGAAAAAACCACTAAACTTGATTATATCTTAATTTTGTTGCTAGTTCATTGTTATACTCATTGACTTTGTGTTTGGAGTGCTTAAACTCATTGAGTGTGTTCACTGTGGCCTCTTGCGATATGGGTATTTACCTTCCCATCTGACCACAGAGCTTTCTATTTTTTTCTGTCGTGATTTTTTGCCGGTTATTAATCTCATTATTATGTTTAAATTGGCATCTGTTTCTCTGCTCCATTTTTCCTGTGTCTTCTACTGAAATAGCACAATGCAATTTGCAACCACAGAAAACTCGGAAAGTACTGGCAGAGAAGATAGCACAGCTGAAGTCAGCCATTGATGATGTCTCCTCTCAACTTAAAGCAGAAGATGACCTGAATGAAGTGGCATTGAATGCTAAGGAAGTTGAAGCTGCTATTTAAGAATGAGCCCGCCCTTCATACATTATGGTTTTCCATTATAACATGTGAGGAGGGATTCTATTTTCAAATTTTATATGATTGAGATAATAATTGGTGAATTTTAGGTGCATGCTATTCAAATCAGGTGTCACCTTGGTGGGGTTCACTGGCACTACCAGATATAACAGTAGGCTATGAATTAGATACCCAACACAAATCAGCCTGGCACAATATTTTCAGCAACCTGATATTAGATGATGCAAGTGATTGTCAAAATCAAGTACTCTGCTTTCTATGTTATGACTTCAGATTGTAGATCAAATGAATAAAAATGCTTAATATAATAGTTTTAGTGGATTCTCGATCTGGAACAAATATGAGTCCGGATCCTTTAATGCTTAAGTTATAATTTCATCAGTATGGTCTGCCTCTAAAATCTATAAAAGCTCAAATTCATGATCGCAATGCCTATCAGCATCAACCAGATTTTACTCCAATTGACCTTGAGCCCACCATGAGAGTGATCACTTATGTGATTGAAAAATTGTAGTTGGTGCAATGTGTGCAGGCCCGAGCCATGTAATCAATCTGATTGTGGGTCCAAGCAGCCTCCTGCCAAAACACAAGGTGGAGCTTGATTGTCCGTGGTTTAAATTTAGACACACGCCCTATTGATGGATTTATATGTTTGGCATAGAAAAGTTGAGATCACAAAATTAAGACTCCAGCAATCTGATGGGCCAAAAAACTCATCAAGATGGATTTTAGCGGTGAGTTTTAGAGCTGCTGGTTAAGTTAAGTCACTCTGGAGGTGGCCATATTAAACTTCCTTGTCTTTCTAGTTCTAGATGAAGACGCGAGTTGTGTGCTTGTGTAGGGACTTTCCCTCTCTCGATGTTTAAAACTCCACTATACGCTCAAGTGCTGTGCCTCCGTCTAATTGAATGAAACTTTGTCGATGATAATTACATAAAGGCTCCTAGTGGATTTATAGGCTTGGAATCGGAGCATTCAACTTTATTTCTATCTTTTTTCTTTAAATGAGGATACTAATTCTGTTAGTGCCTGCTAAAATTATTTGCACGTTTGAGATTATGGGACCACTATAAAAAAATCCCATATGCAAATGCTAATCATAATTTGTTGGTCCTTCGTGGTTATTCAAAAGGATGAATTAAGGGACCTACTCGCTAGGCCTATCGCTTGATTTTATGAGAGGACCCCATTGATGGACTATTAGGTTTGGAATCGAAGGATGTAGATTCCTTCTCTATGAGTTTCTAATGGTTAGGGTGCCAATTTCATAAGGGCTAGGTTTTCATTGCACCCGTCTAGCGTTTGGTTCTTCGCATCAGATCAAATCCCTAGAAATATAAAACATAGAAAAAAAAAGAGAGGCTCCATTGTGGTGAAGACCCTAGGCATGGACCTGGCCTGTAAAGGTTTTCGGCCCCTAAACATGGATCAAGGCATTTGAACCAAATGATGCCGAGGCAGACCTCAATAGACCCGAGTAGGACTCAAACTAGTTGAACGCCTTGGTAAATTTGGGTACGCACATCTTTTTCAATGATTTTAATCTCCATTAAATGAACCGAACGTAAGGACTTAATTTGACTTCTCTTGACCACCTGAACTTCTATAATCAATCATTCACCTATAATTTTCACAATATAGTTAACATAGAGCCACTTTGATAGCGCACACAAAAAGTTATATTCTTATATAATGAAACCATGAGCATTATTTATACAAAGCTTACAGATAGAGAACATATCCAAAGCATACAGTAGTTGGAGTACAAAGCAGATGAGCAGCCATACATTCAACAATACAATACCATATAATAGGTATGGAAATCTAATTTCCAGATGCAAACTTGGGAAACGATGCGAAGAAGGTTTGTGTCATAGTAAGCAGGAGGAGGAGGAGGGCAGCGAAAAAGGATATGATTGCCCAAGGATTATTGAAGTAATCATGCACCAATGACGCTCTCATCTTCGGCCAAGTTCTCTCACTGTATTGATTAATTTTCCCAAAAACATCTAACAAATAGAAATCACGATAAAATATGACAACTTCTCTTGTCATGTTGTTGAAGAGAGAAGCCACTAGTTCCTCATTGCCTAAACTGTTATCGATGATTCCTTCCTGGCTGAGGATTTCGACATCCTTGGCGGTGTTGATGAGGCAATCCATGAAAAAGGCATATGTTGTGACGAATTTTCCGGAGTGGGGATTACATTGCTCAAGTGCAATGAGGTTGAGAAAGAATATCTTTGTCTTGCCCCAAATCTCTATATTGGGGATCTCAATCACTCCATTCTCAAACTTTATGTCCAAAAAACCAACATCCCTTTTTCTGAACTTAATTCCTTTTTCTTCAAGTTTGGAAGCACAAGGGATCCTTGGGGTTTTTTTAGGCGTTTTATACTCATCGGGGAAGGGAACGTAGTAACTTGCATGTACTAAATCAAGTAGATGGCGGATCCGCCTATCCGGCACGGTGGTGCAATCGCTCATAAAGAACTTTAAAGCACTTTCTGCTAAAGGAGGGTGTTCGCCGTCTATAAGAATAGATAGGCGTTGGAGGATGAAAAACGGAATCTGATTTTCCAACAATAGCAAGTCCTGATGTAATGCCTTTCGAACCCAATCCAGTCCAACGATGAAATCATTATCGTTCGATCGGGACTTGCGAAATAACTCGACAATGAAGCAAGCATCGAGTACCATCATTTCCACAAAAGAATCGCTGTCCAGTGTTGTTATTAACTCTGAGTAGTAATTCCGGGCTTTTTTCTCCAACCCTTTAACAGTGGCCAAACAATCCTCCAACCAGCCTTCAGTTTTCCGGGAGAGGATGTCATGTAGATATCTCCATTTGTGCTCTTCCATAGCTCGTAGTTTGTCTTCTCTTTTCTCGTAGTGAAATGGGCCTATGGAGATGAATTGAGGATCGTATACCTCTCCATTATCTTTGCGAAGCCAGTAAGGGACTCGGTATATTGAGCATGATTTTCTGGCATACGATGCTTTCATTATTTTTGGCTCAACAAGACTCTTTCCTATGATTGAAGATACCAAATTTGCATTCAGATCCTCCTTCTTAAAAGAGTGAAGTGCTTCCTCACCATCATCAGAAATTGGGGAAGGAATGTTGGCGACAGGGCGCTGGATATCATCCTCGAAACCTTCCATGTCCAGTGCTACCCTGTCTGCTCCAGAAGTGACCTCTGTCATTTAACTCTGCGGTCTTTTGTTCTCACTTCCAACTCTTAACTTCACAAGAGTAGAGTGGGTTCACCTGCAAATACACACAACCCAAAGATCAAGTTGAGAAAGCCCAAATTCAGCCAACATGGGAAATGGGGGATCCCCATGTTGGCCTAACCACGTTGGAGAATGTATCACGGCCTAGTGGATTTCAGCCACTTTTGGTATTCTTCAATGTTTTTAATCACCCAACCATCTCTTGTGATTTTAAGTTGATTGGAGTCCAATTGCACAAAACCCCCAACTTTGAAAACTCTAAACATGATCTAAAAGAAAGGAATTTTTTTCATGATTCAAATTGCAGCAGTGGGTTCTCCTGCAAGGAAATGAACTTTCTAATAAATACCTTTCTTGGAGAAGTCTAGTCTCTTCTTCCAGTTGGTCAAGAAAGCATTGATTTGCAGAGATGGGAAGGAAGTAGTTCCTCCTGGTTTGCAATAGTCCACACCTATCCAATTTTGGGAATTTACTCAGCTGCAACGACAACTACCAGTCCGCACAGTAGACTCGGCTCCCCCAACAAAACCCATTAAAGCCCTGACTTTGGATTCTCTTGCAAAGCCTATCAGCTCAAGATCCACCGACTTCTCCGCCCTCTGTTTTTTTAGTGGTAGCTCAAGACCCACCGTCTTCTCCGCCCTTTGTTTTTTGGGATTTTTACCAAATAATTAAGCTTAAAGTGTAATTAATTGATTTTATGAAGAATAATAAGAAAACTACCATTTAGTTATTCGTACTTTTTTTTTGGACGAAATTACCCTAGTTGACGATATCGTCAACTTCTTGTTTCTAAACCTACAATTTTTCTTCTTCTTCTTCATGAAACACTAATCTACCATGTGCACGCCATAATAAATCCCCTAACTCTCTTCAAAGCCTCAAGCTCCGTTCTGAACTTCCAATTAAATAGAACCCTCAAAAAACCCAACCTGGTCGCCAAAGAATGGAAGAAGAAGAAGAAAAATCGTGGGTTTAGATACGGTAGTTGACGATATCGCCAACTAAGGTTGTTTTTTTTTTTTTTTTTTTTGTTCTATTTAATTGGAAGTTTAAAACGGAGCTTGGGGCTTTAAAGAGAGTTAAGGGACTGATTATGGCATGAGTAGGGTAGACTAGTGTTTTACGAAGAAGAAGAAGAAGAACTCGCCAACTTCCTGTATCTAAACTCACGATTTTTCTTCTTCTTCTTCCATTCTTTGGCGAATAGGTTGGATTTTTTGGGGGTTCTATTTAATTGGAAGTTTAGAACGGAGCTTTGGGCTTTGAAGAGAGTTAGGAGACTGATTATGGCATGCACATGGTAGACTAGTATTTCACGAAGAAGAAGAAGAAGAAAAATCGTAGGTTTAAAAACAGGAAGTTGACCATATCGCCAACTAGGGTAATTTCGTTAAAAAAAAAAAAAAGTACGAACAACTAAATGGTAGTTTTGTTATTACACTTCATAAAACCGATTAATTACACTTTAAGCTTAATTATTTGGTAAAAATCCCTTATTTTTTTAGTGGTACAAGAAACACTAGTCCTCCTTTTTACACGTCTCTAGTGGAGCCTGCACGTGCATGTCCACCGAACATACAGTTTCACTTTCACTAAGAAAATTTAAAAAAATAATTTTTTTTAAAAATTTAATAGAAGGTTCAATACATTTAAAAATAAAATTTCAATAGAAAACGAGTGATTGTAAATTGCAAGGCCCGTGCAATGTCTAAATACAGCTGACACTATTTTTTTCTTATACATTTGAAAACAATAACGCAATGATATAGTGAGAAAAATGAGATCTCAAAAGACAATTGATATGGAATTTATATAACTTTTTAAGGATATAAATATATATTTCTACATATTTTATCATGAATGTGTACAAAAAAGTTTTAAATTTACTTTTTTTAACATGTCAGATCGACTTATCAATTTCCTGATAGACTTGACCTGCTAAAGTTGGAGTCCAGTTGAAAGCATAGTCAAATTAATTACCTGCAGTTTTATAAAAAATAAAATTAAAAAATTAGAACCAGATGAACTTACTGTTCTAACCAATTACCATGACCATTATATGTTCACTACAAAATCAGATTCTATTAAGGAAAAAAATTAATTATATCTAACCTAAGGACATTAGAATAACAAAACTGAGATGGTGGGTTTAGTCTTAACTTACAAAGAAGAACAACATCTCAGACCGACCATCAAGAATAATGAAGTAATCCGGCTTGTCCTCAAGCGACAGGAATCAACAATGGTGGAACTATGATATGAACTCTGATGGGTAAAATTTGTAGAGCACATGTTCATCAATATTAGTATTTACCATGTGCTTTGCTTAATTTTATAAGACGGACCACTATCAGGTAAAAAGATGCAATACCTCTCCAAGAGTCAGCATGTTCATTTCCTTAATACAACCTGTAAGAAAAGTATAATACAAAGTAATCATAGAAGGTCAGTTAAATGGAAGCTCACAAATAGAGATATCCATAGAGAAAAAAAAAAAACCAAAAAACAAAAAACTACAAATACGAACCTGCCAAAAGAATTGGACATTCCTCTTAAGAAATACATAAGAACGTAACCCAGATATTTTAGATCAACTTTTCTGCTCTGTTATGTATAGAGGATGGGAGTGCTGATCGAAGTAAAAAAAAAAACTTCGAAACAAACAAAAACAAATTGAATTTGTTGCAGCTCAAGACCAAATACTTATTTTAGTTGTTTACACTTAAAACGATCACTTCATTCACTGACTCTGAAGTTAGTAGTAACTCTAGCATAACAAGCAGTTTCTGTGGAATTCCTGCTTTCCCTTTAAGGAAGTGCATGATGCTTCAGTGAAATACATGAAAAGAACAAGAAGAAGAAGAAGAAGGAGTTTGCAATGATGAAAGAAATAAATGTGTTTGAAAATTATCAAAGTTTTTCAATTTAAACCTCATAAGTAAGAGCAATAATAAATAAATATATTCATGCCCTTGAAATGCCCTTTTATAATAAAAAAATTCACAAAAATTGTATATTATGAAACTAAAAATTGTACAGAACAACAATAATTTTACGATAGCAATCTATAAGACCTACCACTAAATTGCATTAATGAAATTATCTTTAGCAATCACTAATATCAGAAAGGAACCAATATTTAGTAGTAGTTATCACATTATCTAACTTGTGATTATTCTTCCAACAGGGGTAAAAATCAAGATCAGTACAACTATTATGTCAGATTGAAAACTCAATTATTCTAACTAAATAAGATACAAACACATGAAGCAAAAGGTAAAATAATATTTAAATTTTTTCTAGTGGCAACTTTCATTAAAAGAGAGAAAAAAAAAAGGGTGGAAATAAAATGAGTTTAATTTTATACATTTCACTTTCTTAATTAAGATATTTTGTTAGTTGCTACTTTTTTCTAAAAAAGAAAAAGAAAAAACTAAATATAAAGCAATAATGCAAACGAAGTACCTGTATATATGAGATGTGCTTATGAGTTTTGGAGGTCTCTATACATTTTTTTTAAAGGCCATAATCAATAATATACAACTGAAGGAACATCAAATTACAAATATTTAAGTTTAGTGTAAAAAAGATTAAATGGTTAATATTTAAAAAGTCATAACAAAGGGTCACATCCGTACAAAGAAAATAATCTCATATCTTTTGAAAACGTACCGGAGCCCTCTTATGTTCTGAACTCTCAAATCTCAAATACAAATACCACTCAAGTATCTTTTAATTCCCCCAAAAATGTTGATTAGTGAATTCCACTAGCCCATTTCAAAAATGGCACATACACTATTGCAAATATGGAATGTTCAAAGAGAACTATTGAATGCAAAGCAGAGCATAAGATAGAATCTATTCACCACATAGTATAGCAACCATATTATCAAAGAATCACCAAAAACCCTTTTCTTTCCCATAGCACATAGGTAAAAAAAAGTTTAAAATTTTAAAAAACACACACTACCGATTCCATAGAGAGTACAATAAATAAAAAAGAACAGATGGAAACACTTGAAGAAGGTTGGGGTGACTTGGAGAAGATCCACCAAGGTATTAATCATCTTTAGAAGAGGGAAAAAAAAAACTCTCCACGTACCATGGGGAGATGAACAATCTAAAGTGAAAGAGCGCGCGATAGATGGGGACGGTAGAAGAGGGGAAAAAAATCTATACTTACCATTGGGAGATGAACAAGAGAGAGAGAGAGAGAGAGAGAGAGAGAGAGAGAGAGAGAGAGAGAGAGAGAGAGAGAGATGGGGATGGAGCATTTTTAAGTGTGCCCCACAATCACAGGTGTTGGGTGCTTAATTTTATCAAGCATGACATGGTAGCATCCATGGTGGTCTCACAAAGGTGTAGATGGACCCACAAAGGTGTAGAGAAATTTGCTCGACAACTTGTTCTCTTTTATTAATGTAGATAGATATATAGAATAGGTAGATAGATCGAAAATGGTAGATTTTTATAAGGGTGGGCCCCACAAAGGTGTATAGAGAAACATGTACTACAACTTAGATTTTTATAAGGGTGGACCCCATAAAGGTGTGTAGTGAAACAAATACTACAACTTGTTCTATTTTATAATAGTAGATGTATATATAAAAGATAAAAATAAGGGCGATATATATTTATATATATATATAAGATAGAACTAAGAGTGGTTTTTATTATTTTTATTTGGGTGGGCCCCACAAAGGGGTGTAGTGAAACAAGTACTACACGAAGGTGTAGAGAAATATGCTCGATAACTTGTTCTCTTTTATAAGGGTAGATTTCTTTTATTAGGGTAGATAGATATATAGAATAGGTAGATAGATTGATAAGGGTGGGCCCCACAAAGGTGTGTAGAGAAACATGTACTACAACTTAGATTTTTATAAGGGTAGGCCCCACAAACTACAACTTGTTCTCTTTATAAGAGTGATTTTTATGATTTTTATAATGGTAGGCCCCACAAAGGTATGTAGAGAAACAAGTACTATAATTAGGGTGATTTTTATGATTTTTATAAGGGTGGGCCCTACAAAGGTGTGTAGTGAAACAAGTACTACAACTTGTTCTCTTTTATAATAGTAGATATATATAAAAGATAGAAATAATGGTGATATATATATATATATATAAAAGATAGAAATATGGGTTATTTTTATGATTTTTATATGGGTGGGCCCCACAAAGGGGTGTAGTGAAACAAGTACTCCACTTTGCTCTCTTTTATAATAGTAGATAGATTACCTGATTATGTTGTCGCCAAAAGATGCCAAAAGGTGGGGCGTTTCTTCGTGAAGTTAACCGCTGGTTGAAATTGGCTGTTGAAAGTCGATGGTAAAGTTCAACAAAAAAAAAAAAAAAAAAAAAAAGGGTTTGGAAAATTCCCTTTAGGCCTGTTTGGATGTACGGTGCATTGATGTAATGTGAGGTGAAACATTGAATAAAGAAATAATAAAATATAAGGTATTATGATAGTGTTTTGTATTTAGTTGTTTAGTATGTAATCTTCTTTAGTTTTTATGTAGAAAGGTAAGAGTTTCTTTTGTCTTTTAGTAGAGAAAGGAGGTTGCTTTTTTGACTTTTTTTGAAAAATTAAGAGGAAATTTTGCAATTTTATACTTTTGATATGACCTCTTGCCATTTCTTGCCTTGATTATTTTAGACATAATTTGATAGCTTCTTTAGAAATTTAAACACTTTTTTCTAATTTTGTAAAAAATTACCCTGATTGTCTAACGGCTGGGCGTTTAAGGCCTGTTTCTTTTTTCGAATTTAAGGAATTTCTTTCTAGGAAATTTCTGAATTCCCAGACAGACATAGTGGAATTCCTAGATACTCATTTGAGCTTAGGCATCTAGGAATTCTACCAAAATGCAAAGAATGTAAACTTCCTGAATTTTCAAAGGTCATTTGGGACCTTTTATGTGGTTGGAATTTAAAAATAATAGTAAAAAAAATCTCATTTGGAGATTTTAGGAGATAAGATATCAATCATGTCCAAAATTTTGCGATATGATAAGTTCTTGGTAGAAATTCTACAAAAGAAACTGACTCTTAATGCGTTCTGCAGGTCGAGCAAATTCCACTGAAGGAACTAGTCTTTGTGGTTACGGCAAAGTAATGACCCATCAAAGTAAATAGGCGTGAATCGCAAACCACTGAGAAAGTACTTTCCTTATTTGCTCTTTTCTTCTGTATACTTAACTCTTCAACTCCATCATTCAAGTAAATTATCTAAATAGGCCTTAGAAAAGGGATTTCCACAAAGTGACAAAAAGATATTTTCAATGAGGAGAAAAATCTGGAAGGAGGGCAGACGAACGTCCTAGAGACTGCTGATTTTTTGGCCTTTCTGCCCGCATTTAAATTTCATAACATCCATCTATCCGAAGGTCATATACATCATTCCACAAGCATTTAATGTCCAAAAATATGAGGGTCATATCTCTTTCAACCAGCATTTAATGTAATAACTTTACATGGTTAGTCCTTTTAATGTCCCCTCCCACGTCACATATACAGGCATAGATCTTAGTCATTCTGGTCTTGTTTATCAATCAGAATTTATCTATGATAGAAATTTGGGATGTTTGGGTTATTTTAGGCGTAATGTGATAGCTTCTTCAGAAATTTCAACACTTTTTTCTTGATTTTGTAAAAAATTACCCTGATTGTCTAAAGGCTGGGCCTTTAGGGCCTAATTTTTTTTTTTTTAATTTAAAGAATTTATGTTTAGGAAATTTCTGAATTATTATATATAGTGGAATTTCTGGATGCTCATTTGAACTTGAGTATTTAGGAATTCCACCAAACTGCAAAGAGGGCGAAATTCCCAAAGGTTATTTTGGACCTTTTTTGTGGCTGAAATTTAGAAATATTGGTAAAGAAATATCTCATTTGAAGATCTTAGAAGATAAGATATTACATCTTGTCTAAAAATTTTATAATATAATACATTCTTAGAAGAAAGTCTACAAAAGAAACCGGCCCTTAATGCGTTTTGCTGGTTGATCAAAGTCCACCGGAGGAACTGGTCTTTGTGGTTACAGCAAAGTAATGACCCAGCAAAGTAAGTAGGCGTGAATCGCAAACCACGAGAAAGTACTTCCCTGATTGTCTTTTTTTTTTTTTTCTCTACCTACTTGACTCTTCAACTCCATCATTTTAAATAGGCCTTAGAAAAGTGACAAAAAGATGTTTTCAACGAGGAAAAATATCTAAATAGACATTTCACTTTCTCCAAAATTATCAAGAGAGACGTCCCATTCTTTTTGCAGTTCTCTTGGGCTATATCCAGAAATGTATTGTTGAAAATGAATGAATTCAAAACTTTGGAGGTCTGCCGTCTGCGTGTGGAATCCACCTAAATGCAAGCCAAACACAGCGAGAAGGGAAATGGAAAGATCTAGCTGGATCTTCCTTATCCTTGACTTCAGAGCCTTGAAGTTTGACAGTTTTCACTTTCAGTGCAGTTTTTTTTTTTTTAATAGGCTTTGGAATGTTTTCTACTGGGGGGGCCAGTTAGGGGGCTGGGGCGCCTGCCCATAAGACATGTATTTGAGTCTGCCATTGGTCTTTGGCATGATATGGTCAAATCAAATTCATGCATCGGGTCCCTACTTCTCGCAATTGAATGTCATCATCAGACACGAATAATTAGAGGGAAGATTTCCACCAATTAGCAGACTCCATACTATCCTTATGTGGTACAGCTCATGAGGCCCACTTGGATGCATTCATATCACTGGTGGTAGGATAGAATGTTTCTTTACGGATAAGGGTCTTGGAAAAAATCAGCATTTTCATATATTCTTTTGATATTCAATCCAACAATGAGTAAATGTTTGATAAGCATAAAATTGAGCATGGTGCTAGGTCATGGCGGATAAGAGCGTGTAAGATCTGCACAAAGGTGGGCCTACATGTGCCCCAACCCCATAGATCTAGACTGTACAGGTAGTCCGGTCGTAGGCGAAAGTTCTCCACAATTATAATATATGAAGTGAACTGTTTTTATAATCAATTTTGAGGTTGATTTCCGATTTGATTTTGACCATCCATTGGAATCTTGACTTGGTATTAATATTGCATGCTAATGCCACTTCCTCAAAACTTAATACAAATGTTTGTCTCTTAGTCTCCTTTCCATTTTAATACTTTTATTTTAATACGTCACTATTGTCTCCCCCATCCATTATGAATGATAAATGACACTATTAAATCTCTTTTAAGTCTCATCTTCTTAATATCTCATTTAAATCTCCTTTTATCCTTAACTAAACAACTATCCATTTCTGCATATCCAAATATATGAAAATCTCTCACCAAGTGGAAGGCCTTCTTATTTTTCTCTTCTCCAAATATGCAAAAGCCTCTCTTGAAATCTCAACTCCCAAACCGTAAAGTCTAAGTCTTTTGTGGAAGACATTGAGACTAATGGATTGGACCATGTTTACCATCTTTTTTTTTTTTTAATAGAAATTCTCTTGTGACTGAGGTAAGATAGGTGGTATAGCATTTCGGTAATTTTGTCATGAACTTTATTTGAACTATGCATCATGTTGGTTTTGTCCATCATACCCTAGAAAATTATTTGATTTGAGAATTCTACCAATCTCTACGATAATAGTTTTTTAATTATTTTTTTTTAACAGTGTTGGTTGTTGTTTTTCGTAGAAATATATTAAATAAATAATTATTGTTTACCAATGTCAGCAAAACCAAGTAACTGGTCAATAATTATTTTTTATGAGTGTTACTTATGGTAAAGTTATATGAACTTAGGGTGTGAAATAAGTAATTTTTTCTCGAGCTATTAGAATATTTTGCAAAGCATAAATGCAATTTTAGTAAGCATGGAAAGATAAATTATTTTATTTGATTTACTTTTAAGTTTCATCACACCAAATCGTTGACTAATATTGTTGTGTTTTCCTTTTTTCTTTTTTTTTATTTAAATGTTTCTCATTTCAACCAAAATTGTTGACTGCTTTGGAAATGTCATATGAATTAGATGGAGTCATACAAGCTACAGAAAACCAAAAAGAAAAAAGGAAAGCCTTTATTTCAAAATGCATGGAAATATAATTACTTTTACATGATTCACTTCCAAGTTTCAAAATATCAAATAATTGACTAATATAGCTAAATTTTTTTCAGTCTTTATAAATTTACCTAAGATTATAGACTGCTTTCGGAAGTCATACATAAAGAAAAGGGAAGTTTTCAAAATAGGGCTTAAGTTTTTGTCAGATTTCTAATCAGGACAATAAAAAACTTGCATTTCAATATAGGACTTAAGTTTTCCGTATTGATTACAAATCAGGACATTTTGGCAAGAAAGTAGGTATTTAGGTGATTTTCTTCTCCATTTTTATGAAAATACCCAAAATGCCCTTTTTTTTCCTTCCCTTCCTATCTTCCATTTTTGCAACGACACCTTCCAATCCCCCTAACCAAACAACCAACACTTTCACCCATCTTCCTCATCCATCCAAGCCCTAAGACCATCTTCTCATAAAAAAAGGACATTTTTGGGGTTTTTATGGAAATACCCATTTGAAATTCGTCCAGGGGCGGCGGTTTCGACAAGTGTCCGGGGTGTTGCTGAGCATGTTGGGGACTATGGGTTGATGGCCCATAGACGACCAATGTGTCGGATTTTCTCAAGTAGATTTTAGTTCCATCCATGGTTGCAACCCCCCAAGGAAAGCTCCAACCATTAGCATGTAGCTTGGGTAGGGTGCCCGCCTCTGTTTGCTGCAATTTACATGTCAGAATGAGACCATAAGACATCTGTAGTTGGTAGTTGTTGCTTAGACTTTCTGTAGGAATAGAATCGGCAGAGTTCAAGTGTGGCTCGTGCCTTTCCAATTGCAAACCCACCTTCTCTCGGTGCATAGATAGATTGGCCGCTTCACAATCATCAATGAATGGGTGGGAGTGGGCTACACCTTTCAGAGAGGAGGTCATTCCAAAGGTGGAGTCAAGGATCATGGGCGGCCATTCACTTTTGGTCTTACCCATTTGAATCCTAAATCGGCATTCTAAAATAAAAATTTTAAAACGTGTTTCATTTATAACACCAAGGTACCTAACGTTTTCATAGTGGTCTTCGATGATTTGGTGGGAGATGAAGTGGATTGCAGGCAAAATGGTGAATGCAGGAAAAAGGAGAGCAGGGGTGTAGGGATGATGGGTTGTGCAGAGTTTCATTGATTGTGGCTCCTGTTTGATTCCGTTGGTGTGTTGCCGCCCTGGGAGATGGATTAAAGGGAATAGGGAAGTGATGGGAAGAGGCTGGTGCTGGTGTTTGGAGGGAAGAAGAGGAAAGGATAGGGAGAGAGGAGGGATGGGTTCTGGGAGGGCATTTTGGGTATTTTAAAATAAAATGAAATGAAAATCACCCGAAAACCTTCTTTCCTGACGATGTCCTGATCTGTAATGAAATGAATATGAAGAACTTAAGCCCTGCATTGATATGTAAGTTTTTTTTCGTCCTAATTTGAAATCTAAGAAACACTTGAGCCATATTTTGAAATTTTCCTTAAAGAAAAAAAAAGATTGCAATTCAATCCATCGAGTGCTTGTGTTCCAGAAATGTCATTCAGCCATGATTCGTCTATCCTCCATATCTACCATTCTTTTACTTCTTTACTATAAATCAGCTTGCTTTTTTTCCTAAATAGGTATTGGTGTTTTTTTTTTTTTGGCTTTATATTACATTCGAACTCACACATCTATGCAAATGTAGAAAATTCTAGAGATATTATTTTTCTACTTTATTTAAATAAGATTTTCACCAATCATCATCATCATCATTCTCTCTTTCTATAATTCTTCTATATCAATTTCAAACCTAGATGCCATTAGTGTTTCAGTCTAGCTTTTATAAAAAAAAAATTATCGCAGACCCTTTTTGCTAAATAATATGTTTATTTATTTTTAATTTATCTTTTTGTCAGTAATATTTCAGAAAAAACCACTAAACTTGATTATATCTTAATTTTGTTGCTAGTTCATTGTTATACTCATTGACTTTGTGTTTGGAGTGCTTAAACTCATTGAGTGTGTTCACTGTGGCCTCTTGCGATATGGGTATTTACCTTCCCATCTGACCACAGAGCTTTCTATTTTTTTCTGTCGTGATTTTTTGCCGGTTATTAATCTCATTATTATGTTTAAATTGGCATCTGTTTCTCTGCTCCATTTTTCCTGTGTCTTCTACTGAAATAGCACAATGCAATTTGCAACCACAGAAAACTCGGAAAGTACTGGCAGAGAAGATAGCACAGCTGAAGTCAGCCATTGATGATGTCTCCTCTCAACTTAAAGCAGAAGATGACCTGAATGAAGTGGCATTGAATGCTAAGGAAGTTGAAGCTGCTATTTAAGAATGAGCCCGCCCTTCATACATTATGGTTTTCCATTATAACATGTGAGGAGGGATTCTATTTTCAAATTTTATATGATTGAGATAATAATTGGTGAATTTTAGGTGCATGCTATTCAAATCAGGTGTCACCTTGGTGGGGTTCACTGGCACTACCAGATATAACAGTAGGCTATGAATTAGATACCCAACACAAATCAGCCTGGCACAATATTTTCAGCAACCTGATATTAGATGATGCAAGTGATTGTCAAAATCAAGTACTCTGCTTTCTATGTTATGACTTCAGATTGTAGATCAAATGAATAAAAATGCTTAATATAATAGTTTTAGTGGATTCTCGATCTGGAACAAATATGAGTCCGGATCCTTTAATGCTTAAGTTATAATTTCATCAGTATGGTCTGCCTCTAAAATCTATAAAAGCTCAAATTCATGATCGCAATGCCTATCAGCATCAACCAGATTTTACTCCAATTGACCTTGAGCCCACCATGAGAGTGATCACTTATGTGATTGAAAAATTGTAGTTGGTGCAATGTGTGCAGGCCCGAGCCATGTAATCAATCTGATTGTGGGTCCAAGCAGCCTCCTGCCAAAACACAAGGTGGAGCTTGATTGTCCGTGGTTTAAATTTAGACACACGCCCTATTGATGGATTTATATGTTTGGCATAGAAAAGTTGAGATCACAAAATTAAGACTCCAGCAATCTGATGGGCCAAGAAACTCATCAAGATGGATTTTAGCGGTGAGTTTTAGAGCTGCTGGTTAAGTTAAGTCACTCTGGAGGTGGCCATATTAAACTTCCTTGTCTTTCTAGTTCTAGATGAAGACGCGAGTTGTGTGCTTGTGTAGGGACTTTCCCTCTCTCGATGTTTAAAACTCCACTATACGCTCAAGTGCTGTGCCTCCGTCTAATTGAATGAAACTTTGTCGATGATAATTACATAAAGGCTCCTAGTGGATTTATAGGCTTGGAATCGGAGCATTCAACTTTATTTCTATCTTTTTTCTTTAAATGAGGATACTAATTCTGTTAGTGCCTGCTAAAATTATTTGCACGTTTGAGATTATGGGACCACTATAAAAAAATCCCATATGCAAATGCTAATCATAATTTGTTGGTCCTTCGTGGTTATTCAAAAGGATGAATTAAGGGACCTACTCGCTAGGCCTATCGCTTGATTTTATGAGAGGACCCCATTGATGGACTATTAGGTTTGGAATCGAAGGATGTAGATTCCTTCTCTATGAGTTTCTAATGGTTAGGGTGCCAATTTCATAAGGGCTAGGTTTTCATCGCACCCGTCTAGCGTTTGGTTCTTCGCATCAGATCAAATCCCTAGAAATATAAAACATAGAAAAAAAAAGAGAGGCTCCATTGTGGTGAAGACCCTAGGCATGGACCTGGCCTGTAAAGGTTTTCGGCCCCTAAACATGGATCAAGGCATTTGAACCAAATGATGCCGAGGCAGACCTCAATAGACCCGAGTAGGACTCAAACTAGTTGAACGCCTTGGTAAATTTGGGTACGCACATCTTTTTCAATGATTTTAATCTCCATTAAATGAACCGAACGTAAGGACTTAATTTGACTTCTCTTGACCACCTGAACTTCTATAATCAATCATTCACCTATAATTTTCACAATATAGTTAACATAGAGCCACTTTGATAGCGCACACAAAAAGTTATATTCTTATATAATGAAACCATGAGCATTATTTATACAAAGCTTACAGATAGAGAACATATCCAAAGCATACAGTAGTTGGAGTACAAAGCAGATGAGCAGCCATACATTCAACAATACAATACCATATAATAGGTATGGAAATCTAATTTCCAGATGCAAACTTGGGAAACGATGCGAAGAAGGTTTGTGTCATAGTAAGCAGGAGGAGGAGGAGGGCAGCGAAAAAGGATATGATTGCCCAAGGATTATTGAAGTAATCATGCACCAATGACGCTCTCATCTTCGGCCAAGTTCTCTCACTGTATTGATTAATTTTCCCAAAAACATCTAACAAATAGAAATCACGATAAAATATGACAACTTCTCTTGTCATGTTGTTGAAGAGAGAAGCCACTAGTTCCTCATTGCCTAAACTGTTATCGATGATTCCTTCCTGGCTGAGGATTTCGACATCCTTGGCGGTGTTGATGAGGCAATCCATGAAAAAGGCATATGTTGTGACGAATTTTCCGGAGTGGGGATTACATTGCTCAAGTGCAATGAGGTTGAGAAAGAATATCTTTGTCTTGCCCCAAATCTCTATATTGGGGATCTCAATCACTCCATTCTCAAACTTTATGTCCAAAAAACCAACATCCCTTTTTCTGAACTTAATTCCTTTTTCTTCAAGTTTGGAAGCACAAGGGATCCTTGGGGTTTTTTTAGGCGTTTTATACTCATCGGGGAAGGGAACGTAGTAACTTGCATGTACTAAATCAAGTAGATGGCGGATCCGCCTATCCGGCACGGTGGTGCAATCGCCCATAAAGAACTTTAAAGCACTTTCTGCTAAAGGAGGGTGTTCGCCGTCTATAAGAATAGATAGGCGTTGGAGGATGAAAAACGGAATCTGATTTTCCAACAATAGCAAGTCCTGATGTAATGCCTTTCGAACCCAATCCAGTCCAACGATGAAATCATTATCGTTCGATCGGGACTTGCGAAATAACTCGACAATGAAGCAAGCATCGAGTACCATCATTTCCACAAAAGAATCGCTGTCCAGTGTTGTTATTAACTCTGAGTAGTAATTCCGGGCTTTTTTCTCCAACCCTTTAACAGTGGCCAAACAATCCTCCAACCAGCCTTCAGTTTTCCGGGAGAGGATGTCATGTAGATATCTCCATTTGTGCTCTTCCATAGCTCGTAGTTTGTCTTCTCTTTTCTCGTAGTGAAATGGGCCTATGGAGATGAATTGAGGATCGTATACCTCTCCATTATCTTTGCGAAGCCAGTAAGGGACTCGGTATATTGAGCATGATTTTCTGGCATACGATGCTTTCATTATTTTTGGCTCAACAAGACTCTTTCCTATGATTGAAGATACCAAATTTGCATTCAGATCCTCCTTCTTAAAAGAGTGAAGTGCTTCCTCACCATCATCAGAAATTGGGGAAGGAATGTTGGCGACAGGGCGCTGGATATCATCCTCGAAACCTTCCATGTCCAGTGCTACCCTGTCTGCTCCAGAAGTGACCTCTGTCATTTAACTCTGCGGTCTTTTGTTCTCACTTCCAACTCTTAACTTCACAAGAGTAGAGTGGGTTCACCTGCAAATACACACAACCCAAAGATCAAGTTGAGAAAGCCCAAATTCAGCCAACATGGGAAATGGGGGATCCCCATGTTGGCCTAACCACGTTGGAGAATGTATCACGGCCTAGTGGATTTCAGCCACTTTTGGTATTCTTCAATGTTTTTAATCACCCAACCATCTCTTGTGATTTTAAGTTGATTGGAGTCCAATTGCACAAAACCCCCAACTTTGAAAACTCTAAACATGATCTAAAAGAAAGGAATTTTTTTCATGATTCAAATTGCAGCAGTGGGTTCTCCTGCAAGGAAATGAACTTTCTAATAAATACCTTTCTTGGAGAAGTCTAGTCTCTTCTTCCAGTTGGTCAAGAAAGCATTGATTTGCAGAGATGGGAAGGAAGTAGTTCCTCCTGGTTTGCAATAGTCCACACCTATCCAATTTTGGGAATTTACTCAGCTGCAACGACAACTACCAGTCCGCACAGTAGACTCGGCTCCCCCAACAAAACCCATTAAAGCCCTGACTTTGGATTCTCTTGCAAAGCCTATCAGCTCAAGATCCACCGACTTCTCCGCCCTCTGTTTTTTTAGTGGTAGCTCAAGACCCACCGTCTTCTCCGCCCTTTGTTTTTTGGGATTTTTACCAAATAATTAAGCTTAAAGTGTAATTAATTGATTTTATGAAGAATAATAAGAAAACTACCATTTAGTTATTCGTACTTTTTTTTTGGACGAAATTACCCTAGTTGACGATATCGTCAACTTCTTGTTTCTAAACCTACAATTTTTCTTCTTCTTCTTCATGAAACACTAATCTACCATGTGCACGCCATAATAAATCCCCTAACTCTCTTCAAAGCCTCAAGCTCCGTTCTGAACTTCCAATTAAATAGAACCCTCAAAAAACCCAACCTGGTCGCCAAAGAATGGAAGAAGAAGAAGAAAAATCGTGGGTTTAGATACGGTAGTTGACGATATCGCCAACTAAGGTTGTTTTTTTTTTTTTTTTTTTTGTTCTATTTAATTGGAAGTTTAAAACGGAGCTTGGGGCTTTAAAGAGAGTTAAGGGACTGATTATGGCATGAGTAGGGTAGACTAGTGTTTTACGAAGAAGAAGAAGAAGAACTCGCCAACTTCCTGTATCTAAACTCACGATTTTTCTTCTTCTTCTTCCATTCTTTGGCGAATAGGTTGGATTTTTTGGGGGTTCTATTTAATTGGAAGTTTAGAACGGAGCTTTGGGCTTTGAAGAGAGTTAGGAGACTGATTATGGCATGCACATGGTAGACTAGTATTTCACGAAGAAGAAGAAGAAGAAAAATCGTAGGTTTAAAAACAGGAAGTTGACCATATCGCCAACTAGGGTAATTTCGTTAAAAAAAAAAAAAAGTACGAACAACTAAATGGTAGTTTTGTTATTACACTTCATAAAACCGATTAATTACACTTTAAGCTTAATTATTTGGTAAAAATCCCTTATTTTTTTAGTGGTACAAGAAACACTAGTCCTCCTTTTTACACGTCTCTAGTGGAGCCTGCACGTGCATGTCCACTGAACATACAGTTTCACTTTCACTAAGAAAATTTAAAAAAATAATTTTTTTTAAAAATTTAATAGAAGGTTCAATACATTTAAAAATAAAATTTCAATAGAAAACGAGTGATTGTAAATTGCAAGGCCCGTGCAATGTCTAAATACAGCTGACACTATTTTTTTCTTATACATTTGAAAACAATAACGCAATGATATAGTGAGAAAAATGAGATCTCAAAAGACAATTGATATGGAATTTATATAACTTTTTAAGGATATAAATATATATTTCTACATATTTTATCATGAATGTGTACAAAAAAGTTTTAAATTT
Organism: Persea americana; assembly: GCA_029852735.1. Lineage (NCBI taxonomy): Eukaryota > Viridiplantae > Streptophyta > Magnoliopsida > Laurales > Lauraceae > Persea > Persea americana. Next base: position 51,755,514 of record CM056819.1, read on the forward strand.
ACTTTTTTTAACATGTCAGATCGACTTATCAATTTCCTGATAGACTTGACCTGCTAAAGTTGGAGTCCAGTTGAAAGCATAGTCAAATTAATTACCTGCAGTTTTATAAAAAATAAAATTAAAAAATTAGAACCAGATGAACTTACTGTTCTAACCAATTACCATGACCATTATATGTTCACTACAAAATCAGATTCTATTAAGGAAAAAAATTAATTATATCTAACCTAAGGACATTAGAATAACAAAACTGAGATGGTGGGTTTAGTCTTAACTTACAAAGAAGAACAACATCTCAGACCGACCATCAAGAATAATGAAGTAATCCGGCTTGTCCTCAAGCGACAGGAATCAACAATGGTGGAACTATGATATGAACTCTGATGGGTAAAATTTGTAGAGCACATGTTCATCAATATTAGTATTTACCATGTGCTTTGCTTAATTTTATAAGACGGACCACTATCAGGTAAAAAGATGCAATACCTCTCCAAGAGTCAGCATGTTCATTTCCTTAATACAACCTGTAAGAAAAGTATAATACAAAGTAATCATAGAAGGTCAGTTAAATGGAAGCTCACAAATAGAGATATCCATAGAGAAAAAAAAAAAACCAAAAAACAAAAAACTACAAATACGAACCTGCCAAAAGAATTGGACATTCCTCTTAAGAAATACATAAGAACGTAACCCAGATATTTTAGATCAACTTTTCTGCTCTGTTATGTATAGAGGATGGGAGTGCTGATCGAAGTAAAAAAAAAAACTTCGAAACAAACAAAAACAAATTGAATTTGTTGCAGCTCAAGACCAAATACTTATTTTAGTTGTTTACACTTAAAACGATCACTTCATTCACTGACTCTGAAGTTAGTAGTAACTCTAGCATAACAAGCAGTTTCTGTGGAATTCCTGCTTTCCCTTTAAGGAAGTGCATGATGCTTCAGTGAAATACATGAAAAGAACAAGAAGAAGAAGAAGAAGGAGTTTGCAATGATGAAAGAAATAAATGTGTTTGAAAATTATCAAAGTTTTTCAATTTAAACCTCATAAGTAAGAGCAATAATAAATAAATATATTCATGCCCTTGAAATGCCCTTTTATAATAAAAAAATTCACAAAAATTGTATATTATGAAACTAAAAATTGTACAGAACAACAATAATTTTACGATAGCAATCTATAAGACCTACCACTAAATTGCATTAATGAAATTATCTTTAGCAATCACTAATATCAGAAAGGAACCAATATTTAGTAGTAGTTATCACATTATCTAACTTGTGATTATTCTTCCAACAGGGGTAAAAATCAAGATCAGTACAACTATTATGTCAGATTGAAAACTCAATTATTCTAACTAAATAAGATACAAACACATGAAGCAAAAGGTAAAATAATATTTAAATTTTTTCTAGTGGCAACTTTCATTAAAAGAGAGAAAAAAAAAAGGGTGGAAATAAAATGAGTTTAATTTTATACATTTCACTTTCTTAATTAAGATATTTTGTTAGTTGCTACTTTTTTCTAAAAAAGAAAAAGAAAAAACTAAATATAAAGCAATAATGCAAACGAAGTACCTGTATATATGAGATGTGCTTATGAGTTTTGGAGGTCTCTATACATTTTTTTTAAAGGCCATAATCAATAATATACAACTGAAGGAACATCAAATTACAAATATTTAAGTTTAGTGTAAAAAAGATTAAATGGTTAATATTTAAAAAGTCATAACAAAGGGTCACATCCGTACAAAGAAAATAATCTCATATCTTTTGAAAACGTACCGGAGCCCTCTTATGTTCTGAACTCTCAAATCTCAAATACAAATACCACTCAAGTATCTTTTAATTCCCCCAAAAATGTTGATTAGTGAATTCCACTAGCCCATTTCAAAAATGGCACATACACTATTGCAAATATGGAATGTTCAAAGAGAACTATTGAATGCAAAGCAGAGCATAAGATAGAATCTATTCACCACATAGTATAGCAACCATATTATCAAAGAATCACCAAAAACCCTTTTCTTTCCCATAGCACATAGGTAAAAAAAAGTTTAAAATTTTAAAAAACACACACTACCGATTCCATAGAGAGTACAATAAATAAAAAAGAACAGATGGAAACACTTGAAGAAGGTTGGGGTGACTTGGAGAAGATCCACCAAGGTATTAATCATCTTTAGAAGAGGGAAAAAAAAAACTCTCCACGTACCATGGGGAGATGAACAATCTAAAGTGAAAGAGCGCGCGATAGATGGGGACGGTAGAAGAGGGGAAAAAAATCTATACTTACCATTGGGAGATGAACAAGAGAGAGAGAGAGAGAGAGAGAGAGAGAGAGAGAGAGAGAGATGGGGATGGAGCATTTTTAAGTGTGCCCCACAATCACAGGTGTTGGGTGCTTAATTTTATCAAGCATGACATGGTAGCATCCATGGTGGTCTCACAAAGGTGTAGATGGACCCACAAAGGTGTAGAGAAATTTGCTCGACAACTTGTTCTCTTTTATTAATGTAGATAGATATATAGAATAGGTAGATAGATCGAAAATGGTAGATTTTTATAAGGGTGGGCCCCACAAAGGTGTATAGAGAAACATGTACTACAACTTAGATTTTTATAAGGGTGGACCCCATAAAGGTGTGTAGTGAAACAAATACTACAACTTGTTCTATTTTATAATAGTAGATGTATATATAAAAGATAAAAATAAGGGCGATATATATTTATATATATATATAAGATAGAACTAAGAGTGGTTTTTATTATTTTTATTTGGGTGGGCCCCACAAAGGGGTGTAGTGAAACAAGTACTACACGAAGGTGTAGAGAAATATGCTCGATAACTTGTTCTCTTTTATAAGGGTAGATTTCTTTTATTAGGGTAGATAGATATATAGAATAGGTAGATAGATTGATAAGGGTGGGCCCCACAAAGGTGTGTAGAGAAACATGTACTACAACTTAGATTTTTATAAGGGTAGGCCCCACAAACTACAACTTGTTCTCTTTATAAGAGTGATTTTTATGATTTTTATAATGGTAGGCCCCACAAAGGTATGTAGAGAAACAAGTACTATAATTAGGGTGATTTTTATGATTTTTATAAGGGTGGGCCCTACAAAGGTGTGTAGTGAAACAAGTACTACAACTTGTTCTCTTTTATAATAGTAGATATATATAAAAGATAGAAATAATGGTGATATATATATATATATATAAAAGATAGAAATATGGGTTATTTTTATGATTTTTATATGGGTGGGCCCCACAAAGGGGTGTAGTGAAACAAGTACTCCACTTTGCTCTCTTTTATAATAGTAGATAGATTACCTGATTATGTTGTCGCCAAAAGATGCCAAAAGGTGGGGCGTTTCTTCGTGAAGTTAACCGCTGGTTGAAATTGGCTGTTGAAAGTCGATGGTAAAGTTCAACAAAAAAAAAAAAAAAAAAAAAAGGGTTTGGAAAATTCCCTTTAGGCCTGTTTGGATGTACGGTGCATTGATGTAATGTGAGGTGAAACATTGAATAAAGAAATAATAAAATATAAGGTATTATGATAGTGTTTTGTATTTAGTTGTTTAGTATGTAATCTTCTTTAGTTTTTATGTAGAAAGGTAAGAGTTTCTTTTGTCTTTTAGTAGAGAAAGGAGGTTGCTTTTTTGACTTTTTTTGAAAAATTAAGAGGAAATTTTGCAATTTTATACTTTTGATATGACCTCTTGCCATTTCTTGCCTTGATTATTTTAGACATAATTTGATAGCTTCTTTAGAAATTTAAACACTTTTTTCTAATTTTGTAAAAAATTACCCTGATTGTCTAACGGCTGGGCGTTTAAGGCCTGTTTCTTTTTTCGAATTTAAGGAATTTCTTTCTAGGAAATTTCTGAATTCCCAGACAGACATAGTGGAATTCCTAGATACTCATTTGAGCTTAGGCATCTAGGAATTCTACCAAAATGCAAAGAATGTAAACTTCCTGAATTTTCAAAGGTCATTTGGGACCTTTTATGTGGTTGGAATTTAAAAATAATAGTAAAAAAAATCTCATTTGGAGATTTTAGGAGATAAGATATCAATCATGTCCAAAATTTTGCGATATGATAAGTTCTTGGTAGAAATTCTACAAAAGAAACTGACTCTTAATGCGTTCTGCAGGTCGAGCAAATTCCACTGAAGGAACTAGTCTTTGTGGTTACGGCAAAGTAATGACCCATCAAAGTAAATAGGCGTGAATCGCAAACCACTGAGAAAGTACTTTCCTTATTTGCTCTTTTCTTCTGTATACTTACTTAACTCTTCAACTCCATCATTCAAGTAAATTATCTAAATAGGCCTTAGAAAAGGGATTTCCACAAAGTGACAAAAAGATATTTTCAATGAGGAGAAAAATCTGGAAGGAGGGCAGACGAACGTCCTAGAGACTGCTGATTTTTTGGCCTTTCTGCCCGCATTTAAATTTCATAACATCCATCTATCCGAAGGTCATATACATCATTCCACAAGCATTTAATGTCCAAAAATATGAGGGTCATATCTCTTTCAACCAGCATTTAATGTAATAACTTTACATGGTTAGTCCTTTTAATGTCCCCTCCCACGTCACATATACAGGCATAGATCTTAGTCATTCTGGTCTTGTTTATCAATCAGAATTTATCTATGATAGAAATTTGGGATGTTTGGGTTATTTTAGGCGTAATGTGATAGCTTCTTCAGAAATTTCAACACTTTTTTCTTGATTTTGTAAAAAATTACCCTGATTGTCTAAAGGCTGGGCCTTTAGGGCCTAATTTTTTTTTTTTTAATTTAAAGAATTTATGTTTAGGAAATTTCTGAATTATTATATATAGTGGAATTTCTGGATGCTCATTTGAACTTGAGTATTTAGGAATTCCACCAAACTGCAAAGAGGGCGAAATTCCCAAAGGTTATTTTGGACCTTTTTTGTGGCTGAAATTTAGAAATATTGGTAAAGAAATATCTCATTTGAAGATCTTAGAAGATAAGATATTACATCTTGTCTAAAAATTTTATAATATAATACATTCTTAGAAGAAAGTCTACAAAAGAAACCGGCCCTTAATGCGTTTTGCTGGTTGATCAAAGTCCACCGGAGGAACTGGTCTTTGTGGTTACAGCAAAGTAATGACCCAGCAAAGTAAGTAGGCGTGAATCGCAAACCACGAGAAAGTACTTCCCTGATTGTCTTTTTTTTTTTTTTCTCTACCTACTTGACTCTTCAACTCCATCATTTTAAATAGGCCTTAGAAAAGTGACAAAAAGATGTTTTCAACGAGGAAAAATATCTAAATAGACATTTCACTTTCTCCAAAATTATCAAGAGAGACGTCCCATTCTTTTTGCAGTTCTCTTGGGCTATATCCAGAAATGTATTGTTGAAAATGAATGAATTCAAAACTTTGGAGGTCTGCCGTCTGCGTGTGGAATCCACCTAAATGCAAGCCAAACACAGCGAGAAGGGAAATGGAAAGATCTAGCTGGATCTTCCTTATCCTTGACTTCAGAGCCTTGAAGTTTGACAGTTTTCACTTTCAGTGCAGTTTTTTTTTTTTTAATAGGCTTTGGAATGTTTTCTACTGGGGGGGCCAGTTAGGGGGCTGGGGCGCCTGCCCATAAGACATGTATTTGAGTCTGCCATTGGTCTTTGGCATGATATGGTCAAATCAAATTCATGCATCGGGTCCCTACTTCTCGCAATTGAATGTCATCATCAGACACGAATAATTAGAGGGAAGATTTCCACCAATTAGCAGACTGCATACTATCCTTATGTGGTACAGCTCATGAGGCCCACTTGGATGCATTCGTATCACTGGTGGTAGGATAGAATGTTTCTTTACGGATAAGGGTCTTGGAAAAAATCAGCATTTTCATAGATTCTTTTGATATTCAATCCAACAATGAGTAAATGTTTGATAAGCATAAAATTGAGCATGGTGCTAGGTCATGGCGGATAAGAGCGTGTAAGATCTGCACAAAGGTGGGCCTACATGTGCCCCAACCCCATAGATCTAGACTGTACAGGTAGTCCGGTCGTAGGCGAAAGTTCTCCACAATTATAATATATGAAGTGAACTGTTTTTATAATCAATTTTGAGGTTGATTTCCGATTTGATTTTGACCATCCATTGGAATCTTGACTTGGTATTAATATTGCATGCTAATGCCACTTCCTCAAAACTTAATACAAATGTTTGTCTCTTAGTCTCCTTTCCATTTTAATACTTTTATTTTAATACGTCACTATTGTCTCCCCCATCCATTATGAATGATAAATGACACTATTAAATCTCTTTTAAGTCTCATCTTCTTAATATCTCATTTAAATCTCCTTTTATCCTTAACTAAACAACTATCCATTTCTGCATATCCAAATATATGAAAATCTCTCACCAAGTGGAAGGCCTTCTTATTTTTCTCTTCTCCAAATATGCAAAAGCCTCTCTTGAAATCTCAACTCCCAAACCGTAAAGTCTAAGTCTTTTGTGGAAGACATTGAGACTAATGGATTGGACCATGTTTACCATCTTTTTTTTTTTTTAATAGAAATTCTCTTGTGACTGAGGTAAGATAGGTGGTATAGCATTTCGGTAATTTTGTCATGAACTTTATTTGAACTATGCATCATGTTGGTTTTGTCCATCATACCCTAGAAAATTATTTGATTTGAGAATTCTACCAATCTCTACGATAATAGTTTTTTAATTATTTTTTTTTAACAGTGTTGGTTGTTGTTTTTCGTAGAAATATATTAAATAAATAATTATTGTTTACCAATGTCAGCAAAACCAAGTAACTGGTCAATAATTATTTTTTATGAGTGTTACTTATGGTAAAGTTATATGAACTTAGGGTGTGAAATAAGTAATTTTTTCTCGAGCTATTAGAATATTTTGCAAAGCATAAATGCAATTTTAGTAAGCATGGAAAGATAAATTATTTTATTTGATTTACTTTTAAGTTTCATCACACCAAATCGTTGACTAATATTGTTGTGTTTTCCTTTTTTCTTTTTTTTTATTTAAATGTTTCTCATTTCAACCAAAATTGTTGACTGCTTTGGAAATGTCATATGAATTAGATGGAGTCATACAAGCTACAGAAAACCAAAAAGAAAAAAGGAAAGCCTTTATTTCAAAATGCATGGAAATATAATTACTTTTACATGATTCACTTCCAAGTTTCAAAATATCAAATAATTGACTAATATAGCTAAATTTTTTTCAGTCTTTATAAATTTACCTAAGATTATAGACTGCTTTCGGAAGTCATACATAAAGAAAAGGGAAGTTTTCAAAATAGGGCTTAAGTTTTTGTCAGATTTCTAATCAGGACAATAAAAAACTTGCATTTCAATATAGGACTTAAGTTTTCCGTATTGATTACAAATCAGGACATTTTGGCAAGAAAGTAGGTATTTAGGTGATTTTCTTCTCCATTTTTATGAAAATACCCAAAATGCCCTTTTTTTTCCTTCCCTTCCTATCTTCCATTTTTGCAACGACACCTTCCAATCCCCCTAACCAAACAACCAACACTTTCACCCATCTTCCTCATCCATCCAAGCCCTAAGACCATCTTCTCATAAAAAAAGGACATTTTTGGGGTTTTTATGGAAATACCCATTTGAAATTCGTCCAGGGGCGGCGGTTTCGACAAGTGTCCGGGGTGTTGCTGAGCATGTTGGGGACTATGGGTTGATGGCCCATAGACGACCAATGTGTCGGATTTTCTCAAGTAGATTTTAGTTCCATCCATGGTTGCAACCCCCCAAGGAAAGCTCCAACCATTAGCATGTAGCTTGGGTAGGGTGCCCGCCTCTGTTTGCTGCAATTTACATGTCAGAATGAGACCATAAGACATCTGTAGTTGGTAGTTGTTGCTTAGACTTTCTGTAGGAATAGAATCGGCAGAGTTCAAGTGTGGCTCGTGCCTTTCCAATTGCAAACCCACCTTCTCTCGGTGCATAGATAGATTGGCCGCTTCACAATCATCAATGAATGGGTGGGAGTGGGCTACACCTTTCAGAGAGGAGGTCATTCCAAAGGTGGAGTCAAGGATCATGGGCGGCCATTCACTTTTGGTCTTACCCATTTGAATCCTAAATCGGCATTCTAAAATAAAAATTTTAAAACGTGTTTCATTTATAACACCAAGGTACCTAACGTTTTCATAGTGGTCTTCGATGATTTGGTGGGAGATGAAGTGGATTGCAGGCAAAATGGTGAATGCAGGAAAAAGGAGAGCAGGGGTGTAGGGATGATGGGTTGTGCAGAGTTTCATTGATTGTGGCTCCTGTTTGATTCCGTTGGTGTGTTGCCGCCCTGGGAGATGGATTAAAGGGAATAGGGAAGTGATGGGAAGAGGCTGGTGCTGGTGTTTGGAGGGAAGAAGAGGAAAGGATAGGGAGAGAGGAGGGATGGGTTCTGGGAGGGCATTTTGGGTATTTTAAAATAAAATGAAATGAAAATCACCCGAAAACCTTCTTTCCTGACGATGTCCTGATCTGTAATGAAATGAATATGAAGAACTTAAGCCCTGCATTGATATGTAAGTTTTTTTTCGTCCTAATTTGAAATCTAAGAAACACTTGAGCCATATTTTGAAATTTTCCTTAAAGAAAAAAAAAGATTGCAATTCAATCCATCGAGTGCTTGTGTTCCAGAAATGTCATTCAGCCATGATTCGTCTATCCTCCATATCTACCATTCTTTTACTTCTTTACTATAAATCAGCTTGCTTTTTTTCCTAAATAGGTATTGGTGTTTTTTTGTTTTGGCTTTATATTACATTCGAACTCACACATCTATGCAAATGTAGAAAATTCTAGAGATATTATTTTTCTACTTTATTTAAATAAGATTTTCACCAATCATCATCATCATCATTCTCTCTTTCTATAATTCTTCTATATCAATTTCAAACCTAGATGCCATTAGTGTTTCAGTCTAGCTTTTATAAAAAAAAAATTATCGCAGACCCTTTTTGCTAAATAATATGTTTATTTATTTTTAATTTATCTTTTTGTCAGTAATATTTCAGAAAAAACCACTAAACTTGATTATATCTTAATTTTGTTGCTAGTTCATTGTTATACTCATTGACTTTGTGTTTGGAGTGCTTAAACTCATTGAGTGTGTTCACTGTGGCCTCTTGCGATATGGGTATTTACCTTCCCATCTGACCACAGAGCTTTCTATTTTTTTCTGTCGTGATTTTTTGCCGGTTATTAATCTCATTATTATGTTTAAATTGGCATCTGTTTCTCTGCTCCATTTTTCCTGTGTCTTCTACTGAAATAGCACAATGCAATTTGCAACCACAGAAAACTCGGAAAGTACTGGCAGAGAAGATAGCACAGCTGAAGTCAGCCATTGATGATGTCTCCTCTCAACTTAAAGCAGAAGATGACCTGAATGAAGTGGCATTGAATGCTAAGGAAGTTGAAGCTGCTATTTAAGAATGAGCCCGCCCTTCATACATTATGGTTTTCCATTATAACATGTGAGGAGGGATTCTATTTTCAAATTTTATATGATTGAGATAATAATTGGTGAATTTTAGGTGCATGCTATTCAAATCAGGTGTCACCTTGGTGGGGTTCACTGGCACTACCAGATATAACAGTAGGCTATGAATTAGATACCCAACACAAATCAGCCTGGCACAATATTTTCAGCAACCTGATATTAGATGATGCAAGTGATTGTCAAAATCAAGTACTCTGCTTTCTATGTTATGACTTCAGATTGTAGATCAAATGAATAAAAATGCTTAATATAATAGTTTTAGTGGATTCTCGATCTGGAACAAATATGAGTCCGGATCCTTTAATGCTTAAGTTATAATTTCATCAGTATGGTCTGCCTCTAAAATCTATAAAAGCTCAAATTCATGATCGCAATGCCTATCAGCATCAACCAGATTTTACTCCAATTGACCTTGAGCCCACCATGAGAGTGATCACTTATGTGATTGAAAAATTGTAGTTGGTGCAATGTGTGCAGGCCCGAGCCATGTAATCAATCTGATTGTGGGTCCAAGCAGCCTCCTGCCAAAACACAAGGTGGAGCTTGATTGTCCGTGGTTTAAATTTAGACACACGCCCTATTGATGGATTTATATGTTTGGCATAGAAAAGTTGAGATCACAAAATTAAGACTCCAGCAATCTGATGGGCCAAAAAACTCATCAAGATGGATTTTAGCGGTGAGTTTTAGAGCTGCTGGTTAAGTTAAGTCACTCTGGAGGTGGCCATATTAAACTTCCTTGTCTTTCTAGTTCTAGATGAAGACGCGAGTTGTGTGCTTGTGTAGGGACTTTCCCTCTCTCGATGTTTAAAACTCCACTATACGCTCAAGTGCTGTGCCTCCGTCTAATTGAATGAAACTTTGTCGATGATAATTACATAAAGGCTCCTAGTGGATTTATAGGCTTGGAATCGGAGCATTCAACTTTATTTCTATCTTTTTTCTTTAAATGAGGATACTAATTCTGTTAGTGCCTGCTAAAATTATTTGCACGTTTGAGATTATGGGACCACTATAAAAAAATCCCATATGCAAATGCTAATCATAATTTGTTGGTCCTTCGTGGTTATTCAAAAGGATGAATTAAGGGACCTACTCGCTAGGCCTATCGCTTGATTTTATGAGAGGACCCCATTGATGGACTATTAGGTTTGGAATCGAAGGATGTAGATTCCTTCTCTATGAGTTTCTAATGGTTAGGGTGCCAATTTCATAAGGGCTAGGTTTTCATCGCACCCGTCTAGCGTTTGGTTCTTCGCATCAGATCAAATCCCTAGAAATATAAAACATAGAAAAAAAAAGAGAGGCTCCATTGTGGTGAAGACCCTAGGCATGGACCTGGCCTGTAAAGGTTTTCGGCCCCTAAACATGGATCAAGGCATTTGAACCAAATGATGCCGAGGCAGACCTCAATAGACCCGAGTAGGACTCAAACTAGTTGAACGCCTTGGTAAATTTGGGTACGCACATCTTTTTCAATGATTTTAATCTCCATTAAATGAACCGAACGTAAGGACTTAATTTGACTTCTCTTGACCACCTGAACTTCTATAATCAATCATTCACCTATAATTTTCACAATATAGTTAACATAGAGCCACTTTGATAGCGCACACAAAAAGTTATATTCTTATATAATGAAACCATGAGCATTATTTATACAAAGCTTACAGATAGAGAACATATCCAAAGCATACAGTAGTTGGAGTACAAAGCAGATGAGCAGCCATACATTCAACAATACAATACCATATAATAGGTATGGAAATCTAATTTCCAGATGCAAACTTGGGAAACGATGCGAAGAAGGTTTGTGTCATAGTAAGCAGGAGGAGGAGGAGGGCAGCGAAAAAGGATATGATTGCCCAAGGATTATTGAAGTAATCATGCACCAATGACGCTCTCATCTTCGGCCAAGTTCTCTCACTGTATTGATTAATTTTCCCAAAAACATCTAACAAATAGAAATCACGATAAAATATGACAACTTCTCTTGTCATGTTGTTGAAGAGAGAAGCCACTAGTTCCTCATTGCCTAAACTGTTATCGATGATTCCTTCCTGGCTGAGGATTTCGACATCCTTGGCGGTGTTGATGAGGCAATCCATGAAAAAGGCATATGTTGTGACGAATTTTCCGGAGTGGGGATTACATTGCTCAAGTGCAATGAGGTTGAGAAAGAATATCTTTGTCTTGCCCCAAATCTCTATATTGGGGATCTCAATCACTCCATTCTCAAACTTTATGTCCAAAAAACCAACATCCCTTTTTCTGAACTTAATTCCTTTTTCTTCAAGTTTGGAAGCACAAGGGATCCTTGGGGTTTTTTTAGGCGTTTTATACTCATCGGGGAAGGGAACGTAGTAACTTGCATGTACTAAATCAAGTAGATGGCGGATCCGCCTATCCGGCACGGTGGTGCAATCGCCCATAAAGAACTTTAAAGCACTTTCTGCTAAAGGAGGGTGTTCGCCGTCTATAAGAATAGATAGGCGTTGGAGGATGAAAAACGGAATCTGATTTTCCAACAATAGCAAGTCCTGATGTAATGCCTTTCGAACCCAATCCAGTCCAACGATGAAATCATTATCGTTCGATCGGGACTTGCGAAATAACTCGACAATGAAGCAAGCATCGAGTACCATCATTTCCACAAAAGAATCGCTGTCCAGTGTTGTTATTAACTCTGAGTAGTAATTCCGGGCTTTTTTCTCCAACCCTTTAACAGTGGCCAAACAATCCTCCAACCAGCCTTCAGTTTTCCGGGAGAGGATGTCATGTAGATATCTCCATTTGTGCTCTTCCATAGCTCGTAGTTTGTCTTCTCTTTTCTCGTAGTGAAATGGGCCTATGGAGATGAATTGAGGATCGTATACCTCTCCATTATCTTTGCGAAGCCAGTAAGGGACTCGGTATATTGAGCATGATTTTCTGGCATACGATGCTTTCATTATTTTTGGCTCAACAAGACTCTTTCCTATGATTGAAGATACCAAATTTGCATTCAGATCCTCCTTCTTAAAAGAGTGAAGTGCTTCCTCACCATCATCAGAAATTGGGGAAGGAATGTTGGCGACAGGGCGCTGGATATCATCCTCGAAACCTTCCATGTCCAGTGCTACCCTGTCTGCTCCAGAAGTGACCTCTGTCATTTAACTCTGCGGTCTTTTGTTCTCACTTCCAACTCTTAACTTCACAAGAGTAGAGTGGGTTCACCTGCAAATACACACAACCCAAAGATCAAGTTGAGAAAGCCCAAATTCAGCCAACATGGGAAATGGGGGATCCCCATGTTGGCCTAACCACGTTGGAGAATGTATCACGGCCTAGTGGATTTCAGCCACTTTTGGTATTCTTCAATGTTTTTAATCACCCAACCATCTCTTGTGATTTTAAGTTGATTGGAGTCCAATTGCACAAAACCCCCAACTTTGAAAACTCTAAGCATGATCTAAAAGAAAGGAATTTTTTTCATGATTCAAATTGCAGCAGTGGGTTCTCCTGCAAGGAAATGAACTTTCTAATAAATACCTTTCTTGGAGAAGTCTAGTCTCTTCTTCCAGTTGGTCAAGAAAGCATTGATTTGCAGAGATGGGAAGGAAGTAGTTCCTCCTGGTTTGCAATAGTCCACACCTATCCAATTTTGGGAATTTACTCAGCTGCAACGACAACTACCAGTCCGCACAGTAGACTCGGCTCCCCCAACAAAACCCATTAAAGCCCTGACTTTGGATTCTCTTGCAAAGCCTATCAGCTCAAGATCCACCGACTTCTCCGCCCTCTGTTTTTTTAGTGGTAGCTCAAGACCCACCGTCTTCTCCGCCCTTTGTTTTTTGGGATTTTTACCAAATAATTAAGCTTAAAGTGTAATTAATTGATTTTATGAAGAATAATAAGAAAACTACCATTTAGTTATTCGTACTTTTTTTTTGGACGAAATTACCCTAGTTGACGATATCGTCAACTTCTTGTTTCTAAACCTACAATTTTTCTTCTTCTTCTTCATGAAACACTAATCTACCATGTGCACGCCATAATAAATCCCCTAACTCTCTTCAAAGCCTCAAGCTCCGTTCTGAACTTCCAATTAAATAGAACCCTCAAAAAACCCAACCTGGTCGCCAAAGAATGGAAGAAGAAGAAGAAAAATCGTGGGTTTAGATACGGTAGTTGACGATATCGCCAACTAAGGTTGTTTTTTTTTTTTTTTTTTTTGTTCTATTTAATTGGAAGTTTAAAACGGAGCTTGGGGCTTTAAAGAGAGTTAAGGGACTAATTATGGCATGAGTAGGGTAGACTAGTGTTTTACGAAGAAGAAGAAGAAGAACTCGCCAACTTCCTGTATCTAAACTCACGATTTTTCTTCTTCTTCTTCCATTCTTTGGCGAATAGGTTGGATTTTTTGGGGGTTCTATTTAATTGGAAGTTTAGAACGGAGCTTTGGGCTTTGAAGAGAGTTAGGAGACTGATTATGGCATGCACATGGTAGACTAGTATTTCACGAAGAAGAAGAAGAAGAAAAATCGTAGGTTTAAAAACAGGAAGTTGACCATATCGCCAACTAGGGTAATTTCGTTAAAAAAAAAAAAAAAAAGTACGAACAACTAAATGGTAGTTTTGTTATTACTCTTCATAAAACCGATTAATTACACTTTAAGCTTAATTATTTGGTAAAAATCCCTTATTTTTTTAGTGGTACAAGAAACACTAGTCCTCCTTTTTACACGTCTCTAGTGGAGCCTGCACGTGCATGTCCACCGAACATACAGTTTCACTTTCACTAAGAAGATTTAAAAAAATAATTTTTTTAAAAAATTTAATAGAAGGTTCAATACATTTAAAAATAAAATTTCAATAGAAAACGAGTGATTGTAAATTGCAAGGCCCGTGCAATGTCTAAATACAGCTGACACTATTTTTTTCTTATACATTTGAAAACAATAACGCAATGATATAGTGAGAAAAATGAGATCTCAAAAGACAATTGATATGGAATTTATATAACTTTTTAAGGATATAAATATATATTTCTACATATTTTATCATGAATGTGTACAAAAAAGTTTTAAATTTACTTTTTTTAACATGTCAGATCGACTTATCAATTTCCTGATAGACTTGACCTGCTAAAGTTGGAGTCCAGTTGAAAGCATAGTCAAATTAATTACCTGCAGTTTTATAAAAAATAAAATTAAAAAATTAGAACCAGATGAACTTACTGTTCTAACCAATTACCATGACCATTATATGTTCACTACAAAATCAGATTCTATTAAGGAAAAAAATTAATTATATCTAACCTAAGGACATTAGAATAACAAAACTGAGATGGTGGGTTTAGTCTTAACTTACAAAGAAGAACAACATCTCAGACCGACCATCAAGAATAATGAAGTAATCCGGCTTGTCCTCAAGCGACAGGAATCAACAATGGTGGAACTATGATATGAACTCTGATGGGTAAAATTTGTAGAGCACATGTTCATCAATATTAGTATTTACCATGTGCTTTGCTTAATTTTATAAGACGGACCACTATCAGGTAAAAAGATGCAATACCTCTCCAAGAGTCAGCATGTTCATTTCCTTAATACAACCTGTAAGAAAAGTATAATACAAAGTAATC
This sequence comes from Persea americana, assembly GCA_029852735.1. Taxonomy (NCBI): domain Eukaryota; kingdom Viridiplantae; phylum Streptophyta; class Magnoliopsida; order Laurales; family Lauraceae; genus Persea; species Persea americana. Next base: position 51,770,699 of record CM056819.1, read on the forward strand.
ATAGAAGGTCAGTTAAATGGAAGCTCACAAATAGAGATATCCATAGAGAAAAAAAAATACCATAAAACAAAAAACTACAAATACGAACCTGCCAAAAGAATTGGACATTCCTCTTAAGAAATACATAAGAACGTAACCCAGATATTTTAGATCAACTTTTCTGCTCTGTTATGTATAGAGGATGGGAGTGCTGATCGAAGTAAAAAAAAAACTTCGAAACAAACAAAAACAAATTGAATTTGTTGCAGCTCAAGACCAAATACTTATTTTAGTTGTTTACACTTAAAACGATTACTTCATTCACTGACTCTGAAGTTAGTAGTAACTCTAGCATAACAAGCAGTTTCTGTGGAATTCCTGCTTTCCCTTTAAGGAAGTGCATGATGCTTCAGTGAAATACATGAAAAGAACAAGAAGAAGAAGAAGAAGGAGTTTGCAATGATGAAAGAAATAAATGTGTTTGAAAATTATCAAAGTTTTTCAATTTAAACCTCATAAGTAAGAGCAATAATAAATAAATATATTCATGCCCTTGAAATGCCCTTTTATAATAAAAAAATTCACAAAAATTGTATATTATGAAACTAAAAATTGTACAGAACAACAATAATTTTACGATAGCAATCTATAAGACCGCTGAAATTTCTAAAAGGTCAGGGTCCAGAAAGCTTTTAGGAATTTCAGTTGAAAGGCAGTCCACTCGCGATAGCTGTTAGGGGACGAGTTAGAAAAAGAACCGGAGGAAGTATGGTTGGTTCGAGCAGTCACACAAGCAGTTTGGAGGCTATATTCCATAGCTGTCGAATGGCCATATGACGCAACGAATGACACTAGCGTCACTCTCGTCAGATACGAGCGACGTAGCGTCGCTCCTCTCAAAGTTGAAAAAAAAAAAAAAGCGAAACAAGGCATGACGGACCTCGTTAGTGTTGTATATTTTGCAGGGACCCTTTCCGATGAATGACTAAATTTCGGGACCTTAAAATCCTCTTTTATTTTTTATCATCATTCAATTATAAGTAAGGACTAATTCTGGCCTTACTTGAATCTTTAATTCTGGCCTGATCTGAACTACCTTTCTAGCCTGAGTTAGACCCAGAATTCTGGCTTGATTTTGTGCCCAAAATCTGGCCTGAATTAGACTTAATATATTGTATTGAATTAGACCGAAATCTAGCCCATAGGCCAAGAATCACAGTCCATAACTGGCCAAGCTCGGATCAGGCTCAGCCCTTTATTTACAAGGGATACTTTTCATACCTGGATCATGGCCTGAAAGTTGGGCCTGTACCACCTCATTTGCAAAATACATGTCCCTTTTTGTCATAATTATCTTGGGCTGTGCCCAGTCACCATACAGAAATCCAGGCCTGATGGTTTAATGATTAGTTAGAAAATTAGACCTAGGCCCATCTAACAGAACTAATGGCCCAAATTCAGCCAAATGTGATATGGGTTTTTGCAAGGGACGGCCCAACTCTTGACCCTGAATATTCATTATCATAAATGTGCACGTTGTTTCCACTTCTCATATTTTCAATTAATTAAATTCCAATCATCAAATAGTTAGATCTCCTGAATAGGAGGAAATTCATGCACATGTCCCATTCATAAAAAATGAGATGGCCCACATAAAAAACGGATGGGCCAATTTAAAAACGGATTGTTAATAAAAACATAAGAAACGGATGGGCCAATTCATTAAAAACGGATTCTTAGCAAAAATGAGATGGCCCACCTCTTGATCCTAAACATTCATTATCATAAATGTACACGTTTGTTTCCACTTCTCATATTTACAATTAATTAAATTCCAATAATCAAATGGTTAGATCTCCTGAGTAGGAGGAAATTCATGCACATGTCCTATTCATCAAAAATGAGATGGCCCACCTAAAAAACGGATGGGCCAGTTTAAAAAAGGATTCTTAATAAAAAAAAAGAAACGGATGGGCCAATTCATTAAAAATGGATTCTACACAAAAGTGAGATGGCCCACCTCTTGATCCTGAACATTCATTTTCATAAATGTACATGTTGTTTCCACTTCTCATATTTTCAATTAATTAAATTCCAATCATCAAATGGTTAGATCTCCTGAATAGGAGGAAAATCATGCACATGTCCCATTCATCAAAAATGAGATGGCCCACCTAAAAAACGGATGGGCCAATTTAAAAACGGATGGTTAATAAAAACATAAGAAACTGATGGGCCAATTCATTAAAAACGGATTCTAAACAAAAATGAGATGGCCCACCTCTTGATCCTAAACATTCATTATCATAAATGTGCACGTTGTTTCCACATCTCATATTTTCAATTAATTAAATTCCAATCATCAAATGGTTAGATCTCCTGAATCGCAGGAGATTCATGCACATGTCCCATTCATCGAAAAAGAGATGGCCCACCTAAAAAACGAATGGGCTAGTTTAAAAAAGGATTCTTAATATAAAAAAATAAGAAATGGATGGACCAATTCATTAAAAACGGATTCTAAACAAAAGTGAGATGGCCCACCTCTTGATCCTGCACATTCATTTTTCATAATCTGTGTATTTGGATTAGGAGATTGGAAAGAGTGCAGTTCCAAAGTCAGTTAGAGGGAGCAGTTTCAAAGAGTAGTGGAGAGAGAGTAGACTGGAGAGATGCTGACACCTGTTCTTATGTATTTTAAGAAATTAAGGATTATGCTTTGAAGGCCTGTGGTTAACCGAAGGCAAACCACATTCTAATAGAGGTATAGATAGATAGATAGATAGATAGATAGAATCAAAGAAAATGAAAATTGAATACCTTATAGTTATTGGGGGCCAGCGGGCCGTACCTGGCTGAGCTGGGCCATGCCTGGGCCCATCTTTCATCTCTAATTATAACCAATTTTGGTTTTGGATCTGATCCATTTATGGGTTTCAGTACCCTAACACAGATACCGCATACGGGTTAGGCCTTTTCACTGAAATGATGTCTATGCCCACCCAAGTAGTCCTAATTCGGGCTGGACCCAAGTAGGATTCATCCATTGAACGCTTTTGTAAACAGGGGTAAGCACATCTGTTGAATGATTTGAAATTTCACAAAATGAGCGGAACGAGTAAGAATTTTATTTAACATTCCTCAACGACTTGACCTTTAAGTAAACTTAATCAATCATTCACCATTTTTTTTTTTTCCACAGTAAACTTAATAGAAGAGTCTCTTTTCTAGATCGGTAATATAAGAGTCACTTTGAAAGCACATACATATATAGAAAGAAAGTTTCATTCTCAGGCTATCAAACAATGAGCATTATTGGTACATATTTGAAGCATGCAGCAATTGTAGTACCAAATGAGGAGGAGCAACTCTACTTTGAACAATACAATACCACATAAAAGATCTAAAAATCTAATTTCCAGATGCGAACTTGGGAAATGAGGTGAAGAAGGTCTGTGTCATGGTAAGCAGCAGCAGTAAAAGGGCAGCAAGAAAAGATATAATTGCCCACGGATTATTGAAGTAATCATGCACCAAGGAGGCTCTCAGTCTTGGCCACCTTCTCCCACTGTATCGATTGATTTCATTACAAATATCTGACAAATACAAAGACTGACGATATTTTATCGTCCCTCTTGCCATGCTGTTGAAGTGAGAAGCCACTAGTTCCCCACTGCCTAATGCGTCGTCGATAATTCCTTCCGAAGAAAGAATCTCGACATCTTTGGCAGTGTTGATGAGGCAATCCATGAAAGAAAAGTAAGTTGTGATGTATTTGTTGCAGTGGGGATAACCTTGCTCAAATGCAATGAAGTTTAGGAACTTTATCTTCGTCTGATCCCAAACCACTATTCTGGGGATTTCAATTACTCCCTTGTCAAAGTCGAACTTTATGTTCAAAACCTCAGCATCTCCGGCAATTACCCTCCTTTTAAACTTAATTCCTCTCTCTTTAAGTCTGGATGCACAGGGGATCCCTATCCGTTCACGGGGGATTTTGAAATTAACGGGGAATAGAGTGTGACCTAAGTGTAATAAATGAAGCAGATGACGAATCGGGATATTGGACGCAGTGATTCTTTCAACCAAGGTGGAATCCTCTAGATAAAGGAACTTTAAAGCGCACTCTACCAGAGGGGGATTTCGTTCGGAAGCATCTATCTTCTGAGAGAGATGTTGGAGAATAAAAAATGGAATCTAATTTTCCATCAAGATCAAATCAGTATATAATATTTTTCTTGGCCATTTCAATTTAAATATCACATCTTTCAATGACCTGCACTTGCGAAATAATTTAATAAGGAAGCAACCATCCAGTACCATCATTTCCACAAAAGAATTGCTATCAAGCGGTATTACCTCTGAGTAGTAATTTCGGGCTCTTTTCTCCAACCTTTTAATAGTGATCAAACAATCCTCCAACCAGCCTTCAGGTTTCCTAGAGCAGATGCCTTGTAAGTACCTCCGTTTGTGCTCTTCCATGGCTCGTAGTTGGCATTTTCTCTTTTTGTAGTGATATGGACCTATCGAGATCAATTGAGGAAGGTATGCATTCGAGTTATCTTTACGAAGCCAGTAAGGAGCTCGGTGGATCGAGCATGATTTGCTTGCAGATGATGCTTTTAATATTTTTGGCTCAACACGATTCTTTTGTTTGATTGAAGCTACCCAAATTGAATTAAGATCCTCCCTGCTAAAAGGGATATGGGCTTCCTCGCTATCATCATCATCATCAGACATGGACCCAGAACGTTCCATGTCCAACGCTACCGTGTCCAGTACATGAGTGACCTCTCGCACGTGGGCTTCCTCTCCGTCATCTTGGCAAGTACGGGAAGGAACTAAGACACGTTCCATGTCCACCGCCACCTCGTCTGGTACGCAAGTGATTTCAGCCGTATGGGCTTCATCTCCATCATCATCAAGAGGAATGGGGCTCTGCTGGCTAACACCGTCTTCCAAAGCTTGAATGTCCACTGCTGCCATGTCTGCTCTGGCTCCACCAGTGACTTCTTCCATTTAATTTTCAGCTCTCTCCTTTTTTCTTCTCCTCCCCTTCCCACTCTCACCTTAAGAAGATCAGGGAGAATACATGGGACGTGTTTTATTTCCCAATACCTGTTTGCTTTATCAGCCTTATGAATCTGGCCCAAGAGACACGGTGAGTTTTTGTCAGGTAAAAAACAAGAATGGAGTTTTTACAAGATTCAAAATTGTGTGAAATGGATCAAATAAGTCTACAGAGCCCGACTTGTCTTGCCCGAATGAAAGACCAGTCGTACCTGGAGGGCTGCAATGTTTCATCTTTCCTCTCTCGCTTTTGGGGATGTAATGGATTTCTTTTTCTTGTCTTTTCTGTGATGTGGCTTGTTATCTATCTTGTGACTTCTTGCATGTAGATAAAGTTTCTTCGAATAGGTGTTGATTCAAAGGGACATTACGCAAACTTCAACATGACTTGACCTTACTCCTACTCAGCTAAAGTGACACATTGTATTTTTATTATTTTCTTAATTACAATTTACAACCTACCCCAATCACAACCTAAAGTCCTAAACCATAGCCAGCTTCAAATCGGGTTTGGTTGGGCCGGTCAATTGGGTTCTAATAACGCCCGATCCAAGTTTTACCTCTACAGTGATGTTTTCATAGTTGTTACAAAACTCATATTTAAAGTCAAGAAAAACCATTATAAGATTAGTTTATATTTGGGAGTAGCAGTAAGTTTTTCTTTCTTTGTCATTTTTCTATACTATAGTGTTCACTAGAGTATTCCATATATGGAAAAAAAAAAAAAGAAAGAAATGTTACTCTACTATAGGCCACTTATGATGGATAGATTTGGTCTATTTAATTTTGGGGTGTAAGTAAAAGTTAGCATGGTTGTATGCAATTTTGGAGTGTATGTAACTTGAGTCGTGCAAAAACAAAAATGAGCTATTTTGCAATTGTAATTCAATGGGGCCTATTTTGTTTTTGGGCATAGACTTAAAGTGAAAACGGGTTGTTTGAGGCTGAAATCATTTTGCAAGATCTATGTTGACTTTACAAATTATAGGACTTGTATTGTGCTAGACCATTTGTGGGGGCCACTTCAATGGGTGTGGGATGTTCGACCCAAAAGGCATCTACATCATTTCATTTTTTTTATAAGGAAAAGTAAAAAGAAAAAGAAAAAAATAAAAAAAATCACATTCGTTAAATTCCTAAAATGGGTCCCACCCCACGAGGCTACAGGCAATCATGATAGATAACAAGTCACATCATAGAAAAGAAAAGAAAAGAAATCCAATACATCCCCCAAAGCAAAAGAGGAATCATTGTAGCCCTCCAGCTATGACTGGTCTTTCATTTGGGCAAGACAAATCGGTTTCTATTGACTTAGGCCTTCTTTGGCGTCTCTTATCTATATAAGACAGATCTATATAAAATAGATATGTTTCAAATAGCCTTCTTTGAAATAGATGGTGTAGAAATAGTTTGTTTGGTTACATATAAAAAATGATTGAAATAGACATCTTTAAAACAATGGTTCAAAATTTTTCATAAATATCTCAAGATCCATGAGGATTCAAGTATTGAAATTTGGCGTCTTTGGATCTTGCATTTGGGGGCCATGGTTTTAAAAAGGTAGATATAAATGTTTGTGCTTTTTTGTAAATATCTCAAAATCACTAATGATCCAACAACTAAAACTTGGACCCATAGTCGTGCATGATCTTATGAATGTATCAAATGGTTTGGATCATGACTTTTTGTGGCTGAATTTACAAAAAAAAAAAAAAAAACCACACTGCCTGTGTACAATTTCAAAGCTCAATAAAAAATCATGGTACATCAACGGTAAAAAATATTTTTATAAATATCTCAAGATCCACTTGGATTCAAAGGCTCATTTTTGGACATGTGGCCGTTTTTTACCATCCAAAGAGAATCAACATATCAGATCATGATTATGGGGCGCACAATGTCAAGAATATTATATCAAAGGGCTCACGTTTTTTGGCAAATATCTCGAGATTCGAGATAGATCAACGGCTGAAATTTTGACACGTGGTCGTGTTTGACCTTCTGAATATCTCTAACGGCTTGGATCATGATTGTGGATCCTATAAATTAAAAAAAAAAAAAGGAAAAATCAGACCATCCTAGGAGGACGTCCAAATCACTGTAGCAAATTGCATATATCCGCTTCAGACCACTTTCTCTGATTGGATTCTGCTACTTTTTTGGACTTCATGAAATTGACACTTTTTGTCTTAATGCAATATGAAATGGACATAGTAAAAACTCATACCAAACATGCTAAAACCGAATTCAATCGGTTTTAAGCCAATAAAAAGGGAAAAATAGAGATGCCAAACTGAACCTTATTGTTTTACAATATCAACCTCTGAGTCTTTAATCTTCTTTCAAACTGTCATGTGGCAGTTGTTGTCCTGATAATGAATGACCATTCCGGTATGCCCTTTCATACTTTCACAACTCTTCCTAAGAGTTGGACATCTTCCAACAGTCTGGTCTCATCATTGGAGATGCATCCCATTTAAGGACCTCATCATAGCCTTTAAATTCTGTGGCCATCCCCACTCGTTGGCTTCTTCAAATTATCTCATCTAGCCCATCTAATACTCCCTATTATCTCATCCGGCCCATCTAACAATTAATCTTCAATTATTCTAGGTGATCTCATCCACCCATTCTAAGAAAGATGTTTGTTTTGGTCGGCTCGGAGGAATAGCCCACTATAGAGTTTCGCACTTGTCATTAAAGCATGAGTGAGACCCTCAAGTACTTGCATAGCTCCCAACTTTATATTATCAAATCACCTTATCATTGAACTTTCTTTTTTATTTGGTAAATACTCACACACACATTTATCTAAGTCCCTCACCATCATTGCTACCGTTACAATAGACCCATGGATGTTTTTGTGGAAGGGACGTGCCTCACCACTTGAGCTGGAAGCGGATTGGCAACTTCATTATTGACTTGGTGAATGACTTTCAATTCTACCATTTCAACCATTCATGCCTATCACAACATCGTGACCCATCAATGATGACAACTAACCAATCAAAGAATTTTAATTAATAAATTATGGTGGAAGAGAGATAAGTCCAAATGTTCAAATTTGACATAAATCCTTCTTTGATGGAAGAGAGATACAGTTCTCGATGCTAAAACAAGGACATAAGTCCAAATGAGCATCCTTCATTTCAGCACAAAAAGATAAAGAACGAGTACGGATGGCTTCTTACTTATAGTCCAACAACATGTTCCATCAATGTGAGTCAGTCAATGGCCGACCCATAATTTTTTATTGGGTGGGGCAGGCAATGATCAATTGCGAAGGTTAAAACCAACACCAACTACTAATAGTCTCCACTTATTATATGGTACCAATAATCTTCACTTATTATATGATTTAAAGACATTATTTGTATTTTTTTGATAAATAGAATATAAATAACTTACATCTTACTACTAATACTCAATTTCTACATAAGCTTTCTAACTACACCAACCAATTTCTCCTCAAGAAAATAATTTTTTATTCAAATTAATGGAATGAAAATGAAATTAGCAATCACATTGCAACGATAATATAGAAACTCTAGATAACTCTAGAGAAATATTAATTATTATCATACAAGCCATTAAAAAAATTATCATACAAAGTAATACGTCTTTGATTATTTCCTTTAGCTCCATCTGCAATGTTATCGTAGTACAATCAACCTCTGGTTAGATAACCAAATCTCTCATTTTAAAATCTATAAGTTTAAATTTTTTTTAGTGCATTGATTTTGGTAATAGAATCCAACTATGGACAATGGTTGGATAAATCTCATCAAAATTTAAAAAAAAAACAAAAAATAAATAGAGAGGGATAAAAAAAAGATTAAATAAAAGTAGGTTAATATGACATAAACCCATTAACCATAGGAAACACGAAGGGTTAGGAGTTTGATCTTCGCATAGGGATAATAGATAAATAAAAAGAAAGACATGATTTTAAACATAGATTTTTCTCATGTTCAATCCCTTTCTCCATAGGCGTTACAACCCAATCTCCATCTATAGATAAATAACAAAACATGAAGAAACGTGGCAACACTTGAGTAGGTGTGCCTTCATTTTCTCACGGTTTTATCCCATCCAAAGTAATCTAAGATGCATGCTACTGATATTATTATGGTTCCATTTTTTCCACATGTTATGATTGGAAAGATGCCTTTTTAAATGTCTAGAAAAAACAAAATAAAAAAAGGTTTTGTCTGCCATTGCTTTATATAATACAATGAGTAGGAGGACGACATGTGGTGGGAAGACTTTCATACAGGGGGCGACGTGCAAGTGGGTGGGGTGGGATTGGGCATCAAGCCATCAACTGATGCATGGACCATGGCACTTGAAAGGTAGTCCAAAAATTTACCTTGGGTATCCATAATGTGGGTCGCCCCTATGTGAATCCAATCAAGTTGCAACCTGTTTTGAAGTCCAGCTTGTACAAAGCAAGATTTTCAATCATCGGCTAGGACAACCACTACATCGTACTCTCGTGCAGCCCCTTAGCTAGGCAGCCTTCAGCTAGGCAGCCCTCCAGCTATGTAGCCCCTCAGCTCGGCAGCCCTCAGCTAAACAGCCCTCAGCTAAACAGCCCTCAGCACGGCAGCTAGGGATGTACAAAAAATCCGTCAATCCATCGATCTGATCCAATCCGATCCGATCCGCGGATTTTGATCCGATCCGAAGGCCAACGGATTGGTAACAGATTGAAAATTGTATAATCCGTTAGCAACGGATCGGTGGCGGATTTCACCCTTAATCCGCGGATTCAATCCGATCCGATCCGTTGTCATTAAATATAAATTAAAAAATAAATATATATGTATATATATATATAAAATAAGAAAAAAAAAATGTAAGGAGTCACTAACCTTATGAATAGAATCGGCGTACATCTCTCAACTCATGCCCCTTTAATTCAGTGGCTTCAAAATTTATGGATTTTTTCTTCTTCTTTTTCCATGTAATGCACAGTAACGGATTGGACGGATTAATCCGATCCGATCCGATCCGTACAGTAACGAATTGAACGGATTAATCCGATCCGATCCGATCCGTACAGTAACGGATTGAACGGATTAATCTGATCCGATCCGCTCCTTCACGGATCGGATCGGATCGGATTTCAACAGTAACGGATTGGTGACGGATTACAAATCCGTCAATCCGTAGGCAATGGATTGGTGACGGATTTGGCCCAATCCGCACCAATCCTATCCGTGTACACCCTTAACGGCAGCCCTGCAGCTAGGCAGCCCCCAGCTAGGTAGCCCTCCAGCCAGGCAGCCCCCAGCCAGGCAGCAGTGCCAGGACGAGTGATGTTAGATAGGGTGGTGCGTGATGGAGACAAGGAGTTGACTCTATCAAATGGTCACGTCAGTAGTCCTAAGGAGAATGGGAAGTCATCCGATGAGACTCTCCTTTTTTACCTACCACCAAATGTCAAGGTAAGGTCTGATGGGACCTTACTCCTACACCTCCACTCAACAAGAGGCTTGATGGAACTCCCATCTACATATACAGAGAGGGTCAGTCCCAGAAAGGTATGCAACACATTACACAAGGCTTAAACCTTCATATTCTCCTTCTTCCTTACGACTCATCCTTTGTTTAATTGCAGGATTAACTTAGGCATCGGAGTGCCTCCAGCTGACGGCAGCCAGGGCCTCTGACCTCTGCCTCTTTCCTTCCTCCCTTTCAGGTCTCAGGCAGCCGATCGTTCCCGAAAAATTCTAAATCTATACCAGTGAGTCCGAATCGATTTTGGCACTTACTGTTGGCGCCATCTGTGGGAAATGATCGGGCAAGATTCACTAACGCCATGCCTCCAAAAACTAGAAAAGGCGAAGAATCTTCAAGGAGATCTGGTGAAGAAAACGCGTCCCAGAAGAAGGAGATAGACCCAGAGGAGGCTCCAACAAGCTCGGAGGAAGTCTCAGTTCCCACCTCGGAGTCCAATAGGTCCTCATCATCAGAACACTGATTGCAATGCTCATTATATCCTGGGGCAGCGCAAAAAAGAGAAACGTGCAACTGCGTGGCCCCGACGTTGGCATCGATCTCGGTATGCGCAGCTTCGATTACAGCAACATTTGGGCAAGCCTCAGATTCAGTGGACAGAGTGGGGGCATTTCTGCAGCACCAAGACTCTACTAGCTTCGGTGAGAGCACCAGCTGGCTCTATCTTGGTCTCGGTTATTTGCAGCTCATCAGCTTGGTAATGATGTCGGCTCGGTAGCTCGGTAGCAATACCAGCTCAACAGCACGGCAGCGGAACCAGCTCCGCAACAAAGCAACAAGGCCGGTATTCCTGTACACTTCCTCCATCAACCTACAGATGACAGCATCCAAGGCTGTTTGGAAATCCTTCCTCTCGTTTCCGCAGCACCAAGACTCTGCAAGCTTCGGTGAGAGCACTAGCTGGCTCTGTCTTGGTCTCGGTTATTTGCAACTCGTCAGCTCGGTAACGGTGTTTGCTCGGCAGCTCAGTAACAGTACCAGTTCGGCAGCGCGACAACGGGACCAACTCGGCAAGCTGAGCCACAAGGTCGGTAACAGTACCGGCCATCTACAGGCTCGGCAGCAGAGCCAGCCCCCCAGCTCGGCATCAGTGCCAGCCCGTCCAGCTCGGTGACAGCACTAGCTATGTGCAGGCTCGGCAGCAATACTAGTCGTATGCAACTCTGTAGCAAGGTTCCTATTCGCTTCCTCCAACAAGCTTACGGATGATGGCATCCAAACTCAAAAGGCTCCTTCGGCATAATACTTAGCTCCCAACCTCAAAGAGTTGGAGAACTCTATGAGGTCAGAAGCTAGATGGCAATTGTGTGGAAGTATTTTCGAGATCCTCAGCTAGGCAGCCCTCAACTGGGTAGCCCTCCAGTAAGGCAGCCCTCAGCTCGGTAGCCCTCCAACTCGGCAGCCCTCCAGCACGACAGCCCCTCAGCACGGCAGCCTTGCAGCTAGGCAGCCCCCAGCTAGACAATCCTCTAGCTAGGCAGCCCCCAGCTAGGCAGCCCTCCAGCTAGGCAGCAGTGCCAGGACGAGTGCTGTCAGATAGGGTGGCGCGTGATGGAGACAAGGAGTTGACTCTATCAAGTGGTCACGTCAGTAGTCCTAAGGAGAATGGAAAGCCATCCAATGAGACTCTCTCTTTTTACCTACCACCGAATGTCAGGGTAAGGTCCGATGGGACCTTACTCCTACCTACCTCCACTCAACAAGAGGCTTGATGGAACTCCCATCTACATATACAGGGAGGGTCAGTCCCAGAAAGGTATGCAATACATTACACAAGACTTAAACCTTCATATTCTCCTTCTTCCCTATGACTCATCATTTGCTTAATTGCAGAACTTAGGCATCGGAGTATCTCCAGCTGACGGTAGCCAGGGCCTCTGACCTCTGCCCCTTTCCTTCCTCCCTTTCAGGTCTCAGGCAGGCGATCGTTCCCGAAAGATTTTAAATCTACACCAGTGAGTCCGAATCGATTTTGGCACTTACAGTGGGGTAATCTTTTAAAATTCCAAACCACTTATCAGTCCTAGTAACCATCATATTTAAGTCAAATTTACAAGGGGAATTCTACAAATGAGACTCTTCTCAAAGAAAAGGAGAAGAGGAGAAGAGGTTGGTCGAATGTTCAAGATATTTGTTCAACTTGACTAATAATTCATATCTGACAACTAAAATGGGTGGCAGGGCCGACGAGCATAGTTGATTTTTGAAAGGCAGGCTCGGGGTCCCGTCCCGTCCCACCCATTTGTTTTATTTTCAGGGAATCCCAGCAAATCGCATCATATCAGCTCAACAACCACGTCTTTTTTAACCCATTCCAGGACAAAAGCCACACATACGTTTACCACACTCCACTCTTCATGTGATTGGTCTAGTAACGCTCACTGTCGGTCAAATCTCTCATAGGATCCCAATTCCCATACAATTCCCACACATGCCTCTCGTTTTCGGCCCCATTAAGATAATGAGTAAGGATACATAGGAGGCACTAGCCAAGATTTTTTTTCTGATCAGCGAATGGGGGAGCCTGACCCCCTGAATTTAACCCAACTGGAATAATCCCTTGGCACACGCATTACCCCCACAACACGTGCACTGAGTAAGTTTGGTGTGCATCATGTGGGGGAGAAAACCCATTCCTTATGCCAATGAATGTTTAATACCACCAGTTCAATTTTCAAGTGATCAGATAAAATAGGCCTGGTGGAAAATGAGCTTGTGGTGGATCTTGGCTCACAGTAATTTGCCAAATCTTTGGCGGAATGGACAGCCACCATCATGTGCTCTGTCGGGGTTGCAGAGAAATCGGTAATCATATTATGTGTGATACTATTATGTAATTCTTCTGCCCCATATCAATATTAACCACCAACGTTTGATAATGATCTGTAGTGGAAAATGGAGAAAAACAGCAATTCATTTCCGCCTACTTAGGCTTCAGGTTTCCTGGCCAAACTACAGGGCAGATTAAATCAGCCATATATTCTGCTAAAATGTTCCAGCTACTTGCAATTAGTGTTACCTTAAAAATGTCAAACCCATTTTCGTGTTTGGATATACTTAATTTTGAATTTCCAGTGTCCTGAGAGAAACAGTTGTACATATGGAAGTTCATCTACAAAGCAGTATCACCTCCATTTTTGGGATCCTTCTGGAGGGCTGAGGCACAGTCTTCTTGTTTTCCAAGTGAAATAAATGTAGACTTGAAATGCCAAGTTCCTCACTCAATAGTTTTCAGCAAAGGAACCCACTTGAAATCAAGCATATTTGCCTCATGGTTCTGGTCGGCCGAAAAAGGGGATAGAGAAGCTGGATCTATCATTGCCTAGTTCCTTTTAGAAAAGCAGAAATCTCTGTATCTGTCAAATGCAGCTGTTAACCCATCTCAATTCCTATGCCAAAAGCCTAAATTAAAAAAATCTATGGGAGGTGGCTCGGGGTCTCAAAATAGGGATGTCTTAGTGCATGTTTGGGAGGTCTAATTTTTTCCTCTATTTCTCTATTTCTCTAAAATAGATTAAGGTCAGAAAAAATAGAGTATTTGGCACTACCTTTCAACCTTAACATATTTTAGCGAAACAGAGGCAATGACTCTACTTTCCACAAGCCCATTGATGAGCTAGTTGAGAAATAGAGGGAAAAAAGAAGAGGCGTAGCTACAATGTTTACGCATAATTACACCCAGTCCCCTTTTTTCAATTTTTCTCCAAATCTGAGAGTCTCAATCAATATCCAAACCGTTGAAAATATTCACAAGGTCAAACACGGCCATATATCTAAATTTCAGCCCTTGAATCATCACCAATCTTGAGATGTGTGCCTCAAACTGTGAGCCATTGGATATAATTTGTTATGATCTGTGGGCCCCAAACACAAGATCAAAACCGTTGGATATGTCTAAGAGGCTAAAAACAGCTATGTGGTCAATTTTGATCACATAATACCTTGTGAATCTCGAGATATGTGCAAAACAAAAATAACCATTGATGTATTATGCTCAATATTGCATTTGTCCATGAGTAGTAAATTGTTTTAATTTTTTTTATTTAAAGGCGTATAAAATAAGATATAAACCGTTAGTAATGCTCACAGTATCAAACATGATCATGAGACCAAGTTTCACCCATTGGATTATCACCAATCTCTAGATATGTGCAAAAAAGTTAGCCATTAGGTATAATTTTGTGAATTATGTGGGCTTGCACAAAATCCAAACTGTGAGATCTCTTTAGAAGGCTGAGCACGTCCATATAGTCAATTTTCATGGCCTAATATCTTGTGAATCTCAAGAAATATATGGAAAAACTCTCAACCAATGATATAAAAATGTCTATTTAGCATAGACCCTTGTATTACTAAACACCTCCTTTTATTTTAGCCTCTTTTTTCTATGGCTCTTTTTTGTATGGGTCTATATTGATTGGTCTTTAAGAAATAAAATAGTGGTTCCAAACGTGGCCTTAGAAAACTCCTTCAGTACATTGGATATCCAGGATAGGTGGAACTTAATTTTGATGGCTCTTTTGATTGTAGAGATTCTGAAAATGTGGAAATTGACAGTATCATACGGGATCATCACTCGATAATGGCATACCTTCATAGATGTGGGCTAAGTTACTTTTTGGCATCGATCTTGGAATGTTCCATTTTGAGAACGAATGAATAAAAAAAAAAAAAAAAAAACTTGTGTTGCAAATATTCTTTTGCTCACATTCTGTGCATCTATAAAATCTCTCCATCTCTATCTCCGTCCTCCCTTTATCTCTCCAGATTTTCTCTATGGCAAAATGCATGTCAAACAAATTTTCTTCATTCATTCTCAACATGAAACATTCTCATATTGATGTCAATCTGGATCAAACAGTCCAGCCCCTTAGAGCCGAATTGCAAGCATTTCTGGAGGGTCCGCGCTGTTGTAGAGACATGGAAATAGGAAACTTAAGGGGTGTTTGGTCACTTTAAATCTAAGCTTTTATTTTGTTAATTAGAGCTTATTTACATGTGAGAGCATTTGACAAACCTCCAAATTCAGAGCTTATTTACATATTACAGTTTTTCCCTACAAACAAACAAAGGGCTATGGGGGGCTCCCTTTTTTATTTTGGCTAAAGCTGATAAAGCTTGATAATGCAAAAATATTTATAAGTGTTTTACATGAAGAAAAACAGCTTAGATCCTGAAAAGGTGGGCCCCACCATGCATTTAAGAAGGGCGTTGCACCATGCTAAAATGCTGCGCTGCTGCATTGTAGTTCTGCCCTAAAGCGAATACCAATTTATTGTCATGGCCCCAAATGGACCACATAAGATTCGTCACAACCATGTTACATTTGAATCATTGCACCAGATATCGATCAAATACCTAGACATATAAAATACAAAATAGGGGTAATTAGAGT
Source organism: Persea americana (assembly GCA_029852735.1). Lineage (NCBI taxonomy): Eukaryota > Viridiplantae > Streptophyta > Magnoliopsida > Laurales > Lauraceae > Persea > Persea americana. Next base: position 51,786,666 of record CM056819.1, read on the forward strand.
CCATCAAGCTTAAGAGCCTAAACTAGCTTGGATCTGGCCCATTAAGGGTTTCGGTCCCTAAACACATAAGATGTATAGGCCAACCTAAGTAGGCCCAAATTCAAGCCGGACCCAAACAGGATTCAAACCTAGCTATCGCACGCTTTTGTAAGCACGGGTGGGTACACATCTTTTGAATGATTGGAATCTTTACAAAATTAATGAACCGGACATGTAAGGATTTGATTTAGCCTTTTTTTTTTCCTACCTAGGCTTATATAATCAGTCAATCATGCACCCATTTTCCCACAATAAACTTTAATATAAGAGTCACTTGAGAAGCGCACAAAGAAAATTTCATTCTCAGGTTATCAAACCATGAGCATTATTTATATACAGAAGCTGGCAAACGAAGACATACATAATTGGACACATGCACTAGTTGCAGTATCCAAGTAGAGAAGGAGGAACCATACGTTGATGCACAATACACTACAGCTAGAGCACAATACAAGGTATGAAGATCTAATTTTCATATGCAAACTTAGGAAATGAGGTGAAGAAGGTTTGTATCAGGGCAAGAAAGAGGAGGAGAAGGGCAGCAAAAACAGATATGAGTGCCCATGGATTTTTGAAGTAATCATGCACCAAGGACGCTCTCAGCTTGGGCCAAGTTCTGCTACTATAATGAATGATTTCCTCACAAACCTCTGACAAATAGAAGTCATTGTAAGAAATGCTCGGCTCTTTTGCCATGCTATTGAAGTCAAGAGCAACTTGTTCCTCGTCCCCTAAAGCACAGATGATTCCTTTCTGGCAGAGGATTTCGACATCCTTGGCGGTATTGATGAGGCAATCCATGAAAAAGGTATATGAAGTGATCCGTTGGGGGCAAGGCCGATAACATTGCTCAAAAGCAATGATGTTTAGAAAGTTTACCTTCGTCACGCCCCAAACCAATATACTGGGGATTTCAATCACTCCCTTTCCCTTATCAAACTTTATGTCCAAAAAATCAATGCCATCCCTCTTTCCAAACCTTATTCCTGCCTCTACAAGTTTGGATGCACAAGGGATCCTTCGTGGTTTTTCGCGTGGCTTTATCTTCGTACCGGAGTTGAGAATGTAACATACATGTAGTAGATGAAGTAGATGGCGGATCCGGATACCGGAACCATTGATTTTTCCTACCATGTCCGAGTTTTCCGGAAAAACGAATTTTAGAGCTCCCGCCACCAGAGGAGATTGACTGGAAGCATCTATCAGAACAGATAGGTGTTGAACAATAAAAAAGGGAATCTGATTTTCCATCATGAGCAAGTCACAACATAATACTTCTTCTGGCCATCCCAATTGAAAGATGACATCTTCCCGATCAGGCCGCAAGCGAAGGAATTCAATGATGAAACAACTATCCAGTAACATCATTTCCACGAGCATGATACGCTAGCAGATGATGCTTTTAACATTTTTGGCATGAGAAGACTCCTTTGTTTGATTGAAGATGCCCAACCCAAATGGGCTTCCTTTTCATCATCTTGAGGGAAAGGGATATGGGATTCCTCTCCGTCATCGTCAGAAGTAGAGTAAGGGATATGGTCTTCCTCTCCTTCATCTTCGTCATCTTCATCAATAGGGAAAGAGATATGGGCTTCATCTCCGCGATCATCTTCAGAAGTAGAGGAATGGGGCTCCTCTTCGTCATCTTCATCAATAGGGAAAGAGATATGGGCTTCATCTCCGCGATCATCTTCAGAGGTAGAGGAATGGGGCTCCTCTTCGTCATCTTCACAAATAGGGAAAGAGATATGGGCTTCATCTCCATGACCATCTTCAGAAGGAGGGGAAGAAACTGGGTTCGGGTGGCTAACACAGCCCTGAAGAATCTCAATGTCCACTGATACCCTGTCTGCTCCACAAGTGACCTCTACCATTTAGTCTATTGCTCTTTTTTCTCCCTGCTGTAACCCTTGCTTTACAAAGATAGCTGCCAATGCCACACACCAAACTTCTCTGGCCAAGTACCTCTATACATTCCTGTTTTTTGTAAAATACACGAACCCCTCTACTCTCAATTCCTCAGTGCACTCCCCAGTTGATAAATGGCTCAATTCAGCCATACTGTCCCAGCCACCATGATTGACTTCCTGGCTTCCTACATGGCACTTATTGCAGCCCCGTCGTTTGACTTTGATGAAGAACTTCACATGGCACCTGTTAAGTGGTGCATGGGGTGCATGTGAAGTTGTATCCCGGGGGCTTATTCGGGGGATTTACTTGTGGAGTGGACTGGTGTAAAAATTATTTTAAAAAAATTATAAAATATAAATGGGTTATGATGGTATTTTATTTTTAGTTGTTTGTGATGGAAATTTTTTTATTTTTTTATTGAAAAATGGAATTTTTTTGTCTTTTAGTGGTTGTTTTTTTACTTTTTTGTGAAGAATATGGTTGAGAAATGGAAAAAAATTAGAACTCTTATAAAAGGAGGGAGGATATGGAGTGGAAGATGTGGGAAAGAAAACAGGGTAGAAGAGAGGATAACAAAATAAAGTCTCTTTTGCAAAGGTGTTAGGTACACCCCATAAAGGTGACACTTTACTAATATAGTAAAAACCAAATAAAGTATTTATGTTTTTAAAAAGATATCACATCAAAAGTACTTTAACTCAAAACTCCATTCATCTTTTTCAAAAAAAAAAAAAAGTAAAAAAGCAATCACCTTATTTACTAAAATACAAAAACACTCCATTTTCCCGTAGAAAAAGTAAAAAAGATTTCATAACAAACAACTAAAAATAAAATACCATCATATCCCACTTATATTTTATTCTTTGTTCAAAATCAACTTTACTTCACTTGACTCTATTAGTAGAGTTGCCAAACTAGCCCAAGAGAATGAGTGAGGTATTGGGTGTACATTGGGATTGAGAACGTGAGAGCAATTTCATATGTAGTATACCTTCTCTTGTATCTCCTCTGTAGTGAATTATTTATCGTCTTCCCCCTTGGACGTAGCCCTAAATGGGTGAACCACGTAAATCATGTGTCTATTTTGTGTGTGTATTGATTGCATGTGTTCATGCATCTTGCATCTAGACCACCGATCACTGGTATTTCCGCTGCACCACTTTTCTCCATAAGTGGGATCAAAACCCACCACAAGGCTTCCGCACAACATCCCCTTCTTCCCCCCTCTTTCTCACCCAGCCCTCTCTCTCTCCCACTCTCTCCCCCTCCCTGCCTGCAGCCCTCCCCTCCCTCTCTCCCTATTCCTTCCCACCTCCGCCCGCCGCGCACCCTCCCTGTAACTTTATTAAGAAGAGCATGGAGAAGATAAGGGCTCATTGAAACCAACGGTCTCGATGGCATGTTTGTCTAGCCGCCAATTGAAAAGTATGTTGAACTTTTCTTGGAACACTATTTTGTCAAGGAAAAAAATGAAAATCAGTCTTGTTTTTTGTAATTTCAAGGAAAGTGTGTATTTGATGGGGAAGGGATTTCTTATTTTTATTTTTATTGGTAACTGAAACTTTCGTTAAGAGAATGAGAGAATACAAAAGGACAAATAATAATGAGACAAGAACACAGAACTCTCACTTTATTAAGAAGAGAATGGAGAAGATAAGGGACCATTGAAACCAGCAGTCTCCATGGCATGTTTGTCTAGCCGCCAATGAAAAAGTATGTTGAACTTTGAGGATTTTACGTAAAAATAAACAGTGTCTAGCAGTTGCACGAAATAGTGAAAACTATTTCCTTTTGTACAAATGTGGCCCGTTAGGCATGGTTTTGGTTTTTTTTTTTTAACTTGGGACCAACGGCGCTAGCGTTGCTCGATTTAAAATGAAGTGACGCTAGCGTCGCCCTTCATAAACACATTGACTGTTGGCATATGGGTGTATGTCTCAGTATCATGTTTTCGGGTGACTCTTGGCATCCGTTTTCCCTCTTCATAAAACTTCCTTCACTTCATCTGCATGTCTTCGAAGAACAAAGAATCCACCATGGGTGCTTGTATTGAAAGCCATTAGAGTTTTACAAAATGAATGAACAGTATCTTTGAGGTTCCGAGAGTAGAGGATCAGGACTAGTAATCTCACCATGCTGATCCAAAGGTACATAAAAAAAAAGCCAATAGCAAACACAAGAACAAAAATGAATTGAAAAATGACAATTGTTAAATCCAACAGCAAGGAAATAACAAGCAGGGGCAGACCTATCTTCCTCTTTGTGTGTGTGTGTGTGCGCGCGCGCAACAGCAAGGAAATAACAGGCAGGGGCAGACCTATCTTCCTCTTTTTGTGTGTGTGTGTGTGTGTGTGTGTGTGTGTGTGTGTGTGTGAGAGAGAGAGAGAGAGAGAGAGAGAGAGAGAGAGAGAGAGTTTTTTTGGTTTTTTTGTTGGGGGGGTGGGGGGGTGGGGGTTGGGATTCGGGATTCGCCAAAAACTTTCTCAAGTTCTCTTTTTTCTGATCTTTTTGTGGAAATGGCCTTGCACTTTGCATCTCTACAAGGAAGAAAAGTGTTGGGGAGCAATCTATCTTGTGGTTATGCATCATATATGAAGATGCATACAATAAAGAGGAAGGGGCACGGTCATCAAGAACGATGAAGAGTTGTAAAAACAAGTTTTCCACTGTTATTATATATGAAAATATTGCAAAAACAAGTTTTCTACTAATAACATAGGCGGAAAAGCTGCAAATACAAGTTTTCCACTTCTCATATAGGCGGAAAAGCTGCAACTAGAGAATGGATGAGTGAAAACGGATGAGGAAAAGTTGAATTTGAGGGGCAAAAAAGGATGCTAGCATCGCCCATATTTACTTTGGGCGACACTATCGTCCCTTGTAAAGAAAAATGAAAAAAAAAAGTGGAGGGATGAACGTTCTCGTGTAGCGGGAAATACTTTTTACTATTTCGTGCAACGGCCAAATACCGTTCATTTTTCAGTAAAATCCTCTTTAACTTTTCTTGGAACACTATTTTGTCAAGGACAAACATGAAAATCAATCTTGTTTTTGTGATTTCAAGGAAAGTGTGTATTTGATGCGGATGGGATTTTTTTTTTAAATGTGCCCTTATTAGTGGAAAGAAAGAAGACCCTTCAGAATAGAATTGTCAAGGGGCGGGACCTATGTCTAGGGGTGTAAATCTGGGCGGGCAGCCCAAGCCCAGCACGGGCCCAGCACGGAAAAACCGTGTCTAGGCCCGTTGACTTAGTCAACAGGCCAGCCCGGCCTTGCCCGACAGTGCCCAGCGGGCCGTGCTAGGCCAAGGCTGCCAAGCCCGGCCCGGCCAGAGTAAAACTTGTGCCGTGCTGGGCCAGGCCCCCCATCCCACGGGCGGCCCGGCCCGGCACGAGGCACGCCCAGGCACAGCCCGGCCCACTCCCAACATCATGTCCAAAAGCCTGAGAAATGCTCAAGTCCAACCACTAGACAACAATTGCAGCCATCTTTTTGGTCCTTCGGCTAGATTATGAATGGTTGATGATTGGATAAGGACTTAAAATAGATTGAGTTTAGAGAGAAAAAAAAGAGACTTAGGCTCATGATCATACTCTACCTAGGTGGGCCTCTAAATAGATGGCTACAACAGTTCAGTTTGATCATTCATTTTACATGCTCCTTAATTCAGTAGCTATGTTCAGGTAATCCATTTGAATCTTTTTTCATTTATCCTTCTTTTCCATTTTAATAAATAAATAAAAAAACATTATATCATTCCTACCTGATCATCCACCATACATACATGTGGATGGACAATCAGGTAGGAATGACCATCAATTTTTAAGCCATTAAGTATGAGAAATAATCAAGTCCAAGTGATTGCATTGCAACTGCTATCCAACCTAGCTTGTGGGGCCCACTTAAACTACTTTATCTGTAGAAGATGATTGGCTAAGATGGATACTATGGAATGCAAATAGCTAAAAGAACGTCGCCCGCCCTTGTGATCATAATCATTTCTCAAGTTTGTGACTTTGGTCCGTCCAAAATCCAAATTTTTTTAAAAAAGAAAAAAAAAATTTTAAATGAAAGTAAGATCTGTGGGCCGCCCATGAGCTGCTCGGCCCAGGTCCGTCTAGGGCCCAACCCAGCACGGCACGACCAGGGCCATGCTGGGCCAACCCCTAAGGGGTTCGGCCTGGCACAGCACAGCCCGCATACAAGACACGGGCAGTGCCGGCGCGGCCCGAGCACGAGTGGGCCCGGTCTTCTGCGGCCGGCTAAGCAAAGATTTACGCCCCTGCTGTGTCTAGTGGCAAAATTAAAGGTGTATCTGACATTGAAGGCGTGACATGTCTCTTCATCATTCATGACTGCTATTTTGATCTTCAGTGCCATCTTTCATTTGCAAAGCCTTCTCCTTCCCAGTGTAATTTTCCCACCATTACATATGTCTTGTAAGTTGTAATTCCATTTGATAAAAAAAATTTATTAGGTAGTACATGGTGTAAATTCCTTTTGCTAATCAAATGATTTATAATCTTTCTGCTGTACTGGAGACCTTGCACTGTGATTTTTCCTTTTATGTTATTTTTTTTAATCCTTTTCCATTTTAGCTGCCCATTTCAAGATCTCTAGTAAAATAGTTAGATTCTGGCATATCAGATAAGCAGATTACCCTGAACTCAGGAGCTCTCTTTGTTTGAATCAATAAGAGGCTTGGTAAGGTCATCATTTTGCTGATGATGAGCCAGACTATGGTAGGAATTCCATCCACGCATGGCTGCAAGTGCATAGCTAGGTAACATTATGTTGATTAAAATGATAAGTAGTTGTCTGGATTTGATAGGTGTCGGTTCCAGAAGTTGTGCAATCGCAACCAGTCAATACTTTGGGTTGTTCATGGCTGGGTCCGGCCGAGCTGAGGCATATTCAAGCCTGGCCCAAATTTAAAATGGGGCCCATATCCAGCCCAAGCCCTACATGGGCCATAAATGCCTGCCCAAAACCCAGCTCAGCACGAGCCTACCCATTTAGCCAATCATGACAAGTCGGCCGCACTTTCTACCACTCATTCGAGCTTTCTATCAATTTATTTAGGCAAATCAATCACTAAAACTCTAGCACATTTGGTAATAGTGAGGAATTGTTAGAAATCTGCAAATTTGAGGATTCCTCGCCAGGGATCTTTACGGCAGAGGATTTCACATCAATATACCCATGACTGTACCATAAATTACCCAAACACATACAAATACATGAAATATACATTTAGATTGATGTCTTGCAATAACTAGTGTGGGAATGTTGATGTTCGTCTACATGAGGCAACTCAAGCTTAAAGCTCTACCATTCAATTGATCTTTAAATCACTGAAACATGTTTAATACTATCTTGTATAATGGAAATGACCAGGTATAATGACCTGCAATCTAAAGCAAAGTCAATACATCTGAAGGAGCAACCTGCAAATTCAGCTTAGGATTAATGAGGGGAAGTGCTTATGTTCATATCATGCTGTTTGTCTTCTCCATTTGCCTATTCCCAGCATTTGTGCATACTCTGTTTGACTCTTCAATTTGTCTTCTCTTGGATCTGCTTATAACTGTTGCTTCCTTCTCATTGGCAAACGTTAGGAACCTTTGAAAGCGCCTAGAGTGTGAGCTACCTTAAGTGCTTGAATCGGGTTCATTGGTACGAGTCATTGATACTGTAAAAATCGTCTCATTTGTTTTAGCTCGTGATCTGAATGAGTCGCACATGCACCCTAGTACATGTTCCTCGACGCTAAGGACATCCTCAAAGAGCGGGGAGCATTTCCTGGGGAAGTGAGAAAATAACTTTAAGAATTTTTTAATATACACACTGAATGCATTTTGGTTACAACCATATGTTTGAATATAGACATTTATAAGGTTGTGTGAATATATATTAAAGGGCTTTTATAAGGTTGTGTGAATATATTGGGGCTTTTTGTAACAAAAATCTTTTGATATAGCTAAATGTCATCAATGTGATATCCTTAGTAGGGCAGTCACCTTTACCTGACCCAACGTATTCACATGAAGACCCCTCCTCCCCTGTTACTGTTTTTTATCAGTTTTTGATACAATCGAATCAATTTTACATAGATTAATCATGTTTGAACTTTGGAATATGCCAATTATGTTTACAACTCACAATCAACTTAAATAGGCAAATTGCCTTTTTTACGGTGAAACCTAAGTTGGTATCCTATAAAAAGATGAGAGACGTGGTTGGGTCAAACCAATTAAAGTGGGCTCCACCCTTGTCAAAAAGGTTTCTCATCATTCACCACGGCACTCTCCGCTTTCTCTCAAAAAAAAAAAAAAAAAAAAAAAATTTTACTGTTTCTCATTTTTCTCGATTAAAAATATAGCAAAACTAAAAAGAAGTAATTTTCAATTGGAAAGAGGTTAATTATTAGTCTGCACTGTGTCTTGCAATCAAAATATATAAATGTGCCTTGTAAGACACATACGAAGTGAGTGCCACTTTTTCAATCATTTTGGCAATTGGAAGTTACAAAAGAGTAAGTGGGGATTGAAACCGAAATCAAAGAGCCATCGCTTTAAACCACCCATCATAGAAGTCATGTTTTTCTGAAAGTGCATTTGTAAGAATAGCTACTAGTTTCAACAACTAATGTAATTATAAGAAGCCACACACAAATTTAACCTGAAAATCCTTACCGGGAGAAAAACCACGATCAGAAAAATCGATCACTATTGAACGGTTACAAAATATACTCACAACTCTTTTATCCCAGTCAGTATGTCGATCTAATGACTATAGTTGTTCTTACACAACTTCTCATGTTACCACGACTACACCGCCGTACACCGCTCTCTGTGCTTGATCTTCCTTCAACCACCTTGAGAACTAAGATGATTCAATTTTCTACAAAGAAGTAGAATTTTCAAACCTTGTAGAGCAGCCCTTCAAAATAATCTCTCAATGACTCTAAAGAAACAAGGAATCTCTCTTAAGATTACTCACCTCAGATCAAGAGAGAGGAATTTCTTATCTTGCTTAGGGTTGAGAGCAACACCATATATATCGCCCCAAATTTGTGACTTGAAATAGAACACGAATAGGATTCAAAGTGGGAAACCCAGTCTTAAAAGGAAACAAAATCCGTGCAGCATATTTCGGAAGTTTCCACCATTCGATCAATTGAACAAATGATCCGATCGATCAGTCCTCTTGGATAACTGAGGCATGTCAACATCCGATCGATCGATCAAAGGATCTGATCGATCGGTCCTCAGTGGTTCGGATTTCTTCTTTTTCTTCTCTTTCTTCAATTCAGTTCTTCTGGGGAAACAACCACAATCCATTCTAAAATAAAATAGAAAATACAACTCAAAAGACTCAGAGTTTTGTCCAACTCATGAATTGACCAACATAATAAAAATCCTAACCTTTTCCTTGCTGGTTAAGCTTCTTTAGCAGGCACTGCTTAGCTTAGCTTGAATATGACTTAATAAAGTCCTTTATAACTAAAAATTGGTGATGATATATGACTTTATCAAGTTCTTTATTACTAAAAATTGGTGATGATATATGACTCAATCAAGTTCTTGATACTTGGATCTTTCGATCTCGGTGTTCCATTATCTGTGGGGTCCCAAGGAGGGCCCCACTTGGTGGTCGTCACCATAAAATCAGGAGGACGGTCCTCATAGCACCTATTCTCTCTCTATATATATACACATATTAGAGAGAGAGGGGCTCATATCTTTAATGGGTAGGCCCTAGGGTGGAGTTCTGCTCCCTGCGCGAAGGGAAGAGTGGGGGTGACACTCTCGGTATCCGGTCTCATTTAGAACATGGCATGGGAGAGTAAAGAAGATTGAAATGGGCGTGCTTCAGGGCTTACAGCTGAGCCACTTTTGTTAGGTAGAATTAAAAAAGAGCAGAAAATGTGTCATGATACTGATGAAATGTGATCATGTAGCGTTTTGACCTACGGCCACCGTGAGAGGCCATTGGGCAAATCAGACCGTGGTTGGTTTACTTACGATCACCGTGGGGTAAACTCTCATAAGATTTAGACCAGATCCTGATAAGGGCCAATAATAAGAAAGGAGCCACCTAATTCGTCGTGGCCCCCTGTCTAATAATTCAATCTACCCTACTGGATTGGGGCCAGTGGCTTGACTCAATAATGCTAACTATTGACACTTTTGCTTCCATTAGTGGTCCCGTGACTCCTGTGATTCACGAGTCACTTTTTGTTCTCACGCATATCATCAACATTTGTTTAGCTACAAAGAACTTGACTGCTTAACCTTGTATAATCAATCATTCACCTATATTTATCACTACACAAAAAGTATGGGAATAATTTGAAAGCATACACGTACATAAAAGTCATACATATTCGAAGCACGCAGTTGTTGTGGTACCAAAGTAGAGGAGCAACCAGCAATACAATATAATACGATATAAAAGCTATGGAAATCTACTTTCCAGCAGCAAACTTAGGAAATGAGGTGAAGAAGGTTTGTGTGAGAGTTAGAAGCAGGAGGAGAACGGCGGCAAGAAAAGATATGATTGCCCATGGATGATTGAAGTAATCATGCACCAAGGACGCTCTCAATCTCGGCCATCTTCTCTGACTGTACTTGTTGATTTTCTCACAAACATCTGACAAATAAAATTGGCTATCATCTTTGTTCGCCTCTCTTACCACGCTGTTGAAATGAGAAGCCACAAGTTCCTCATTGCCTAAAAGATCATCGATGATTCCTTCCCGACAGAGAATCTCGACATCCTTGGCGGTGTTGATGAGGCAATCCATGAAATGATGGTAAGCTGTGACGTACTGTCTACAATGGGGATAACATTGCTCAAATGCAATGAGGTTCCGAGATTCTCTCTCTGTCTTGTCCCAAACCTGTATTGCGGGGATTTCAATCCCTCCCTTGTCAAATTTTATGTCCAAAAAAGCAGAGTCTCCTACATCCCTCTTTCTAAACTTAATTCCTTTCTCTTCAAGTTTGGATGCACAATCTATCCGTGGGAATTTTTTTGTTGGCCGTGTATACTCATCACCGGGGCAGAAAACATAAACTGTATGTAGTAAATGAAGGAGATGGTGGATTTGGATATTGGAATCATTGATTGTAGTTAACAAGGTCGAATAGTCTGAAGTAAAGAATTTTAGAGCATTCTCTACTAAAGGAGAAGATGGGCCAGAAGGATCTATCAGAACAGATAGACGTTGGAGAATAAAAAACGGGATCTGATTTTCCATCAACACCAAGCCATAACATATTGCTTGTATTAACCAGGTCAATTGAAAAATCACATCGCTATAGTTGTTGAAATACCTGCGAAATAACTCAAGGACGAAACAAGCATCAAGAACCATCATTTCCACAAAAGAATCGCTGTCGAGTGGTATTGCCTCTGAGTAGCAATTCCGGGCTCCTTCCTCCAACCCTTTAACAGCAGCTAAACAATCCTCCAAACCACCCTTCATCTTCATGTTTCCGAGAGACAATGTCATGTAGATATTTCCATTTGTGCTCTTCCATGGCACGTAGTTCGCCTTTTCTTTTTTCATAGTGCAACGGGCCTATAGAGACTACTTTTGGATCATATGCGTCCGAGTTTTGTCTACGAAGCCAACTGGGGACTCGGTGGATTGAGCATGATCTGGTACCAGATGATAATTTTATTATTTCTGGCTCAAGAAGAATCTTTCCTTTGATTGAAGATGCTAAATCTCGATTCCGATCCTCCCTCCGAATAGCAGCGATTTCCTGTTTTTCATCTTCAGAAGAAATTGAGCCCAGCTGGGTAACACAGCCCTCGAAAAGTTCAATGTCCACTGCGACCGCATCTGACCCACCACTCGCGACTTTCGCCATCTAATTCCTGCTCTCTCTCACTCTTCTGACTTCTCCCTTCTTCTACCAAGATTATAGAAAGCAAAGGAGAAAAAGACATGAGATAGATAGGTCATAGGAGTCGGACCCTTCAAAGTTGAAACATTTTTTTTTGTTTTAGCATGGCTTGACTAGCCCCATGTCATTAATAGGTAGGTCCGCCCCTGCATAGGGCCGGTCAAGTCATGCTGAAACAAAAAAGGGTTTCAACTTTGAAGGGTCCGACTCCATGGGGCTACCGCGCCATGTCATTTTGAAAATGCCAAGAGGTTTTAATGGGCCAGACCTTTCCCACGTATATCTAGTAACAGTCACCCCGTGTCTAAATTTTGTGATCGCCCCACATAATAAAATTTTGGTGAAAACACTCATATTCTCTTTTGACATCTTCTTCTCATCGAGATTACCGGCTCCTTCTTGCACCATTCTCTCTTGACATCTTCTATCTATTGAGAGTCCAAGATCCTCTTCGCACCGATTGCTCTTGTCGTTGCCCTCTCGTGGTTAGCCTCTCCCTCACCAAATAACCCTAAATAAAATAATCTTCCTCCTTCCTCAGATGTAGTATAATTATAATCACTCTATATCTAAATCTGAACCATTAATCTCCGAATCCTAATTTCAAATCCTAAATCCGCAAATCCTATCCCAACCCTAAGCCTAGAATCACCAAATCGAAGCATACCTACAAGTCTAAAAAAATGACCAAATCACCATGGGACACACTGTAATATTCAATTCATACATAAATCAGGCCTTAAGGTTTATATGTTTTGATAATATGAGTTACATTTAAGCGGTAATTTTTCATCTTTGCCGTGAGCCCATAACCAACTATAGGGAATTTATTTTTACGGCTAAAGTAAGTGCAGGCAACCAAATTCCTTAGATCTAAATAGAACCCCTTTGGGAACTCAAAATGGGTAATTAGGTGCGCTCACCCAAACACCTAGGACTAAAGGCAATGTTATCTTAGGCTGTTTTGTGTCTATTTTAGTGCAATGCATTTTCTTTTTTGGTATTATTAATGTGAAAAAAGTCCTAGCAAAGTCGAGTAAATATTTAGCCCCACCCAAACAAAAATCTTAAGTCCGCCACTGGCCCTATGTACATGCTTGCCAAAGAGCTGGGCCCACTTAAAGGTGTATCTGACATGAAAGGTGACATGTCTCCTACATCACAGAGACTGATGTTTTGATCTTAAATGCTGCCATCTTTCGTTTGCAAAGCCTTCTCGTTCCCAGGATTATTTTCCCACTTTTACCTACATTTTATAATTCAATTTGATACAATTTAAACTAAGATCAGGTACAAGGCGTAAATTCCTTCTGGTAATCTAATGGTTTATAATCTTTCTGCTGTACTGGAGACTTTGCACTTTGATTTTTTCCTTTTTTTCTTTCTTTCTTAAACCCTTTTCCATTTGAATAGTCCATTTCAAGATCTCTAATAAAATAGGTAGATTCTGATATATCAGAAGTGGAATGAGCCTTTATTGTTGGCATCAAAGAGCATATATTACCCTCAACTCAGGAGCTTTCTTCACTTGAATCAACAGAGGCTTGGTAGGTTATCATTTTGTTTATGATTAGGCCAGACCCTAAAACTAAAGATCAAACTATGGTAGCAATACCATCCATAGCTGCAAATGTACAGCTAATTAACATCATGTTGATTAACATGTTAAACAGTGGTATGAATTTGATGGGCGTCAGTTCCAAAGATTGCGCCGTTACAACCAGTCAAAAAAATGGTCGGGGCTGGGCCGAGGCATATACAGGCCCAGCCTAACTTTAGAAACATGGGCCCATATTTGGCCCAAACCTTGGGCCGTAAATGCCAGGCCCAAGTCCAGCTAGTCTCAAACATGTCATGCCTGAGCCCACCCATTTAGTCATTCATGTTGGGTCGAGACACACTTTCTATCACTCATTTGAGCTTTCTATCACTTGTTTGGGCAAATCAATCACTAGCACATACATTTGGTAACATATGAGGAATATGTAGATTTAAGGATTCCTCATTTAAACATATTTGACAATTCCTCACTAGAGATCTCTATAGCCGAGGATTTAACATTGATATGGGTGTTTATAGGTGCTTATGGCTGACAAACATTGGTATTGGTGCATAAATCAGCAAAGGCAAGGATTTTCAAATCCTATGGGGGAGGTCCGAGTTGAAATTTCTCAAAAACTAGGATTTACAATGGCCAAAAGTGGATTTTCCAAATTCTCATGGAAAACGGGTGGGAATCCCAAGGTTTTGGTTGCTAAACATGACCGTTGACACTTAAGCGCATACAAATACATGGAATATACATTTAGACTGATATCTTGCACAAAAAGGTGTAGAAGTGTTGATCTTCTTATACAAGAGGCAAGTCAAGCTTAATGTTTCTACCTCTAATGCCCACATACGGTAGGGACACTCCATAGATATGACAAGGATATGGATTTTACCTGTAAAAAGTGAAGTATCGGATACGATAGATTGCCCATTTTGAAGTATCCATACATCATAGATTTCTACCATTCAATAGAGCTTTAAATCACTGAAAAATGTTTTAGTACTATATTGTATGATCACCAAGTATACTGATCTGCAATCTCAAGTCAATTAAATGCATTTTAAGGAGCAATCCACAATTTCAGCATAGAATTAATGAGGTGAAGTGCTCATGTTCATATCGTCTCCGCTTGTCTTCTCCATTTGCCTTGTCTCGGTATTTGTGCTGCCCCTGTTTGACTCTTCAATTTGTCCCACCTTAGATCTGCTTATCACTGCTTCTTCCTTCTCATGTCACTGAAACATCTTTTATACTATCTTGTACAATGGAAGTGACTTACCAAGAATAATAATTTACAATATAAAGCAAATTAAATGCATTTCAAGGAGCAATTCACAATTTCAGCTGAGAATTAACTAGGTGAAGTGCTCATGTTCATATCAATGCTGCTTGTCTCCCCCATTTGCCTTCTCTCGGTATTTGTGCTGCCTCTGTTTGATTCTTCAATTTGTCTTCTCTTGGATCTACTCATAACTGTTGCTTCCTTCTCATTGGCGAATGTTAGGAACCTTTGAAGATGCCTAGAGTGTGAGATGCCTTGACTGCTTTGGTCGGGTTCATTCGGAACATGGCGGCTGAATTGGCGTATTATCAAAACAAAGTACACAGTGAGTGCCATGAAGCACACAAGCCCACAAATCAAAAGCAGGCCTAAAAGGCTCTTCAGATGAAGTTGATTCGATGCAAGCTCAGTGCTATCAGGACTGCAAACAGTTCTTATGAGCCACTTGTCTCGGATCCTCTGGAGATCACCACTATCTGCCAGTTCCAGGATGGCAGTCGACATATCAACAGCCAACGGAGAATCCCGTGGGAATTCCAGTGCCGGATAATAAAATCACCAACTTAGAAAATACGAATGGAATCCATAGGCCTTTGGATAAACACAATAAATACCTGTATCACTAGCACTTTAAATATCCTGTTTGTGCTCTTTAAGATTTTCGCATTTTCCAAATGTGTGGAGAACCAGATAACCTTAAAATACTACCAGTATATACACCAGATGGATTTTGGTTACATCCATATGTACATTTTTCAAACAACAAGGATGAACACAACATAAATTTGAGTTTTAACATAGACATTTATTGAGGAGTTTTGGGCTTTTTGCGGATTTTTCTTTTTTAGGACAAATGTTTGATACAAACAGCTCAATTTTCTAGTGCTCAGATAAAATGGGCCTGATGAAAAACAAGTTCACGGTGATCCACCACGAAAACTTAAATGACATGTGCTTTTAAAATAATAAACCTTGAACTAAGACGGGACGAAAATAAAAAGGAAAATGAATAGCGTATTTTATAATGGATCAAAAGAAAAGGAATCAAGCGTATTTTAATTACTACCATTTGGTATTCAATACTTACAATTTTGTGGGCACTTTAAATACTTCGCCATCAACTTAAAGATCTATTTAAAAGTCACGACAAAAGGTATTAGCTAGCTTGCTACTTTTGTTATTGTTGCTGGTCGCCAATTGGTGGTTGTGTTATAATTCAAATACTAAATTGACCACACACAAGAGAATTAACATTATCTCTTTTTCTTTACTTGAAACAATGTTAATTGTGCCAATAATTCTATTTTTTTTTTATTTTTATTTTTTTTTGTGGAACTAAAAGATACTTGAGTGGTATTTGTATTTGAAATTTAAGGGTTAAGAACATCAGGGGGCTCCTGTAGGTTTCCAGAAGATATGAGATTATTTTCTTTGTACGAATGTAACCCTTTGTTATTATTTTTTAAATATTAACCCTTTAATCTTTTGAACACTAGCCTTAAATATTTGTAATTTGATGTTCCTTCAGTTGTATATTATTGATTATGACCTTTGAAAAAGATATAGGGGCCTCCAAAACTTATAAGCACATCCCATATATACGGGTACTTCGTTTGCATTATTGTTTTATGTTTAATTTTTTCTTTTTCTTTTTTAAAAAAAAGTAGCAACTGACAAAATATCATAAATAAGAAAGTGAAATGTACAACTTAAACTCATTTTATGTCCTCCCTGTTTTTTTCTCTCTTTTAATTAAAGTTACCATTAAAAAATTTTAAATATTCTTTTCCCTTTTGCTTCATGTGTTTGTATTTTATTTAGTTAGAATAATTGAATTTTCAATCTGACATAATAGTTGTATTGATCTTGATTTATACCCATGTTAGAAGAATAATCACAAGTTGGATAATGTGATAACTACTACTAAATACTGGTTCTCTTCTGATATTAGTGATTGCTAAAGATAATTTCATAAATGCAATTTAGTGGTAGGTCTTATAGATTGCTATCGTAAAATTGTTGTTGTTCTATACAATTTTTAGTTTCTTAATATACAATTTTTGTGAATTTTTTATTATAAAAGGGCATTTCAAGGGCATGAATATATTTATTTATTATTGCTCTTACTCATGAGGTTTAAATTGAAAAACTTTGATCATTTTCTAACACATTTATTTCTTTCATCATTACATGGCTTCTTCTTTTTCTTGTTCTTATTCTTCTTTTCATAAATTTCAATGAAGCATCATGCCTTTCCTTAAAGGGAAAATGAGAATCTCATAAAAACTGCTTGTTATGCTAGCGTTACTACTAATTTCAGAGTCAGTGAATGAAGTGATCGTTTTAAGTGTAAACAACTAAAAATAGATATTTGATGATGAGCTGCAACAAATTCAATTTGTCTTTGTCCGTTTCAAATTTTTCTTACTTTGATCAGCACTCCCATACTCTATGCAGAACAGAGCAGAATAGTTGATCTAGAATACCTGGGTTACATTCTTTTGTATTTCTTAAGAGGAAGGTCCAATTCTTTTGGCATATTTGTATTTGTAGTTTTTTATTTTTTGGTATTTTTCCCCTATGGATATCTCTATTTGTGAGCTTCCATTTAACTGAACTTTTATGATTACTTTGTATTATCCTTTTCTTACAGTATCTAAAATATAGCACTTTGTATTAAGCAAAAGAAGATGCTGATTCTTGGAGAGATATTGCCTCTTTTTACCTGATAGTGGTCCATCTTATGAAATAAAATAAAGCACATGTCAACTACTAATATTGATCAACAGGTGCTCTGCAAATCTTATCCGCAAAGTTCATATTATAATTCCACCATTGTTGATCCCTGTCGCTTAAGGACAAGCCGGATTACTTCATTTTTCTTGACGATCAGTGTGAAATGTTATTCTTCTTTGTAAGTTAAGACTAAAACCATCATCTCAGTTTTATTATTCTGATGTCCAAAGGTAGGGTATAATTATTTTTTTTTCCTTAATAGAATCTAATTTTGTAGTGAACATATAATGTTCATGGTATTGGTCAGAATAGTAAGCTCATATGGTTCTTAGTTTTTATTTTCATTTTTTATAAAACTGCAGGTTATCAATTTAACTATCCTTTCAACTCGACTCCAACTTTAGCAGGTCAAATCTAACAGGAAATTGATAAGTCGACCTGACAGGTCAAAAAAAGTAAATTTAAATTTCTTTATACACATTCATGATAAAATATCTAGAAATATGTGGTTTATATCCTCAAAAAAGTTATATAAATTATATATCAATTGTCTTTTGAGATCTCATTTTTCTCACTATATTATTGTTTTATTGTTTTCAAATGTATAGGAAAGAAGTAGTGTCAGTTGTATTTAGACATTGCACAGGCCTTGTAATTTACAATCACTCATTTTCTGTTGAAATTTTAAAAAGGTTTATTTTTTAAGATTTTATTAGTAAAACTGTGTGTTTGGTGAATGTACATTGCATGTGCAGAGCTCCACTAATATATTTATATATATATATATATATATATATTTATATATATATATTCGCCCCCACTCCTTGTCCATAAGGTAAGAGTGGGGGCGACACTCCCGGGACCCGTCTCATTTGGAACGTGGCGTGGAAGAGTAAAGAGGATTGAAATTGATTGGGGGTGCGGCGTTGCTGACACCTGAGCAACTGTTGTTAGGAAGAATTAAAAAAGAGCAGGGAACGTGTCATGATGCTGAAGGCGAATAATAAAAAGGAGCCACCTAGTTTGTCGTGGCCCACTATCTAATAATTAAATCTGCCAGCCATTAGCCTGACTCAATCAGGTTAATTTTTTACACTTCTTCTCTCATCAGTGGTCCCGTGAATCCTGTCATTCACGAGTCACTTTTTGTTCTCTCTCGGATATCATCAACAATTTTTAGTTATAAAGAACTTGATTTAGTCATCTTCAAGCTTAACGTTCTCTCTCATACATCATCAACAGTTTCTAGTTATAAAGAACTTGATTAAGTCATCTTCAAGCTTAATCAATGACTTGAAGTCGTCTTCAAGCTTTATTATGGAAAAAAAAAAGTCATCTTCAGGCTAAGCTAAGCAGAGCCCGCTAAACAAGCCTAACCATCAATAAAATAAAATAAAATGACTTGATGATGGATGGTTTAAAGCCACGACTCTTCAGTCTTTACGATTTCGGTTTCAACCCCACTTACCCTACTGTTAACTTCCAATCGCCAAAATGTTTGAAAAAGTGGTACTCACTTCTTATGTGTCTTACGAGGCACATTTAGGTATTTTGATTGTTCATTTTTTATGACCGGTTCACACAATCTTGAGTTTGAATATAGACATTTATTGAGGACTTTGGGGCTTGTTCAGGGATTTTTCTTTTCAGGACGAATGTTTTATACAAACAGTTCAATTTTGAAGTGATCAGATCAAATAAGCCCGATGGGAATTAAGTTTGTTGTGGATCTTCGGCATAGGCTAATTTGCCAATTATTTGGCAGAATGGATAGCCACCATTATGTGCTCTGTCTGTTGAGATTGCAGAGAAATCAGTAATCATATTAGGTGTGACATTATTATTCAGCTCTTCTACCTCAAACCAATATCAACAGCCACCTTTGATGATGATGATCTAATGTCGAAAATGCAGAAGAACAGCATCTCATTTCTGTTATACTGTTATTAACATGAATCCTAAGATCGTGAACAACATGATAATCACGTGTAGGATTTAATCTTAAATAAATTAAAGAATACCTCCAGACATCCTGAAGCAGAGAGCTTTCCGATCCTGCAGTCTGGTGCTGTTACTGATTGATGCCGTGATCCGTCGAGGAAGAGACTAGGTGAATGGTTTCGGTTTCTCTCTTCTTGCCTATAAACCCTAATGTGTTGAGTTTCGTGAGAGAGTATTTGTGATGGACGAAATACTCTATTTTATAGGTGAAGAGAGGACCGAATTTCCAATTAGGGTTTCCTTGGATTTAATCTCAACCGTCCATCAAGGTAGAGAATATTATGGAATACATCTCATTAAGAAACCGTTTTGAGTAAGTAATAGCATATATCCTATTGAAAACAGAATTCCTATAATGACCACAATTCGGGAAAGGGAAGGACTTGTGGTCCAAGTAATGGACCTAAAAGTAACTTTCTTACAGTCTCCCACTTGGTCGATAGGAAGATCCTTTAGTGTTTTTGTATGTTAGGAATCATAAGGCGCGCATTATAGGCTAAACACTTCTTTAGTCGGTTATCATAAGTGTCTTGGCTATTTCGGTGGTCAAGAGGAGTCATGGCGTGCACACATTATTTGGCAACATGCTTACTTCCATGTACTACGTCATTGACAACCTTCATAACTAGACCATAATAGGAGATTTACGTAATGGTCTCATAATGTCGTTGTTTAAAGACTGTTTCTGTTTACTATTCATCCAAACATAAATATGTACACAATGGAAAAGAACAGAAATAGCAGATGTAGAGTTGCATTAAGAGCTCAATAAATGTCAAATACAAGTACAGAAATAAAAGGCAGAAAATGATAATTAAGAACTATCGGCAAGACCCATGCTTTCAGTGTGTCCCTGAAAGGTCTTTGGAGGTAGTCCTTTCGTGAATATGTCTGCGACCATGAAATCTGTACGTATAGACTCAATGACAAATTTCTTTAATCTAACATCTTGCTTCAGTGATAGATATTTAAGGTCCATGTGTTTGGCTCCCTTAGATATCCTGTCATGCTTGGAGAAGAAGGTTGCAGCGTCATTGTCACAGTAAATAGTTAATGGCTTAGAGATGAAACTCAAAGTTCCAAACTGAGAGATAAAATTACGCAACCATGTGCCCTGAATTGCAGCCTCATAACATGCCACATATTCAGCCATCATGGTGGAATCGTAAATCAACTCGGATTTCTGGCTTTTCCATGATATGGCACCTCCACATAAGAGATACAAATAGCCAAGAGTGCAAAGTCTGGTGTCAGGACAGCCAGCAAAATCTGAATCTGAATAACCAGTCACCTGTAGGTGACTTGATTTTCTGTATGTGAGCATATAATTCCTTGTTCCCTTGAGGTATCTCAGTACTTTCTTTGCAGCTTTCCAATGAGCGATTCCTGGGTTACTTTGAAATCTACCCAGCATGCCAACAGCATGACTAATGTCAGGTCTTGTACAAACCTGTGCATACATCAAACTCCCAACGAGAGAAGCATAAGGATATTTTTCCATTTCGTTACGTTCCAATTCGTTCTGTGGACACTGCGTAAGATCAAGCTTATCTCCTTTATGTAGTGGAACAGGACTAGAGGAACATGTCATCATGCCAAATCTCTCTAGAACTTTGTCAATATATACTTTCTGAGACAATCCCAAAACACCAAGTGACCGGTCACGGAATATTTCTATTCCTATCACATAGGAAGCCTCACCCATATCTGTCATTTCAAAGTTCTTAAAAAGATAATCCTTTGTTGCATGTAATAAACCAAGGTCACTACTAGCCAGTAATATGTCATCAACATACAGAACCAAAAATATGAACTTACTCCCACTGATCTTGAGGTATATGCAAGGGTCAACTATGTTTTCTTTGAAATCGAAGTTAGTAATGATTTCATGAAACTTTAGGTACCATTGCCTCGAAGCTTGTTTCAGTCCATATATTGATTTCTTAAGTTTGCAGACCATGTCTACCTGACCTTCAATTATGAAGCCTTCAGGTTGACTCATGTAGACTTCCTCTTCCAAGTCTCCATTAAGAAAGGCAGTTTTCACATCCATTTGATGTAACTCGAGGTCATAGTGAGCTACTAATGCCATGATAATTCTAAGAGAATCCTTCCTAGACACAGGGGAAAAAGTCTCAGTATAATCAATGCCTTCTTTCTGATTAAAACCTTTGGCAACAAGTCGGGCTTTATGTCGTTCAATATTGCCTTTGCAGTCGCGTTTGGTCTTGAAGACCCATTTACAGCCAACTGATTTGTGTCCTGGTGGCAATTGAACAACTTCCCATACTTGATTTTCATCCATAGATTTCAATTCATCCTTCATGGCATCAATCCATTTGCTAGAATTAACATCCTTAATGGCTTGTGAATAAGAAACCGGGTCTTTAATTGTCCATTCTTCAGATTCTATTTGGTAAAGCATGTAATCATCGGAAATGGCGGATCTCCTTTGTCTTTGAGACCTTCTTAATGCCGGTTCCTCTGGTGCATTATCCATATGTTCATTGGCGATAATCTCATTATGGAGTTGTTGATCATTTATTGGGTTTTCCTCATTGTTAAATGGTTCAACAACAGGAGGATTTCCAACATCTTTCGGAATAGAGGGTAAAGGGACAGGTACCCTAATTTCCTGAATGATCACATCTTGAGGTGTATTACTCCCACTGATTTCGCCTTTCTCAAAGAATCTAGCATTACCGGTTTCAACAATTCTCGTACTATGGTTAGGGCAGTAAAACCTAAATCCTTTGGACTTTTCTGGGTAACCTATAAAGTAACCACTGATCGTTTTAAGATCCAATTTCTTTTCATGTGGATTGTAGACTCTAGCCTCAGCTGGGCAACCCCAGATTTGGAGATGTCGTAAACTAGGTTTCCATCCTTTCCATAGTTCAAAAGGTGTCTTTGGAACTGCCTTACTGGGAACTCTGTTCAAGATATAAGCAGCTGTGCGTAGAGCATCCATCCACAAGGATATAGGTAAGTTAGCATGACTCATCATGGATCTAACCATTTCCATATAGGTACGATTTTGCCTTTCAGCTACACCATTCTGCCATGGAGAACCAGGCGTTGTGTATTGGGCAACAATTCCAAGCTTTTGGAGAAGTTTTGCAAAAGGTCCAGGGTGTTGTCCTGTTTCGTCATACCTTCCATAAAATTCACCACCTCTATCTGACCTTATGATTTTCACTTTTCTATCTAGTTGCCTTTCGACTTCAGTAATGAACACTTGTACAGCATCCACAGACTGAGATTTGTCATGCAACAGATATAAATAACAATAACGTGAGTAATCATCAATAAAGGTAATGAAGTACTTTTCTCCTCCAAAGGTTGGAACATCAAAGGGTCCGCAAATGTCTGTATGAATTATTTCAAGAAGCTGGGTACTTCTTGTAGCTCCTTTCTTTGTGTGTTTTGTTGTTTTGCCTTTAATACAATCCACACATTCGTTAATATTAGTAAAATCTAGATCCGGAAGGACACCATCTTTTACTAATCTTTTGATTCTTTCACTGGATATGTGACCCAGTCTTTTATGCCACAAGAAATAAGAGTCGTTTTTAGATGACAGTCGTTTTGTTTCCTTAGAATGCAGGGCAAGATGGGTTTCAGCAAGTTGACTATCAAGATGAAACTTGTATAGCCCATCAATCAAAATTCCAGAACCAATACGACTCGAATTTTTAAATAAACTGAATTTACCATTTCCTAATTCAAACGAGTAACCAACTTTATCAAGTGCGCTTACAGAAACCAAATTACGGGAAATAGACGGAACATAAAGAGTTTGACATAAGTCTAACTGATAACCGCTATCTAAAACAAGACGAAAAGTGCCAATAGCTTCAACTGGAGCTTTGTCTTTGTTTCCCATGAAAAGGAAGTTCTCACTTGGGTTTATGGTTTGGATCGTAAGGAATCCCTGCATTGAATTGGAAACATGAACATTAGCACCAGTGTCAATCCACCAAGTGTCAGAAGAAACATAAGTAAGATTTGATTCAAAATAACTTACGAAACCCATAGGGTTACCTTTCTTTTCGAACCATTCTTTACGTTTAATGCAGTCTGCCTGAAAATGTCCAGGTTTCTTGCAAAATTTGCATACGTTTTCCTTCTTTTTCTTCTTGGGGTTCTGACTAACCTCATTAGATTTGGGTGGTGCCCTTTTCTGGCCTGAATTTTGCTTTCTCCCAGCTTTATGTCCAGCTCCTTGAACGAGATGAGCTACTTTAATACCTTGTTGATTCAGCCTGGCCTCCTCTTGAACCAGTTTGTTAGCCAATTCATTCACTGTCCACTTATCCGTAATAGTGTTGTAGTGAATTTGGAAAGGCCCGTACTGAGGAGGTAAACTATTTAGAATAAATTGGACGAGAAATGCCTCATCCACTGATAGTCCCAAATTCTTTAGTTTAGCTGCAAGGTTGGTCATCTCAATGACATGCTCATGCATTGAGCGAGTGCCGTCAAACTTCATGGTTGTAAGATCTGCCATTAGTTTCCCAGCAAGGGATTTGTCTGCAGTCTTAAACCTATCTGTAATGGCCTTCATATAGTCCTTAGCATTCTCAGGTGTAGGAAGGGATGTTTTGATGTTGGCGGCAATAGTCATTCGCAAAAACATAGTGCTTAGTCTGTCAGACCTCTCCCAAGCATTAAAGAGGGTCTTTTCCTCAGGGGTACTTGTTTCAGTGAGTGAAGCTGGCTTATCTTTAAGAAGAGCCATATCCAGTTCAAGTACCCCCAAGGTGAACTCAACTTGCTCTTTCCATTCTGAGAAGTTGGTTCCATTGAGCTTAGTGACAGAGGTAGCATGCGAAGTCAGATTAGTGGGTGCAATAACTGCAATAGAGATATAACAATAAGATTTCAATTAAATTAAGACAACACATGCATAATATATGAATATATATGACATAAAATTGAGGTGCTCCTGTGGGTAGTCACCATAATTTATATACATTATACCATCGAAGGTCGTCATATTCAAGGTGGTGTAAATGAGTGATGTTACTCTTAATTAGGACAGGTAAGATATCTGTGGATATCTTTTGTCTACATATAAACAAAAACTCCGTAATTATTGTTCAATCGCATGAATAGAATCCGCCTGTGGGTGACTAAAAGCTTTATGCGCTTGAACAATATGTAATGTAAACATCATGATGGTACGATTAGGGCCAAAATTCAGTGTTAAATTGTTAGGGTCACTGTGGTGAGACCTAACCCTAAGAAAACAACTTTGGTGATCAAAATTAGCTTAATATGACTAGAAACATTATATATCGCATGCATTCACGATAGATCATTCGTTATATGAAAAGTACTGATAAAGAAGGCCGAGCCCCGGAGGGCAGTCCTCCGGCTCATTGGGGCTGAAAGCCCAATGCCGGAGGACTGCTCGACGTGGGCTGGCCCTTAAGGGCCGCCCACCATAAAGGCGGGGTTCGGGGCGGCAGCCCCGAAATTTTATTTTATTTTTTTTTTTTTTTAGGCATTATATCATCGATTATGAAGAAACATACTAATGATAATCAGCATAATATGGAATGATTATGAAAATATGATCCAACTATATGGCCTATTTTCTGTCCTTCTTTTCGATCATCTGTCTTTATCTTCGACTGCTTCAAAACGCCATCTTCAGTCTCGAAACAGCCACCACTCCAGACACGACGTTCTAGTTACAGATCTATTTAACTATTACATTGAATTTGTACTCACGCAGGAGTTTATACATAATTGAAAATTCAAAAAAAAAAAAAAAACTTAAATAAATCACGATCAAACAGTCGTGCCCAAATTAAAATTGCGGAATAACATAAATATAAACCATTCATGCAGGCCATAATAGTTGGATTGATACATTGCTGCAAAACAGAGTCAGAACGGATCTATATTCGCCGATTATGGCGATGCAAAGTTATCCTAATTAATGGACGATCATGTGTTCTAAAACGTGGCTCTGATACCACATGTTATACTGTTATTAACATGAATCCTAAGATCGTGAACAACATGATAATCACGTGTAGGATTTAATCTTAAATAAATTAAAGAATACCTCCAGACATCCTGAAGCAGAGAGCTTTCCGATCCTGCAGTCTGGTGCTGTTACTGATTGATGCCGTGATCCGTCGAGGAAGAGACTAGGTGAATGGTTTCGGTTTCTCTCTTCTTGCCTATAAACCCTAATGTGTTGAGTTTCGTGAGAGAGTATTTGTGATGGACGAAATACTCTATTTTATAGGTGAAGAGAGGACCGAATTTCCAATTAGGGTTTCCTTGGATTTAATCTCAACCGTCCATCAAGGTAGAGAATATTATGGAATACATCTCATTAAGAAACCGTTTTGAGTAAGTAATAGCATATATCCTATTGAAAACAGAATTCCTATAATGACCACAATTCGGGAAAGGGAAGGACTTGTGGTCCAAGTAATGGACCTAAAAGTAACTTTCTTACAATTTCCACCTATTTAGCTTTCTGGTTTCCTGGACTAGCTACGAGCAGATTCAACTAGCCATATATTCTGCCAAAATATTCAGGCAACTACAAAGGTTTCCTGGACTAGCTACAGGGCAGATTAAACGGCATTTTGAGTGTAGCACTAGAAAAAAATTAAAACCATTTTTGTGTTCAGATGTACTTGCAGAGCCCCACCCGCTTTTTGTAAATTCTTGTCCTATGAATTTGAATTTGCAATGTCTTTAGAGAAACAGTTGTACATAAGGAAGTTCATCTACAACAGCAGCAACACTGTAATTTTCGGGACCCTTCTGATGGATTATTAAGCTTGGAATTAAAGGATGTAGATTCATCTCTATAGGTTGCGAATTTTATAAGGGCCCTAATTTATCGACCCATGCGCCATTTAGATCATTGCACCAAATGAAATCCTTAGACAAATAAAAAACAAGGCAGGTACAATAAGACTCCATCGAACTTGAGACCATGAGCTTGGATCTAGCCCGTTAAAGATTTCAGTCCTCACAACATAGATTCAGGTTGGGTGGTCTGGCCTAAATGATGTCTAGGCCTAACCAAGTAGATCAAAGTGATGTTTAGGCCCACCTAAGTACACCCAAATTTGGGTTAGACACAAGTAGGATTCAAACCCATTGAATGCAATTGTAAACACGGGTGGGCACATCTTTTGAATGATTTGAATCTTAACAAAATGAATGGAACATGTAAGGATTTGATTTAACCTTCCTTGACCACTTAACCTTGTATAATCAATATTCATTCACCTATATTTTTCACAACATAATTAATATAGAGATAATTTGAAAGCACACATGGAAAGTTACATTCTCATGTTATCAAACCATGAGCATTATTTGTACAACAGCTAAGAAATAAAGTCATACATATTCCAAGCAGGCAGTTGTTGTCGTACCAAAGTAGAGGAGCAAGAGCAACCAATGATACAATACAATATAATACCATGTAAAAGCTACGGAAATCTATTTTCCAGCAGCAAACTTAGGAAATGAGGTGAAGAAGGTTTGTGTCATGGTAAGAAGCAGGAGGAGAACCGCGGCAAGAAAAGATATGATTGCCCATGGATTATTAAAGTAATCATGCACCAAGGACGCTCTCAATCTCGGCCATCTTCTCTTACTGTACTCATTGATTTTCTCACAAACATCTGACAAATAAAAGTCCTCAGCACATTTGTTCGCTTCTCTTACCATGCTGTTGAAATGAGAAGCCACCAGTTTTTCATTGCCTAAACGATTATCGATGATTCCTTCCCGACAGAGAATGTCGACATCTTTGGCGGTGTTGATGAGGCAATCCATGAAATGATGGTAACCCGTGATGTAACATGGACAATGGATATAACATTGCTCAAATGCAATGAGGTTCAGATTTTCTCTCTCTGTCTTGTCCCAAATCTGTATTGCGGGGATTTCAATCACTCCCTTGTCAAACTGTATGTCCAACAAATGATAGTCTTGGTCATCGGGCCTCTTTCTAAACTTAATTCCTCTCTCTTCAAGTTTGGATGCACAATCGATCTGTGGGATTTCTGTAAGTTCTGTATACTTACCTGGGCAGATAACATAAATTGTATGTAGTAAATGAAGGAGATGGCGGATTCGGATTTTGGGATCATTGATTTTAGTTAACAAGGTCACATCGTTCGAATCGTTTGAAACTAAGAATTTTAGAGCCTTCTCTACTAAAGGAGGAGATGGGCCGGGAGAATCTATGAGATCAGACAGACGTTGGAGAATAAAAAAAGGGATCTGATTTTCCATCAACAACAAGTCATAATTTATTGCTTGTATTAACCAGTCTAATTTAAGAATCACATTGTCATCATCGTTCCATACCTTGCGAAACAACTCAAGGATGAAACAGCCATCAAGAACCATCATTTCCCCAAAAGAATCGCTGTCGAGTGGAATTACCTCTGAGTAGCAATTCCGGGCTCTTTTCTCCAACCGTTTAACAGCGGCTAAACAATCCTCCAACCAGCCTTCATCTTCATCTTCTTGTTTCCGAGAGACAATGTCATGTAGATATTTCCATTTGTGCTCTTCCATGGCTCGTAGCTCGTCTTTTCGTTTCTCGTAGTGCAATGGGCCTATCGAGATTACTTTTGGATCGTATGCATCTGAGTTTTTTCTACGAAGCCAACTAGGAACTCGGTGGATTGAGCATGATTTCCTAGCAGATGATGATTTTATTATTCCTGGCTCAAAAAGAATCTTTCCTTTGATTGAAGATATCCAATTTGGATTCAGATCCTCCCTCCTAAAAGCAATTTCCTCTACTTCATCTTCAGAAGAACTTGAGCCCAGCTGGGTATCACAGTCCTCGAAAACTTCAATGTCCACTGCGACCTCGTCTGATCCACCACTTGTGACTTGTGCCATTTAATTCTTGCTCTCCCTCCCACTCTTCTGACTTCTCCCTTCTTCTGCCAAAATTTTAGAAAGCAGAGGGGAAACAGACATGGGCTAGTAGTAGGACCGGCTAACCGCCTTCATGGTACGTTTGCTTAGCCGCCGTCCAGATATTTTTTTAGCATGACTATGATCTGGCCATTGCCCAAGAGCCGGGCCCACTTAAAGGTATATCTGACATTAAAGGTGACATGTCTCCTACATCATAGAGGCTGATGTTTTGATCTTCAATGCTGCCATCATTCATTTGCAAACCCTTCTCCTTCCCAGGATAATTTTCCCACTTTTACGTACATTTTATAATTCAATTTGATACGATTTAAACTAAGATCAGGTACAAGGTGTAAATTCCTTCTGGTAATCTAAGGTTGATCATCTTTCTGCTGTACTGGAGACTTTGCACTTTGATTTTTTCCTTTTTTACTTTCTTTCTTAAACCCTTTTTCCATTTGAATAGTCCATTTCAAGATCTCTAATAAAATAGGTAGATTCTGATATATCAGAAGTGGAATGAGCCTTTATTGTTGCCATCAAAGAGCATATTACCCTCAACTCAGGAGCTTTCTTCACTTGAATCAACAGAGGCTTGGTAGGTTATGATTTTGTGTATGATTAGGCCAGACCCTAAACCTAAAGATCAAACTATGGTAGGAATACCATCCATGGCTGCAAATGTACAGCTAATTAACATCATGTTGATTAACATGTTAAATAGTAGTATGAATTTGATGGGCGTCAGTTCCAAAGATTGCGCTGTTACAACCAGTCAAAAAAAATGGTCGGGGCCGAGCCGAGGCATATACAGGCCCAGCCTAATGTTAGAAACATGTGCCCATATTTGGCCCAAGCCTGTAAATGCCGGGCCCAAGTCCAGCCTGTCTCAAACATGTCACGCCTGAGCCCGCCCATTTAGTCAATCATGTTGGGTCGAGACACTTTCTATCACTCATTTGAGCTTTCTATCACTTGTTTGGGCAAATCAATTACTAGCACATTCGGTAACATATGAGGAATATGTAGATTTAAGGATTCCTCACTGCCACATATTTGACAATTCTTCACTAGAGATCTCTATAGCCGAGGATTTAACATCGATATAGGTGTTCATAGGTGTGTATGGCTAACAAACATTGGTATTGGTGCATAAATCCAGCAAAAGGCAAGGATTTTCAAATCCTAGGGGGGCAGGTCCGAGTTGAAATTTCTCAAAAACTAGGATTTACAAGGGCCAAAAGTGGATTTTCCAAATCCTCGTGGAAAACAAGTGGGAATCCCAAGGTTTTGGTTGCCAAATATGACGGTTGACACTTTCCTTAAAACCCATAACTGTACCATAAGTTACTCAAACACATACAAACATACAAATACATGGAATATACGTTTAGACTGATATCTTGCACTAAAAGGTGCAGGAGTAATGATCTTATACAAGAGGCAAGTCAAGCTTAATGTTTCTACCTATGATGCCCAGATATGGCAACGACACGCCATAAACATGGCAGGACACGGATTTTGCCTGTAAAAAGTGAATTATCGGATAAGATACAATACGATACGTTGCCCATTTTGAAGTATCCGTACATCATAGGTTTCTACCATTCAGTAGAGCTTTAAATCACTGGAAAATGTTTTAGTACTATATTGTATGATTACCAAGTATAATGATCTGCAATCTCAAGCAAATTAAATGCATTTTAAGGAGAAATCCACAATTTCAGCATAGAATTAATGAGGTGAAGTGCTCATGTTCATATCGTCTCTGCTTGTCTTCTCCATTTGCCTTCTCTCAGTATTTGTGCTGCCTCTGTTGGACTCTTCAATTTGTCCCAACTTAGGTCTGCTTATCACTGCGTCTTCCTTCTCATGTCACTGAAACATCTTTAATACTATCTTGTACAATGGAAGTGACTTACCAAGTATAATAATCTACAATATAAAGCAGAGTAAATGCATTTCAAGGAGCAATTCACAATTTCAGCTGAGAATTAATGAGGTGAAGTGCTCATGTTCATATCAATGCTGCTTGTCTCCTCCATTTGCCTTCTCTCGGTATTTGTGCTGCCTCTGTTTGACTCTTCAATTTGTCTTCTCTTGGATCTACTCATAACTGTTGCTTCCTTCTCATTGGCGAATGTTAAAACCTTTGAAGATGCCTAGAGTGTGAGATGCCTTGACTGCTTTGGTCGGGTTCATTCGGAACATGACGGCGGAATTGGCGTACTATCAAAACAAAGTGCACAATGAGTGCCATGAAGCACACAAGCCCACAAATCAAAAACAGGCCTAAAAAGCTCTTCAGATGAAGTTGATTCGACTCAAGCTCAGTGCTATCAGGACTGCAACCAATTCTTGTCAGCCACTTGTCTCGGATCCTCTGGAGATCACCACTATCTGCCAGTTCCAGGATGGCAGCCGACATTTCAACAGCCAAGGGAGAATCCCGTGGGAATGCCTGTGTAGGAAAATAAAATCACCAACTTAGAAAATATGAATGGAATCCATAAGCCTTTGGATATACACAATAAATACATGTGTTACTAGCACTTAAAATATCCTGTTTGTGCTCTTTAAGATTTTTGCATTTCCCAAATGTGTGGAGAACCAGATAACCTTAAAATTCTTCCAGTAGATACACCAGATGGATTTTGGTTACATCCATATGTACATT
Organism: Persea americana; assembly: GCA_029852735.1. Taxonomy (NCBI): domain Eukaryota; kingdom Viridiplantae; phylum Streptophyta; class Magnoliopsida; order Laurales; family Lauraceae; genus Persea; species Persea americana. Next base: position 51,817,712 of record CM056819.1, read on the forward strand.
TTTCAAACAAGAAGGATGAACACAACATAAACTTGAGTTTGAACATAGATATTTATTGAGGATTTTTGGGTTTTTTTGCTGATTTTTCTTTTTTAGGACAAATGTTTTATACAAACAGCTCAATTTTCAAGTGCTCAGATAAAATAGGCCTGATGGAAAACGAGTTCGCGGTGGATCTTGGGCGTAGGCTAATTTGCCAAATATTTGGCAGAATGGACAGCCACCATTATGAGCTCTCTTGGGGTTGCAGAGAAATTAGTGATCAAATGAGGTGTGATACTATTATCGAGTTCTTCGAGCCCAAATCAATATTAGCAACCACATTTGATAATTATCTGGTGCGAAAAATGGAGAATAACAGCATATCATTCCACCATTGTAGGCTTCTGGTCTCTTGGCCAAACTACAGAGCTGATTATATTAGCCATATATTCTGCCAAATGTTCAGGCTACCGAAACTTAAAAACATTATTACCATTTTTGTGTTTGGATATACTTACAAATCCCCACCCGCTTTTCGTAAACTCCTGTCCTGTGATTTTGAAATGGCACTGTCTTGAGAGAAACATTTGTACATACGGAAGTTCATCTACAACAGCAGCAACACCACCATTTTTGGGACCCTTCTAGAGAGCTGAGGCATAGTCCTCTCGCTTTCCAAGAGAAATAAGTCTAGACTTGGCGATTCCAAGTTCCTCGCTCAGATAGTTTTCAGCAAAGGAACCCACTTGAAATCCAATAGGCACATTGCTTTTTATCAAACTGTTTAGTCCAGTAATAGGCGATGAGAGCCGTTGCACTGTGAGGATTGAAGTTAGGCTTGCTGTGTAGCTAGATTGAATTATCAAAACCACAAACAGCCATATGAGCAGCACCACACGACCAACGGAACTTACAGTTTTCTCTTCCACAAAAGACAGAGCAAGTCACTATAATGATTATTAACCTGCTGGACGGGAGACCTGAAATTTGGTAGCAGAGTTTCACTTTATGTAACAACCTGTCCCGAGTTAATCAAGATTAACTCTAATTAATCGGGATTAATGCTAATTGAATGTGTTTTAAGGAGTTAATGTGGCTTAATGGCCAAATTGAGTTGAAAATGTTTCAAATGATTCATTTGAACATAATGAAAAAGAATGAAATGTTATTGACTGAATTGAAATGGTTTTGTACTGAAATTGAAGGATACGAGGACTTTTTCGTAAATACAAATTTTTGCGTATTTCGTCGAATACGGAAACTCTTGATACCCACGCGTGTATCTCGAGGAGTACGTTCGTTTTCGTAATAGGCTCGATTCCATTTGACGTGAATTGGATCAAATGACCATTCATTTGACTTAATATGTAAATAGTGGAAATGAGAGGGGCTTGAATGCAAAATTGTGCATTATAAGATGAGGATGAACTCTTTTGAGTTCATTCCCTCATTCTCAACACAGCTCTCTCTTTCTCATCTTCTTCTTTCTTCCAATTTCTCTCCATTGAGTGGTGATTTGGAGGCTTGACAAGTGATTGAAAAAGAGGAACTTCATCTTCTTCACCTTCTCCATCTCCTTCTTTGGTTTTCTTGGAGTTTCAAGCTTGAGAAGACCTCAAGAATTCCCTCCAAAGGGCTACAAGTAAGTGTTTTGAATTGATTTCAGAACTCCAAGACTCCTCAGTGATTTTTTATTGTTTCTTACATAAGAAACTCATTGGAATTCTCTTGAATGGATTGGTTTTGGGTTTTAGGTTCAAAAGAGGTTTTGGCTTGGGGATTTCATCTCAAATTCGAGCTAGAAGAGGAGGTTCTTGTGAATTAATCTCCAAACGAGGCAAGTGTACTCAATTTGAATGATTTCATATGTTAATGGGCTTGTTTGAACTCAAGGAGTTCAATTCCAGAAAATTCCAGTTTAGAATTTTCTGAACATTCTGGAGCAATTCGGTCAGCCGACAGGCTAACCGATAGCTGACCGACGTTTTCTAAACTGAATCTCGCAGAGAGTTCAGTTTCTGTAAAGAGTTCGGTCAGCCGACATTGAAGCCAGCCGACCGACAGTCGACCGACCTAGCTGACCAAGCCTACTTGGGCTCTCATCCAGCTCTCTGGAATTGGAACCGAGAGGTAACTGAACCGAACTCGATTGACCGATACTGTGACCTCGGTCGACCGACACCTGACCGACGAGGAAACCGAGTTTCCTTGAGAGAAATGTCAGGATTTGTATCAGTAAACTGAGCTTCTGGAAAGCCGACCGACAGAGTTCGGTCAGCCGAAATCTAGAGTTCGGTCAACTGACAGGTGACCGACAAGGTGACCGACATTGTAGAGGTTTCAGAATTTATTTTTGATGTTTTCCTAAACCTTCATGGGTGTTAGCTAAACTTATGTGAATGTAAATTTCACTAAAAAGTGATGTCATCTAGAATAACACATACATTGCATAATGAACGTTTCACCCGAATGTTGTTTTAGGAAAATTTAATTGTTCTGACTTGAGTTGGCTTGTCCTCTCTCGTCTATTACTGTTATGCTCCTTGTTGAGCTACCATTGAATAATGTACCAAGTTAATGAAGTGAAATGAAATAAATGAACCAATGTAATGAATTAAAGAACATGTCTACTGCAGTAAATGGAGCGTTCCGGAGCTCCGTGGTGATGCCAGTGATCTCTGATCAAGACACTGGTAAATCCCACACAATTGAAAAGCCACTTAATAAGGTGTCTAATATAAACTGAATTGAGTCCTTATTAAGGCAGGGTCATGAATGGTATGCCCTTCCGCCCATGCCCCTGATGACAATGAAAAGTCACCTAATAAAGTGTACGTAATGAAATTGAATGCTTCCTTCAAGGAAGAATTAAATGAATGTAATTGTTATTAATTTGAATTGTTTAGAATGATTGGAATTGTTTATAATTGCTAAACAAATTGTTATCATAGAATTGTGTATACATTGTTGAACCGTCGTGTTCACAATGTTATTGATGACATTACAGGCCAAGTTGCCCGTCCCGATATTGCAGAGGCCGCGCCGCCAACGGAGGAAGCCAATCCGGTTCCTCCAGGAGAATTAAATGAGTAGTCGTAGATCGGGAAGCAATCACATTATAATGTTTTGAAATATTTTGAGGATAGATTCATTTTAATGTAAATAGTAGTCACCTGCATTGTATTTTAATATGCAAGGTTGACTTAAGTGGAAATAAGAAATGAAATGTGTAAGTAAACTTTACTTTTATGTAAAGAATTTGTTTGGTTTAACTTGGTTGTTAATGTATATATATATTTTCACAAAAATGTACATTTGACAGGTATGTATGTAAGATCGCTGATGTGCTCAAAATAGTTAACCGGAGTCGCACAAATTTCTATTAAGTAGATAATGGCAAATACGGGTCGATCCACAGAGATTTGTAGAAACAAGATCCAAAAATCCTTAATCAATTTTCACACTAGAGATTTTAAAACCACAATTAATCAAGGAAATAATAACTAAACTGATATCAAAAGAAATCTAAACACAAACTTGATCAGAGAAAGAGAGATCAGAGTATCGGATTTCACCAAAATAGATTTAATCATTCCAAAATTACTTCATAGTCTTATCCTAATAAAACGCAATCCAATGTGCAAACAATTGCCTTGGATCGGAAGATTTAGCTTTGAGAACCCTTTTTCTTGAAAAAAATCCAATTATCTAAATAGTACCTAAGACTCCCTTCACTTCAATATGTTGAAACTCTAATAACTATTTATCAAGATCAAGCACAAACCATTAAAGGAATTTAACCTAAACATGATATGTCAAGATCAAGCATAAAAAGTAAAAGACATTCCAAATAACATTTACAAAACCAGAAGTTGAATAACATTCATGAAGGAGAACCTATTAAATCATTAAGCATAATGAGGGAAAGACATAGAAGAATAATAAGGAACGAACTCACCAGTTTTGGTTTCCTCCTTCACCCTAATCCACGGATTAGCTAAGCATTGTAGAACAAACAATAACAATGAAGTAAATTGTCATTATTGTAAGCCTTCAAGTTGTCTATTACACCACTCAATCTCCACCCTCAATTTCTAACAAAGATTGAATAAAAATAAAATTCACACTAGAGCAAAAGAGAGCCTCCCCTTAAAAAGAAGAAAAATACAAGAAGAAAAAGAAAGAGAAATCACTCAAATTCGTCATCCCTCATATCCCTCCACTTGACAGCCTGTTTTGACCCCAAAAACGTCGGAATTGGGAGATCCTCGTGAGACATGATATTCCTCTCCTTTGAGTCCTCTTTCCAACGCATCTGACCTTGCCTTAATCGGAGTCTTGATTCACAAGTTATAGTCAAAATAGTAAAGCTTGCGCAGGATGACTACAATTCCGAAAATCTTCTTTCCTTCATGATTTGATCACTTGCTAAACAATAACTTTCTTATTGATGTCCATGAGATTCCTTCCATTTCTTGTAAAGTTGATTGCTAAGTTTTAGCAACCATTATCAAGCATTAGATATGGTGGGGGCCACCAAATTCGGTCTTCACAAAAATAAAAACTGATTGTGCCAAGTCTTAAACTCATGACCTCTAACTTGAAATTCCAACTATCCTCCAACAAGCCTATATGCTCTTTGTGTATAACTTTTCCCAAATGGGGTTTTAGCTTTAAACCTCTCCGAATTAAGCTCAAATATTCTTAGCTCCTTCCAATTCCTGCGTAATAAGAAAAAAGCTATAAGTAGAACATTTAAGACAAAATAAACAACTAACAAATTCAAATAAAATGGTAGTTATTTATATTATACCATGCATATCAATCGCTTGTAAATCTCGTGTTCACTTCCGTAATGTGAGATTCACGGGAGTAAGTATGTGGTCGCGACTCGGGGTTTAGCCGTGGTAACCCTAATTTCGGGCCCAGGTCGTGACACTTACTATGGGCAAAGAACATGGTTGAGAAGCTAAACCTGCAAAGGGAATACATAAAGGGAGATCAAACAGTGGAGAGGCTGATAATAGAAAGATTTATTTCCTCAATTTAAGGCTAGGAATTTTGGTGAATAAACCTCATATTTGGGTGTGTTTGGATGCACCCCAAATGGGAGGTGGTTTGTTTACATGGAAGAATGGATGGTTATCCGCTACCATCTCCATTCGCGCAGCACCTGATAGGGAACCACATTAGGCGGGAAAGAACTGTGTTGCTCTCTCAACCACCAAATCATTATCAGCACCACTCACTGAGATATATGATTTATGCCCCACCCCAAATACTTAGTGGAGCAGATAACCATCCCAGTTTGCCATAATATTCAAGAAAAAACTTGAAAAGTTGTTTCGAATTAGACCTGAAGATTCTATCATGCCACATTCATACTAAAATTGTGTTTATTAATTGGCATCCCTGTTTATTGAAAGATCCTCTCACTGTGTTGGAAAAAAAAAATCCCAGTTTTCATTCATCAGCCTTGTTCATTCCCTTGTAAAGTGTAAAAGGAAAGTCCATTGTTGTCAGAATCCTTTCCATTATCCATGGCTCCAAAAGCTCAGCGGATTATGATAGAGTAGTACAAAATCAACAACTGTATTTAGAAATATATTTGTGGACCACTTATGTAACCACTTAGACACACTGAAAATCATAGGGCTTGAATTCCATGTGATAATCATCCCAGAAGGAAAAAAGGGATCAACAATTTTATCATTTAACCAATAAAAGGCTTGAGGAGTGAAGTAGTTACAAATTATTTTGAATAGCCAACCTGCAAAATGTTTTGATCAAGCTAAGTGACTATGGATAATAGTTATTACTTCCTCTAAATACTTACCATAGAATGGTAACAACTTGTCCTTTGGGGGGCCCGCGAAATTCATCATTCAGCCTATGCTCCAGAATCCACACGACTGCTCCTATAGTAAGGAAGAATGCCGCCGTGACACACCACAACTCTAAAGTGAATGGCCGCAGGAAAGCCCATGCGTTTGAGTTTAACAACTTCACTGGGGCCACAATGACAAGACCAGATTCAATAAATGGCTGTGTAAAATCCGCAATTTTTGTTCTGTTTCTGGTAATTGTAATGTCACCTACAACAGCATCAAATTCCTGTAAAAAACACATTCATAGAATTATTAGTAACACAGATCACATAGTCCCGGTGCACAACATTATTGACTAATGTAACCTGGACAACGACATGATTGTTCGTGTTAGATGTAGACATCTTGAAATACTGACAAGCTGACAGCAAATCTGAGAGAGAGAGAGAGAGAGAGAGTACACACATCTGAAGTGATCAAATTTACAAGCTCACTGTAATTTGGATTGTCATGACCATCTCCGAAAGGAATGAAAGTATATGGAACAGCATATGGCAATAGGTTTAAGGCAGCGGTGAACACATCTATGCAGAAACCCCTCACCGTATCAGATCCTCTTTTGACACAAATGCTTGATAACCAACTCTATTAGGGACACCAATTCTTAGTTTCTTCCCGTTGTTAGGGAAAACCCACCCGCGAGGTTTTTGTAGTAGTATCCCCAGGCCATATTACACTTGATAGTCGCTGATGCAAACTGGAACTATTTTTAGGCTTCATGTTGAGCATTTCTGGAGGCACAATCGATAATCCGCTGGAGTTCGACCAGTAACCTATGTTCCGAAATCCAGTTCCAATTACATAAATGATATCATAGGCAGGATGAGCTAGGAACCCATCAGCATCAAACTGAAACAAGCCAGTTACACCCATTAGTTTGGTCTAATATACTTTCTTAAGCAAGAGCTTCCCTCCGTCAAAAATGCTCATATCTTCAAGGTGAAGTTCATCACCCTCCGCAGCGCATAACCTTATATCCTTGGAAAAAGATATGGTTCCATCATCATTGAGAAAACCATTGATCGTGTGTGCTAGTGTCCATACAGTGTCATAAGCATAAAGGCCATAAGCATTTAACCTCAAAGAGTGAGTTCCTCTTTTACCTGTCAACTGGCTCCACCTAGAAACAAAATCTTCTTTTAGTTACGAATCGATAGTATGTTGGCGCAATGTAAGTACTCCTTGCATTGAAGCTACAGTCTCCTTCGAGAGTGGTGACAAAGAGTCTAAAGCAGTAGAGAACCAATCCGTAGCTATCCAGACATAACCGTCACCCATCATTTGAAGGTACTGTGCTACAGAGAGAACTTCAAGACCTGTGGTCTGATATGTATGCAGAACGATAATTCGAGACTCCATCATTGCCACCTGAACCAGTATCTTCATAATGTCATCCCTACTTCCACCTTGCGCAGGGGAAATTCCAACTTTATAAGATATCTTACAGCGTTTCTCTGCAAGTTTATCACCTAACGCAGCTACCCCATTCCTCCCATGGTCCTCATCGATGAAGATTGAGATCACATTTTTCCAATTATAACATTCAACCAATTCAGCCACTGCAGACATCTGGAAAAGATTACTTTGCGTAGTTCTAACAAAAAAGGGGTACTATATTGATCGACACTTATATGTATAACGCTTAACCGCAAGACTATGATGTCGTCAAGTAGTAAAGGACTAAAGAGTCTGGATTATCAATCACAAGGAGAGAGGATGAAACAAACAATGAATTCAATTAAAGGAGAATTAAACTAAGATTTAGCTAATATAGACAATTGAAGCAAACAATTAAAACTATTAAACTATGCAATGTAAACAATTAATTAACAATCTAAGATATGAAATTAATTAGATCTAAGCTAATCTACACTAAACTAGCGGATGAATGGTAGTAGAAATGGAAGATTTAATGTGAAGATGTGGTGTGAAATGTGTAATATTTTAAAACAAGTTATGTGAAGTGTAGATCTAACAATCTAAAAGTGAAAATAACAAATTAAATAAAGATTTAAATTAACAACAATCAAAAGAAAGAGATTAGGCAATCTAAAATCCACTAAGTATGTAATTAATCCAACCAATGCATGTTCTAATTCAACTCCCAAATCTATAATCCACTTAGCAATCTCTTGCCTAATTAGATTGGATGATATAACAATGAAGATTAAAGTAAAGAAAATCAAAGGCCAAGATCCTAGATCATCATCTAACTACCCTAACAACAATTCATCAAAATCAAGCTACAAAAGATCAAAGATAAAGACTCTAGAGCATGCTATGTGAGAGAACTTAATCCAACTACAAAGCATCAATTGAGATTATCCAAGCATCAAGTGTAGGGATAGAGCATAAGAAATGAGAGAGATTAGCACAATTAGATCTAAAATCTACTACTAAATGAAGGCACAAGTAGGGAATTTAAGTTGAAACATGCATGTAATTGAACTAATTACATTACTTAGCTTCAAAAGGAGAGCCTACTCCAAGAGCTTTAGCCACTAAATATCAAGAAAGAGCTCCAAATCTTCATTAATGATCTTCAATTACACTCTCTCTCTCTAAATTAGTTACAAAGAAGCTCCTAATTACAATCTAAAGGTAAAAATAAAATTACAAAAAGACTAACTTGCCAAAAAGATCTCCCCAATTTTTCCTTCCAAAAGCTATGCAATTGTTGAGGTTTGAACCCATAACCTCCTTCATGCCCATTAAGGGCTAACCAATACACCAATCATTCCTTTGTGTTAAAAAATGACTTCTTTTATCTTTAAAGTCTTGTCCTCTTATTTTGGAATTCTTCAACACTTCACAAAGATTTCTTTATGTAACTTCTTTTATTGAAATCTCTTCTTGATGACTTGGGACACTAGCGGGAAGGTTGGGGTAGTCACGGGGTTCACCTACACAAGAGAAATTACATAAAAATGCGCTATAAATAATCGGATTTATGCATGATAATCCGATAATCCGTTAATGTGATAGAATGATAAAATCACAGTGTAAAGTGAATGATATGCATATGAGATGCTAATAAAACTCGGACTAATGAAGAGTAAAATATACAATATTTTATATTTAACACTCATCAGACATCTTGGGGTCCGGAACCGAAAATGACAGTAGAGGGACTTGGAGCTCATTAGCAACGTGCGAGATCACATGGGCAACTGCGGAAGACTGGGGGCCAATAATGGCTACAATATCAGTAGCCATGAACTGTAAAGCTGCAATCAGTTATGAAATCCAAAACACAAGCATTAGAATCTTTAATCATAGAATATCAAATCCTCCGCTATTTACCAACTAAGCTCTCCCCTTGACCACTTGCTCATCTTTTAGTTTTTAAGGATGTGATAGGCTACATAAAAACTCTTTGGTTAGCAAGTAATAAGGTCCCCGCAACTGCTTGTCTTTTAATTTATTGCCCATATGCAGTAAAAAATTAATTAGCTATAACTTCTATAACATCTCATATGAAGCAAAATTAATTAGCTTAACAAAAGCTCATAAGAAGATTTAGACTTTGTATTTTTTTTTATCGCTGCATACATTTCACATTATCAACAACTTTCATAAGCAGCTAAAAATGGAGTAGAAACCAACTATTGTGTGTGTGCCCTTGTGATAATGTGTGAAACTATGGCCACATAAAACTATCCTTTCCTTTCAGATCCATTGATATGAGTGATGTCTATCAGACTATCATTGAGGGTCATTTGGATTAGAATGAAAATGAAGATAAAATCTTATCTCTAGGGAAACCTCTTTTTTCCTGTTCAGATCTCATTTAGATGAGAGAATTAGTTTTTTCTTAACTGTTATTTGAAAAATGTAGGAGAAATGGTTTTCTCCTAAGTGGGGATGAAGAAACACCCTTTTCTCTAGTGAAATTGATCATTTTATAAAATGACCTTTAACTATTTAATGATTAGGCTTTTTTATTTAAAAACAAAAGGCTTTTAAATTGGGTTTCTCCTTAATAGCTTTCTTCATCTAAATCCAAACACGGCAGAGAATCACTCTAGATTTAAGGAAAATAATGATATATAGGTGGGCTGGGGAATAATATAAATAATCTCAACGAAAATAAATAAAAAATTTCAATGGATAAATTGAACAGAGCAATCAATGAATGAACAAACAAAAGATATTAGAAAGAAATTGCCTTTCACGACGCCGAGAAATCCACTGAAGTTAGCATCCTGCATGTTAAGAACAAGCTTTGTTCCACCAACCACAGCAGGATTGGAGTTTATATCTTCAACTGCAGCATCTATAGCAACCTTTGCAGCCCTCCCTATGACAGAGTTGAAAGTAAAAATAGCTCCAATGTTCACAGCATCAGGCCTTGAAGAGACATTCATGCTTCTTGCATTTGACAACATTCGAAAACAGAGGACTAATAGCCCAAGAAGCCAAACTACTTTCATTGTAGTAATGAAAGAGAAGTCCAGAAGCCCAAATTACATGAACATGTTCCTAAATCATAGCCAAACCTTAATATCTAAAAGAAGAGACATACAGACAAACCCCAAAGCCAAAAGCCCAAGTTTCTTTCAAGAACATAAGTCGCAATAGATTGGTCAGGAAGTAAAAAACAAACAAGAAGGCGAACTGAGAACAACCACAAACCATAATCCACTAAACCACTCTTCTAACAAGAAATCTGGTGAGGAAGCAGCAGCAACACCCAACCCAGCAAAGTGCTAAGCAACATAAATTATGGGGAAAAGGTGTATTGAATCATTCAGGTATTAGCGAGATTTACTATCCTAACCCAAAACACACACCTGGATGGAAATGGAAAGGACAAAAAATCTAAAAAATCGTACTAAGAAAAGCCAATTGGAAAGCAAGAAATACCGATGAAGGTTTCAGACAGAAGAAATGAACATCAGATGCTTCCACCCAAGAACCTTGAGAAGTTGTACAAAAAGCATACAAGCAGGCACAGTAAAAATTGAATTGCAACCTCCTCCTTACATAAAAAAAGAGCATGCGCTGATAGTCTATATTGTCCACTTGCTTTAAATTTAGCAAAGAGGAAACCATTGCCTGGGAAAAACTTAATAAATTGAAAAAGAAGAGACTAGTAGTACACATGGAAGATAGTAAATGGTTTCTCACAAGCTCACCTTAAGGTGATACCGTTCATATGAATGAGCATGTGGAAATTGAGGAACTAGTGCTTTAATAGCACGACAAGGAAACAAGACCAAATACAATGAACCAAATGTTCGAGAAAGTTAGGTCGATGGGATGTGTTCCTTCAATCCTTTGAATTTGTAGAAGCTTGCAAAGGGTCTGTGTCATGCATGGAAGAATGCATGCCATTCCCTTCTACTAAATGGAGCATAGTTAGTTCGCGCCAAGTGATCCATGCGAGTGGGTTCCGAGTCATTCTTCTGTGGGGCCCACTGCAGGCTGGCAAATGAAGAGCACACTAGTGATTTTACAAGTGTGGAATCTGAAAAGGTGGATCTAAACCAGTAAAAAAAAAAAAAAGGGTGAATTTAAGATTTTGAAAGAAAGTCAAAGAGATGCTCCTGAGAGTCCATTATGAAACACAAGAAATATACCATCGATTGCAGAACGAAATATACAAGCGGCAAAACAGACAAACAGTAGAGTAGCCCCGGAAGATTTTCATAGAATAAGATGCTTTTCGAACTTACAGTTTCTTTCTTATTGTATGCCTTATGCTTTTACCCTATTGAACATCACTGCAAAAAATCCACCGCTGACTAGTCTATGAATAAGAAAAAAAATTATGTGAATCTTCAATTGAACACAGCAAGATCTATTTTCCTCAAGGAAGTTTTTTTTAAATCAGATATCAATATATAAAACAATAAGACAACTTCTGAATTTATTTATTTTTTTAAAAGCCCGTATGATTACTAGCTTCCAATACTACTCTTGCTATATGATAAGTTCGCATTCGATTTTTTTTATTGAATTAACATGCCATATGCCGGTACTTGTAAAATGGTCTGATTGAAACAGCTCTATTTTAAATGGATCTCTAATTCAAACGGATCAAACTTGCCAAACATGGACTTACTGAACTACATGGAGACAATCGCCCAACATTGCAACTCAATGAAGCATGAAGCATTAATACATCAAACACTCATTCAGTTGCCATGGCAAAGCGAGTCCCTGGAGATCTCGGTTTTATTTTAAAGCTTTCTTCTATTATTATTGTAAAGTTGAGGTTACATAGGCTAACGCATGGGACTTCTTGTTGCACACCCACTTGCCTCCACCTCTATATTCAACACAAACAGTGAGAAAACACAGCATGTAGGTAGAAAAGGATATATAAATATATATATGGAGGTAATGCTCATATACATCTTTCTCTCACCATAGGGTGAGATACACTTCCTTATCTTCTTGTGCAAAAAGGAAAGTGTCCCTCACCTTATGGTGAGGGAAAAATGCATATGAACATTCCCCTATAAATATATATATATATATATATATATATGATATATAGGTCTCCTCGTTCTAATGTCCAGTTATTTGATCTGGCCCATCTGGGTGTCACTGGATGACTGAACTAGATCTGATTGCTCGCATGTCCCCACAGAAGTCTGATTGTTCTTGACAGTTGATTGTAGGCTCCGAAAGCTTCTGCAACACCACTTACAGGGGAAGTCCTTTACAGGTTCACCTCACATTAAGAGAAGACTCAATTAGATTTGGTCACATTCAAGGTAATCCAAACTCTACCAGTATTGACATGGATATGGCAAGTGTTAACTATGAGCCTACAGAGTAGTGATATCCGTACTTTGGACCTTAACAATCTATCCAACTGTCCGATTGGAGTGAGGAGCCCACGCTTTTCATGTCGGAAAAGTTTGATTGAATGGTTTGATTCACAACCCAAGAACGTGGGCTACATCTACACTCTAGCCGACCAATCAAACGATAAAATAAGTAACAAATTGGAGTTAACATGGATAACGCAAAACCGTCAATTTTTTCCACTGATCAATACAAAAGAAAGCACTCAACGAAAACACAAAATTGCATAGGTAGGAAGCCAACCATATCATGCCACCAAATCAAATAAATTTGACACAGTTCCATTGAATCCAAAAAGAAAACCACCACCATATGATGGAAATAGATATACTAGTATTTAATTAAATGATGGCAAAAGATATTAAAGGTATTAAGGGAAAACAGATTGTGTTTCTTTTTTCTTTACAATTTTGATGGGAGGCGGCCTTGATTTCTTTACGACGTTCAATGCGCTTGATATTATTTCTCTACAGACCACTAATACAAAAGTACCAGCCCTACTCTACAAGAGAAGATAACAAGTTGTGTGTGAGGAACCAGATTCTCTATACTCTCAACACAAACAATAAGGCATATATGATATAAAGAATGTTCAATAGTGGACATAAGAGGAGGTTGGGAAGGGAAAATGAACAGAAATAGGGGGGAAGGGATTCATCTGATTCAAAACAGACAAAAGAAAAGGAATTGCAAAAATACAAAGATGAGTAATCCCAAACATACAACCATCTCACTGGTAGAGATAATAGCACACAAAAACTGGTCATGATTTCTAGGGAGAAATGCTCAGCAAAGGCACAGCACCCAAATCTGATACAAGAACAACCGGCTAGAAAGCACTCCACCTATCAGATTCCCGTCTTGGTGTTTGACTCTCTGAAGATTTGAACGGACCAGTTGCACCAAAAGGATCTGCATCATCAAAGGAGGGGAACCCTCGGCTTCGATCCGAATCTCTATTGCTGCGAATGGAATCAAACCTCGCAAAACTCTCAGGTGGGGGAAAGAGCCCACCATCATTCATGCTGAAGGAATTAAACCTCGTGAAGCTGTCAAAGGTGTGATCCTCTCCGCTGTACCTTGGTGGGGAGCTGGAGTTGAACAATGGGGTGCTAGGTACAGAGTCTGCAAAAAATGGGCTCCTGTCTTTCTTCTGAAACAAGCTATCGGCGTCAGGTGAGTCTGTTCTAATTGAATTCAGACCTAACTCACCGGAACCAAAGAAAGAGTTGTGTTTGTTTAGCTCATGATCAGACTCCTGTGTAAGAATACACATTTAGAATTAAACGAGAATCAAACAAGGAGATTCCAGCAACAATTAGGGGAAAATAACTATAAATGGAAAAATGGGAAAATGGGAGGAGAAAAGAAAATATCATCACAAACAGAAAATTATGTAAGGTTGGTATGGAGTTTTTCTTTTTCTTTTTAATTCTTAGTATGAGAATTGAGAACAGACTCAATTCCTGGATAGTCCCTTCTCCCAGTCCCTGCCTGTAGCTCAGCCAGTTTGGGACATGGGAAAGCAGAGTGCATGAGTTCGAGTTCTCCTTTGCGTGCGTGCGTGCGTGATTGTGTGTGTGTGTGTGTGTGTGTGTGTGAGAGAGAGAGAGAGAGAGAGAGAGAGAGAGCAACACATCCATTCTAATTGGTAAGGGACATCCAAACAAAACCCCATAATGGTATAATGTTGAAGATTTTTTTTCCTTTGTGTGTGTGTGTGAAGTATTCAAGTATACCTTCGTTTTGATTGGGTTAAAAGTACCCCATATTGAGTCAGTATCATCACTCGCATCAAAGGTAGCACCCCAGGAAGGTTCATCAAACTTATATCCGGAAACAGTTGATTCCGCACCATCATGATCACTGCATGATAAATTGCTTAAAATCCATGTGTCAGAGAAAAATTAATAGAAATTGAAGACAATGCAATACTCACAATGAATATAAAACAATGACCATATATATCAAAGATTGCACTCTTGATCCCTTGAGATATCATTCTATCAAAAGCACAACCATTGTTTTCAGGGAAAAATTGATGACGATGATTAATAATAATAATAATAATAATAATAATAACAACAACAACAACAACCACCACCACCCCTGTGACAAGGCAAGCTCAATTTCCAGAAAATATACATATCACGCATACATCTACATGGATATGAAGAATACACATCAAATTTATTATGGAGAAGCAAATGATGTTCCCGTGTAATTGGCCCCTGCAATGCCAGGCAGTATTTTCAACCATGTTTGTCTTTTCTTTTTTTTTTCACTTGAATCAGTCAAAAGCTTAGCAGAACAACAAAAATATACTGCTGAGTTTAGCTTAAATTAGTGTATTCAAGTTTTGAATCCTTAAAAGTTGGTGATTTCTGATAATGCAAAGGAAAAGCGGAGGAATCCTCCTGTCCATGAAAAAGTTAGATTTAAGCAGGTCCTCCATAGTCGGACCTAGAAATAGAGGAGGGAGATGAGAGATCATAACTGTTGTCCATAGTGAGAAGAGGGAGGTTGAAGACGAGTGAGAGAAAAGCTATTAGAGTTGGTTATAGCTATGCCCCATCAGAAGGAGGGGATGATAGAAGCCAAAAGAATGTGAAAGCTGCCTCTGATAGAGGAGAATCAGTAAAGGTTATAGAAATACACCGTAAAACGAAACATGTTAGGGTCCGTAATATTTATATGGAAGCCCATTGCAAAGAGAGGGCAATTGGTAACTTTCTCATTGTACTGCTAAAGTAATGTATTTTAGACAAGTACCTGTGAGAAACTGGTAAATTAACCATTGCATTTCAGACAAAGTACACGAGAGAAACTAGCATGCATAAGTCCCCACAAAATCCCTGACAGCTGTTTCTAACGTGTCCCATCAGTGGCTGGCAAGGTAAACGGTCCACCTTTTCCATGACTGAAATGGGATTGTTAGGATCAAGGGCAGGAGGTTTTGGGGTATCTCTGATCCCCAATTGGGCCTATCAGATGACTTGCTTGGAACACCAAAAGTTTGCCCAGTATAGGGAGGAGAAAGTTGTATAATCGAACATTGTATATGTTAGGGACGAGAAAATTGTCTGACCGAACATTGTACATGCTCTCAATAGTCTACTAAAATAATTAAGATAAAAGGTGATGTCAACAAAAAGAAAAAAGAAACCCACACCTCTGACTTTCTTTCATACGTGGTGAAGCATCAGCACTGGCATTCGTTACAAAATATGTAGACGGGAATTCTTGAGATGGACTCTCTAACGAGCTCTTCCCCTTCGGGCTTCCAGGTGGACTTCTTGCTAAATCATCCTCACTTTTGGCATATGGTGAACCTCCCTCAGGCACCCGCTCATCAGTACTAGAAGGCTTCTCCGTCTTACTGTCACCATTAGAAGAAGAAACACCACCAAATGCCTCATCAGTTGAAGTCTTATCATTCCAGACACGGGCAGGTCTTGGAGGTGCCACTATGTTTTCCACATCAACAGAAAGATCCTTGACAATTGTGAATCCTGAGGGAGGAAAAAAAAAAGACACATCATTGCGAAGTATACAGTATGGCTGCAAATCTTCATGTCTCATTTTACTAGCAATAGAAGGAACTTACAGGAACCATTAAATGTTCATTTTGTAATTAGTTTCAAAAACATAATCCATTTGCTTCAACAAAGAAAGAAAAAGAAAGCATTGATAAAACAATCATTCCATAAAAAACCTCTCTCATAACCAAGCACTGCACCATTAAAAAATGTATTTGAAAAAATCATATTAAAAAATGTATTTGAAAAAATCATACTATCCAAGCCGTATTTAGAACCAACCTTCGTGCAAACAAATGGGAACCCTTCAAAACCCAAATTCTAGCTATCGGACAAAGTTGGATGGATACCAAGTGTTGAATATCATCTAATGGCTTGGAAAACTCAGGCTTGGAAAACTCAGGCTCACCTGTGAAGCCAGTTCCATTGTGAGCCCCCTGTGTTAGTGGTTAGATTGCATGTTAAGGTGGGCCCCACAGGCCAGGACATTTCATGCTTAGGGGTGGCCTGAAAATCCTGATATATATATATATATATATATTCCTTTGGTAGCCCAGAAAAGGGGACTGGGACCCAAGAGAGAGCCCGCACGCACACAGAAAAACAGCCCACTCAAGTGGGAAAGAAGCCCGCACACGCGGGAAGAAAGCCCACAAAAGTGGGAAGGGTGCCCATACAAGTGGGAAGTTTGACACTCATCCGACTTTTCCTCAGTGTTGGACTGAAATCATGATAAAATGATACCACTAAACCATTAAATTTTAGGGTCATGGATCAAAAGGTTAGGATGATCTCTTGGACTCAAGATTTTGCATATAGGTAGGCCTCATATGGATCTTTCCATCCAATGGACTTCCATGATCACCATGCATCCCAGTGGACCCAACTAAGAGGGGCGTTTTCTCCTAAAAAACGCCCGGGCACTGTGTAGCGCTTCCCTATATATATATATATATATATATAAATATATATATATATATATATGGCCTATAAACCACTAAAACAGGAAAGGTAATTGTTTTCTCATACCTTCATCTTCAAACTTATCCCAATCTTCATTCCAATCAGCTGCTCCCTCTTGAATTCCAGGTTGCCAACCTTAATTTAAAAGAAGTAATGGAAACAATAACAAGTGTGAGACAAGGAATGATCATTACACAAGAAACACAATTTAATCAGAAAAAGTCAACCTAAAACAATACACAGTCATGGGAACCACTCACTAGGAAAGAGAGCATATGGAGATTACTACCATTTACAGTCACTGGGGAGATGGAAGGAGAGAAATAGGAGAGATTTTTTAGTAGCACTACACCTCAGAAAATGACCACTTAATCCAATAAAGTCGGCATTGCATATTGGGCGGTTAGTGAAGTAGGGACACCGGATAATATTGGTAACTGGAAGGTTTTGATTCTATAATACAGATAGTTACTCCTCGGGCAATTGTGCACAGACACATATAAAGGTACAGACATGGATATAGGGATCTGGTATACAGCTCTACATTTTTGAAAAACTAGGACACATGTGAATACAGGTATCCTAATTTTTTCTTTATATTACTCTTGAATTAATGAAATTATCATTGTTTACACCCCTTTCTAACAGTTTTCTCTTGAGAAGTAAGAAAATTAAATGAATCATATGAAATAAGGACTTGGTGACTAGGATACATTAAACTTTGTACCCTAGAAGTATGGTTGTAGTATTGGGTACCAATACGAATGTCATATCTATCTGACACGGATACGTTGAGCTTGTACAAGTATCCTGGCATCATATATATATCAATCACAATTCACCACTGGAGGTACAACTTCGGCGGAGCGAAGCCTAAGCCCCCAACTAGCTTTGCATGAAAATTCGAGCTGGTCTTGTTTCAGTCCAGTTTCGAGCTCAACTGGATTTTCAAGCCCGAATGAAACTAGATCTGGGCTTTGCTCAGGCTTCGGGTACCAAACAGGGTCAGGGTGCCTAAATAACATACATATTGTGTACGTATATAATATCACCCAGGCTACAGCTTGGCAATTCAGGTTTCCTCCAGACACAAGCTCATCCACATGCAACATGGGTCAGGCTTGAATTAGGTCAATACCAGTTCTGCTACGCCTAAGTCACACCCCTTATCAGAAAATTCGTCTTCTACCCCAGGTCATCTTCTCCATGCTGTGTTTTAGAATTTTAAAAGAGGTTTGCCTTGTCGATTTCATGAGAATTTTGTGCTACGTGTATCTTCTAAAAGGATGTTCTGCATCTGTTAGAAAAAAGACCAAACAGTAGTTTGGAAAACATTTAAGGTAAAAAATTAAATACATAAACACCAACTATGTTTAATGCATCCAATGTTCCACAATCAATTTTTATTAAGGTGTACATTGACCTTCACCATCATGTCAGCAACTTAAGCCACTTTTTTGGACGGTTGAATGAAAATATGCAAGTTCATTGGGTGGAAGATCATCTCCTGAATATAACGATAATGAATGCAGTTGAGGCAAGAGCTGGATACAAATGGGCATGATTCCAATTATCACCATGCCTACAAAGGGAAGACTTGGAGGTTTCAACAACTGTGTGTGTGGGCTTCTCTTCCCACATGTGTGGGCTCTCCTTCCCACGGTGTGGGCTTCCTCTTCCCACTTGTGTGAGCTCTTTTGGGTCCAGGTCCAGCCCCCCTGGCTGGGGTACCGAGGAAAAAAAAAATCATACAACCTTGGAATTGATACATCAAGAAATTTGCTAGTTATTATGGATTTAGCCATTAGGCATGCATGTGAACAGATTTTTTTATACAGCTTGAGCAATACAGAATGCTGAAACCAGCTATTATGATATCGATTGAGTGCCTTGAATGATCCAGAAGGGGTTCCACATTTCAGCATTATAATGATTGTAGGGAGGGGGGGGGGGGGGGGGGGGGGAGGCAAAAGGAAAATCTAATCATTTATTGTTGAAATTTAAACACTAGTTGGCCAGCATGCTTCAACCACCATTGCCCGATTTAACATAAAAAAAAATTATGTTGGCTTTGCTTACAAAGCATATAAACAGTTGTCCAAGATATAAGAGAATTGAGACAATCAAAAGAATTCCACAAAATAAAAAGTAAGCAGTATGTGAAACGTAGAAAATGCATTAGTTCATTGGGAGACCCAAAGTTGAAGAACAATGGCACAGAGAAAACCAAAACTAGAAAGCTACTAAGAAAATACCAAAGGGAAGCTCAATTAGGGCTGTTGGCTTAGCACGCAATCCGTATTTTTTGCATCGCTCATTTAAAGCTTTCACTAGCCCTTCAAGATCTGACTGCACTCGATCAACACGAACCTGAAAATGACAGTGTTCAAGTATAGTTAGCACAGCGTATAAAGCCCATGCATACTCCCCATGATTAAGATTTACCTGAAGCAAGCCATCAGCACTTCCACCTTGTTCCATTTTGATAATTGCATTATACAGTTCCATTTTCCTCTCCTACAAATGAATGTACAATCATCTTACAAGATCTCTCAGGAAAAATAAAAAAATGCTTCTTAACAAACCATTTCTTTGGATGTCAACCTATTAGACAAGGTTATTGTACCTGAATGTCGCGAAATGTAGCCTCTTCAACAGTTAATCTAGAGGCTATACCTCCAACTTGCTTGTACTTCTCTTCATATTTCTTTGCCAGTAACTCAGCCTGAAAATTAATTATGTAGGCCATCATTCTTGGGCTAACACAATCAGATTTGGTAGTCCAAACCATTGAAAGTCAAACAAGTCAAATTATCTACAAAGGAGAAAGATAAACTTCAATGAATGGAACCTCGCGTTTATCAGCAGACACCCTTTCAGTGATCTCATTGAGTCGATTGTCACATCTACTCTTGTACAGAACCTGACACAAAATAATCAAATAATAGATTAAATGTTTTCTTAAAATCCATTCTTAATTTGAGAAACTAAATGCTCCGTCTCTGAAACTAATCATCATAATAGTGTCGGCACATATCAGGTGGCCATGCTTGATTCATGAAAGCACAAAGCTCAAAATTATCAGATGACCCTTTAAAGAAAATGGAACCAAAATTCAGAAAAGAAAATAATAAATAAACAGGGGGTATGTTTTACTGTTGCCCCAAGTGGCAGAAGATGTACCTATCCCTCCATAACAGAGGTTACATTTACTGTCATGCTAAGTGCCATAAGATGTTTTGTATATATTTCAAAATCCATACAGAACACATAAACAAAAGAAATATAAAAACAACTCACAAGTTCTTGCATCTTGGTGCGGTAGAATTCAATCTTCTCTCTAGAGTCAAGAATATCCTTCTCCAATTGTTCCACCTTTCATTAACAAAAGAAACAAGAAGATTCAAATGAATCATTGCATTCACTCCAAAAATATATATCCAAGTAATTAGCCAACAGTAAGACCTCTGTTAGTATTTTATGTTGGCTAATTCATGGGTTGGACAAAACTCTTGGTCCATTGAGTTGTATTTTCTATTTTATTTTAGAATGAACCGTGGTTGTGGAGCCGATAGAGCTGAACCGAAGAAGATAGAAGACTAGGCGAATCAACCCAGGTCTGATCGATCGAACAGTAAATGCACCCCAATTATTTGCTCTGTCCGATCAATCGGATGCATTGTCCGATCAATCGGACAGGCGGCGCACTTACTTGTGCACTAAGTCTAAGGCACGAATTTAGTGCTATTTATAGGGTATTGCTCTCAACACTTAGACACACCTCTCATTAATCTGAGTCAGATTTATCTAAAAGAGATATTATTCTCTAAAGCCATTGAGAGATCATTCTGAAGAGCTGCTCTAGAAGGTTGTTGCTGCTTCCACTTTCTTGTAGAAGATAGTTCATCTTAACTGACAAGGTGCGAGGAGATCAAGTAAGGAGAACGGAGCACGGTGGATATCATGTTAGTGGATTCTTTACAAGAACAACTACAGTCCTTAGGTCGATGTACAGATGAGGTAAAGGAGCTTATGAGTATATCTTATAACTGTTCGTGAACTCTTGATTTCTGGTTTATGGTTTTTCTCCTGGATAGGGTTTCCACGCTAAATATTGAATCTGCCTTCTTATGGTGTGTGATTGGTAAATAGCTAGTTCTATATTGTCTGATTGGTTATTTCTGCTGCATGTTAATTGGTTAAATTAGAAATAGTATCCATTTTAGTGGGTCCTGCAAAATTCTCAACCTCAAAAGATGAAGTACATCATGTAAAATGTATTGCTCATTGTCCAATCTTCTATAAAAGTGCCTACTTAAGGCTTCACTAGCTCCTCGCCACTTCAAGGTCAAAAGATTATCCATCAAAAACTAATATTTTTAAATTTTGACCATTGAATCTCCTAAAGATGAGGAAAGAATTTTCTCTGCTCCCAAACAGCAGCATACCCATATCATGGTAATATATGACAAAGGATATTTTACCTCAGTAGCTGAATATAAATGTGTGGACATGCTGAATACAAAAAAAACTAACCTCAACTTCGAACATTTTTATGTGGACTAGAACTTAGTTTTGAATATGAGAGAGAGAGCAAAGTCGGCATTGGATTTAGGAAACCTTGTTTCTATATAAATATAAGGAAAATGAAAACCAAACTCAGGACTCAAGTGAGAAAAATAGTATCCTCTAGAGATGAACATTTAATTGAGAAGGTAAGTGTTCCGATGATAATAAAAACGAATACGAAACTGTGTTTTAATAATGCATTGTAAATTACAGAACCAAAAACAGGATCTCTGAGTTCAACCCTGCAATTACTCTTCATTATTCTCACAGAAAACTGCGAACATATATGAATTCATAAAGTCACCCAACCACAAGATTAAAATAGTTTAATTGTTAACATCTGAAACATGCGAACAAGAATTTATGTAACTGACACCAAATATATATTATTTATATATGAAAAATGCAAAGAGCAAATATATATATATAGGGAGATACTCCTATGAGAGATATCTCTCACCTTATATGAGAGATAGGGGTGGGGGCCCTCACATTTAAGTTGTTGGCATTGGATATGGATGTGAGGGCCCCCACCCAATTTCTCATTTAAGATAAGAGACATCTCTCATAGGAGCATCTCCCATATATATATATATATATAGAGAGAGAGAGAGAGATAGAGAGAGATTGCGTATGTAAGTTCAGTCAGTGATTTAAAAAAAATATCAACATGAAGATCAACTCGACAAGTTGTCGAGCAGAGTAACCCGTCGACTTGTTGACAATGGAAACTCGCTCAGCTAGCCAATGTGACAAGTCAAGTCAGTCACCAGATCTTGGGCAAGTCAAGTTTTTGAACACTGTTTTAGTCTCATTAATAGTTTGTGCCAGTGTAAAATGGTTAAATTCTTTTTAACTACACAGGATTAGGGATGACAATGTATTGGGCGAAACAGGTGACCCGCCCCAACCAGCCCCCAAAAGGGGCGGGTTTGGTAGTGATTTTTCAGGGTCAGGGTGGATATGGGTTTATAGATTTTGACCCGAGCCGAGTGCAGGGCAGTTCAACTTTCAATTGCCCCAAACTGCCCCACCTTGTTTATGACTAGTTTACATTAGTGCATTTGACCTGAACACATTCAGCAAAATTTAGGATAAAATATGGAATAAAGGGTAGAAGGGATACAGATGTAAGAACTTATCCACCATAAAATGGATGATGTGACTGGAACCTATTTCATCATAAATACAGCCTGGCATGATAAGGCCTAATTATCCACCAGATAATGGATAATAGAACTAAATGCTTATTTCAGCATAAGTATAGTGCAACAAATAAAACTGCACAATTCCTACTTAAAATCTTATGTATTCGAAATCATAGCACACCAACAAGATACTGTTGTTTGTTGCCAGAAGAATGATCAAGTGTACTCATCAAACCACAAACTGATTTTCAAGCAGTAATACCTTTTTATCTGCATCTGTCGCCTCTTGGAACTTGGAGTTCAATGAACTCTGCTCTTCCGTACTGAGTTGATTGACAAGATGCTTCTCCAATACCGGCACTCTCGACTTCTGCGGCGTGGCCTCTGGGGCACCATCTGTTTGAGGAGGGATTGGAACTTGTGCAGGTTGCCTTGATCCAGCTGCAGGAGGTCCTGGCCGTGCTCCAGAGAATCCTTGCTGTGGCATGCCTAATCCAAAGAATGAAAAGTACATCAACAATAAGGACGTGTCAATTCCATTTCCTGGAAGGAAAAAAAGAAGGGAATGGTTTCTGGAAAACAGTTTTCATGAAGGAGTGGGAGTGCAGGTATAAGTGCAAAATACAGTCTGAAAAATATAGGAACCCGCAAAAACTAAACTAGTTTTTTCAGATTCCTAATCATCCCAGAACGACCAAATTGAGTGGGTTCCTACAGATGTGATCACAGCAAGGTGGGTCGAGTGTGCAACATTAAAGCCGTATCCAAGGTGAACCCCACAATTGAGATGATCCAGCCAGAGAATAAGGCAGAATTCTCGAAGGATGGGCCGGATTACAAAAAAAATGGACAGTTAAGAAAAACTTGCCTGATGGTCCACATTTGAGTATGCATGAGCAGCATGACAGCCTAATGAATAGTTAGAGCCTAGAGGCACTTAATCCAAACATGGAGGCCCATCTTACGCATAGCTATAGCTATAATGTGGCAAATGCGTGCAACATTACAGATGTGGTCACATGGAAATGAGCTTTAAAGAGTGTACTGGCATGTGGCATTTGCAACCTAGTTTTTCTTCTTTTCTCGTTTACTTTCCGCTTTTTTATCTTTGCTTCCATTTGAAAGGTAAAAAGAAGATTGGCAAGAACTGTGCATTGGAATACCAGGAGTGGGCCGCCAGCCATATGCAGCTACAGGTTGCCCTGTCTCACGCAACAATGTCTCATCAAACCTAATACTATCTGGAAGCACCGGTGGAAGAGGACGCCCTTCTCGGTACCGTTCCATCAAAAAGAGTGCAGTGCAGAACTCTCTCCGAGAAAGCATGCTATCATTATCCTGGTCAGATAAGTCCCACACTTGCTTCAGGACCTCTGACAAACATAGAGAAATAGCATAATGAGCATTCCAAAAGTAGATGAGAACATCAAAATGACAAGCAATTAGATTGACGGGTAAAGGAAGCTCTTCCAACATAACTAAAACATTCTTTGAAAGAGAAATGCAAAAGTGAAATCTATTGAACCATATATATGGGCTTGTTGCCACATAAAGAGCAGATAAAGTTTAGAAGCAACAATGCAGATTACCTGGCCCAAATATCAGTCAAGTCCACTTATCAGATTGAAGACGTACATATGCAGAATGTGAAGTATTGGAGAGTTACCGATCAAAAAAAAATTATTGGAGAGCTTTCTTTCTGTCAATTGTTTAGGGGTGGACCCAAGTGTTAGCACGCAAGTGCGACTCGAGAAATCACTAAGTTCTTAAAAGATTTTAATTTTATTATTTAATTTCTTCAGTTGACCATATACCGCACCACCCAAACGAAAATCCTGTGTCCACCATTGTGTTTGGCCACTTAATTAGCCCACACAGCCTAATTTTGGACAGAGCACATGCACCATGGACAATCCACCAAATGCACAGGTTGGATCTCACAAGCATATGCCACACTAGCATGTGCACACAGAACATGAATGTGCTGAATTTTACAAAGCAAAAACCTCTGCAAAAGTAGAAGTGTAAAAGTGCACATATGGTTACTAATGATAAACTACCAATACAGATATTACCATAATTATAGCACATGTGGCTGAAATGTGTATGCTAAGATGGATGTGTGGATTACAAGGGATAGAGTCATGGTTGTCAATTTAGTTTCAAACCCCTGCTAAGTTTGCCTACAAACTGAGACATTTAATACTAGATAGTCCCAACTTAGAGAGGATTAAAAAAAAAAAAGAGTGTGCGCATGTGGTTGTGGTGTGTGGAGAGAGAGAGAGAGAGAGAGAGAGAGAGAGAGAGAGAGAGAGAGATTTTACAATACAATTCAATGAATTAATGACTCAAAAAACAAGCCCACGCATATTCAAACTCCCCCTCAATCTGGAGAGTAAAGATCAACATCAAGAGCTTGCTACTGAAAAAGGAGTGCTTCTGTCAACAGAGGCCTTTTGTGAAGAAAAAGCTACTTGTTCATCAGTAGAAATTTGTGAATCAAGTATAAAACCACACTTCTTTTTCCTGAACTCAGTGGCAGAAGCATATTCATCGGGAGGCAAATGTCTTTCCAGATTCCTTTGCAAAGAGTGGGGTGGACACATTCTCCGTTTATTGCTTTCACTGTGTAACTTGTTATTTGGGTTTTGGGTTTCTTCTGTGTTCTTCCCTGATGGTATAAGGCTCTTACACCTCTGTTTTTGCCTAATCGGTTTGATTGGTTCCTTCTAATGAAATTTAGTTATGATAAATATAAAAACAAAAAGTAAAATCGATTTGCTTGATTCATTCATTAAAAAACCAGTTCTACGTTTCAGTGTTTCATTCATTCAGATATAAATTTAAAAAGTAAAAGATGCACTTAAATATTTTTTAAAAAATGAAAATATTAAAAAGTCAAAGAAACAAATTAACTATATAAGAGGGATATGAGGATTAAAAATCTGCAAATAATCAGGCCCATTGAAGACCTGACTATTTGTAGATTAAGCCCTGTGAGAACTGAAGTTTTGGCAACTAAACTTGGTAAGGCAGTGGGATCCACAGATTCCCCGCATCCCAAAAGTCAGATCCTGCTGCAGTAAGCTGCAGACTTGCACAGGAATGATTTTGAAGAAAGAAAAATAAGAAAGAACGAAGAAAAAAGAAGAATTGCAGACAGGGACTTGATTTGCTCTGATACCATGTACGAAACATGTATCAATCCAAAAGCTTAAGCTAATAGGTGGAAGGCCCAAACAGGTATATGAAGTCTTGTCAAAGGCATTACTTAGGAGATGTGGGATGTAGGACTTTACCAACACTCCCCCTATACAAGAATGACGGGATCAGAACCCACTCTAATACCATCTTGATACTCCCCCTCAGGGAGAGCCCACACATTTTTTTCACGATAAGTCGTTCCTCTTGGGATTCGAACTCGCCGGTTGGCTCTTATACCATGTTGACAACCACTTACTCTAAAAGCTTAAGCTGATAGAGAATGGGGTAACAATGTATATCAAGCTTACAACAAGATCCAATAAAGATGGAGAGGTTGGGCTAAAGAATCCTTTCATACTGACTTTGAGGGGCAAAATAGCACTTCACAAAAAATGGGACAAAGACAGAGCTGGGACAAGCTTGTCATTCTCGGCTCCAGCTCTCTGCCTCTCTTTTAACAAAAAATAATATACACACATAAATCAAGGCTTATCATTCACACATGGTGTGCATGGAGCTCTCCATGCACACCTCGCCGTAAGGCCCAACTGGGTATGGGACCAGGGGGAAAGGAAGATTTGGGTTGGTCCTACTGATGTATGGTGACAGGGCTCATGTGGTCATCTTAACCCCTTGATCAACGGCCCACAAATTTTCACCATTAAAAATGGGCGCACAGTCGATCCAACGGTCCAGTCCATTCGGATGGGTGTGAATCCAGGGGTCTGGTGACTATCAAAGGGGTCCCTGTGTGTGGTCTATTCAGATGGACCATCATGTGGGCCCCACTGTGAGGTGTGAACGGGTGTGTACAGAAAAGAGGTGTGCATAGGATGATTTCTGTACATACATATATACATATGCACTTCGCGATCTCATTACGTATACTTATATACATACATGTAAAGTAAAAATAAAATTTGCAGTCCTGCCCCTCTAAAATTTGTTAATAACATTGGGTCCCATTGTGCCTATTATGCCTGTACACTTATGCATGCCCTAGTGTGATCCTTACTTTGGTCGCACACCTTAGCCATGGGCAAAGTGCATAGAGGCCACAGCAATGCGCCTAGACACCTTTGACCCCTGTTGTGGAGTAAAAGAGAATATAGCTTTCAAAGGGTAGAGAGGATAAGTATATAGCTAACAAAGCAACCCAAGATTGATGGTTATTGGCTGCTGATGATGATGATGCACGATGAATGAAGATACAAAAGATTTTAGAATGAGATTCAAGTAATGTGAAACATGAAAACAACGTGAAAAGAGAGGAAGAGAGAAAAGAGAGACCAGCATAAATTTTTATAGAAGCTAGAGACCTCAATTCGAGAACATATATGAAGGAATATTATACTTTCATGGCTCCAATTTCTATTTGTAAACTTAAATATATATATATATATATATATAAAATAAGAACTCAGGAGATAATAGCTTTTAATCAATTACTGATCCCATTCACAAGAAAAGCAAGGGTCTACATGTTAAAATTACAGCAACACCAACCTCTAGGAAGCCTCCAGCTGAGAAACAGATTGCGTGCCTGTTCACCTGTAATTTTCCCATCTCTGTCTGTGTCTACCTCCACAAATACCTTAGTGTACTTCTGAATATCGGATTGAGTTATTCTCGGCCATTGAAGCTGTGTCTGACCAGGAGAAGAACCAGCAGCCCCAACTGAAACACCAGGTGCAGTTTTAGCCTGTGATACAGGCCGTTGAAGCTGACTGCTAGTGGTTGTCATGGCAAATGACTGGAAAGGATCAACCTGACCCTGCTTAACTGAAGACTGAGGTTCAGTGGCTACCGGGACAATGGCAGATGAGGCAGGGACACTGCCTGCAGGAAGATTCTGAGTGCTAACATCTTGCTTAGGTTGAGACGGAGTCGCAGAAAACACATCCCCTCCAAATATTATGTCAGAACTGAACCCATTTCCAGAGACCGTCAATGCTTTAGAATCGTTGACTGTGGTCTGTAATGATTGCACTGCATCTTGCGGTTTTGAAGGAAGAGAGGACATTTGCCCAGATGGGGTCTGTGGTCTAGGTGGTATTGAAGACGTAGGCCCCAATGGTGGTGCAAATCCACCAAATCCATCCTGTGTTGATGGAATTAGCCCAGATGCTGTTTGCGGTCTAGGTGGCATTGAAGGTGTGGAACCCGATGGCATTACTCCAGCAAATCCATCCTGGGTCATGGAGGGGGAAACCCCCCTATTAGGTGTTTGGGGTGTTGCTCCAACTGAAGCTCCAGCAGGCCTTGCCCCAAACCAGTCACTTGACAAGTTGGAAGAATTTGAGTTCGGAGGACGTGGGCCCATCATATTGCCTGCCCCTGGGAGACCTTGACCAGTGGCCTGCATTGTAAGTGAAGATGCAGGGGAGACTTGATGTGGCCTCATGAGCTGGTTGTCTGAAGAGGGGAAGAAGTGCTGGTTCATACCCGTGCTTTGAAGTGTCTGTGGCCCTCTAAACCCAAGATTTTGAGATGCAGTTGGTGCTACAGCACTTATCTGAGAGGTAGGTGGTGTCGGCGGTGTCACAGTATTCGAATGTGGTGTTGGCGTGGCCACAGAATTTATCTTCGGAGCTGGGATTTTAGCTGCGGCAGGACCAAACAAGGCTGCTTTCACCATATCCGGTGTTAATTCTCGCCCACTTTGTGCTACCGTCACAAGCTTCAGTGCATTGTAAAACTCCACCCGACCAAGGAAACCAGCATGGTTCTGATCAGCATGTGTCCATATCTGCAGACAGCCAAAAATGATAGTTGTTTATAAACAGAATCAAAAGGAAGTGTAAGACAAAGTCAAAAAGATAAGACTACGGGTGGTCAGTGACAATGACAGTTTAAATCTAAGAAAAGAACCCTAGCGTACTTGCATGAATGACCATACAATTCTAAGTAACTGTGATGGTTAGGCCACGAATCCTATAATCTTCAGATGAAACAATAGGAAAATAAGGAACCTAAGATATACATCAAGGATCACAATTCTGTTAGGAAAACCCAAAATTGCATTTAGATAGATCAACAGTCAAAGATATTAAATCAGAGTTTTCAGTATTCTCACTTTATATCAGTGACCGGAGTTTTCACATTTGACCTTAGCCCCCATCAGCCTTTTCTAATATACTCAGAGACATGATTGCCAAGGCAATGAAAAAGGTTCGAGAAACTTGGTCAAATTGTCATCCTCCACAATGGGGGAGTTAAGCAGTTCCATGACAGGTTCTGGAGATAGATCCAGAAAAGAAGTTATATTATTTAGGATATCGTGATAGATTTTTTCTTTCTCTTAACAGTGATGGTGACAAACAGATAAGGTAGTTTTGGCATCAATAGTACAGAATTGTAGTTTTTCCCTTTTGGTCTCTGAGCTTCTTTGATTGGCATGGTTCCTTGTAGAGGGTGTTTTAACTTGGTCTATCCCTTGG
This sequence comes from Persea americana, assembly GCA_029852735.1. Classification (NCBI taxonomy): domain Eukaryota; kingdom Viridiplantae; phylum Streptophyta; class Magnoliopsida; order Laurales; family Lauraceae; genus Persea; species Persea americana. The sequence continues at coordinate 51,847,264 of CM056819.1, forward strand.
TGTTTTGTTTCTTTCCAGCACCCTTTGTCCCACTCCAAAAGATAATGCCAACAGGCATCTCAATTCAACTTAGCTAGAAATACAATCACATCTGCGTGTGTTTAGGGCAATTTTCCAGAAACCTGAATTTCAATTTGACCGTAATTTAACATACACATGAGGAGTGACAGGGATCTGTCATTGGACCCGACATCCATTAAAAGACCTGCAATTTTAGTCCTACAAGCCTAGGACCATGCTATCCATATGAACATGGGTCCAACTTCTTTCAACGAATCATCCAATTGCAGCTTCTTCTCATCCAAATTCCCAAACAAACTCACTCATTATAAGATACCCAAAACACCTAAACAACAATTCAAAAATAGAAAGAAGAGATTTTGATCAGCAAAGCATTGAAATACCTGCGCAAGAACGTGTTTGGGTAGATTCGATCTTTGTAAGAACACGACAGCCTCCGCGCCACTAATCCTCCCATCTTTATCTACGTCCGCCATCCGAAAGTACGCATCAAATACATCTGTGCTTGGCGACGCCATCTTGCAGCTGAAAGCCGATCAAATTCACTGAGATTCGCGGATCATGAGATGAAACCGAACCAAAAGAGAGAACAAATGCAACCCCACAACAAAATTCGAAGGAAAGGAAAACCCCAGATGGACAGAACCGAAGAAAGAGGAATCCACGGCTGGGGGGAAATCTGGGTGAGGGTTTAGAAGATCTGATCAATGAGAGAACGGCAGGAGAAAATGGGAAATGGGTTTTGTACGTAAGATCGAGAGATTTGTATGTGTTTGATTGCTCGATCTCGGAGATTGGAAGAAGGAGATCTGATGATTTCGAGGGTTTTTGGGGTTCCGAAGGCCGAAGCCTCTTCGTAAATGCACAGCTTGAAACATTTCTCTCGATATCGATTGAGAATGGTTTAATTGCGAAAATACCTCTGCGCGCAGCTCTGCTAAGCGGGTAGGTTCGGGTCAGGTCCATAGTATAACCGGATAAGAACCATTTAAATGAGAAGGATCCACACCCTGCCCGGATCCGGATTAAAGGAGCCATATATACATATACATACCTGAATTTTAAAACAAAGCCACAAACCTAGGATCCGGCTCAAAACCCAAATAGTTATATAGGTGTCCATCCGATCACCAATTCAAGCGGCCATGTGGTTCCCCAGGTTTGCACCGATCCAAATGGACTGAATGATTGGATTGACTAAATTTTTTTTACTATAAAATCGATGAGTTTTATGGGCTAGCCATGGATCACGGGGTTAAAATGATACCACGGGGCTTAAATTTTGCAAAGAGGCAGGTACCATTGAGAACTTTCCCGAAATTTTTTAGCATGGACTCTGACTGAAAATTGGGTCTTGGGTCCAAATGGGTATGTATTTGAGTGCTCGCTAAGTACAAGTGATATATGTAGAAAAATTGTTGGTGTGCCCCGTTTTGGACAATTTGAGCCAGTAGTAGGCTAATGAGATTATCAAACCGTCTGATCCTGGATGCTTGATATTTATTAGTGTTACTTTTCATTTGATGTCCAATTCAACATATTTAATTGGATGGTTGAGAGTTGCAAAATCAGCATTTAACGAACATAAGACAATTTTGAAGCCCAGCCTAATAATGCAATCATATTATCTCATCATCTTAGCCTTATCTCATCAATTTGAGATCACCAACCTCCCCATATTGTTATAGTTCATGAATGTCACTCTGTTCTATATAAAACTAACTGAAGGCATTATTCCTCTTCGATGTAGTAATCTGCAGCTGATTTCAGTGATATTTAGGCCCATAGCTTATTAATTGAAATATCTAGTATTGAAGGTTTGCTAATGTGAAGTCCAAAAGTTGAAAAAAGTTAAAGAAAATATAGCAGACTGAGACAATTTCCCTTTTTACTCTTTTCTTTTCCAGTTAGATGTGAATTTCTTTCTTTTCTTTTTGGGAGTTTAACGTGTGAACTAGTCGCATAAAAAACAAAAAATAAATAAATTAAATATCACCCACAGAATTTTTTTGTACATTCAGCACAAATTTTTTTCTTTTTTGGAACAAAATGCCCATATCTTGTGATATTATAACATGTTGCTCTGCTCTTTATGTAATAGGAGTCTCTCTCTCTCTCTCTCTCTCTCTCTCTCTCTCTCTCTCTCTCTCTCTCTCTCTCTCTCTTATAGGAGAAGAAACTCATTTTCCAAATCATCTCTCTCTCTCTTTTTCTGTTATAGGAGAAGAAACTCATTTTCGAAATCATATAGGCCTGCAGTAGCCCTTGTGTAACAGTCTTAAGGTCTATTTACAAAGGGCACCTGAAGTGGAGGAACTGTTTTGCCCACGTCCAAACATTACTTACAAGGCTGAAGCAATAGAAAAGTAGAAATGGAGGATGTTCATGTTTGGGGTTGGCGCCCATTCCTCGCTAACGAAGAAGATCGACCTCAATTGAAGGAAAAAAGGAGTTGCACTGATAAACATTATGGCCATTTAATCACCCCTAAAACGTTCTAAATTTCTTCTCTTTTTTTTCGCTACAGAGGAAGAGTTACATAGCAAAAAAAAAAAAAAAAAAGAGCAGATAAAGAAACAGACACAAAAAAATAGAAATGAAAAAAACAGATCAACCCAAAAAAAAAAAAAACACTTCTTTTGGTTTAAACGATGTATATTGTTTTGGTACGTATCATAGGAAGAGATTTTATATGGCATTTCTCCTTCAAAGTGCACATAAAATAGGAGTGGTTAGTCCTGGTTTTAGCTCTTCTTCTATGAAGTCAAAAGGTGGTGGGTGATGCAGGCACCAAATTGTTGGGTTTTTGGCTACCAATTTAGTGGAGTCCGGATCCTCTAAATCCTAGAATAATAGGATATTCAGTGATGCTCTTCAATGGGGGAACTTTAAAATCTGAACCACTCAAAAGTCAAAACAAAGTCCCACTGTTAAATGGGCTTCCCCCAGATTTCACTACTACAGAGTTTGTGCCTACCATCCAAACACATAACAAACATGTACAAAATATCACACACCAAATAAAAATAAAAATAAAAAAATATCAGAGGTTCTACTAATAGGGAGGCGAAACTACTGTATCAGATGCAGAAAAAATTGTGATCATATAGAATATTAGCAAAAAAAAAAAAAGGATCATCTAGAAGATTTGTTGTACCCCTTTCAATAGAGGTTTTAATTAAAATTGGAACGATGCAGAGAAAATAAGCAGAGCCCACACAAGTATGACACACACAAATCAAGAAATTTCAAATTCTTTTGTTGCAGACAAATTTTTTTCTTTTTTTGGAAGTTTTTAATCAATTAAAAGGGAGACCACTATATATATATATATATATATCAGAAATAGAAATAAATAGGATCATGTAGAAGATTTTGATGATTTTACTGTAATTGATAAGTAACAAAATGCTATGTACACCATACCATGTTATTCAATCTTACCACATTTACAGAAGGTTAGATCCATGAAGTGATGGTTTCAAGGCTTTTTTTGTTATGGTTGCAACTATAGCACTTCCATTCACACACAAGAAAAAGAAAAGGGCATATACACAGTATTTCTAAATAATTATAAATAGGGTACTCACTCCTGGAGATTCAATTTTTAACTAACCATCCTCAGGCCCCTTGATGAACAGTTCAGATTATGCAAGCTAGGGAAAGCTACTATATTATGAAGACATTCATGATCACAACCGAGGGTGACAGCAGAAAACTTCTGCCAAATATGGTTAGAAATCCAACTTCAAAATTGATTCTCCTTTTCTTTTGATATAAATGATAATTATTAAAATTTCATTACTGTCGAAGTGAGATTGAGTAGGGGCTCCAGAGCACTGGGAGCAAACTTCCTTGCAAAAAGGAAACATATATTATTCTGTCCAGAATTATATGAGCATGAGGTCCCGTTATAACGAATAGACTGTATGAAATCTTCTGTGATGTTGGCAGCACCGTATGTTGCTGGGTGTGGATCCCTCTTTGACCAGTCAACCCAAGTCACAGTCCGGTTTGAATTGAGAGGCCCGTAGAACATGTTTAAGTAAGTCGGCAGGTAATGCTCGTCTGGATAACAAGAAGGCTTACAGTATTTCCTGAAGAGAGTATAGTAGTTGGTGTCTGCAACAATATTTACAGCCAAGCCGCGGTTGAGTTCAAACCATTGAGACCCTTTTCTCCATTGGTGGAGCTTGATATCAGGAAACATGTGCCGACTGTAACGACCACGACCATAACGAGTAGGCTCGTCATAGGCCTCCACAAAGCTATGGATGGAGCCGATGAGGTACTTGTAGACAGTGAGGAAGTCATAGATTGGAATGCAGCTCTCTGAAAGTAGAACAAACCGCTCATTGGAAAAATCAAGTAGTGCATTGGCTAAGAGACGCCTCTCTGCATCTGTTAATGTAAATGTTCCCCACTTAACATACTGTAAGAGAAAACAAAATAAGATGGGTTAAACACAAAGCCAGAGGTACACAGCTTTCAGAGAAGATGCTGAACCTTCTTCTCCCTTTTTTCACTACCCTAACCTAAAAGAAATTTTGAACAGGGCAGTCATATGAATCATGCAGATGGAAGAAGGAAAAAAATCGAATTAGGATGAATCAGTAACTTATGCCAGTGCAACAACCCAGACCATGTCACATTTTGTCATCGAACTGTCTTTCATTTGACGTGTCAATTTCACAATTGGAGCAATATTTCATCTACACTCCATTGTTTAGCCTCTTGTCAGAAGACAGCATTGCATTTCTAGAATGTGCATTCTGATATGCATGGCATAATATAAATAACTACCCTTTTATTTGAATTTGTTAGTTGTTTATTTTGTCTTAAATGTTCTACTTATAGCCTTTTTCTTGTTACGCAGGAATTGGAAGGAGCTGAAAATATTTGAGCTTAATTCGGAGAGGTTTAAAGCTAAAACCCCATTTGGGAAAAGTTATACACAAAGAGCATATAGGCTTGTTGGGGGAGAGTTGGAATTTCAAGTTAGAGGTCATGAGTTCAAGACTTGGCACAATCAGTTTTTATTTTTTGTGAAGACCGAATTTGGTGGCCCCCACCATATCTAATGCTTGATAATGGTTGCTAAAACTTAGCAATCAACTTTGCAAGAAATGGAAGGAATCTCATGGACATCAATAAGAAAGTTATTGTTTAGCAAGTGATCAAATCATGAAGGAAAGAAGATTTTCGGAATTGTAGCCATCCTGCGCAAGCTTTACTATTTTGACCATAACTTGTGACTCAAGACTCCGATTAAGGCAAGGTCAGATGCGTTGGAAAGAGGACTAAAAGGAGAGGAATATCATGTCTCACGAGGATCTCCCAATTCTGACGTTTTAGGGGTCAAAACAGGCTGTCAAGTGGAGGGATATGAGGGATGACGAATTTGAGTGATTTCTCTTTCTTTTTCTTCTTGTATTTTTCTTCTTTTTAAGGGGAGGCTCTCTTTTGCTCTGGGTGAATTTTATTTTTATTCAATCTTTGTTAGAAATTGAGGGTGGAGATTGAGTGGTGTAATAGACAACTTGAAGGCTTTCAATAATGACAATTTACTTCATTGTTATTGTTTGTTCTACAATGCTTGGCTAATCCGTGGATTAGGGTGGAGGAGGAAACCAAAACCGGTGAGTTCGTTCCTTATTATTCTTCTATGTCTTTCCCTCATTATGCTTAATGATTTAATAGGTTCTCCTTCATGAATGTTATTCAACTTCTAGTTTTGTAAAGGTTATTTGGAATGTCTTTTACTTTTTATGCTTGATCTTGACATATCATGTTTAGGTTAAATTCCTTTAATGGTTTGTGCTTGATCTTGATAAATAGTTATTAGAGTTTCAACATATTGAAGTGAAGGGAGTCTTAGGTACTATTTAGATAATTGGATTTTTTCAAGAAAAAGAGTTTTCAAAGCTAAATCTTCCGATCCAAGGCAATTGCTTGCACATTGGATTGAGTTTTATTAGGATAAGACTATGACGTAATTTTGGAATGATTAAATCTGTTTTGGTGAAATCCGATACCTTGATCTCTCTTTCTCTGATCAAGTTTGTGTTTAGATTTCTTTTGATATCAGTTTAGTTATTATTTCTTTGATTAATTGTGGTTTTAAAATCTCTAGTGTGAAAACTGATTAAGGATTTTTGGATCTTGTTTCTACAAATCTCTGTGGATCGACCCGTATTTGCCATTATCTATTTAATAGAAATTTGTGCGATTCCGGTTAACTATTTTGAACACATCACATTCAGTACCATTCCTCAGTCTGAGTTAGCTTGCTTTGGATTAGAAGATCTGAGCAATTTTAAAATGAAAACCAGCCTCCATTTTCAAATTTGTGGGCAAACATGGATGTAAGCCAGTCACAGGAATATGGTGCGGGAAAGTCTTGATGTGGATTAGGGTTAGCAAAAACACAGTGTATCTGATTATCCTAACCATCTATTTAAGAGCCGAGAGTTGAATAGCTTTGGAAGTGCATAATTAGTGAAAAATATGTGACTGCATACTTCAGTCCAATTAGTGTCATAAAGTGGCTCTAATTTTGGTGGTTATGGAGTGAAGATGTTTGTCAATAAAATACAACAGTTAATTTTAGTTGGATCACTGTCAAATTAGGATGCATGCTGATGTGTATGCATCTGTATGCGTGCAGAGGGCATGACTGTAATGAGTGTGACTGGGATGGATGATGGATCGAATCAAAGGTTGGCCGGCCCCAAGCTTTCTAACCTTTCCCAGGAAACATGGTGCTTAGAAAAAAAAAATAGTTCACAAGCTTCAGAAGATCTTATGCACCCATGGTTCCCTTGTATCAAGTCTCTGCTTCTTCATCCTGGAACCTATGTTCTCATTGGGATAAAAAGATACTATCAAATTTATACCGTGATTTGTGTAGTGCATGGTTACTCACCCAACCACCCACACTCTTTTTTTTTAAGAGGTTACTTGCCAATTAAACTGTGGAAAATCAAGATTCAAAACATTATTCTGAATTGTATATGTTATTTGAGCTGAAGTGACTGTGTAATGCCTTGTATATATAATAGAAGTATGCCTTTTTGAATTGATTCTTGAATGTCAAATACCCTATATCAACTATCTGAAAATAATAACAGATCAATGAGATCATACCTGGCTAGGGATCTGTCGTCCATAGAAAGCAGAGGTCTCAGAGACATCGAGTTTGTATCCTGGAGGTGCATGCACATATACAGAGTAAAGCTCTTCACGTCCATGGAAAAACCTATCCCACAATGGTGCAAGCGGCAAGCGCCCACGTGTCAGAAACAAGAATGCCACTTTAGGCACTCTCTTATATGGATACTCTTCTTTCCTTGGGACCATTGATGCCCTCCAAAAAATTTCTTCATCTGTCATCTCATGGGTCAACTGCCCTGGGTTAATGAAACTCCTAATGCTTAAACAATCCTTATTCTTACAAACTGGTGGATAATTAGGCGTGGGAAAGAACAGCTCTGTCCGTGAAGAAAAATTACGAACACCATGAGCACTTACCGACAAGCCTATAACTATTCCTGCTACAAAAATGACAAGAAACGAGACAACCTTTACCAACCCGATTGACCAGTCCTTGCTTGAAGTGCCACTAAGCTTATCACCCTCTCCTTCATCTACCCGACTTCTCATCGAAGGCTTCATCCCACTTTCTTCTAAAAAGTTTCCAATTCAATCACAAGATGCTCCCTTTTCAACTTATTCTCTTAATTATCCACCCTCATTATCAAAGCCTTAACCCATCTTGATACAGAGGAACTCCAGTTTTTGTAGCACAAGAAATCAACTCACTACTACTGAAAAATCTGTCCAAATTCACAAGTCTCCAAATAATGAAGAAACTCAGTTACATCCTAAATGACTTGAATTATTCCAACTCCGGTTCACGTTAAATTACTAACTAATTCACTAAAAGATCAAAGTTCCAACCAATGACGGCACAATGGGAAAGGACACACTGACTGTCGAGGTTCTTAAAACTTTTCAATTTTCACAAGTAATCAGACAAATCTGAACACCCATACTATCATGGGATAAAGCTTCAATGACAATGATGAATAAACCTCAACCTGGCTTGTCCTAAAACCTGACAAAGCCCACAAATAGCTCGATATTCTTCCACCTAGTTTGCAAGATGGCAAGGATAGTTGTAAGTATATAAAGCTGAGAGATAGTAACCCGCAGATCTCCTTCAAAAGATCAAGCTCAACTTTGGGTCCTACATATTGAAGTTCCATAATTAAAATAGTGAGAATCACCCCTAGCAAAAAACAATAAACCAATAACATTTTTAATAAAATCATATTCATAGGTATGGAAAAAATATTTTTAAAAAACTACATTTATATGCTTGCTTTGAAAGAAGAAAAGTTCACCAAAATCTCCATACCAATCGAGTTCAGATTCCAACCAACAATATCAATGGAAATTGAATAAAATTCAATTTCACGCTGAAAGAAACTCAAAAGACAAGTTTTCAATAAAGAAAAACTTCAACTCCAAATAAGCAAATAATATTTAGTAAAAATTCAAATTACTTGTATAAATTTAACTACCAAACATATTGAAGCCCCATAACCTAAATATCTCAAAGAAAACATTAGCTCAAGTACTACTAGAAAGAAACCCTTGAGAATTAAGAAGTTTGACATTGAAGATAAGTTAATTGCCTTAATCTCCAATATTTCTGCTCAAACCTCGTAATTAGTGAGCTCCTAAACTTCTCGGAACCGTTCAACTCCAAAAGGAATATCAAGTTTCTACTTATTTCAGGCCAATGGATTGAGAATCATTGAGAAAGAAAATTTGTAGTGAGAAATCAAAATCAAGATTAATATCGCCAATGTAGAGGAGATGGAAAATTTGGCTCCCTCCCCCTGCTGGATCATTGAAATTTAACATGGAAAGGGAAGCTTGAGGAAAGCAATGCCCAGCTGGCATAGGAGGGGTCTTCGTAATGTTGGGGGTAAAGTCTAGCTTTCTTTCTCTAAATATATCGTAGAGATTCTAATGAAACTGAAATTTTAACCATTTTGGAAGCTTTAAGGAGGTAGTTCCAAGAGTCTTTGATTGTAAAGCAGTTCAGTCAGTGCAATCCAAAAGGCATCTGTCTCATCTTGAGGCCCTTGGAAGATTCAATATATTCTTAATGAAGTCAAAAATCTGTCTTTATAGATGAACAAGGAATTCTGGTCAGCAAATGAGGTAGCTGATAGTCTGGCCAAGGAAGAAGCATTGTATCTTGCGGGGTTGTAGCTCTTTGGTGTTTGTTTCTTTGGGGCTTTCGTTGTTTGGTTGCTTGCATAGGGTATAGTACTCTTGTACTTTGCTTTCTTTTCCTTTTTGGAGCCCAAGGTTCACCTTCCTTTCACTCAATAAGATTTACCTTAACTGGTTAAAAGAAAGATTTAAAATATCGCCAGAAGAAGATAAAATTTGTTGAATTGAGATTGAGAGATCTTCTGGCACCAAAAAAGATAGATGCTAGTATGTGCTGTCCAACACCACAAAAAACATATACACATACATTTGTATATATATCACAGCATTTTAAATCCAGCAAGCTACCAGGGAACTTCAGGCATTCAGTATGTGGTCAGTGTATCTCATGCCAGCTCAACCATAATGGATCACATAAAGTGATTAAAAAGACATAGTTACCAGAAACATTATTTAAGAAAGGGAAATGTATTTCCATGAAAGCACTTTCCAAAATTGGAGTCGTTGCATTTTTTATTAAACGTCAAAAGTTGAGAAATATAGGAAAGTGAAAAGGTTTTGGAGGAAATGAATGGGAAACAGGTGAGGAACATCAAAGTTTCGCTGGAAATGCCATTTGTACATGTAGTTGACTTCATGTATGCATCTGAGAAGCAAAATTTTACATAGGGTCGTAATTCATTTCTCAAATGCTGCATAAATGTTTCTCATGTATTTCATAGTGAGAAATAATCCTGTGTCACCATCAGTACCATACTGACTGCAGCTAATATATGGTTTTCGTGAGTGGGGCCAAACTTTGTTTGATACTCATCTAACCTGTTCATATCATGTGCCTATCTATGCAGTACCTGACCTAAATTTCTCTTTAACCTGAATGTACATAGTTGGATGAATCATGTAAAGAAAACATAACCCTATTTTAAACATATAAAATCCAACAGGATACAACACTCAAAGTGGAGTGAAATTTGGGGCACTACTATGGATAACTAGTTGAGTGAGGTGAATGGATTGGATCGAGCAAAGGTTGGGCCCACACATGAAAAATTAAGTATTAGTTTTCATCATTATGTACGACAACGCAGGATCATTTCTCTGTCATAGTCCACCTCTTGATTGCTTCCTTATAGATAGATGGACACACCTAAGCTTCCTGTGGGACCCACTTGTAAGGATGCCATTTTTTTTATTTGTGTGTGGGGGGGGGGGCGGGGGGGCGTTTTGGAGTGGGGTTTGGATTTAGGGATGGAAAGGACTCATTATGTAATAGATTTTGGCCAAAATCTTATCTCAATCAGAACATCAAAACCATTGATTTAGGGGACTTACAGGTTTAATGGTTTCTTAGTATATATTTTATAAGATTCAATTTAACGGTGAGTATAATTCAGATTAGCATCAAATTAGGGTGAGTGTCAATTCATGGGGGTTACTTAGAGTGGGGGTTGGATAGATGATGATAGGTGGGTCTCACAGGGTGCTACAATTTTTACCTCCCATGCAAGTTGTGGGAGATGACTCTCAGCAAAAGGAAACTGGTATATTTCCACACAAATATATGGGGAGAGAGAGAGAGAGAGAGAGAGAGAGAGAGAGAGAGAGAGAGATGTGAAGTAACAAAGTTTCATTGGCTTGAAAAGAATGTACAAAGCAAGAATCCGCAACGAGGTGATGTGGAAAAACTGACACCCACTTGAAAAGGATACAAAGGAATTACAATAATGCAATTATAGAAATGAAATCAAGATACTTGAAATTTTCTGTCTCGCTTTTGCCAAAATTTGTTGCATTGGATAATGGCCTCATCTCGTTAAGCAGATCTAGAAAATTTCCAAGGGCCATCTACCACCCACCCAGGATAGTTCATCGCAAGAGTTGCCTTCCACTAACATCAGACCTTGAAACATGTGGAGACTGATGCAAAGCCCCTTTAAGACCCTCTTTGATGACTATGGCTTTTGCTTTATTTGAATCTTGAATAGGGTGGAGGTGATGTGGAGTTCATGATGAGAGTGAAGGAAAAGTATAGTTCTTGTTGTCAAAACATGTCGGCATCAAGGACTACAATGAAGCAGAGGTGCGGGCTACCTCGGACTCTTTCACTAAGTAAAAGGGGTGTTCAGGGATGTAAGCGTGCCATAATAAGACCTTGACAGGTTGAGGAGACAACTGATGGAGATATCTCACCAAGGGCTTGAATAAGAGAACTAGATCCAATTAGTCTTCCCCATTGCCCTCTGGGGAAAAGAATACAATTATGAGCCTGGTTAAATTTCCTTAGTATTATGCAAATTCAAACGCTTTTTTGATGGGTTATCTGCAATTTCTGTTCTTCCGTCTAATAATGATTGCCCTTCGAGTACTTGACTAGATGGCAACGCATGGAAACCATAGATGGCTGGACCTCCAACAATTCCCATCAATCCTACCAGCAATCGAAACAAAAACTACCAATCCGAACCAAACCAAATCCTATCTTCTTCCCCAAAAAAGAAGGTAATCAGATATCTCTGTACTACTCTGCCGGATGGGAACACTCCAACCCCAAAAACGACCACTCAGATGGGAATAAGATTCGAGATTTTAATCGATCAGATCCCCAAGAAATCCTTTCCAACCATCCAATTCACAAAACAGAGAAGACCCCAGAAAGCACAAAACCCCAAAGAAACGATTTTTCTTTCTTTGGAGTGTAGTGTGATAATATCAATAAAAACAACGATCTGGGTCGGACTAATATCAATAAAGAACCCAACTTTAGATCAATTCACAACCGAAATCCATCTTTAGACATGGAATCAACAAAAGTCTAGAGCAATTAGATCATCTTCGTGAAAGCGCAAGAAAACAGCAACCCCCCCGAAAAGCGATATCGGTACCGATGCGATACGGAACATGTCGATTGTGTATGCATTCGAGAGAAATAAAAATCTTTTGCTCTGTTTTCTTTTCCCCCTTTTTACGAAGATAGAGAGAAAGAGAGAGAGAGAGAGAGTCGAAAAAGGGCAAAGAAAAAGGAGAAAGAAGAGAACTTACGGATTTGAATTGCAATAGATCTTGAGATTTCCTCTTTTTCCTTTTTGCCTTTCTCTTTCCTTGTTTCTGCGGCTTCGTCGTCCTATGACTCTCTCTCTCTCTCTCTCTCTCTGCAACTGAGACCCTGAAATTCGTAGTTTGGAGACGTTTGGCGTTGCTACACGTTTTTTTCTTTGTTTTTCAGGTTCTTGCTTTCCGTGGAAAGTGATGGGCGACGGTATTTCTGTCGTCTCCCAACTATGTAGAGATCGCCATCGCTCTGCTGCGCAAAGAAGCCGACTTTCCAAATAGAGTCCGGCTCCCCTGTTTACAGCTATTACATGGATATGCAAACTCTATCATGGACCCACGCAGAGATAATATACGGGTAAATTTCATCCCGTCCAATCACATATCTTTAAAATAGGTCCCACCATAAAATTGAATATGATATCAATATCGATGGCATGTCAGCATGTAACCCTAAACTGTAATCAATAGAGGGGATTAATCCATTTTCGACGGTCCGGATTTTCTTTATGTGAGGCCCTATGATAGAAATTTAGTATAATAGCTACCATAGAGGATTTGGACTCTTTATGTGAGACCTCCTCTCAATTCCCAACACGAGACTGAAATCGTCTCCGATACTCTGCTGTCTATTTGAATCGGTGCCTTTATCACAGTGAGACCTCAGGTGCATTGAGAGTTATTTTTTTTTTATAGGGTTTGGACTTTGGATCTAGCCCCATATTCAACAGCAAAGCAAATGTGATATGAGCATTGTCGATCTCTACTTTGTCTTGATGATTTAAACCTTTGGTTTATAACCTTAGTCATGGGTTTGAGATATGACACCAACCAAAAATACATGTGATATGAGCGTTTGTGTATATTTTCATACTCAATACATCTGTTCTGTACCAAAAAAAAAAATACATCTGATGTGACATAGGATATTGGGACCCCTTGTGTCGTATTCATGGACCCAAGCTCGGGTCTAGATTTATGTATTTTTATTTTTTGTTCTATGCACTGGACGACATGTACACCCAAATTAAAAAAGGGTAAAGTATTGACTAATACCAATATTTTTTAGGTTAGGCCATTGAGGTATTGCCGTTACGGATATTCTGGCATCTACTTTCATTTCTATGACAAAACCAATGTTGTTGTTCCAATGCACTCAAGTTAGATTCTCATCATAAAAAACACAGAAAAATAATCATATAGGCATGAAGATGAAGAAATTAACAAAGACATGGAGAATTTTCAAATCTCTAAAGGCTTTGTTTATATGATATACATATCGATTGAATAGATAGAATTCATAGTGAAATGAGTTCTCCCAAAAAAGATTTAAAGAGATGGGCGACAAAAACACGAAACACCTTACTGATAAAGGAACAAAAAGGCTAGGATAAAAGATAGAAGGTGTTGTTGTAGATGGACTTTGACTTTTCTCGATTCTAAATTGCTTGGGTGATTGTTGTAGATAAGATCTCTTCTCACTTCAACCCATTAAAAAGAAAAATCATCATCATAAAAAAACTTATGTCATTAGAAAGAAAGAAGATATTAATCACAAAATTCTAGATGATAGAAAACACCATACAATCAACAAAGAAAAGGAGACGGCGGGATGAAGAAGGCAGGAAGGGAGGATATGGAGTACCTTGGATCGAGAAGAAAGGAACAAGCAGACGAGAGAGAGAACTTCGAAGTTAAATTGGGAGAAGTGGTTTTGTAGATGCGTCGTTCTTTGAATTGTCAGGTGGCTGCTAATGCCACTAGTTGCGGATCAAGTATCAATTGGAGAGACAGATAGAGATGAGGTGGGGGTTTCAACCTCTGCCCAGTGGTGTTCTATTTCTCTTATATTAGCCTCTTTAAAGTGGGCCTACACACAGATGATGGTGGAATATGGTGTGCCCTATCATCTAATGATAAATATAATTTTTCTCCAAATGCATACGTTTCTTCCCTCAGCAACTCATGCACTCACATCCTAGTTGTTTTTACGGAGAGGGAGATGCTTCATGGCTGCGTTTTCTCTCTTTGATATGAATAATTGTTCTATCTCAAGACTAATCTCAATGGTTCCAGTGATTTAAGCCTATCGAACACCTTTCATAAATATGACATTAATTAAGGGGACTAGTCATAAAAATCTATAAAGTAGGGTTACAAACGGGTATCCGATTACCCGGAAGTTCCGACCTGCAAAAAATCGGGTGTGAAACCTATTTTAGGTTCTAATTCATAAACGGGTTCAGGTCCGGAACCTAATTTAGGTTTCTATTGATAAACAGGTCTTGTTCCGGGTCCATATAGGTTCCAACCCGGGACCCGACATATGAGTCTTTGATATTGTAATTTATACTTTAAAACAAACTCTTTTTAGGCATTCTTATATATAATACTAGATGTTGTTGACTTGATGCACTATTATAAGTTTAATAATATGCTTGTTTTAAGAAAAAATGAAAAATAAAGAGAAAATAGAATTGATTTCAGAACTAGATTCGAGTCCTCTAGGTGGACCCGGTTTCAGAACTGAATCCGGGTTTTCTTATCGAAACCAGGTCCAGAACCAACAAAACAGGTTCCGATCTAGAACCATCTCGTTTGCAACCCTACTCTGAAGTCAATAGACCATATTGTTTTTTTTTAAATGTACAACATGTGTTTCTTTCAAGTGTGCACATGATCATCTAAGCAATTTGCACATGGCCTTTTGGATCCATCTAGGGTCATGTCAGCATGGGGGAAGGTAGAGATCGAAAAATCAAGATGTAACCCGCGTATGTGCAAAACTACAGATCTAACGGATATCCTAACCCCTTTATTTGTGTCCCTCAAATTTAGCAGTTTTAAATACATCATTTATTTCAAACAAGTGGAGATTAGTTTAACAAAACGATATCGGTCACATTTAGGGGATAATAGTGTATGTCTCACCCAGATTGATCATAAAAGGTCCTTTTAGGTGGGCAGTGCACATTTAATTTATTTGCATCCGAGCTCCCCTTAAATTCCTCATGTCCTACCAGATCATAATTAACTTGAAGAAAGCCTCCTACCCGATGCGTCCACTTTCTTTGATCTTAACCATTAAACATGATGAACAAAAAGAACTTCATTCAGTATCTATGTGCCAGTCATAATGACTACTTAGACTGAAACTTAGGTGATTTGGACTTCGCAGCTATCCACTATAAGAGGTAAGTAGTTGACATGCCACGTACTAATGCCTCTTTCAAATTCCCTACCACCCGAACTAAATACCATTTCTAAAATTGATAAACAATCACAGTGTGGGGGCACATAGCATTTTGATAGGCACTATCAAGTATAATGATAAAATGTGTATTAGGCATCTATCAATGATAAACTCCAATGAACTTACTTAATTGAGTGAGCATTTGATCCACCAAGACTTGTTTGTTAGCATTGAGAAATCACACTCTAGATGGATACCTTTTATGTGAACATAGTAATCCATTTTTTTCATGGAATTGAGAAAAACTAATTCAGTTTTTTCCTCTAAAGCATTGCACCACTTTACATGCGGAAATGCACTGCGCCAAATTGTAGAAAAGTCTTGTATGAAGAGAATTATGAGCTTTTCTACGGCATTGGCGAATCTTCATACAATGCCATTGTGACCATAAGGCTCACAAAGAAAACAAAAACCATTAAGACGATGCCTTAGTGGAGACTTTCAAGGCCGAAATCGTAGATTGTTCGCTCCATGTCGGGGCCCAAGTGGCATATAGATGGGCTTGAGATTCCTGTGGACGTGTTTCCTTGCTATTATGAACCATGACCCATTTGGTTATTAGGCCTAAATTTAGGACTACACCCGTCCATGGCCATAAAATTAAGGCACAGACGCATCTATTTTTGCAAATCATATGTACTTTTATAAACATTAAATATAAAAGATAAGCTAAAAAGTCAGGCTCTGGTTGAGCCCACGGGCCTAAGAGCACAACCCAATTCGAATAGAGTGTTGGTTGAGTTCAGGTTGCGCTTATGCTGGCTTGACCCGTAAGTACACCAAAGTTGGCGTAAACCAACATGCAATGATGAGAAGAATGTAAAAATGTCCCTGATGTAGATGTGGGACCCACTTGGGGATGGGAACCATGTGGGGATCTCTTCATTTAGTCGGGGCCTACTTGTGACAAAAGGGCCTCATATAGTCATCCTATTCCCTTTATCAGTGGCCAACAAGTTTCATCTCTTTTAAAATTTGACCCGCTGACCCAACGGGATAGACCATTCAGATTGGTGTAAAAAATGGAACCGGTGTGAATCAAGGGTGTCCTCTGCGTGTAGTCCATTCAAATGGGTCGCTAGATGGGCCCCATTATGATGTGTGCATGGTGTGAAGAAAAGTGCACTAGGTAACTACCCTATGGCCCAGTAAGTAAAAATACAAAGAAGAGGAAAAAATAGCCAACCGAAATGAACACCGGGTGCGAGGGATCAAAATTGCCATTTTTCCGCTTTTCAAAGCAGCGGAAACGTCCCAAATGTACCGTTTTCCACAGCTATGAATTGCAGAAAAGTAGCAAATGTAGGGTTTTCTGCTGATAAACAGTGGAAAAGTGGCATATGTAGGGTTTTTTGCGGAAACGTGGCATATGAAGCTTTTCCGTTGTTCCTAGCGGCGGAAAGTTTGCATATTTTCTAATATTCCCCTTCATGTCCGGGTTGCATATGTGGTAGGGTCCATATGAAAATGCATGAATGTCAATAAACTATTTCTATGTAACTACATTGAGGGGCCCACTTAATGTGATCTCAAGATCCCATTTGCCCTTTGGGTAGGTAAGCACATTACATGTCATTGTGTATTCTCCGCATCGTAGAGCTAAGATGAGAAAAAAGAACCAATCCTTCATCAATCAGATGTCCTGCTATCAATAAAAAAAAAAGGGTAGCAGGGCAGCAGAGACTTCGCTTTTAAACATCATTATTAAAGAAAAATCTTGACAGTTGGAAACACATTCCAATGAGATTTATTTTACCTCTTGAAAGATGGACATTGCCAGGATCCAAGAAACTCCATTCCAAGTGAACCTTTACCCAATCGCACCACAAATACCTTGACTCCAATCATACAACGAGTTCAGATCCCCTGCAATGCCTCTTACATTCATCCAATAAGTGGGAAGTGTGGAACTCACCGTGAGGCACACATACCAATGATCCAAACCATTAAAATTGTATGTAACCACCACCGCTATAATATCCTCAAACTAGTAAAATAGAGTTTGATCCTACCACAAGATCGAACACACGATTGATAACATGATTTACACAATCTTATGCATTATTCATTCTACGCATTAATTACATTATCACTTGTATGCTCAATCTTATAGTGGGAGCAAATCCTATTAAGTAAATCCTGATAATATGGTAGACACGAATTGAATTTGAATAGCTTCGATCATCAGTAGGTTGGCCCCATGGTGACTTCCACGGCTTGGTTCTTAACAAACGGGCATTACAACTTCAGATGTGTGCATGGCGTGAAAAGAAAACCGCACTGCGTAACTACCGCCTATTTCCCTTTAAGAAAAAAAGGCGGAAAAATAAAATCAGGAACGAATTGGGTCCAAATTGCACCTTTACAACATTACCGCCGCTATAAACAGCAGCAGAGCTGCATATGCAACTTTTGCATATTTTTTTAAATTATTCCCCTCTAGGTCGGGGTTGAATCCTCGGTAGGGTCCACCAATGATCCTTAAAAATTTTGACATAGAGATCTGGCCTGGCGACTTCATCATTGGAAAAAATAATAATAATGAGTTTGTTATATTAGCTACTTGAAAATATTAATCACATCAGACTTTACTGTTTATTTGATAATAAAAAAAAAAAGAAGCATGGCGGACAAAAAGCTCAAAATCTTACCATCTTTGGATTCTTGGGTTCTAACAAACTACTTCTACGGACATGTTTGGCATCTCTACTCTTTTTCTGATAGACCATTTAAAATAGAGTCATTAAAAAAAAGATCTATAAAAAAAAAGAGGGCATTTCAATTTTAGAGGATTTGCCTCTACGTTTTTTAGAGTCTATGCCTCTATTTTTCACATACCCAGAAAGTGGGCATTTCAATTTTAGAGGATTTGCCTTTACTCCTCTATAATAGGAAGATGATAAAGTCATCTACCAAACGTTCTAATTTTTCTAACCTCTGTCCGATTTAGACAAATAGACAAATAGAGGTAAAAAATAGAGATACCAAACATGCACTAAGAGGTGAAGAATAATGTACAAAGTTTAGAAATATAAACGAGACCATGGTACATTAAAATTTGATTTATTAGATTAATAGGTTGGTATTCCTTTAAGATCTCCCTTTTAACTCATTTTCTATTAATGGAGAGATTATTTGATTGTCGTTTTATATACTTTCCTTGGTTCCTTCAATTTTAACTTCTTTATAAATGAATTTCTTAATCTTTTAAGGAAACTCAACTCAATGAAAACAAATGGGCCCTTACATAAAAGGCGGTCCATAGAAGCTTTCTCCCCCGTTTACCATTTCTCTTTTGTTTTCCCCACTTGGATTAAACACATCAAGTTGGAATGGACTGGCCCATGTGGACTGTATGGGTATGGCCCCTAATAATTAGGGCCGATCAAGCCCACAGGCGTCGGACCCAAGCCCATCCCAATATATCAACATCTTGCATTGAATATGTTGGGTCGGTCTGAGACTTTAGACTAAGGCCTGCACACTTTAACTATTGGGCCTTTTTGGTCCAGGTCCAGTTCATGGTACTAAAATACAGAGAAATCCACCCCAGTGTGAGCCAATCCCAGACCCTGAAACTTGACAGCCTTTAATGATTCCTACCTTTGTCCTCTCTCTCTCACATTCAAATTGTCACAGGATCTAATTTGATAATTTTGAGAAAATTTTAGCCTATTCTTATGGTTAATTAATGAGTATTGGGTCATGATAAGGTAGAGTGAAGTAATTAAAGCCTCCTTTCACCAGACAAGAAAAGACTGAAAATCATATCAAAAGTATAAAATTTCGAAATCCCCTCCTTCATTTAAAACAAAGTAAAAAAACAACATTCTCAGGCCACTAAAAAAAAGTAATAGACAATAATCCATCTACTTTTTATCCAAAAAATAAAAAACACTCCTTATCGAGGCACTAAAAATAAAATTCCATCATACTATGATTAGACCCTCTAATATTTTATTCTCTCTTCCATCTTCACTTCACCCTACAAATATTTTTCAGGATGACGATGGGTTGAATTAAATAGGTGACCCAATTTAACACACCACTATCATCGGTGGTTCGGTAGTGGCTTTTTTGTTCCATCTTCCCTTTTTATTATTATTTTTTTTTCGGAGTATGGGGTGGACATGGATATATAGATTGTGACTTAGAGTCATTGAGTCAAGCATGAGGTAAGCTTGGGTCTTGGCTTGCTTACCCCGTTATATAACTATTTAGATGTGTTTTATCAGGTTAATAAACAAAATTGTAATGTCCATAAAGAACATATTGTGGCTAGCTATTAAAGAAAATTATGCCCTTAATATGAATGAATTAAAATTAAAGGGCCATTCCAACTCATCATTAACATGGCTTAAGGAGAAGCCAAATTGTCTATATTTTAAGATTTGTCCAACTTTAATGTACAAGGGAGGTAGGGAGGGAGGGCAGGGTTATCAAAGGACAAAGAGGTTCCCTTGATTATATTTTAAGATTTGTCCAACTTTAATGTATAGAGCCAAATGAACGTCTATGATAAAATCTAACTTGGCCATTCCTTTGTTGAAATGTATTTTCGCTGCTTTTACTAAAGCCTTGAGGTTTTGGTAGGATTGGCTGGTGGAAAAAATCTAATATAGTATTAAAGTCATCCGGTCACGAGTTTGAATCCCAAGGATAACAACTTGACATGGAAATGAGCATTTTCCAAAATGTGCACTAACCAAGTGCCACCCGATGGGGTGTGTTGAAAAGTACTTTAGTTGCCTCTACTAACGCCTCGGTATTTTAATACCATTGGTTGGGAGTGGAAATTTAAAATGATTTTAGAGCAAACCAATTGGGGATTTGAATCCAAGGAGGAACGACTTCGCGCTGAATGTGGGTCGCGAAAAAGTGCATTATTGATCGGGTTCCACCTGCAAGGGAGTATAAAAGAAAGTATTTCGCCTGCCTTTGCTAAAGTGTGAAGGTCTCAGTTGTACTGATTAGCAGAGAAAATTATTTAATATCCTTCTCTCTCTCTCTTGTTTATTCTACAAAAGGAGTTCTTTTGATGTTGTTGCTGGTTATGAGCGCCCATACTCCCAAGTCATCTTATATACGCACTATTGGCCCATCCTTGAGCCTTGGAATTCTGAACTGATGCACTATGAACAGCATCATCTTAGACGTTCATTTGCCATATGGTCTCCCATTTCTCAAGCCCTCGGTTTAGACGTCCTGCATTTAGGCTTCTCTTGATTCTCCATTCCAGTGGTGTGTATGCAGTGGCAAATCATATTAATCCAATGGCGAATGCCACTCTAACATAACTGATTGAAAGAGATAACACATGTTTAAAGTAGGCCATGTTTTAGGTAGCACAAGTCTGAGCATAACCCTACCCTTCTATAGTAATCTAATTTGATTGAGTCTCAAGAGCGAGTGTCCTGCGATTGAGTTCACCCCCTCAAATGAAAAAAAAAAAAATGTAAAGAAGGAGATACACATAAAGAGAGAGAGAGGACAATAACTCCAAGAAATCAAGCATGGCTCGGAACCGCGAGACTTTTTTTTTTAAAGAGCGGAGACTCGTTTGTTAGCATTGGGAGCTCACACTCTAGATGGATACCTTTTATGTGAACATAGTAATCCCCTTTTTCATGGAATTGAGGAAAACTAATTCAGTTTTTTCCTCTAAAGCATTGCACAACTTTATATGCGGAAATGCACTGCACTAAATTGTAGAAAAGTATTGTATGAAGAAAATTATGAGACCATGCCATTGTGACCATAAGGTTCGCAAAGAAAAGAAAAAACCATTAAGATGATGCCTGAATGGAGACTTTGAAGGCCGAAATCGTAGATTGTTGGCTCCATGTCAGGACCTAAGTGGCATGTTGATGGGCTTGAGATTCCTGTGGACGAGTTTCCTTTCGTGATGGTATATTAGTCCCCTCAGTAGTTTTCTTGCTATCAGGCTATGACGGTTTTTTATGTTCTAGTAGAGCCAAGCCTAAGATTATGAACCATGACCCATTTCGTTATCAGGCCTAAATTTAGGACCACGCCCATCCATGGCCATAAGATTAAAGCAGAGACCCATCTATGTTTGCAAATCATATGTACTTTTATAAACACTAAATATGAAAGACAGGCTAAAAAATAACGTAGGCTTTTCCACATATCAGAATAGCGAAAAAGTAGCATAGGTAGCTTATGGTGATATATATTTTTATATATTCACCTTCTATCCTCATTTTTATATATTCACTGTCTTTCCTCAGTTTTAACCACTTATAAAGTAAATTCCCATGATTCCATGCAAACAAATATGCCCTATAATTTTAAACCAATGAACTTATTAATAGGGCTTACATCTTAAATCCAAATTGATCACAATCAAGGTCCCTCTTTTTCTTCCTTCTCTCTCTCTATATATATATCCTTTTTCTCTAATTTTGGTTCATTGGCTAGAGAATTAGACTTCATCTGCACTACAAAATTGAGGTGCTTCTGCTAGTAATCCTTGTGGTTCAATTAGATTCCTGTTATGATAACAAGAACTTAGCTTAACAACTAAACAAATTAATTTACATTGCAATAATCTCAATATGTCCTTCATGGCACGCTTGTACGACCGATCTTCTATGAAAAAAAAGTGAAATTAAATAAATACTCTTCCGCATTACAGTAAAATCCATATTTAATGTAGCTGCTTTTCTGTGACGAAAATCACATAAAGAACTAAATTTTTCATGATTTAAAAAAAAGAAATTTCCTTTTTTATCAATGTATACCCAATATGTCAAATACTACCCCCCCTCAAGACTCTAAGCCCCCCCTAGATTTACCGCTATGCAAGTTTTCCTCTGCTCTAACCGGAGGAGGAAAACCTGTTGCGTGCATGTCTAATTTCTCGCCCTTTGTAGGTTTTCCCGCAGAGGAAAACTTGCAAATTGTATAATTTTCACCCTTTGCAGTATTTTCTCCTCTTTAAGCGGAGGAAAACCTACAGATTTTCTAATTTTTTCAATCCTGTCTGGGGTATGGTTCCGGCAAACCTATAAATCTTCTAATTTTCTCAACCCTCCACGTCTGGGTTAGGTTTGGGTATGGTTCATGTGAAAATGCATAATTGTAAATAAATGATTTCTATTTAAATGCACAGTGGGGCCCATTATTTAATCGAACCCATTTTCTATTTCATGGGAAAAAATCTAAACTCTTAAAATGAACGTCATCTCCTTTTATGGAAAGTCCCCAAATTTACTCTATTAAAAAATACTGCCCTTGATTGAAGTAAAACTTGGGGACCATAGATTGAGTGAGTTGTTTCCAAAAGAAGGTCCTCTCGCTGGGTGTAGCACAAAAAACCTATAGGCCTAACAGGGGGCGACTTTCATTTGGGGGGGGGGGGGGGGGGGGGGGGGGGGGTTGGCACCTTTTGGGATTTGGGTTGAATTCCAATTCAACGAAACTGGGTTTGCCTCAAATTCGGGACGGTATTTCTATAATTAGTGTCTAGCATGGATTAGCAAAAAACCCGAGTTGGTATATAGAAGTGCAAAAATATTTATAAATTATGCCAAATGGACCCTAATGTGACCTCAAAATCCGATTAGCCATTTGGATAGGCATGCACATGATTTGTGATCATTGTGTATTCTCCACATCGGGAAGCCTGGAGGAAACAAAAAGATGCTAAGATGTCCCACCATCAATCGGAATGAAAGAGTTCCAACCAAAAAAAAAAAAAAAAAATTTCAGAATGAAAGGGTAGTAAGGACTTTACTTTTCTACTCCATGATTAAAGTAAAATCTTGATAATCGAAAATACTTTACCATGTCCGACTTTACTTTACCTCCTGAAAGACAAACATTGTTTGGTTCCAGAAAACACCATTCCAAGTGAACTTTGACCCAATTTCATTGCAAGAATTATGAGCCTGATCGTACAATGTGCTCAGATCCCCTGTGTGGCCTCTTACACCCTTTCGATGAGTGGGAGGTGTGGAACTTGCCATGGCCCCCATAAACTGATGATCTGAGCTATTAAATTGAAAGTAAGCTCCTCTAGCAACATACCCTCAAACTAATCCAATAGAATTTGATCATACCATAAGACTAAACACATGATTGATAACGTGATTTGCACAATCTTATGCATCATGAATTCCATGCATTAACTACACTATGAATCGGATGTTCAATCTTATAGTGGGGCCAAATCCTGTTTAAGTAAAGTTCTAGAATATGCAAGGCATTGAACTCAATCTAAACGGATTTGATCATCAGTAGATGGGGCCCATGATGATTTCCACAGCTTGGTTCTTAACAAATGGGTATTTAAAATTTTGGCATTTTGTTGCTTGGAAGTCAACTCGTAAGGACCCCTAGACCAGATTAGGGTAGAAACTTGTTTGTGGTAAGCATACAATTGTAGTTTGCCACTGATATAAAAGGCAGTAATGCTGCAACTGGTGTGTATATAAAATACGAGTGATTTCTGCAATTGCTATGTATATAGAAAACGACTTCACCAGCTATCCTAAAAAGATTTGGCATGGAGATTTGGGCAGGCAACTTCATCTTAGAAAAAAATAATAATAACAATGAGTTTGTTATAATAGATGCGTGAAAACATTAATCATGTCAAACGTTGTTGTTAATTACATCAAAGAAAATCACCACATGAGGTGTTGAGGTTTGCCCCTCACTGATTCAACTACTGGCTTTAGAGAAGGGCTCTTTGTTCAGGTGGTAAGGTGCGAAAATTCTCACATGGCTTTCCTATGTTCGAACCAAGGGCAGCCACCTTCTCCTCATGTGGGGGCTTCTGTGTCGCGTGTATGGACCTCCTTTCCCACTGTGTGGGCTTCTTTTCCAGCATTTGGCACTCTCCTGGGACTCAGGCCGCTTAGCTGGGTTACCCAAAAAAAAACTGGCTTTATGACTGGGCAACTATGTTTCAAGTTTTTGCAATTTGTTATGAAATATTTAATGGTAGGATTTTCAGAATTCAAAACTTTTTCAAAACATCCCTTGCTTTTCTTTTTTTCTCCCTTTGGATCAAGCACATCAAGCTTGAATGGACTGTAACACATGAGCCCCCATATCCCAAGTCATGTTATGTCACGACCCGGGCCCGAGATTAGGATTACCACAGCTAACCCCGAGTCGCGATCTCCATACTTACTCCCGTAAACCCCGCATTAACCGAAGTCAATATGAAATTCACAAGGGATATCATACATTCATACCTGTCAAATGTACATTTTTGCGAAAATATATATATACATTGACAATCAATTTAAATCGTACAAGTTCTTTACGTAATAGTAAAGTCCAACGTACACATTTTATTTTTTATTTAAGTCCACCATTGCATATTCAAAATACAATGCAGGTGACTACTATTATATTCAAAATGAATATACATGTATTTCTCAAAATATTTATAAAACATTCTAATGTGATTGTCATTCGATCTAAGTCCACTCGTTTAGTCCTCTTGGAGGAACCTGATGGGCCTCCTCCACTGGCGGTGCGGCCTTTGCATTATCGGGACGGGCAACTTGGCCTATAACGTCATCAATAATACTGTGAATACGACGGTTCAACAATGTATACACAATTCCATACTAATAATTTGTCTATCAATTCTAAACAATTCAAATAAATAAACATTTACATTCATTAATTCATTTATTTAGTTCTTCCCTAAAGGAAGCATTCAGTATCAGTGAGTACACTTTATTAAGTGACTTTTCATTGTCCTCATTCGCACAGGACGGAAGGCACACCATCCATGACCCAGCTTTAAGAAATGACTCATTCAATTTCAATTTCCATATTATACACTGTATTAAGTGACTTTTCAAATGTGTGGGATTTAACAGTGTCTTGATCAAAGATCACCGGTATCACTACGGAGCTCCGGAACACTCCATTCCATCTACTGCAGTAGAATTGTTCATTAGTCATTCATTTCATTTCATTAGTTCATTTCTTTTTATTAATTCGATTCATTATTCATTTCAACTCAACAAAGAGCGTAATAAATAATATACAGTGTTAAACGCGGAAGAACAAGTCAATTCAAACAATAAATCCAATTAAATTTTTCTTAGACCAAACATTCGGGTGAAATGTTCGTTATCTAATGTATGTGTTATTTTTGATGACATTACTTTTAGCAAAATTTACATTAGTATAACCTTAGCTAACACCCATGAAGGTTTAGGAAAATGCTACTAACACTAGCCTTAGCCAATATGCTTCTATTCAGAGAAATCAGAAATCAAATCTGAATTTTCCTCAAGCTTGGTCACCTTGTCGATCACCTGTCGGCTAACCGAACTATGGATTTCGGCTAACCAAATGCTGTCAATTAGCTTTCAAGAAGCTCAGTTTCCTGATACAATTTCTGACACTTTCTAAAGGAAATTCGGTCACCTTGTTGGTCGACCGAAGCTACAGTGTCGTTTAACCAAACCTAGTTCGGTTACTCTTCGGTTCCAATTCCAGAGAACTTAGTTGAGAGCTCAGACAAGCTCGGTTAGGTAGTTCAGTCGCATGTCGGTTGACCGAATTGCAACTTCGGCTGACCGAACTTAGTTCGGTTAGCTTTTCATAAGCTGGAATCTCCTGCAAAATTTAGCCCAGAAAGGGTTGGTCAGGTGTCAGTCAGCCTGTCTGCTGACAGAACTACTCCCAGAAGTTCAGAAAAATTCTAAACTGGAATTTTTGAAATTGAACTCTTTAAGTTTAAACAAGTCTATTAGCACCATAAGTCATTATAGTTGAGCATACTTGCCTTGTGTGAAAGCGTAATTAGCAAAAACCCCTATCTGTTAGCTTGATTCAGAGATGAAAATCCCCAAATTGAAACCCTCTTTGATC
Organism: Persea americana; assembly: GCA_029852735.1. Classification (NCBI taxonomy): domain Eukaryota; kingdom Viridiplantae; phylum Streptophyta; class Magnoliopsida; order Laurales; family Lauraceae; genus Persea; species Persea americana. The sequence continues at coordinate 51,873,704 of CM056819.1, forward strand.
CTAAAAATCAAACCAATCCACAAAACAAAACTCATATGAGTTCTTCGCAATAGAAAACACTTTAAACCATTCAAGAGGACTTGGAAGTTCTGTAACTAATCAAAATACTTACTTGTAGCTCTATAGGAAGAAACTTTGAGCTTTTTCATAAGCTTCAACAAACCAAAGAAGAAATTGGAGAAGATGAAGAAGATGAAGTGTCATCTTCAATTCAGTTATTAAGCTTCCAAACCATACTTGATGGAGACAAATTGGAAGAAAGAAAAAGAAGAGAAAAGAGTTGGCTGTGCTGGGAGTTGATGAACAAATTCAAAGGAGTTCATCATCAACTTATAAGCCCATTTTTGCATTTAACCCTACTTCAATTCCATTAATTACATTTTGAGTCAAATGAAGGGTCATTTGATCTAATTCACGTTGAATGGAATCGCCCTTAGTATGGAAACTAATGTACTCCTCGAGATACACGCGCGGGTATCAAGAGTTTCCGTATTCGACGAAATACGCGAAAATTCGTATTTACGAAAAAATCTTCGTATTCTCCAATCTAAGCCCAAAACCATTTCAATTCATTCAATATCATTCATTACCCTTTCATTAAGCTCAAACTAACCATTTGGGACTAATCCGATTCAATTTGGTCATTAATCAATATTAATTCAATAAAACATGCTTAATGAACATTAATCCTGATTAATTAGAGTTAACTTTGATTAACTCGGGACAGGGTGTTGCATGTTATTTGCGCACTATTGGTCCTATGGACCAAACTCTTTGCTCGAGAATATGGGCCATCTTTGGGCCTTAGAATTTTGAACTGGTGCAATGTTAAAAACTTTAGCTTAGACGTTCATTTTCCATGTGGTCTCTTACTTTATAAAGCCTCAGTCTAGACATTATGTACTTAGGTGCCGCTGATTTTTTTTTCCTTTTCAATTATGTGCACGCAGTGGAAGATCATATTAATCCCTTGGTGAATGTCACTCTAGCCAAATTGATTGACAAAAATATATAGGTTTAAAAGTGGGTCATGTTTTAGCCAAGACAAGTTCGAGCCTAACCCTCGCCGGCCTTTCATACTAATCTGGTTTGATTGAGTCCCAAGAGTAATTGTTAGCATCCAAGAATGTTAAGGTAGTTCGATGACATGTAACATTGTTGGTGGCTATTTGTGTCCCGTTCACGATTGTGGTGTCTATATGATTAAATATATACATGGTACTTCCAAGAGGAAAACCAGGGCTTTCATCGGCATGAGGAGAGGTGGTATCATGGACTTGGTACCATGGAGTTTTCCCCACTCGGTTTAGTTGGCATCACTTGGCTATTAGATACTGGTGCTGATCTTGAAATGAAAACCGATTGAACAGAAGAAATCATGAATCAACCTAATATGCTGGCATTTTGAGCTTTGTGTTCTGAGTCCAACAGTGCTACAATTTTATTTTATCCGTCGTATTGAAAATGGCTTCAGTTGGAGTTAGCCCGACACCTTCTTCGAAGAGAAGGGATTTATCTATAAGAAGAGAAGGAGATCAGCTTATCATCACACTGTCTGGAGCAGGGAATGAAGTGGGACGTTCATGTGTGCACAGGTCCTACAAAGGCAAGACTGTAATTGGTATGCTTGCTGCCTGTCTCAATTATTGATAGTTTCTTTTTTACTTTTTTTATCTAAATGCTTTTGGTTTCAGATGGTACCAATACATTTCTTTATTTGCGAGAAAAATAAACTGTGTGGATACCGTGAAAAAACAGAGGCTAGACTATACTCTATCAGTCAAGCTAGGGTACTTCTACGGTGACGGTGAAGTGCCTTGCCACACCTTACCTTTTACTCCTCCGCGAGCCTCCTTTTTTTTTTTTTTCTACTTCAGCCTGGTGTGGTAAAAGTTACGATGAAGTGTTTTAATTTACACTCACTCTCTCTCTCTCTCTCTCTCACACACACGCACACACCCCTTACTTCATACTTTCTCATGGACAACGGTTAGTGAAGAATCTCTGACGAAAATCTTATTGACGCTCTTCCAATGCACCAAAAACTTGCTCCTGATTTTCTCCCAAGATGTAAATTCTTCTAAAACGAAGTTAGGGATTTTATTTATAGGTTTGGGTCGAAAACCTCCTCAGAAACGCGCATGAGACGGGCTTCATATGGTCTGGGCGTCCAGACGCCAGGAAGTGGGTGTCTAGACGCCCAGAAATGGTAGCTGGGCGTTTGGACGCCTGAGGCAGAATCTCCGGGTTATTTCTGAATTCTTTGATTTTTCGCCATTTTCTTCCATTTCACTCAAATTTCTTTCCAATGTACCTAAATCACCTGTGAACATAAAAATAACATAATTAAGCTAATTATTCTCTTCTCAAAGTAAAACAAAATCCATATTGAAGGGACTCATCACTTTCCGAACAAAGATTTTACCACGCCTCGTAGTTCTACTTTAACAGACCTTATCTCTATCTTTTTATGGCTTGACACCTACCTTATCTTTACACACACAAATGACGAGGCAAGTGCCTTCACTTTATCATTGGCATAATCATAAAAATTTTAAGGCCCCTTGTCTCCTTAGCTCACGCATATGGAAAGCGCCTGTCCACATGTGGGGCCCACTAGGAACCCTACTTAGGGGATTTTTTTGGGGGGGGGGGGGGGGGGGTTGGGGTCATAAAGTTTTTATTATCCAAAATCAGTGTACGGTCGATCCAGCGGTCCAATTCATTTGGATGGATGTCAAATCCCGATATTGGTAACTTTAGGGAGTCCCTATTTTGTGGTCTACATAGATGGGCCAACAGTGGGCCCTACAAATGTGATAAGATGGAAGCTCTCGTCAGTGTTAGCTTGAGAAGAGGCTCAGCCATATTTTAATATTCAAGGAGCTGCACATAAATTTCCCTGCACAAGGACTTGCTTGTAATTAGACCAAAAGAAAGGGACCTCACTAAAATATCCCCATACATCTACATCAGGCGCGCGCAAATATCCACCTCTTTCTAGTTTTAGCCCACGCGACAGCAGTGGGCAGTGATTTTGCTGCCATAATCTCTCTCATCCGATCAGGTACATACAGAAACCCTAATTCTCCCGCCATTTCCATTTCCATTTCATCTTTTTATGTCTTTTGAGCTGGGATTGTTAGATCGTTCTTTCTCTTCAATTGCATCGAAATTGCAATCTTTCTCCATCGTTTGAATTCTTGAAATGTTTTTTTTTTTTGTTTGATTTCTAGGGTTTCTTCCTCACGCTTCTATGCGACTACGTCTCTAATCATTTAACCACTTCTCATGATTTTGCGAATTTCTGTGTGCTTTTCGTTTTCTGGGTCAGATTGATTTTTCTTTGGGTTTTTTAGCTGTTGCGTTGGTTCCCTGAATTTCCGGATTGGTTGTTGTGTTGTAGTGAAAGTAATCACATTTCTTCCAGAGAAAAGATATTCCTTGGAAAGCTGGGGTTTGTTTGCATTTGGAGAAAAGGCGAAGAATTTTAGGTAAGGTGGAGAAATCTGTCCACAGTTTAAAATCTTGTACTGTAGACAGTTTTCTCCACATCCAAACAACCCCTTAAAGCCTGTTTGTTTGCATAAAACACATAGGAACTGAATTGGTATGGTGATGGCTGGGTTTTCCATTTCCCAGCTTCTTTTGAATCTATTTCCTTAAAGTAATACTGATTTGATTCTATTTCCCAAGAGGGAAAGTTATTTGATTCTCATTTTAGGAAATTCGCCTTTGATCTTCACTTTTTAACTACTTATGGAATGAACTACGTATTCAGTCCCTATGTATTCTAATGCAAACAAACGGCCCGCTGAGAAATTTGTACCGTATAATGATTTGAAGTGGATGTTGGAATTTTGTCCTAAGCATGCTTGAACTTGTTTCATTCTTTCAGCTGTAGTATGAATGAGGAGCATAAAGCACTTGCCAAAAGCTGTTTATAGTTCCCTGCGCTCTAGTGTTATTTTCTTTGACATAACAAGAGTTGTTGAGGAATTGGTATCTAATAGCGTAGATGCAGGTGCTACCAAGGTAATGAGATTGATCTCCATCTGTTTAAGGTTTCAAGATCTTGGTGTTTTATGCTCAGATTTAACCTATTTGGCAGTTTCTCGTTATACTTCCTTACTTTTGCATTCTTTATTTGATATTTTATTTGGTTTAAAACACATGAATTGATAGGCCTCCAGCATAAGGGGTCTGTTTATAATGTTTAGTTCCATGACTGATGGCTTGCAATCGGTTAGACCCATTCCCAATACCAATCAAGACAATGTCTTCCAACAAAAGCATCACCTGATCATCTTCCATATAATTAGGCCTTTATTCCCATCCGGCATCCTTCAGTAGGTCACGTCACAATTCCTAAAGCCACAGTTACATGTCCATCTATTTTTTCCCATGAAAGTGGGTCCATATATTTTTTCCCATGAAAGGGGTTTTAGCCTTATAGGAGATCTACTCATAACTAGAGCCGATTTATATGACACGGAGTTGTAAACAGCAAAGCTGATGAATCCATGTGAATGTTTTTTCCCCTTTTTCCAGAAACGTTCACTACATGAAAGTGTGCATTCAACTGTGTCTACCCCAACTGATCTCCACATTTGGGTATCTTCTTCAAACTGAAGATGAAAAGCTATCTTTTTCAAAACGAAGATGGAAAATCCAATCATCAAGAGTCTTTTCTAATCCAGTCCTTATATTCCAATTCCAATCCCCTTGCCAACCATCCAGTCAAAATTCAACAATTCAGAACATCCCTCACACTTCCCAATGTACAACCATTGTCTCTTCCATCCTCCTAAACCCTGAATAAAAGGCTCAGATTTCCACTATTTATAGCGTTCTTTTCACTAACTTGATCCAGCAATCTAAGATATTGTCTGTCTCCATTCTCTCGAATCTTTAAAATCTCCGAACAGATCTGCATTCTGCACTGACTGCACTTCTTAAAACCTTTTCTATTTTCCTTGAAATCCAATAGTGAGGAGCCAGTCATATCATCAAATATTTCTCTAAACCTCCGTTCTAGAACTGGATCTTCCATTTCCAAGCTTCTGCTACTCTGTCCCCTGCTGCAAAATTTTAAACAGAAACACATGAAGGGAGGGGTAGCTATGCAATTATTGTCTTTAACTGTAGATACAATCTGATGAAATTTGTTTCGCTCTGAAAAAAAAAACCATAAATTTTGAAAAGCCTGAGTTGCTACTGATTCTGTCCAACAAGTTTCTTACACAAACCCCACTTCAAAATTTCACACCCACCACATTCCACACACACAAAACTAAAGTCCAGTGACACGACTCATTAGGAAAAGTATTGGCAGTTCATTTCATGGCACAACATGTGTGGTTTTTTCCCGTTTCTATTTCATGCTGGGGTGGGGGGAGTGGTTGTGGTTGTTGGGTAAAACAAATTGTAAATTCATTGTAATTGGGGTTTTTGGCAGTTCTTTTCATGGCACAAATCTAACTCAGCAATCATTCCTAACCATTGATGTGGAAATAGGCTGGAATTTCACAGTTTTCATGTTGGACAACAAGATGCACTTCGCTGGAAACAGCAAAATGTAGCCATACAGGAAACCGATAGCCATGAAATGATGGAACTCATCAGGGAGGGGGTCATCCAAACAATGGAAAACTGTTTCTACCTCTCTGGGCATTTTGAGGATATATATCAAAGAACCTTTAAGCTTTGAAAACTGATAACAAAAATTATGAACAGTACAGAATTCAGTGACGAAAACCTCTGCGACATTTCCTTTTAAAATGGCCTGTTAGTTAATCTCATGTCCAAATGAAATACAGAACAAATTAGTTTTGCTGACCTTGATTGTTTAGTTACTTTAACGAATTGGTTTCATCTAAATCTGAACATTTTGCTATTTTAGTGACATGATAATTCCTATTTTAACAACAGTTGGCATTCATTCAGATGTCTTTTTAGAACTTTGAAATTGGAAACGGTTCATTCTCTTAGGTACATGTCTTTGTAAATGTTCGGGCATGCTACATCAAAGTAGAAGATGATGGTATGTTATAATTTTTTTTTTCCTGGTTCTTAGATACTAAATGTTTTGGCACTCTTGAATCTACTATCACGTTCTTTTCTCTATGGGTGCTTGCAGGATATGGTATTTCACGGGATGGATTGGTGCTCTTGGGGGAAAGATATGGTATTTAAGTGTTCTCAGTTTTTATCGTTATGTCATTTTAGTTGCTGTACCTAACTTGTTTTGGAACTTTATTAATTCTTGTATATGTCATATGTCATACTTTATTATTTTGCTTTATCATTTGAATCTGTAATTGCATTTACAATAACAGCCAATCATTTATTTGGTCAAGGAATGAAGTTGTGAGTTGGTTATCAAAAATAAAATAAAATTGTGAGTTTAGCATGTTTATACTGACAGTTTGGAGATCCTGTTTATTGAGGCTTTTTTAATTTTTTTTTTTTTTTTTGTAACTCCTATAGGCCTATGACAACTATTTCGTCCAATGGGCGGTTTGAGTGGCAGACTGCCTCAATAGAATCTTCTTCTTCTTTTTTTTTTTTTTTTGGGTATAAATCTATAATTCTAATGCATATGTGCAATTATGGTAGCAAATTGATTTATTGCACACAATGACATCTTGATCAGATATGTTTATTTTAATAAGGTAGCACTTCAATACCCAACCTGGTAAGGGGTGGATCTCTTCCTGAGTTTCTTTGGAAAGTGTTGCATCGTTGAATGTTGTACCATTTTTTCTTCTCGGACATTATTTTTGAGGCATTTGCATCAGTGCACCTACTGCCTACTTAGGTAGTCATCTTGCTTGAAGTGATAGCATCTATGTGATGAGCATTCTATGAGGGCTTATTTTGTTTGACTTACTGTACTCTTGGTATTTTGTGATTTATTGTCCTTTTCATTTCTTTTCTTCTTTTTTTTTTTTTTTTTTTAATTTTCCTGCTCTTGGGAGGAGTTGTAGTAGTAGTAGTAGTAGTTTGATTTGTGAAGTTCTTACAAACTCATGGCACAACCAATCACTTCTGTTTTTGTATTTGCTTAACTGATCCATACTCTTTTGTATATTTTCACCAAGCTGTACACTAGAGTACCTATTTCCAGCTACTTGTGTAGGCCTAAGTATCAATATTCAGATGATACAATATGGATGCAGGTAATTCAACAAGATGAGGTGGGGATATGGCTGTCGCTGTATCCAAATATTTTAGCAGCGTCCAATTATATTTTATGCTATAGCACAGTTGTAGTTGTAGCCCATTTTTATTTTGTGTTATACAGTAGATTAACTGTGGAGATATATGAACACAATATATTTTAATAAATAAACAATTTGAAATTTTCAAGTGCAATATGAAATAGTGACTGATTGGGTGTGCCATATTCACCACGTTTGGACATATTTTTAGGCATTAGCATTTTTTCCCAAGTTGATTTCATCTGTATAATGGTATGCAAAATACTAGAATTCTCTTCCAAGTCTGACATCCATGCCCGAACCACATCGTGGCTGGTATTTGTATATGCATGGTTTCATGATTTCCTAGTTCATGGTCATTCTTGCCTAGTCCTCATCTTTTGTCGCATGTTTTACTATTTTTTTCCTACAATGATCAATGAAACAAGGTTATTTAGTCAATGGGGTCAATACTGAGCAGTGATAGCTTTCATGGTTATGTTCTAATAACAGCAACATCAAAACTTTGCTGCTTGGCTGAAATGGATGTTGGTGTTGAAAGTTTGGGTTTTAGAGGAGAAGCATTGGGTTCCCTTTCTGATGTCTGCTTGTTAGAAGTCATTACGAAAGCTCGAGGGAAGCCAAATGGATATCGTAAAGTCATAAAGGCATGCATTATTCTTTAGCTATTAAGTTTTTTTGTCTCTGAATTATCTTGATAGCGATATTGGTGTTTTATTTTTATTTTTGAAGAATTTTATTTACTTTGAATTATGTCTTTTTACGTTCCAGGGATCCAGGTGTTTATTTCTTGGGATTGATGATTACAGGCAAGATGTAGGTACTACAGGTAACATATTCTTATGTATACAAAATGCTTTCAGTCAATTGCTTCACCTTTCGGGAATAAAGATGGCCCTTGTTCATACCTCCTTCATTTTCAAATCTAGTTTATTACCCATTTGATTGACAGATTTGGGACAAGGCTTTGATGATGATTTGGTTTTTAGGAAAGTAGATTTGAGGGGATATAAATTCAGAGCCTGTGGCCCTGTAGTCATACATGCTGCTCAGGTTTTCCATTTGTGCATAAGGAACCCATATAAATAACTCATATATCATGTTTCCTAACTATTGTGTTAGGGCGGCCTCATCGTTGGCCAATGCATAGCTCTTTGGCCCTCTCTGTTGAACAAGGCCACTTAACCGTATACTTTCCAGTCACCAGTGGAATGGTTAACTCTTTGTCACCTTGGACTGTTTTTGTGCATGGGTCCATGATGGGCCTTTCATATCAATGGTCAAGCTCATTTGTTTCTTAGAAGCATATGGGATTATGTTGTTGGGAAGTCCCACATCCCACATCGCCTAAGTCCTGAGTTGTACAGGGCTTCATATACTTATGTGGGCCTTGCATCTATTAGCTTAAGTTTTTGGGTTGGTATACGGTATCTTATATGGTATCAGAGTGGGTTCCGATCCTGTCGTTCTTGTGTAGCCCATGTGGCAAGCCCATCCATGAAATTTGTTGGGCTTGCATGTGAGGGGGAGTGTTGGGAAGTCCCAAGTCCCACATACCACATTGCCTAAGTCCTGAGTTGGACAAGGCTTCATATACCTGTATGGGCCTTCCACTTATCAGCTTAAGCTTTTGGGTTTGTACATGGTATCTTACATGCCTCAAGGATTGCTTCAGGGCGAGGCATCCCAAACATACTTGTCAATTTCATTTCGGAGCTCATTTCAATTTTGCTCTGAATTGAAACATTTTGTCTATTTTGGCATTTTGGTGTTTCATTTTGGAGTCTTGTTTTGGAAAAATATAAAAAATTAGAAAATGTATAAATTTAAAAAAAAATACTAAAAATTTAAAAAGTGAAAGGAGCTTATATACTACTATAATACATTCTATTAAATCAACATTGTAATATGTTAATGAAACCTAATCCCAAGAAGGATCCCGCCTAAGCTGCAGAAGAAGTTGGCTTTTTGCAGGGGTGGGAGGATCCAAATGAAGAAGTAGGATAGAGAAGTGGCCACAAGAAAGAAATTGCTTCCTGCATAAGACTCTGAAGAGCAAAAGGCCCTAACTTTCGGATAAAAAGGAGCAAAAAACTATGCATACTCAGCCTCAATGGAGGGTATATTGGTGAGAAACCGAGTTAGAAAAAAAGAAATATCCTCGCCCTTTGTCAAAATTCTGCCGAAATATGCAAGTTCAAGCCGTACGGCCAGAATCTTCCGATACCTAACCAATCGGGCATTTCATCCTGATAGGACCGAAATCCCAACCAAAATCTTTTAAGGGTGTTGTTCGTTTCAGTTCGTTTCAGACAACCAACTGAAATAAATAGTTTCGGGCTTTCGGCCAGTTTGGCCAAAATGAGCCTAAATTGACTAGGATCACAAAACATCTTGGGGCTTAGCTGCTCAAGTCCGAGGCATGGCTTGGGTTTGGGGCCTATAGACTTCTGTGATACCCTGTATCAATTGGCGTGTGCCTCATAAACATATTTCCTTCTTCTTCTTCCTTTTCTAAAGGAGGCAGTTTGTTATTTTAAGAACTCAATTAAAGGATTTATGAATTTAGAACTAATGTAGTAAGGATTACCACAGGTTGCCAATAAAAAAAGGGATTACCTCAAGTTGACCCTTGTTAACTCATTAAAAGGCTAAAAAGTTGAGCTTTATATTTTTCCTTTTTATATTAACAATTAAAATTTTCCATGTAATTATTTACTTGTGAAAAAAATGCTTATGAGGTTAACACCCATTGCATTGAGGCTTATGCTTCACACTTAAGACAGTTGGAATACCTCTTTTCATGCCTCAAACATTTTAAAGCATTGGTTAGGATATATGGGATGTGGGTCACATGCGAACTTGAATAGCCAAACCAAACCAATTATACATGGTTGTGTCCCATCAATTTCCTTCTTAGATTTGATAGTATTCAATGCATTTTTATCATAAATTGCCTTTTCACTTGCAGTTATTGTTCGCGACTTATTTTACAATCAACCAGTTCGTAGGAAGTGCATGCAAACCAGGTTCGTCATTTTAATGAAGTTACAATGTCATCTCTCTCTCTATACATACGTACATACATACATACTTACATACAAGTTATTATTATATTATACACCTAAGCATGACTGACAAAGGAAGAAAAGTTTCTATCCTACCAAGCTTCTGGAATTTTGTTTCCTCCTAAACATTTCAGTTTTATTTTAGATTATCTTCCATAGCATTAGATTTCCTAGACTCAATTGCTGTGCTCCCATTATTCTATTGCATTAGTCTTGTGCTCATATGATGCTCATATGTTTGTCTTGGAAGCCCAAAGAAGGTCTTGCATTCAGTGAAGAAATGTGTACTTCGAATTGCCCTTGTTTGCCCGCAGGTTTCTTTCAAAGTCATTGATATCGAGGGGTGAGTTATCTGTTACTCAGCTAGAAGCCTGACTCTCTTCAAATATATATATTTTTTTTGACTGACTGTTCTGAATACAGGGAAGACGAATTATTCTGCACACTTCCTTCTGTCTCTCCTTTGCCACTTGTTGCTAGTTCTTTCGGGAATGGGGTTTCTAGTTCTCTACGTGAATTAAAATTTTATGAAGGAGCATTTAAGATATCTGGATACCTATCTGGTCCTCCTGATACTTTCTCCACAAAGGTAGACATGGCTCATATTTGAGAAAATGTGTCACTGCAATTCACAAATTGTTTATCTTACCATATAGTTCCATGGCTTTGGTTTTGATTGAGGGATGCTTTACTTTTGCAGGTCTTCCAATTTATCTGTATCCATTTCTCTTTATATAATTGTAAAATATACTCTTGAATCAGTTGTGCATATTTTTGGTGACCTTCACTTCCTCAGATGTCAATTCACGTGCTGTTTCCAAGGGCCCGATTAATAAGTTGCTTGATAGTTTGGCTGCTAAGTTCGAGTGCTTAATGACTTCATGGAGAGATGAATCTGAGTCCCAAACTGCAAAGCGGCAAAGGAAGCAGGCGTATTTGGCATATATGCTGAATATATGTTGCCCTCATTCTACCTACGATTTGACATTTGAACCATCAAAGACACTTGTAGAGTTCAAGGTGATACCTACCTCTCTCTTGAATCTTGACACAAATATACATAGCTTTAGTGATTTTAATTTTATGCTGATTCCCAGTAGATGATTGTTGTTTCTTCATATTGCTATGTTAATCATGATTCCAATGGGATTACAACACTTACATGTGTTCTGGTTAAATTGTTTAAATTTTGATGGGTCCTGTTGACATTCAGTCAAGGCATCCCAGATCGGCAACAAAGGAGTAAATCAATGCTTTTAACCCATAGCAAAGATTTAAATGGTGACATTAATGTTTTTGTCCTTTCCAACATTTGTGCTAAAGAGTTGCTATTCAAATTCAAAACCCTAAATTATCCTCCCTCATTTAAATATTCAACGAACATTGTGCCCTCAGTAGTTTCTTAACCATAAAATTCTCCTTAAACTTCTTCCTAAAGCTGAGACACTTCTTCTAAAATGGTTTAGGGGATTATTTATATATTAATGGGATTTTTCATCTCATAAGGGGAAAAATAGATTTCTTCATCTAGACTGTAAAAAAAGAATTGTTTAACTAGTTTTGGGGTTTTGCCCACCTTTATTTAGCTTATGTATGTTTACCTTTTGTTTCGATCAACTTTCAAAACAATTGACATCAAGTCATTGTAGTTTACATTGCTGACTGACCCACTTGCACACAGAAGACCAAGAGGTCCATAAAGACTGATAATGACAGAGGTGCAAGTACGACTGAATTGATGGGCGTAAAACTTGAGGTCTTGAGAGCTGGAAAAGCAATAGGCTGATGCTTGGATGCTGGTTGAAGAAATAGGCTTTCGGGATGTCTAGGCTATTTCACTTTACAGTACATTCTTCTCTCACTGACCAACTAAATGCCTGCAGTGGGCTTATTTAAAAGTGAATAATTTAAAATTAAGAGCTGAACCCCAGTGAGATTGCATTTTGCAAACTGAATGCGTCCCACACCTTGGAAAATGAATCTTGAAAGTTGGCAATCTTGCAACCTGAATGCTTCCCACACCTTGGAAAATGAATCTTGAAAGCCAGCTAGTAGGCTATCTAAACACAGTTTTGAATGTTTAATGTCAAAGTTTTATGGTCTATGGTTAGTAATCACAACCAATCATAGTAAAAAGAAACTATCTTTTAGCAGGTGAAAATCATTGGGTAGACCATTGTCAGACAGACCCCCAGGTACATTGTAGAATCAACTGTGATAGTCTTTCATGTTACCACTTTGTGATTTTAAAATTTGCAAAGAATGCAATTAATTTTCTATGAGTAAATGAGGCAAATCTAGCTCCCTGTTGTAATTAATGAGTATTCCTGACAATTACTTTCATTTATAAAATGACAGCATTTTATGATATCAGTCCTGTTTTCTTATTTCCATGGGAGAAGATTCTGCACAATTTATGTTTTAATGCCCAACCATATCCAAGTATGATCATGAAATCTTATGGCAATCTTCAAGCCTATCACAAGAATCTTCATATCTTACATTTTTGTGACGTGGGTGGTCAATCAACATCATCATCAACGCCTTGTCTCAACTATGTTGGGGTCAGCTATGTGAATTCTGTTTCTCCATTCCAATCTATCTTGAGCCAAATCCTCCAATCGGTGTGGTCAATTAACATCTCGGCACATATTTTCCCTCATATTCATTGCTCATGGGGATGGGATCTTTATGGATGAGGGTGCTACTGGATTATCAGGAGTAGGACACATTTCACTAGAAAAGAAAGCTATGGTTTTCATTTGTATCACTTTCAGTTAAATTGATGTATCCTTTAATCATAGTCTGAAGTCTGGACTTACTCAGTATCTGGAATCAGTTTTTTAGTGTTTCCAAATGTTTTTATGGATGTGTTAGGATCTTTGAAGAGTTGTGAAAATGGATTTTTAAATTTTAGCAGTAATGGAATAAGTTAGCCTTTCTGCTGACCTGTTGGTTGAGGTTGCACTTCGAATAATGAAAAGGCAATATGCTGTTCATGGAACGAGTGTTCAAATAAAACTCTGTTTTATGCCTTGCTCTGATGGAAAGTGCAGTCTACAATCAAGTGTTATTTAACACTGGATATTATTGTTTGTACTTTATGTCTTGCCTTACCTGTCATTGTGCTTTTGCATATTCCATCTGGGACATTTTTCTTGTAGCGTCTATTAATGGTATTTTTGAGCTCTATAGCGAAAACTGGAGCCTTATTATTATGATTATTATTATCTTATTTCAGGATTGGTCTCCTGTATTGTCCTTTCTTGAGAAGGCTATCAGGCACTTTTGGCAAGAGTCTGCACCTCCTTTCTATAAAGGTTCAATTTTCAGAGTTAGTTTAACGTAGGATAAAATTCTTTTCTTTCTATATGTAAATTGTCGTTACCTTCTAAGGTTTTGTTTATAGGAGAATTTGATGGTCATGAGGAGGATCTACAAGGAAAAGGTAAATTGTGGAAGGGAAGTAACACCAACGTGCTACCATTAAAAGGTACTGTACAGTTTGTTCTTTGAAGCATTTTCTTTTTATGTAAATGGTGCTAGAAACTTACTTCATCAGATCATGCAGGCAAATTGTGTATATGTATGTGTGTGTGTGTACTCTTCAGCTAGATAGTATCTACACATGCTAACTTTCATACAAATTAGAGTCGTTAATTTGGCTGGTACGTTTGAAATTTTTGGTGTCAGACCCATTCACTCTCGATTTATCTGAGGCCTCTGGAATTGCTAAAAAGAAAAGCAAGATGCAACACAATCAAAGTTCTGCATATATCAGTCCATCTACTGGTTTGCTCGAGATGTCATCGGCAGATATTGACTTCTTATCTGATCAGCACCATCAAAGTTCGTCTAGAGAGTCACGCACAAATGTAATAGACCAAGAAGGATGGCATAGTAAGACTTCATATCATGACACTAGCTACTCCTCTCGGAATATGATTCCTATTGCAAGGGATGTTGCTTATCTGCAGCTAGAACATTTAAAACGCAGCAATCATATGACACCTGACCTCGATTTTTTTTTCCTGTAGAAGATCATTTCTTGCGAGAGCGGCCAGTGCTGAAACAGACTACTGAGGATGATGGAAGAGATGCCATATTACATTTGAGGAGGAATAGGGCTTTTGATATTGATGCAAACCTAAGTGAAGGATCAGCGGGGGTAACTGCAATATGCAATCATTTTGACTGCAAAACTGATGCAGGAAGGGTTTCATCTCTATCACATGGTGAGGGTGCACTAGAAACAGCAATCTTTAGTAATTCTGCTTCAATGGGAGGCATATTGGATGAATCAACAGTATTCTCAAATCACAGAGGCTCAACAATTCAGTTTGATGACGTTAGAACTGAAAGAAAAAGTCTTGCTTCTGTTGATTCTATTGATGAAATCTCTATAAGCACTCCATCAAAGGTGAAGCAAGCGGCTTTTCAACTCTCTCCTGGCATCATAAGGAAATGTAAATCAATTACAGAATCTGATGTATTATGTTCTAATGCTCGTGATAGAGTATGCTTCACCGAGGAAAGTGACCCTGAGAATTGTTCATTTACACAACTTAGGAAAAGAGGCTCCACTTTTCAGTTCATGAACTCTGTACAGAGTTCTGGATGCCCATATGAATTTGGTGACTTGTTTGCAATGGAAGAGAATTATATATCTTGCCAAAGCATTAATTCTAGGGATTTTAGCGATGGAGAAGAGAAAGGCAATGATTTTAGCAATGGCATTCTGCAGACTAGTTCAAACATGGATGGTCGCTACATCTCAACTTGTACCAACTCTCACATAGATTATGAGACTTGCTATAATCCTGAGGCAAATATAGACAAAATTTTGAGATCTTGTACCACCTCTCAAATGGATTATAAGACTTGCTCTAGTCCTGAGGCAAATATGGACAAATTTTTGAAATCTTGTTCCAACTCTCAAATAGATTATGAGACTTGCTTTAGTCCCGAGGCAAATATGGATAAATTTTTTAGCTATGGGAACCACCTACATGAGTTTGCACATAAGAAAAATCATTCCTTTTGTAAGATGAATGATGAGATATGTTTCGATTCTTTTAATTCAGATATAACTGACAACCTTGTTCAATCTACATTCCACATTCCTTCACCAAGTTACAATAACAGGGGAAGTACCCTCAGGGAAAATGAGTATAGACGGAATTGTGGGCAGGATCATGTTTCCAAGGTAAGACCAAGGAGAAGTCATTCGGCTCCACCATTTTATAAAGGCAGGAATAAGTTCTCTTTCTTTTATGGATGTTCAACCACCAAAAAAGTAACAGAACCTGATCTCCAGTCCTTCCACAGAGCCCCTAATGTACCAGGTTTGCCTTTTACAAGAAAAGATTATTTTTTTCCTTTCCATGTGATAGATATCAGCTAAATACTTAATGCTAATGGTTGTGTTTTTGCCGTGTAGTAACACATTTTGAGTTGAATGAGTTATCAGAGGTTACTGTGACTAAGTGGCGGAGTGGTGATCCACTGCCTACAGTTGAGTACTTAAGCAATGATTTTATCTCACATCAAGTACAGATGAGTACACATATTGATATAAGTTTGAAAATCTGGTAAAAGTTTCTTTGTTGTGTTATTAATCTGGAAAATGATATAACCATATTTGCAGGATGGAGGTAAATCACGTAACTTGCCTGAGCAAGAAAATGAAATCCTAGACATTTCTTCTGGGATCTTGCATCTTGCTGGCAGTTCATTAGTACCTGATTCAATCAATAAGGATTGTCTTGAAAGCGCAAAAGTTCTCCCTCAGGTGGATAGGAAATTTATTCCTGTCATGGCTGGTGGAATCCTTGCCATTATTGATCAGGTCTGCTTCCTCCCACCCCCCCTTTTGTTTGCTAGATGTGATATCTTGTTCATCCTTTCTGGTTCTCTGTCTTGCTTTTGTCGTAATCAAGAGAGCTGTTGCTTGCTTATCCCAAGCACTGATTGTGGGTTCGCAGTTTGATATTGAAAAGATTTTTTTAAAGATAATTATGTGAATTTATTTGTTCTAGGAAGAAAGTACGTGTTGAGCTGCTACCATTTTAAAATCTTGACAATTGCCCTACAATCTGATGACTTATGTGGGCTACCATTCGTTTGCAGATTTCTTCTTGATATTAAAAAGGAGTCATTTCCTGTTTGTTGAACATGGACATGTATTTATGAAAAATTGGAACAGGATTGGAACTATAAACACAGATAACTCAATTCATGAAAATGATAAACCACTCCATCTAGAGCAATTACATTGGATTGCTATTAGGTCTGACAAGGCACATGTGCTAAGTTGAGTTTTGTTGAACTCATTGTAATACTGAGAATGTAAATATTATGTTTACTTCTCTTTTTCCAGTACATCAACAATTTGCATCATGCTAAAGAAAGTGGCCATCTGATTATTTTGCTCTTGTTCTTCTCATAAAAGTGGGCAATTGAGTTCATCTGTGTTGCATGTGGTCAGTGCTGCTGGAATTACAATTCTATTCAGGGAGCTGAGGATGCCATTTATAGTGTTGGTGGAGCTAAGCAATCTCACAGCACTTTCTGCTCGTGGAGGACTTGAATTCATGCACTCTCAAACTCAAACTCATGCCCATGTCCCTGACAGGCTGAGCTATAGCTAGGGATGTGTCGCATTCACTTTACCCATGTTCTAATTAATAATTTTATTATTACAATGTCATTTTACAGGACAACTAAAAAGTCAGCTATATTGAATGCTTTTATATTCTTAACATTATTTCTGACCATCTGAACATTTTTTTAGAAAGGTGGCATCTGCAAGAATCCAATGTTCTAACCTAAATTGGCCTTATAGTCTCGTTTCTCAAAATCCTCCATAAACTTTGTAACATGTTAATTTTCCTTTCCTTTTTTTTCTTTTCATAAAAAAAAAAACTTGGTAATGAGTTAACCATGGATCCTCTAGAATCCGGCTTTAGATTTTTCTCATCTCTAGTGAGCCAGCTTATTGTATCCATATAGATCTTTTTGTGATATTCAGTGATTTATAAAGATTTCCTGTTGGAATTACTGTTAAGTTCTTTGATGGTGAAGATTCTCTGGCGATGAGAGATGATGATACCTAGAACTTGGTTAATCACGCATTTGTTTATAGATGCTAGTAAATTTTGGTTGTGGACCCAGATTGATGGGATATGGATATAATGATGTTGCACATAATGGTAGAATCATTTTTCCCCCTTCCTGTAGTCATTCACAAGAACTTGTTTGACAGCATGCTGCAGATGAGCGAATCCGTCTGGAAGAACTACGTCGAAAGGTCATATATACGTTTTCAGTGGTCATTGCTTTAATTTTATATACATTTTTTATTTTGGCTCATTAAGCCTTTTGGAGTTTTAGGTATTATCTGGTGAAGAGAAGACGATAGCTTATTTGGACTCTGAGCAGGAGTTGGTATGTTTGTTTCTCATGCTATTTTAGTGTTTTAGGTCGGATCAGTGATAACAACAAGCTTCAATTGAATCTTTGGGAGTTTATGGTAGTTGGTCTAAATTTCTGGGAGTGATATATTACCCCTGTAACTCTGTTTCAACATATGATGTATTAGGTTCTACCTGAGATTGGACTACAGTTACTTCAGAACTATACTGAACAGATACTGGATTGGGGGTGGATCTGTAACATTCATACTCGGAGCTCCGGGTCCTTTACAAAGTAATTTCCATCTTATGTTAACTTCAATGCTCTTTTGCATCTCCTTTGCTCAAATTGCAAGATTAAATTCATTCATTTCCATCATTAAGTTAACGATTTCATTTTTATAAAAGGTCCTTATTTAGTATGTTAAGGCGTTAAGCTATGTTTTATTAATTGGCTTCATTGTTTATCAAACTGATATTGGCTTTTGTGCAGGAACATGAACCTTCTGCATAAGCAGTCTTTTACTGTCACTCTTGTTGCTGTAAGAACATATCACGGTTTTCTATTTATTATTGTGATTAACCTAACCATGTAGATATTCTTTGGTTCCTTTTGGATCATGTTTTCATTTATTGGCTTCAGCAATCATCACATTGGATGGAACCTTTTCCCATCAACGCAGGGTGGGCCGAGGGCTCCTTTAGTAGGTGTGAAACTTGGTTTGACAAGTTTTTGTATGCAACTGCATATCCGTTGCCCACTCTTCTTTCCCTCTGGGCTTAGGACCGTGCCAAGGCATGTGAAATGGAGGAATCAACAGGACACAAAAATGAGACATATGGGGCACCAACACAATGCTCACCCAATGTTTGTTTGCTTTTTACTCGGAGATGTCATCATTGAAAAAGGGAATGTTGAACTGAGAGGATTACATCAAGAAAGTTTGATGCATGGATTATAGCGATCAAAAGGCTATCAAGGAGGGTCATCGATTTATTTGAAGTGGGCCATTGTTAATTCATTTTGCCAATTTAATAACCATTCATCTACAGGGGCTTCACACTGCTTCAATATAATTAAACAACCAAATTCCCTTTGCCTATTCCAGTTCTAAGTCAACCCCATCTGACACCTGGGGAAGGACCCAGGAACTGTTCCCAGGCTATCTTCCTGCTGAAACAAGGAGACCCACTCTCATCTGTGGATCAGCTTGAGGTGTCCCCTGACAGATAACAGGCCAGGGCAGGGGGCCCCGTGCCCAGTCCTTAGAGCCAAATCCTTTTCCTATGTTGTGGACCTGCTTTGCCCACTTCGGAGCAAGGTATTCTAAGTGGTGATATTATTTGATTTTTGCATTCTGGTGTCCTTTCTACATGTCCACTTTCAGCTTATCTGCAATCCTTTCTACATGTCCACTTTCAGCTTATCTGCAACCCACTAAACAGAATTGCTTGACCCTCTGCTCCTTTTTATTCACATGAATCTCATTTTTTGTCATCTGTATCTCTGTCAATTCAGTTTTCTGTCAACATCCACTTGGTGCAAGCATAGAATAGCTTATTTGGCGCTTGAACCCTTTCTCACTTGTGGCTTCTGCCACCTTTGTCCCTGTCTTTGTTTGTACTACTACTTTGTTCATTATTTTCAGTTATTGCAATCTTCAATAAGCTGTTTAACTGTTGATCCTGACATTCACTGCTTCAGTCTTTAATAAGCCATTTAGCTGTTGATCCTCCTGTCCATCATCTTTTAATGGTTCACTTCTATCCTAACTTTGTATTAGACCAAATATTTCCAGCGCTCATTCTGAATAAATGTAAGGATTTTCATGTAGCTATTTTCCATCACTGAGCAGAAACTTCATTTGATTATTTATGTCTGCTCCTTCTATCCAACAAGTTCTTCCTGAAACTTCTGGATCCTCATTTCTTTTTGGGGAAACCCTTGTCATTATCTTGATTCGGATGATTTTCCCAAAGCATTTCTCTTTGCTGTTGATCACTTTATGCTGGCATTGCCACAGTAAAGTTCCCTCAAAACAGTGCCTAATGGGTAATATTACATCTATAATTGAGAACTCCTGCAGCTGGATTCATGACCCTGGCAGAGTCAAATTTTTGTGCTTAGCTCCATTCCCCATCATTTAGGAGGTGAGGGTTATTACATCTGAAGTTATGCCTTAAATCCAGGGTTACTGTATTGGAAAATGGTCATCCTTTTTGGGTTGAACTCTTTGCCCTTGCAGTTAGGTTGTGACTGTAAGAAGCCATGTACCAACCCAAAAGCTTAAGCTGATAGATGGAAGGCCCAAACAAGTATATGAAGCCATGTCCAACTCAGGATTTAGGCGATGTGACACTCCCCCTCACGTGCACACCCAATAGATTTCATGGACGAGCCTGCCACGTGGGTCACACAAGAACGACGGGATTGGAACCTGCTCTTAGACCATGTTGAAGTATTTATGCTGCCTCTACTAACGCCATGAGGTTTCGGTAGCAATGACTAGCTAAAGAAATTTAAGTTGGTCGCGAGTTGGAACCCTAGGAGAAACGACTCGGCGCTAAAAAATATCCGTGCCGCCAAAAGTGCGCCAACTGGATTCCACCTGAGGAGTATTGAGGAGTGGGCTCTACCCGATGGAGAGTATTGAAAAGTATTTATGCTGCCTCTACTAACGCCTCGAGGTTTTGGCAGCAATGGCTAGCTAAAGAAATTTAAGAGTAACATTTAAGTTACACATTTGACCATGTGTTTTACCCATTTGGGTTGAGTGTCATGCCTTGGCAACTAGAATGCAAGGGTTGCAACATTGCAGTTTCATATTCAATCCTGGGTAACCTTTTTCTGGGTCGAGCTCCTGCCCTAAGCTTGTAGGATGCTAGGGTTGTAATATTGAAGTCAGATATTCAATCCAGTGTTGTTCTATGGCAAAGTCGTACCTTTTGGGTTGAACCCCCAGCAGCTAGGATGTCGAGGTTGAAAGTTGAAACACTGAAGTCACTTTCAATCCTGTGTAAAAGGCCTTGTCTCCATACTTGATATATATAAATGGTAAATATTGCTTGCGCTGACCAATGGTTTATAGGCTTAGCTGTTTTGCTTACATCCAAGTTTGGATGTATTTTTCTTGCAAATGTTAGGGAGTTGGTGGACATTTATGGCTGTTCTTCTGTATTTGTTTTTTGTGCTAAGCATGATCAATTTGCATATTTGCACTTGGAACTGGCCAGGTACCTTGTATTTTGGGGATCAATTTGTCTGATAAAGACCTTTTAGAATTTCTTGAGCAGGTACTGTAAATTATTCTCTAGTGTCATTTACCTTATTTCAGGTGCCTTTTGCTATTTATTATGTGTTAATTATCTTGTGTTTTACACCAATGACAAATGAAGTAGGTGGATCCCGAGAATGGTGCATGCTATTCACTGACCTCAAGTGAAACAATCGCTAAATGAAAATGGAAAATTATCCTGTGGATCACCAAAACGAGTGGCTTTTATTTGGGATTATGATACCCCGATACTTGTGCAGGGATGGATGGCAATGGGTCAGGTCAAATGAGTGTTTTTTTTTATTTTACAAGAGACTTGAACTCACACCCACACAAGCTACTCTGGGTCCCTAAACAGCTAAGCAAAAGCTGTGGACAGCTAATGTTGTCTTTGTTATCCTAAATGATCTTTATTTTTTTTGTTTTTGCTGTAATATGGATTCTCTTGTTCTAAACAGCACCATGGAGTTTCTTCCATTCTCTTATTGACATTAGCAAACATAATAAATGATTCTAATCATACACAAGGCTACTGTATGCAAGTATTTAGGGTATCTAGTAATGGTCTGCCTCATTTATCTGAAAATGAAAATAGTTCGAGGGAATCAAATTGTATTTAGATAGGATTTTTTTTTATAAAATAAAAATCTCTTCTAACAAAATGAAAATAATAAAAAAATAAAATAGAGAAAAATATAGTTATTCATAATCCATCCATTTTTATCCATAGTTGCATCATTATAGTGGCTAATAAGTCTGAAATAATCATAGTTAAATGTGTTTAAGATATCAATGTTATTCAGATAAGTAAATGAGTTGCATTTTTTTTTCTTTAAATAAGAAATAAAATAAAACTCAAATCATCACAGTTACTTGAAGTTAAAAAAATGTTTGTGAAGAAAAAAAAAAGGTTCCAATTACATGCCTATTTTTTATTTATATCTTAAACATTAGATAACCTTTTAAAAATAAAAAAACTAACCAAAAAAATATAAAATTATTAATATTAGCCATTCAGCTGTAGCTATACCCATCCAGACAAATTGCTTGAATGGTAAGATTCAGAGTTGAATCCTAAGATTTACCTGTATATGGAATTCATGGCATGGATACAAATCTTTTTCCTTATGATTCAATACGAATTGTAGGATTTTAACAACAATGATCTTCCTATTTATTTCAAATGAACTTAATTTCTTGTAATGATAAGATCATGTACATGGAAATATACCCAAGGCCATCTGTTTGTGCTTTCCTGCTGTCAATTCGTTCTGCAGTGTATGATTCTTTTAAGGCTGATTTTAGGTGTTCTAATTTTTCACCAAAGGCTCATTCAAAGTTCAATTTGAATGTGCATAAGACACCTGGAAAATACAAAAATATAGAACATAGTCTTTTGTGTAAAATTGAAAACACAAGTTTTAACTATTATTGCCTCTTTGTGCTGTTAACTTCAGTAATATTTACCATTTCATTTCCTCGCTGGTGCATTTCAATGTAATCAAGCTTGCAGAGACAGATGGAACATCCACTATGCCTCCTGCTGTTCTACGAGTTCTCAATTTCAAAGCATGCAGAGGTAGAAATTATTGATCTTGTGTCCTCCATCCATGGGGTATTTGGTCTAACACGTTTTCTTTGGCATTTAAAGATGGAATCTTTTTGATACATGACGTATGTGCCATCTAGTTTAGAAAGAATTTAATAATATAACTTTGTGAATCAAAGGTGCCATCATGTTTGGGGACGTTTTGTTACCGTCAGAGTGTTCACTGATTGTTGAAGAACTGAAGGCTACCTCCCTTTGCTTCCAGGTTAGTTTGTGGTTTCAAATTTCAACCCATAAATCAAGTTCAGACAGGATTTTGTGGTTTGGCTGATGGCCTGCAGTTAAGGTTGTCTCCGTTGTACCCAACTGAATGACAATTGACAAACTTGTTAGGCCCTCCTTTTAACCAGGGTCTTAAAAGCCTTGTGCCGCATCTGCTCAATCCTGTCAATTTTCTCAGATTTCTAGAAAATCAAAACTGAGCTTTCACTTTTGTGAAATCCCAATCGAGAAGGTTTAAGCTTTGTTAGTACTTAGAAAATTTGGCACTAACATAGAAAGGGGGTTCTGCTGCAGTGTGCTCATGGACGACCAACCACTGTTCCTATTGTCAACATGGAGGCGTTGCAGAAGCAGTTGGCTAATCTTAGATTGCAAAATGGCGGTTCACCTGAGCAGTGGCATGGTCTGCGTCACCATAAACCCAGCCTTGAACGTGCAAAACTCCGTTTAAGTCGGTTTGTGTGTAATTGATGATGAGCTAAATTTGTCTTTGTAATAGTAGTATACTCTCCACTTTCTATTTTTATGCCTTTATTCATTGTAAATGCATTCAACAAATTCTTTGTACATTAATATCACTTGATAACTAATAATAGAAAAAAGAGGCAATTGATTCTTGGTTTCAGATGGGTGTTGGAACCCTAAATGCAAATATTCTTTTAAAAGGTCAGATGACACAACTTCTATGCAAAAATTAATTTTTATCCGAGTGGTGCTTGCTGTTTCAATCTTTTTACAGTTGGTAATTCCCAAGACCTCTTTGGATTTTGGGTCGGTTCAACTCTCATTTTTTTTTTTTTTTTTGGTAAAACAGCACTCAGTTTTTTTGTACTTCACCGTGATGAATTACAGGCATTGTCACAAATAGGGTTCTGAGGAAACTATCATCCTGAGAGAACGTTTCGATATTTTCAAATTTGGTGTAAAATATTTATGGGAAAATGTCAACCATCCAATTCTCACAAAAATAATGACCATGACTCGTACGGTTGTAAACATTTCAATGAAATCCCAAGGCTGCATGTATGTTTCAAATTCCTACTCGTGCAGAGGGATTTAAGTTATTTCAGTTTTCTTTTTCTTTTTCTTTTTTTGTAAGGCAAGGAGAAGAATAACACCCAAAATTGGGGAGCATTTCAAAAAACAAGGTGAATCCATGGATGGGAAGTGATAAAACAGTTAAAATTTGTGCTGTAAGAAAATTTCCCACCGGTAGAGCCCCGTCTTATACCTCCATTCGGATGACCCATTCGCCAGTGAATTGGTTCGAGACCTGATGCTGGCTTTGGTTAATCTGTTGATGCGCAAATTCCAGGACATTCAAGTTTGTCAAGACCTACTGGCATTGTTTTCTAAGTTCATCAAAAATTAAGGTACCAACTCTGACTGCAATGTGAAATGCTGGGCAGGAGCATCCATTAAAGCAACTTTTTAATGGCCTGTTCCATCCCCACCTGATTTCACAAAATGTTCAAATACTCAGTGGCATTTTGGAAATTGGGATTTGGAGAATTCTCCAGGCCAAAAAGTGATATTTCACGGGGCATCTCAGCATTCGTATAGAAAATTCCAAATTCTTGGAGGCACCAACATTGCTAGAAAAACTTCCAAACAAATGACCCCGTGAAAGTCCACACCATAGGTGGAGGAAAAAAGCATCACATAAACCTGCAAAGAAGCATCAAGGATAACAGTCATATCGAAAACCAGATTGTATTAATCAAACTGCAACTTCTGTAGTGCCTGAAACTCACAGCACGCTATCAGAACTCAAGTCACAGCAAAACCATGGTCCAAATGGGTGAACATCTAAATGTTTACACTACCCAATGAAGAAACAACACCCCACCACAATTGATGCTGAAGAGTAGAAAATATATGTACTTCGCCCTAACTTGTAACCACAACCCATTCTGTCAAGGGCGACCCTATGATACAGATCTAAATGATTATCCCAATACCAAATGCTAAATCCTCACAAAGTCAAGGCAAATGCTAACTACCCTAATACAACTGTAAACTTGAACCATGTTATATGTATATTTCTGCTCAGTCTTTTTCTGGATCATCAGTATCAACCTGAGCTCCAATCAACTTGAATATAAGTCACCCAAAATTCCACATAGTAAAAGAATGAAAATAGATGACAGATGTCATCCAATCATATCATAGCCTTCTCCCGTCTGAAAAGGATTGTAGCTCCCAGGGACTTCTATCTTTCCCATTAACTGGTGGTCAATTCCTGCGTCCATCATCACAATAGTAATAAGAACACTTAATGTTGCTCACTATATTGACCGATAAAGAGGCATTGCAAATCCTAAGCCATTGCAAACAATTCACTTGCCAAGGCACATTGTTCCC
The DNA here is from genome assembly GCA_029852735.1 of Persea americana. NCBI lineage: Eukaryota > Viridiplantae > Streptophyta > Magnoliopsida > Laurales > Lauraceae > Persea > Persea americana. Next base: position 51,898,877 of record CM056819.1, read on the forward strand.
ATGTTTAAATGACCCAGAGCATCACTCCTACATGCCCTGCTGTGCATAGGAGATGCCCCAAAATATCCCAGTTCAGAAGATCTCAGGATCTCAGCTATATTCCCCCAAGGGCCTGGTTAAGAACAGAATATGGCAGCAGTCCGTAGAGCCAAAATGGGCCATAAAGGGCAACAGAATCCAATTTGGGAGATTGTTGGGGCATCCACCATCCACATCAGGACCCATCAGATCGATGGTCTGTATCATCAAACACGGACACCACATAAATGTATCCTGCATCTCAGCAAGCTATAACAATATATTTGCCTTATGAACCAAATTGATAATTTCACGCATGAAAAAATGTTGATTGCTGGAACGCAAAGCATTTAGCTTCTACATACTTGGGTTTGACAGCATGCTCTCGTAGAAAGATCCACGGCTCATACCGCCAGAAGACTTTAAACTGTCATTTAATGGAAATGCACCCTGAGGTTTACTGGGCTGTTGGTCCAAAGAATGCACTTCAGAGCTATATTCTGTACTTTGAAAGCAAAGATCATCCACCCCTGGAGCTGAAATTTCATGCTGGTGTATGTTATCTGCCTTGGCTTTCTTTTCCTTGGGAGAATCAGTCTCTGTCTCAACTTCAGATTCCGCATTATTTGGCAATGGTTGCAGTTGCTTCCTTTTTGAGCGGGCCCGTCTGTTCTGGAACCAGTTATAAACATTTGTTTCAGAAATGTGGCCATGTTGTGTCAATTCAGAGGTTATATCTTTAATCCTCTGCTTGCTTGGAGTCCCATTGCCTTGCTCAAAGATATTCTCGAGAATTTGAAGCTGCACAGGAGTGGGCGTCCAACGCTGCCTTGCGTTGATCTTATGGCCTCCAGGTGTCATTAAAGGATCACAGTACATGTTTCCCACCCTCATTCCTTAAAAGCAAGAAATTAAATAGTTACTAGAGTGCCCATCTGGATGGATGCCTTGCAAAATGGATGATTAAATACCCATCTTCTTTAGGATTCATAAAAAAGAAATTCTAGAAATATGAAAGGTAGAAAATTGGAGAAACACAAGTAGTGTAACCTTTTCTCTTGCAGCTTGACAACAAAACTGGTTTTGTACTTACAGAAACTTAAAGCAACACGACATAGAAAGTGAGACTATCAAAGCAAGCTCAACTAAGACCAATACTTTGAAGTTTGAACCAAATGCCTCTAGTTAGTTAAGATATCCCCTCTACGCTTAGAGGAAAATTCTTTCCTGATAATTACCACCCATTTTACCAAATTTAATCTTAAAGCCCCCAATAACTTTTTTCCAGGTGCAGGGACAATCTGAGGAAAAAAACCGCCGTCCTTCACTGCTTTCATATTCTCCATAAAACTTCATTGGATTCTTGATGCTTCCCAGGACCAATTTAACAAATGTAATCTGCGGCAATATAGGATATCTCTCATCTTAACCCAAAGATCACCACTCACAGAGTCCCATTGCACAATAGTACACCAATTGGAGGAAGAAAGGGAATTTTCAATCCAAAGCTTGAGACAAACTCACGAGCGTAAAGAAGCTCCCACCCTCGGAACTTAAGCAGAAACATTAAAAATGAACCAACAAAAGCTATGGGTGTAAACCCATTATTTGATACTTGTCCAACATAAACTAGAGCCATTACTCAGTGTCTAAACCATGCAGGGATGATTTAATCATAACAATCTACTATTAAACAAACATGAAAACACCAAATTAACACTTCCTTCTGAGACCAAACTTAATTAATAATTTAATGCTTTTAAAAAACAAGCCCACCTAAAAGGCCAAAGAGATTATGATCCTTGGAACCTGATGTACCTACTCGGGGTCAAAAGGCTACCAAAAACAGGCTGCTGAACACAAGGACAGCAACTTGATATCCCAATATTCACTCCAAAACAATTCCAACAGCAATAAGCTAGAAGATATGCCCCAACCTTGAAATCATAAACACGCAAAAACCAGAATGTAAACCTCTATAGTTGGATAACTTGGATTAGAATCCAATAGAAGAAATGTCCTGACCTTCTTTTTTGTTCCCCCCTTTTTTCAGTCTGTTAGTATATATCCAAACCTTGAACTTAAAAAAATCCCAAACTAGGCTTGCACGAGGAGAAAACAACTAGTCTAATAACATTGGAGGTGAGTATGTTGACACGCGCTGTAATTTTCAGACAAGAGGTATCACAGTTCATATGAAAGGAAGCAATTCTAGCCCTTTGGTGAGGTCCACTTGGATGTATGCCAATCATGGGGGAATAGGGTGAAGTAAAGCTCTCATTAAGGATTAGATTTTAGGTAAAAACCTGGACAGATTGGATCATCCCAACCCTTGATTATGGATCTGAAAAAAACTTAATGGTTTATTAAGTCAAGTTTCTTTTGAAGTTCCATTCAATGGTGAGCACAGGTCCAATGGGTGTTGAATTGGGGTGACTGGATTACAGAGCAACAAAGAAGCTAAGAAAGGGTCCTGTAAAACTAGCAGGCAAATCTCTCAAAATGGGATGGAAATATAGAGCTACGATTTTGGCCAATAATGTGAGTGGAAGAAACCATGAGAAAGTGAGGTTTCATTGCTACAGATGCTGTATCAAGAAGGGAAAAGAAACTGTGATATCTGTTTTGTCCACTTGAAAATGTTTTTAAACTCAAATACTCTTGTCCTATTATGATACTTAAAAATACACATCTGAGAGGTTTTTTCTTTTTTCTTTTTTTTTATTGAATGGCATCTGACAAGAATAACAGGTCGGTCCACCCAACTTTAAGCAACTCTAGTTAGATCCAAATAGATAACTAAATCCAACAATCTGAATCTGGAAAAAAGTAAAAAAAAAAAGACATTCTCAAGACAACAAAACTCACAAAAAGGTTTCCACAGAAAACCAAGTAAAGAAAGTCATCTCGATCCAAAAACAGCTGATTGTTTCACTGTTGAACAACCCCTTTTTTTAAAGAAAAAAAAACATAATAAATCTAATGTATTGATAAGGAAAAGGAAACTAAATCCTAAAAGATGATAAGAATTAATTCCTTCTTAAATTCCTAATTGATCTTGCCTTAACAAATTAAAGTAGACAAAAATACAGGAGTTCCATTCCATATTTGCATACAACTTGGGTTTTCACCTTGAATGTGGGCCCCAGTTGAGGGATCAATGAATGCAGTTGGATCAACATCTATATGATTAATGATATCCTTCAAGGACTATCACACCATTTAAAAGCTTCGATATGTTCCTAACATTCCAATCCACAGTTTCCGACCCTTGACCGGGTCAACTTAATCCAGTGAAGGTCTGGTTCAGCTTGATCTTGACGCGTTTTAGTTGACACCAAGTTGACCCACATAGTCGACCCTCAACTTGGTTTGGCAGAGTCAGGTGTGATACTCAAGGCATTTTATCGTTACATATTTAGAAAAACACATGCAAACTGTATAAAAAATTAAGATTAGTACATACTTTAAATTCAAATATAATTAGATAACTGAAGATCCACACCATTATCTTTTTTTTTGGGCTGACTATCGTATTTGACTTGACAGGACTAATCCCATGCGTGGACAACCCCACACTACACATGCAACAGGTAAATCCGGGGTTGTTAAACACACCACATGGGGAGAAAACACACGCCCTATGCCAATGAACCAATGCCCAGGCAGGACACCATTATCAATGAATGCAATAGGTTGTACTAACTGAATCCATGCCTTTATCAATTAATGTGGCAAGTCATAATATCTGAATCATGTTGTGGTTTGTAAATATAAGTTGTATATGAATATCAGAATCTAACACATTAAGGGTCAAGGAAATTCAATGCAGGACATTAGAAAATGCTGCTTCTTAAAATATATATAAATGACAATTAAAAATTAACTACTACAATTCACATGAAAATCGTGTAATTTTTTTTCTGAAAATATTTTTGTTTACATATTTATAATACTCTATTATTATAAATTACAACAAAATATATAAAGATAAACTTATTGATACACCAGGAACTGACCAAGTCTGCTCGATCTAGAAACTGACCAAGTTGGGTCAAGCCACTGAGTCTGAAAACAATGGTCCAACCTATGGTCAGAAAGCTTTCAATAGCCTCCCATGCAAACTAAAAATGGTTCAGTAAATTTAATGCATCCTTCTCACAAAACTACATCACTGATCGCACAATGATGTGATAAAGCTTCAATGTAGAAAATGATGATGATGAAAAATTCCTCGTTGTTCACTTAGCTTAAAAGCCTTAAGAAACTCCATCGTTTATAGAAAGAATGCTTAGCTTTGATTCATGGTAATCTCACATCTGTAAATTCTTATTTAGACAGTGTCCTGTTTGTCATTTTCATGAATAACATTGATTGTTTGCATTTTAGGATAAATGGGTACGAAACAAACCCAAATTCCTTTTCACGCGAGAGGAATGCTAAATAATAATAATAATAATAATAATAATAATAATAGAAGAGGGTATTTTAGATGAATCTTCCGGAATAAATTGTAGCTAATTTAATCATTTTTTACCTGACCGTCCTCACAAATTGATTTAAGATTCACCAACTACCTAATCTTCTGGCTTCTATTGTCATGAATCAAATATACATGGCGTTAAGGCAAAGGAATGAATAATAGGAATCCTCTGTTATTTATCAGTTAAGTTGACTCATTCCAATGACTTCTTTATGACAGTGTCAGAGATTGTGGATTATTTATGGCTTTTCAAATATCCAAACTACCAGCGTTATAGAACTAGGAATCAGCATTATGCAAGATTCAGTTGCCCCACAGTGACATTTGGAAGCACCCAGACATTGGCTAAATGGCAAATGTAAAATGCAGTTATTTATTTATTTTTCTTTTGGGAATTCATTCATCAAAACAGAATCCAAGAACATGTAATAAGAGAAACCCATCAACAAATAAAAGTGGAACTAATAAAACAATGCATGAATCTTATGGCCTTTTCCTTCAAAGTGTAACTAAATCAACCAAACCCCAACAGAAAACAGAGGTAAGAAGAAAGTGAAGAGCACGGAATTCCCCCAAATTCAATCCAGAACCTCTACCTCCTCCCCTGCTAAAATCATCCAATGAAACCCAAAGAGACAAAAGTTCAAAACCCACCAAAATTAAGGATAATATCAAAGTCCAATGAAGGAATATAATCTCACAGAAAATCTTCCCCAAACACAAAAAAGGAAAGAACATACATAAAAAACCAAATGAACCCAATCAGGGAAAAGATCCATTCTTTGACACACACAGTAAGAAACTCAGAATCCTTTAAAAAGGAAGATTTAGAGGGGGGAAAAAAATCAAAACCCAGTTGAAGAAACAAAATCTAAAACCAAAGAACCTCAATAAAAACAAAACAGAACTAATACACAAACACCCAGATATTCCAAGAAGAAACGAGAGAGAACAACTTACACACAAAAAAAATGAAGACCCAGATGGATAAATCCAAGACCCATCAAAAACTTTTGAAACAGACAAAATCTAAAACCAAATGGACAAGAATTTAATAGAGAGAGAGAGACCTGAGAGAGAGTCCTGTTGGGCAGTAAGGGCTTTGTGCAACTTGACGAGCTCCTCACAAATGGTGGCGTAGACGGAGATTTGCTTTCGAAGGACCTCTAATTGCTCGTCCGTCATCACCTTCACGTATAACCCACCCTGCTGCTGCTGCTCTTGCTCTTGCTGCTGCTGCTGCTGTTGCTGCATCTTCTTCCTCGCCTTCTCTTCTTCTTTCTCCTCTTTACAAGCATTTCCTACAACACCCATCTCTCTTCTCCTCCTATCTCCATCATTGCTGCTTCTTCTTCCTGTATTCTCTCTCTCAGTCAAATTTACAAACACAAGACGGGCAATTAGCAGTACGTAGTGCAGAGAAAGAAGGAAGAAAAAAACAGAGGAAAGGAGTAGAAAAGAAGCGAAAAGAGTGCGGGAATGCGCACGTGCCAACACTGTGTGCTCACACGCACGCGCCTTTTCCGTGCACGCGCATTTCTCACGCCTCGATTACAAGGAAAGAGTATTTTTTTTCTTCCAAAAAAGACCCTATACTCTCACCAAACCTCAAAAGACCCTCGTGAATGAGTACAGGGTCATGTTTGTAAAAACCTGAAAAGTAAAAGAGAAGTTGGGAAAAACCAAAATCAGATACGATATGAAGATAAAAGTGCTTTTTACCGCGGTATTTTCAAAATACCGGAGCTATGCAATCTGAAACGAAGATCGTACGTGTTTTTCATGGATCGGAGCCATTTGATGTGACGTCTCTATCTCATCTCTCGTGAATGAATGGTTTGTTTTGACATTTGATGGACAGATACGCTGTTCGGTTTTTGTTTGATCGTTTGATTTGATACGGACAAAATTAATCTACTCCGGTAAATGGTGTTGGGCCTAACATTTCTAATTTCCCTTGCTTACAAAGGAAGACCACCTCATGAATTCATTGAATTAGGGCACGTTTGTATATTCCTGCGGAATTTTCGTTTCGCGGCCAAACACCGAAGCTGACTTTTCTTGGGGCCGATTTTTCGTCGAATTGTGAAAAACTTTGTTCACTTTCAATAATATATTCTATGTGAAAATTGGTGCCGCACTGAATATTAAACTTAGACGTTTATCCTTACCACATGTTTTTTTTTTTTTTGTTTTTGTATAAAAAAACTATGTATATAGACATGGCCTTATAGGCGTACAAGCTTACATGACTTTTCCTTTATCTCTAATTCATGGGTCTTCCTTTATTCACGGTAGAAGTTGCAATTTATATATATCATCTTTGTATAGAGCTCTCCTGGCAGAAAATTCTACGGCGATCATATATGTGAAAACATTGTTTCCAAACATTATTAGATGGAAGGCTATGAAATGCGGATCAATTAATTCAACTAAATTACTCTCATGTAGCATAGCGCACTCCCGTTTAGAGGAGAACTTGATCTACAAATGGTCATTGGGCACATCTTTTAACATACCTAAAAGTCAATCTTACTGCTCACAAAGTTTTTCTCATTGCAAGGAGATAGAACCCTAATTTTTCTTTTGAGAAATTTTTTGACCTTTTTGGCTATGGATCAATCCCTAATTAGTGTTGTGTTAAGAGACGCTTTATCCACATGGGTAGTCCTTTGCTTTGAATTGAGAGTGATTCTTTAACCCTATTTTCATTTCAGGGCCGTTTTGAACTATATTTTGTCTTACAATTGAACAACTTAAATTTAGAGTAAAGGCCACATTGACATGGCCCATATCCAAACGGTGGAGATTTGTTAAGCGGAATCCGTGGCAAAATCGAAAATAGCGGCATTTCGGAGGGTAGTTAACTTCACGCGTGCGATGGCGGACAGTAAGTTAAAAAAACGCGGTTTGCTTTCTTTTATGCGGTTGGAATTTTCATTGTCTTTCTCTTCCATATAAAATCTGATGGATGGGACGGCCATTGTCTGCCATATCAGGCGGTCGGCATCCAACGACAAATGACTAAGATGCCCTTCTTTTCACCCCTTAATTTCATGCAGATCTTGGTGGGTGTTCCAAGACATGGCGGGGATGGAGACGAAATCAGGATCTTCTGACATGTGGGGCCCATTCAGATGAGGTAGTTAGTGTGTGTGTGTGGGTACTGGGAGGAGTTGCTGATTGAGATTCAGGACAGTTGCTTCCAATCTTCTTTTGCTAAATATATCATGGCTCTTGATTTGTGATGAACGCACACCACAGGTCCACAACTAAGCTATAGACAAGTGAACTTGTAAAATGAAAGCACCCATCACCCATGAGGATTTGTGGGATTCCTTTCTTTAAAAGGTGAGAAGGAACCCACACTGATCAGAACCTAAGTTAAGTAAGAAGGAAAGGAAGAGTTGGAGACTTTTGCAATGTCTGTTGGGTCCCAATGGGGATCTAAGGCTGGCTGGAATTTGGGCATTCCCCACTTTTTCATTGGAGGATAGGAACCCAAGGATATGTGCCCAACATTTTATAAACCAGTATGTATCTGGTGCATTTCTAGCAATGCCACCCTTTTAATTTTCCAGGTGGGTCACCACTCAACAGAAGTCCAAACTCTATTATGAAGAGAGTGCGTGCACGCAAGAATGATGAAGCTAAAAAGAGACCACTAAACGTTGCCAAGGGCCAGGACCTTTAACTTTTCTGTATATCAAAGCCAGGGTAAGAAGAGTGGTTAGTTAAGAATCCTGAACTTGATTATGAGGGGGGCGAAAAGGTAGGGTTTTTCCCCCCTTTTTCTATCAAGGGGGATTTGAAGTTTCAAATTCACATACTCTCACTAAAACACCTTAGCCCCAAATCATCAAAGCAATAGCCAGAGATAAAAGACACGTTTGTGTAGCTATGTTTCTATGGAAAAGCGTGAGAAATCTAGTTGCTTTTCCATGGGCATGCACAAATGTATGCAAAGCGTTTAGAGTCTTTAACTAATTAAGGTGAGGTACATTATTCAACACAACATTTTTTTTTTTTGTTTTATCACAAGCTCTCAAAAATATTACTTCTTTAAACGGAGGAAGTGGACATCCAATCTAAGGAAATGTTCAAGGTGTTACTTTGCTTTGTAAATAAGTCTGATATAAGAAATTCAAAAGGAAAGAGGACCAACTAAAAACTCAAGAGTTACCACCGCCACCACCACCATCATCATCAAATCCTTGTTCCAACTATGCTGAGGTCGGTTACATAAATTCTATTTTTCCATTTTGATTTATCTGAAGCTATATCCTTGGATAACTTGTACTTCTTCAAATATATCATTACTACTTCTATCCATGTCCTCTCTAGCTTACCCCTCTCTTTGGTAGGTCAGCAACCTACATTTAGATGCTTTCCACTCGTTGGCTTACTACTTTCTACGACTCCAATCGATATCCAATTTTTTTTTTTTTTTAAGTAATAAAGGGAATGACAATGAACTCAATATTACTAGAAGCTTTCTACAAAATCTTGCCTTCCCCTTAATTCATATTCAAAGATAATTTAGGAATGACAGATTATGATAACCAATCCAAAAACAGCTCAATGGTAAGGTACCTCCCTTTCACAGAATCAACCAAAGATCAATCTTTAGCTATCACATTGATGTGTGAAGGACTTCGGTGAGCCTGAGTTTGATGGTGAATATCAATCTAGTTTATCCCACCTTAGGAGTGGACAACACCTATTGTGGAAATTTAAGGACCAACTCCTATTGCAGTAAAACTTGAAATACCCTTTAATTAAAGGGCACTTATTTTAAGCAACAAGAATTTTAAATAGGTGTATCCTAGGATCCAAAGTCGAGATCATCACCTAAGACAACCACTTTTTTGTCTAAATTGTGAACTATTAAGTTTCAATTTTTCTCTTCATATTTTTTGTTATTTGGTTTACATAGGACAACTCAAGCACTGCAATGTGTTGCATGATGTCCGTGGCCAACTGAGCAAAAAAAGCCAAGGAACATTTAGTTGGGTTGAACGTGGTGCAATGCAAGTAGATGTGGGTCGGATTAAATTGAAGCGCAGGCGACCTGCATAGTCTATTCAAGTGTGGAAGGGTTAAAAGTGTTTTCCACCCACTGTTGGGCTATGATCTAGAAGTAATAATTTCACTTGAGGACCCAATATGTTCCGGGCATGTGTGTGAAGCTAAGGTGCCAATACCACGCAACTAGGAGTGTCTTGGCTTGGTAAAGGTGCTCTTTAGGAAGTGTGATTAACCACCTTCTACATCAGGAAAGAAATAGCTCTCTTTGACCAGCTTCATATGTAAAATTAATATCATGTTATTTTGATAGAGCAATGCTTCTGTACTTCCACCTTGTAGAAACCTAGCATGTGAGGTAAAATGTAGGGTTCCTGATCTGAATGGACCATCCAACCCCCATACGTGATACGTCATCAGATCCCGTAGTTTTGCACTGATTCGTTGACCATTCGATGGTATGTATATATAGGGGGACATTTATGTGCATCTATCCCTCACCATAGGGTAATAGCACTTTCCCCTTTTGCAGATGAATCCCTCTTTTGTACTTCACCCTATGTATTTGAAATCCCCATTTTATACTTGAAAAATACCATTTATGGAAGCATCCCTTTCCCTATGATGAGGGACAGATGCATATGAATATTTTCCATATATATAGCCATTAAGTTTGTGGGCCACAAATCAAGGGGTTATGATCATCATAATTATTTGAAATTAGATATCTGGGGTGGTCCCACAAGTTTGTTGACCAAGTATACTCAATCAAGCTAAACTCGCTTGTCATGTTAACTCACCCAGACTTGCTGTATCGAGACTCAGGTCTCAGGCAAGCCCGGTAGAACCAGTCCAATATTTTTAAAACCAAGTGTCTATGCTCTAAATAATAACATGGGGGAATTTTCTCTCAAGTAAAGACTTGCACAGCTTTCATGTGGGGTCTTTGGTCTGTGCCTTTGATACATAACTTTTCTTTGCAGATAGAAAGGATTGAAAATCTCGCACCATCCTTGCACCGGACGGCATAGGTGAAAATAATAACATCTACCATTATTCAATGAAATTTTAGAGTCAATAAGCAACGTCCTTGTCATGCAAAAGCCTTTGATGCTATCCTAAAGATTAGGTGGTGACGAGCCATGTCATGTCGCACATGGTCGAGTCGAGTCCTGCGTTGGATTCTCTCTGCTTTAACCGTTTTGTTGGAATTGATTTTTTGAGTAGGTTAGAATTTGGCAGTGGGAACCCAATGTGCCAAAGTTTGGGCTCCGTTCTAACTTCTCACTGACTTCTCAATTACAACACACATGGATCCATACAAAACAAAAATGAGAAAGTTTGGAAAAAAGAAAATATAAAATGTTATTTTTGAACATTTTATATTTTTATAGCATTTTTCAGTATCTTACCCTCTTTGAAACTGAAATTTAAAATCTGTGAAGATTATTTTTAAAACATTTTATATATTTTTTTTGCATTTTCAGTATCTTGCGTTCTTTGAAAATGATTCTTTTCCGGAATGATATCTATGACAATGACTATAAGGCATGTTTCTTTGCATTAAATTATATAGGAATTTAATGTCAACTGAGCATCATGGGCTTTAAAAGAGGTGAGAGATCATGTAAGGTGGGAGGGAATGATATGAGGTGGAGATGTATTGAGATATCAACTTTCCTAGGTTTTTTATTACGAGCTAGGTATCTATTTCCCATATTTTCTTGAGTCAATTTCTATTAAAGGGGTTTATTTGATGTGTATTTTTGTATTTTGGCCTTTTGTCTCTAATTTTAACCACTGGGCATGAATTATCCAATCCCATTGTATTCTAAAACAAATAAGCGGGCTAAGCAATTGGGAACTTAGGGATGACCTAGTGGTAAAGGCTCTCACCCTCATCCCACCCACCAGGGATCGATCTCTAATGGGTGACTTTACTTCTCTCAAACGTGGCCACTGAGCTAGGTAAGAAAAAAGAAAAAAACCCTAAGCAATTTCTACTGTCAAGCTTTCCGACCATTTATTGGCTAGGTGCCTTGAACAGTTACATAAACAAAAAACAATGTCAAGTGCAGTAAGTAGAGGATTGAAGACAGGTTCAAATCGATGTCTCTTACCTAGGCCCATCACCGAACCTCTAGTATGGTACTTGACTGGAACTATCCAGTGATTTCATGAGAATGTACAGTGAGTTTGTACAACTACAATAGTAAATCTAGAGCAGGCACCTTATCTATGTGCTAAGGAGTGACACTTCACACCTCACTGTTCACTGTTTAGTAAGTCTGGATACGCCATCTTTCGGCAGCTTCCTTTTTCATGTGTGCGTACTCTCATGGGTCCTAGCCCCCTTGGCTGAGGTCAAAAAAAAAAAAAAAAATTGACTTTGCATATCTAGGGTTACATTTGGTGTAACAGTTGGACACGCGAGCTTTCCTTATTAGGGAAAGTAGGCAACTTTTGTGTTGGATTTGGATATTTCAAAGTGTAGCTATTACAAGTGAAGTAGGACGTAGTTAGATCAATGGTCAGGACTTCAGATCGCCAGAAATGGGCCACATAGGTAGTGGAACCCAATGGAGAGTTAGGATTCTCAGACTCTTTTGGTCTTATTGTGAATTTTTAAGGCACTACATTGTGATAGTTGTAATAGAATTCACTGTGCATTTATTATGACAAATTATTTCAATTTATACGATAATAAAAATAGGACAAGGAGTCACTTGTTTTAAATCATAAATTTGAAAAACCTAAAATTTATAATCTGTCTAGCCTATTCCTAATATCTCAGGCCCTGTTTGCGTTTAAATAAATGGGAATCGAATACTTACGGTAGTTAAATATGAAGATTAAAGACAAGTTCTCAAAAATGAACATTAAATAGCATCTTCTTTTTATTCTATTTTCCTAAAAGAAAATATTATTTGATGTTCATTTTTTAAAATTCATGTTTAATATTCATTTTAACCATCCTATATATTCGATTTCTGTGTATTCCAATGCAAACAAACAAACAATTGTCTCGTGTGAATCACATATACATTACCACTTCACTCGTCCTTTTTTAGTCGAATTAAAGTTGACACCCTAAATTTCGATTTCTTCATCTTAAATCTCAGGCATACCTTTAGATTTTTATTTTTGTATATATATTCATGACCTAGATCGAGTAATGGCTGCACGACTGTAATCTAATTATATGTTTCCACCCATTTACATATTTAAACCATGCTCCATGTGCAATATATACGTATGATCAGATTCAACCTATCTTTCACGTACCTAAAGAGATGGTAAATGACTACATATATATATCTATATATATATATATATATATAAATGAGAGAGAAAGGAAAAAGCACCTGCATACATTCAATAGAGCTTTTGCCTAGTACTGCAGGATTGCAAGATTGGATCTCTTCAATAAATCTTTTATTTCTGGGCATTATTGTGGGGCTCTAAATTGATAATTTGATTTGTTATCTTCTAATTTAGTGATCGAATGAACCTTATACATTTAGTTTCATATCTCAATCTTCATAGCTATTGAGAAATTTGTGAAAAACATCCAAAAGTTCCCAACATATATAGATTTGATTTTGTGTACTTTTGTGAGGCTCCTATTCCTAATCCTAACTACTCAAATATTCTAATATTAATGAAAAGTATAAAGAAATTTAGTTTGTATCATAAGTTTTCATACGTAGTGAGAAACATAAGAAAATCACAAATACATTTACACTTACGAAAAAATGGTGCTTTCAAACAAATATGGTTATATATTTCATATTGGTAACATTTGCATATGAGCCCATTTCATACATGAAACACATTTTCATATCCCATGCACAAGAGGCAAACAATCCCTTTTAAAATTTCATCCCAAGTGAATATAGAATGCAGGTCCCATTTCCTTGGTTAATTTAGTCTATTAGCAGGCCAAAGTCCATGTTTGCCCTCGTCCAATCAACTAAAAAATTTGGACTATGAGTCATCCATGTGATGGCCCAACAAATCGTTGGTGTTCATCTTGATACACCTATCATATAACTACCGTGTTTTATTTTATTTGGACCACAGCTCAGTTCAAGTCAATAGAAGCAAACATGAGTAGTTAGAAATGGTTGCAAGGTGAGTCAATGTCACTGGTCACACCATTCGTAGGTAGAACAAGAACACTGTGATTGTACAGTAATCGACCTTACCTAACCAAAAAAAGATGATTAAAAAAAGAAGAAGAGATAGCTTGATTTTCCATGTGCAGGTTCTTGACCTCTCTGCCACTCCCGTCTTTCAAATCCACCTTTATATTAACTAAATTTTAGATTTACTAGGAATGTTCTTGTGGTCTTTTGTTGGCAACAATCACCAATCATCATACAAAAAACCACATGGGTGTTGAAACGATTGTTGTTTTATTTGGAAATTGTAAGGTGCTTATCCGATTCAAGAATCAAAAAATGTCACCCATGTTACTCCTTACCTCAGAACCATGTGACCCCATTGCCATATGTATATCCTTTGTATGAGACCATGTTTATGTTGTTGAGGCTAACATGTTACATGTTGTGAATTTGGAATGGGTGGGCAGGTTGGAACCTTTTGTGCGCCTCTTGAAAGGTGCTTACGATTTGCAATTAGGTTATTTTGACCATAGACATGGAAAGAGCACCCCCACCACCAAACAAGGGTTTCATGTTTTAAGAAAGATTGGTGGTTGGGTTTAGTATAGCAAGTGAGCTTCTTTTTTTTAATACATGGTGAGGATTCACGGTCTGTTTTTAGGGACTTAGGTGGGCCTTATTTTATGGATTTGGCGTCTTTTTATTTCATCTGGGCTTCCTGATGTGGATAATATATCGGCTCGCCTACCGTAGTAGCTAGTGGATTTTGGGGTCACATTAGGGCTTGTTTGGCACCATTTCTTAAAAATATTTTTGCAATTTTAGATACTAAACTCTGCAAATCAGGTGGATTGTGTTGGGTTTCTAGCTAAACCAAAGTAGACTTGAATTCTGGAAGGACTAAACCCAATTCCATTCAACTGGATTCAACCCAAATTCCACAAGGCCCAACTTCTAAAGTTGCCCTAAGAACAAGCTGCAATGAAATCTGAGGAACCCAAGGACCCGACCTAGATCCATATTTGAATGTGCCAGTGGGTCCAACTTTATGACCCGATAAAACAATCCGCATACATGGTACCCCCTAAATTATACTAGATCCATTAAGTTTTCACTAACCCAAATAGGTTGAACCGTTGGATCGAGGGCTAAATTCTTTCCTTTAATATATAGATGTTAAATCCGTGGGCCACGAATGAAGGGGTTAGAGGCACGGGACTGACCTCAAGCTTGATATATGGGCCCATCTAAGATGTATTGTCCCCCGCCATATGGTGAGGGATGGATGCACATGAATGTCCCCCACAAAATGACACTAATGGTTTATAATCATAAGAAAGAAAAAAAAAAAAAAAAAAAAAGGATACAAATTGGATATGGCTAGGATATCCAATGTGTGCCCCCATCATGTAAACTGATGGATTTGGGTTTTTGGAGTTGGGAAAGGGCACTGGGTTTTTGGAGTTGGAAAAAGGAAGTGGGGTCTTTGGTTTATTTTAAGTGTGGGGCTGGGACATAAGGGCCTCAAGGACCTTATGGGTATTTCCAGTTTTGGAGGGGGCTTCACCACCCAGTCCAATACACTTAGGTCCGCCCTTGGGGTTAACCCGTTTCCAACATTACCGTTGGCAAAGCTGCAATAAACTATATATATATATATATATATAGAGAGAGAGAGAGAGAGCAAGGCTCTTCTAAGCTCAAGCTTAGGAGAAAATCTTGTAAGCTCATGCTTGTAGGGCCCATCTTTGGTTCATCCAAATGGACCAAACACATGAACCCTCTCAATTGCACATGTCCACCAATTTTCGTTTAGATCCAAATTTACTAGACCATTGGATTGACTATGTATCGATTCTAATGGACTATTGACCATTAAACTTTTGGGCCCATATGGAAAAGATAAAAATCACGGTTGGAGTTGATTTTTTGCAGAGAGGAAGATCCTAGAGAGTCCTTGAAATCCCCCCCCCCCCCCACCCCCATCCCCATATGGGTCCCCAGGTGGGCCCCACCATACACTTGAGCTTACCTTATCCTAAGCTTGAGCTTAGGAGAGCTGGCCCCATATATATATATATACATATATGTAAAGAAATTGGAAAACAAAAACAAAATATAAATTATTCATGTTACTTAATATTGACATTGAGAAAAAAAATAAAAATTAGTGAAAATTGTGCTATAAATCGAAATGGACCGGAACTCAAGCCGGAATGTCTCAACCCCGATTCCGTTTTGGCCGAAAGACCGAAACGAAAGACTCTGGCCATTCCGACTGAAACGAAATGGACTTGACTACTTTGAGATATACCGCTAATACATATGGCGGCATGGCCGCAATTTGCAACTCTACCATAGGCGGTAATCCTGCAAACAAGATTTTCCCCTGGTCAAGTCAAGGTTAGGTTCTCAGGTTGGTCTTTACAGGTTGACTTTCAAGCAACAAAATGTTTGAAGTTGCAACGCCCGTTTTCTACAAGCCGGGTCGTGGAAATCACAATGGGGCCCACCTACTGATGATCAAAATTGCTAAAATAGAATTCAATGCCTAATATATTATCAAATTTTACTTGAATAGGATTTGGTCTCACTATAAGATTGAACATCTAATTGATTGTGTAATTAATGCATGGATTTAATAATGCTTAAGATTGTGCAAATCATGCTATCAGTCATGCGTTCAATCTGTTGGTAGGATCAGGTTCTATTGAAACAGTTTTATGTTAAGCTACAAGAGGTGCTTATTTCATTGTGTTGCAAATAAGATATTTGTTGAGGAGAGGAAGGGTTCAACCGATTTTTTTATATGCAAATGTGTATGCTCTCTCCCTCCTTTGCCCGTTACTACAACAAATATAAGTTGATGTTGACATTTTCTTCAATTAAATCCCTTTAAAATCTGTCTTTTCTTTATAAATATCTTGTTTGTAAGTCTTTTTAAGATTCTTTTTGTTAAATCATGATTTCAGCCTCATTATAGATTGAAAACCTCAATAAATATATCTTTACCCCATCAACAGTTCTTGGCCTGACTTGCATAGCTGGTGGCAATTGGCACGAAAATTTAACTTACATTTAGCTTAAAAGCCCAAGATGCCGGATTAGTTGAAGTTAGGGGTGCTCATGGGCCACACCAAACTGGACTAATCTATCCCACTTGGCCTATGTAGTTGTCAGCCATAATAGTTAGGCACGATCCATCCTATTGGCATTAGACCCAAGCCCATTCCAATATATAAGCATCTTGTATTAAATATGTTGGGCTGGTCTGGGTGTTTAGAATTAAGGCCTGCGCAGTTTAACTATCGGGTCCTTTTTGGTCCTGCTGCAATGCAGGGTAGAACATAGAGAAATCCAGCCCAATGTGAGCCAATCCCAGGCCATGAGCACCCTTAATTGCTTTAAGTCATCTTATCTATGCATGATTGGTCCCATCAGACCAAAACTCTTTACTCGAGTGTTGGGCCATCCTTGGGCCTTGGAGTTTTCATATTGTGAACTGTGAAAAACATCAGCTTAGACGTTGTGTATGGAGTGGAAAAGGATATTAATCCAATAGTGAATGTCACTCTAATCAGACTAACATAGATACGTAGGTTTAAAAGTGGGCAGTGTTTTAGTCAGGACAAGTCGCAATAATCACATTGGTCTACAAAAAATCATCAAGCTCTTCAGAGTTTCCTCAAGGATTAACATTATGATCTTATAGCGCAAAATTGGATTGACCTAGAAAGATTCTATTATTATATATGAAAGAGACCAATTTCAAATTGAAATTAGCACCAATTGATTTTGACCATCCCCCACAACTTTAATCCAAAGACCATCATCAATTTCAGTACCTCATTCTCTTTTAATCTTATTTTACATAGTTCAATTCAATAAAATATCATTTATTACTCACTCCCTGCATCTTCCCCTTCCATTGCTCGTGCTAAGCACGGGGGAATTTCGCTAGTATACATAAGTTGGGATAACCTTTCTTTTTTTTTCTTTTAAATAGGAGCCTCACAATCCAACTAGTGAATAATCCAAGGAACATGACAGGTATGAAAAACACCAAAGGTACTAAAAGAAACAAAATAACAACTAAATTCACAAGCCAGTCATAGAGGGACTTAAACCCATGAAGATGCAATTTGCAACATTACCGCCGCATGTGTCAGCGGTAAAGATGCAACTTGCAAGTTTACCACCGATACATACAGCGGTATACTTGCCAATGTGTTTTTCCCTAAATCCAACGTTGCAATGCCTGTTTGTTACGAACCGGTCCTGGAGATCAGCATGGGTTCCACCTACTGATGATCATAACCGTTAAAACTGAATTCAATGCCCAACATATTCTCTAACTTTATTTGATTAGGATTTGCTCCCACCATAAGATTAAACATCGGATTGATAGTGTAATTAATGCATAATATTAATATGAGTAAGATTGTGCAAATCACGTTATCAATCATATGTTCAGTCTTACGATTGGATCAAATACTATTAAAGTAGTTTGAGGATGTGTTACTAGAAGGGCGTGGCATTCAATTTTAACGGTTTGAATGTTAAGGGCTTAGTTGGGATCGAAATCCACACTCAATCAAAATCATTATTATCAATTTTCCCAATGATGAAGTTCCTAGGCCAGAGCCCGTTTGGTAATTTTCTAGTAAAATTAAGGCAAAGTAAAATATCAAATTAAGAGAGAATAAAATATGATAGGGTTGCGATGGTCTTTTGCTTTAAGTGGATTGGTAGGGAATCTTTTTTACTTTGCTTTAAGGGTTATGGTTTCATAACTTTACAACGGCTAGTCTCATCACTGTACAACGGCTATAAGTCAATGGGTCGGATCAGCTGGCGTAGAGAGCCTGGATCTAGACCTGACCAAGCCCAAAAACCAAACATGAATAGAGAATGCCGTATGCTATAATGCACACAATAACCAACATCCCATCCCCAAGTGGACACCACATAAAGGTGTGCATTTAAGCTTCGTGTGTGCTGGAGAACTACACTGGGGACATATTTACCTTCATCTAGTCATCTCATGTTATTTTACACCAACGTAGGTGTGCTTATTGGTCAAGCCAGCAGTTGATCAGACTAAACTCAACTGACACTATATTGGAATCGGGTTGTGCTCTTAAGCTTGTGGGCTAAACCAGATTCTAACTTTTTTAGCCATGCTGTGATATTTAGTATGAATAAAAGTACATATTATTTGAAAAGTAAATGGGCCTCTGCCTTAATTTTGTGGCCATGGCTGGATGTGATACTAAATTTAGGCCCAATAACTAAATCGGTCATAGTTCACAATCTTTGGCCTAGCTAGACCCAGACCATAAAAAGCCATCATAGCCTGATAGTGAGAGGAGTGGTGAGGGGACTTCAAGCCCAGTAATATATCTCTTAGGCCCGGACATGGAGCCCAAAATCTTAGATTTTGACCTTGAAGGACTCCTTTTAGTCGTCATCTAAGTGGATTTTTTTGTTTTTTGAAACTTACAGTCACAATGGTATGATATGAAGATTCGTTAATGTTACGGAAAATGTCATAATTTTTATAGACAACTTTTCTACAGCTCGGTGCAGTGTATTTCCACATATAAATTGGTACAATGGTTTAGAGAAAGAGAAAAACTAAGTTGATTTTCCTCAATTCCATGAAAAAATGGATTACTATGTTCACATATAAAGGGATTCATGTGGAATGAGAAATCAGTATGTCAACAAACAAGTCTCAACCCTTACCAAAAAAAAAAGGTCTTAGGGGTCTGAGCCATGCATGATTTCTTGGAATTATAGTCATCTCTCACTCTTTCTAACTTTCCAAGCCTCTACCCTCTCTAGACATTTTTTTTCAAGTACAGATTGAAAATAGAGACGTCAAACATGGACTTAGTTATTTCTAAAATCGCTAATACTAGGCTAGGGTTGGAATGGGCCAAAGTAGCACACGTAGGTTAGTTAGCCTGCAGACCACTATCTGATAATTGTCAAGGGTTTCATCCAATAGTCTCTTCCTAAGTTAACTGAAAGTTGGCAGATTCTAACCGGCCTGACCTGCTACTTGCCTACTTATTTGTTTCTTTGTCGTCTTCATATACATACTGTAATTTAGTGCCATTGATAAAGTAGGACCACCCAACATGTGGACATGTTTAAGTCTAAACTTTCAGCATTAGTCTTTTGTAAAGAGGAATTAAAATAAGACTAAGGTGATGGGTGATGTTTGAGTTTGAATTCACGTGAACAGAGCCATCAATCGACTCTCAACCCAACCCACCTTCTTCATTTATTTTTATCATAGGGAGATTTTACAAAGGCACTCCTCTATTTTAATGATAACAACAAAGAAACCCTTGGGGATAGGAACTTTAAATTTGATTAAAACTATGATTTCAACCAGAGTTAAAAGCATTGGCCGACTCGATTAAACCATGATTATAACTCATCCAATCCATCCTAACTCATCTACATGGGATCCACATGAGATCCACTAGCTTGCTTCACTTGGTTCAATTCATCAACTGCGACTTATGTAGATGATGAACTATGGTTTCAACCATTGTAACTAAAAGAACATGGTTGAATCAACTAAACAGTGATTATAACCTACCCAATCCATCCTACATCAACTACATTGGATCTACATGAGATCCGCCTGCTTTCTTACCTATATATATAAATATATAAAAGAGTCATTAGATCCAAATCGTCTAGCGCGTCCCATTAGATGGATAGACTAATTAGGCCTAGTGTGAGTTTATGTATCCTGCATGGATAGATAGATGGGTTGCATTGGACCTGTTCACCATCAACCATGGTTCTGTTAATTCGCTGGATGTGTCTTGATTGGAAGTTAAGGAGGATTTTGTGATGTGAATCACATGGAGGGGTCTCATTGTAAATACGATGTTATAACATAGAAGATGTAACTCTCTATTATTGCTAGAAAATATGAGGGTCTACTTGTAAATTCTCCTTTATGATGGCTCTAAGTTCTACCATATTGTTTGGGTAAGGAACTAATTTGGTTGGGCCACGTGCAAAGTAACCACTGCCATGTGGCACCACTGGGATTCGCTTGACCAATATTTTTGGCTTTCTAGGGTTTGGGAACCTGGAACCACCGACCATGGGCCCATGGCTGGAGACCAGGGGACACAATATTTGTTAGATAATCAAAGCCGTCCATTTGTTACACGTATGTCCATAACCTTATATAGTCATACTGGTCAAAACAGACAACTATTATTATTTTTTTCCGGTTTTAGAAAATTTATAAGTGGCCTCAAACAGTAGTTTCTACATCCACTTTTAAAATTGGAAAATATTCCTGTGAGAATGGTGCTTACAAGCTTAGCTTGTACACCAGCTAGTGGGGCCCACTTGGGGCCCTACAAATCATGGGGCAGGAGTGGGTTGGAAAGATCCATGTGTGTAGGACTCACATGTCAAAGTCTCGGCCTCAATTGCCCGTCCAACAATTTATATAGCTTTCTAGTAAAAGAGAAAATTTGATCCTCGATTCAACGGTCCAACCGATTTGAATGGGTGCAAAAGTCAGGAATCAGTGGCTATCAAGGGGTGTGTGGACCATTCAGATGGGTCATAAGATAGGCCCCACTAATGTTGCCCTCATTGTAAGATGGTAGCATTTTGTTTGTAGAAAGATTTAATTATTATTTCTTTAAATTAGGTTTTATACCATATGAGAGAGAGCTTTTAAGGATTACCTTTTATACAAGGGCCCATTTGTTATCATGGAACTGAATATCTATAAATTTTAATAAATGCATTATACTCTCCCCTTTAAAAGGGCCCATTTGTTAAAATTGAAGAAACCAAGATAAAGTAATATAAATGACAACCATCAAATAAACTCCCCTTTAATTGAAAATGAGTTAAAGAGAGCTATAAAAGGAATAGCCACTTATTACTCCAATAAATCAAATTTTAAGAAAAGTCAAGACCTCATTTACATTGCTACCTTATATTAATTATTCTTCACCTCTTTAACAAATATTTTATTGCAACTCAGGAATTCAAAGGTCAGATTTTGAAGTCTACTAGTAATATTTGATGTGATCGATTAATATTTTCATGTAGATGATGTAGCAAATTTATTAATATTGATTTTCTCAATGAGGAAGATCCCCATGTATGTTTTAAGGATCATTGGTGGAGTTGATATTTATATACATAGCAATTGCAGAAAACAG
Source organism: Persea americana (assembly GCA_029852735.1). Taxonomy (NCBI): domain Eukaryota; kingdom Viridiplantae; phylum Streptophyta; class Magnoliopsida; order Laurales; family Lauraceae; genus Persea; species Persea americana. The sequence goes on from CM056819.1 coordinate 51,920,752, forward strand.
TCATTTATTATTTTCTTTCCCAATCTTGGAGCCCGTTTTGGGGCCATCTCTATCATGTAACATGGTCGTCATGCATTATAATCTTCTTATTTATGAGATTTTAAATTTACAATATCCCTATCCACATTTGGATCTGTGCATATTCAATGCCAGGAGTCACCATTAACAGTTATTGTCTGAATAGAAATCTAGGTCATTAGAAAGTATTTTTAAAAGGGCTCACATCCTCATACCAATAAAATTTAGGCCTTCGTGAGTTGCACCCATATCTAAAACGATGAAAATTTTCCTTGGATTCACACCCTCTAAAACAGTAGTATTGTCGTCTCTCAAGCTCTCTAATATATGACTGTCTTCCTATCATGTGTACTCTCTCAACGATTAGAGAGTTTTGGAATCTAGCTATTCAAAATAAAATAAATAAGAGTTCAAGCCCAAATAGATTGTATATAATTGAGAATGTTCTTGGACTTTATTTTTTCCAATGGCATGTTTGTTTCATGTAAATGACTTTGTATGAATTCTAGGCCTTTGTACTTCTACAAGTGGCTAAAAATGAAGAATAAAAGCTCACTAATCAACCTTATGTGCTCACGGAAATTGAATCAAGGGAGATGAAAAATAAATGCCAAGTCATCACCATAGTAATTCAAACATTAAAAAAGCTGATATTACATCTATATTGCTACATCACTCCCGTACACCTTTCAGGTCTTTAATGAACCTTCAATGGTACTCTGACAATGAATTCTTATACATTCAATTGCTACGTATTATATGCAAACAAACTAGTTTTTAGGACCTATGTTTTTGCGACAAAAAGAATTTCGTTTTCCGTTAATTGCTGGTTCATAGGAGAGAGGAATCATACATTCTTGCCCTTCCCATAAGAAATCAAACCTATCTATTGCTGATTTTCCTTCCTTTTTTCCTTGGACCTGAATTAAATTGATCTGAATTCTTTTTTAGTTATAATAAGACTAGACTTTTTTTCCACTTTTACTCATTGATGTCTTCTCATGATCAAAAATTAAAAGAAAGAAAAGAAAGATAGAGGAGTTAAGTTACATGGATGAGTTGGAGTTTCTATTTTTCACGTTGGTGTCTTCTCAGCAAAAGATGAAGGAGAAGAAAAGAGAGAAAGGAGAAAGGCTGGGTGGTTGGATGAGTACGAGATACTTGTTTCATCTTCCTTTTTTGTTTCTCTCACTTCCAACTGACCGACAAGATTAATTATGTATTCTTTTGTCAATGTCATGGTTCATGGATCATGATGCGATTAGAGCTGGGAAAGTAGAGGTGGATAGGATCGTGTGGAAACTGGAAACTGTGTGATATGTGGGGAATTGGTGTCTTATTATCAAGCATCAAGGTCCAAATCCGACTTGCATTGCAAAGATTCGATGCTGAAAAGAGAGGATAATATAAGTATTCTTGAAAGAAAAGCACAACAAAAATGGATCCATTAAACATACAGCTCCTGAAATGGAAATGTAATGCCTTGTAAATGAAGTGGAAACCTATAAATGAAAGAACAATATGATTTAAGATTTGTAAAATCTTCAATTAAATATATTACTTTTAAAATTATATGGTTGTAGTTGATTTTGAGATTTGAAATAGAGATACAATATTCAAATCCCATTTTCTTACTATCCAAATTTCTTTCAAACCCAAAATAAAATTTTAATTTTCTGCTTTCTCTTAAATATTAGGGGTTTTAGAAATTATGATCCTCAAATATAGACGGACAAATCCATCTAGCTTCATCTTGCTTACTCCCATTTTTAGGCATGTTGGACCCCTGTCATCAATCCTATCCCCTTATACTCGCTTTCCTTCAAAAACTTACTCTTTGTTGGATTAAATTATCTCACCACCTCCCCGCGCGTAATCCATGAAGCATGTCCTCATGGTGTCCATGGAGAGAGGTCTTACACCTGAGCACAACACATATCATCATCATCAACACCTTGTCCCACAAAGAGGGTCTATATGCAAGCACAACCCATATCATCATCATCAACACCTTGTCCCACAAATGGAGGGTCTATAAGTAAACACGCACAACCCATATCTTCACCATCATCAACGCTTTGTCTTATCAATGTTGGGGTCAGCTAGGTTCACCATTTTAATCTCAATCAATCCCTCTCATGAATATATTCAAGGGGAACCCAATTGATTGAAATAATTGCCACTCGACTAATAGAGCATCCTTAATCTCGTTAAAAACACTCATTTTTATTATAACACCTTCCCGATTATGGAATAGAAAAGATAGTAAAAGCAAGGTTTCACAAATCTAAGGGGCCCGAAGTTTATAGGGGCGCCCCCCCCCTGAGATTCAAGAAATTTTTTAAATAATACTTTCAAAAAATTCTATTTCATTATTTAACTTCTGAACCTGATCATTTTCCCTGTTCCCTCACCACTCAAATAAAAATTCCGGGTCGGCATTGCAAGTGGGCCCCAATAGCAAGACAAAATTTGTCTCACCGAAACCGAGGTGTCAGTCAATCTTCGGCCCTCCCTCCTTCGATACCATCATCTCCTGTCGCGGTGTTGTTACGAAGCGGAAATACAGACTACAGAGACCCTCTTTTACATCACTTCCCTCCTCCACTCTTCTTCCGCCACGTGTCCATCCGAGCATTTCCCTCACTTTAAATACCGCAATCACCCGCTTTCCTTTCATTCCACGGCGGTTTTCACAAAGCCACTGCTTCCGCTTCAAAAAAACTCACATCTTCTCAAATTCCCTCTCTCGACGAGACCCTCAGAAGAAGAGAAACCGATTTGCAGAGAATCCCACCATGTTCATGAAAAAGATCGTAGATATGGCTTCGAAAAAGGTACTAATTCCAATCCGATCTTCGTTTTCTCTGTTTCTCCGATCTTCAAATGCACAGATCTCTTCAGATTGCAAAGATCGGTTAGATTTTCTACCTATTGATCTGTTTTAGGGAAATCGAATCGATTCTGATGAAATGTCGATGATTTGGTTGTGAAACACGATATGGAGATTCGTCTATTTGATGCTTGAGCTTATTTTATTCGTATTTCACTGTTCTTTTGATGGCGATGTTGATATCGCTATCTGTTCATGAATCATGATCCGTCTATGGTGCATAGACGGATGATTCAGTCTAATTCGGGGATGGAGATGAACGGAAGAGTTTGAGTGTATACACAGAGATTTGATCTTTTTCTTTTGTTATACTGTGAAAGGAGCGTGGTTTTGGAAGTGATGGATTTGCAGTGGTTGGTTGATGGATCCGTACTGTAAGATTGAGGAAAGCAGAATTGCGTATCTTGTAAAGCATTGAGGAAAAAGGAAGAAGATTGAGACTGAGATTGTGTAGAGACTTTATACGTCATTCTACTTCAACTCTGCCACTTCAGTAGGTGGTGGTGTACACACGCATCCCATGAATAGGACGACTCTTGAATCAGGTGCTGGGGGTAGGGAGAAGGCTGGAGTGAGATTAGATAGATGAGTCGGGATTTGATTACGGGAGTCAAGGGAGTTAGATGAAGCTTTTAAGTGGGCTCCACGTAGTAAAATCTAACGCGATAAATAGTTGGGCCCACTGTTATATTAAAAAAATTTATTTTAAGTGTCGGATAGATGATTGTCTTTTCTTTTCTTTTTTTAACCCAGTGAAAAAGATAACGTGTGCTGCCTAAGAAAAACAAGTAAATGAGATAAAATAGGAGATGGATGTGGGTGGATAGATGAAGAGGAATATAAGTAAAAAAGGTGAAGAAATGACAAGGATGAAAATTGAAAAGGAAGAAGAGGATAGCTACAGTCTTGTTTTGTTCAACGTGTGGAACCCATCTGGATCACAGAAATGGAGCTTGGGTCCTCTTATTTTCTCATGAGAGAAAGGAATGGAATCCCATGTTGGGGTTCACCTATTGAGAATTTAAACAGCTTAGAAGAGAGCATATGAGTGGTTCAAATTTGCAATAGGTAAACTCTAATGTGAAGTTTCCACTCCTTCGTAACCTGACCCCATGTTAAAAGAATTTGCAATTGATGAGCCCCAGTGTAGAGTTCCACACACTCCTTCCACTCACGTCAGCGAGACATGGACCTTGACCCATGGAAAACGAGTTGTATTGTCAACAGTAAGTAAAATATTTCATTTTACCAACAATACATACATTGGTGAATAAGGTCAAGTTGGCACTTTGGCAATTTAAGAGTAAGTTGAGGGTGCAGTAGGTTGAATTAGGTTTTTTTGGGTAGAAAAATATGATGGCACTTGTAACAGTAGCCCGCAAGGGACATTCCTAGAACCGCATGGCAGCTTTGGTTCACTGGAGCAGCAAGAGACCTTTGTGGTCCGGTATGTGTCCGCCTCTGGCCTTTCTGGACGCTTGACTAGAAAAATATTTCCTCTGTTTCACAAATCTGGCATCTGCTTAGTCGGTACTGTGGTCCCCATTTTCAACTATCTAAACTCTGTGTTTGACATTTATCAGACGGCATTTGGCACGTACTGAACGACATAGGTTTGAACGATTTAGAAAATGCGTGTGTATCAGGTTTGTATGAGATGGGCATTCCCCGTATTGGATGCCTGCAACTCTATTATGGGGCTCACATCAAAATAATCCGGACTGTTCATCCTGAATTTCATCTCCAGTGGCATATCTTCATATTTTAAAATATACCACTAGAAGGGATGAGATTCAATATGAACAGTCTGGATTTATCATCACATGGGCCCCATAGTGGAGTTCCAGACATCTCTAACGCTGTGCGCAGACGTGGCAGGGATCTGAACTCGTGTGGATCATATTGGAAACCGTAGGATTTCTTTTTTAACTACACTATAATCCAACGAGTAAAGCTATTACCTACGAAATCTAAACAGTTTTTTATTAGCTGTGGTTTTAGTTTGACTTTAACATTTTTCTGGCCATGGTCTCTAGATACATAATTTTACTGTTTTAACTTATTAATTAATAATTAATTTTATAGTTCAGTTGGCCTAAAATCAGAGTTTGCTTCTGAAAGGTTAAGAATTCGAAATTTTGCTGCACAGAAAATATTTATCTTTTCCTTTAGTGGTTTGTTTTCCGCGGGTTCACTAATTTGTATTAGGTCCAAGTCAATTATGACGTAGGACAGATCGCTCTATTACGTGGGTCATAGATTGGTATCAAGAGATTCCATCTGTTTTCAAGACGAGGCCATGGGTCCGCCAATGTCAATGCCAATAAATGGGTCAATGGTCAACCCTTTCTTAAAAAAAACATTACCTTTCTAGGGTGGGCGTTGAACAGAGGCCAACGCATTGATTGGTTGCTGCATCGCCGTTGTATAGGACATACTGATGGCATGCACCGACCAGCATTAACTCCCTTTTGGGTTTCTAACGTTTGTGGGGCCCATCTAGATGCCTGGATAATTATCAGCATTGATCGTTAAGGGTTTGACGTATTAGGCATTGAGTGTCCAATGTGTTTCTTAATTATCATGATTAGTGCCTAACCTTGTAAGATTTGTTTAAAGATTTTTAATCCATTAAGTCAAAATCATTTTAATACAGTAAAATACCTAACTAAAGGGCTACCCAATGACCAAAAGACTCTTGACCTTTTTTTAACCGTGCTTGGGTTGGTCGGGATTTAGGTGGAGTTTGTGCCGGATTGGGCTGGGAGAGTTGGATTAGCATCCAAAAGGTACTCGGTGTTCCATCCGTTGGGGGACTTTTGTACGACGATTTTACACCAAATGGATTAAACTCAAAATGATGTGAAAGATTAGCATGTTCTTGCCATTTTTTAAATCCTCCAAGAGCATGTAACAATTAGAAGAAATGTGGGGCCACCTTGCCCCACACACGACCCTCCCACCCCATCCATGTTTGCATCCATGAAGTTTGTGCATAATGTTGTGAATGGTTGTCTGTAGTATTGGGTCTTACAGAGTTCAATTTTGTATTCCCTGATTGCAGCCTGCAAGAAGTTTAAATGGTCTTAAAGAGGATGACGTAAATCCACGCCTTGTTTTCCACTATGGCATTGCATCAGGATCCATCTCCATGGCTTATGACTCAATTCAAAATATTCTTGCAATTGCTACACTGTAAGTTTCTTTTTCTTTCAATGATCTATTTGATTGCATGAATTGCACATTGATCTTCCATCCTGTCCCTACACATTTATTTGATCAAGTGTCTAGCTGCTTTTGCTGGACGTCTAGTGCCCTACTGAGTGGTAGTATTAAGCTCCTTGATTTTATTTTAATAGTAGAACTTTTTTGGAAGGTAAATGTCTTTTGATTTAGTAATATTACGTAGGAACCAACAAGAAACGAGATGCAAATCAAGCATAGCTAAGAGTCAAGACTTAATTCTGGTAGTTATAATGCAATTAAAGCATACATGTATTGATATTTGATATTGTTTGGCCTTGGAAGTCTGATTACTGTTGACTTCCTATAACCCAGTCCACATGCACAGTCTCTGTTTATTCTCACTGTGGATGATTCATTGCCTGATCTCATGGCAATTACGAAGTTGTCATGCATCAGATGAATATTAAGAGTTGGTTGTCCGTTGGCATGTGCCACTTGTGCTTGCAAGCAATTTGTATGTTTGTTTGATGAAAGTCTGGACCATAGTTTGTTAAGGTGTTTCATAAAATTGTCATATAATAATGATTGGTTTTGTCCATAGGATTTATTTATGGATGGTATCACATCACAATTTGAATAGCCAAGATTTAATTTGTAAATTGGGACTACACCATGCTCCAGCCTCCAAGGGAACTTCGTTAGCAGGGGAGAATATTTGCAAGACAATATTAATACTACTTTTGTAGCATCTTGTTTAAATTTATTGATTGGCTGGACTTATTAGTCAGAATTTTTAATTAATTTTGTTATTGGCACTCATTTAATTATTAAACTTGTTGTTTTATTCATTTTTGTTTGAACATATATGAAAATCTTACAGTCTCAGATTTGATCTGTTGAATTAAATGTTATGAAAACAATTCTAATCTTATGCATGAATACTTTTATGCTATATTATGATATTTTTGCGAATCAAATGTTATGAAACAATTCTAATCTTATGCATGAATACTTTTATACTATATTACGATATTTTTGCATTTTTTTTTAGTCTTCTACCCCAGATTGTCATTTAATCATCGAAGATTGCTTTGGTTTTTTACTCAAGTCAAGTTAGAAGATAGAAATATAAGCTAGAACCTGCTGAACAATATCTCACAGATGATGATGATTATGTACAAATCAAGATGATAAAAGAAGGAGAATTTGGTCATACTAAGATTTACAGTTTCAAACTTCCACAATTTGACAACTTCTTGATATCAAATATCAAACCCTCTGCTTACCCCAAATTGACGAGATAAGGCTCAGACGATTTTATGATGATTTATTTCAAACCCTCTGACAATTTTCTGATCTCATTGGAGTTTCATAACGTTGGTTTCGAAAGATGATGAATCGTGTGTTTTCTTTTATCAGAGATGGACGAATCAAATTATATGGAAAAGATAACACCCAGGCCCATTTGGAATCTAATGAGGCAGCTCCAAGCAAGTTTTTGCAGGTTGTTACTTGATTTCCTTTCCTTTCTGCTTTGCTATTTCTTATCAAGATATAATATGTTCAGTGGCATTTTATGGTCTGGGATCCTTATGTTCATTGCTTCAGATCAGCTTTACACCATTTTTCTCCTTAAAATCCCAAATCGAAGGAAGACCGCGCATGACAATGAAAAGTTCATGTTGATTGACCATCAGCAACTGTGTGCTTGCTGTTGGCAGGGTAGCAGGGACATGACCTTGTATATTATAACTTGTTTGCACAAAAATATGATTTTTATGCCACTATTGCAGTCATTTTCTTTAATCAGTAACTACCGCAACTTTCATGTCATAATTCTGAAATTTTTCAAATTTTCTTTGTTTCTTTTATTTAAATTCATGCGGTTCATTTGTCTAAAATGAAAATATTATCCTTGCTATTGAATTCAGTTGTACTAGAACTTTGAAGAAACTATAGTTAGCGTATGGTTTTGTAATTTGTTTGCAGTTACACAATATTGCATGTTTCTCAGCCCTCTAACCTCAGAGGGGCTATGAAGTACCAACAGGCCACCTAGAGAGAGAGTTGCCATTAACCAAGAGCAGATAAATAAATCTAGCAGATAAAGTCTTGTCTTCTATTGAGTGAAGAATCCCTATTGAACTGTAGAAGTTAGAATAATCTTTCTAATTCATGCACTGAATCCAAAGGGAATAGTGGTTCCTGTACAGTAGAGATTTATTTTATTTTATTTTCTTGCTTCCATCTATAATGGTTTACGCCCACCTACAAGACAGGTGGTGAACCGTCAGTCAGGATATACTTTTTTTGAGGTGGTAATTAGTATAATGAAACTTTTGTATCACAGTGTGCTAAACAGTAAATAATATACTGTAATGAGATAAATACGGGATCCTCGCCTCAGTTCATGCCCTACATCACTGTGATGTATGTTTGGTTAAAATAAAACTAATGATGTAATTAAAACTTCTGGTTTCTCTAAAAGCTTCATAGTTTTTATCTAGACATAATTGACTTTCTACTGATTAACAGATACTGTAAAACTGACATAGATGTTTCCTGTAATCATTCAGTTTTTGGAGAATCAAGGTGTCCTGCTAAATGTTACTGCCCAAAACCACATCGAGGCAAGTGCTTTTATTTGATTATTTTGTAGAATAACAAAGCTCTGTAAAATGTCTGCCTCTGCAGATTTGATGGGTAGGTGGTATTATATATTGCTGTGCTGTATGCTTATTGTGTGTGTTACAGTTTCCATTGGTAAAAGAAAAAGGGAAAAAGGGAAACATCGGTCTTATATTACATACCAACCATTCTACTCTTAACCATTTGCATCACTGTTCCTAAGGATTTGAACCAATGTTTCAACATTATATGGCTTGTACTTTTCAACACATTATTCTGGTTTAGTATGCCCACTATACTCGAATGATGAGGGCTTTCAGGATATGAACTGTTCATAACCATAAACATCAAAAGCTCGAGCTGTTAGTGAACACCATAACAATATATATCAAACACCACCACCCCCCCACAACACCCCCCCCCACCACTCTTCCTTCCTTGAATACCTTGTTTGATTCTAGGAAGTGTATCGTCTTGAACTCCTGCTTAATCATACAGGCATCCAGAGCTGTGATCTGATCTTCATTGTTTGATAGCAATGTCACAAAAGATGCATCTTCATGATTATGACTTCTTCATTGGGTGTTATTGTTTGTATATGCTCATGCGTTTATTATTGTAGATTTGTAGTGTCTAATGTCTCTGCTTGTTTTCCAGGTAAAGTATTTAATGCCATTTTTTACACTATTTTAGAAACTGGAAACTGTCAAAAGCTAACTACATGAAGAAATATATGTAGTATTTCTTTGAAATTTTAGTCCCACTAATGCAATCTAAGACTTCTTGAATACAATCATATGAATTTATGGTTGTCCTGCCCATAGTTTTCCAATCAGGCATCAACTGGGAAACCGCCCAAATTACCTCAATTAGGGCACGTGATTGTGGGCCTGAATCTTTTTTTATTCAGTTCGAATTTTTCGTCCACCCATCCACTTGACTCGCAGTGGCTTAACTTGTCCAATTTGGCAGAGTTGACCAGGTCAACTTAAGGGCATTTTCATCAACATATTGAAACAATAAATGAGAACTGTATGACTAGTTGACTACACCTCACGTCGGCAAAATGGTTAGAGTTAAAATATAGTTAAATAACAACTGACAATTGAAATTACAAATTAAGTTTATGTAAATTTGTTCAAAAACCTTTCTAGTTTGATTTTTATTTGATACTTCACATATCTTCATATATTTTAGTTGGTATAGATATTCAAATTTCTTATAAAAATATGTACTGATTTGTTCACTGGACCCGTCAAGTTTCCTTGACTACTCTAACTGTCAACTAGTTGACTCTGGTTGACCCACCTACTCAGAAAACTATACTTCTACCTGTTTGGAAGATTCAGTTTGATATGTTCAAGAAAAAGGAAAGAGATGATAACAACAATTATTACCTATAGGTCTGGGACATAGACAGGAAGCAATTGTCTCATGTGTACATATTTAAGGAAGAGATCACATCATTCATGATTATGCGAAGAAGTTTTTACATGTAAGTGATCTTCTACTCTATCCAAATATTATATTTTGCTTCGACAATGAATATACTAACGTTGCCTTGAAGTAATGAAAGAAATATGTTCCGCATGTAGTTATATTGGAGATTCTCTTGGGAATATTTCAATTCTAAAGCTTCATCGAGAGCCATATCTTCTGATATGCATGCAATATTGTATTCCTTTCTCTGCATCTAACGGTGAGAAATGTCCCTTTGCATAGCTTTCTTATTCAAGTTATGTATTGTCGTCTGTATGTCATTGTAGTATTGGATGTATTTTTCTTAATATCTTTACATAAGAGAGATACTCAGGAGGGGTTATGCATTTGCATTCAAGATACATTTAGATGATTTTCAAATAAACTATGAAGCGTGGATGAAGGATATCGTGAATGTTTGACTCGGGCATTGTAGTCGTTTAACCTATACCTGACTACATTCAAACTGCAGGAGAATCTGTCTCACAGAACAGGATAGGACCCCATTGGATAAACCTTCCTTGAAGAAGTGCTATGAAGTCTTTTTATAAAGGTCTTTTGGTCCTTTTGAGCTTCCTATGGGCAGAAGATTATTTTTTTTTATAAAAGAAAACTGAATGTAGATCTCGTTTAAGGCCCCATCCATCAATATACTGCTTTGTGGGCACAAGATCCTGGAAGCAACACATTCCAAGATATGGCCTATGTTTCTTTTTCCTTGGACCTTATCAGCTCTCTTATTTCATCTTGTTTCCCACAAAGTTCTCTTCTTCCACTCATTCTCCTTTCTGTTCTTTTTTTTTTCTTCCCTCCATTTCTATCTCATCATCCATTATAATTGTTTCCAATTTTTATCTATTAGATTAAAGTATAAAGGCTTCTGTTTTTTTTTTGTTTTTTTTTTAAATCACTTTTTTATAAAATGTTTGTATTTCAATTAATCTATCGAAACTGAATCACAAGTCTATTGTCAAGTCATTAATCAATGGACTTGAGTTAGGATTCAGTTTACAGGAAAAAAAATTGATGATAAAATAAATGGGACTTACAGGATATTCACCTGAATAAATCACTCAAGACCCACATTGACCATGGTCCACATGTTCCTTTGAAATAGTTTGTACTTGATATACAACTTGCACTATGTCAGCTCGCTTATTCGAACCAGAACAATCTTACAGCAATGACCACAGTAAACACGGACCATCTGTGTTCTATGTGTGCAACCCAGAAGGGTCTCAGAATCTTTCAAGGTAAGACAAAAACAGCAGTTTTAGATCACCCCCTGACATTTGTTACTACTCATGGAAGTTCTTATACAATTGAGATTCAAACACATAATGCAATAGACAGTTGTTGGTAATATCATTTCGCATGTAGTTTAAAAGCTTAGTCTCTTTTTTGCCTTATTAATAGTTTAATTTCTGCTTCTTTTGTGGATAGTTTATCATTGGTGTTGTTGCTGCTATTATTGTTATATACCAATTTATGTTTTTTATCAGTATTATATGGTATTAATATTCAAATAAAACCCAAAGCCTCTCAAGAACTTCTGATGATCTGATTGCAATTATATACAAAAAAATGCAACCAATTTTCGTTTTCTTTCTCTTTTTCTTTTCCAGGTTTGCCATGCTATATCAGCTGTAATTTCTTGGTATTAAATTGAAAATTACTCTCTCAGGGGCTACAACTGAAGCAGCGGAGGATACTGCAGTAATGTACACACTTCCGCAACCAATGGCTGAGAGCAGGAGGTGATCCCCATTTTTCTTTAATTCAAAACTATAATCAATACATGTGTAATGTTGAAACCGTGTACCAATGACAGAAATGTTGGTATATGACACTAGTCTTTGTTTGGCTTTTATGCATCAATGTTCCCAAGAAGCGTAGGATTTGAAGAATGCCCTTGTGAATCAATGTTCCCAAGAAATCCACTAAATTTAGGTGGAGGTTCCCACATGCTGAACTTTTGAAGTAAATATTGAAACTAATTTTTGACATTAATTAGTAAATAGATGTTTGTGTTCTTGTTTAGAGAGCTAATCATGATATTCTTCTATCCTTTTACAATAATGATATAGTAATCCTTTTTGAACAGCAGTCATCAGAATAATTAGCATTAGCATAACTTAGACCAGAAACAGGACTCAGGAACCCTTTTGTTGTGGAAGGCTTTCATAGCATCCTAGAGTTAAGCCTCCTAGAGTTAATGTATTTGATAGTTATGTATCATGTCTACATAAGTTGCATTATATTACACCATATGCAAAGAGATATGGACTTACATCAAGCTCTCTCTCTCTCTCTCTCTCTCTCTCTCTCTCTCTCTCTCTCTCTCTCTCTCTCTCTCTCTCTCTCTCTCTCAGTACAAAAATAAAGTGTTCACAGGACTTTTTGCTGTTCCTAATGTAAATATTTAATCGTTTAAATGCTTTTTTTGGCATGTTCTTACTGATGCAGGGTTCTCATAATTTTTGGAGATGGCCTGATTGTCTTATGGGGAATCCAAGAAAGTAAAGTTATGTTCACAACAGGAGGAAAAATGCTGCATTCATTAGTTCATGAACCAAGGAAAGTTACTTCTGCATGCTGGGCATGTCCCTATGGAAGCAAAGTAGTTGTTGGATATAGCAATGGAGAGATTTTCCTTTGGAGCATACCTGGGACTTTGAATTCAAAAAATGCTGCAGCAACAGACAAAGAAGAGCTATGCGCTGCTCAAAATGTGCCACTTTGCAAACTCAATCTTGGGTATAAGATGGAAAAGGCTCCTATAGTTTCATTAAAATGGGTTCCTGGAGATGGAAGGGCAAGCCGTTTATATGTTAATGGAGCATCTGGATCTGGATCATCAAACTCATTTCAGGTATTCTGATCAATTTGCTTACATTTAATTCTCCTATGCTACAATTACTTTAAGGCCTTTATTCTTTTTTATTATTATTCTCAAATATTATTCTGTAGTTTCAAATTTCTTGGTAAATTTATTCACTTGTGTCTATTTCATCTAATTTCGATTATTAAATAACGTGCTTCTCGCTTACTTATTAAGTCGGTTATTTGTGAAAGAAAGACAGCATCCTATATGCATAAGATGTCTGACATGAGCATTTGAGAGGGAGGGAGGGAGGGGGGACTATTTCTCTATAACTCTTGTCACTTGTTTCCTGAGGTTGGTTGTACTGTAACAGATAATCATGCTCAATGAATATACTGAATCGCGTACAATCAAGTTGGTGCTCCCTTTGGCCGAAGCTTGTTTAGACATGGAGATTGTGTCAAGTGGCAATGATCGGACCAAAAATAAGCAAGATGCCCTTCTTCTTCTTCTAAAATCAGGTCTCTTGTGTGTCTATGATGATTCAGAGATTCAGAAGTATCTAATACAGTGCCTATCCAAGTCACCTCCAACACTTCCAAAGCAGTTAACTGTAAAGGTGCCATTTGGAGATTCAAGAATCACTGTTGCAAAATTTGTTACAGACAATTCAGATCAGTCAATTTCCATGGACAAGGTAATACATATAATATTTCAGTTGCACATAATACTCACAAATTATCTTTCTTAGGAGGACCTCTTTCTCTCTCACAGACATAGATGCATTAACCTGTTTCGGTACACTTCTATATCATGGGTCTCCTCTTGTCCCATTTTTAGCAATATTTTCTGAAGTGTTTCTTTCTTCAGTATAATTCTAAATAGTTTCACTGATATGATTTTCTTGACCATGTAGGATGAGGTGCCAGCTAAAAATTTCCCATCACTTTTTTCTGTTGATTCAAAGGATAAGGCAGTCAATCGTATGAATTCTGCGCACCTTAGTGGATTTACAAAAGTGAAAAACTTGTATATAACAGGCCACAGTAATGGAGTCATAAATTTTTGGGATGCATCATGCCCACTATTGTTCTTGATTTTATCAGTAAAACAACAGGTACTAGTGCTATGTCATTGCAATTTTGTGAACTACTAACAATTTGCAATTTTGTGAACTACTAACAATTTTGTGTTACTAGACTACTAGTGATATGTCTTTCCAATATATGATTATATGCTTAATTCTCTCAACTAAGTCAATGTTGTTCTACAGCGCTTATTCTAATTTACCTTCGAAATTTGAAACAGAGTGAAGACAGTCATTCTTTAAGCGGTATTCCTGTAACAGCATTGTATTTTGATAGCACGTCTCGACTTCTTGTTTCTGGAGATCAGAGTGGAATGGTGAAGTCTTTATCCTGCTTTATTAAATAAGATTCAAGGTATGATTAAAGAAAAACAATTACATAACTTGCATTCTCTTTATAGGTCCGCATCTTCAAGTTAAAACCTGAGCAGTTCAATACAGGAAACATTATATCATCTCTACAAGGTACTTTCTATGACATAATCCTGTTTTCCAATTTAGGCAATGGCTTAGATTAATGATTTTATGATGAAAGGGTTTAAGATTATTAGTTATTTAATAAGGCATAAATGGACTTGATTTTTCATTAATGTATGTGGTAAGAGTGAATTTAGATAACCTTTTTTTTCCTGTCACATCATTTCTAAAATTTTCAAATATAATTGATTTTTAATGTTAATTACATTTCCTTGTGATATTGGACATGTCATTTACACTGTGGCAGCTGCTGCAAAGCAAGGATTCAGTAGCATCATCCATGATGTCAAACTTGTAAAAATTAGTGGCACCATACTGTCAATCTGCATAAACCCTGGCACAGGAAATCTTGTCATTGGATCTGATGAAGGATATGTAAGTATTTCCATATATCATCTTCTTTTCTTTTTCCTTTTTTGTTTCAACATACCCACTAGTAATTTTCTTTAAGTGGAATGTTGCAGCAATGTGTATTATCTTATCCTGTATGAATAAATCCAAACTTGAATTCTCAGCACATGAAAAAGCAACCAACTTTGGCTTGATTAATTAGAAGAGGGCCACTGTTGTATGTCATACTTAAAATGAATTGGTTATTCCTTGTCTAAGATAATATTTAGGGTACCTTCATCATGATAAACTTTTGGAAGTCCTGCAGTTCCAAAAGGTACTGTCTAGACCATATATAACAAACTATTAGTTATTTGTTGTGTTAAATATAGTGTAAACAAATATTATATTCTACTTAATTAAACCCTAGTTTATGCTTTCCAGGTTTCAATTGTTGATATGGAGAAGCAGACTATATTATCTCAAAGGCGCTTTACAAGTGAACTGTATACTGGTATCATTTCACTGCAGTTTGAGAACTACAGCCTCCATGGCTCTGATAAGAATCTTCTATTTGTAGCATTGAAAGATTCATCAGTTTTGGCTCTGGAAGGGGACACAGGAAATGCACTAAGCAGTAGCATGGTTCGTAGTAAGAAACCTTCTAAAGCTCTATTCATGCAGATTTTAGGTAATCACAACTATTTGCTCTGTCCGGAAATTGGCCATGCCCTTCAATTTGCATGGGTTTCTAATTTTGAGACCCATCAATGACAATTCAAAATAAGCTGACTGATTGAATAGAATACCTTCATTGTTTACAGATGCACAGGATACATCAGTCCTTGGATCACATATATCGGTGAAAGATACGATTCCAAAACAGTCATTGTTGCTGCTTTGTTCTGAAAAGGATGTGCGCCTATACTCCTTGGCTCATGTAATTCAGGTAAGTGATGACTCTATGGTATGGAAATCTTTCTCTGCACTCTGACCGGTTGTTTAATATGAAATCATGTTTCATTTCCATTTTGTGATGTCAGGGGACCAAGAAGGTATACAGTAAGAAAAAGTTACACAGTACCTGTTGTTGGGCATCAACATTCCACAGCCCTTGTTCTGATGTTGGCCTTTTGCTCCTGTTTACAAATGGAAAAATTGAAATACGGTTAGTATTTCTCATTTATATTTTACTGCATATATCAGATATCTTCATCCCAGGACCTTGCTGCGGCGGGACCGCACTAGGTGACGACCTTTTATATCAGATATCTTCATTTTATATATCAGTAAGTGCAATGAAGCACACAATGTACCACAAGCTTGTTTGTTGCCACTTCCATGCTAGACCCACCTTTGCACATTTTTGTGGATTACATGTGTTAATTTCGCATCAAAATCCACGTTTTCGGAATCAGTCTTCTGCATTTTCATGAGGAAGAGGGTCTTCCATTCATGTGTTTCATCTGGAATAAAAGTATCTTTATTATGGATGGACAGTCATCTTGGAAGAACATGTCTTTGAAAAATTAAATGGACCCAGAATCCCCATTCCTTGTCCTTGGATCTCTGTTTTTGTGGCTACAGAGCTCTTAATTTACATTGCTATTGTCCATCCAAGACAAGATTTTTCTTTCGATGTTCATTTCTCTGGATAATCTTATGATATCATTTACTCTGTTAGTAGTGATAGCGGTAATGATAGAGTCTAAAGTGTAATTGGGTATGCAAATAAGTCTCTGAGTAAAAACCATAGTTGAAAAAATTGAAAAAACTGTGGATTGGAAGTACAATAACTATGACTTAGTTTCTTTATTCGCTTCTTCTCAGAAGTTATGGTTTAGATTATGATTCTAGTTAGCCATGACTAAAGGTCCAAGAGGAGACCAATGAAAATGTTCCCCTTTCTGGTTAGTAGATGTTGCATGCCCCGTACATTTGTTTTACTGATGTACATGGCAACAGATTGGAAAGATTGGAAGTTCTTGAAATTGTTTTCGGCACCAGTCCAGGTAATATGTCCATGGATGAATTTGATAGAGACACCCAATTATTTTATTTAGACCAATCTATCCATCAGATATTGCCTCAGGGTCAATCTGAAATTCTGAATTGATTGACAGAGTGCAGTCTCATCAGAGTTAGAGTTGTGGCGATATAAACCTAGATTTTACTGGATCTGGCAACTTCATTTTCCCAGTCACCTAAGCAGGTTGCTCCAGTCCTACAAGGCAGCTTGGAGCAGGGAACCACTTCATCCAATCTCTATTTGTCAAGCAATTTGCCTAACAGAAGCTAAACATTGAGAACTTCTTAACGAACTGCCATGCCCCTTACATCATTTTCTGACCTATGATGCACAGATACTTCAAAATAGGCAATGTATCATATTGTAGCGTATCTGCTACTACACTTTTTGTGTGTAAAATCCGTGTCCCTTACATGTCCATGTTGTATCCACGCCGTATGTGGGCATCATAGGTTCTGACTGATATGCATCAAAATGATGCCTGATAATCGTAGCATTGAGCTAAATTCTTGAATGATGAAAAATGAATTCAATCGATAATGTAAGTTAAATGTATCATGATAGTTGGGGGTTTCTGAAACAATGAACCATCATTTCATGGAGAAAACTGGTGTGGTAGTGGATCCTCAATGTGTGTATTTAGTTCAACATGAGCATGTGAATATTTATCAATTTGTGTGGGAATTTTGCAGGAGAGATTGTCCTATAATTGAGTTCACACCAACTTTTTATCTTCATTGTTTTTTTTTTTATAGCTATTGTGATTTTGCTATTCCCCTATTCCTAAATTCATTCATCTGAACATTCTATATGTGAACTTCAGGTCCCTCCCAGACTTGACCCTCCTAAAGGAAACATCATTAAGAGGATTTACATTTCCAAGCTCGAATTCTGAGATTTCATTATCATCTTCATCTGAAGGGGAACTTCTTGTGGTAATAAAATTGATAATGATCCGCGATTTACAACACATTTCCATGAACAACATCAGAAATTGTTTATGGACCCAATCACTGTTGTCCTCTTTCTTACAGGTAAATGCAGATCAAGAAATCTTCTTTGTCTCAAGTTTGTCCCGGAAGGACATCTACAGGTGCGTCTGTGTGTTCGTGTATCTGTGCAAGTGCATTTAAACTGTTGGGTCTACTATATGACCATTATCAGTTTTTTTGTCTAATGAAAGCTGTTAATTGTTAACTCATTTACTACGTCTACAAATACCTTAACAACATTCTTTTCTTTGAACCCTAAAGTTTCAAAATCCCACACTATATATTTGCACATTGGAAATCACATGTAGGCTTCACCGAAGGAACTAAAGCCAGCAATTAGCATACGAGTCTGCCATGTCTATAGGGAATTTACACTTAACATTAAATATACTACATCAAATCCAAACAAATCATGAAACAGGTTCAACAAGAACCCATAGCATGGCTGAAAGGTGCTCATTTTAACCACTAGGTTGCAGATTCATGACATGTTACTATTAGTAATTGTATCAGTAGTAATAGTAGATAAAGAAATAAATTACATATCATGAGAACGGTCCCTTACTTTTAAGGGTGTTTTGTACCATACTTTTATAAGGCTCTCTCTCGTTTCGTACAAGAGAGTAGCTTTCTTTCATTTATTTCATTTCACAAGTCTATTGGGCTGTATATCTATAGCATTGAAGGTATCTCTTGAAGAAGTACCTCAAATTCGAACCTATGCAACCAATACGCACCCTGAATGGTGCGGGTGTCTTTGAATCGGTGACATCTACAATTCAAAATTGTGGTGGCAGAGTGTGATGGAGGACCAAATGGCTTGATCCACCGCAGCTTCTCAACTTTTCAATTATGGTGAGACCCAATAATAGATGGGGTCTTACATGCCTCACCATGGATGCCCATGGCTTTGGAGTTCATCATTGGCAAGCCAAAGGGGCCTTCGTACAAGGGCAAACACTTGCTCAATGCAATCACAATAATGAGAGGGCAAGAGAATTTCCATTGAATGCCTGAGCAAATATATAGTGGACCAATCTCTTTTTTGTAGATAGGATTATTTTCCTTTCCATCAGATGCACCTACATGTCATCCACACATTTGCCAAGTTGGAATGTGTGCAATGTACACATTGTGCACATGCCATCCTATCAATAATGGAGCTTGTGCCACATGGTTATCATGATCATTTGTAATATCCTCGATTGGATATGCACCCTAAGTTTGAAGGGAGTGCTCTGCCTGTGTGATAAAATCTCAAAACATAGTTTCATTTAAATAAATTTATGCAGGTCATGTTTGAGGTTCTATATAAAAGATGGCCTATTGTTGTCTAGATTTTCAATAAGTCGGTAAATATTTTTCATTCCATTCGTATCTAAATACCATAATGTTGTATTCAGGCATCTGGAGTTTCTTAGCCATGTATTCGATAAGGATGCTATCCCCATTCAAGAGGGGCCTACATCTGTACCCACTATCCATAAAGAAAAGAAAAAGGTTGGTGTCATATTGCAATTGGCAAGCTTTTCGGTATCATCTACTTTGTGTAGACTAAATCTTTGAATTAAAATTATTGGGACCCCAGGGTATATTCAGCAATGTCATTAGAGATATAAAAGGCAACAAAGCAAAGCAGGGTGAAGCCACAGAAGCTGGAGAATCTCAAGCAAGTATAGAAGAAGAACTCTCTGCCATATTTTCAACTAGTAATTTCTCTTTAGATGTTGAGAAAAGAGATGGTTCGCCCATCTTAGATGAAGATGATGTTGAGCTAAACATAGGTATGGCACTTCTTCACATTTTTAAGCGCATTATCTGATTTGTGCCCCTGTTATTGATATTCATCTATCTCTGTCTGTAAAGATGATATTGACCTTGAAGAAGAACCAACGGAGAAACCCAAAGGACAAAAGATTATAACTTTGAATAAGAAAAAGTTGAACAGCGGACTTCAGGCACTTAAAGGTTTGTTTATATTAGTGATTTATATTTCTCATATCTGTAAATAGGCATGTCAGTCAAAGCTATTTTACAAAAGCTTCCTCTCACTGTTTTCTCATGGTCACAGTGAGCTTTCTGTCCTTATAAAATAATCATACAAACAGAGGAAGAAAGAAAAATAAATAAATAAATAATCTGTTCTGTTGTTTTTCTCTGTAACTATAGTGAACTAGTCATGTGATGTGTCTATTAAAGAAATATTACATAATGTTTCTTTTGGCTCTATCAGTATTTTCTTATTAGCAAGTAACGTTCTATTATTATTAAATAATCTTATGAAAGGATAATATTGTATCTTGACTATCACTGTTTTCTGTAAACGATGCTTGAGGCAGTAGACTTAAATTGCATGCAGGTAAATTGATATCAAAGAAGGTGAAATCTGCGAGCATGCCTGTCAAAGAGGAGATGGAAGATGTGAAGAATGTTGATGCAATTGATCAGATAAAAAAGAGATATGGGTTTCCGTCTTCTAGTGTAAGTTCCTAGCCGTCATGCATACAAAAGAATAGCAAGTTCTATGTATATAATGCACAAAGAATATCTATTTCTGTGTATGTAATGCATGAATGTATCAAATGCTTTCTTGGCATGCTGAATCAATAAAAAAAATGGTTTGCATCAATACTGGACAACACTCTTTGTCGACATTGAAAATGAACGAACTGTTGCCTTAAACTAACATAAAGTGAGTGGTAACAGTGTATCACCCGCAATACATACAGTTCTGGCTGTGACTGATTCTGTCGATTGCACTGCCTGAAAATTTCAATTCAGTCATGACCCCATTCTAACCACATTTATATTATATTCTAACTTTAATTTACATGTAAAGAATCCAAAATACCATTAAAAATCAAGATTTTCAAGTTTAATAAGATAAATATTTCAAAATTATTTTTGAGAAAAGGTGATGAGGCAGAGGAATTTATATCAACCAACACATATTGCTTTTGGGGGTGATTTTCACCTGCAGGACTCCAGCATGGAACAGCTGCCATGCAAGAATTTTTTACCACTCCTATATTCAGTGGGGTCATGATTTTGTGGAAGGCATAGATGAAAAAAGTGCTGTAGGTGAAAAAAGCTCTTGCTTTTGAACTTTAACTAGTACATGCTCCAAAACTTTTGATTGCTCAAAATGGACAAAGGCTTTGGAATCTGAAACTAATTACCCAAAGTCCAAAACTCCTTGAAGATTTGTATCCACATGATCACCATTTAAAAGAAATATTTTCTTCCATAGAATATTGTCTCTATAACTATAAAAATTTCACCGACTATTTTAGTTTTGTGTATGTTATTAAAACTATTAAGATTTGAAGGCTCACAAAATTCATATGGTTGATTGTGTTGGTCCAGGAGATTAGTGCTGCTAAAACAGCAGAGAGCAAGCTTCATGACAATCTAGGGAAGTTACAGGTAACTTCTCTTTCTTTCTTTCTGTCTTTTTCTCTTCTTTTTTTTTATTTTAATTACTGGACTAAAGCTTAAGACACTGCGCTTCTAAAATGTTATGGGTAAAGAATTATAAAGCCACCCATTTGTGATCCATCAGCACACTATTGGAACCACACACATCAAACCAGGCAAATGTCATCCATGATTTCTCACTGGTCTTGAGTACTCTAACCATTTTGCATCATCAGATTGATCCATGTGCCTACGCCTAGCCCACCAAGTTAATGGCCCACATTTGAATGCACCTAACATTTCATTGACCGAAGAGTTATAAGTATGTAACCCTGTTTATGAAGTCCTAGAAAAATAGAGGTTCAAAAGTAGCTTAACTTTCCGAAAATGTCTAAACGAGGCTCAAAATGTAAAACGACCTCTCTTGCAGGCAAATAAAAGAAAAAACAAGATGGAGTTAATAAAATAGCTTTTAGGTTTTACATAGACTAACTCTTTTATGGTACCAAGTGTACTAGTTATGCTGTTGGCAGCCCAGCTTTGTATCTTAAAGAAGAAAGTGTAGCTATCAACTCAGTAAATACTTCAGTTAAAATTTCTATTTGGTGAGCACCACAATATGAGTCATGCCACAGATTTCAATTGGTGGACAGAAAATGCTGTTGCAACCCATCTATCTTTTGAGTTTCACAGTAAACTGTCTACGGTCAGTGACTAAGAAATCCTATGGTGAAGTTGCCAATGTTCCAACTGGGGAGATTTTGTTACATTGGTAGGTAATGAAACATCAATCATTATTTGGTATGATTTCCCAAAAATTGGAGCCCACTTGTTATGTCAGAACTGAAAACAACCCCTGTGTTGTGTATTTACTTCTTTCATTTGATTCACCACCCTACTAAGAGTTTTTTTTTTTTTTTTTGGGCGAGGTTGGTTTCTTTCTTGTAACAGATTTTTATTGAACGCCTTGTGTGTGCTCTGCAGGGCATCAACTCACGGACAACAGAGATGCAAGATACAGCTCTTTCATTCTCAGCCATGGCACAAAAGCTGCTACGAACAGTCGAGCAGGGAAAGAGTGAATGAAGCTCTGGCCTTTTCATACATTAATGTAAAATTGGACATGGTTTCAAATTAATTTAATTTTGTATAGTTCTCTCTCTCTCACACACACATTATCGGTTGAGAAACTGTTGTACAGAGGACATGGTAAATGGTTGTGTATGTAATTTGATTTATTTATCCAATAACCACTCCAGACAACTTTGCAAAGAAATAAAATTGATGCAATCTCAACCTCCTACTCATACAACTCCTGCATCATATTTTGGATTATGATGTATTGGTTGTGGAGTAATGGTTAATTCTCATTCATGGTGTACATTAAAGATGGACCGCACTTCCTCAAACACATGGTAAAGTTGCAAATATCCGATTATCTGAAGTCTTCAATTCCAAAAATATTCATATTTGAGATTCTACTTAAATTTACTTATGTACCATTTAACAACCCCGATTGTATATTGAAAAAAATATATTTTAAAGCTCTTTTATTTAATAATATTAATGTGCTCCACATCTTGTTTGGGATCAGGATTTGAAACTAGATCCTTTTTTTTTTCTTTTCAAGTTGATGCTGAATCTGAATACAACTCTTTGGTTTCTTGTCAAAACCCGATGAACATCTATAAAGGTAGATCTAGGTCCGTATCAATTAATCGTCCTGCCTTTTCTTTACTTAATTTTTTCCATCTGCTATATAAGCCCAACTCTTACACCCAAATACATAGAGATGCAAAAGATGATCCCAAATCTAATCTGAATGAAGAGCACGGATCCCTGCCCTGCACAAATTCAGAAAGCCCAAATTGTATTGCTCAAACTGTTGGCAGAGACCATCTGCTTCTGAAAGAAGGTGTATCCATCAACACTGTCAATACTGCTTCCGCAAATACTGTATCTAAGTACTCATTCTCTCCTTTGCACCTGCTCCTTGCAAATAAGTGTCATTCATCGTACAGGATCTGTTGAAATTCACAGGGTCCCACTTTGGTAATGGTCCAGATGTGTGCACTTGCAGGAACGTGTCTGTGCACTTGCAGGAACGTGTGCAGGAAAAAAATTTCGTCTGAACTTAATTTTTTGTGAGCTCCAAAATAAGCACAAGGCCGATTTCAATTGGCGGCCTGAAAATTATGTTGCAAGTTGCAACCCATCTATCTGTTTTTTCACATAGTCGACTGTCAAAACTTAGACTTGGTGCATATGATTGTGATTGTAGGCAGCTGGAGCCCACAATAAAAACTGAAAATATTTGTTTTCAATTGATCATGGAGATGGATTCAAATTAATTTAATTTTGAATAACTCTTTTATCTATATCTTTAGTTGAGACACTGTTGTACAGGAGACAACGACCACATTTCCACATATACATGGTAATGTGATTGCTGGGCCTTGATGTAAAATCGACATGGCAAAGCAAGACTACTTTATTGGTGGTGGGTAAGTTCATTGGGGACAATCCCATGCCAATTAAAAGCTTATAATCTGCAATTCAATTACCTAAACCTTCAATTTCACACATGAAAATAATATATAAATGAGTTCATTATGAGAGTCATTCGCATTAGAGGTGCTGGTAGACGAAAGAAAAGATTACAATCATGAGCAAAAGAAGGGGGCAAGTGGTGGCCATGGCACCACAAGAAACTTAAAATATGTCAAAATATTATAGATTTTTTTTTTTTTTAACACATTGGCCCCCCACACATACTTAATAGATTTATTCTTTCGCCATCTTTCCTCAGCTGCTCCTCTATCCCCCTCTTTAAAAAAATTATACATTTGAGTGTACAGACGCAATGGGTGTTTCAAAAGCTATAGAAGAACTCTTAAGAATGGCAAAGATGGTCCCAGTTTCATTTGAATGAAGGCATAAATAGGTGACTAACTAAGCTCCAAAACCAACTCGAAAGTAACACGACATTTCTCACCGCCCCATCCTCATCAGTTACCAGAGGGCAATTCCTCTGTCAAGGCAACAAACAAGCCAACAACCCCAGGCCAGCGCCAAGCACAACTTAAAAACAGTAAAAATTTTGTCAAATCAATGAACAACAAATAGGAGGGACGCTAGTAAAATACTCAATTTCAATGGGCATATATATACATATATATATATATGGATGATGATCAGGAGAAACTAGGAAGGGAAACGGTTTCAATGGGCATACATATATGGATGATGATCAGGAGAAACTAGAAGGGAAAAGGAGGACATGGTTTACGGGAATACAAGATCCCTGAAGAACAAACCTACAACTTAGACTTAACCTAGCGTCTATAACACAAAAAAATTTGTGAGAAAATCCACCGACCAATCTCCAAAACAATGTGAATGTAAGATCAGTGCCCATTCTAAAGGCCCCAGTGTGAAAGGACCAAAGTGATGAAAGATAAGCCCCCACATAAAAACCCAAGGCAGGGAACATAAGGAGGGCAATCTGCAGGAATGGACATGACATACTCAATAATTAGAAGAAGAAGTAGAAGTAGAAAAAGAAAAAACACAGACCAAAAAAAACTGTCCTCTCACAGACACATTTCTGCTTCCAAACCAGACAACAGGATAAACATCCAGCTATCCAACAGATCATTGCACAATGGCCGCCAACTGATCAGCCCATATAAATGTTACATTTCCTTTGATGGCCCCAGCAAAAATATGATA
Source organism: Persea americana (assembly GCA_029852735.1). Classification (NCBI taxonomy): domain Eukaryota; kingdom Viridiplantae; phylum Streptophyta; class Magnoliopsida; order Laurales; family Lauraceae; genus Persea; species Persea americana. The sequence goes on from CM056819.1 coordinate 51,945,844, forward strand.
GCATAAGGTAAGAATTGAGTTACATGACATACTAAAAATATGATTTCAAAACTTCGTTTGACATTTTTTGACGCTTTTCAGATGCAGCAAATGACAAATTTTGGGTCAACGTTCTGCACATGCCACATCTCTCCATGCTATTGGTTTGACTGTAGTGTAGCTTTTAGTGACCAACCCAAGTAAATACAGTAGTAGCACAAGCAGAGAGTAGAATACTAGATTTTGGGCAGTGGGAAATGTCATGCTTGTTCTGACATTTTTCAGGCGAATCAAATGACACGATTTAAGTCAACCTTCTATGCCACATCTCCATAATATTGGTTCGGCTGTAGTAAAGCTTTCAGTGATCAACCCATGTAAATACAGCAGTAAGAGAGAAGATATCTAGATTTTGGGGAGGCGGGAAATGACATACCCACATCAGAATCTTCATGATTGAAGATTGAAGTAAGGGAAGTTACATATAGCAACTGAAATTCTACAAGATTTATAGAAAACATATTCAAACAAACAAAGCAACCTTGAAAATTCTCCTCCGCTGTAAATCACATAAAGTTGCAGCAATGGGTAGCTGCAAGCTAGCTTTTACCAGGATTCTTCTCTATTCATCATCATCCTCTTCCTGCACAAGCAATTGACAATGACAGCATTACATTGAGTCTAAAGTCTAAACAAACAATTAATTTAAATAAGAAAAAATTATCAGAGGTGGATGGATGTTAAGGGCCTCTTTGTTTTAATAAAACACAAACAAATTCATTGTGGAATGAAATTCCAGGTGATGGATGTGCATTCATTCCCATCCCTTTATTCAATTTCCATTAAAAGGGAGATTTTTTTAATTGTCATTTGTGGATATTCACCCTTGGTTCTTCGTTTACAACCACCTACAAAAATGCAATCCTATGTATTCAATCACAGGCTGTGGAGTATACAGAAGCAGTGAATCGCACTAATTGGAACTGTTCGATGCTTATCAAGGAACTCTGAGGTTAACAGAGTATCAAGTATTTCCAATAAGAAAAATGGGATTCCTAATCTCCCCTTGCAGGTGCTCATGCTTTAAACAACAAATGTAAACTTCAACCAAAAATGTAGTTGTGGCTATGAAAGAAATGAATACCTCCCCGCTTTCATCATCCTCGTCGTCGTCATTTACTTCAGATTTTGACTTGTCAGATCCATCCTCTTCATCCTCCTCTTCCTCGGGTTCATTCTTCTTCTCGGACTATTGCATACAAAAAAAAAAAACCCAGAGAATGAGTTACTAGAGACAAAGAAAAAGATTAACATAACAATGGAGAAATCAATAAGAACACCCAAAAAAATAGAATCCATCAAAATACCTGCTTCTTATTGTATGCTGCCATGGTCTTATTGTATTCAGTCTTCCTCTTAGCTGCCTTTGCTACATATGGAGCTTTCTCCTGAAATTTGATCCAAGAACAGATAAACGAAGAACAGATGTACGAAAATGGGAGATAAAGATAACTTTACAGGAATCTCTTTCAAGTGGATTGTCAATAGTAATTTTTCAACAGCAAGAACAGCTGCTGTTCAAAAATGCTGTTTACGATCAAGATCAAAACAAAGTTCACATTTTTATTGATCTTTAGATGTACTTACAGCTTCTGACAGGGATTTCCACTTATCTCCACCTGCCTTACCGACCTGAATTTTTACAAATCAGAAAGAAGTGTCAGAAGAACTCAATAAAATGCGATTTCCGCTTGTTGTTAGGGAAAATCAAAGAGGCTTTCTGCGAAAAAAATCTCTTACAGCAGCAACCGACTTGTTGTTCGGGTGTTTCTCCTTGTATTGCTTTCGGAACTCCTCCCTTTCGTTTGAAAGATAAACGAACAGAAATCAGATACATCTTTTCGATCAGGCGTACAAAGCACAAAATCTCAACAACAAAAAAAAAAATCAAGGAATCTTAAATCATCATTCTATTGAATGAAGAGAAGAAATCTCTTACATGAAAACAAAGAAAGCGCTTGCAGGCCTCTTAGGCTTGTTTGGATCCTTCCCTGCCTTTTCCTTCACCGGCTTCTTGCTCCCTCTATCATTTGCTTTTCTCTTGACAGACAACCTACAGAATCCAAACCAAAACGTGACTTTTCCTAGCTTTTCACAGATAAAAGATGAATCTAGACATCAAAACCAAGCGATCAAAACAGAAATCTCCAAAACCAGTACGTAAACCATCCGATCCGATGAATCAATCACAGAATCAACACAAAAAACGCTACGAAAAGATCGAAAACCAACTCACTTGCTATCAGCTTTCTTCGTAGTTTCCGCCTTCGATTTCGATCCTTTCATCTCGAAACCTGTTGGAGAAAAGCTCAGATCCGTAAAAATCGAAGCAAAAACAGCCGATCTAACGGTTCAGATCGGCCTCAAACGATCGAAAATAAGCTGCAAAAGCGATTCACCTTAGCTTTCTAGGGTTAGGGTTTCTAGAACAAGCGCGAGAGAAAGAGAAAGAGACGCCAAGGTAGGGTTGGGTTTGGTGTGTGTGTGTGTTGTAAGGAATGAGGAGAGGAAAGGGGGATAAGAAGGGGCGAGGAAAATTAAAAGGAGGGGTTTTGGCGGGATTTTGAAAAACTATCGCCACGTCAGCGATCCGTGTGGTTTAACGTCATTGGCTCTCTCCCCCCTTCCCTTCCCTCTTGTGTTTCCTCTTGTGTTTCCTTCGTTACCTTTGCAATGAATGGAATAGATGCTGGCCTCCCTTGTGAGTCTTGCGTGAAAGCCCCACTTTGTAGCAACTCAATTTTTCACATTGTAAAATGTCTTGTGTTGATCAGAACCGTTAGAATCGTGGGCCTGATGTTAGATGGATTCTTCCATCAAAAAATCGTCTTGTTTGGATGATTTTCTTAGGTTTTCTTGTTTGTTATCGCTATCGGCCTTTGATGGCCATTTTGATGGTGAGGATTTGACTTGACGATTAATTTATTTGATCGGGCAATGGATTTATCGAAGGTGGGTCACTTGATCTGGATGATCGGATGGGTATGATGAATTTGGAATGATTTGTAAAGTTTATGATTTGTGGAATACTAACAACTCGTGGGGTTTTCTTTTTCTCTACTTTTTTGACATAGTAGAAGAATAGATGCCAACGCTCTTAATTTGGACCGGATGTATATTTGTGTGGAAGTGCTCTTTGTTTTTTAAAATTTCTTTGAGGTCCTCCATATGATGGGGCAATTAATTGGGCAAGACGGTAATATCAAATAGGGTGGAAAACAACACAGGCTGGGTGTGTGCGTTTGATACATTTTAATTAATAGGAGTTTGCAAGTTGTCCTGATTGGAATTAGTGTGTACCACCACTGTGGTCTCAAGGCATGTGATGATCGTGTATGGTCGTACTTAGTTGTTGGATAAATTAAAAACCTAATGCCTCCTACAAATGGTCCCATGGAGCATTGCTGCATTAGTTACGCTTCTAAAATCATAATGAAAATTTTATCTCTATTTTAGAAATTTATATAAAAAACTTATGTCCGATCTATAAACCCAGAAGAAAGTCCGGGGTTTGTTGCCAAAAACACAATTGCGTGTTTGGATCCGAACCCCTCGAACAAACATCTTGAGTTCGCCGCTGATCTCATGGATAAATCCCTTGTTCAATTGATCATGTGTATCAAATAGAATTTATTTATTCTGCACATTATCATCCCAATTGTGGTTGGCAATGGAAGTAGAATTGAGTCCTGGCATTAACTTGAAATGGAGTTTTATAAGTAGCTTTCACCTATGGCTATCAAAATTTGAACCAACCCATGAATTCAACTTGCATAGTCAAACTAGCATCTATCACAGGTCAAAATAAAGCTAACTATAGTAAAAATTGGTTGAGTTGGATTTAACTCGCGTTATATGTATATCCCGTTTAAATGGTTTGAGTTTGGATTGACCCACGCATCTAATCCGATTTAGATGGTTTAGGGTATGGTTTGAGTTCCTAGATTCTCAAATATCAAAAGAGACATTTCATGTGCTGGAATTGTGAAAAAACATGGAATTCAAAATTTTCATGGTACAACATGTCACATCATGTCCAAAAATTTATGTATTTAGTGAATTCCTGTATAAATTCCACTAAAAAAATAGGGCCTTAGTACTAATGGATTGGACTCCAGCAAACTTCTACGAGTCAGCTTAGGTCAGGTCAAGTTAAATGGTTTGATCCACGTTGGATGCGGATTATATAGATCAGGTTTAGGTGACCTGCATTGATGCGGGTTGAAATTACTTAACTTATTCTAATAATAGGTTGGATAAAGGTTGAACTCCAGGGCATTAGCATAGGTCAATATGACCCATTTGCCATCTGCCACCCTTAATTTGACCAAATAGAGGTGAGCCGTGAGCCCACGCATCTTGAGTTTAATGCAAACTCAATCTCAAGCTCCACACATGAAAATGATATTTAGCTCAAGACTTCTTAGCCTATATTTGCCGGCTCTATGTCCAACCTCTATCTGATTAAATGTCTAAAGTATGTAGCAGTTTGAAAAATTACAAAGTTTGCAGGTGATTATACCATTTACCTGCTCTAGAGAAGTAGATACAAATTTGTTTAAAATGAAAGACCCCATTTTTTGGCTTTTTTAAATATGGGCTTAGCCTTTTTTTTTTTATGATTTTGTCGGGAAAAGAAATAGAGATATCAAATAAAGCCTTAATTTCCGTCTTCGTCTGCTTGAGTTGCTTCTTTAAATTATTATCTATGTCCTACTCTTTTACAACTCTGTACATCTAATCAAATGTGTACACTTTAGCAGTATGTACGCTTGCTTTTTTGTATCTTTTAACTGTCCAGTGTTTAGCTCTGTTACCAACATCTTTTAAAATGGCCCTCTGAAAATAATGAAAATTTACAATCACATCGTTCTTATAATTTATCTCCACTTTGTGCATCCATGCATTGATTCTCTTTAATATGGCCAACCTTTATACCCTCTGTTTTGTTCAACAACTCCTTTAAAAAGTAACAAAATGTAGGACCTTGTCATTTTCTCAATTTCCACCAAATCAAGTTATTTTTCTCTTGTTCATTGGCCCATCCAATTCTCTTTGACACGCTTTTGTATGCATCGTTATCATCCTCCTCCTCCTCCTCTTCTTTGTTGTCATCATCATCTCTAACCCATTGTACTATATTAAAGCCAAGAGTTTTGAAATTAAATTTTACAATAACTTTTGATTTTGATTGAAAGTTTACTTCTGTTACAACTAATTCACTTTCTCTTCTCACTTCCAACATGTGATTGTGAGCACTCAGGTCTTCTTCCCACTTATCATTATCTACGGACACTTCATTTTCATCCCCAATCCTATTCCCCTCTTTTCTTTATGCTCAACTTCTCCTAGCCCATTTATACTCTATGGGTTCTTTGGTCAATAAATTAGGTACTCTCATAATTGTCTCTTATTTTATTCTCATTTCAAAAATTCATACTCTATCAAAACCAAATCGTTGTTAAGTGTTTAAGGATCATTTTGCGTAAATTTTTTTAACGGATCATACAATATATTTTGTAATTGTTGGTAATTGCGCCCGTGCTGTATACGGGTTATTGTACTAATTTATTTAGTTTTTCTTATATCATCAAAGGATTAAGAATTTCATTCTCTTATATCATGGCCAAACATTTTATTGCTTGATATCTTAACTGCGCATTGGTGAGGAATTGAACATGGTTCTATCATGCGGATTGCTCGAAAAAAATAGATCTAAAATGTAAACTCATGTATAAACCTTTATTTTTTTTTTTCAATTGAGTGATTTGGTTTTACCTATTGCCATCACAAAACTAAAGTCAACCACGACCCTTGAAATATGATCAGTTTGCGGGTCTAGTGATCCAAGCATTGGGCAAACATCAAGGGTCATGAAATGTTTAAATGTGTTTCTTACATGCGATCAATTCATTGGAACGTATAACCTTCTCTGCGAACGAGGGATAGGACCGAAATCTCTCTTGACCTGACGGCGAATAAATTTTCACTTTCTAAAGCGAGTGTATAGTAGATCTAATAGTCTAAAACCATATATATAAGTGTCAAACCTCGTGACCGATGACTAACAGGCGGTCCCCTCACCTAAGTATGTCAAATGGGCTGTGCCTAAAGCGTGCTAGGCCATGCCGGGAGTGCTTGACGTGCCTCTTTAATTTTTTTTTCCCAATTAATTTTTTTCACCTTTTCGGTATTACACAAGCATTCATCACATTACAAATATATTTATATATATATATATATATCAACATATGACATACCTTCCTTATATTGGGCCCACCCATCAAAAGTGGAGCCCATGGTTTCTTTTTCTATCTTTTCCCCCTTAGTTTCAAGATTTAATGAGCAAATAAAAGGGGGGAAAAAAACTAACGCGATATATCTCTTGTTGAATTTTCCAAAGGCAATAATTATGTAGTTGTGTTTTTTTTTTTTTTTAAGGTTATCAATGTTGATTTGGAGTAAAAAGTTTTGGTAAATTGCTATTTACGGTGGGGGGGCTCTATCGTTTCTAACCAAAAAGGCAAAAAACGGGAGGAGGGAAAATAGTTCCCTTTAAGTTTACATTTTTGTTCATATTACTCAAATTAGAATAGAAAAGTTTGATATGTTTCATGTTTTTTTATTATTTTAGTACTTGTTTTTTCTATGATGGGCTTGACAGGCCGACCGTTGTGGATGGGTCAGCCCGTAACGTGCCGAAACTGGCCGGCTGTGCCTGTTCCCTCGGCCCAACATAGCCCATGGCACAAATTGTGCCATCGGTCGTCGACTGCCAGGCCGGGCCGGCCCATTTGATGTCTCTACCCTCACTCTAGTTCCGCTCATGAAATCGGGCCACTACTTAAAGACGAGATGAGATGGCTCGAAGCATATGAGTTGGGCCTGCATATTGCCATAAGCATCATGCCAAATGGGCATAACAAGTCAGCCCTCTGGTTTATTGATTTTCAAACGTGCTCTCCTAGATCACATTCGAACTTCACTACTATAGGAATCTCTTACAAGAAGTGGCAGCATGGTGGCTTCGAATCTTCATATTAGAATTGCAAGGACTATCATTTGAGAAGCTCTTATATAATTTGTATACTTATGTCGTATTAGGACTCTAGTAGTACAAGTAGTAGTCGTGTAGAGGTGTGGTGGCGTTTTGTTTTTATTTTTTGGTAAATAGTACAGGTGTGTTGTTGTGAGTGTTGTTTAGCTACCTTGAGCGTCGCTCTTTATGCGTGTGGGCGCGTTATATATATATATATATATAAGGACTCATCCACACCGACAAAGAGAACCTCTCATCCAACGATCCTCAGCGCCCATATAAAAGGAACAACGGGAAATGAAAAAAAAAAAAAAAAAGAGGGTCCAGGTTTCGTTGGAAGAAAAAAAAAAAACCAGATATGAGGGATGAGTTTGCCCCTTTGTCATGCCTTCCGCGCCCTCCATCTTCCTGCAATCTTTCTCATACTCTCTCTCCCTCGATCGGTTAGACGCACAATCTCGTCCCACTTCTTCGCATGCCCTCGCTTAATCTCGCCCTAAATCCATCGACAAATGAAAAAAGGGCCGGACGAGTTTTCTCTTAAGTCTGAGTTCGCCCCTCTTCCTTGTCTCTCCCTCTGTCTTCCAATCACGCTCACCTCTCTCTGATCCAGACTCTCTCAATCCGTGCACAGGTACATCTATCTTTCATTCTCTATTCCTCTCATCTCTCACCCAATCCTACCAAAACCCCAGTCACGACTATTGGGTTGGGGATTTAGAGTATGTTTCAAAAATGAGATTTTGGCTTTTATGGCATGCTATGATTCAAGATCTTGGGGCTTTAGTGCTTGTTTTGTAAAGAAAATCGGGGCTTTTATGGCATGCTATCATTCAAAGTTTTGGGTTTTAGAGTTTGTTACAAAAATGAAATTGGGGTTTCTATGGCATGCAGATTAGTCCACTGAATTCTCTACAATTTTTGTTTTTAGTGTTTTTTGTTGCTGGGGTTATTTTATCTTCCCCAACCAGTCGCTGTTTAACAAGGTGGGATCCCATACTACACCATCAACTGATCATCCAATATTGTTTTTTGTTGCTGGTTTTTTTTTTTCTCTGTTGCTGGGGGTGGTTTTTGGGGATTTGTGGGGTTTTTTTTTTTTATATTATTATTGTTTTTTGTTGCTAGATTGCTCTTACATGTAGTGAATGATTTTGCAGGCGTTAGTGCTAAATAAATGTCTTACTATCTTGTGTATTGGCACTAGTAAAATCACCTGTATGTGACTCTTGTTATCTGTATAACAAACCTGTATCAATTTCTTAAGATGTCAACAATATAGATTTTCCAACAAAAAAAAAAATGTAATAACTCATGAAGATGTTAAGCTCGTCAAAAAGATCTACTCTCTCAAATGCTGACTATTATTTCCTTTTCTATAGACTTCTGCTTCAGTACTCAGAAAGACCTCTTGCTGGGATTTTTATTATTATTATTTTCTTAATGAATGTCATCAGCCATTGAAAATCCTTCTCATGTAATGATGGGGACAAGGCCAGTAAGCTGGTGAGGTATAGTTTTTTTAATTTTTTTTTTAGTTTCTGAACCTTCTGCTCACCATCCTCAATCCCCTTGTTTGGCTGGGCCTGCATTTAGCTGCAAATTTCTTAAACTTCTGCAATGCTGCGGTTTCACCTCTTGCTGGGTTTTTTTTTTTTAGTAATTCTTCTCATGTAATGATGGGGACAGGGCCAGACTCAGAAATTGGGTATTTTGTGTTTTGAGGAGGGTTTTGGCGCAGCACTGTTTTGTAAGGGAAACGGTCTTAGGGTGGACCTCTATCAACAACCTCCACATTAGAAGATGGCCATGTGTTTCCGGATACAGTTGGGTGGAGGCTAGCAGTTAGATCTTAACTTCACCTGTGATAAGCAGTTTATAATGTTGCAGGTTGAGGTGATGTTCACTGTTGGATTAAATCATTTCCAGGCGTGATTCATGATCTTCATTTAATCAATGTTGCAGATAACAATTTGTATTTGAGTTGGTAGTGTTGGGGTTTTTTTTTTTTTAAATGTTTTTTGTTGTTGGTGTTTGTTTTGTGCTGTCGAATATTGATGAAGGGGATTAGACAAAAAAAAGTTTATGATGGGGCAGAGATGGACCTCTGTATTAATTGATTGCTTTCAAATTGTGATGGACTCTTATGTTCGTATGTATTGGACTTGATATCCTCTAAGTGCATTCTATTTATCCAAACCTCCAGGGTATATCATAGTTTACTCTGATTGAAATATTTTGGGGCTTAATGATTTGAACACTGCATACACAGCTGAACCCAACAAAGTGGTGAAACGAAAATGTCGACACCCACCCACAGTTCAGTAGGGGGTGCTCATGCACAGTAGAAATTTTTTCAATGCTGCCCGACTCTTATTTTCACAATTACGTATATGGATTATGGTCATTTGTCAAACCATGGCTATCAGTTCCCTTTTTTTTCTTTTTTATACTTTGGATTGCTTGAACTGTAAATATATTTTTTTTTGCTAGGGTTATTTCAACTAACAATATTATTTGCACAGAATGTCATCTTCTAATACAACCCTATCTGAATTTACTCCAAAATGCCGATGTGGAGCTGGACAGATGAAATTATATACTTCTCGTACGCAATTGAATCCAAATCGAAAATTTTGGAAATGCCCAAATTGGGAAGTAAGTGTGTTTAGGCTACCTCAAAAACTAGTCACTATGTGTTGTTAAGGTTTAAAATTTAGCATTAACTATTTTTTATGTGTGTAAAACTTTATGCAGGATGAAAATGGCTGTGGTGCATTTCTTTGGAAAGATGAAGTAGCGCATTGCCAGCTTGCCGAAGCTAATTCAACGACGTGTGAAAGAGATAATTTGATAGTGGTCGTTGAAAAGATAGAGTCCGCATTTTGTGTTTTTATTGAAGTAGAGAAAATTCGAAATGCATATCTCCGAAAAATTTAGTTGCGTGCTGTATTATAATCATAGTTTTCTTGTTCAGCTAGGCATGAAATACATGCTCTGGGGATATGTTTTCTTTGAAGGTTTAAAAACATGTTTTGTGCATGTCGGAACATGGAAGTTATTTTCACAGTTGTGTATATTTCATGTGCTGATTTGATAGGTGTAGATTTCGTGTTATGTTGCTTCATTTGAAGATTGATTCCATAATCTGATCTGATGCGCCATTGGGTTGCTTTTCATGTGGTAGCAATTTAATCTCCTTTGAAGATTAATTCCATCATATTTCTAGGTAGGTCAATTGATCATGCATCTGGCTTAAACTTGACACTCATCTGAATTAGGCAGGTCAATTGATCATGCAAATTTTGACTCCCATCCAACTTTATCCAATATCTATAACGTAGACAATTTTGAAGAACTCAAAATACTACCTCTCTTGATTGCAAGACTCCCAACTTTTCCACACAGGCAGATCATGAGTCCTTTAAAACTTCTATAACCCTCGTGATTGTTAGGCTCTATAACCCTCGTGATTGTTAAGCTCTCAAGTGGCCCACAGGACTGGATCATTCCAAATGATCGTTCCAAATGATCGCAGCCTATAGTAATAACCGGTGGAACTGGAGTGGAACTAGATCGATCCATGTAGGGTTTATTTATCGCAAAACCTTTCCCAATGAAAAAATCTAGTTCTAGTCTAAAAAAACTATAGAAATCAAATTTTCTAATTGAATTAAAAATTAATTACAAATTTAAAATATTACTTACAACCAAAGAAAATTAAAAACCTAATTTAAAAACCTAATCTAACCACTAATCTAACCACTGCATCACCATAATTTATTAGTCCAACCTGCATCACCAGATTTTAGGGAAAATTACCGTACGGATGGACACTTCTTCAGATTTTCACCATTCTCCCTTCAACCTAGGTGAAACACAATTTTCACCCTTCTCCATTCAACCTAGGTGAAACACAGGGACAGATGTAAAAAACCCATTTTACTGTAATCATCTTCTTCGATTCTCCCGTGATTTTACAATGGCATTATAAAAAGTAATGAATTGGATGGAGCCCATTGATAATATAAAAAATAATGAATTGCAATTGTAATGAAAGAATTATTTTTAATTTCTTTATTTTTATTTAAAATTAATTTTATTTTCAACTAACAGTCCAGAGAACAATTTTGATGTAGTTTTTGCATATGATAGGTATACTATGATGCATATGATAGGTCTATGATTTGGTGGTCCGTTCAAATTTTATTTCAAATGTCAGGCAATGTCATTTTTTATCATAATATCTAAATAGTTTAATAAAAATAATCTTTCAATGATATTGTAAAATAATGAATTGGAATTATCACAATAAAAACATTACCAAAAACATAATAATGTATCCTTTTAATGAAAAAATGATTTTTGATATATAATTGAAAATCATTTTATTTTCAACATTTTACTGAATTATTTCCTTTTTTATTTCTTTTTATGAATGGAAAAGTTTGAGCTTCCGTAGAGGGCTTCTAATCTAGTAACCTGCAGTGTCCGGGAAAAATTCAAAAATTTCATAGAGTGGTCCTGCTTCTAAAATACAGTTTTGAAAAAAAGATTCCAGAGAGTCGTCTCGCTATAGCACCAGAATACATGCAAGGGGGCAAGAGGGAATATGGTGGCAGAATGGGGGCTCGCTATCTCGCTATAGCGAGGACAGTGAGGGAAGTTTTATCAACATTGAGGGCAGTTTCGTCCTAAAGTAAAATCTACAAAGTTTATCCGCATGTGACTTGCTTCTTCTCTCTCACTATTCCTTTATCCGCATGTGACTTGATTCTTCTCTCTCAGTATTCCTGCCCACCTGCTCCCATCAATCTCATTCATTTTCCTCTCTTCTCTTTCATTTCCTTCTCAGCTGCTTCAGGTATGATCCTCTTTTATTCCTCTCCTCTCATGTCTTTTTTTTTTCCCTAAGTAAACTCGTTGGCTGCGGCTTTCATGTCTTGTTTTGGATTAATCTCAAACTCTACCGAGGGTAAAAATCTTGAGCAGTTGGATTTTTTTAAGATTTTAATTTCTTTGTTGGTTGGATGGTTGCAGAGATTTTCTTTTATGGGGTTTGTGGGGTTGCTGCTTTTCAAAGAAAGAACTGACTTTTTTTTGTTAGATCTGTCAAAAATAGGAATTTTCACTATGATATTTTTCACTGATTTCAGACTGTGTTGGCTTTTGCATTTCGTCTTCAATTTGTGTTGTGTTTCAATTTGTGTTGTGTTGGGTTATTCCCACAAGGTTGATCTGTTTGGCTGTATATTTTGTGATAAAGTGCTGTACCAATATGATGTTTCCCTTTAGGATATATATAAAGTGATTTGTATATCATGGAATTTGGTGGATTTTTATGCACATTGTGTTTGTTGAAACAGGGTTGCACCTTATAAAGTGATTTATATATCATGGAATTTGGTGGATTTTTATATACATTGTGTTTGTTGAATCAGGGTTCCACCTTATCTGTTTCCTTTTTATTTTATTTGTACAGTATGCCTCCTAAAACTTACAAAGAAAAGCAACCAGAAACTTCTAAAGGGAAGAGACCAGCTGGGTCTTCCTCCCTTTTCAATAATGAAAGGTTTAAAGATGCAGATGGTGTTGAACGTTTTGAAACAAGATTCAGCAATCGGACAGTGATATTTGAGAGAATAGTTGTGCACTCTGAACTCATCCATACTAGGTTTTTGCATTGGCTCCATCTGAACGGTCTTACGATTTTAATGAACTTGAATAATGAATGCTTTGAAAATTGGGTACGGGAGTTTTACTGCAATATGTATGATGTCAACAATAGTGGTTTCAAGACATTCGTTCGGGGGAAGACACTGACTGTAGATGCAAATAGCATTGCCACTTTACTCAGTCTTCAGAGACCTGTTCACATATCCTATCCAACAAATGATCTTGATAACATGATGATGCAAGCGAATGAGGTAGCCACAGAGCTGTGTGGGAAACCCACTGTACTGAATAGTCCAGTTCTGAAGATATTTGGTCTCACCACTGATTATCGGTTACTCAACACATTTGTCTGCTACAACATTGAGCCTAGAAGTCATAGATCTGATCTTATCTATTCTCAGGCTTTCCTTCTCTACTCCTTAGGCACAAGCACCTCTGTTGACATCCCACAGGCGATACTGGAATCAATGCTGCGAGTTTATAACGAACCACGAAAAATCACCCTTCCTTTTGGTGCAATGATATGTAAATTGATGATTGAAAAAGGTTGCCAAGCGTACAGTCATGAATTGCCTGTTACTCGAAGACAGGTAATAGACGGTAGAACCAAAGCAATGTCTGATACACAAGTGGCCCGACATCTTCAGAGGGGACAAGCCCCAAATGAAGCTGATGACGACGCAGAGGCAGATTCCATTGAAAATCGTCTCCTTGCGATTGAAAATGCAGTGTTTGATCAGTCTATCCAGATTGAACAATTGGATGAAAGGATGGCAACCGGTTTCTCTGACATTCGTAATCAGCTGACTGAAATGTTCAACCAGCTTCGTCATCAACGAAGCGCCTCCTTTAGAAATCTCCCCATCTTTTTTTTTCTATGTTTTTCTCTTTGTTATCCATGACTATGTACAACCTATGTAAAAAATAAAAAAAGTGAATGGTAGTTTTATATTTTTGTTTAACCCATTGACTGGCTGGATGCACTCCCAATTTACGTGAACGTTCCAACTCCGTGTTTATGACGTTTTCAACATAATGGGCCATCCTTGTTTCCAGTGATTTCAAGCGTCAATCTTCAAAAAAATTCCCACAGTTTGGCGCGTATCGCTTCAACTTGTTTTGCTATAGTAAACTCCCTAACTTTCTTCAGCAAAACATTTGTCCATTCCGCAATGTTCCAAGTGTTCAGATATCTGCAACCCAGAATGCAGATTGATAAAAGTACATGACCACCCCTCTCTCTCTCTCTCTCGTCTTACCACAATCGTGAGGCATCTGAACACCTGTCAACTACCCAAAAAAACTCATTCTCTTTTACAACCATTGCCATTCAAAATTCACAATGTCATTCAATAAGTGAAAATTCACAATTCCCTTTTGTCATTGAATATTAACAATAAACAAGCAACAGGCAATTATCTAAGGGACAATCTTTGCATAAGGGTAGACTTCGAACTTAAAAAAAAAAAAAAAAAACCACCATACCACTTCCTTTCCCAATGACAATGCTCTCATTCTCTCCTTCACATAAGCAACATTCATCTCAAGTGTCATGTCCATGGGTTGACATCGGAACCGGACACATCTGAAGAGCTTCCTTCAACAGCTGTATTGGTTGGGGCTTCTGGCATTCTTGGAATGTTCACATGTAGATCGACAGTCCCCCTGAAAATAAAACACATGCAACGTAATTAGTGATTTAAACTAAGAATAGGGTCATTTGCTAAATGGGCAATCAATTGCAATGGTGTACACTTTACACAACATAATGTCAAATTTCTAATATAAAAACACTATTGAAGTTCTTGTGTGTGCGTGTGTTTTTTCCCCTTTTTTTTGGTCTAATTGAAGAAGTGATGCACCCCACATAGCTTTGCATCAGTTGCCTCGCAAGACTCATATCCACTGTAGATTGAGCACTGTAAACCTTTCAAAACTGAAGCCAAACCAAGAAAGATAGGAGCTGGATTCATGAAAGGGACCTCATTCAGCCCTCCTTTCCTTGTCCACATGAAAACAACACCTGTCCCTAACAAACTCTACTTTGGATATGATCAGGAACGCTATTTTCTAATTCAAATTTGAGTCTGCACTTATTTATAAAAATGGGCCGAGCCCAAGTGCTTGAGTAACCCAATGGCCATGACCATGTAAATGTGGCAACGTGTGTCATTAAGGTTTGCATTGTCAAAAATATCAATCTTGATATTTGGGTTTTCTCTAGATATTATTAGAAAACTGTTGCGGAAAATAAATTAATTTTAAGAATAACAAAACTGAACAAATAACTACCTATTCAAAAGAGCTGGGCAATTCCGTTTGTCATGTGAAACACCACGCTGGTTGCATCCACGACAAAGTCGGTCTTTCTTTTGAGCTTTCTCCCTTGACGACTTTAGTCTTTTTGGACGGCCCTTTGTTGTAGCATGAGGTGGTTCAATCAATTGCACTGCTTCACTAACTGCGTCACTAACCATTTTGTTTTTTCCACTTGATGTATGTTCTCCTCCAAGTTCAAGTTGATTCATTTGGCGACACATTTTATGAAGATCGGTCAAAACATTTCTTGCATATTCGTACGTCTTTGAACACATACTTGCCTCATTAGAAACCATGTTGCCCCAATACGACAAATCACCATGCCGGACAATCAACGAGGTGCCACCAGTAGTATTCCCCACGATCAAACATTTGCTATATTCTGTACCATCTCTCGCGTGAGAAGTCCATCTCTTTAATATAAAATGCTCAGGCAAGGTGAAAATCATCTCGTGTTTCAACGCAACAATTATATGACTGCAAGGAATTCCTCGAAACTCAAATAGTTTGCAAGAGCAATTTGCACATTTAGAATCTTTGTTGAAAATGACCCTTTCAGAAGTTTTGCACTTATTTTTCATGGACCAAACATCATAAATGCTCTCTGACGCATTTTCCTTTACAAGTTTTGGAATGGATGACACCATTGCCATGAATTGTACCTGAAACTCATGGAAAATTTTTCTCGAATATATTCCAGCCATTTGTTCCTCCATCTCCAAACCAGTTAGGAGCTTTGGCCTCGTTTGCAAGTTTTCATGCTCCGCTTTTAGCTCTTGATACCTTTGACGAGTAATGGCACGTTCAAAGCGCATCATAAAGTCATGCAAACCACACTTATGTGTTTCAAACTGCTTAAGGAATGCATTGAAACTTTCACTTCTCTGTGACGATGACATTCCCGCAAAAAACATGCCCCTTAAGAAGATTGGTATCCACATCTCACGAAGCGTGTACATGTCTTCTAGCCAACTGTCTTCTTTCAAATTATATTGATTTCGTATCTTGGCCCATTCCATCTCAAAATGATCCGTTGAGACAGCATTGTAAACAGCTTTATTTATTGCATCCATAAGACCATCAGCATGAATTGCAAGTCCGCCTAACTTGGATGGCAACTTTTGCATAATGTGCCAGACACAAAATCGATGTCGTGTGGCAGGCATAACGTGCTTGATTGCTTTCCTCATCGCGGGATCTTGGTCTGTTACAATCCCTTCCAGTGGACCCGCAGGCATAGCTTCCAACCAACGTCTAAATAGCCACACAAATGAATCAAAACTCTCATTTGATAAAAAAACCACTTCCAAAGATGACCGTTTGATCATGGTGATTTACTCCCATAAATGCACCGAAGATAAGATCATATTTATTGGTTTGATATGTTGTGTCAAAAGTAACAACATCACCAAAAACAATGTATGAAAGACGACATAGGTGATCTGCCCAAAATACATGCTTGATTTGATTGTTCTCATCTGTCTCTATAGAATAAGAAAAACCCGGATTCATTTCTTTCATGTATTCAAAATACTCATACAACATCTTACCATCTCGCCCCTTCTTTGCGTTCTGCTTGTCTCGATGGTGATTTCGCATGTCCTGCTCATTGAACCCAACTGCTCCTGAACCACCGGCTTGTGTGCTTAAGAGCCCCATTTGATTTGCCGGTCGTATGTTATTTTCT
This sequence comes from Persea americana, assembly GCA_029852735.1. Classification (NCBI taxonomy): domain Eukaryota; kingdom Viridiplantae; phylum Streptophyta; class Magnoliopsida; order Laurales; family Lauraceae; genus Persea; species Persea americana. The sequence continues at coordinate 51,962,604 of CM056819.1, forward strand.
TCAAATGCATCTATTAATTTTTTATGAGCTGGAGTAATTTTACGGTGTGAACGAAACATATGTGTCTTACGTGGGGTAGATAAGACATGAGTATGTTCTTCAACAAATTTGTTAACAACCCAATGTCCGCTTGTAATTTTTTTCACAACGATCTCCGCTCTACAATTTTCTCTCGTATATGGAACACGCTTCTGTGACACAAAATCACCTCCTTCCTTTTCTACCCTTTGACCATGTTTAGCGCACATAAACCGCTTCCAATATACTTCACCCCTCTTTTTTTTATCTGAACCACGTCTAATACCAAAACCAGCAGCCCTCGCATAAGTATTATAAAATTCGTAAGCTTCTTCCAAGTCATGCAAATACATTCCCAACCGTGGGGTCTTATCTTCGTCTACTTCAGGTATGAAGATTCTACTCATGGAAGATGCAGCTGATTCCAACTTCTCATCCATTGAAAAATGTGAACAACAGTCTCAGATTATACATGAAGGAAAAAAAATATTCTCAGGGATCACTCATGATCAGAGACATTGTCAAGTAAATAACATAGAATAGTTGCCCATCATATATTCTGAACACAAAATTAAATAGATAAAATAAAAATAAAGTAAATCCAAAATATATTATTTGAGAAATACCTGAGTGTTTCCATTGTGGTTTGGGTTTTCTTCCTGGTCCGAGCTGGAGAACTCTTCTACCTCATTACCAGCGGGCAAGGTCTGAGAGAACAGAGCTGGGTGAAAAGAGATAGGGTCATCCATGGATAGTCCCTTGCGAGCGGCGGAATGAAAGGATAAAACCTGGGTAAAAATATGCATTCAAGATTGTTCAAGTGCTATAGCACAATTTCTTCAAAGTTAAAATATTAATTATGGACATGATACCTCAAGGGTGTTCTTTTGCTTCTCCAAACCTGGTTTCAATAGACGTATCGGATGGGGCTTTTCTTCTCTCCAGTTTTCTCTTTCACACGTCGTTGAATTAGCTTCAGCAAGATGCCAATTTGCTACTTCATCTTTCCAAAGAAACGCACCACAGCCATTTCCATCCTGCATAAAGTTTTACACACATAAAAAATAGTTAATGCTATATTTGAAACCTTAACAACACATAGTAACTGGTTTATGAGGTAGCCTAAACACACGCACATTAATTTGATTGGGTCCAGGGTAGACGTACCATATCATAAAACAAAACCCATATTGGAAGATCCTAGCCATCCCGTTAAGGGGCTGAAATCATCTGAGTGTGGATTGTTACACTGTTTCTAAACAATGTAAATACAACACACTGATTAAGGGCTAAGGTAAGTGCATCAGGGAGACATATATGTCCCAATGTACATTCTCAAGGCCTTAGGATTTCGGCATAGTAGAGGCAAGGCACTATTAAGAATCATGTAACTCTCTATAACATGCATATGCAATGTCTGGTACCTTCGTCGCTGTGGACGAGGCTTTCCCACAATCTTTGCAGTGTAAACTGCCAGGATAGGTCTACTGGATGATCAGTTGATGGTGTAGTATGGGATCCCACCTTGTTAAACAACGACTGGTTGGGGAAGATAAAATAACCCCAGCAACAAAAAACACTAAAAACAAAAATTGTAGAGAATTCAGTGGACTAATCTGCATGCCATAGAAACCCCAATTTCATTTTTGTAACAAACTTTAAAACCCAAAACTTTGAATGATAGCATGCCATAAAAGCCCCGATTTTCTTTACAAAACAAGCACTAAAGCCCCAAGATCTTGAATCATAGCATGCCATAAAAGCCAAAATCTCATTTTTGAAACATACTCTAAATCCCCAACCCAATAGTCGTGACTGGGGTTTTGGTAGGATTGGGTGAGAGATGAGAGGAATAGAGAATGAAAGATAGATGTACCTGTGCACGGATTGAGAGAGTCTGGATCAGAGAGAGGTGAGCGTGATTGGAAGACAGAGGGAGAGACAAGGAAGAGGGGCGAACTCAGACTTAAGAGAAAACTCGTCCGGCCCTTTTTTCATTTGTCGATGGATTTAGGGCGAGATTAAGCGAGGGCATGCGAAGAAGTGGGACGAGATCGTGCGTCTAACCGATCGAGGGAGAGAGAGTATGAGAAAGATTGCAGGAAGATGGAGGGCGCGGAAGGCATGACAAAGGGGCAAACTCATCCCTCATATCTGGTTTGTTTTTTTCTTCCAACGAAACCTGGACCCTCTTTTTTTTTTTTTTTCATTTCCCGCTGTTCCTTTTATATGGGCGCTGAGGATCGTTGGATGAGAGGTTCTCTTTGTCGGTGTGGATGAGTCCTTATAAACTTGAGTAAGGACGGTCCTCACTGGACCGTATCCCATATATATATGTATATCTTACAAATTATATACAATTTTTTTTTCTATAAACAAGGTGGGCTCGACCATGAAGTGTATATGATATGCACAAAAAATAGTTGTGCACTCAATGACTATTGAGGATTTTATCAAAAAAATCAGTTTAGATGTGGACTACACCAAAAAGCCCCTCTTAGTTTTCATCACATAAAAGTGGTCTTTTAAAGCATAAAAAACGATAGTTTCCCCTTATCTTCCCTATCCTCTCTTCTCCAAATCCAATGGGGTTTATGAGTCAAATTAGGCTATTTTCTTTTTCATTTTTCTTGGCGAAACTTATTGTAGACGGTGGTAACAATGTGGTTTATGGCAGTGACATTTAAAATGGTATAACTCAAATTATAATATATTAAGCTAAAAGGTTTTTTGATTGAATTTTGATTGCCGGTTACGGTTTTGAATCTTTTCAGCTTTTTCCACAATTATCTCTTACAAATTACCTTTAAAATCACCACTCACCTTTGCTCTCACTTTTCCACTTTTGATACATCCACATGCCTGCCTTTCTATCCAAAACTCCATCATTCCCTTTCTTCTCCAATTATTATCTTTCCTTCTTGTCCCATTAGCTCTTCCATTATGTAAACAGGTACGTCATTATAATCTTTTATTCTTTTGTTTTCTTTCTATGATTTGTGGCTATTTTTTATAATGTATAAATGCTGGTCATACCTGTGCTGAGCACGGGTTATAATGCTAGTGATAAGTTATGAAACTGTCATTACGGTGGAGTGCCACAAATCAACTGTTTCTCAAATGTAGTAAACACATTTTGTTGGGTTTTATCTTTGACAGTAAAGGCTTATCTCAAGTCGTATGGAGATGCAAAGTGTGGCTTCCCTATTAAAATGTTCATTTTTTAGCATATCATCCCTGCAGGGAGGGAGGTTTGAAATAATATACTCCAAATATGCGGTGGGGTTTGAAAGGGACCCTTGAGGTCTATTGTTCCTTAGTGATTATTACATCTGTATTTCTGTTCTTTTATTAAAATTTCATAACTCACCCAAAATAAACATTTCAAATGGATTTGCTGGACAATACTTCTAAAAAAACAGAGCTAGACGCTAAGAGAATCTTCAATTTAAATAGCAAGAAAATTCAATTGTAAGTATAGCTCAATGGAAGAAAACAATTGCACAAATATCCAACTCAAGGACAAGCTTTCTTAGGTGGTTGAATTGAGATAGATATTCAATTTCTTTCGTCAAAGAACATAAAGAATACGTGATGCAGAAAAAGTAAAAAAAATGTAAAAGAAAATAACCTAGCTTGACGTACAAACCCCGTTAGGTTTGGAGAAGAGAGGAAGAGGAAGATAAGGGGGAAATTAAGGTTTTTTGCATTTTAAATGACCAAATCGATCCTTCTTTGATTAGGCGAGGGTCGATATCAACCCTCACTAGTTTTATGGAGAGTTGATATCAACTCATATCTCATTTCACATTAAAAGAAAGAATGCTTCCGTGAGAGAAAAAAAAAGAAGGCCTTTTTGGTGTAATCCGCGTCTAAAGTGATTTTTCTGGTAAAATCCTAATGACTATTATACATTATTAAAAAAAAAAATGATTCTCTCACGAGGGGGCTTAGCTCAACCCCGGTTGGGGAGAGCCCTCAAAAGCATTGGACTTATTCTTGTGCTAAAGCTTAAGCTGAAAACACTGGCACTTATTGATGGGCAGGTTAAGGGAACATTTGTGAGATATAAATCATAAATGAATGTAGCATATATGAAAATGTTCATATAAATGTGTGGAAAAATAGGGAAGATAGAATAATAAAGGAGTCATTTTGGGAGCATATAGAGGTAACATTGATAGGTGAAAAATTGAACGAGACTCATACGAAATGGTTTAAATATATCAAAGGCTAGAAAGCAACAACATCGTTGAAAAAAGAGTTTTTATGCAAATTGTTTGGCCACCAAAAAGAAGGGCAAGTCAAATAAGATATGCATATAGATAATTATGATGAATTTGAATGAGTGCAATCTATAAGAGGATTTGACTCATGAATCATGATATATCGGATAGAAAAGCAAAATTTATAAGCCGACTCCAACATAACTAGGACAAGGTTTTTGATGATGATGATGGCGATGATGATATTAGCTAAATATGAATATGTTTTTTTTTTTTTATCTACATATGTTTTCAATTTTGTGCAAACAAAAACGCCCATTTGGCAATGAGTGCCTCTGCACTTCAACTTTATGCAAACAAGCAGGCCCATTTAATATCAATTACTCTACCCTTATTTCAATTTCATGTGAATAAATAGATTCATTCTATCAACAACTCCGGTATATATCAACTTCTATGCAAATAAATAGGCCCATTTGACTACAATTCTTATTTATTAATTTCCATGCAAACAAATAGGCCCATTTGACTATGATTCTTATTTATTAATTTCCATGCAAACAAATAGGCCCATTTGACAATGAATATCATGTATAAAATTTCAAACTAAAAAACAAGCATATATGGATACATAGGTTCCAATTATACACAAATAAACAAGCCCATTTAATAAGGATCATTTGAATGCAAGGATAGAAAACTTGCCAATAAAACATGCCAAAAATTTCAACACAAAAGAGGGCCATTTACGTTTTCATTTACATAGGTAAGTGAGTGCACACAAACACGAACCATTCACACATGTGCGTACCCACCACACAAATACATATATCTACGAATCCCTGCGAAATGCCCGCTTTTTCTCTCCCCCGGTAGAAACGAATCCAAATCCATCGATCAGCCAAACCCTCGCGAGAGATTTCAATGGAAATGGAAGAAACCCTAGGATCTCGATCCTCTTTTGCAGCTTTCTTCAGCTTCTTCATCGTCTTCGTTCTGCAACTCCTCTCCCGTCTCCTCAAAATCCTCAAAAAGGTACTTCCCCTCAAGATCTCTTCTTGTTTTTCCGCTTAAGACCCTCTTTCATGATATGAATCTCTCTGGAATCCTATTCGATTTGGATGTCTTTGATCCTTTTTCATTGTTCATTTGTCCCTTTTACAAGGTTGTTCGACGTTTCATCATTTCGTTATGATCTGATGCTATTACCTCATTATTATTTGAAGCTAGCGTGTTTGATTGATGGAGATCAATGGGTTTTAATGCAATTCATGTGAAATCAATGGGATCTAGTGCAGTTTCAATGTGAAATCATTGTTTTATGGAAATTGTAGATCTTTGATTGAAATTCATGTGAGAGCATGTTATATTATGTGGGGAAGCGGATTGTCTGTGATGATTGGATTGCAGTGCGTGGAGTTGTGTGTTTTTTGAGGGTTTTAATGCTCAGTTATTATCATAAGGCATCCATGAAGTCTGTAATTGGATTCTTAGGCCACATGTAATGAACTAGTTGGATCTGGATTGGATTATAAATGGTTGGGTATTTGAAGTTTGGTTGTAATTGTAAAGACATGAATGAGTTGTTAAAGTTCGAGCCAAAACAAGGATGGGTGAAGCAGTTTCAGGTAAGGGAAGAGTGGAATTCTATATCCATGGCACCTATGTAGTCGGTTTTGTTTCTTATAGCTTAGGTTTGGGCCCACATATTGTAACATTGGAATGAATCTGGGTCTTTAGGCGTTAGGCTTTGATTAGTTGTTAATTTGCTAGCTCTTACTCATTAGGTTCTATGGTTGGTCTTGGTTTTGTAATTGTTTGTAGGTGAATGAGCTGAATAAGATTGTTCAATATACAATCGAGATAAAAGCAAGAGACAACCCACCTGAGAGTTGGGTGAGCGGTATAAGGCATGGGTTTGCTCCCCACGTTGCTCTAGTAGGTAGCTAATTCAAGTTGCTCTAGTAGGTAGCTAATTCAAGTTGTTTGGTGGTTTTCATGTTTTCATGGAGTTACTGAATCCATCCGGTTTGTACTAACTTGCAATTCACTTATTCTAAAACATACTAGGAACATCATTTAAGGGTAATTACTGGGTAAGTATAACACCAGTGTGATAATGCATCTGCTTAACAATGGCGAATAGGTGCAGAATTTAGAAGGTATAAAAGTAATTAAGTCAATAATAGTGGAACAAATTAATACAAAATCTTAATATATTCATTTTGGCAGTATGGAGTCAGGATATCCCCATGAAAAAAGAAGAAGATGGGGACTTCCTTCCAAGTACACACGACTTTGGTACATGACATCCTTCGCATGTGCCTACCAAACCCAGTTCCTTGAACCTCAGAGGAACATATTCCAGGTTGCGTCTAGTCTATATTGCATTTCACTGCAAGTGATGCGTTACCCATTTCTATCAAGCATCAATCTCAGAAGGTAATTATTCAGTCATCATCATCATTATCATTGATGCTTTATCCCATCTATTTAAGTTCACCTTTTTTTATATTGTAGAAACTACTTTATATTTTGGATATTTCTATCACTGAAGTTCTGAGTTTATATTTATGTACACATTTCTTTTCTGGTCATTAACCTGTTTGCATGTATTATGGTTGTAATAATTAAGACTACTGCATCCTTTCCTTTTTGCAACATGTGTGTCAGTGACCTGTGTGCTGACAGTTCTCCATGCAACTTGTTTTTGTGTAATCTTTTTAATTTGCTCCCCAGCCAGCATCGGATTTTTTTGGGTACTTTATAGTGTTTAAAATATTTTCTGCACTTTTCCTTTTCCCTAGAAGATCTTCACTTTTTAATTTAATTGCTTCCGTCATCATGAGAATATGTCTATGTTGATTATGATCATCTTGCTGTTATTTTTTCAGAGAGGGTCAGTGAACACTGAGCAGTTCCGTTTGCGACAAGAGATAAAGCAGCTCTTAAAAGAAGCAAGCTCCTTCTCTTCGTGGGTGACTCTAATAATTTTATTGGATTCCTTTTTTCCTAGCTTTTGAAAAGCACAAATCAGAAATTATAAAATGCTCTTTTCTATTAGTAGAAAATTAGGCATTTTGTAGTTTGTAAATTAAAGATTTACTGGCTATGATTGAATCAATGTTTTAAGATGTAGACTAGGCCTAAGACAAATTAAAACCTTCCTTTTAATTTACCCAATTATTATTATTATTTTATTGTAAAAGGGTCTAAATTGTGTTTGTCTAATCCAATGGTAAATATCATCATGACCAGTTGAAACTTTTGTCATGTTTTTCGCAGTTCATATCCTGAAAAGGCGGGGCATTACAATTTGGGGAAAAAAAAATCACTAAAAACCATTAAATTATTTTGGGGTTCAAACAGGCTCTTGTTATGCATAATTTTTGTATGGACACTATGTAATATAAGAAATGGTTTGATTTTTGAGGTTTCAGACCTTCAACATTTGCACAAGCTGCAAAACTTAGAAGGATAGCAGCAGCCAAGGAGAAGGAACTTTCCAAGAGTATGTTCAGCCTTTTCAATTCTTTTTCCAATTTCCATTTGAGATAATGTAGAATATGACCTTTCTCAAAAACAAAAAAAAAGAAAAAGAGTAGAATATTACATTTGGATTAAAATACGGCACACAGTCACAGCGGCAATACCAAGAGTTCCATTTCCTCATTTGCTCAATAGAAACTAAGGTTTTTTTTTTCTTCTTTGGAATGGTAATAGAAACTTAGTGTTGCACTTTCTGTAATTTCATTATATGTGAAACTGTTTTTTGCAAAATGCCCTGTTACATTGTTCTTCCTTTATATGATGCATTTTCTCTTTCTGTCTCTTTTTCATACATTTTACTTGGCTTTGCTATGTCTTGTTTTGCTTATGGATGGAACTTGGATACTATCCCCTTGTGTATGGATAAAAAATACCTTGCTGAAAGTTCAGACTATTTCCAGTGCAGGAATGTCAAAACAATGAGCAAAAAGGGTCATATGACTTATATTTAAACGGCATGCTGGTATTAAAGGTAGCCCTAGATGTGTTAGAATGTCTTCTATGTTTTCTTATTTTGAGGTTCTGACCAGCGTTTTCTTTGTTGGATTCAAGTAGGTACTGACATATCTTGGGTTGACTTGGTGGTTTTGGGGTTCTCCCATTGCAGCTGTTTCTGAGCAACTTTTGCAACCATTTATCGGTGAGTAGCTCTGGTCACTATTAGTTAGAGTTTTTTTTTTTTTTTTTTTAATCACACATTGAACCTTTTTTGTTTGAATTTGGGAAATGTATGATATGACCTTTTTGAAAAAGGAACTCTATCATACAATTTCTTGATATTGGTAGTCTCGGATGTTCTTGTATGTGGACCTCTTTTGAAAAAGGACCTCTTTTATTATGTTAAGTTAATTGTCTTAATTTAACGAAATAACTTTACTTGTTGCTTGCTCGTTTCCCTCTCCCGTTTTATAGTTTACTGCACTAGTTAGGTCAAAAATAGCATTTGTGAGTTGTGATCATCATGGTCGGAGCCTTATCCCATCTATTTGGGTTCGGCTTTGTGAATTATACTTTTCTGCTAATCCCTTTTTAGGGCTAAATTGTCTGTCATTTGACAAGCAAACATGTAGTTTTCGCAACTACATTTTAAGTTGTTTTTTTCCCTTCTCCAACCTGCTTGTACTTGTGGCACTCAATTCATTGTACAAGGCATTCTTCTGGTCTTCTATGTTGATGCAGGCCAGATCCATGATTGGCCAACCCACTGGGCCCAAGCCCATAAAAAGATATTCAAATCGTGCAGGAGTATCTATTTTTAGTATTAGCTGAATTTTAGGGATAGTGAAGAAATTGATTAGAAAGCTTACCTTATGTGATTTAGAGTTTATTTTAGTTAGAATTGTTTCCAAGAATAGAATTAGGAAAGTAGTGCCTATATAAAGGATGGTAATTCCTCTTATTTAGTATGCATTGATTAATAAAATTTCTTCCCTTGTGGATTTCTCTTGGTTGTGTCTGCGGTGTGAGACCAAGACAGGTTTGATCCTATGGATCCTTGTCCCTGGGCTTGTTTGGCAATTAATTAGTAAAGTTAAAGTGAGGTGAATCCAAACAAAAAAAGACAATGGGTCATATTAAAAGTACACATTTTCAAAATTCACACCATCTTTTTCAAAAAAAGTAAAAAAAAGCAACATCCTTTCTCCACTAAAAGACAAAACAACTCCACCTTTTTATACAAAAGTAAAAAATATTCCATACTAAACAACTAAAAACAAAATACCATCATAACCTCTTATATTTTATTCTCTCTTGATTTGACGCTTCACTTCACTTTACTTCAATTCACCATACATCCAAACATGCCCTTAGCCTTTTGGCTGGAGTTTAGCCCGTTGGCTATCCTCTTTCTTCCCCGCGCTGCTTCATATATACATGCCTGAATGCTCTCTTTTATTGGTGCCACTTTTAATCTTCCTCTTACATGGTTGTAAGGTCGTAGTTGTATCACATGGTTTTGTAGTTATTTGTTGCTCACCATTGAATTCCATACAACAATGTTTGTGTCTAAATGCTTTTTTCAATCTAAGCGTGCACTTGATGACTCTCAACATTGCACTAAGTGGTCTCCACTTGACCTATTTTGTTAGATTTTGGATCTTTAGAGAGTATCATAAATTTTGGTTGATCTTGGTAACCTTGTTTGTTTTTGCATCTGTACTTTGTTTGCCATTTTAATATGTTCCATTAGTTGTCTTTTCATGTGATCTCTTTTTTTTTTTTTTTTTTTTTTTCCTTTTTTAAACACCAAAATGGATTACAATAGCGAAATCACTTTACATTTTGGTATCTAACATGTGACTTTCGCTATTTCATTTTCAATATTTATTGGTCCCTTATTCAAGCTGCTTCAACCTGTTTGTGGTACTTAAATCCTTGTACAAGGCATGCTTTTGGTCTCCTATTTGCATGTTCAAGCCATCTCGGCTATGATGCCCAGACATGGCATGGATACGGCAGGGACATGCCATGGACATGGAACAGACGCGGATTTTACACGTAAAATGTGAACTATCAGATATGATACGACACGGTATGTTGCCCATTTTTAAGTGTTGACACGCCATAGACATAGATTTTACAAATACAAAGTGAAGTGTTGGATATGATATGGCACGGTACATTGTCCATTTTGAAGCGTCTGTTCATCATAGCATCCGCTTGATTTTCTCTTATAATGGAGCTACCTCTAGGCTTCCTCATCAGTACCATTCATGATTCCATCTATCCTGGGTCACTTTTGTGGTTTTATCCTTTTTTATTGCTCCACACTTTATCTCAGGTTAGCTACATCTAATTGATGTTCTTTTCTTTTGCTACTTCTGTTGCCCGTCATTCAGGACAATACAGTACTGGCTATTGTTTGGATCTTAGCAGAATTTACATATTGTAAAACACTCGACTCTGTGGATTTCTCTACTTTGCAAAATGCATTTTGTTTACTGCCTTGTTCCGTCCTTTTTCGCTTATAGTTGCTCTAACATGTAGGAACTTACTGCACTGTTGCAACAAATGGTTCTTAATTTTGACCATCCCAGCTTTTCCTGGATCCACTAATCTCGCACTCTAAATATTGTCTTTCCTTTGTTGATTTGAACCCATTTGATTCCAAGCCCCTTTGTAGATTCTAGCTTGTCCCTTGTAGATTCTAGCTTACTTTTTACTGGCTTAAGTGTCAGTGGAATTTTTTTTTTTTTTTTGTGAAGCTTTGTTCAAGTGAATAGGCTCTCTCAAGTAAATTCTTATAATGGACAAACTTGAGATCTATGACTGTTGAGGTTTACAGAATGAATTGTGCCTATGATAGGACATGTGCCATAACAAAAGAGACAAGAAAAAAGAGGAGAGAATAGTGTACTTTTAGAGAGCTTGTCTCTGCCGCCTTTTCCCTTGACTTATTTGAAAGCTGGCTGATGTATTCACACACACACACACACACACACACACAAAAAAAAGCCACACACACACACAGGGGCCAAGCGCGAGTTGGGCTCAATTCCTAATAACCTTGTCTGGATCAAGGCCCAAATGACTACACCCAAAATAGTTCACGAGGAATGCTAAAAGTATGACACTCTAAACTTCCTCCCTAGCTAGGCAATCCGTAGCTTAGTTGCGTACCCTAAGGACACGAGCAAAAGAATGACCTTCCCTCTAACAGGTCTTTCAGCTTTGTTGAAGGTGTGCGCCAATTTTTATGAAGGTTCAAATCTTTCTCTGGTCCACCTTAACATGCAAGCTGATCCCCCTCGACAATTAAGGGAAATAGATCAAACTGACATGCCAGCTTCACCCTGTTGGCATGGCCACAGCCAAAGATTCTGCCTAATCAATATTTTTTTTGACCTCACTGAACTCACCGAGGGCACATTTCTGCATCTACATTAACATGGAGAAGTGGTCGTTCTTTGTGAGCATATGCTAATCTGATGTTCGTTATGGAAAATTTCCACAATAAATTTTCGGCAAGCACCCTCCCTTCCCCTCGAGAAAGAAAGAAAGAAAAACCCAACCCCACACGTTCACACGCACACAAAAAAGAAGAAGTGAATTCCTTGCCATGGAGTCCCCACCCAAAGATATTTGTGAAAGAGTACACCATGGATTTGGCCAAGCGATTTGTTTCCAAACGTACTGTAAATGATAGAATCTATGATACCTCGATACTTGTGTAAGCCCAACGTATCCGTATTGGATCAATACGATACCTATATTGGTACCCGGTACTGCACCAATACTTCCAAGGTATAAGTTTAGCAAATCCTACTTAGCAAGTCCATTATTTCATTTAGTTCTTTAAGTTTTCGTACTTCTCAACATAGAGAATGTCAGAAAGAAACATAAACAATGATAATTTCATTAATTCAAATGTGATCTAAATGAAAAATTAGGACACCTGTAACTGTATCTTTGTCATCGATTTCCAAAAGTGCAGAGTCGCAACCCTAATCCCCGTATCTGGGTCTGTACCCATATTCGTATTCAGGCATCATAGGATAGAATATCTTTTCCAGTTGAATTCTTAGTGATGCCACCTTTCCCTGCTTCCCCTGGGTTGCCTCTTGAGCATAATCCAAAGATTCTCAAGTCTTTATCTTAATTGTACATCCACGAAGAGAGATGATTGCTTATATCTTTTTTCCCTTTTGAATTGGGTAGTGTTGTGATGATCATCTACTTGTTTAATGGTGTAAAGTAGTTGGTTCATGATAAATTGAATTTGTTGCAATAATATATTTTCAACAAACTATTGCCATATTATCATGAGAAATTTTAAATATCATCTAGATTTGCAACATTGGTTGTGACAATGAACGCTCTCCAACTATGTGAGAGGCTCTTGTCCCGATCAATCTCAGATTAAGTTACCGTATTTTGTCCTATCCAGTGCTACAGGTCAATGTTCCATTTGTTTTCTGCTAACTACTACACAACTTACCAGAATCACTTTTTACTTTTTCAGGGAAAATGTTGTCTTGGAAAGCTGGCCAATCTAGAGCAGGTTATGCCATGGTATGAACATCAATGCCCATATGTAGCTTAAGATTCAATCTATGGAACTTGTCCTATATACTTACTAGTTTCTTCATTTATATTCAGGTTGGAATAGTACCTTGGTTAATATTAACAACCAATGTAAGCAAGTTGATTTGCCGGAGGCTCCCAATGTTGAAGTAGACACTGCATTCAGCCGAGTTTAGATCGTAGAGATCTGTGAGTCATTGGCAAAGCACTCCTTTGACAGTAACTTGTCTGCTTAATAAGGAGAAAAGAGTAACGTGTTCATCGATTTTAATTTTCTTTTTGCTTTATATAATTTTTAATTTCTTGATGTTTTTGAATATGGTGAATTTTCTCTTGTAAAAGCAATATGGGAAGGTGCTGTAAAAATGCTTTGAATTTTGCTCATCCAATGTAACGGAAGGTGAATTTTAGACATTGTAGTTCTTTCTATTATGATTCAGTTCGGTTGTAGGGGTATTATTTTATCCCCCTACATTTACTGCTGTAAGGCCCAATTTTTTGTCTTGCATGTGTTGCTTATTTTTTCTCTAGGAATTCTAAGTCTTGTATTTATGGAAGTGGTTTATACTGTAGAAATAAATGTAAATATCCAAAAATGACCATTAAATACTCATGGAATGAATCAATAGACAATGGATTCAAATCCTAGGAAAGTCAACGGTCTGATCTATATATCCATCTTGTATCTTTCACCTCTTTAATAATATTTTTTTGGAGTCTATTTTATCTTGAATTTCTATGTATTCAATTCTATTCAAACAACCTACCCGCATCTTTTCTTTGACCGAGAACATAATTTAAAAAGATGAAAAACCAAGATGAAATTTGAAGTAAGATGCTGCATCCGATAAACAGTAATGACCGCCCTTAAGAGTAGACAAACCAACATTTGGGTTTTATGCTTGGCCCCTCCTTTTAAAATATATATATATATATATCTATAAAATTTCCCCTAAGTTTACACACCCAAAGGGCAAACTGATGTCATTCAGGGAGGTGGGTGGGCGGCTGGCCCCACGAAGTATGAGAAATGCTGTGTTAGAATCAGATCTGCCTAGCAATTCTAGCCGGGTGATGCAAGGCTGTATCTCTATGGTGAATGTTTTTTCCCTAGCCGTCCATCTCATACTTTAGTGTGTATAAATATAAATATATATATATAAGTCAAGTGGTTATTAAAGTCTTTGCTTTGGGTGGCTTCACATGGTTGGTTGTCCACTGAGCACTCTGTTCGAAGCAAGCTCTGGAGGCCCCTACAGAGACAGTAGGTGATCCACCACTGCCCACTTGGTTCACGAGCAGAAAAAAAATAAAATAATAATAATAATGTACCAGTTTCAGGACATGCTATTCATAAGCTCTAATTAATAATCTCTACATCTACTGTTTACGATCGTTTGGCCAAAAAGAAAAAGATGGGAGAGAAAAGTAATGTCTGCTTTGGTATGCGGTTATCTTCATGAATGTTAATTCTCTGTTTAAAATTGAATTTTTAGGAATTCTAAGGAATGTATTTCGAGAAGTAACGGAAATTGAAAAAAATAAATAAATGTGAAGATTCATAAATAGTTATCAAATATTCCCATCTTTTATGAAAACTGGATTAAGAGGATCCGAAAAATAAATATTTAGCCATCATCTTAATCATGAAAAGCTTCTCTTAAATGGAAAATGGTACGAGGACATATTTGTTTTCGAGAATTATGAGATTTTTTTTTGGGGTGTTTAGGAATTTTCCCTATCCTCTTCACTTGATTTCACAAATGCTTAGGTACAATGTAACATTTTGAAAAACAAGAAATTGAGAGTTTTGCTAGCCAAAAGTGACATTTTAGAAGACTATTTTTGTGAATTTTCACCACTGAAATTGGAGATTTAGAACTTTTAGAGGGTAACAACTATTGTTTTTGTTAGAAATTGTGGTCAGAAATACCTTTAACCACACAAGCTAAGAAAAGTCAAGGTCTTATCCATATCTCCAATTTATATCTTTCAACCCTCACATTTTGAAACCTATTTTACCATGAATTACTATAAATTAAATTTCATCCAAACAAACAGGCTTTGACCAGTGAGTATGTTATTATTTTTTTATTCTTATGTTCCACATCTGCATACAAGTAAAATCTGACCATCAATCTAATGGGATTCCATAATAAAATTCTCTGAAGAGTTGCAAATCCATCCATCCATCCATGATGCCAATCAATCTACCGTGGGGGTTAAAAGAATAGTCAAACTTGAAAGACTGGTTATTCTAACTTATCTTGACTGTCCAATAAGCATGAAACCTGGATGCACAGAAAGTAATAAATTTCAATAAAGACCTTTCACCTTCCTTGAAGAAAATTTGAAACTCTTCATGCATTATCAGACGGTTGAGTTGAAAGTTGAAACGTATGAGATGCAAAACCCAAGTTGAAAGATAGGAATCACCTGATCACTGGTGTGGGGCCCTCCCTCGTTCTGTAATAATAATGCATGCTGAAGAGGGACGAAGTCTTTTGGATTTTTATAGTTTTCCTCTCTCCTCCCCAAAAGTGTCTTTTAAGTGATGCAACCTGACCATTTGGTGGGTCCCAGGTTTGGATTACAATGAATTAATCATCATTAGAATGCCCCATCAGTCAAAGATGTGCTTGCAATCGATACAATCATCAGAGTCTGATATTCAAAATTTAATCTCCTTGTTACGAGACGGTCAAAAAACTGTAAAAAAAATAAAAAAACAAAGAGAGGTAAAGGCAACTTTGCCATTGTAAATAAAAAACCTACGATATTGGCCCACACACTCGTGTGTTTTTTTTTTTTTTTTCACTCATGCTTTAGAGGTGTCTTTTTTTGCGCCCTTCGTGGCTAATGTAAACCTTGGGTGAGGTAGGACGTCGTGACTTCAGTTTTAATGATGTTGGCACATCAGTATCACATACATATATGCCTACAAATTAATTGATAGGCCGTACAATTTAATACATCAATCTTGATGATAATGCTAGCCCAACTTAACAAAAAGAAAAAAAAGGAGCAGTACATAGAGGAAATTTACAAAAACTTCGAACGAAAGGGGTGCTTATTTACGTAACATTGTGATTTAGGTGTTATGAAAAAAAAAAAAAATCAAACACGTTCTTATTCATCTGCTCAATCAATTTTTTATTAAAGTAAAATTTGAAGACACCAGCAAATCCGCCGAGCCACTAAAATACAAAATATATTACCAACTGGTGGCCCCACAATTGAGTTCCACCATATCAAAAAAAGAAAAAAAAAAAAAGCATGTGGGAGATGCACCGGGGATTCAGACATACATATTAATATGATATGAAAAAAAATTCCCACCGCCCTCCACACGTGCTATCACTCAACACGCGCTACTCTCACGTGCCACCACACCCCCCCCCCCAAAAATCATACCCGAAAAACGACCCTACTGTTTTTAGAGAGAGAGAGAGAGAGAGAAACAGAAAAAGAAAAAGAGAGAAAGAGAGAGAAAGAGAAGAAGAGAGAGAAAGAGAGAGCGGGGGGCGAAATGGGTAAGAAGACAGTGGAGAAGAAGAAGAAGAAAGGCCGTCCCTCCCTCTTAGATCTCCAAAAACGAAGCATCCGCCTCCAACAACAACACCAACCCCAACCCCAAAACCAACAACAACACCAGAAACAACGAAACCCTAACCCTAATTTACCAAACCCTAGCCCTAGCTCCAACGCCGTCCGTCGATCCGCCAGGCGGAACCCTAACCCCGAATCTGACCGCAACGAAGATGATGAGGACGACGACTCCATCGGAAAGAGGCGTGAGAAGAAGCTCAAGCTCGTCCTCCGCCTCCCCCCTCGCTCCTCCTCTGCGAATTCCCGTGGCGGAGGATCCGACGACGGATCGTACAGATCGGACGATTCCAATGGGGAGACGCCCATGAAGAAGCGTAAGATCAATGCGGTCGCCGCCGGAGACGGATCGAGGGCTGGGGAGGGGGGTTTTGGATCCGGATCGGGGAGGGAGAAGGTGAGATTTGGGGAATTTGATCGGTTTTCTGCTTGATTGATGTGAATTTCAGCTGTTTTTATTTATTTATTTTTTATTATTATCATGATTTGTGATTTCTGTGTGCATGTTTGGTTTTGGAGTGCACAGCAGGTTTTAATTCCCCTTCGGATTTAGTACTTTTTTCTTGTCTTTGGAGTGAGGAAGCGCACTTTTTGGGAGTTGACTGCGTCAAATTCCATGTATTTTTGAAAATCTTGGTCAAAGATATCTTCTTTTTGTTTCTTTTCCTTTTCTTCTCCGCCTTATCATTCTTCTTCTTCCTCTTGTTCTTGTTCTTTAAATCGTGGATCGGGTTTTTCGTGAATCGTGATTGGTTTTCTTAAACAATCAATTTCTTTTCTGAAAAGTTCAAATTTGTCTTTTCCTGAATCTTATCTCTCTGTCTCTCTCTCTCTCTCTCTCTCTCTCTCTCTCTTCTTTAATCTTTACGCTTCTTGTTGATTATTTTTACTGTAATTCCTTACGTCAGGTTTTTGATTAAAGATGCTGATTTGGGTGTAATCAAAATTTGTTCTTTGGGTTTATTGTACTTTATGTTTTTTTTAATATTTAGAGCTTGTTGGGTTTCAATTGACTGATTTGGGTAATGAAATTCTGCAGGCAGAGAGGTATAATTCTGGATTGAAAGCGACAGAGCCTCTTCCAGGTCTGCTGTCAGTTGGGTTTAACTGTTTATTGTCAAGTGAATCTGTTTTTCTCCTTTAACTGATTTTGATTGATTATTATTTTGTGGACAGGGACACCACTTGAAGGTCCTGGGACACCTTTGCCAGATAAAAAGTTGCTGGTGTTTATCCTCGACAGGCTTCAAAAGTGCGACAGTTTGTTCGATGTTCAGTTGATTTAATTTAATCTTGTTTTTTTCTCCTCTGGGGTTCCTTAAGATCCTTTTATTCATTGCAGGAAAGACACTTATGGTGTGTTCTCCGATCCGGTGGATCATAAAGAGGTTTGTGTTTTTGAAGGATTGCATTTATTTTTGATGCAAGAATTTCTTGTATGAACTGAATTTTGCATGTTGATTATACAGTTGCCAGACTACCATGAAGTCATAGAGCATCCTATGGATTTTGGTACTGTGAGGAAGAAGCTCTCTTCTGGAGCTTATGCAAGCCTGGAACAGTTTGAGGTTGGTTACATATGTGATTAGAATCATTCAGCTGCTTGCATTACTACTGTACTTAGTAGTTTCTTCTTCCACTGTGGGTCTTGGGAATTTTGAATGATTATTCTTATTGCTTAAGTGAAAAGTTAATTATTGGAGGTAAAAATGACACCTGGTTTTCTTGGTGATGTTTTTTGGTTGGGCATCTGAACAAACTACATGTTTCCAGAATGCATATTTTGAAAATTTTTACTCTAATTTTTCATGCTTCTTTTGTTTTCAATGGATAATTTTGAGGGAGTCCTTTGCTATCCTGCTGTCGTAAGTACAGTCGAGAGTGATCCTACTTCCCTCAATTCCAATACCAGTTCTCATCTTCACATCTTCTTGTTTTCTGCTGGGTGGAAATTGTGAAGGTACTTTGAAATGGTTTTTTCTTTGTTCATGATTTTTGTGTCATGTTTATTACATGAGGGTCAAATTGAAACCTGGAGTGGTCCCCATCCATGGAAAGTTTGTTGGTTGGATCATGGACTTCCGATGTTCCCTTCTTGTCTATTGTTCTCTCTTTCAAACTCTTTTGCTTTCTTGCTCTTGGTAAACAATTACTGAATAGTGGAAATGCTCAGTCGCATATGTGCGCATGCACGAAGGGAACTAACAACACAGAGTGTATGTCCATCTGCAACTGAGATATATTCCTTGGTTAACTATTGGGTTTTTGAATTTGTTTGGATGGGTCACAAAACACTCAGGCCAATGATCATCAACCTACATGTTAGTGCAGCTTATGGTAAAGCTCACAAGGATCAGGCCAAGAATGAGCCTAAGATTACAAATTCCCATGGCACAGTGGAAGGTGCTCACATTGCAACCTTGAGGTTGTGGCCTTGTGGGTTCAAGTCATGTCGCCAATAAAAAAAAAGGGGCCTAAGATCCTTCAATGCCCTTCATAGAAAGTACTTTCTATTATTTTAGTCTTCTCCTTTTTAGTACTTTTATGTGTTGTTGCGCTAAATGGCACATACATAATCTAGAGTGTGAATGAACTAGGGAGTTGCTTGGCTTTGCCTTGAGAATTTGTCCTTCTCCTTCCTCCTCAGGGGTGAGTGAGTCCACCAATAGGATTGATTGGATCTCCCAGTTTTGCATTGAGAGACTCCTCCAACACCCAAATTCTCACCTTCCCTTCTTCCTCATTGTCATTCTCTGGTGAGCTTGGTGCTGTCATGATGTACTCTTACTCTGTGACCCCTATGCTGTCAGTTTTTAATGATGCTGTATGAGAACCAAAAGTTGCAATGATCCGAGAGGGTGTTTTTTTTTTCTTGGTTGGGAACCATTTGATGTTGCTTGTTGACATCTGGCTCAATAAACCCAAGTCTAAGCCTGCACATTAATAAATATTGAACTTGAGCCTAATGTGCTTCTGTAAATGCAAAATATAAAGAACTACCACTGGAGGAACTTGTGGGCAATTTGTAAATCCATGTGTATGTGTCTTTCTGGATCTCTACTTTTAAAATCATGAAAAGTTCAGTTACTCAATGAAGCCAGGCAACTCATTTGCACTCTAAGTGAAGTCATTGTTATGGAAACTTTCTGTTGATTGTTACTTCTATTATTTTGATTAGTTCTATTATAATACTTCCGAGATTGCTATTACTATTTTGGAAACCTGTTATTGTTATTTGTTTCTTTATTTTCATTTTATATTTTTTCTGAGCATATGGTGGTAACTTTTGTATGCCACAGTTTTAGCATCTATTGTTATATTACGCCTTTACAGATGTTGCATAAGTACTCTTTATATAGATTAGACAATACCTCAATGTATTAATCTTTATATAAATTAGACAATACCTCAATGTATTAGGTGTATTAAGTTCATTATATTCTTAATTCATAAGCAATTTCATTGCCTTCTATGTGAAGAATTGAAGTCTTGTAAGGAACTGATAGATGGGGGAAGCTAATAAAGACTTGTAATCAAGTAACCATCGGGTCTGTCTGCCTTGGGAAAATGTCCCTTGAGTTGGGGCAATCATGCGTCACCTCACTCATTCTATTCGCTAGGGTCTTCGTTAGAATCTTCAAGTTTTGGAATAGGTAAGATGAATGTAGAATTTGAATCCTCGCTTAATTTGCATCCTGTGTTAAATTCTTGAAGCATATGAAACCCCTTTCACAAATAGTGGCCCCTCCTTGATGAAAGCCAAACTGAGTCCTCTTTTTGTCTTTAATCCTTGTCACCATTAGTCTTTTTATGTACCTGCTCTATTTCCTTCTCTCTTCCAACTACCCGGCCTTCTCTATAGAAATTGCATTTAAATCTATGCCATCTAGTTTGGGGTGTTACAACTCTTAGAATATGGTTTAGCAAAGTGATACCTTATTTCTCCTCTTAACCTCATTGGGTATTTGGAAAATCCTCTATCCTTTTTAATTCTGTATAACATGTTTTGAGCATTTCTTGCGTTTGCGGTACCCACGAAAGCTGCATTCTTGTCTCCTTCCAGAATTACAGAGCTTATGATTTCTGCCTTTGTAAGATTTTTTCACACCTAAGCATCTAATTAAAAAAAGTAAAAGAAAAGAGATTCCTTTGCATATAAAGATGCCCAACATTTCCATCTTTAATCTCCCCTTTCAGCTCTCGCAGTATTCATCAACCTTTTTTTTTTTTTTTTTTTGTCTCTTCTAAGCCTAACTTAGTCATTGATCTTCCCTTCAGCGACGCATTTGTTTCCTCTGAACTTCCATAAACTTTCTGGTTTCATGTTTTTGGTTTCCCTATCAACATTGCAACTATTGGAAAATTTTATATCCTGCCCATACTATCACCTGAGGCTGGAAAGAATGCAACCATTTCTTTTATCATGTCCGAGAAAGCCAGATGATTTAACCATGTGTTCATCAAATCATGTTATGTGCAGCAGTTTACCAAACCATTTTATGAGTTTAATAATTATCATAATCTTTTTGATGTGATTTTGGATTATGGTCTTCCAGGAGACATCATCCTTAGAATGCATTAGAGGTGGGGCAGATTGTTCCTTTTGGTTGTACAATTGTCATGTTTTTCTTCCTGAAACAAGAAACTTTTAGTTGATCGTATACCACCATGCAACTGAATCATGCATCTCGATGGAACGTGACCAAAAAAAGTATTGTATCTTTGATGAGCTTAGCCTTGTGATCGATCGTCATAATTTTGAAACAACTGACGACTGTCCATAAGAAGCTCATTGATCATGAGTTAATTGTTACATAATTCGTGAGTTTTCATGTTGTGGTTTATCCAAGGGGGTACCATATATTAGACTGGATTGATAGAAGAAATTGTCATCCAATTGCTTCTGGTGAACTTCATGATCAGATTTTGATAGGGAAGAATCTCACAAGGCTTTGTGCCTGAGATGTGTCCAACACAGACATGTTATTCATTTCGAAGAATCCATTCTACGTTGTCTTGGAAGCTTACTGTCATTGTTATTATTATTATTATTTTTTTTGTAATGCTGATGTTTGAACCTGTACCTAGTTCTCCATTTGAGGCCATTGCCACTACAACCGGGGCTCCTCTTCCACGGGCAATGACTTGCACTCAGTTCACTAGAACTTAGTATTGTAAGGGGGCTTTTGGAGTGATAGATGAGTGGTTCCCTTTTTTTTTCCGCATCCCAGCTTAGAGGGCTGGGACCCCTAGCCCTCTAGTGAGGGAGCCCTCAGGTGAGGGGAGTACACCTGGGGTGAGTTGGGGGAACCCTTTGGTGAGGGTAGTTGACCTCTGGTGAGGTAGCACAGCCTTGGGTGAGGGAAGGTGAACCCTGGGCAGGCAAGTAAGAAAAGGCACCTCTTACCACTAGGGTAAGAGGCCGTTCTTGAGTGGTTCCCCTTGAATATCATTTGTCTATCATCTATATAGAAAATATAGGCAGCAAGGACATCACTCATTATTTTATTCATTTATATATTTGTTTGTTTTGTTTGAGATGAGGTGAAGACATTATTTTGATGTGGTTTAGTGGGAATTCAAAGGGGTAACATGAAAGTCATTGTAGCTATGGTGGTCAGTGGCTGCTTAGGAGCTGTTTTGAAGGTTGTTCTTCACCTTCTATAGTTGTTGCTGCAAAAGCTAGATTCCTCGTTGCTTCCTGGGTTGTGCTGCCAGATTTTTGGGGAGTGCCTATGGAGGTCATTTTGTTTAATTGGTGGGAAGTAGTTTCCTCTTAGTTTTTTGGTTTTTTTTTTTTTTTTTGGGGGGCCTTAGGCCTGCTTAGGAGGCTCTGTGTTTCCTTTTTTTGCTCTTTTGGATGGTTTCTCTGTCTCCCTTGTATTTTTCCTTGCATTCCAGTTTATACCTTTTGTACTGCTTTGCTTTGATTAATACAATCAACCATTCAAAAAAAAAAAGAAAAAATGGTGGTCAGTGGCTCCTAGACGACTTGGATGTTTTTACTGCTCAACTCTGAGTGTGTTGGGAGTTTGGAGTTCCCAAAGTCATTGATCTTCATAACCTATCTCATATTTTAAGAAGCTAAATTTTGATGGCATGGTGGGAGTTTGGAGTTTTCTCTTGTTCACAGGGGTTCTATGATTTATCACTCCATCGAATTGGGTTTACAAAACCATAAAAAGCCTTATGGCGGACGTTGAGACTTGAGAGCATTGTCATCAAATGATTTAGGATTTCATCATACAATTCATATCATAATGACATAATCCCTTGTTCGTGAATCTGGTCCATCTTCAACTGAGCCTTAACTCATCAATTTGGGGTTGGCTTATGCTGCTTTACTAAATCATGAAAAAATGTCATCTTAAAACATTTTTTTTTTTTTTTTGGATAACCATCTTAAAACATTTTTTTTGATGAATCTTACAATACTCCAATTTTGTGGTTCATTAAAAACGAGTGTTTTTTCCCTTTTCCTTTATTTTTGTTTTCAATTTTTTGTTCGAGGTATTCTTAATTGAAAAATATATATCTTCTGCGACTTGTAATACGCAGTTATGCAAATGGTTAGTTTTCTTGGTTTAAACTAAGCCAAAAGTGAGAAGATGAGACAAATGTGTGAACTGTGTGCTAGTTAGAAATCTCTCATTCATATGGGGAACCTACTTGAGATCAGGTTAGAGAACCCCAAGTGAGAATGTCTCTGGCTGTCTAGTGGTAACATTTTAATTTGCTTACTGTTAATGACTGAATGATCAAAATCCCTTCTGCATGGATGCAGAATTCGTTTAGGAGAAAGTGGTCCTGTACACAATGGTTTCACCAAGCACTGAGTGATAGCTTAAGGTTAAGCTTCTCATGTTTATAGAAGCAACTCATATGGTGGAGAGGGGGAGAGCGAGCACATTTATACAATGGGTGCTTTCCCATGATCCAGCTCTTTGGTGCCATTGGCATTTCCCATATTGAAGCAACTTACATATGTAAAAAATGAGAAACAAAAAGATACAGCTACTATTATTATGGTGTGAGAATTTTTTTTCTTCAAGTTTTTGAATGATGTTATCTTGATTACTCATTCCTTTTTTGCTTTTTAGTGGCTCTATATTTTTCACTACTAATTGTAAGCATTGGTAACTTAGTTGTATTTGTTTTTGTTTTCCCCTCTCACTATATTGGGGGTTCGGCCTCACGCACTTTTACTCTCACACCCATGTCTCTAACTTAGCTCTCTAACCAACTGACGTAAGTTGTTTTTCATTTTATATATAAAATGAGGAGGCTATTTTTGGGTTTTTCATCTGGAGTATTAAGAGACTGCTGTTATACTTTCAAACTTAAATTTGGTGTTTAGTGACCTGAGATGGCTTTTTGTTGGGATATATTTGTCTTATTTGTTTGTGGAATACATGTTGACTTATCCTTTTGGCTCCTGCTAAATGAGACAAATGGAACATCTCTAGCTCGTCTACATTGACTTATTAATACCTTTGTTTTTCTAAGTAATTTCTGTTTTTATGATATGTGTGTTTACATTACATACCTGATGGATATGGAGTGCTGAAATTTTTTAGTAGTCATTTGGTAGAAAATTTGGATGATGGTTTTATAGAAAATTCTGAAGTTAACTCATTGTGAACAATGCAGAAAGACGTCTTCTTAATAAGTTCCAACGCGATGCGCTACAATGCACCAGACACTATTTATTTTCGGCAGGTACTGTTGTCTCCCTGTCATTCGACTTGTCCATTTTATGATTCCACTGCTTTCATCAACCATTTTGTAAGGCATATTTACTCTAAAGTGCACTCATCGTTTCCAGGCACGATCAATCCAAGAGCTAGCAAAAAAAGATTTTGAAAATTTAAGGCAAGACAGTGAAGATAATGAACCAGAAATGAAAACTGTACGGAGAGGCAGACCACCAGGCAAGAGCTCCATCAAGCGGTTGGGTAGGCCTCCATTTGAGCGTGCTGGCTCGGACTTTTCCTCGGATGCAACACTTGCTAATGCTGGAGATAATTCTATTTGGTCTAACTCGACTCATGATTTCTCAAGAAAAGCACAACTTTCGGATAAGTCTGGCACCACGGATGTATTGGCAAGAACTTCCCGCAATGGTGAAAACCACGGTTGGGCTGAGCGTAAATCTGACAGAAATGATGACTTTCCAGGTATGTGGCTTTGAGAATCTCCATGAGGTATTTTGTGATGCCCAATTGAGAGGTTTTTTTATTGTTACCAGCAATGGGACTCGTGGTGCCGACCCTTAGAGAATTTATCCCTCTTTTTTGGAGGACTGTTATATAGGGGCCATGAGCTAATATATCTTTCCCACTGGATGTTTCTAGACATTGAATCAGTGGCTTGCTATGATAACTGCAGCAGTTTGTCCACATTAAAAGATATCAATATCACTTTTGATTGTAGGAAGAGTGAAATCTGGGGGCATCTCATCCATGACACTGCCAATTGTATGGCAATTAGATACTGTAGGGTGGTTAACATATTGAGCTTTAATAGGCCTAGATAATAGATTGACTGAGCATTTTGTATTACCTCCAACTGGGAAAAATCATTGCTTTCTGATATTTGTGTTTTCTAGTTTGCATGACTAGTAGGATTTTGAGTTACTTATCTTGGTTTTGTAGGTTCAGTTTTGAAGGGCATGTCAAGATTTGGGAAGAAACCATTTGTATTTGATGAAAATCGCCGTAACACTTACAAACTATCCCAACAGTCCAGCTCTGGATCCGAGCCATCGGTATTAACTACATTTGATGGAGAGAAGAAACAGCTGATGGCTGTAAGTTATAAGCAGAACAGATAATCTGACACTCTTTATTTATTTTATAGTACTTTTTTTTCTTAAGATGATGGTTTTTATCATCTGAATCAGGTTGGGGTCCATGTGGAGCATTCATATGTGAGGAGTTTGGCTCGGTTTGCAGCACAGCTTGGTCCCGTTGCTTGGAAAGTTGCCTCAAAGAAGATTGAGAAAGCATTGCCTTCTGGAATGAAGTTTGGCCCTGGATGGGTAGGGGAAAATGAAGCACCACAAATGCAGTTTCCACTGCTATCTACTTCCCCGCCACGGCAGCCACTGCCACCCTCCCAGAACCCTTCCCTGCCCAAAATATCATCATATATGATGCCTCAGGTGTTTGAGTCAAAAGGTGAGAGATTATCAGAAAAGCAGGTACCGCTGTCATCAGCTACCCCACCACAGCAGCAATTGCCACCCTCCCAAAACTCTTCCCAAACCAAAATCGCATCATATAATATGCCTCATGTGCTTGAGTCGAGGGGTGAGAAATTATCAGAAAAGCAGGAGCTCTTGAATGACTCGCCCTCAGATGCTCATCCGAACAGAGCTCTTCCTGCATCTACCTCTACTTCTGCAGTTACAAACAGATCAGGGACTCCCGAGGGTGCTGATACCATCAGGGGAATCAATTATGGGAGTGGTTTCAGTTTATTGAGCAGCGGTGGTGGATTCAGACCCAAGCCTCCTTTCCAGCTCTCTCAGAACCCCACAATTCACTCTCCCAGTCCCATCAATGGTTTTAACAGTGGATATGGGTTTAATATTGCATCTCAAGTTGGGAAGTTGGTTGGAGTTGGGCCAGCTAGGCAAGGTGGAAATTTTGTGCAGGAGGCTTCAATGCCTTCTCGACTGATCAACATGGTTCCTAGAAGCAGCAACAACAGTGTTCATCCAACTCCCACCAATCATTTGGAGGCTGAAGATTCCAAGCCATTGGCTGGCTCAAGTTCAATAAACCTTGTGGTGGATTCTGGTCCTGAGGGTCAGACACGCTCTGGAGCTGGGTTACGGTCACCACCATCCTGGCGGGGAAAGTCAGATTCGGTCCCCCCTGACCTGAACGTCAGATTCCAATCACCCGGGTCACCTACTTCTGGCATGTCTCAACAACCAGATTTAGCATTGCAGCTCTGAGGGGTGGTAATTATTCTTATTTTTATTTCGGTTGACATAGATTGGTGATAATTGGAAGTGCAGGGAATGAATGAGAGCCAGTTGAGAGAGTTTCTTCCATAAAGGGAGCCACACCCATTTATGTTGTAAAAGTGTAGGGAAGTTTGTACAGATTAATGTATCCAAATTTTCAGGTGAAAGAGCATAATCTCATTTGTAACATTTAAGATCCACGATTTAGTAGAATGAAGATTTTGGTTCCACTCATTAAAAAAAAAAAAAAAAAAAACAGTCGCAGAATTTCTACTCTGTCATTGTAACAATGTTACAGTATGTCATGTATTATTAACGTCTGCTGACATTTGTGTAGCCATTGGTATAGATAATGATGTGGGTGTGCTCTGATAGGTTTTGTCATGTATTATTAACGTCCGCTGACTTTTGTGTAGCCATTGGTCCAGATTATGATGGATGTGTGCTGATGCCTGATAGGTTTACAACCTCTCTGCATATTCTACTGCCAACTAAAGGATAGTCTGTCAGTCAAATAATGGATTATGCTGCAGCAGCCACACTCTGAGAGCATGTTTTGGCTGTTGGCTTTGCAAAAAGAAGCTCTTATTTTGTGATTTAGGTCTTATTTAAATATTAGAGTATTTGTTAAATCTCTAATTATATTTTCTAATTTTAGAGCTTTTACCTCTAAAAATAAAGCTATGGGGGATGCTTATTTTGTTTAGCGCTTTTTTAGTTAAAACTAATAGAGGTGGTCAATGCAAAACTTACGTGTTTTCGATGAAAATAACCTCATAAGCTTTTAAAATGACTCAAATTGCACGTTCTACATTGTAAATTTTAATACATGGACCCTAACTACCTCATGAAATAAGAGTTTTTTTGTTTTATTTTATTTAATAAGGTCTTGTTGAATTGAGTGGTCAGTTAAAAAAGTGTCCCTTTTTACCAATAAAAATTATTTTGTATTTTCTGGCCCCTATCACCTTGCGGCATACATTGTCAAACGTGCAAAACATTATAAGACTCTACATATGCCCTAATAATTTGGAACATGAATCTTTTCCTATTTATTGATCACAGTTTGTTTATAGAAAAATTTTCCAGGACAAGGCTTCCTTGATACACTTCTGCTAGTGGCATTCTTGTTATTGATCAACCAATCATGTGTAGATACATGCCATAAGTCATCATGTGCCGCTTGTCCAACCAATAAAATGCATATCATGTGACAATTGTCACATTCCTTCTTCTCCTTCTCCTTCAGTCAAAGTTGGAGGGAGGCAGTTGTGGTTGGGTGGGTCATGAGGCTCATGAGGCTGCGCGCTCAATCAGTGGCATTCTCGATATTTTCTTCATTAAGAGGAACTTTGTTTTGAATAAAGCTACAAAAAGGAAGGGTGTTGGTTGCAACTTGCATTGCATAGAGAGAGGAGAGGGAGGGCATGTGAGACAAAAAAAAAAAAAAAAAAAAAAAAACAACTTGGAATTGAATTCCAGACTAGAAACAGATATCTCCCAACGAACCTTTCCTTTCTAATCATTATGAAGGGAAAAAGAAAGAAGAAAATTTGGTAATTGGCTATTCTCTTGGCTCTCTTTAATGATGTTACAAATATGTGATGGACTTTGGATTGCAAACCCATCAACTTCCATCACCATAATATTTTTTTACTGATTTTCAACTTTGTTGTTTTCATAAATTTCAAATATAGGTAAGAAGTACCTGCTCTTGGAATAGTGATAAATCAAATACCTTCTCATAGTAAGGGTCATGGAATCTAGCAAAAAAGAAGGAAAAAATATTTTATAGATAAATTAAATATATTTTGCATGTTTTCTTCATTAAAGTAATGGGTAGTTGTTTTTTTAAAAAAATAATAATAATGGCTTTATATTTCTCATAAATAGTTATTTAAATACACTCCTCAAAAAAAAAGGCTGAGTATGCTCTCATTATTTAGAAGGGTCCAAGAGGATCTTCACTATTTATTATAATAACTGCTTTGAAGATAGGATATTAGGTAGAGTTTGTGAATTCTATCAATTCTATTAGACACATTAGAACATTAGAATGTATTCTTCTTAAAAAATCTAAATAACCAAAGATAATCTAAGATAACAAAATGAGTAGTCAAGAAAAAAAACTTCTTAGTTTATTACCGTTTGCCATTTATGGCTATAGGCTAGACAATTGGCCACATTGAATGAAAACAACTATTTTATGGATAGACATATCTTAACGTCCCCAAAATCTCTATAGGGCATCCGTAAGGAGATTCGAGAATGAACTGCAACCATGCGGTCATTGCAGAAGGGGCCTAATAATTGCATTAAAGCCTGCGTTTATTTCACGTACACCTCTCCATGCAGGCACTTGTAGGAGAAAATTAATCTCTTAATGTCATATGAGATTTGTTAATGTCGAGAGACCTGTAAACTTTGGCGTGTCTCCTTTTTTGAAAAGAAAGAGAGATTGCCCAGTTGACCAAATAGTAGAGGATCCACATACTTCTAAAATCCATCCAATGGGCCTACCTTTGATGATGTTTTTTTGTCAATACCTTTTGATAATGTCAAACTCCTTTTACCATAAATATGCACTTTCATGATCTATCGCATCAATCAATCTATATTAGGTGGCCCTAGTCTAATAGAGGGGAAACTCAAATTAGAACGTACATGCACATTCGTGTGAACAGGTGATATGATGGTGTTGAATTCATGGACCAAGACTCAAATATGCTATTTTGAACCTCTATATAAATCTACTCTTTCATTATTCTCCCTCCCCAACCCCACCACACTCCATTCTCACCACTCTCCACCTCTCAACCTCTCACAGACACAGCATCATGTATTTCCCATTGATTTTTTCAAAGTCTTACTCAGTCTAAAGGTGGAAAGATTTCATATATTAGAACTCAAATATAACCAAAGATTCTGTTCTTTGTTCACTTGAAGTAGAGAGTAGAGAAAAAAAAAAAATCTTTCTGTGGGTTATCTCTTCTCCAACTGATCTGCCTCTGTAAATGTTCTTTGTTCCCATCTGGGGTTTCTGAGTTTCTTCTCCAATCGATTTTCTGCTTAAAAAACTCATTTTTCCAATCTGGGTTTCCTTTGTTTTACCGTTCTATTGAGATTCTCAATATCTTTCACCTCTCATCATCATTTGTCTCACATTGATTTCCTCAGAATCGTACTCCATCGATGTGGTAAGATTGCATATATTAGAACTTCTATAGAACCAAAGATTCTGTTCTTTGTTCACTCAAATACAGAGAAGGGAGGAAGAAGAAAAATAAAAAAAAAAGATTCTATCTGTAGGTTATCTCTTCCCCAACTGAATTGCCTCTGAAAATTTTCTTTGTTCCCATCTGGGGTTTTCTTCTACAGTCGATTGTCAGCCTAAAAATTTCATCTTTTCATCTGGGTTCCTTTTGTTTTACCGATTCTGTTGAGATTTTTCAAAATCTTTTTGTATCTTTTTAATTCTCTTCTGAAGTTATCATTTTCTTCAATCTGGGTTTCCGCAGAGATTATGAGTAGTATTCATGTCTACTGGTTCGATGTTGGAAGGAGAAGATGTGAAGAGAGTGAGCTCATGTTTCTTCCAGTGCTCATGTGGAGGTGGTAGCTCATTCGCTTCTTAGATTGCTGAGATTTTGAAGTGTCAGATCCTTCTGAAGGTCAGCTGATAAGTATTTGGCTCTGCAAGCTAGCATTTGATGTCAATCTTTCTGGCGCTTTCTATCATCACTATCTTAAAGCAGTTTTCTCATAGTTTTCTTTCATTTTTTGCCTTTCTGTGTTTTGTCTTGTCTTCTCCCTTTCTGTATTGAATTGAACACACTTGAATGATATATGATGAATCTTACCTTATTGAATGATCAGAAGAAATTGTTTTTGTTTTTAATGTGATTTTTGTATGTCATTTTCAACCCATGATTTTGATGTTATTAAATATTTAATCATATGTGTATGTTTGCATTATCATCGACGAAAAATCCTGACTTGAACTTTCACATGTAACATCACATTTTCAATTTTGATGCATTTGGATGTGGCCAAGTGGTTTGATTATTTGGGCAGAATAGGATGCCTATCTGTTCCATTATGTCTTTGGCCTCATTGGCCTCATGTGGGCACAATTTCTCTCATTGTGCCCCATTTGAATCTCTGGAACTTGGAATCCTGTGTTAAGGTCGTCTGTGACTCTAATTGCAAAGAACAAAAGAATTATAGGTATGGTTAATGGAATGAAAGTATTGTCGGCTTCTGTATAGCTCAAGTCAGCCGAATTCAAGTTAGGCAGATCCTAGTGGATACTTAAAATTTTAGTTGTTCGTTGTTACCTAAAGCATTGATGGAATTGAGAATTTAAAAAACTTGCCTTAAGAATTCACTTGGACATGTTCTGAGTCGAAAATTTTGGCCAGAAACCTAAAGCTTGATCTTTTTCTGTTGTTTTCATTTTTGCCCCATCTCAATAAGCTTCTCAAATGGAGGTCCAAGAGGCATGACTTACATCGTGAGATTCATAGGAAATACCTTTTTGTGAAGTGGATATGGTAGAGTACTCATTGGTACTGCAAGAAGGTTATTCCTGCTTTTTATTTTTTATTTTTTTTATTTTTGTTAGCAACGATACATTATATTAAAAGAGAAAGCCAGAAACAAGAAGCCCACCAAACAAACAAAAAAGAGGACGATGGTATAAAAGATTTATACCACGAAAAGGAAAAGCAATAAACAAAGAAAAATCACACAATGAAAGCCACCAAATTAGAGGACCTATTCACCCCTTGCTTAGCTGACGAATCAGCAAAACCATTTGCTGATCTCCCAACATGTTGAAACTTTACTTGAATTGAGGACGCTAAAGCTCTAATCTCATTAAGGTAAAATTGAAATCTCCAAGGAATGACAGCCGAAGAGGACACCCATGAAATAACATTGAGAGAATCGCTTTCCACCTGTTTTGTCACAATTACAACAATGAGAGCTAAAAGTTTATGTTAAAGACATGACCTAAATTGAAAAATATCAGTGCCGGAGAAGGTCTTGGCTCTGTGATAGTCAAATCCTATGAAGAACATGTTGTACCCTGGGTATGATGCTTGGATCCTCAGATAAGGGGAAGGACAAAGGCCTGACAGGGGGGTGTGATCACTTGACAACCTTCCCAAAATTGTAGATGTTTTTTTTTTCCTCCTGGACATTGGGTTTATGGATCAAATGTAAAATTTATATGTTTTTCGGTAATTGGTATAGTTCTCTGATGATGAAAATTAATAGAAAGATCGTCAATCATCTAAAGTCCACATGGTTTTAACAATAACATATCTTACTTATTTTTCATGAACCTGAAATTGAAAGCCATACTAACTTAGACCAATGACAAAAATGTTTGCAGCTGAGGTGAGGATCAGAAAAGAAACACTACAATTTGATTCCCAGTAAATGGCCAGAGAAAGCAAAGCAGACTCTTACCATTCCGCACCGCTTGTGCCTATGTTTCATCAATACTATCAATCTCCTCATCCCATTGTTGCACCAGGAGGTCCAGAACTATTTAAGAATCAAGAAATTAACCAACATCTACCAGGTTGGCAATTTTAGTTACCCTTTTTTTTTTTTTTTCTATTTGAAATTACACAAAATACCCATATTCTCTTTGCTTGTCTCTAAAAGGTGGAGAAACACTTTTTATCTCTTAAGAC
Organism: Persea americana; assembly: GCA_029852735.1. Lineage (NCBI taxonomy): Eukaryota > Viridiplantae > Streptophyta > Magnoliopsida > Laurales > Lauraceae > Persea > Persea americana. Next base: position 51,994,709 of record CM056819.1, read on the forward strand.
TAAAAGAGAAATTATAGTGCTCTGGTCCATCAAGATGTGTTCAGTGTCATAGTGAGCCACATAAACCCTATAATATACGAGTGAGTGCCATGGTTTTGTGATCTTGACAATTGATCTGGCGGGTCTCCCATGGATGTGCAACACAAACTTTCCTGGGTTTGGTGATGCTAACCATACAATCTGTATTGCTGTCTTTTCTTCAGGCTGGTTGCTGTGTTTTGTTTTTCAACCACTCAGTCAGTTGAGGGCCCAAGATTAGATGGAAATGTTCATCATATCTGAAGATAACCATTTGAGGTAGTTGGAAGTCCACAAGATCAATAGTTCTATCACCAAAGGATGGGCTTTGCAGCTTGCTCGTATAGTGTGTTCTCAACAGAGGAATTTTCAAATGAGAAGGGGAATGGTTTTTTGTTGTTTTTGATGGACACCCAACATATCAAGGGCCAAATATAAATGGACACAACTCAAGTTGCAATTATGAAATCTGTCCTAATCATATCTTGCTCATACATTGCTCTTTTCATGTTAAATTTAATGATCTTGGGCTTGTTTTAAAGGTAAACAGAAGTAGACTTTGAGAACATGACTGTTTCATTAATCCTGATGTCGTTTGATCATGGAACTTTTCATTTTCACACAGGCTAAATGAGCCCTAGAAGGATTAATCTGTTCGCCATTCCTTAGCAAAGCTTCACATAAGTGACTTTCTTTCAGTGCAGTTGTTGACTATAAAAATTATATTGAACAGAGGGAAAAAATAGCCATTAATCTAAAGAATCCAGGCATTTTAGACAATATTGAAATATTGATAAAAATGCTGATTTTTACGTGTTTTCTACCAAGAGGCAATCGGAATGTCATTGGTCTCAGCAAATGTATAGTTTGCTGAGGGGCACGATGGGTTTTGTGGTCCGGAGATCAAGACCTTTGATATTGTGAGTCCCAGCATATATTTGGCTGGTGCACAAAAAAAATCTATCAGATAGAAGATCTAACTCTTTGTGGGAGAAAAGAATACAGCAAAAGTTGAGAAAAAATGTTGGTGGGAGATAACTAATATCTTGTAGCCTGTGAGATTAGGGAGCTGTCTCCAAAACCGATTATTAGACGTCATATCATTGGCATGAATCACTATATACATGGGCATGGCATGGTTATGTGCTATCAATTGTACATTTGACATAGCTTAGGGCCCTTTAATTTCTTATTTGCCAAAGTTTTTCTCTAATGTTTGCCATCATCTTATAATTTGAACAAAATATTTCAGAAGCCATGGTAAAAAAGAAGAGAAGGGCGGCAACGGATCATGTGGCTAGCATTGCTCTTACTGATCTTGCTAAGTACTTCGATCTTCCGATCGCAGAAGCAGCAAGAAATCTTAAGATAGGACTTACTGTCCTTAAGAAGAAATGCAGAGAATTTGGCATCCCACGCTGGCCACACAGGAAGATCAAATCCCTTGACACTCTTATACATAATCTCTCGGTGTGTATCTCTTCTTTCCTTTGTGCACTCACTCTTTGAATTTTTTGTCAATATCTTGGAATTCTCTAATATGTTTCTCCCTTCCCATATTCTTTAGCCATGCACTTCTTTTGCCAAGGGCTTCCTTTAAAGTGATATGATGTTAGACTTCACCTTGTGAGTAAATCATATGATACTTGATCAATCTTATGCATAGTATTCTCAAGGCTTGAGTTTCTATTTGTGGGTTCAGTTCTCTGTGATCCAGAGGATTAATGTGATGGTTCCCTCTGTGGCTAGACCAATTTATAAAAGACAAATGCATAGTAGAAGGTACTGGCTCTCCGATATTTGGCCTTGAATATAAGCTGTTGCCACATTTCTTTCTTATTGTTTTTGTCCAGGCCACCAATTAAAGGGGCAGGATTGTTCCTCTAGCCTGGTTTTTTAGGCATGGTCTATTCATGGTAGGGCCTATCAGATAAATGGTTTGATCAGTTAATCATGGTCTTTGCACATACCTGATCCAGGTTTATGAATACTGTACAATGTACATAGCTTCAAGTTCGGTACGAAGATGCTTCGAATTGGCAATAGATCTGTACCTTATTGTATCCAGTACTTCATTTTTATGTATAAAATTTGTTTCAGTTCTCACTTCGGTCGGATTTTCAAATGTGTAACCGGCTATTTCTACTTGCTGCCCTTTTCACAAGGACAATGTTTTTTACAACACAATACTTGCAGTTTTCTTTCAAGTAGTAAGGAATGCCACAAAGTTCTCATAGTGAAGATTCTTCCCCTTCATTTTCTTTAATCTTGAGTTTTGGGATGCAGCAGCAGTTGTTACTGGATTTGAATTTATTAAGAAGTTGTTAGAAACCGAAGGACTTTGGTGTTCTCTTTCAAATCCAATTATTTCAAGTTTGCATTTGAATTTTAATCCCTTACATCATATGTCTCAGTCATCTCCGTTTCTAATCCTCCTGATGAGCTTGGACAGATTGATGATTTATAGGGGCAGACCCACGTATGCTTTTGGGGGCCGTGGCCCCTGTTGGACCTGGGCCTGCTTCTAAAATCCAAATGAAAATCCAAAGTTCGCCCCCAAAAACTGAACTACCTATTGGTCAGCCCCACTTATATGAAAATCCTGAGTCCGCGACTGATTGGGTATGACAGATAGTCAACAAAGTGTACGGTTTCAGCTTTGAACGACTTCTGAAACTTTGTTTCTGTATACCTTTTCATGGTTGCAACTTGGGTCAGGCCCAGCCCAAACTAGAGCAACTCAATATGAGGTTAAGTTGGCCCTTGTGGGGATTGGCAAGCGTTGGGCCTGGAATTGCACAATCAGTCTTGAGCTCGGATAGGCCGTTGACCCTCAACCGGAGGAAACCCAAGCCAACCTGGTCTACTCTGAATCATCCCAACCCACCTCATGTTGAGTAGATAGCACCTCGGGTACGCTGCAGTTTGGGTCAGGTTTGAGTTGGCCCCTCTCTAGAATTTGGTTGTCTCTGGTTCTCCTAGAACCTAACTGAACCCACCCAACCTCTACCTTCTAGAGCATAGTTACCTGAATTTTGGCCTATTTTGACCTTTGTAATTGCTCCTGAGCCATGGATGACCCATTCATTTAGCCTGACTACCTATGACTCATGGGAGCAAATTTGTTTTACTATACGTTTTTTCATTTATTGCATATGCCTTTCCCCCATAGAACCATACACATGCATCACTTTAATTGTTCATAGCCACACATGTGCATGCCTAAACGTCTGTACAAGCCACAAGGAATGTCTTGCTGACAATCTTGGATTTTACAGGAAGAGGCGGCTAAGCAGGAAAGGGTAAACCAGGCAGGAGCCAAGGCTGTGACAAAGAGGCAAAAGATGTTAGAGAGAGAAAAAGAAGGCATTGAGCAGAAGCCCTTCATGGAGATTAAAAGCGAGACTAAAAGATTCAGGCAGGATGTTTTCAAGCAAAGACACATGGCCAGAGCTCGAAAGAACTCCACCACCAACAGCAGGACGTAGAATCGTCTGAAACAGGGATGCCGTTGAACAAATAACTAGGACATAATCAAGATAATAATAATAACAGCAGAAAATCTTTATACATGAGCGCGAATTAACTCATCATGCATTGTGATGAACTAAGAAGTGGATTCCCACCACTGCAATGTCTGCGACTCAATCACCCAAACTCACAACTTTATTATGCTTATAATGATGATTCAGTCTCTTGCTCTCTGATTGATCAAACTGCCTCAGCAATCAGCATTCAAAATCCTTGAGTTCCAATTGTGTTTACAGTCAACTATCATCATGGAACTCATTGAAATTTGAGTAATTTCCATCTTAAGTAGAGAGCCTTTTGCTTAGTACGACACTATGACTAGCTAGAGCAAATATGATATGGTTATGAGCCCCTTGCATGGTTCCAGAGCTGTAATTTGAGATTTTTTGGAGGATGATGATGTTACTGGGGATCCTTCTTCTCTCTATTTTTTTTAAAAAATCAATCTATTTGTTTGTTAGGTTGGCTGTAGGAATAGAATTATTTTGAGAAAGATGTGCACTCCGATACATCCAAAAGAAAAGCAATGTTAGCAAATGCAAGTTAGTTACTTGTCTTCACTAAACCTAACATAACCAATGATTCTTGATAGAAAAAATAAATATACTATGAAAGATGGTTACAACTAGAATCAATAAAATATAGCTACCACCATTACTTAGTTTTTTGCTTGTATTCAAGTGGTGGGCCACATTTAAATCTTAATCAACCGTTCAGATTTGATGAAAATGATCTGCCTGTCAGTTGAGTAGTGGTTATCCTAACTTAAGCATCTCCTCAGACCCCAGTGCCTGATTTGATGAAAATCATCTCTCATCTCCTGTAGGCTTGTTGGTGGTTACTTGCAAATGTTGGAAAATACAGGCACTGATCAATAAATTTCCCAAGAACAAATATTTTGAAAAATTACCCTTCTAACATGAGACTTATGATAAGGTATTACTTATTAGTACCTATTAAAATACTCAACAAATTAACAATCCAACAGACTGCAGGAAAAAAAAGAATGTAAAACAGCAGAAACCTATTACAATATGAATATGCATTAATTGTTTTATTATATTTCTACTAACCAATATAAAAAAATGAAAAATAAAATAAAATACCTTATCTTTCAGTTCATGTCCTTGTTTGAATTGAATAATGTGTCTATCATCTATACAAGCAAGCAATGCCAAAAATATATACTACACCAATGGACGGTCCTGATCATACATTTAATCAACCAATAATCAACCATCCATCCCACTCCCCAACCATCTTAGACCCATTACCACCTCTCAACCCCACTCTCTCTGTACATTTCATCTATCCCAGTCAACAAGATAAATTTCAAAAACTTCCTATGATACAGTGTGGCCCACCACGATCGAACCGTCCATCACTCATCTTGCCAAGCCAATCTATCCCCGGATGGTTCCTTTAACCAAAACCAACTTCGACCCACATCCCTCAGCTGTGTATCATTCACTTCACAGAACCTCTGGGCCCACCCCTCTGGCTCAATGGCCTTGCTCCCAAGCCCTGGGGCTCGGTCCTTGGACTTTGGGTTCAACCCATCCCTCCAATCATACACATAGGCCGACACCCTCCTCCTAAACTTGTTCTTGAACTCGGACCAGGCCTGGTACTTGTAATGGTTCACCACAACCTGCTCCAATGGCACCTTCTTCCACTTGTACCCCACCTTCAAATCAAAATGGTGGACCACATTCAACAGAGACAAATCAACGGCATCCAACCGCACGATCGACTTGTGCCTCTGTTCCTTCCTCGTGCGACACGTGTATCCCTGCGTCACACCCTCCTTTGGGTGGGACCTACGGTTGGACGGCCCGAATTCCAAGCAGCTGATCGCTACTTGTCCTATTTTAGGCAACGATGCCATCGTGTCGTTAGAATAAGACTTTGATGATGTCGTGTCGTTTGGGAGGAGAGATTGCAGCATGTTTTTGGATGGCTGTGATTCGTTCCGCCAGGATGGCGAGAAGATGAACTCGTCCACGTCTACGTACATCATCCACGTACACGTGTCGTTCATCCGCGTGGCGCAGTGGGAGAAGCCGGCCTCTTGGGTCTTGGGCCAGGGCCAGAGGAATGTCGTCACGTCGTACCCGGATCTCGACAGGTGGGCCACCACATTCGTTATGTCGTCATCGCTGCCGTTGTCGTACAAGACGAACTTTTCCACGCCGATCCGCGAATGGTAAATGACCCATTCCTTCAGGAATTTCGCCACGTTGTACACGACCGTACAGGCGCACAATAGCGACCTCCCCGCGCCGTCTGCTAAAGTGCGCCGATCCGGCTCGTAGACCGCCACGGAGGGGACGACCCGCTTGTTTCCGTCTTCGGGCCCGATCTCGAGGGTGATCCGGGTCAGGTCGGGGACGGGTCGGGCCGGATGCGGGCAGCGGAAGACCTCCTGGAAAGAGTGAGTAACGGCCGTCGTGACGCCGTCAGCGAACTTGCAGCGGAGGTTCGCGGCGGGGAGGTTGACGCCCTGACGGCTGTTAACGCCCTTCGTGAAGAGGATGACGTCATCCTCGGTGGAGAGGGATTCGTAGGTGACGAAGTTCCAACGGATCATGCGGGGCTGGTTTTGGCAGGTATCTGCCTTTTCCGGCGAGTCGGTGAGGGCCGGAGAGAGGAAGGGTCGCTGCCGGCGGGAGCTGAGGGGCATGACGCACCGGTAGAAGGCCCGGCGGCCGAAGGGGAGGATGCCGCCGGCGTCGGCAGGGGAGGTGTTTCGGTCCTGGAAGAGGCACGTGGAGGGGATGGTCGGGTCCGGGTGGGGGAGGTTGGAGAGGGACGAGACGACAACGACTTCCCAGTCAGGGAAGAGAATGGAGTCTGGTGGGTCCCTTGCAGGTAAAAGGTGGGCCCCACATCCTGGTTTTGTATGTGGTGATGATGATGATGGAGAAGGAGAAGGAGAGTTGGAGGGTGATTGTGAGGTGGGGTTGTTGGGATATAGAGATTTGGACGGTGATGATGGAGGTTGATCTAAGATGGAGAGGTTGGGATTTGTTGCTTTGGAGAGATATGAATGAGAGAGGCTGATGATGTCAATGGTGAAGAGGTCATGGAAGAGATGGTGAGAGATGGAAGCTACCAAAACAACGGACACGAACACAGTGATTACTGCAGTATGAATTCTTGCTCGCATGATTTTACTATTGAAGTTGAATCAATCAAGAGAAATTAAAGAACAAGAGCAGAAGATGGAAAAGAGAGAGAGAGAGAGAGATTTCTTTCTTTGTTTTGGTTTTTTCTTGTTGGGTTTTCAAGAAGGGATGGTGAGGGAGAAGGAGAGTGAGGGGAAGAGGGAGGAGGAGGACAGAAGCGCTTTTAACGTTAATTTCGTTGGACTTGTACGAAGGACGTCAATTTATTCACCTTGATTAGTAATTTACAACGGTGCCTTGGATTTAACCTTCATAGGGTCGTCTTTGATCCAACTCGGACATTATATGCATCCTGACTTAAATTTCAATCCAATCATATACTAAATATATTAAACTTCCATGCTTTGTTAGGGATAGGCATGCACTTGGCGGACTCGGGATTTTTATTTGAGGGATAGACCTAAATTTGGTCGAACCAAATGGGCAGTTTGGTTTTGGGGACAAATCTAAAATTTTTATTATCATTTTAAACTCTTAATCTATGATATGTAAATTTAATTGTATTTAAAAGATATTTGTTTTTTTAAGATTCCAATCCAACAATTAGCCACAGATAGACGCTAAATTTAGAGTGGCACTCTGGAGATAGTGGGTGTGAGGGATTGGATTGACTGTAAATGACTCAAATAAATAAATAAATAAATAAATAAGAAGGCACCTGCGTATTCTATATATTAAATGTGTAGCTGTATTTTATTCATGAGTGTATATCACATGATTAATATTAAAACTTATTCTAATCTTGGTCAAGCTAAAGTGAATCTTCCATTGGGTTGATTAAATGATTCATGTAAATTTAATGGGTATGATTTTTTAAAATTTTGACACAAGTCCATTGTCAAGAGCCAAGTACTATTAATTAGGGTCCAACTTTTTAGATCTCTTTCTACATAAACTAATATTAAAGTATCTTTTTAATTGAAACCTACTTTAGAAACAAGTCTCAAAACTCATCTTTCCCAACATAATGTTGATCATAGATTGTCATGTGATGGTAAGTAGATTTTAATTTCCTTGTGTAGGATTAACTCAGTGTGGGGTCCATATGGTTCGTGTTGGGCGTTGCTAGTTTTGAAATTTATATTTTTGGCTACGTGGGTCAAATCCGGGTTTGGCTTTACGTATGGAAGTGGGCAACAAAGAAAGAAAAAGGAATGGGACTTTTGTTGTCCTCATGCCTGGAATTTCAGCTGTGGCACGTCATGGGCGGTTTGTTTATGTGGTCACATCAATCATCTATTTATAGTCTTCCCTCCAGGTAAGGGTAGTAAGAACCATTCCCTTTACCATTGATGGACCCCACATGGGGTGGCGGTTGTTTGATCAAACGGTAGAGATTGCCCCGCATGCATGATATTGTTAACCAATGGATCCCCCGTCCCCATCTTTTTGGATGACGCGGGAACCCAACCCCACTTCATCAGACCAATCCTAAAATTCCAAATACATAACACCACCCCTAAGCACCATTTAATAAGACATTGCAACTTTAAGTGTAAAACGTCCGGCAGATAACTGGCAGGTAAGTGGAACATCTTTACCACTCGAACAACATAAATGTGGATAACAATACTAGTGTGGGCAACGATAATTAAACTCTAGTTTTGAGGATGCCCTCTCCTTTTCTTTTTCCTATGATATAAATAAACAATCAAAAATTTCATGACGCTTGTATTTAGATTAGTTTGAAAATAAAAGTAGTGTCAGCAAGGGATAGGTGAAGTCCGACAGAAGGAAAAAGAATGCCAACGAAAGAAGGTAAAGAAGAATGTGTCATGAGAAGGACTCTTCATTCGAGTGGTAAGTAGAGTCGGTTTTTATCTAGCTGGCCGGGGTTCAAACCCCAGTGCTTCACCTTTTATTGCTTGTGTGGGATCCTTTCCCCCTTGACTGGGGTAAAAAAAAGGAAGAATTTGCCATATTTGTTTCTTGCATTTGCTTTCTTGGTAGAGCAAGTAGGAATAAAAAAAATCGTGGGCGCGCCACAGAACTGTTAAGATGCAATAGTCTATCCTTAGCTGTGCAATTGGGATCCTTTGAGAGGAGTCCGGAAGCTTTTCCTCATAGTCTATTTTGTATAAAATAATAAAAATAAAAATGATTTAATAGCAAAAATAAAATAAAAACACAGATTATTGAAACTTCAAAAATTAATACTCACAGTAAGGAATTGAAACATAAGCTCACTTGTAGACCGGCGATTGAGATTAAGTATGCAATTTGCCATCTTTGCTTTTGTTGAGCATCTCATTAGCACAACGAGATTGAGATATAAAAAAATGACCTCAACACCAAGAAAAAGAGGAGAGGACTCGACTCCTTCATAGAGGATTCCATACTTAATACGACGAGCTATTACTTGTCAAAATTATATCATCCACATATAGCAATAGAAATATTTTGCCGACAGAGCAATGTAGAATAAAAAGAGATGGGTCAGTGCGATTACGAAAAAAAATACCACTACATAGAAGAAAAGGACTAAGTCGGTCAAAATCATGCCTGTGGTGCTTGTTTTAAATCATATAGAGCCCGCTTTAACCTATAGACATTACGAGGAAGAGATGGGTTTGTAAATTTGGATGGTTGTTCCATGTAGACTATTTCTCAAAGATTGCCATGGAGAAATACATTTTTGGCATCAAGTTGTTTAGTTGTGGCGAGAATTGTCTGGATTGTAGTTGCTTTATTTCTGGATTGTATGTTTTATCAAAATCCATCCCTTTCATTTGATTGAAACCTTTAGCAAAAGGTCTAGCTTAAAATCTTTCCACTTCCTCAATATCCTTTGATCTTTGTTTTAAAAACCCACCGTAAGCCAATAACATGCATATGTGATCTACGAGACGAAGGTTTCCATGTGCTAATTTGGTGAAGAGCACTTGGCTATTCCTTCGTGGCTCCAGCCCAGTGTGGGTTTTTCAATGCCCTTTGGCTTTCTTAAATCTTCATTACATAGTGAAAGTAATGAAAATAGCTGCCTGGATTTAGATCTTGTGACTATAGGGTGAACATTAGTATCATTTTTAGGAATTGAGAAGTTTTGCTCAGTTGTATGTTGTGATTAGGAGGAAGGAGCCAGTCTCACCTGCTGGTGGAGAGGTAAGTCAATGTATGAAGTGCCTTGTAGACCATCATTATTCCAGTCAGTCTTGGTGTTTCTTTGGGCATCATCAATCTGGAGAGGGTTAGGAGCGGATGGGCACCAGTCAATCTGGACATGTGGTGTATCAGGCTGGGCACCAGTCTGGTCCACTGTGGCCATGGGATGTTTAATAACTTGATTCATTTGGGCTTAAATTTGCTTAATAAAATTGGCAGTGGCTTGAATTTTCCTCTTTGCTGCTTTTTTCAAATGAGCTAGGGTCAATTCAAATGAATAATTAAATTCTAGTTTCAGTAAAAACTGATAGTTAAGTCATTCTAACCCATTTATTTAAAAAAGAAAAAAAAAACAAACTATAAAACCAATAAAATCAACACCAAAAAGATCTTTTCTTCTCTTTTCTTCCACCTCCTTTGTCAAATATTTAAAAAAAAAAGGGTTTACAGATTTTAATTATAAATTTAAAATGAAGATAAAAATAAGAATTAAAAGTGTTATTTTAAAAATCCCTCTTAATTTAGTTTCAATCAAAATCAACACAACTAAAATACGACATAGAAGGGTGATTTCAAAATCCTTAAAATCCCTCTTGATTTAGTTTCAATCAAATGAATTAACACGACATTTTGACCCAAAGTGGTCTATTTCCTTTTTCCTCTATCTCAATCAAATCAATCACAAGTAATTCATGATTCAAAATAACTCGCTACACCTTATTTTCATAATCAATTACAATCATTCTTTATTCGAATCTTACTTGATCGAGCTTTGAGATTCGTATCATTTAATCAAAGCCCCACGCGCCCAAATATTAAATGGGCCCAGATTATATATATAGGCCTGACCTTAAGCTGATTGCCCCTAGATCAGGACTGAGCTGGCCCAGCCCATGAGCATCCCTGATAAGTGGATGAGCCAAAGCTCGTTCCGGCTTGACCCTTTATTTATCGAGCCAAAACTTTAGGCTTGGACTCAGCCCTTGGGTCTAAAAGTCAGGCCTTAGCCAAACTCAGTTGCAAAATATATACACAGCATTACACAGCCTTGTGTTAAATATGTCGGACTGAGCTAGTCTTTTAAGCATAAATAAGCCCAAGCCCAGACCATTTAATAAATGGTCAGGGAATATAGGGCTAACCACAACCCATGGGCCTAGAAATGAGCCTGAAACCCAGCCCGATGAGGACCGAAGTCGGATCAATTAGGCCATGAGCACCCCTAGCCAATTTGGGTAGAAATGTTGACTCTAAATTTCACTTAAGAATTCATTGTCAAATGAGCTCTGTCAAAAGTTTAGTAAAGAGGTGGGGTGTCCCAGATGAGTGGAGGGGAGTTAAGGGGCAAAGAATATGCCTATATGGTGGGGATGTAGATGATACCTGACTTTCCTCGGTGTTAAATTATATATGATAGTCGGGTGTTCATTTCTTATTTTCCCTTGATTCAATTTTCATAAAATGGGAGGATACCTGATAATCATTTTTATATATTCAAATTGGGTTTTTAGTAGGCTACCAAATAAATAAATAAATAATCCGGGTCTTTAGTTTTAACTATTTTTGGCATGAAAAACAAACAGGTAGAACTAATAGAATTTGTAGGAATTTAGAGACTTGCATTTCTTAGGACTTGTTTTTTTGTGCAATGCTAGAATTCCATGCTATATGGATTTCTCTATCTACAAGAGAGATGAATCCAGTATTCGTACGCCTCCCAAAGAAAATTTATCTTCTCTTTATGGAGAGTTAGTTCATTTTTATCATTTTAATCGAGCAAAGTATGTCACAACAAATTACGAAATAATGGGGCATACAAAAATGTTGAATAATTTTTGTCTCTATCACATAATCCTCTTCCTTGCATAAATGCACCAAAGAGTGGTTTAAGAGCGATGGATAGCGATGGTTGAATATCCAAAAATCGACAATGAAAAGAATCTCACCTGTTATAATGGAGAATAAATTCCAAGGTATCAATCACCCTCACTAAATCAAATCTTAGAAAACTCAGATTCCCCCTCCACATTTCCACCTTAGAAGTTAAAAACTGGACCCTAGCTTCAGTAGCTTGGATCACCAGGTTGAATTTTCTTATGTTGGGAGGGCTAAGTGAGGAATTGCTACTCACTAGCTAGCTATGATTTATGAACTCTCTCTTCTTATTACTCCAAATTAACCTTGTCAGGTAACTAAACGGTTAGGTTTGCCTTATCCCCTTTCAAAATTTAGCTCTATCCTTGGCTATTTCCAAGTGAAAGAGACTCTCCTACCTTAGCTGGGATTTGGATACCCATGCCTCAAATTCAAATTCATAAGCCACGAGATAAAGAAGTGATTCCAAATGGGCATCCAACCAAAATCCTATTGCGTGAGTTGGCACCCATCCAAATAGACTGGACCATTAAGTACCTATTTTCATCCTTAGGATCAATAAAACCGGCACGGCACGGCACTCATGCTTTTGAAGCTTTTTTATGCCCTCATCTGCAGGGTCCCACATTTTGAAATTTCTCCTTATCCTAAAAGCTTCAGGCTAGGTAGCTCAGCATCCGGGCCCACAGTGTCCAAACATCAACGGACGGCAAATGCCCAGATTTAAAGACCACTGGGCCACTCATTGTGGGGTCCTCAACCCTACACACGCGTGCCAAGTCAACACATGTGCTTGGAGAATCCCTACGCCTCTCACAGCAAAAAAAACCCGAGTCAGGTATCTCTCTGGCTGACTCTCTCTTTCTGATTCCCGCTGAAAAGAAAACTTACATAATAAAAGACTACAAAGAGCCATTTCTTCTCTCTCGATCGATCGAACGATGGGATTTGGCTGCAGAAGCTCCTGCAGCTACAGATTTCTCCTTCTTAATTCTCTCCAGGTAAGAAATCGAATCCATCTCCATCTCTTTTTCACTTCTCTCTCCTGCTTTTTCTTCAATTACACTGCAGTTCTTGCTTTCAGATCGCAACAGCTCTCGATTATTTCTCAGATCTTGCTCCATATCATGTTTTCTGCTTCGATTTCGTTCGATTCTCGTTTATCTTGATGAAACTCTATCCAGATTGCCTCAGATTTGAGTTTGATCTTTACTTAGGGTTTGTTTTCCGATTTTCTTTGTTACTTCATCTTTGCGAAGTTAGGAACTTGATCTGATTTATGCGTGATCGCTGATGTAGAGGATTTTGGTTTCGGGATTCTTGCGCGTGCAGTTTTAGGTGAATGATCAGTCGTCGTGTGCTGGGAATGCCGATCCTGGTTAGGACTTTTGAGTGCGTTGGATGATGTCGAGCTTTAGATTCGAGAGATATCTGGTTTTCTCTGATTTCAGTGTCGATTTGTGGAATGCGTGGTCTTATTATTATTATTATTTTTTGCTGTCACTAGATTACGGTTTTCTGTGATTGCTGTAAGGATGTTGATTAGGAGTTTGTGATGTTGGATTTAGAGTTCTTGCGATTGGAAGACTGTGATTTAGAAATTTGATCTGATTTAGGCGTGATCACTGATGTCTTGGACTCTGACTTCCGAGTTCTTGCCTGCGCGTGCAATTAGGCAAATGATCAGTTGCTGTGTGCTGGGAATGCCAATTGCAGTTAGGAATTTTGAGTGCATTGGATGATATCTGGCTTTAAATTTGAGAGATCTCTCATTTTCTCTGATTTCAGTAATGATGGGTGGAATGCCTGTGCTGTTTGTGCTGTCACTAGATTACTGTTTCTGTAATTTCTCAATTGTACTGATTAGGAGTTTGTGATGTTGGATTTAGAGGTCTTGTGATTGAAAAATTGTGAAAAGCTTAGATGTTGTATAACACTGGATAGAGGAATGCGGGGATATTATCACTGGGATAGTCTTTACATGAAGCAACACATCCACAAAATGAGTGTGTAGCAGACATGAGAATGTTAAGGTGAATCTGTGGTAAAACTAGGAAAGATAGAATCAGAATGAGCTATTTTGGCAGCATTTAGGTGATAAAATAACAATGGAAAATGGCTCAAAGCAGGAAATGATTTTGTTTAGTCGTTTATGTCAGTTGTTCGCTGTTCAAAGCATCAATTTTAAGCTATTTCCTGTTACATTCATGTTGAATGCTGGAAAGCTCTCGATCTGTTAAAGAGTGATACTGTAGAACCAACCAACCTGTTTTGTCAATTCTTTAATTTCTGTATCATCTCACAGTTATATGTAAGATTAGAACTGTTCAGTGTTTTAAGCCATTTCTCATTATATCCATGGTGTACTGTCTGCAGCATGTCCTTGAAGGTTAGCTCAAAGTCATGATAGCTCAAACTTGTTCCCATCATTTTGGAAATATAAGACATGCGTATTTTCTTCCTAGGTTTCTCTGCAATAATACTTTTCAGTATTAAGTTGATTCTTGAATGGTTTTATCTCTTGCTTGCAGTTAGTGACATGAGCATGCTGGATAATTCATGTTGTCAATGATCACAAATAGATTTTCCATCAAGTTTTTATTTTTTTATTTTTTTATAACTTTTTATGAATTCCCTACCAAATAGTTGTGCTTTCTCCTTTTCTGTGTTTCTTTCAGATGTAAGTTTGGCATTTGTTGCAAAATAAATGAATTTCATTTTATATGAGCTTTGCCCAATTTTTTTGTACTTCATTTTAATGGATCTGATATGGTCTGGCATTATGGGTTTGAGGATATTGATGGTGTCCGGATGTTAGAAAATTTTATTATTCCCGATGGTTAAAAAGTACTTGCCTTTCGCAGCGTTCTATGGATGTGAGAAAAATTGATCATGCTTAATTTGTTAAAGTACTTGCCTTTCAATATTCATCTTTGTTTCTGCAGGTCACACTCCTTGTGTTGCTAGTTCGTGCAGAAAATTTGGATGCAGGTTCTCTTATAGTGTCAGATACTCCGAATATGTAAGATTATTTTAGTCCTTAGAAGGGATGCTAGCTCAGCCATTTGAAAAAAAGCTATGTATAGCTGTTTTAGTGATCTGGTTTTAATATTTGGATTTCTAAACTTTAAGCGAGCAGTGTAAGTTGAATTTGTTTGTACTGATATGAAGAAAACCTAATTTGTGCTTCCGTTAAACACATGTAATATAATCTTAGGGGCCTAGGGCATGGTGCTTCCTCGCTTCAAAGGAGAATGGATGTGGATGTGTGTGTGTGTGTGTGTGTGTGTGTAGGGAGATTGCTCTTGTGAGAGTTACTCTCACGGTACTATGAGAGTAAGGGGTGGGGCCCCTTACATTTAGGTTGTTGGGATTGGATATGGATGTGAGGGCCCCCAACCCTTACTCTCATAGGAGCATCTCCTATATATATATATATATCCATATTTGGGCTGAGTTTTACTCTGGCTGCTATATAACACAATCCCCCTCCCTTATCTTGGCTTGGGACCAACAGTAAGAACTGGCAATGTAGCTGACCCTATTATAGTTGGAACAGGGCTTTAATGATGCTGATATGTACATATATATATCTATATATATCGATTTATCTTGCTAATTTTATTCCTCAGTTCTGTTTATTTTGATTTTTTTATAGGGAAATTGCTACATTTGTTGCATATAAGCATGTACATGCGTGATTATACATGATTATCTAAACCATTTAATATGCTGTTACATCATGCTTTCTTTTGCCTCTACAGTCAAAGCAATGCCGGAGGATATCAACGCCCTTCTGATTGTGTGCAATGCAATGGGAAAAAGGTTTTATATGCCCATTGAATCTTTTTTTCCATATCATTATTATTTTTTAATCCTTTTGTGTTGCTTTTAATTGCATTTGTTTTCAAATTTTCGTATTCTTGGATGTGTTTTCCTTTTCTCTTTCCCATTGACAAAGTGGCATGTCTTCTGTAGTGTTGAGTTTTGATAGTCTTTTTCCTCCCGGAATATTTAACAATGTAGGTGAAGTATTTTGACATTCATCAGAAATATTTTGGTGATGTGATAACCCACCCATACCTTCTAATATTTGGCGCCCCTTTAAGATAAATTAAATATAAAAAA
Source organism: Persea americana (assembly GCA_029852735.1). NCBI lineage: Eukaryota > Viridiplantae > Streptophyta > Magnoliopsida > Laurales > Lauraceae > Persea > Persea americana. The sequence continues at coordinate 52,010,551 of CM056819.1, forward strand.
TGTGCTATTTTTTGTGTGCATGACCCATTCAGGAACTAGTTTTTTATTGCATGGTTAGATTCTTCTTTTTTATTTCCTTTTTTTTTTAAAGAAAGAAAACATAATAATTTGTAAAAATGGAATATGTAATGTGCCCTCACCTCTAATTCTCTACCAATGCTCTTTATGTGGATCAAGACAATTTAGGATGACATGCCTTTTGGATTGACCTTTGTCTATAAAAATCACACAAAAGACTGCCAATTATTGAATTCATAACATGTTTTGATGGACTGTTGCATCTAGGCCAAAAAGTAGGTGCTTAGTTCAGTAATTTGGCTAATAGTCAAGTAAGATTTTTGCATTATGCTTGATCGACAAGGTCTCACATGATCTATTGGCTTTTGTACATCATCGGAGTTTCAAGCATGTACCATTGCAGTAAGTGCAGATCATAACTTCCTCGTGGTCTGAATGGTCTCCCAATACCAACCTTCATGGAGTTCTTTCTGACACACCCATCAAATTAAGCTTCTACAAACTTGGAGGATGGGAAGTCCCACGTATCAGTCCTCCCCAAGGTAGCTCCCTATCCTCCCAAAAGATTGTTACCAGCTGCTCCTTAAATCCAAAGCATGAACACCGACTTTTTTGCAGAAACCCAGAGATAACTTTCTCCTTACTTCAATCACAACTCTGTTTATCAAATCAAATCTGTTGCCAATGGTTTGAAAATTCCTCTCCTTCCAAATGGACTAATGGACTATGGTGGTAACAACACCCTAGAGGAGGTTACTACACTGTCTACGTCAAACTCATCTGCTACATATCAATGAGAGCTTGCATTGATGTTAGTATGACGTGGATCACCCCAAATAATCTGAGGAAGGACCCCTAGATAGTTGATCATCACCATCTTGTCCTTATCCCGAGTTCCCAACTCTTACTCCCATAGGCCATCAATATAGCAACACAATAACTCATTGGACATTATCCTAAAAATTCTGGGTTATTCTTTCAATTATATCCATTTGAATAATTTCATTCACTGCCATGAAAATAATTTATGTATTTATGTTCAATTGGAAGGAGCTAGCTTTCTGGTAAACAGGGGTCGGGGCAGTCCTAGTATCCTCAGTCTTCTGGTTTCCATGTAGCTGAGTAGCTTGTTATGTTTGGGGATTTAAAGATTGTACTTTTGCTTATTTTTACCTATGTCTGGATCAGTATAATCCTTTTGTACTGATTTCTTTGCTGCTTTTAATGAAAGTTACCATAAAAAAAAAAGAAAATAATTTGTGTATTTATCAACTAGCACTACTATTTTGATGGTAAATAGGCTGAATTGAAGAATAAATAAGAAGTACTCATCATAAATCACCATCCGATATAGATGTTTGTATATGCTTTAATTGGTAGATAGACTAACATTGAAGAACAAATAAGAATGGTACATAATATGAAGAAAGAAAAAGGGTTTTAGTGAAGGACAATGATGTTAAAGAAAGGCGGAGAGAATACTTTAACTAATAGGAAGGCTTAGGATCGAGAGAGGATACTTAGTTAGCTGGACACACCTTCTACCGTACAATTAGGGTAGCAGAAGAAAAGAAAGCTAAAGAAGAATGGAGAGAATACTTTAACTAATAGGAGGCTTAGGATTGAGAGAGGATACTTCTTCAGCAGGAAATACCTTTTACTGGAGAATTAGGGTAGCAGAAGAAAAGAAAGCATTGGCAAGAATGAATATGGGGGCAAGATGACATTCTGATAGAGGCTTGGAAATGGAAATCCCTAGGACACATTGGATGGTTTTGATTAACTAGGCTCTTCAATAAGATATTAAGGACAAAGAAAATGAGGAATTCTTTTATTTTTATTTTTATTTTTATTTTTATAGTCTTGTCTTTACCATATCATCATCATCTTCAAAGCTTCATCCCGTTTATTTTTGGTTGGCGTTCTGACTAATATTTTTTTACTCATCCACTTTTGGGCTGAACAATGGTTTTCAGCAACCACCAGTCCCTCTTGCACATTCCACATCTGAATTCCAATGCTCATCCATTAAGTTTTTTGGTCCTAACATTTAGGCCAAGTCCAGCCTGCGGACATAACAATGAGGCAGGTCTATGCCCAGTTTGCAAATAGTAGGCCCTTTTTGTGTTAAATATGTCATGTCAGGCTGCGTCTTGTACTCGTGCTTTTATATGGACACGTGTTTAAAAATGGGGCTGGGTCCAGGCCAAATCAGGCTAGCCTGAGCTGTATCAGCACACATGCGACCCTTAACCTGGATATGTCATCTACATCCAGAGGCTTATAATGTTCCTCAGATAAATTGTTCTACATGTCAGGAAGATGTAACACAATGAAATTACTGTGATTTGTCCAGGACGTTGACATTATTGTGACATACACGGATGCTTCTGGGGCCATCCAGACGAGCACTATCAAATCAAAGGACTTATCTCCTTCGTGGGTCTGGGAGGGTCCAGATGATAAGAACCATGGATTGCTAAGGGATAGTAAGGTATGGTATTCTTATTGCAGCATTGATACTGAGAAAAACCCATTTATGACAATCTTGTGTCATTGTGCGGATTCATATAATAGCAACATGTTTATAATTTAAGAAGGATGCAAATTTCTTTCCATTTTATGTCTGCTTTCCAAGTTTCTAATTTATATCCATTGACTGCAACCACATTATACAATTTTCTTCTCTAACTGACTTCCAGGTGCAGGAAGACTTATTCCAGGAAGGGACGAGCGGACTAGAAGGCAACAATCAGGAATTTACTTATGTACATGGACTGGGAGATGAGCCTGGAGTTCCACCATTTCTAGAGGACAGACTTATCAGCCCACCGAAGCTAAGGCGTCGGGTAAAATGTCAAATGCTTCTAGTCCTTCTATATGTGTGTCTGCATGTGTTTAGGTTGGTAAATGTGTGATGTTTCGATGCCCTGCAGAAAATGCGGAAAGAAAGAAGAGACATGCGCACTGCAGAACTAATTCGGCAGGACACAGAGGCTGAAAAACAGATGGAAACTGCAGCCATTGAACGCTCAAAGCAATTTAAGAACAATGTCAGAGGGAAATACAGCATATGGAGGAGAGAATACGACAATCAGAACTCAGATTACACTCTGAAACTTATGCAGGATCAGATCATAATGGCAAAAGTATATGGGAGCATAGCTTGGTCCAAGAATGACACTGAGCTCTATGAGACCTTGATGACACAAGTCAAAGAAAATCAAAAAGTTCTTGGAGAAGCAAACTCAGATGCTGAATTGGATCCAAGGTATTTTAATAGAATTCATTTTGCTTATCAGTTTAACACGAGGAATTATAAGGTACTTATTCATCATCATGAATAGTATCATGTTGTGCTATTCTATACAAGCGGGGACAACTATTGGCAATCCTGACTGTCCATCTGATGCCTCAATGATCTTTCTAATCAGAAGGTTGTGGCTATCTAATTGTTTGCCCCCAGAAGAAAAAATTGCACCAACTGTTTATAGAAGAAAAAGGACAGAATTATTTATCTGTATCCTCATGCTGGAAGTTTGAACATTCATGGCGGCGCCCATCGGACCAATGGTCTGGACCACACCACCATGGAAATCTATTGTCATAGTAGGCATGTCAGGACACTATTTGTGCTGATGTGTCTGAAACTGTAGCTGCACTTAACACATTGAGTTCTGGGTAATTATGACGGAATGCTTTCCTTCCTAATACAGTGCCCTTGAAAAAGTGAAAGAAATGGGTCATACTTTAGCAGTGGCAAAGGAGAAGTTGTATGACTGCGCTCTAATGGCAAGGAAACTTCGAGCCATGCTTCAGTCTACCGAGGAGAATGTAACTGCAAAGAAGAAGCAAAGTGCATTCTTGATTCAACTTGCTGCAAAAATGCTCCCAAGACCATTGCACTGCCTCTCTCTACACCTCACAACAGATTACTTCATGCAGGATCATGCTAATAAAGAAGCTCTTGACGCGGACAAGCTTGAAGATTCTGCTCTCTATCATTATGCAATATTCTCTGATAATATACTAGCTGCATCTGTGGTTGTTAATTCAACTGTATTGCATGCAAAGGAACCTGAGAAGCACGTGTTCCATCTAGTGACAGACAAGCTGAATTTCGTGGCTATGAAGATGTGGTTCCTTGTTAATGCTCCTAAAGGGGCTACAATTCAAGTTGAGAACATTGATGATTTCAAGTGGCTTAATTCTTCTTACTGTTCAGTTCTTCGGCAACTTGAATCTGCACGTATCAAGGAGTACTATTTCAAGGTAAATCGCCCGTCCACGATTTCTGCCGGCGATGATAATCTAAAATACAGGAACCCAAAGTATTTGTCAATGCTGAACCATTTGAGATTCTACCTCCCTGAAGTGTACCCAAAACTAGACAAGATCTTGTTTCTGGATGACGATATTGTAGTTCAGAAGGACCTGACGCCTCTTTGGTCTATTGATATGCAAGGAATGGTGAATGGGGCAGTAGAGACCTGTAAAGAAAGCTTCCATAGGTTTGATAAATATCTCAACTTCTCTCATCCCATGATCTCTCAGAATTTTGACCCCAGTGCATGTGGGTGGGCATTTGGAATGAATATGTTTGACTTGAAGGAATGGAAAAAGCAGAACATGACTGGCGTATATCATTGGTGGCAGGATATGGTGAGCAATTGACCTCTTTTTTTTTTTTTTTGTGCTGAAAAGCAATTGACTTTGTTTTAATGGTACAAGCACAACCACTAGGTGGCTGTTCGTTTTTCAATTGGCACTTTCCTTGGGAAGGTGAGGCTTGGAAAATCTTGGCCAGATAGAGCCATGCTCATGCTAAAGAAGATATGATCAAATTTTCATAGAAAAATAATTCCCCAGCCTCCTCCCTTAACCCTTGTTTAACCCATTTACTTGTCAGGAAAGTGCCAATACGGGACAAATGTCCCCTAAGTGGGAACGGTTTGATTAGAAATTTGCAAAATAATAGTAGTGTCGAGTTCCATTTATTGCTTTTCAATTCACAGTTTCACATGGGCAAACAAGTGACAGAAAACATCAGCGCAGCCCAATGTGATCGTTACTGCTGAAAGGCAGGGTACTGTGGATGGACATGGTTTACAAAATGAGGTCTCTGGGCAGTCTTAACTGCTGGATGTGAGCATTGAATTTGAACAAATTATTATAATCCATAAATATTCTCAAATCCAGTGGATGGGACTGATCCTTGTTTTTGGACCAGGTCATTTAATGAGAAGGTGTAGAACTTTGCTGCACTTATTTATAATACAGAATTTGTGCACATTTTGTTATTATGTTCACTTCTGTGCCTGTATATGTGGAGTTAGCCAAGTTTTGAGGCTTTTAACCTCCTAGGCTCTTATAAAAAATCCCAGGGGCTTTCTTCAAGTGCAAAAGCTGATATGAGTACTTAGGGTGCTAATGCTAAATAAAATGAGATTGAACAGTATCTGTAGTAGTGATTCTAATCCACCAACTTCAATTAGTATATACTGTTTGGTGCTTGGAGTTCTGATATTGAAAATTCATGTGCAGAATGAGGACCGAACTCTTTGGAAGCTGGGGTCACTGCCTCCTGGATTGATCACATTTTACAACCTTACTTATCCACTAGATCGGAGTTGGCATGTGCTTGGCCTCGGATACGATCCAGCTCTCAATGAAACTGAGATTGAACATGCCGCTGTCATTCACTTCAATGGGAATTACAAGCCATGGCTAGACTTGGCCATCCCCAAGTACAAGAAACGCTGGTCTGAGTTTGTTATGTTAGATAATCCTTATCTACAACGCTGCAAACTCGGTGTGAATGACTGACCCATGACCGATGACTGAATTCTTACTTTCTTTCTTTTTGTTTTTTAAGCTTCTCCAATTCTTTTTCCCCCATCTTTTAATTCAAGCTTCCCCAATGTATATCCAATAGCATCAGTAGAACATTCTGGCTGATACTTACAAAATCGATTCATTTGTGAAATATGATTGATTAGTTCGTAATATGAAGTTGCATTTTCTTCTCAAGTTGGTCGCAACTAGGATTTTCATTAGATCAGACATTTGCAGTTGATGCCCCGGATGGAGGCTTCTGTGTGGCACCCTACCTCTCCAGCCTTGTCCTCTCCAAGTGGAATATTTAACAATCTGTCTCTGAGATGCAGTGGCAAGAAGTGCTTCATTCACTATTCCCTCCTGTCTTCAAACTTGGGTGGTCCCCTTTTTCTTGGACGAGGCATTTCTATCCATGGATCTGTAATCGAGAGAAGGGTTCTGAGTCGTATGCTTCCATTGACAAATCAAACATTTCTCGTCTTTTTTTATTTAAGTGCAGTGTAGTTGATTCTGCATTGAGTGTCTTTTGCCCCCATGGCCATGGGGGCTGACTCTGTTCCATGGAATGGAGGAATCAAGGTGGGGTTGCTTGATGAAGTTGCTTCTGACCATGGGCTGATCTTGTTTATCCAAGCAAAAATGATTGGAGCAGGCTTTGAAGTTTGAACCCAGTATCTCTACTTCTGTTCTGAAGACAACCAGTTATGTTGCAGAGCAGAATTGAGCAGGTCTACCAAAGGAGGCGCTGAAATCCATGGTTTGATTAACTCAGTGGTTCGTGCAAGTTTGTTGCATCAATGGGGAAATATTAATTGAGTTTTGCATGGGTAATCTTATTGAAAGGTGGGCCTCACGTTTGACTGGGGAACAGTTTATCTCTGAGTCCAATCAGTAAGCCTTCTGGCTTACTTACGAATGAACAGATGGTAATCCAAATCATCATGATCTCACATACACCTATGATTAGATTATTATTATTATTTGAATCGTAGCACCTATGATTAAGATAAATAGATACGTATGATACCAATATATTTCTCTACTGCTCGTCCCGACTCAGGAGGTTTATCAGTTTGTTTATGCCACTTGGACAGCGACCACATACGAACCATCATCATCAAACAAGAAGCTAGAAAGCAGCACATAAAGTCGACCCTTAAAAAATGAGAGAACATTATAAAAGACAAGAAAGACGCTGTGTAAATTGAGACCCACACGACGCCACGCCCCCAAAATATTTCTTGGCCATGAATTGAATTGGGCCAGAAATAATGCGTAAAGCCTATGACTCTGATGATGACTAGATATACAAACTTGTCCTAAGCAAATCATATTAAATTCCTAACCTTTGATTTAGAGGCGGTCAACCCTGCCCTTTTCCCCTTTTCTTTTATGATAGGAAGTGGTTGACCGGAGATTTCTGTTTGAGTGGGGCGGCGGATGTTCAATTGACGAGTCAAAATCATTGCCAACTACCAATCATCAATGCCAACGATGAATAATTGCATGGTTAAAAGATAAGATATTTTTTTTTTTTTTTTTGAAAACTTAAGTATAAAGAACTCAATTCCTATAAAAGCCTTTTTAACTACAACAACCAATTGCTCAAGAAATTACTTTCCTTTTTAATTATATAATAACAAAATAGAGGTGTACCTTTTAAATGAGCATTACAAATATTCTTTGCAATTTGTCATTACAAAGAGCTTGCCACAATTTGTCATTACATCCTGTAGGTTTTAGTCTGCCATACGGTATTATTAGTGCAAGAATTTTATAAATGCATATCTAAATAAGAAGGCCTAACATTAAAATAAGAGATTTAGACATGTCATCCATTAAAGATTGAAGATTTCTGATGCCACAATGTGGTAGGTCCGCCATTGCTCATGGGTTGGATTGGATTGGTTTTCTTAATGCAGTGATTTGACAAGTTTAAGGGTGGTCAAAGTTCCTGAATAATATAAAAGATTAATATATGTTTTTATCAAGTCGTTAATCTTATCTTAGAGTGAAACCGAGTCATATTAGAGTAAAATCTGGAGCCCCATTGTGGACTCCTACTTTTAAACTTAGAACTTCATACGCTTTAGAGATGCTTATGTAACTTCAATTAAAAAAATTAAGAAATCAATTCTAACCATAGATCCAGCCTTCATCATCAACATCATAATTTTCTCAAATCACGAAAGAAAACAAGAAAATCAACAAATGAAAGAACCTTGCATATCACATTCGTCTAGGTCAATCACCATCATAGATCTACCTAAAATAGAGTCATCAATAAAATAAAATTAAAAAAAAAAAAAAAAAAAAACAGTCCATGTCCACCACTTTGCACAGCAGTAAAGCCTACAGAAGCAGCAGTCAACTTCATCCCCTTTTTGAAAGAGACGATCTCTAGGGGAACATATGGAGTGCTGCATTTGGGGCACCATCTACCTTGATTCAGCCGAGCGTCCACGCAATCGACATGGAACATGTGCTTGCAAGCAGGAAGAATTCTACATGCATCTCCTTCTCTGAATTCCACCGAACAAATCCCACAATCCGAGTCGAGGCTTCTCTCAGGTTTCCTCAGATATATAGTAAAGATCATAAAGAGAACAAACGAAGCCCCAAAAGATGAAAAGAATGAGTAGATTCTTGTAATGTTGATCCATCTCTTCTTTTAACAAGGAAGATACAGATGCAAACTTTATTAGAGAGAGAGGCGGATGATGATGATGATGATGATGATGGAATATAGGATGGGATGGCATGTCTTTATATATATAAAATAATAAGATAGGCTCGTCAAGGAGTCACCGGAAGTAGTAAGTCTTATTTTTGGAATGAAGATCACCACGTCCTAGCAATCGGGTTAGGATTGGGAGGAGCATCTTCCAAAATTCCATGACTGAATGGAAATCTTAATTTCTTGAATGGCAGCTTACTAACACCTTCCCTTCCCTTCCCTTCCCTAAAATCTCTCTCACGTGATGAAACTTTCTCTCATCTTTAAAGTAAAATAAACTATCAAAAGCCCCTCTGAGATGCATAGGTCAATTTCGTGTAAACTGATAAATTAGTTAAATTAATCGCGGTAAACTCTTCACAAACCAAAATAAAGTAATATGCAGTCTGCTCGTGGGAGAAGATTCCGAGATAACTGGGCCTGTTTGGATGCACAAGAAAACACAAGAAAATAATATTTTAAAGAAGAAAATCTTGTGCGTTTGGTAACTCAAGAAAAAATTGAAGAAAAGATCATCTTTTTTCAAAAAGCTCAATATTCTCTCCTACAGCTCCTCCTGTAGAAAACTTTCTGCAAGATTGGAATCTTTAAAAATGACTATTACAAAGTGGTAGAGTAAAGTAAAGATTTTAGTTCACCAAATCCATTATAATGTGTATAATTACATATATGGTAAAGTAAAGTAAAAGTAAATCTCACAGGACGGTAAAGGTGTGGTAAAGTAAAGGTGAGATAAAGTACGTGGTGAACTAAAGGTGAGAAGGAATGTTAAAGTAGTTTCTTTTCTTTACTTTACTCTATCATATTTTATCGTAGTTTTATATTGTAAATAAAAAATGACTTATTTACGGGTGTGGTAAAGTAAAATAAAGATTGATGTCATATCATGGTTAAAGGTGAGGTAAAGTAAGGTCAAATGAAGTATGTGGTAAAGTAAACTGGGAGAGAGAGAGAGTTATAAAGTAATTATTTTTTTTATTGACTTTACTTTACTATACTTTATCATGGTTTTATGTGATAAAAGAAAAGTAACTTATGGTAAAAACATGAAAGTTAAACTTTACTTTACCGCATTACTTTTTTATCTAGATGTGATAAATTACATAAAAATTAAAATATTTAATAAAAACATATTCTTATAATGTAATTTACTTTAATCATAACACATTCTAAACTGCTCAATTTAAAATCTGTAATATTCTTAAAAAATTACCAAACAGTAAAAATATTATACTATTATAATATTGCATTATTGTATTTTATACTATTTTATTCTTACAATATTTACATATGTAAATATTTTATTCTGTAGACATCCAAACGGGCCATTAAGCCCCAAAACAAACCCCAAGGCCCATAGGCGGCCAAAACATGGCCCAAATTGAGCAGCTTTAAGTAGGCCAGATTGGCCCGGTCCAGTTGCCTCTTTACTATAGTTAGTTTTGCTACTTCCTTAGCGTTTGGGCCACTCCTTGAGCCAACCACTTGGCCCAAAACTCTTTGCGATGCACAATTCAATCTCGTGCAAATTAAATTAATTACGACAAACGCATCAAAAACTAAATTAATTAGCTGTATATTTTACTAATAATATCATAAATATTCTTATAGTTAAAAAAAAATCCTAAATATGTTGCAACCCATTAACCAATCATATAGCGAAAAACCTGAAAACCTATTAGAAATCGCTAGCAATACAAACACAGATCTAATTGCTCTTTCAAACCTGATATAGCTTAAATTGATGGGGTTACCAAGGAAAACCATGAAATCGCATGCCGAGATTGTCAGAATTTTACCAGTTACCTGCAGACTACCGTAAGACAAGTATTTTAATAATCCAATGTGCAATCACTACTACATGATCAGATTCTTGCATCAACTTCTTGTAAAGAACTGCTAGTCCAGGAAATTGTAATGCCTAGACACTTCAGTTGGCAGGGTCCACGTTGGGTTCAGATCTTTTCTATATAATAGTTACCTTACCAGCTAAAGATAAAGCCCCACTAGATTGCAAGTTCATACCTCAAAAGTCCAATAACAAATTGCAAGAAACTGTGGAAGCATATGCGCATCTGTTATTCCCATGTGGCTTGATTTTTTACAGTGAAACCCATTGTTGTGCCCATAAAACCATTGGTGAAAGAATCCGTTCGCAAACACCTGTCTATCACCTCATAAAGAGAATTACAATCATGCCAATACACTGCAGAAGTCCCATCTGCTCAAATCTCCATGTCCATCTCCAACACATGACAGCTACATGCTCTCAAAACTTACCACGCCAATGATAGGTTCCAACATTCTGGAAGCTTCACTAAATGGTCTTCCCTACATCCATTCAATTTGTAGTGATACAATTTGCGTTTATGTCTAATTGATGGTATTTATACCTACATTGCTTTAAAGATCCACTGAGAGCTGGTAAGAAACTTCCCCTAAGGTTGGGAGCACTTCACAAGTATCCTTGATTCCAGCAGTCTCATAACACACGGCTTCTTCATTCCCCTCAAACCCCACCTGACTATTGAAAAAGCATCCAGATTGTGGAAAAAAAGATGATCATTTCGTGCATATCTTTGATTTATTGCCTCGCGTTACCCATGTGATGCTCCAAATAAAAACCTAAAAAATACCATTTACAGACACATTTCTACCGAAACCAAAAGCAACAAAATAGAATGACATTGATACCAGAAACCATTTACCTTGATTCAGCCAACCATCCACACAAAGGACATGGAACATGTGCTTGCAAGCAGGAAGAATTCTACATGGATCTCCTTTGAATCCCACCGAACAGATCCCACAATCCGAGTCGAGGGTTTTCTTAGGTTCCAATATGACTTTGCAGATGACGATGACGATCAATCATCTAAAGTATTGCAGGCTTCCACATAACTCAAGTTATAGGTATGGTTAATGGAATGAAAGTATTGTAGGCTTCCACATAACTCAAGTTAGCCGAATGCAGGTTAGGCAGATCCAAGTGGGTACTTAAAATTTTAGTTATTCTTTGTCACCTAAAGCATAGATGGAATTGAGCATTCAAAAAAACTTGGCTTAGGAATTCACTTGGACATGTTATGAGTTGAAAACTTTGGCCGGAAACCTGAAGCTAGATCTTTTTCTGTTGTTTTCATGTTGCACCATCCCAATAAGCTTCTCAAATGGAGGTCCAGGAGGCATGACTTACAGCATGAGATTCATGGGAAATACCTTTCTGTGATGTGGATATGGTAAGAGTACTCATGACTGGTACTGCAAGAAGGTTTATTCCTTCTTTGTCAGAATTACAACAATAAAAGCTAAAAGTTTATGCTAAAGACATGACCTAAATTGAATTATATCGGTACTGAAGCAGGTCTTGGCTCTGTGATAGTCAAATCCTACAAAGAACATGCTGTACCCTAGGTATGATGCTTGGGTCCTCAGACAAGGGGAAGGATGAAGAGCTGACAGGCAGGTGTGATCACTTGACAACCGTTCCAAAATGGTAGATGCTTTTTTTTTTTTTCTCTCCCTCCCGGACATTGGGTTTATGGATCAAATGTAAAATTTATATGCTTTGTTGGTACAGTTTCTCTGATGATGAAAATTAATAGAAAGATCGTCAATCATCTAAAGTCCACACGGTTTTAACAGTAACATGTCGTACTTATTTTTCATGTACCTGAAATTGAAAGCCATACTTAGACCAATGACAAAAATGTTTGCAGCGGATGCGAGGATCAGAAAAGAAATGCTACAATTTGATCCGAAGGAAATGTGCAAAGAAAGTGAAGGAGACTCTTAGCATTCAGCATCACTTGTGCCTATGTTTCATCAATACTATCTCTGCTCATTCCATTGTTGCACCAGGAGGTTATCTGAGAATCAAGAAATTAACCAACATGTACCAGGTTGGCAGTTTTACTTACTATTTTTTTTTTCTGTGAAATTACACAAAATACCCATATTCTCTTTGCTTCTCTCTAAAAGGTGGAGAAAGGGACAGCAGACAACATAAGTCACTGATATACCAGTGAGAAGGGACAATATTTTTCTCATGAACACCCTTGATGCTTGGCAAGTAGTAAATGAAGATGACGTCGAGAGGTGTCAACAAGGCAATAATGAAAAGACCTAGAAAGTAATGGAGGGTTAGTCTTCTAAGACCACTGGAATCTTTTGAACATTTGGCGCCCTGCAGTCCCAACTGAAACTTCAATTTAAAGTTCTCTAACTCCTTATTTTCCATGAGCTCTACAATAATTTGTGAGAAATCTCTCACAAATGGCGAGCCTCGCGGGAACACCTATATTCCCACAAAAAAGAAGTTCGGAGATTAATACAAGATAAAAGTAAAAATATAGATTATATTCTAAGTGCATCAACTACAATGAAAAGGTGAAAATTGCTTGTACAATTCACTAGTATTAAATAGAAAGAAATGAACTAACAAATCCATATCCGTGAGTATCATATTTGCGGCCCACCATGGAAATATTCTAGCAATTCTTTCTCAAAAATAACTTTGCATGCGGATATTCTAAAAACACAGCCTGGATTTCTCAATTTTTAAGGGCCTTAGAAAAGCCCTCTTTGGAGTCATACTCTTTTAAATTCAAGGCGTGGAATCCCAACTTGTTCTGCACGTAATTTGACACCATCCCTTTTCAACCCCTATCTTTGCGTTGTCATAATCAACAAGGGGACTTGAATCTCCGTTTGTTGAGGGGCTTACAGTATGGCAGTAAGGTTGGCTGAATAAGTTGATATCAGCACGAGTGTGAAAGTCAGCCAGATGACTCCAATCACTCTCGAACGTGTGCGATGCAGCTCCCCTCCTATAGAAAATAATTACGTACCTCTTATTGTTTGTCGAATAAATTAAAGAAATTACTGAATTAACTCATTTATTTGGAAACTACCATACCATGTCGAGAGAAGAGCGTGGAGAAAGCGAACCATATTGCTGTACTCAATTGATGCCAAATGGTTCCTTGGCCAAAAAATTCATTGCCATCCCGTTCGATCCACCAAATAACAAGTTCATTCACTATATAAACCAAGTTCATTCACGATATAAACAGTCAATATGGAAAGCCATATTCCCAACTGAAAGGGCTTCGTAAAGCTCCAGACACTGGGCTCATCAACTTGCTTCATCACTAACATCGCAACTCCAGACTGCCTAAAAGGCTATGTGAATTCTACAAGTTGATTGGACACGGTAGATAGGTCGCCGATTGATGCATCGAATGTCCTCATGGATACATTGTTGGAATTCAGGAAAAGAATAATGTCAGTCTTAAAACTAATGACGTTTACAAAGTGATAGAGTAAAACAATTACTTCAGTTTACCACAGGGGGGGATAAAGTAAAGGTTAAGTAAAATAAAGGTAAATGTCACAACACAGTAAATGCGGGATAAAGTAAAGGTGAGATAAAGTATATGGTGAAGTAAAATGGAAGGAAATGACAAAGTAGCTTCTTTTTGTGTGACTTTACTTTATCACATTTTATCGTAGTTTTATATGGTAAATAAAAAGTGATATGTTCACATGTGTGGTAAAGTAAAATAAAGATTGATGTCACATCATGGTAAAATGTGAGGTAAACTGTCGCGCCCCCGAACCCGGATCCCTGCAGCGGTCCGACCTCGGGAACGCGAATTGGGAAGTAAGTGATAAATATATTTCTCCCCGGGATCCGCGTGTGTGAGGAAGGCAAAATTTTCAAACAAATCAATAACATTTCGCGGAAGCTTACGTGGCATTGCGACCCGGAGCCCGTGGCCATCGGGTTCCGTGTCGCACTCAACCCGTCAGCATAAAGCTGTCATAGCATAATCATACTCAGACTGGAACAAAACATGATATCAAAATATACAGAGCTGACTGTGACAGGCTTATCAATACCCAAGCATATTCAAGTTATAATTTAACACTTGCATTAATTACAATCCCAAAAATCAAGGCTAACAAAAGCCTTACAAAATGAAAAGCTAAGAACAAATACTACCCAGGTGTATAATGTATCTCCGGAGTCAAGCACGACGTCTGTATGACATTACTGAAACAACAACCAGCAAAACTCGTGGCTCTATAGCCATCTGCACACGTACTAGCTCAAGACGAGAACCTGCTACCTAAGGCACCAAACAAACAAGGTCAGACACGACGGTCTGGCAGGTGATCAATTTAAGCATGAGTATGAATCATTTAAAATTTATAAGAAACCATATACTGAATTTAAAACTGTTTACAAATCTTGAAACGATGCTTGAACGATATACACTTCGAGAAAACAAAAGTCCACGAACGAGATATGAGGCAAAACTAGCATGAGTACATGTGGTCTAGCGTTTAAAACCATTTAATAAATTTCCAAATAGTACATGAACAAAATACAAGACAAAGCTAGCATGATTACGAGAAAACATCATGATTCGTAAATCCACATTGAGCTCATCCTTTCTCCGTCATACATGATGACAAGAGCAAGCAAAGACAAAGCAAGACAGGCGAAACGAAACGAAAGCCCGAGCCACACAAGGTGGGCGGGAAAACCGGCCGCGGAACCGGAACAAAACAAAAATGTGTATAAATACACGACTTATCTGCAGATAGTCCTTATGTTTAAGGACCCCCTAACTAGTGGATCAGACTGTGAGGGCAGTTCAAGCTCAGTGGTATTCAACGGAACTCATAAATGCACAAAACTAATGGAGACTCGCCGTTTGAGGCCCGTGGTTGACACGCTACGCCCCGTGGTTAAGGGTGCCGCCCGGACCAAGTTCTCATATTTCCCTCATCGACCACACGGGTGGACGGTGCACGCAAGACAAAACAAGGTAGCATAAGCTATAAGCATGTCGAAGCACACTAAGTAGTCCCCTTTTTGGGTTCTTTGAAACAAAGCTGATACTTGTAACTCAAAACAAGTGCAAAGCAATACCGAAAACAAAACTGATACTTGCAAGTCAAAACAAGTGCAAAACAATACTCGAAACAAAACTGATACTTGCAAGTCAAAACAAGTGCAAAACAATACCCGAACGAAACCAATGCTTGTAAGTCAAAACAAGTGCAAAACGAGATCCAAGACAAAACCAATGCTTGTAAGTCAAAACAAGTACAACATAATATTCTTCATGTCAAGACTAAGTTTATGAAAACAGACTTTCAAGTATATGCTAAGGCCCTTCATTCGATTCTTGTGTAATTGAAACCCAAATGTTGGAATTAAAAGTGGATTGGTGCCCCTGAAGCTAAACAACATTTCATGTTTCAATTGCACAACATCAAGCTAAAGACCCCTTAACATATTCTAGTTTTTCTCTCCCATCGAAGAGCCTTCAAAATTCTCCTTCTGTACACTCGGCCATCATGAGGCTACCTGGCGGCTAGCCGCCGGTTGTGGTCGGCTAGCCGACCGGCTGACCGACCACTGACCGACTGTTCAGGAACAATACTACTTTTCCATTTTTCTGCGCAGGTCGGCCAGCCGCCTACTGACCGACCGCAGGCCGACCACACCCTGTGCAAAACTTGGTTGCTGTTATTCTGACCGACACAGGGGCGGCTAGCTGTGGGTCAACAGTCGGCTGGCCGACTGCTGACCGCCCATCTGCTGTTATTCTGACCGACACAGGGGCGGCTAGCCGTGGGTCAACAGTCGGCTGGCCGACTGCTGACCGCCCATCTGCGGCAGCTTCAATTCAGTTCAGATTTTTCACACCCTTTCACCCATTTTTCCTCATTTCATTCCTTTGTCAAATCCCTGCACATCCCCCTGAGTCTCCAAGCTCTCCAAGGGCCATTTCCGTTAAATTTTAACGACCAACACATCTAATCATTTCACAAAATACTCCTCCATACTTCCATCCATTTGCAAAACATTTAAGCAAGACAAAAGCCACTTCAATTGAATGAAAACCATCAAGATAAACCACTAGCATATGCATTTCAAACTAAACAAAAATCCAAACCATAACACATATTTGAAACAATACATTGCTCGAATTAGAATGGAAAAAGAACCAAACCATGGAAGCTAAAACATTCAAACATTGCATGCATAAGAAGAGCTAAGTTGATCACTTGCCTTTGTCTCTAGCACTCCAAGATTACTCAGAAATCTCACCAATTAGACACAAGCACACCTATGAAACAAAGACCCCCAAAACATACTCAAAAAGTGGCTCAAAATTAGGAATCTAGGAAAGAGTTAGAGTTAGAGCTTGCATGTTGAAAACAAGGCTCCCTAGGGGCTGCCCTACCTCATATAAAGAAATGAAAGGGAGGTCTTACCTGTAGCATCTCCAACCAGCAAGGAACAACTCAAACAAAGGGCTGTCCAGCTGCTCCTCGCACGAAAATGGGGTCTAGGGAGAGCTTGGAATGTGGGGAACACAATGGCGAAATCGGATTTTCAAACGGTGATGAATCATGGTTGATTTGGTGGAGGGAGAAGCAAGGAAGGAAATGAATAAGGCTCAGATGGGAGCCCCTGCAACTCACTCGTTGGGGAAGAGAATGGAGAGAAGAGATGGAAGGTGGGGCTTATATAAAGTGATAATTATGGGGCCCACAACTTAAAACTCTTCATGGACTTAGAACTGGGCTTTCTGGGCCTCGGATGAAATCGACGAAGAAGACTAAAATGATCCTTATAAAATCTAGTTTTCAAGAAGTATATTTTTGGCATGGTTCTGAAATTTCGAAATCTGGGCTCAGATTTAAATGTGAAAAGACTGTTTTGCCCCTCGGGCTGAAAAACTGATTCTCTGAGTTTCGAATGGGGTAAGTCTAAACACAAAAGTTGTTGGATCTAATTTGACCTATCAAAAGAAGCCAAAATTGTAATTTTTTCAAAATCAAGAACAATCCCTTACGCTTACACGTACAACCCAAGGCATCCCCGGGCTGTCAGACCTGGTCCAACCGCTTTCAAAATTCCCCAAAGCTATGGAAAACCATTCTAAACCACAATATAACTCAATTAGGCTCAAATCTTACTTAGAAAACTAAATCACGGCTAAAAACACACTAATTCCGAAAATTAGGGGTCGGGGTCTTACATAAACTAAGGTGAGATGAAGTATGTAATGAAATAAAAGTAGAAAGAGTTGTAAATAAAAAGTGATAGGTTCACATGTGTGGTAAAGTAAAGTAGTTGTTTATTGTATTTACTTTACTTTACTACAGTTTTATATGATAAAAGAAAAGTAACTTATGGTAAAAAAACGTGGCAGTTGAACTTTACTTTATCACACTACTTTTTTTATCAAACCGTGATAAATTACATATAAACTAAAAGTATTTAATTAAAAATTATTCTAATAATAAAACTTACTGTGATCGTAGCCCCTTCTAAACAACTTAATTGAAAATCTGTAATATTCTTAAAAAATTGCCAAACAACAAAAATATTATAATATTACATTATTCTATTCTATACTATCTTATCCTTGCAATATTTAAATCTATAAATATCCAAACGGGCCCTTAGTGTAAAACTTACCTTACGTGAAACTTCTTCAATGAGATAATCACGCCTACATAAGGAATGATCTCATACGACAATTGATAGGGCAAGCATTTAACAACAGTCTCGAACAAGTTAACGACGAACCCTATAAAATAACTTTCATTTGAGGTGACGTTGGAGCTTACTTCAACTAACTCATGAAATAAAGAAGTGGAAGGAATTCCAATCTTCAATGAAATAGGGGCAGGAGGTGCAGCATATGCAAGAGGGAGATAAGATGCTCCCCGGGCCAGCAAACTCCTCTTAAGATTCCCATGGAGGGGTTATACCCTCCAATTTCCCTATCATTTGTTGTACTAAATGCATGAGACTCTGAAGACCAAAAACTAATCTCCCTTAGGCGTCTCCAAACAATATCGAGTATCTGGACACTGGATGTTGGCACCATCTATTCTTGAGGAAGCTAACATTTCCACTTAGCCCACTAAAATTGCTTGTTAAGTTGGTCTCTACTCTTTTTTCACCATCTGAACGTACCTTAAAGCCTCAAATAAGAGCCGTGCAGTGTCATAGGCCAACACTGCAAAAGCTCCAGGTTCTCTATCATATTCCTCTGGATATTGGATGCAAAATCTCCATAGAAACAAACATACTTCTAAACTCTCCAAACTTTTCCCCGAACGGGGGAACTAATCTCTGACTGCAATTACTACATGCATGGCATGGGAAGAATGCAAAAGGCTAAAATTTGCATTGTTTGTCACAATCCAAATATAGCCATTCTTCATCAGGCCAACGCGTGCAGCCACATCAAACAACACCGCAGCAACATTGAGCAAGGTACAACGAAGACTTCGGAGCTTTTAAGTAGGAGCAACATTTCTAAGATGCTGGATTCAAGCATGGAGGATGTGTCTCTTGATGAAACAATCAACTTCACCCACGACTTCATACAAAAACAACACATCATTTTTTGAAAAGTATGTGCATTCTTGGGTGAACATAACGATCCTCTGCCATCCGACGATCGCACCAATCGCCATCATATGGGTCTTATATCCTTTGTGCATATGAAGTAAGAACGGGTTTGGAGGTGGAATGAAATCAGTGCCAAGAAAAAGAGATGGCACTTTATAAAGATATGCAACACTCAATCCATTATAAAGGTCCAGCTAATTTCATGGAACAAGTGCTTCTACTTGCAGCTCTTTGCCTCACATCAGATCTATTGTTGCATTTGAAAAGAACTCCTCTGAGTTGGTACTTTAAAACAAATGGCAGCACCATTATTTCAATATATATCTGAATGACCCCATATTCACAACACATAACAACTTAAAGTTTAAGACGATTATTTAAGAATGGGTTCCATGTCTTTCTGTCATCGACAAATATTTTGCAAGCTGCAATGAATCTCTAATGTAATTAAAAAAGAGAAAGAAGAAAGAAATGGGTCCAGGAGGCTTCTAAATATTAACAAAAAAGCAACATCATATACACAAACAATTAGTTTCACTATAGTATAAATGCATATGAAACAACATTGTTTGGGTTTTTCAACTGTTTCTAAGCATGTAGCAATAGCAACATCATCTCAAACAATTTAAATGTCTAGAGGGTTGCGTGGATAAAGAAACCAGCTACGCATCAAACATTTAATTTCATATAGTCGTGCACTTTTGGCACATCAGAAATGTTAAGGCAAACCTAAAAAATAAAGGTGTATCGTGGATGGCACTAGTATCTAAAAGACGTTTATTTGCATTCTCATTGAACATATGAACTATTGGAGAATAAAAAAAATGGTTAGTGTTCGAGACTCACCCATCTCTCATTGTGGAGGACGAATAGTCCTCTAGTGCAGTCTCAAATGTAATCATCTCCTCTTTTCCTGTCCGTAAACTTGAATCGATAACCAAGCCAATGTGGATTTGAACAGAGCCATCCGAGAGTTCTATGATATTGGAAGAAAAGGCTAGGACGAAGGATGATAGAAATATAAAAAAAAGGGTGATTGTAGCCATCGGGATATCTAAAAAAGGAACAAGGAATCTCTAACCATAGCTTCTACTTTTTTTCTCTGCAAGCCCTCTGCATTGCCTTCATCTTCCTTGTTCCTCTTTTCGGTATCACAATGGCCACAATCACCCTTTTTTTTTTTAATTTCTATCATCCTTTGTCCTAGCATTTTCTTCCAATATCATAGAACTTCCAGACGGCTTTGTTCAAACCCACATTGGCTTGGTTATCGATTCAAGTTTACGGACAGGAAAAGAGAAGATTGCTTTTGAGATTGCACTAGAGGACTATTCGTCCTCCACATGGAGAGATGGGTGCGTCTCGAACGCTAACAATTTTTTCTATTCTCCAATAGTCTTCATATGTTCAATGAGAACGCAAATCAACTTCTTTTAGATACTAGTGTCATCCCATCCATGATACACCATTATCTTTGAGGTTTGCCTTGACATTTCTGATGTGCCCAAAAGTGCAGAGGACTATATGAAAATAAATGTTTGATGCATGTGCTACTACTAGTTTATTTATCCACGCAACCCTCCTAAATGTTTGTCAATGACTGAAAGCAATGGAACCTATTCTCAAATAATCTTCTTAAACTTTTTAAGTTATTATGTGTTGTGAATATGAGGTCGTTCAAATATATATTGAAATAATGGTGCTGCCATTGGTTTTAAAGTATTAACTCAGAGGAGTTATTTTCAAATGCAGCAATAGATCTGATGTTGGGCAAAGAGCTGCAAGTAGAAGCACTTGTTCTACGAAATTAGCTGGACCTTTATAATGGATTGAGTGTTGCATATCTTTATAAAGTGTCATCTCTTTTACTTGGCACTGATTTCATTCCGCCTCCAAACCCGTTCTTATTCATATGCACAGAGGATATAAGACCCAGATGATGGCGGCGATCGTCGGATGGCAGATGATCGTTATGTTCACGCAATAATGCACCTATGCACCTACAAAGCACAAAATGATGTGCAGTTTATGTCTAATGTCGTGCCGCAAGAATGCACCTACTTTTCAAGAAATGATGTGTTGTTTTTGTCTAAAGTTGTGGGTGAAGTTAATTCTTTCATCGAGAGACACATCCTCCCTACCTCCACGCTTGAATCCAGCATCTTAGAAATGCTGCTCCCACTTAAAAGCTCCGAAGTTTTCATTGTGCGTACCTTGCTCGATGTTGCAGCGGTGTTGTTTGATGTGGCTGCACGCGTTGGCCTGATGAAGAATGACTATATTTGGATTATGACAAACAACGCAAATTTTAGCCTTTTGCATTCTTCCCATGCCATGCAGGGAGTAATTGCAGTCAAAGATTACTTCTCCCGAGGGACGAGTGTAGAGAGTTTGAAGTAAATTTCTACGGAGATTTTGCATCCAATATCTAGAGGAAGATGATAGAGAACCCGGAGCTTTTGCAGTGTTGGCCTATGACACTGCACAACTCTTATTTGAGGCTTTAAGGGTACATTCAGATGGTGAAAAAGAGTAGAAACCATCTTAACAAGCAATTTTAGTGGGTTGAGTGGAAGTGTTAACTTCCTCAATAATAGATAGGTACCGGCATCCAGTGTCCAGATACTCAATATTGCCGGCAGACGCCTAAGGTTGATTAGTTTTTGGTCTTTAAAGTCTCACGCATTTAGTATAACAAATGATGGGGAAATTGGAGGGTATAACCCCTCCATGAGAATCTTAAGAGGAGTTTGGTGGCCGGGAGAGCATCTTATCTCCCTCTTGCATATGATGCACCTCCTGCCCCTATTTCATTGAAGATTGGAGTTCCTTCCACTTCTTTATTTCCCGAGTTGGTTGAAGTAAGCTTCAACGTCACCTCAAATGAAAGTTTTCTTGCATATACTAGAGGGCTCGTCGTTAACTTGTTCGAGACTGTTGTTAAACGCTTGCGCTATCAATTGTCGTATGAGCTCATTCCCTATGCAGGCTCACATGATTCTCTCATTCAAGAAGTTTCACGTAAGGTAAGTTTTACACTAATCTTTGTAGTTTTTCATTAATCTTTTTGGAAAACAGTTTTCAGCCTTCTAGTTTTAAGATTGACATTATTCTCTCTTGGGATTTCATTAAAAAAAAAAAAAAAAAAAAAACTCACCGGACAGTCTCAAATCCAATCATTTGTCCTGATTTGGAATGTTCGTAGAAAACTTAAAGTACTGTAACTTTTATTTTATTGTGTTTTGAAATCTCCAAGAAACTTAGGCCCCATTTTGAAATTTCCCCTTGAAAAAATTAGGAGCATTAGGTTATTTTAATTGTCAGCAAATCGAGGGCCCGCTGGCTCATCTTGTAAGGACCACAGTGATGGAGATAACGTGTATGATGGAGCGTGCCTTTTGCTCCTTTCTATCTAATGTGGAGCCCACGAAGTGAATAATCAGGATGAATTTGCTAAATTATGAAAAATTCGTGGCGGATATGGGGTGAATAAAATTTTAGTTTTGTGGGATATCATTTCAAACCTTTTTTCCTAAAAATCACATTGAAAACTATAATATGTGAAAATCTATAAATTCAAATTTTATTTATAGTTTATATAAGTTTAATGTGTTTTTCTCCTTTTGAATTAATTCTGATGTGTTAAAATTTAAAGAACTTTGAATAATATTTTTGTTTCATTTGAATTTATCCACTTTTAATTTCAATTTAATAATAGTCTCAAATTTTAAAATATTTTTAGTTTTTCAAGCACGGTCCTTTTTGGCTAGAGTGAGATGATAAGGGAAGAAACTAGCTAGGTGTGTGGATTAATTAGGAGCCGAAGGATGAACTATGTGGAATGTTGAAAGGATAGAAATTACTGTAAACCAAGAGCTGAAGAATGTGGTCACCGAGGGTGATGCACTTCTCATATATAGTGGTTTTCAAGGACGCTCGGTATTCTCACTAACAATGAAGCCCGCCCTTATAAAAAAATAATTTATATTTATTAAAATTAAATGGATTTTACTTTATAATATTGAAAAAAATTAGAAAGTAAAAAAGGCATTAAAATTTTATATCTATCAAGACAAAAGGTTTCTAAGATATAAAGACTTTATTAATTAAAAACATGTTACAAAGGAATAAAAACTTTTCGAATCTAGGTCAATCTAAATCTAAAAGATAATTGAAGAACTAAGATAGTTCAAAATCAAACAATCTCGAGCTTTTATAGCAAAATGGCAGGGAGACTTTTCAAATCCGAAATGATGATCTACATTCTAATTAGGCTTATTCTCAGAGCTTGTATTCTTTTCTTCTTTTTAATATACATTTACCTCAAAGAAAAAGAATGTTAAACCTAACAAATTAAAGAATATGATTAGGTGCACTAATTGATCAATCCCAGTACTGCAATAAACTAATAAAAAATAATTTGTAGGTCACCACTGGTGATGACATATATGGTGATCAGATTGTTCATCAATCTGGGCCACATTGAACCTGGGCATTTCAAAATGAATCCTGTTGATAAAAACGTTACATTGTAGAGAGTACTATTTGAAATCATCTTCTCTTTTCTTATTAATGACTGGATCACCAAATGCAATTTTTTTTCTCAAAAATGAAGAAGAGGGTAGCAGCCTGCCATCTCAAGCCTTCCTCCCAAAGCTTGCCATCAAAATTGAAAATGCCATGACCAAGGAAGTAAAAACCTGGCATTCGGGGTATTTTTCCAAGTTGGTTTTGACCATGTATACGTTCATCTGATGTGCGGCACTGAAACTACTCCTTTAAAATAAATGAGGCTCAGCTGCGCCATCGCAGAAAAAGAAGAATAAACAGTTTATTATCCTTGGTAGGGAGCTTCTCCAACGTTACAGTACCTTACTTCTCCAAAGTAAATAAATTGGCCTCTTACTATAAGGTTCTTTTAAAAATCTCACTCAAATCGAAAATAAGATCACCATAAAATTACTAAGTGAAACCACTTAGGCCTACAATGGTATTTTCTTAACATTTTTATCAGTGATTAAACTAACATGCCCATGCTCAATCGATTAGTGTAAAATTTTGAAACAACTCATGTTATTGGACGTCATTTACTTTGTACTGCTTAGATTATCATACATGGGCCCATGGAGTAGCCTCATAAATTTCTCAGGAGTGGAAGCCTTGGAGAATCTGGACTTATTGACTGAGACACCCTATGAAGAGTATGAATATATAATATAGAAAACTAAACATTTTCGGGTTTAATGGGATGATGAAAATTATGAATGGTTCAGATTAAATTTTGGGTCCCACTAGAGTTGCAAAAAATACGAGGGTGACCGGTTTTGAGATCACAAGATATCAAAAACATCACTGGTAAAGGCGCTCTCCTAGCCTACAAAATGTAAGCACTTCCACATTATATTCAGTAGTGTGAATTTTTTATATGAAAGCGGTATGATATTTATACATCATTTTCACATCTTATTTATGTACGTAATGTGTACATGAGTGCCAACAAAAATGATCATGCCAAAATTCTTTGCATATTCATTATTTACATATGTAAATGGGTTTTCTTCATGGAAATCGAGCCAGTTCTTAGTTCTTTGGTGTCTTTAGGCTTTAGCAGTGGAAAAGTTACCAGCAAATGAATGATTGGAATATGAAACATTTGAAATGAGCTGGCTCCCAATTTCTGCTCCTTGTGCCTTTTCGCATACGGCCAGCTGTGACAGTCAATCAATTTTGTTATATGGTGAAGTTTACTTTGGAAGAGAGAGAATGAGAAACAATCTATGGCTGAAGTTGAAAAACTTTCATATATTTATTATTACTCTTCAATCTACAATCATTATATATCAAGTATAACTTTGTATTCACTCTATGATCAATGTAAATCCCTCACATTTACAATTTCCTTCTAGTTAATATTCACACAAATTTGACACCCCATCTAACTTCATTCAGTTGCAAAATTTTAGACAACTTGCACACCCTTAAGAAATACTTTCCCTTTTTGGCATAGAAGGGACACCCCCAAAACTAATTGTCATGCTTCCGCAGCCACTTTATGCTTTGCATGTCGATGCCTTTTTTGTTGTTAGGGGCTACGACCTTAGAGCTACCTCAACAAATAATCAAAGTTGAGAAATAAAGACATTCTACCCTTTTGCTGCTTTATCCTTCTTTAATCTTACTTTATTCATAATTTGAACCCCACTATTTTTACTCCCCCACACATGTAAACAAGCATTTAGAAAGTGGTTCTCCGAAGAGCAAAGTAAAAAAAAAATTTGATCGGTTACTAAGAAGAACAAAGTAAAATTCTTTGACATGGAATAAAAATATTCAAGAAAGAAAGTCGTCTGTGACACATTTCCTAGGTAGGGCCATGGTTTCAAAGTCGTTTTGGACATTGTAATCTTCCAATGCCTAAGCAATTCATGTCGGCTGATACATTGGTTTCTTTCTAATATTTTAAATTGTTTTTATTTTAAATATAATAAATATTCAGAACATGTAAAAGTTGTGAACATTCATTTTTAATCGCTTGGCTTAAATGTAATATAAAATAACAAAATATAATAAAGATGCTTGTACTAAGGGGCATGTTTGTGTGGCCACATTTTTATGGAAAAGGTGAGGAGGATAAGTGGGAAACGTTTCTGAAGAAAAAAAATCATGTTTAGTGCAGCTTCTTATCTTTGGAAAACCGCATGAAAAAGAGTTAACCCTTTTAAAAGAAAATCTCCACCAAAGAGGAAAAGTCCTCCCAAATGGTTTTCTGTGGATTCCACACAAATGTGCAAAAAAAAAAAAAAAAAGGAAATACCTGCAGAGCAATAGTGCTTACTCTATTTTGGATACAATTGTGGCATCAGCCATTCATGGGGGGTCCATCAAGGAAGTGGTCCAAATGTTGAAGCCTGGCCAAATGCAAAGCTCCAGGTCTAGGGATATTGTGCAAAAGCAAAACATTGTATATAAAATATAAAAAATCAAATGAGCCTGGTTAAGTGACATATTAAATTATAGAATGAATAGCAGTAGGTGATGAATAATATAAAATTTGTTAATGATGACGACGACGACGATCTAAATCAAAAGGTTGATGATATTCGTGTCACAATTCCTAAGATGACTGGTAAGAAAACACTGGTGATGATTTATGCACCTCTCTTAGTGCAAAGGAGCCTGGAGAGGTTCATTTGCTTGTCCTGTGGTGCAGCCAGCTCCTGTTGCAGAAGTCTTCCAGGCATACATTAATAAACTCATGAATGTGTTCCCCAAGTTGACATCAGGGCAGCCAACACCCGTGTGGGTTTCATCATCTATCTCCACCACCTTCTTCATTGTCATCCTTATTGACCCTCTTCTACCGACTACTCCCATGTCTGAATTTGGATCTCTAATCCTGTGATAGGACAAAACAAGATCATATATGTAGGCGGTAAAAATGACACCTACTTAGATTGAGATGAGATTGAGGTAAACTTCTTAAGACGGGGAATGCTGAACGCCAAGAACCTGAAAAGGAAGGAAAATGGCTAGAGTCAGAGCCCCTGGCTGCCGTGAGCCGAAGGCACTCCGATGCCTGAGTTAGTTCTGAGAAAACTAAACAGGAGGAGGAAGAAGGGAATGAAACGATGTCCAGTATTGTGAGTTGTGTATATCGCGTACCTTTATGGGGCTGATCCCATGTGTATATATATGTGAGCGTTCCTCGTTCATTCTCTCTGTGAGTGGGGGTAGGTGGGGTGAGGTCCCATCGATCCTTACCCTGACAGGCAGCAGTAGGTAAAATGGGCAACATCCCATCCTCACTTTCCATGCCTTCAGTCAGTTGATGTACAGGGCTGATAAAGCTAACTTCTTATTGCCATAAATGAGCGATCCTATCGTCATAAATGAATGCTCATATCTATCAGGGCGCGCCGTATTTCCAGGAGGAAGGTGGCGGCCCACTCTGCCCTCAGCATTTTGGTCCGAGACCAAGAATGGCTTGGCCGTGGTGTGCTTTTGTACTGGGCTGGCATTCACGCCGAGCTTCAGAACCGTGTCGCGCTGGTACTCTTGACCGAGCTGCCGAGCTGATGGGCTATGACCACAGAGGCCGAGGTGATCAGCGAGTCCTGCTGTAATCTTTGCTTAATTTCGTCATTACGGCGTTTTACCCACACAATATATATATATATATATTTCTTTTCTTAATCATGTCGTGAGATGTGTTCAAAGTCATAATACTAAATAGATGGGATAAGGCTATAATAATAATAAGAGATCTTCTTAGATGGGCAATTTTTGGTGGTCAATTGGATCAATGGTCTGGATCAAAATCCCACATGTGAGGACCCATTGACTTTGCTTGACATTTTGCTTGGCCAATTGTAGACTGTGGGCTGGAAAGTGTGAACAGTGGAACCTGCAATAATTTCGAGCCCATTCATATCTCCTTGTCTTATATCTCCATAGCTTCATTATTTCATGCCCTCTTGTCTGATCAGCTTTTTCAAGCATGGCTTGAACTACACTTTCAGGTTTGTGAGATGAGCCCCACAACTTAAAAATATCACTCCAATGGAATAAGTCTGATCATTTGGCCTGTTCCTAGCACCATCCTGGTTGGCTTGTGAGTGAACGAATGGATTGAGCCCACATTGGCCTATTACTACTAGCCCCATTGATGACTTAGGTGAGGATTGATGAACGTCTAATGTGGAGGTTTAAAGAGGACCATCATTTATTTCTGACTTAAATTTCCAGGGTGATGTGTGGACAATCACTTTTAACTAAAGAAAGAATATATGATGGCAACTTGTGGGTCTCCCACCTTAAATATTTGACTTCTAACTCTTTAATAGACAATGCATTGTTTAATTAAAAAATGGAACCCAATCCTAATAGAAAATTTGACGTGTATTTAGTTCTCAGGAATCCTAAGCAATGCCGGCAATGCGCTAAAATTGAAGGGGTTAAGCCGGGTTTTAAAAATCGACCCAGACTCAGTTTGGGCTGGCTGGTTCTAATACGACTCCGTCGAGGCAAGTTTAAATGGTTTAAAGCCCTATTTTTTGCCAAATTTCTTCTTTATTTTCTCTAATTTTGCCCATTTCTTTCCCATTCCCATGCTGTCAAAAGGTTCTACTATCCTTTTCTTTTTCTTCTTTTTTTTTTCTTTTTTGCTCTAAACACCATATTTGGAGATCAAGATGTCCATTTCAAAAAATTAAAAATTAAAGAAAACTACCCACATTTTGCAACTAAAAAAACAAATAAAATTACTAACAACATGCAACGTGGCCAAATCTTAGTCCCATTCTCATTGATGGTTTTAAATAAAAGGTTCATCCAATACCATTTCCTAGCAAGTTCTGACGAGCTAGGAGAGAATTATTGATGAATCGGGTATTGCTCCAAAATCAGAAGAAGCTCGTTTGAGATGGGCTCAAGGATGATATAAATAGATATGAGAAAATATAATTTATTCAATGATTTAGCTTGAATGGAGAGTTAGAATTAACATGGCTCACTCTTACATAGTCGGGACGACGCTTGGTTGATGACAACGAAAACTCATGCACGCTATATCATTGATTGTCCAATACCACATATAGATAGCTGAAAATTTTTTGCCACTGTCTGATATTTTGGATCCCATGTTACCGATATTTTTCTTTTATGTACGGTAGATGGTGGGCATCCTTCCCATTCAATGATGGCCCACCAAATCAGGGGTCCCACAACTAAAGTACGTATGGACAAGCAATGCCACCTAATCTTGTGTTTCCGCGGGAAAAGAGCCGTTACTTATTTACTCCATGCCTGTCAAAGCCCACTGTCTCTCTCTGTTCCCTCTCTTTCTAACCGCTTTTCAAAAACTCATTTCCCCTTTGACAGCCCAACCGAAATTCCCGCGAGAATCACATGCGAAGAAGAGAGAGCTGCAGAAAGATCCCTCTTTTGTTTATCCCAATGGAAGAAACAATTAGGGTTTGAGATTTCACCCTCCCCCACTCAAAATGCCACTTTCAGATCCAAGTATCCAACCCTCTGCAAACCCTAAATAACCCATCCACTACAAAACCCTAGATGTAGATAGGGGCAGAGGGAGGGGGAGGAGGAGAGTGGGTGGGTAAGGCGCTGTTTAATGTGATTTGAGTTCGTTGGGTCGCTGCCGGTGGATGCAGAGGAAGGAGTGTTTTAATCTGGTCCGGCGGATTAAGCAGTTGGTTCCAATGTTGGAGGAAGGTGAGGGAGTTCGAGACGGGTCCGCTTCCAGCGGAGGCTGAAGCTTGCTTGGGTAATTTGAAGAAGGTGTTTGTTTCGGCGAAGAAGCTGTTGAGATGTTGTCATGATGGAAGCAAGATTTACCTGGTTAGGATTTCTTCTTCATTTGTTGGTTTTAGCGGGCAAATCAAACAAACTAAATGATCCTTCGCGCATCTGGTGGGCCCTCTTTGTGATGACATTTTCCATCTAGAGGACCCATATAGCACATCACAGCTGGAAAATTGCAGTGATCAGATGGGAATAACCAATTGCCTGTAGACTTTACCTAGTTAATTGCCAAACGGGCCTTTAGATGCAATGACGAGTCTCGTAACTCTCTTGAGGAAACTCAACGGTTGAGATGGGAAGTTAATTCAAATCCCTCCAAAAAGAATATAAAAGAGGCTGAATTATCCCGAAAATGACTCAGGTTTTTTCTCACTTCTTTCTTACCTTCCCATTAAAAAACTTGACATGGACTAAGGGTCCAATCCATTTGGACAGGTCAAAACTTGATGGGTGTATTGAAAGAGGTTCCATGTATGTAGACAACTCGGATGTATTATAAGGTCAACCATATTATGTTGTCACCTATCTAAATTGATTGGACTATTGGATCGAATGTCAGTTTTTTTTTTTTTAATATAAAGTCTTTAAATTTGTGGGCCACGGAGGGAGGGGTTAGAGGCGATTGACTCCAAACTTAATACATGGGCCCATCCAAGATATCTCTTTCCATTCCCACTTAAGTCCTATAATTAGTGGGGCCTTACGTGGGCCCCATTAAGTTTGTCCCTCGCCATACAGTGATGAAAGGATGCACATGAATAGCCCCTATACATATAAGGCACTTTTGACAAACAAAGAGGATTTCTCTCTTTAGAAGATTTCTTCATTCAGCTAGAATCAAGCCATCTTCAAAGAGGATTTTTCTAGAAGAGTTCCAAGTTTGGAAAAGAAAGGAATCCTATAATCTACACTATGTGATCCGATGGTTATAGGTTTTTTTCAATTTTCTCAAAATCCATGAATAGTCAAGGGCCGAGTATTCACCCATAACCTTCCCTCGCACTCTAGAGACTTCAAATGGGCCAGATCATTAAAATGGGCCCCATAATAGCGGTCTCAACTGCTATGGTTGATAATGGAGCTACTATGCACTTGAACCACGTCTTACAAGGAAATTCCCATTAGTGGGCCCCATGTCATACGAAGGAAGTCTCATTTTTGGAAAGAAGATCATAGTGGGCCCTACATCATACTAATCGGGTTCGGTGTCTTTGCAATGCTTGGTCTTCCGTGGAACCCACATCGAGATCATCGGGACTGTTGAAATTGAGTGTGAAGACATGTTCACCAATCACAAATCTCATCGTTTCACGGATTGAAACTGTTTCTTGAACCTCCCCTTCCCCGATGAAACTTTCCTTGTCTTGAAATCTCTCTCTCTCTTGAATGGCACCTTACTACCAACTCGAACTCTCTTTTTGCTTGCCAGAAAGTAAAGTAAAAGAGGAGTAACATGGCCTTCAACGGTAGTGTTGTTTTTTTTTTTTTCTTTAACTTTCTGATGTGTATGGACTTTGGATGGGTCCTGCCAGACAAGTGAAGCAAATATGCCTGCTATTGAAGACCTTATGTCAATAGGAGTTGGACTTCAATTACCAACTTTTAAAATCCAGTAGATAACTAAAGTTTCCAATATTTTTAGTGAATCCCTTAATCTTAAAGATATATTAGATGGGGCCATGTATACGTGTTTTTCTTTCCTTTTACATCTCATAAGACCAAAATCTAATTAATCTAACTATTATTATCAAAGTATCAAAGTGGGGTCCACTGACAATGGCTTCCTATCACATGAGGTAGGAAACTCTATCTCATGGTTAGGAACCATTAACAGAGACTATAAGAGGTACATGTAAGATTGAATTATAAAATAAAAAAAAAATTATTTGATAAAATAAAATAAACGTTATAAATCATTAACCATTTTGAGGTCCTTAAATCAAAGGTTGGGTAATTAATTTAGGCAAATTTTTTTACCCAAAAAGCTAATCCACAATAAGACCTTTCTATCACCCTGTTCATAATTGATATACATTTAAGTGGATCACACAAGGCCAAGATCATTTCCTCTTAAAGGAACTCTGAGAGATGCCAAATCGCTCAACACAGACAAAATATCCCATCAGAACACAACATGGTAGGAAATTAAATTACTAGCAATACAAACATTGATCTAATTGCTCTTTCAAACCTGATATAGCTTAAATTGATGGGGATACTAAGGAAAACCACGAAATCGCATGACCAGAACCTCATAATTTTACCAGTTACCTGCAGAATACCTTCAAACAAGTATTCTAATAATCCAATGTGGAATCACTATTACATGATCAGATTCTAGCATTGACTTTTTGTAATATATTCAGGTGATAGAACTGCCAGACCAGGAAATTGTAATGCCAAGACACTTTTGTTGGCATGGACCCTGACACTTCAATTGGCATGATCCGCTTTGGGTTCGGATCTTTTCTATATAATAGTGACCTTACCAACTAAAGATAAAGCCACTGGATTGCAAGTTCATACCTCAAAAGTCCAAAAACAAATTGCAAGAAAATGTGGAAGCTTCCATAGATCTTAAAACATCTGCACATATGTCCTTCCCATGTGGCTAGATTTTTTACAGTGAAACCCATTGTTGTGACCATAAAACTATTGGTGAAAGAATCCATTCGCAAACACCTGTCTATCACCTCATAAAGAGAATTACTATCACGCCAATACACTGCAAAAGTCCATCAGCTCAAATCTCCATGTCCTTCGATAAGTAATGGTAAGAAACATACTTCCACATCCTACTTGGATTTCAGGTCGTTTTTCCCCCACCTTTCCAGGCACCTTGTGGTGAAACAGACGTAATTTGAAGATCATCTCCAACACATAACAGCTAAATGCTCTCAAAACTTACCACACCAATGACAGGTTCCAACGTTCTGGAAGCTTCACTAAATGGTCTTCCCTACATCCATTCAATTTGCAGTGATACAACATGAGTTTATGTCCAATTGATGGTATTCATACCTACATTGCTTTAACGATCCATTGAGAGCTGGTAAGAAACTTCCTCTAAGGTTGGGAGTATTTCACAGGTATTCTTGATTCCAGCAGTCTCACAACACACTGCTGCTTCATTCTCCTCAAACCCCACCTAACTAGTGAAAAAGCATCTAGATTGTGGAAAAAAAGATGATCATTCTTGATTCCAGCAGTCTCACATGGGTCTTGCCTTACCCATGTGATGCTCCAAATAAAAACGTGAAAATACCATGTCGGCATCATTTTATCAATCAGCAAGACCTTCAGGACTGGTCCCATTAACCAATTACCCCAATCTTAGACGCTGAGAATAATCACACCATCATTTCCATACCCAAACAATAAATTCTTATGCTGTAGGTATGTCCATTATGATGTGACTGCAGGGCATTCCTTGAGACTGCTGTATTTACATTCCCTTTTGTATCATGAGCAGCTTCAACTTCTCAGATTTCTTTAGACATCCCCATTCCCCTTCTCTATCGGAATCCACATGCCCCATGTTGCCAGTTAAGAACCAAACCAGATTCCAGAAAGATTACATTTGCGTTAGTGGCAAACTGATGTAGTTGAGTTTAAAGAGTTTGCCAGCCGTTAGGACAGTGCAGTACTGCCCCAAGAATTTCTGGGATCTGGTCGGGCAACAAGGTGGATAGAGAGTTTCATCGGTTGTACACTTGAGGATTTGTATATTTCCTTGCACTCTTCAAGATCAGCATCACATGTTAACAACACCCACTCAGAATCATCATCCAAGTACTTGACATCCATCACACTCACATCATATATATTAAACCGCCTCGCAATTTCCCTCAGTAGATCTTGGAAGCCCCAAGATGGCTGTAAGCTGAATCTGACCTTCTCTTCCCCATATGTGACCTTCACTCTAACTGAGTTGCAGTCTCGAGATAAAGGGATGCTCATTGGCAGATAAGATGGGCCTCCAAGTGAAGGATGCTCACTGAGGGACTCGTGGCTGAGGGACCGAGATGGAGGTCTCGTCTCTTCATCTTTACTCGATGCATGTAACTCTGCTTCACTATAAGCTCTTTTTAGCATACAGATCCCGTTCTCTGCCTTTGAAGCATCTTCATTAACTAGTGTAGCGAGAGAATGTGACTGTGCCACTGTGGAACAACTGAGGCCTGAACTGGAGCTCTGACTACATGAAGAGGTTTGCGATTTTTCAGGGGCAACATTGCTGAATGCACCTTCCGGTTGTGCATTTGAGGATTTCAGATGACTTGTCTGCTCCAATGTGGATAGTTGGTCGCCTCTTGCTGGATTTTCAGATGTCAACCCAGAACCATAAGCTTTTGGGAAATCTTTATACAGAGAGCTGATTTGAACGACTCCCTCAGCACCTTGGACTGAGTTGATCACCACCTGCAGCTTCCTTAATGAGTTGCCGACTTTCTTGATCTTTCTTGAAGGCCAACGATTGATACCATGCTGCCTGCATATCCTTTTTAAGGTAGTTGGGCACACTGCAGTCAAACAAGATGTGTGAGAAACTGCTAACATGGATTCTAATCTATGATACCCGGATACTTGTACAAGCCCAACATAACCGTATTGGACTGATACAATACTTGTATTGGTACTTGATACTGCACCGATACTTCTAGTGTATAAGTTTAGCATATCCTACTTAGCAAGTCCATTATTTCATTTAGTTCTTTAAATTTTCTTACTTCTCAACATAGAAAATGTTAGAAAGAAACATAAACAATGATGATTTCATTAATTCAATCACCAAAAGGAAAAATTGGGACACCTGTATCTGTATCCATATCCTAGATTTCCTAAAGTGGAGCATCGTATTCCAATCCCCGTATCCGTGTCCGTACCCATATTTGTATCTGGGCATTATAGATTCTAATCTTTAACAGCTTGAGATAAATTGGCAAACAATTCAAGTGAGGACTCATATATAACAACAGGTCAAGAAAACATGTGTTCTGTGTATGGTAACCAGACGCCGTATTTTATAACAAGGCATCAGTTTGACAACATTCTCAGCGTCATAGTATTGACCAATTATGAAACTGCTAACACGATTCCGTGCTTATAGTTAGATTAGGAAACTAATGGCATGTTTGTGCATTCCAACATGATTTCCACAGTAAGGGAAGAATAAAATGCTATTCATGGAGTGGATGTTAAATATGTTAGAAAATAAATCCGTCATGGAAAATGAATCAGACAAACATAGCTCTCCCACCTTGAACTTTGAACTCTTTCCTCCGTCAAAGCATTTGCCTCTCGTTTTTCAGTAGAAAGGTCAGAAAAGCACAAGCATTCCTAAATGATCATAGAACCTCATTAAAGCAGGTATGTGGCACGCTTCCACCAGCATGATGTGTCCACAACTCCCAAGAAAAGGATTCATGGATTTGGCATAATATGTGAATTGTTTAAGCAAAATTTTCATTTTTTGAGAGAAACAACATAAAAAAAGGTAAAAGCAGCTCAGTTAAGTATGGTCATGTGCATGGTTTGAACTTTCAGCTTAGTGCATGGAATGATTTTCCGGGTTCCATAGATAACACAAAAAAATAAAGATGTATTTGATTAATGTGCTTATCCAATGAGAAAAGAAACACTTGGGATTTGGGAATTACATCTGAGATTTAAAAAAAAAAGGGAGAACAAATCAGGGAAACTTGATATTTTATGTCCTACTGTCTTGTCACATACAATTCTATGTATAATAAACAAACTCAAAGGGATGAAGACTGATGGCGACCTAAATACATTATGTGAATACTTCTGGAATTTCAAGCTGGTGTTAACTTCCTACTGTTGCTATGTGGCACATGTAGCACATAAATACAGACCAAAGTAAGAAACAGATTTAACATTCAGAATTTAGGACGCATGAGGATTGCAACCCCCCACCAGATTTTTACAAAGTACTCCCAAGTCCTAAAGTTCTAAAGTTCTAGATAATTCACCACCTTTATTTAAATTTAGGATGGCAATAATTGATATTTAGTAGAAGTTCTGAGTTCCTGCACTTTTCAGTATAAATGTGTTGTAAGGCAAATATGACACTAGAATTATCTAATCCGTGACTAATCTCACCATAGAACATCTTAATGCTGAAACTCTAGAGGGGAAAAAAATATATTATATATCTAAACAGATTAATATGTATTTCTGAGCACTTGAATATTTTTATGCTTTTTGGTTCACCAAGTCGGGCACCAACACTTGCACCAGTCTTGCTTACACAAGTTAGCTTAAAATACAAAATGAAATTATGAACCAACCTCCCCTTCTCCAAGGGAAAAGAAGAGTACAAATACACTACAAATAGTTCACTGTGCAAACAAAAAAGAATACAAGGACCTTACTTTTATAGCATGCAACTTACCTCCAATACTCTTTGCAGCATCCTTCAGGCTCCCTGCAAAGTATTGCCGAAGGACCTCTAGACTGACAGTTTTCTCTGATTTTGTCCTTCTCTTCTCTGTTTCTTTCCCAGCATTCTCAATTCTAGGTTTGCCAAAAGAAGAATCCCCACCTTCAACATTATCTTTAGACAAACCTTGCCTTTGCTGCTGCTTGACATTAGAAAATATTTTCCCAGAGTGTAAGTCCACCTCAGCAGGATCCCAATGACTGGTAACATTGTATTCCTCTGACTCCTGCTCCTGAAATTCCAATGACAGAGAAGCAGGATGCAAAACACTTTTGCCCTTCTGTTGTGCCTGAATGACACTGGAAATCCCCGATGATTTCTCCGCAGAAGTTTCTATTGAAGGAGTAGCTCCCATCTCTGACACTTCTTCCCCATTTGGTCTTCCACTAGAAGTGGATCTTTCCAGCATCCAACCTAAAGGAATTGCTTTATTAACTGAAGAAACAGTGTCATCCTCAAGTTCCTTGTCTGTGACAACCCGCAAACTTTGACAAACCTGTTGTATAATGACAGACAGTGAATTAAGCATCAACTTCTGCTCTTCATTGTTTATACAATCCACGGGTAAAAAGAACTCCAAGACATAGTCAGCTGTTCCAGAATATAAACTTCGCAGGCGAATTGCAACTGCAGCCTGTAATCCAAACATTCTAGCATAGTGTGAGAGTGGGTATTCTGTCTTGCTGAAGGCAGTTACATCTGTAGAGAAACATGGCTGATTTGTAGCGAATGCTTTCCCGACCAGACCTTGGCCTCTAAACAAGTGGTGTTCAGAGCACGCATAATGAAAACCCCAAATTCGAGGATCAGAGATGCAGCAAGCGGCATCTACAGTGGAAACACAATCAGCATAGTTCTTATCCGTATGTCGGCTTCCCTTCTTGCCTTGTTGAAAGCACGGAACCCATGTCTGAGCCAACGGCAGTCTCTGTGTCTCGCAGACTGCTCTGACGACCTCTATAATCTCTGGTAGAACAACTTGGTAGGAATCGCTAGGCACCTGATTAAAAATCCCTTTCATTATTCTGGAACGACAAAGTGGAAAAAATAGCTTTTTTGTAGGAAAGATGGGTTTACCTTTGGATGGGGAATACTGAATACTTCAGAAGTTCTAAGATCAACTGCCTGCAAGTACAAGTTTCATTTAAATTTCAGTGCAAAGGAAAAACTAGGAAAGACTCATTTTAACACTTCTAAAATTGGCCTCATTTTAACACTTCTAAAATTGGCCCCTAACCTGAAGATGTTGTGCCCATTTCTGATAGTTGTAGCAAATTCAAACATGTGAATGCCGTAGGAATGACCTTAAACCTTGCTGTTAATCTGTGGGCAGATGTGATTCTATATTCAACTTTACTCTACTTTCTTTTATTTCTTTTTCCCATTGTTTGGGGTTTAGATAAGCTGAATTGAACTGGTAACTTCATAATTGTGACAATTTGAATTGTACCTCAGGCTCTATGTTCATTCCCACAGAAGTGTTCTTTATTTTCAGGCATAGAAATGTTCCTTATTTCAGGCATACAACAGGTAAGTGGTGTTCAGATCTCCAAGCATCCAAAACCTGCCTAGATTTAAATCTCCACGTGGTTAAAACAAATATAATCTTGCACCCCTAGTTGCTATAGCTTTGAATATTAGGCAAAGCAGATGGTTAGTTGTTCTGCTGTGTGTTTGGAGCAGCATGAGAATCCAAATCCAGATCAGTACGAGTACTGTTTTTCTAACTTCTATTCCAAATCCAAATGCACCATGAAGTCATGAACTGCAAGATTGAATACTTAGGGAGTAAAGAAAAGAACCAGACCTGGAGAGCATTGCATATATTTTCAAGCTCTGGATGATAATCAATATTTTGGGTGGTCATCACAACTTCCACAACACCCAAGCAAGCCTGACTCCCTCTCTCGAAAACAGGAAGCGCAAGTGTACCACGAACATCATACTGCTGAGCAAAATCAACACGTGGATACTCCTCACTGCTAAAATACCGCACATCGGGCGTCCACTCAGGCAACCTCCCAAGAAAAACTCGGCCAGGCAAACCAATTGCCATACTAGAATCTTCTTCAGCAGAGAAGAGGTAGTTGGTTGAGATTGTCCGATAATTCACAAGCCTCTGACAATAGGGGTTGAGAGAAAAAGGTTGACCGCTTGTTGTAAGAACATTTCTCCCTCCTCTATTTGTTGGCACCCATATCTGAACAAGAACATCACCATCTTTTGTTGATTCCCTAATATATCTAAGTGCATGCAGTAATCTCTCTTTCACAGAAGAATCATGCAACTGGTTTGCCCTTGGTTCAATCCACCACCGTCTATTCAGTTCCAAACTTGGATTAATCGTCCCATTTTCATCCAAATTCCTACCTCCTTGAACTGGGTAAGAATCCAATTGCCCTGAAGACTCAGCTCCTCCGGTCATGTTGTGGTCAAGAGATTGATTTCCACCAAAGGTCTCAGTTTGGGTTTCTGCAGAATGTGGAAGAGTACCAGAAAAAAATGTGTTCTCTGTGTCATCATGGCGAACATTTTGCAGCGTGTTTGGATCTGAACTGTTTTTGTAGGTATCAGAAATAGGTGAAAAACAGGAAGAATCAACGAGAGTGGCAGAAGTAAAATCACCTTGTTGAAAGAGATTAGAGCAAGCTGTGGTCTCCAACCAACATCCTTCTGATAAGAGCTCATCCATGAAACCAAAATCCATGTTGGTGCCATTCGAGAGAGTGCCAGACATGGTATTGCGAGGGGAAAGGGCGTCGTCCATGACCAAGTTTTCTTCAATACAACATCACACAAAACTTGATTCAACCCAATTGCAGAAATGTTATGATCCAAAGCACCCAAAATTTTAAAGGAAAAAACTCAGCAATTCTGGGCAGATGCTCCCAAGATGGATTACTCACTCTGGCTTTTCAAGACAAAGTCTAGAAGAGTTTGAGAACAAAAGAAACAAAAAATTAAAGACATGTTAGGAACTGAAATCATAAAACCATTTTAGAAAAGAAGAACCATAAAAAAAAAGGTGAAAAGGAAAAACTCACGTTCTATCGATTATCTCAAGAAGGGTATCCTTCTCACTGTTTTCACCTCTCCTTATCATTCACAGGTCACCAACAAGACCTTTAGAAAGCACCCAGAACACCGAATCAGGAAGAGAGAGAGAAGAATTTTTGCAAGCCCTCATATCCATCCCAGTTGGAGAAAAATTAAAATAAAGACAACTCAAACAGAACCACTTTGTGTAAATTCCTCCAACATGGGTTTCTCCCACTATCTACAAGTTGCCATTCCAGAAGAAGAAAGACACCCATCTACACTAATATCGCACAAAAACTCAAATCCCAATCAGTCCTCAAAAACTTCAAGGAATCAAAAGCAGCAAAAAAGAAACTCACTTTGTGAAGATTCTTCTCAATTCAGAAATGATCTGCTCTCTCTTTTTCCCCTAATTTTCTTCTCAGTCCAATCTCTAGCCTTCTGTAGTTTGTCACCTACCAAAGGATCCGGATCCTCCCACAGCTTCTATTGACAGCTATATCCTCTCTCTCCCCCCCTCTCTTTTGTATGTCAGGGAATGGGATAGAATCTATTCTGGTGGGCCACTAAAAGCTTTGTGATTCCCAACCATATCTTCTGCCATTAAAGGCCAGAGTCAATAACCACAGAAAGAGACACTGTGAGAGATTCCAAAGACATAATAGGAAATAAAAGAGAGGCCTTCTTTTGGCAGGGGAGAAAGGCAGAGGAAGAAAGGATACAACAGTGCAAATTGCAGTTACATGGTCAGTCAAGAGAGCAGCAGGAGAATGTGAATGTATAGCATAATTGGAAGCACACCTGGGCCCAACAAAAGCATAGGATTACAGACTGTCCATCAAATAATCATGGGGTTCTCATTTGTCAAGTGAAGGAAAAATAGATTCTCAAATCTCAAGCCCTTAAAAAAAATGTATTTAATGACCATCCTCTTCAATTCATTTTTCTCCCTCCAATTCTGCCATTGTTGGAGTGCTGGATCATCTAACCATTGTGTGTGTTCCATCAATGTGGGACCCACAGACTTATGATTTGGATTTTGATACCACTTGGTGGAGAATAAGTTCCTAACTGCATACAAGTAATAAAGCATCTAAAGTTGGAATTTGCAGTGTGGAGAATTTCCAAAACATTATTACTCTTTAACAACAAATACTTCTGGGTTTCCTCTGATTTTTTTTGCCCTTTCCCATCAAATCCAACCATGATTAATAGCTAGATGACTGTTAATGATGTGCATGTCAATTTAGCAGAGGCTTGTGAGTATTGAAGTCTCATTTTTTTTCCTTTTCCATCAAATCCAACCATGATTAATAGCTAGATAACTGTTAATAACGTGCATGTCAATTTAGCAGAGGCTTGTGAGTATTGAAGTCTCATTTTTTTTTCCTTTTCCATCAAATCCAACCATGATTAATAGCTAGATGACTGTTAATAACGTGCATGCCAATTTAGGAGAGGCTTGGGAGTATTGAAGGCTTGACTGTTTGATGGCCTTGATGTGGGTCTTCATTTTGAAAATTAGAAGGTTGTCCTGTTCATTTACATGTGTCGAGGAGTCGAGATAAATTGTACGTGAAATCATGAAAAGAGTAAAATGAAGTATGTCAAAAGTAAAATAATACTTTTTTCTCGTGAAGTTTTATCACATTGCAGTTAATTACACCTTTTGTAAAAAAAAAAAAGGACAGGGGAGATATAAAAGGACAAGTGGTTTCACATTATAACACTACCTTTCCATTGCACTTTTTTTTCTAAAAAAGGTCATATTATAACTTTACTTCTCTATTTTACTTTTTTATCCAAACATCACATCATTTGTTTACTTTTAATTAATCTTTTCTACTCCTTTTACTAAACAAGTTGGTAAGAAAAATGATGATGATAAGTGAGCACCTGTTTGTTGAGCTCTCACTCGGATGGATGAAAATCACAAGGGCAGAAAATTATACAAAGTTCACATTGCATATTTAAGAGGGGAAACTGGTTTGGGTCGGTTTGGGTTGGCCATGGCCCCTTAATTTTTAAATGATAAGCTGACCAAATACCCACTAAAATAAACACCAAAGAGATTCAAAACAAAGCCATGACTTGATTTCCATTTTTCTAATCCATATGCGTATTGACATCCAAGGCATACAAAAGATGGGACCCACTATTCATATGACTTTGGCTTAAAAAAAGAAGAAGGTTTATTTATCAAGTGTGTCACACTCAAAAGCTTAGCAGGGCTTGGTAATTAGATTTTCTCTACAATCATCCCTCCTGTTTTAACTAGACATGGGATTGGCACATGTTGAGAGATGACATATGATAGAGGAAAAAACAAGATATAACATAAATTCAAATCAATTAATTTGCTGCAGTTGGCTGCAGACATGTACGGGCAGATCTGACTTCATCTGTTGAGTGAGCTTGATAACTTGTTTAAGTTATTACTGATATAACACATACAGTTAATGCGGATTAAGCGACATCAATTGAATAAAATATTGAAATCAAGCCCAAATAATGAAGATTAGATTATTAAATGAAAAGTGTACAAAAGTAAACTGTAGTTTTTTTTCTCTTACGTCCATAGCACACAAACATTTTTTATTTGTCTTTTGGTGGAACACAAACATGTGAACAGATGATACATCAAAAATGGTGTAGGGTACCTCTGGGGCCAGCCAAATTGCTGGTATTCTTGGGTTATTCTCCTAACCACTGGCATCTATAAGTTAAGTCATTGTCTTACATGTTGTCTGAGTCTCTAATGGGCTTAGTAAACACTAATCATACATTAATTAATATAAAAAGTTTTGAATTGTATATGGAAACTATGCCAAGACATATAGGGCTACAATCTGTTCTGTATGGTTTTGTGACCATCAGGTGTTTTTTTATTCTGTAGCACAATAT
Source organism: Persea americana (assembly GCA_029852735.1). Taxonomy (NCBI): domain Eukaryota; kingdom Viridiplantae; phylum Streptophyta; class Magnoliopsida; order Laurales; family Lauraceae; genus Persea; species Persea americana. Next base: position 52,052,326 of record CM056819.1, read on the forward strand.
ATAGATGTAAGTTTTAAGCCAACACGCTCATTTTTAACATAAAACAAGAGATAATTTGATGGTTATTTTTTAATATTCACATTTAATTTTCATTTTTAACCAATTATAGAAATTCAATGTCTCAATGTCTAGTATTGTTAGGTATCCAATATAATCTTCTCTCTCATCTACTCTTGACATTTTGTTGTTCTTTGATTTCTATTCATTGCCATCTTCATCAATGTAGACATATAACTGAACGTTGGTTTGACCTATCCTTCTTTCTAAAAGATTATGGTGCTAACTTTCCACAAAATATAAATTCATCTCCTCACTATCTCATTATCTTATTATCCATTAAGTCAAAGGCATATATTTTACTCTTCTGGATTCATCATCTTGACAAGTGGAAACTACTTTGTGAAATATTCCATGAATAGTTTATAACCTACTTGAGATACCCATAGATTCAAATCTTGATAGCATGTAGTAGGGAAGCTTTTGAACTAGCCAAACCACAGCGAGCCGTCGCGTATTAGGGAGAGTCCTCATATAATTGTATTAATTGACTTCAGACATTATTCTAGTTGAGGGACAGCCAAGTTGGATAATGTTACATCCTAGAGGACCCTTTCTCCCACCAACCCACTCTTTGGTAGTTTGCACACTATATGTAAAGGACAGGTTATATCACATAAGTTAATTTTAGATTTGATTTAGAAAAAGTGGGGTGGTTGTAATTGAAAAGGAACAGTTCACTCAAAACTCAAATGGCAAGTCCTTATGGTCCCAGTTGGCTTGGGTCATGTGTAGTGTGTGTTGTTAAGTGAGTTTGAGTGCGCACCAAAAGAAAAAATGGCTTGTGTTTTTTTTTTTTTTCTTTTATGGATATGATTGATCTTAGATCCTAAGTTTTGGCAGATCCAAGGACTACTGGATCTTGATCAGATGATGCTACAAAGTCAGTATAGTATGATTTTATTGGCCTTATTTTAAGGAGATGGGACTTTAGCGAAAAAGCTAAGAAAGAGTTGGGATTCATCAAGCATCCTGTTTGAAAAACAAAGAAAGGTGGATAAGCATACATTATCGGTTGGTTTTCTGTTTTGTGTGGGAACAAGAGGCAGATTAGGTAGGCTACCATTGAAAACCATAGATACCGTTTACACTCAGACTCTACATGTTAGTTTGTGAATTCACACAAACTATAAAAAAGAGAGGAGAAGGAAAAAAAAAGAGATAGTGGATCACTCAACAACCTAGACTCAGCTCCATCCTGCCTCCTCAGCCATTAGAACGAAAGGGTAGAAATAAACGACCAATTTTTTTAATCAGACTATAGCTCGTATTGGCCTTGATGAGATCACCAAAAAATGTGGTATGAAGCTACTTTTCAATAGGTAATTAAACTACAACACCATCATTTAATTAATTTTGTGACACTAATGGGTTCATTACCATGCCACATGTGGTAAGCAATCAGAGTATGTGGATTAACCACTATTAATTTGAATGGAAAAATCTATGCATGAAAAAAATTAGTTTGAAAACATTTTAAACAACAAATTAATTGTAAATGATTATATTTCAATTTTTGATAAGAAAATTTTCAATTTCTTTAGAGAGGAGGATATTTTCTCCACTGATTGAAGGAGAACACCATTTTTCTTGCTTTTTGCACAAAGTAGTTAAGAGCATTAAAATAAGTCAAAGCAGGAGATAAGTTCTTCTACCCCACTTCTCTTGTCCAAATAGGCCATTATAGGGAATTCTCAAATCTGCTGATTCCTCATGGATTTCTCACTTGTTGTCAAGCGCGCCCTAATAGTTTGAAGGACCCCATCATTTTCGTACCCATCATCTTGGAACTCCATGCCTCATGATATACATCCATTAGGAGCCCCGAATTTTAATCCGACAGTCTAGTAAGAATCATATTAGGGGCAGATAGTATTCTGACCATGTGATTTGTCTGTTGGACGTTAAATCTCCAACCCTTTTCAAATTTTCTATTCTTCCACATGAGAATACAAACAATGTACAAATTGGATGATTAATGATATATCATGTAAACAAATGATCTGGACCATCAAATGGAGTAACAGTAATTTTCTCTGCTTACACTGACTGCAAAAAAAAAAAAAAAGAAGCTGCCATTCATTATGGAGGAACGTGAAAGAAACCTTTATTTGAATCACTATTGGGAAAATAATGTCCCAAATTCAATGAAATATAAGAATGATTATCGCCCAGAGTTTTGTAAAGGAAATAACACATTCCTGATGCTGATTGGCCCACAAAAATTAATAATATAAAATAATTTAAGAAACAAAAACAACACATATATGTTAAACACATCTGCTATCAACCCCTGGGCTTGTGAAGACGAGGGCGGTTGCAGAACTTCCGACCATTTGCTCTCACAAATGCTGCTATACTCAAGCTCATACCAGCAAAAAAAACTGAAAGAAATAAATGCCAATTGTCGTTCCGGGCTGCAAAAGAAAGTATCACCAATTAGAAATATGATCTTAGTATTTTTCTTTACTTGAGTAGAACGAAAAAGCCAAAACCAAGATAAATGGAGGAAAGGTTAATATGATCTTGGCATTATCCAATTCTGGTGTCACCTACAGCTTGCTGGTCATTTTAACCCTTAGATTACCAGAGAATGGGTCTACAAGACCAAGTGACCAACACAGAATTTTCAGCGTCAATAATCTCATGCTAAACAATTCCTCATCTCAGGGAAAATCCAGAACCATCCAAAATTGTGGGATTTTACTGGAAAATAAAGGAAAATATATCATATTAAAATAAAAATATATTTAAAATGCATAAAATCTATAGCTTGAAAACAGAGGTTTAAAATACAATCTCACAAACATATCAAGAGATTTTAAATCTTCAAGATATTTTGGAACTTTCATATATTATCAATTTTTCACATCCTACGATTTTCTCGCGAATATATCAAGACAGTCAGAAAACATTGATTTTGTTTATAACAGTAAATTTATTTGAAAAAAGGAACAAAACAATAAACATTGAAATTTTTTATGGTGAGGAATCTATAATTGCATTTTCCACTAAGCTACTATTAAAGTTTTTGAACAAGCAGAGGTACAATTGGAAAGAAATCCACATGCCACATAGGGTTTTAACCAATTTTTAAAAGATTTTTTTTAATCGTGGTCATCTGGCAACATTTTCGGTTGAAACAATGTCACAAATTGTTTTAAAATCTGATGGTTGAGTTTTATTTCATAAAACAATAAAAAAAAAAAGCTGTTTGATTTGACAGAGAAAAGGAGTGACAGAACTGAAGATGCTTACTTTCAAACTGGTCAAACAAAATCAAATTGCAAACTGTAAGTTTAAGCAGAAGTTTTTATCTCCAAGGACCATGGTGGGCATCTCACCTTGCTTCAGCGACATTGCTGCAAACACGACCCCAGCCAAGACCAGTGCTGATGCAAGTGGCAGTGACTGCAAAAGAGCATGAATTAGTACAGAAAATAAGTAGAGAACATTATCAACCCTTCTAAGATTTGTTAAGTTTCTGATCTCCAGTAAAATCAAGCCCAAAACCATGTGAATGCACTGTTATGACCAGTGTAACTATAACCTAATCAAACTAGATGGTGCTGACAGTAGGGAAAGCTGGATGTTGCATAGCATGACACCAAACTCAAAGAAAACATATCAACAGTGTTTGGTGATGTCATAAAAAGTGCCAGGTGTCAGTCACTAGGCCAACTTTTCCTCAAAAGGGCAGCCTGGGAGATGGCTAAAATTGATTTGGTTCTCAATTCTCGCATCAGTCGGGATTACAATAAAAATTTCATTGGGGTAAATCACTATAAACCTGCGCAGAATCAAAGAATTATGGTACGTCTTTGGATATCCCCATAGAAAATTCCCCAGGTATCATTTGTATAAAAAAAAAAAGAAAAAGAAAAGAACAATATAAAAATAAAAGGAAAAAACAATGGCTATGATCTACATAGCCAAGGCCCCCTTTCACAGTTTGAGAAGAAGGGCAGTCTTCATTTCTACATTTTTTATGGCATCAATGCCAGTTGATGGAATAGACACCTCTCTCTCTCTCTCTCTCTCTCACACACACACACACACACACTCTCACAGGAGCTGTGGGGCCCACCTGGGGTGGGGGGTCTAGGAGGTGTTTGGGTTGTTGGGATCCAAAGATATGGATGGGCCCTACATTCCTAGCAGATCTTGGGCCCACCTGATCCTCCTAACCCCTTGACCAATGCCCACAGCATTCCAACCCTTAAAAACTGACCTCAAATATCCAATGGTGCAATCCATTTGGATGGGTGTAAAAAAGTGGGATGGGAGAAACTGAGGGAGGTCCTGCGTGTGTAGTCCATTTGGATGGGTGATCAGGTGGTCCCCAGTCCCCACTATGGGGTGTGCACTGACACACCCAAAAAACAAAGAAGTGTGCACTGAATAATTTCTGATTACTACAAAAAAGGCAGGGTCTGTCCAGTTCCACGGCAGACAAGATTGCAATGATATATTTACTTTGCGCTCTCTCTATATATATATGTATGTACTTTGCTCTCTCTCTCTCTCTCTTCTTGCCATTATCTTGAGTTGTCATTTTTGATAAACCAATGTAAAGAAAATAACATCCCTTCCCTTCATATAGAAAAAAGAAAAGATGACAGAAAGCTTCACCTCTACCAATGTTTTTTTTTTTTTTTGGTAAAACACCTCTACCAATGTTAAGGCATTTCAAATTGCAATAAGTAGAACTGACCGTAGAAAATGAAAAAAAAATAAAAAATGGAAGAAAAGATATGGAAAACAGGTGTCTCCTATCCATGGAAACTATGCTATAGTAACATTATTGCACATATACAAAAAGAATAAAGTTGCCTAAGAAACAAAAATGTACAACTAACATGGAGTTGTTGAGTCCACTTACTGTCCGAAAGCTTGAACTTCCTATTTGTGAAGTAGATGCCATATCACGGTTGACAGAAACAATGTAATGCCCATGTAGGAGATCCATGGCATCCTTTACAATGTACCAAAACAGAATTTTGCGAAGATTAGATTCTATAAAACATGCAAAAGTAAACTAAGAAGGACAATGCTTTCATCAAGTAAAGAGAAACAAGCTGATAGGTCAAAAAGTTTAAATTTCATGGAAGCAATGGAAAAGCGACTGATAAAAACTTAGAATGATGTATTGGGAAAATTAATACTAGATCGTGTAGTTAGATAAAAAAAAAAAAAAGAAAAAAGAAAAAACAGTCAGAGAATGTGGTTTTATATAGGCTTGAGTGAAAAAATAGAACTCACAAAGTTGACTCTACATAGATGTGATTAGATTTAGATGATGACAATGACATGTTATTTATCAAAGCACTTGTCATCAAGAATTTAAGATATTAGTGTGCACTGTGTAGAAATAATGAACTCATTTTGATGCATGGATTCCTGCAATAGAATCCAGGACAATGAGGAATCCTCGGCAGTCAAATGTTCGGTTACAGCATGGAATCCTTGTGCCCTTGCTTTTTCAGGAATCCTCCTGCCCTGTTGTCAATCCTCATTGTCAAAAACAAGGAGTTCTCATACCCTTTCTCGAGTCCAAGAATAATCCAAACAGGAAAACGAAAAAAACTCCACCATGATGTCTAGCTAGTGATACCAGGGTAGTTTACATCCAAACAAGCCTACAGAGTGCATAATTGGTCATTTAGAACCCCAAGTTCTCTTGTTTCTGTTGTGGTATTCAATATCTTTAAAAACAGTGTATAGGTTTATCCCTCTAAAAAGATAACTTGAAACTTCAAAGACAATGATACTCCACATACATAGAGGGAGAATGCTCTCCTACAAGCAGACTGCATATTGTTCATATGCAGATCAGCTCATGGGACCAACTTAGATGCATGTCTATCAATGGGACGAGGGCAGACGGAAAGGTCTCCTAATGGACAAGGGAGAGCCAAAAAATAGCCCCACCAAATAATCCTATCATTCATTTAACAGCCTTAAAAGTTTAATGGGGTCTTAACTGTAGATTTTTTTGAGATTCAATCCAACAGCAAGTGAATGTTCAATGAATGTAAAATCAGGCCTGATGGCAGATAATGGGAAACCAAGAATATCAAAGGGGTCGAATGAGACAAAGGTGCCCGAGTGGGCCCCATAGAGCTGGAATGCATATACAGTCCACTCATAGGAGAACATTTTCCTACATAGAGAGCTTGTACAACTCAAATATTTGAAATCTGTGTCTTCATCAAGTTATGGGTTTCCAAAAAAAAAAAGCAAATTCAACCAAGAACAAGAAGAATTAGGACCTAGGCTTTATTACAAATTCACATCACTCATCCTAGGATTAAAAAAAGGGTGGAGAGATTCAGAAATAAATAATTAAGCACTCAGGTGGACCTCGGTATCAAACAAATGGATTGATCCCTGGGTCTTCAAATGGGTAGTATCACTCCTGGCCAGTGGGCCAACATAGCAAATAATAATAATAATAATAATAATAATAATAATAAAGCACTCAGATGGACCATTATAGCAGGACTTTGGAAGTCAAACAGAAGTGTTTCATGTTTGCGGTCGGCGATGCAAGTCAGTTGAGTTTCTGAGCGTACCGGTAGAACAGCATAGCATGGGCCCAACCAGCTGAAGTCTAGCCTAGATTGGGCTGGATTTGGCTGTCTTCTAAGGGCAGTGGTGATGCAACAGCACCAATATCTCATTGGAAAGAGAATTGTGGTCCACATGTGGGACCCAAGAAAGTTTAGATATTTCTATTTTATCATTATTATTAACTTCTAATTTAATTAATGAGGTGTAAATAGGAAAGTTTCCAAATTGCATTAGTTTCCTAGTTTGATTAGGTTTCTTAGCCCCTAAGATTTCTTTTCCTATTTATATGCACCGTAAGAGACTTAGATCTCGGAGTTTGATGATTACTAGAATTTGAGTGCAGGACTGATGGAACGCGTCAAATTAAGTTTGATAACCATTTAGGACCATAACATACCACCACGCTTCCACGGCCGACGTCCTCGGCGGCTCTCACTCTGGCGGTAGGTAGCCCTTTTCCCCTCTTAGGATGACTCACACTCTGCTCCAGGTAGCCCTCTCTACGTCGCCTTTTACTTTGGCAGTAGCTAGCCATTTTCTCTATTTTTTTAGGCGGCTCTCACTCTACTCCAGGTAGCCCTTTCTGTGACTCGAACCCGAGACGTGGAGGTTGGCTCTGATACCAAATGTTATATACCTAACCAATACACCAAAAGCCTTAGGACTGATGGAACGCGTCAAATTAAGTCTTATAATCATTTAGGACCGTAACATAACCTTTGAAGTGTCTCCTTGTGCGTAGTCTCTGTGGAGACGTGTTATAGTGTATGCGGGCACATGCTTCAGCACTCACATGCAAGCTCCAACCCTAGGTCTTACATCAAGTAGTTTTTCTCAGGCCTATTTTCAGGCCTGATAACTAAACCAGATCAGGCCTTGCGTATGCCAAAAGGGGCAGAATATAGGCCCAGCCTGGCTCAATATTTTTAACACAGGAATTAAATTTTGCAAATGGGCAAGATTCAGGCCCAACTTTTATGCCTACTGGCTGGATTTAGACCTAAATATGCCAGCTAAGTATATGGTCTGGGCTTTGGGCAGGTTTGGCCCACCCCTATCCACCAGGCAGAGGTTACACAAGCCAGGCGGGACCTCAGACCTGCAAAACAAATGGGCTGATGTTGGGCCTTGATTTTATAATTATTTCCTTCCGGACAGCAGAGCACATTTAAAGCTGTCATGCTCTAAGGTATGACCTAATTTGCCCATAATTAGACCGGCACGGCTCAGGCTGACCTCAACCCTCCTTATTCCCCTCACAGCAAAACATATGGCGAAGACTTCCAAAAGAAACACTTTTAAAAGCATCACAAAGAAAAGAAAAAATCCTTGGAAGGCCGTAACTACCATGAAGTGAGATAGCCCAACTAAAAGCAACCAGCTTCTTCTTTTCCCCCCTTCCATATTTATGCTCAATATCCATACATTGACTAGAACCAATTTGAAGCTACTTTAATTCCAGGAGACACTTGATTATTGAACCATTAGAAGAAGGCTTCAGAGAGCAGAGCAGGCAGTTCAAAACTGTGGAACTTTCAATATTAAGTAGGAAAATTTTCAAGAGTCTTGGATGTAGAAATGCGTACTTTGCATGCAAAAAGGCTATTGATATTACTGAGATAAATTTACCAAAAAAAGGAAAATTAGTACCAAATGAAAGTTCTGACTTACACACCAGAGACAATTAGGGGAAAAAGGGAACAGTGAGCACAAGCACAAAATAAAGAATCCATGCTAATTGGATGATCCATTTACAACATGCTGCCACAGTTGTAACAAATGAAGCTTACTGACCTGCTTTGTTCCGTCACAGAAATTGTTCAGGTAATATCGGGACAAGGCATTCCACCCATCTCCCAGAATTCCCGGCACTGTTTGCTTCCCATATCTAGTCATCCAACCAAATGACATAATTAAGATAAAAGTAAATCTCCAAAATTAGATCTTAGTCGGTTCATTTTATAATCTTAGATGGAGATGTTACCACACGGAGATAACGTGAAAAGGTAATGTACAATTTTACCAATTGGATTTTAGATTTTCTCCATTTCAAAGAGAAAAAAAAAAAGAAGAGGATTTTCTAATGAGAACTATTTACACCATGTTTAGATCAGCCAATGTCATAGCAGATATTTTGTCTAAACAAGAGGCAAAATTGAAAATTGACAGCTAAAAGACGAGATGATCTGATAGTGAAAAACCATAAAGGTTCAGGCAGCAGAATAGAGTACAAACTTTAAATACCTATAGCTCCCATTTCAGAAAATACTATGCAGACCATATCTAATATCTCATTCAGAATCTTTAATATATTTGGAACTACTAACAAGATACAAGGCAATTTGCACCCTCAAAAAAAATACCTGACCAAGTCTCTTTTCAAAGCAGGAGTTCCAGAATACTGAAAGCTTATTGCATCTCCATGATTAGCCCATACTGAAATCAGAGCCTGTTAGATTTCCTCAACACAAACTCTGGAAGCTACAGTTTGTGTGGTAATTGGTCATAGGCAGAGATCGCATTTGATATTACAAAACAGCATAAGATCTGCGAATTTTCTCTCATTAAATATAACAGTTTAAATGTACTCACATATTTTAAATCTTTCATCGAAATTAGGATGTGCACTAATAGTCTCATTGGTGCCAAAGATTCCAATTTCCTGAAGTTGGTTTTCCAGCATTTTTCTTCCAATCATGCTCTGCCAAAGCACAGTTAGAAAATGTGAAACAATGCAATGAAATTGTCGAGCAGGTTACAGCAAGAATCTTTATGTTACAGCTGAACTCATGTTACAAGCAAGAAAATAGAAATGAAACATTCGGAAAAAGAAGCTATGTGCACAAAAGCAAAGGCCACTCTGCTTAAGCCTCAGAAACAGGGCACAGGGAACAAAGATTAGTAGGACACTGAAAAGGTTCTTGATATTTATAAGATTTTTTAATGGAAGGCTTTATAGCATTGTTTAAAAAAAAAAAAAAAAAAAAAAACAATTATACACGAGAAGATGGGGTTTATACCAATAGAAATACTCAATTATTATCCTGCAAGTATCTACAAGTTTCAGCATTAGTGTCCAACATTCCCATGTTGTGCAGTTAGAGGTGCAGGCTTCTCCCCTTCTAATTGTATTTGTATCACTTTAGTTCTTCATGCAGGGGCTGTTTCCTTTCTCCTACATACATGCAAAACTATCTCAAATGACATTCCTTTGCTCTCTTCTATCAGAGCCATTCTAAGCTTCCTCTTATGGATTCCTTCCTAATTGTAGAGCTATAAATACAAGTGGCCATTGGGCTACCCTGAGATAACAAAGTACATGTGAAGGATATGCATCAGATGTTTTATTCATTGCCCATTCAAAAAATCTCTGACGGGTGTGCATCAGTATTTTCCACAGTCCAGGAGGTCAAGATTTGGTTAACTAAATAGATGAGGTTCTTGCCCATAGAGGTGCTCCCCTTTTGCTGTCTTGTAGCCTCTGGTTAGAGAGGAATAACAGCATTTGCAGAACATGCCCCCAGCACTCAGGCAAAGTTATAAAGTCAAACAGATTTTCAGCTTCACATTTATGGATGTCTTCAGGGGCGTGGATAAAATGTTGCAGAATTACCCTATCAGCCTGATTATAGGGCCTTAAGCTTTTCTTTTCGCCATTGTGGTTATATGCCTTTTAAGGCTTGGGGGTCTTTGCAGATTGTTTTTCAAAAATGAAACTTGTTGCCATTTTGAATAGACCATGATACAACCACGATGCAAGGATAATTCAAAATCGGTGCTGTATCAGTATCTTATCATAGACGATACTGCCTTAATGTGTAAAATCTGTGCCCTGGTGTGTCTATAGCATGTCCCTCACCTGGCACAAATATATTCCACATCTGGTCAGCTTAGCCCATCTAATCAGACCAAACGTGAATCACCCAACAACTAATGCAACATGGAATTTGAATGCACAATTGCACATTTATGCGATATAACCATATAAACCACCACATTACAATGAAATTTTATGTTGCATATAAAGGTTTTTTCAACTGTAAAGACAGGAAGTTTTTCAGATTGATAATGCGGAGACGGATTCAGTGAACAGTAATAACAGCAAGAATAAGTCATTCACAAGGAAACAGATTCAGACAATAAAACTGCAGAAGTGTTGGCACTGTGGCAGGGATGCAAATGGACCTCCAATGACCTAGTTACCTGAAGGACCCAACCCAATAAATCTATGTATGGACCCATTTTTTGGACACGTTTAATAATTGGGTCCAGACAAAAAAAAAAAAGAGTAAAACATATTTAACGTATAATTATATATATTATTATATTATATATATCACTATATATAGCAAGCAATATACAAAACAGTATTGATATATAAGATTAACATTATTATAAAATACAGTAAAAGATAAACAACAATAATAATATACATGATACATTTGCTTTGAGTAGGGTTGAGGTCCAATAGGATCCATCAGAGATAGGCCCAAATTACATTAATACATGTAAGGTCCAGGTCTGGGTCTGGGTAATTGGAACACCAATCAAGCTGAGGAACGTGAAACAGCATGGACCCAACCAGAATCCAACCCATTTAGATCCCTAGCATGAGGCATTGGCTCTTACTGCAACAAAAGCAAACTGAGAAAAGCAAAACATCTGCCAAGCACAAACAAAATTGACATGAGTGTGCGCATGCGCATGTGTATAGCTCGGTCTGTGAAAATAAATAAATTACCTGGGTAGCATTTGTACGATCTAAACAGTCGATGCAATTGGTCCTCACAACTCCATGTTGTTCCTTAACTTTCTCACCATTTGTGTTCAACCAAAAATACCTAATGAAATAAATGAATAAATGCATATAAACAAGTTATTGCAAAAGGTTTTCTGTGAATGGTTATTGCATGAACTTTTTAAGCAACACAAAATAGCATTATAGCTCAATCATATGCCCTTAAATAAATGCGCAGGAAAGCACAACTGTAAGGAAGTAATAACTTTGGGAGTTATCTGTCATCCCACAAATGCATGTCTTTAACAATGTTTCAGTATGTGATTATGCATCTTCTTATTTGATAAAACCATGACAGATTCAGAACAAAATTCTGGGAGCAAGTTCAAATCCTAACGTGTGGTGTTCGTGGATTTTAAATCAATTTTTGGGGGAATTAGAACTTATCTTTTCAGTACACGATGTCCAAACTCTAACCATGATTCTTCAGACAAAATATAGCAGCATCACCCCCCTCTAAGTACTTTACAATTGCAACTCTTCATCTCCTCTAACAAAACCTTTTTCCAACTCTCTTAAGCAAACACCAAACCATCTCTTTTATCATCTCTTGTATTGGATGATGGATCCATCCATATGCCATCCACCAATGGATAAATCAGACAAAGTGGGTTGATTCATTCAGTTGGGGATGAATCATGCCCCTTAGCATGATGCAATCCATTGAATATCCCTCCAGCAAGAGAACTGAGATCCAAGTGTTTGCCTCCATATAAGGTCAACGTGCCAAAGTACAAAGTTCCTAAGGTAGCTATATTTAATACCTCAGATGTTTGTGTCTAAATACCAGATATGCATCCACGAATAAGTTGCAGATATTTTCATCAAGCAGGAATGAAACAAAAAAGCTAAACAACTGTCCCTAAGTAGTGAGAAATGGCAAGATTATTCCCTTACCAATTCTTCTCTCGATGAGAAATGTCATCGCTAGAATGAAATTCATTGAAATTTAATATGATTTTGCATAAGCATTTATAGAATGGATGAAAGCATACCCTTGTTTCTTCAGGTAGTCTGCGATTTGATCGTAGAGGATAGATAGGCGATCAAAATGAATATGGCCACATATCTGATGAAAATCAAAGTGCACATATCTACAACATATAGCAGCATTTAGCCAAGAACATGTAGAATATGAGAACTTTCTATGATAACATAAATGAGAAACCAGATGAGCTCACTTTATATCATCACTAAAGATATTCTGCATTGCACTTGCATACTTTTCACTCAAACGTCCCTCACTTCCATGCTGGTGTATAGCAAAAAGAAGATGGTCAATGAATAGCAGGTTAAATGGATTGACATGCATATTCCAAACCTTCTACAGATTCTTCAATAAATGCAGCAGTTAGTTGTGTCTAACGAAAGCAGGCTCCAAATATATGTCGAAATCATTGTGTACATCCAGATGTGTGATGCATGTACCATTGTGTAGATATACCTTTTTAACAAGATCGACTGCTAACACCGATCCATATCTTTTTCTTAAATCCAAAAAGTGGCGCTCAGCCACTCGAGGCTACAACAAACAAGCAGCATTCTGATCAGTTTTGCATGTTTAACAAAGGATCTATGTTCAAGTGAACATCAACTATCAAAGTGTTACACCCCAAAAAGAAAAAGAAAAAAAAAGAAGGATAAGAAATCAAAGAGATAGAAATATCCACTACAATATACTCACTCACCGCCTCCTCAGGCCTCACGACCTCAAACTTGGGCTTATATGTCAAGTCAACTATCTGATCCCACAATATTGGTATAGAACCACGAACCTACAAGAGGCAAAATAAATTAAGAGTTTGAAAGAAAAATATTCAGAGTAACATTTCAAATCAGGCACCTGTTCTCCACATCCAAGTATGCACAAAGTATACTACTTTACCTGTACAAAGGATGCAGTATTTCCATTCGATTGCATAATCTGCTCACTTTCCACAAAATTTGCAACGTAGCCATCTAAATCAGCACCTCTTCTCCACATCCGAGTACCTACCAAAAATAACCAGCCTCTCTCACAATCAGGTCAACATGATCACAAAGTTCAGAACTAGCTTTGCTACCTTACTGGAAAAGAACATGTACATTAAATTTTTATACAGCCCATCCAATTTATAAGGTGCAAGTGCTGTGATAAGTTAAATGACAATAAAATATATTGGTTTGTTTATCAAAAGAAACAATAAGGTATTCCAATCTCTCTCTTATGGCCTTCAAATCTTGGTCATGTTATTGATTTATAAAATCTCCCAATTAAAACTCACAGAATGATAACTGTTTAAATCTTTGTAGATTCCAATCAGGAATCAATACCTTTTAAGGCTAAAATTTGCCCACTAAACAAGTAATTTTCATCAAAAGATAGAATTTTCTAGTGTCTGCAACAGACAGGTTAACTGTGAATAAAATAGGCAGTGAAAGAAAAACGTTGATCTACAAGTTGTAACCCACCAATAGTCATGGATAATATTGTTGGTTTTTTTTATAGGTAACATGAGTCCAACTTGCAACTTCATGGTTGCAACTATGAGCACCTTCCACTGTGCTACAGCCTCTTATCACCCAATTAGTAACTCTGTAGCATAAAAGGGCAGTACCCATCAAAAGAAGTAAAGGATACTAAAAATTAAAAAAATCATTCAATTCTTTATGATAGTAATTTTTAGACCGGAATGCAGTGAGCTGCAAATCAAATTGAGTCCACTCCTTTATGATAAAACTAGCATAATTACCCGCGCTCAGCACAGATATGGCGAACATTGCAACTTAAATATTCATGCATAAAAAAATACATAGTTTTTTTAAAAGAAATCAAAAGAAAAAAAGATTATAAGTATGTATTTATGTAATCCAAGAGCTAGTGGCATAGAAAAGAAAGAGGAGAATTGGAGTAGAAATGGAAAGTTAGAGTTTGGAGTCTTTGAGAGAGAGAGAGAGAGAGAGAGAGAGAGAGAGAGAGAGAGAGAGAGAAGAAAAGAGGAGTATATATAAGTGGTTATGATAAAGTGGATAAAGCAGGTAGTTAATGTAACATCAGGTCAAAATTGAATCCATAACCCCCCTCTTTAATATATTATAATGGCCCTCTTTAATATATTATAATGGGACAAATAAAGCTAGGACAAAACAGTAAAAAAGAAATTCAAAGTACAATTGTAAATGAAGCAATAACATGACCACATGCAGTTGTTGCTACTGCAAAGCAATAAACATGAAGGGTGTAGGTTGATGGGAACTGGGAAGGAATAAGTAGTGATGCAGTTAATAAAGAGCTATATTATAGATACAATATTATAGATATATGTAAATGATCAGGTGAGCCTGCTGAGGTACACAGCTCATGATATTGACACTTATCATGAGCTATAGCCCGTGTGGACCACACGCACCAAAAAAAAAAAAAAAACTTCCCCTTTTCTTACCTATGTTTAAATCTCATCCCGATTTTACATTTAAAAATTTATCACTTTTTTTTTTTTTTTTTGAAATGTTGACAGTATTCAAAACACAAGACTGTACACAATAAGAGAGATATAGTGAACACAAAACAAAGGTGGGAAATGTTATCACTTTTCCACCTTAATATCCTAGGGCCTTAATATCTACGGCATATAAGGGCCAATCAGGTTGCATTTTGGTCCCACCCGTTATCCAAATATAGATCTTCCATTCCCAAACCCCGTCTACCAATCCTAGTTGATGGCATGCACCCAAGGGTCCCCATGGGCTGTCACTCACAAACCACGATAAGCATAACATACATCGCTCAGCACATGACCAGTGGCGAGTAAAAAATTGGTTATACAAACATTTTCATTTTTTCTCACTTCTAATATGTCACAATTTTTCATTAACTTTAATGTATTAAAATTATATATTGTATGTTTTAAATAAAATATTAAACTATAAAAATTTGGCAGTAGTTCATTATGTTATACAACAGCATCAGCATATTTTGTGCCTGTAAGCCATTGGATACAGCACTAACATGTGCCCCTTGTCCAGTATAAATCCATACATTTTTTTTTTATCAGTGGTATAAATCAATATGTGATTCAAACAATAAACCACACAAGCATGCTTCACATATAAACTGAAAATAAAAGGAAAATAAGAAATAATATCAATCAGTAACATTATTTTCCCAAATTTCCATTAATGTCACAATGCACAGAGAACATCTTCAGGCTGATCGCATGGTACCAGAAATTCTGCTTAAGCAAAACAATTGGCGGAATACAGAGACGATAAAACAAAATCTAAGAAAAGGATATTTAAGAATTTTTGATACCTGTTCTCCTTGTGCACCGCCGTGCGATTAGAGTCACATCAACATTATTTTTCCCAACTGCAGATTGAACGTTTTCAAAGCCTGATAGTGAAGTTAAGGTATGACAGAGAATGAAAAAACCCTAACCTAGTTTAAGCTACAAAAAAAAAAATAATAAATAAAAATAAAAATAAAAAATAAAAAATAAAAACTAGAGTTACATGAGCTGAAATAACCAGCAGGCAAATTTTTAAGAGACTGCTTTACATCACAGCCAATAGAAACTAAATTAAGGATACTTCCTTGGATGACTGGAAGTAAGTACGGTTCAAGCTGCACACATTGTTAGAAGAACTAGCATAAGACATACATCTTAAAAAGGAAACACACTAACACACTATTTACTAAATTTTTTTATTGCAAAACCGTGTTTTTGGGAGGAAACACATTATTTACATCTTTAAATTAGTAAATGGTTAGAAACCCCTCACCTTGTTATCAATGAGCACCTCCAACATGTAATTATTCCAAAGGAACCTGGGGTCTGCCTGCAGTAAAAGCAAATTTTCAAGTTACAATGATAAGAGTAACAAATTAGTTTGAACAATAAACTAATGATATACCAGAGAGGAGAGAGAGAGAGAGAGAGAGAGAGAGAGAGAGTCCCTTTCAGGACCAACCAGACTGAAAGATCTGCCTGCGGAGCCCACCTGGAAGCATTGCAATCATGCGGAGAGTAGGGAATAGGGATTCAAAATGGGAACCATCTTATCAAGGGAGGTACTGTTCTGAGAGAAAGTTATCCAAATCCTAGCAATTAGAAAAAGTCAGATGGGTTTTAAAATTTGCATGATCAATTAAAGGACCCGCAGGACTCAGATAAGTGGGTCACTGCTAATGCAGAGAGAAAGTGGGAACACAGGCCAGAGTCCAGACTATTCCACACTCAGTACCGGTCTGGCAGTTCCTAAAGATTTGCAATTGTGTGTGTACTGAATAAATGTTATAAAGGCTGGACAACCAGCCCTATTACTATTTTTGTTAGAAACTTTTTCTAATTTGCTTCACCAACACTAGGTTCACATGTAACCTTACTGTTTGATTTATCTAGGCATGTCAGTCAATACGGGTAAATAGTCTATGTACATGGAACTGCTCGATTGTCGAAGCTATTTCAGCTTATTTTGTTTCCATGTCTTGCAGTTCACCAGATGGACGCTATCAGAGCAAGTGATTGGGAATATTCTGCGGTTAGTTTGGGTTGTTTAAGAGTGATTTAGTGCCTCCTTTGATGGATTTGGAACTGAACCGGCTTTGAACCTATCATCAGTGAAATCAAGAGTCCATTCCAGGTCCTTGACTGCATCACATGTCGGATGGAGAGCACACGCCTATGTGGTGCTTGGAGTGTTTAGAAGCAAATGAGGGTTAAGATTTGTAAGGCATTATAGATGCTCAATCAAGAGAAATCACTTTCTTCGTTTGACAAGAAATGATAAGTCAGGGCACACCTTTGTCATATAAGGCATTCAACTGATGAACCACATCATGGGGGCATGCTCAAACGGACAATTATAGAGATTCAGTGCTGCTAGATCAGCTGGTAAGGGACACCAAAAGTCCTCCAAGGGGAAGTTGGGTCACTAGATTTGAGCCCTAGTTGGAACAGGGAGGTCTCGACCAGTGGAGGGTTGAGAAAATCAGGTTAGGTAGGGTGAGCCCATAAGGGTGGATCAGGATTACCGAAAAAAGTACAATTATAGCCTCCCAAACTTATCAAGGCAAAAGTAGCTACATGCTTGTCGAAGAAGAAGTGAAATAATAATAAGTACCCTCAACTCAATAAACATTAGAAGTGTGGTTTTACTCGAGCTGCAGAACTAATGGTGAATAGGTGATTCTCTTGCTCCAATCCTACAGTTTATCTGAACTAAGCCAGATACAACAGTGTTGAATAATAAGATGGCCCTGGGTTAACAGATCTGTGCGGGCATCTTTGGTGCTAGACGAGCCAAGCCCAGGTCTGGCCCGTGACCTATCAGCCGACCCAGCTGGCCCAGTGGACCAGTACATATAGGACTCTTGTTTGTGCATATGTAATCCATTGAAGGATTCGGCCATGGTCAGCATTAGTGGAGCTTGGCCTAATTAGTTCACAGATTGAGGCTGCATCAATCTTGGTCTAAGATCATCTCATGGGCTCTTTTTTAAGGATTTAGGGGCATTTCAGCTTCTCATTCATGGAAATATTGAATGGTTTTTGCTAGTTTGTTGACTCCTCAAGCAATTTCTCATTAGGTTCAACCAAGTTATAATGTTGTTAATTTAATATATACTTATAAAGGCATGTTCATTCTCATGAAAATCGAAATCATATCACAAATCGTTTGAGGCATTAAATTGAAACGAATCATGAATTGTATTGTGAAACATAGGATCTATGTCTTGCAAAAAAATAATAATAATATAAAAGAGATCAATACAATGAAAAACGTAGGATCATCCATTTTCCATCCATAACAACATTAATACAATACAAATAAGAAGTAGAAATGCTAACATAAAAAAGAAATTAAAAATTTACTAATATTAGCCATTTGGCCTTGGCTGCTCCCACTAAGACAAATCATTTGAATCATAAGATTCGATAAAACAAGAATCGAATCATAAGATTAACGCTTGAATCCTAAGATTCACTTATAAATAGGATTCATTGCACATATATGAATCTTGTTTCTTATTAGATACAAATCATAGAACTTGGGATACGAATCGTAAGATTTTAACAACAATAGGCATGTTGAGATAAAACTTAAAAGCCAGGAGAACAAGTATTGGAGATAATTAAAGTTGTAGAGGTATTACTTTTCAGATTTATTCAGGGACCTTGCAAGATAAATCTTTTAATAAGGCTAAGATGATGGCAATGCCTGCAGGGGATGTAGGGAGAGTATTAAGAATAAGATGGATACTGAAGGTGCTATTATTGTAAGAGACACCCTCTGTGCAATACAATGGGCTTTGGGATCCTCTCCTTTCCCTTGGCATGTTGACAGATTAGATTGAGGAGAGATTCATTCTCACGCAAGGGACTATTTCGGGTTTTTTTTTCCCTCATATTATACGTGATGGAAAATATAAGGCTAATAGGTCAGCAAAAAAGGTTCCAATAGACTGTCTCAACCCTTTTATGTGTGATGTTCTAGTGGGTTTCAAATTTTAACAGATTCCTTCGTAGCAGATAAACACATCAACAAGCATATTGCAGCCAGATCAGCCCAAATCAATACAACCAAATGGAAAACATGAAAATAAGAGCAATCAAAGATGGAAGCAAGGACACTATCAAGCCATCTAACAAAGCTTGTAGCCAGTAATATCTGCTATGAAGTTTGAAAACGTCAAGCAGAAAATTCAATATGTCAGCGAGATTGTCATCGTTGTTGTCTGATGTCAGTGGGACAGTTTCCTACTTTCTTATATCATACTAGCATGGACAGGCTACCAGTTTCACATCAAAAGACAAGGAATGATGAAAGAACGGGACATAACCAATACCTTTCTAAAATACAACAGAATGAGAAATATTCATTTAAATCAGGTACTATGCCATCAAGAAAAATGTTACCTGTCTCCATAGAGGAAGTAGTTTTGATTCATCACCCAACTCGTGTAATTTCTGAGCACTGTAGTACAACATCAAAAAGAACAGACCATCAAAATGTCTTAAAATAAAGTGAGAAAGAGAATGGAGAAGAAATGTGATTGAAAAACGCTAAGACAAAAGCATTTATAGGTTTTCTGGCTTCTGAGACTCGAATAGTTGCCATATGCAGTATGTAAATGGTCAAATAATGCTTATACAATTTTATGATTGGTAAGGCATGGAATGTTTTGGATTTCAATAATTTTCAGGCAAACAAGTTTTACAGGTACAACTTACAGAAATTTAAAGCCAAAAATCTTGGCTACAATTTCCAAGGAAAATGAAAAGAGAAAACGAAAAAGGAAAAAAAGGAGGAATCTAAAGTTAAGCAGATAGTAGAAAAAACTTAAATGGAATGTGGTTGCTATTGATGTTTGATGATCAACAAATTAATGAGGCTAGATGATCATGGTGGCTTTCAGTTGACAAGTTTGCAGTATATGGTGGTCAAAAAATGTTGTCAGGAGCTAGCGACTTTCTTTCCAGTGCCAGGGGGAAAAGAACAGCCATCTTTTCCTGTTTTAATTTTTACATTGAAAAACTGGTTCCAGAAAAAGAGAGTTTAATACTTTAATCTGCTTATTGGCTCTATTAAGTCAAAGGAACTGTTCTTTTTCTATCAGTAATTATCATTTTATTTGTAAAAATAGCGCCAAAGAGAGACTGGAGAATTTTAGGAATTTCGTATGAGATGCCTTATCTGTTTAAAAATATAAATCAGACCCTGGCCTTCGTAGATTTGCCATTCTATCTAATTTATTAAGGAGGGTTTAATCAAGTCTTTTATTTTGCATAATTTTTAGATTATTTGACACAAATGATTGTATCCTTAATCCTGTAGCAAAACATTTAATGTTCACATTTAAATAAAAACAATACCTATATACTAACTAAAACCTTCAGATCAGGGAATGATACTTGCAAGGTTGGGCCTAATTTTAAGGCCCTAGGATAAACCGGCAGGCTCAGACAGACCCTGGACTGGCCCAAACATAGCCCTAGGAACACCCTTCACATTCCATCAGTGGAAAAGAAACCATGACTCTTTAAGAGGCAGCTTGGTCGAGGTGACTGGCTGTCAGGATACCAATACTTCCAACCTTTTTTACCAACAGACCTGACAAAGAGCCCCCAATTGCTGCCCAAACAATTATGATGCCACTTTTTTTTTTTTTTTTTGGAATGCCATTATGATAGTGCCACTGATAGCCAGTTAGCCCATTCTAGTAGTCTACAAGTCCTCTTGCCAGCTGAGACAATGTATCCAAAAGAAGAGGACTTAAAATAAGGTCTTGGTAACCTTGATCTGGTTCAATTTTTTCCACCTAGCAGTTAAGACTTAAGAGTGACTTTCAAACTTCACTGAATAAGCTTCCACTGACAACATCCTCAGCCAACAATGAGTATCAATGGTAATATTAAGAGCTATTGTCTAGCAATGCAGTTCACATTCTTAGCAAATTAGTGTGTTTGCTTTGGTATTATTCCTGATTGTTTTAATCCTGTAATCTACTTCAATCTATTAACATGGTGGATTTTAGAAATTGTCAACTAGGAAAACACCCTTACCTGAGAGTGAGATTGACATCGTAAGAGAAATATAGACCAGAAGTTCTCTCTGCAGCATTTAGGAGCACAGAAAACTCAGTCTCCATCTTTTTCTGTCAAAAGGTGGCAGAGATAACTAAGTTTAAAGTAACTTTTTGCACCATAAGGACAGCAAGCAGTAGTAATAGTACAGGGGCACTTTCAACCTGTTCTGCAGATGAAGTTTTTAAAGAGTGGTTGCATGGCAAGATCTTTAAGGATGCAACTCTGAAGATGGGATGCCCCAAATATGATCCAACACATTCACGTTCTGTTATCACTACGACATATGCCCCTGCCATATAGAGAATAAAAGGACTTAGGTCAAAACTAATTCAAGATACCAGAATTCCATAGGAAAACAATCAACATAGCATGAAAAATAAACATTTTGTGTAATAGCTCCAGCAGTTAGATGACGATAACTGTCATTAGAGCCTAACCCAGCCTCATAATATCTGCAAAATCAGTGACATGACATTTTTTTTTTTTTGTTTACATATCCAGAAAAAAAAAAATACAGAGTCGCTTGAAATATCGGACATTTTCACAACTTCTTTTCAACTTACAAAAAAAAAAAGAGGAGTGACCGCCATGTTAACACAAGAAATGTGACATGTTTGCAGGGTCCAAATAAGAGAGGGATACGTTGAGTTGTCATCTAACAAAAACCAGCCCCTCAGATGTTGCTAACCATTCCTTCAGTTCAGTGGCCATGACTGTGAACCATTCACTACGTTTAATTCCAATCCTCCATTGCTAAGCTAAACATGTAGATTTGCATTTCTCCCAAGATTTGGTTATTGGATTGGACTTGTAATTTGATGAAATTTTCTTAGTACCCCATTTTGCATCATACATTTATTCAATCCAATACAAAAATAACAATACTAACACTACCCATCCAAAAAGAGAACGTACAAAACCATACGCCTGTACTAATGCCTTCAAGTAAGCAGATAACAAGCACCATCCAACAGAAAGTTTCCCCCCAAAATTCCTTAAGATCGATCAAATGCACCAACATTCAAATCACCCTCTAAAAAAAACATTTTTTTGTTTAAATTCACGACAGAGAGAGAGAGCTTGCCTGCAATGAGCTTCAGCATTCCCACCACCCCATAAACATTCCGAATTTTCGGCGCCTTCATTTGCGGAAGTTCTCCTGTAGAAATCACAAAACAGATCCAGTAAACCCAATCACTAATACCAAAACCAAACTACAAACAACACACAAGAAGCACCATCAATCAACCCACCAATCAAATTCAAAGACCCATCCACGCGACTAATCGCCAAAAACGAATCAGGAGTGCCCCCATCAGTAGGCTCAACAATATACTGATCCGGCAACTCCCACAGTCTCATCTTGGTATAAAGCTTAGTCTTTGCATCATCATCAACCTTGTCCATCTTAAGCCGAATCTTATCTGCTCAAAAGAAACGAATTAACCAAAAACACACATCTACAAAGAAACCCCAGAAAAAAAAAATTTGAGAAAGAGTAGGAAAAGAAGTGATTGAGTAGAGATATCATACCAGAATTGCGAAGAGAAAGAGGAAGTGGAGATGGGGAAGTGATAGAGAGATTGTTTTGGAGGTTAGATTTGGAGGGAAGAAGGAAATTGCGAAGAGGAAGAGGAGGAGGAGGGACGAGAAAGGGGGTTCTGAATGAGCGATTTGGGCGGAGGAGGTGGAGAGCACATGATAGCCCTAGCGACAGCATGTAACTGTTACTGTAGCAGGCACCAGCCAATTATTAAAGTATGTTTGAAACTACAACACACTCCTCTGCAGAGGATTGCAAGCACCCATTCCCCTTCATGTTTGTATGCTATACTTTTTTTTGGGTCATGGACGGCTTTGAGGCCCACTTGGGATCACTTTGATCAATTTTGCTTCTTGATTCTTTGTGGTGACTGCCTCCGGGCCCATCTGGCGATGGACTCTGCTTATGGTAATAGAGGTTTCCATCATCATTAGTCCCACTTGATTTACGGTTCATAAATTTTCACTGCTGGAAATGAGTGCACAGTCGATTCAACGGTGAGTACATCGAGATGAGTGTTAAACCTAGTGGTGAATAATGACTACAACAGTAGTGTAAAATGAGATCAGTTCCAATCATGGGTTGTTGCTCTAAAAGGATGAAAAGTAACGTTGGAGTCGTTTGAGTTTTTCATAGAGGTAAAACAGTCCAGTTAATTCCTCAAATCTACTTTGGTGGTGATATTTTTATGTTTTTTTTTTCAATAGGATCAATGATGACAGAAAACATAAAAATATCAGCAAATTCAATTGACTGGACTCTTTTCTTTCCTTATTGTTTTTAAATCCTTTTGACAGTCTTAACCTGGGTTAGAACTCACAATACCATGGGTTATTTTAAATCCTTTTGACAGTCTTAACCTGGGTTAAAACTCACAATACC
Organism: Persea americana; assembly: GCA_029852735.1. Lineage (NCBI taxonomy): Eukaryota > Viridiplantae > Streptophyta > Magnoliopsida > Laurales > Lauraceae > Persea > Persea americana. The sequence goes on from CM056819.1 coordinate 52,075,748, forward strand.
ATGGGTATTGGGTTATTTTAAATCCTTTTGACAGTCTTAACTTGGGTTAAAACTCACAATACCATGGGTTATGGAAACTTGAAATAAAAAATTACTAGCTGCAGTATTGTAACGACTGTTTACCAGATGTGAATTTTGACTTCTAAACGTCAATATGTGGTGAAAGAAAAAAACATTTTTGCGTACTGTTTGGCAAATGATGGGTTTATTCCATGATATCATTAGTTTTCTACGGAAATTATATAAAAAATATATATAGGATTTCCTGGATATCATTGAGTGGGCACCAAGAGTGAATTTTGTTTTCCAAATATCTAGTGGTGATAAAATATATATTTCTCACTATTTTGAAGTAACTAATTGCATTTCCATGTACCTGAAAAAAAAACCACAATATCATAATTTTCTAATGAAATTATACAAAAAAGGAGGCTTCCTGGATCTCAATGAGTAGTCATTAAGAGTAAATTTTGTTTTTCAAGAATTGAATTATGGTTGAAAGAAGTGCATATGTCTCCATGATAGAGTGTCTCAGCGAATTAGCCATTAGTTAATTTTGTAGGGTGATGCCTAGGTAATCATCTCCATCAAAGAGGAAAAACTTTTGGCTGCCCCTTTGGATCTCCACCTTTACTTCTACACTTTTAGCTCCTTTGATAATATGCCAATGCATAAAAATTATAGGAATTCAATACTAGTTAAAGAAATGGACGCCTAATCTTAAAATAAACTTATGATAAATGATTCCTCACGATGGACATCATTAATCTACACAAAACACTGCAATGATGAGGTATAAATTGTAATAAACAATCTTGAGTTGCTATTTTTTAGCTATTTGTTCGGATGGTTAAGAATAATCTGATTTGCGAATTTATGCAAGTTTATTTAAGTGGACTAAACCAATGGATAATCCTTGTTGGTAACAATAAAAGGTCATCACCCAATGCGATCCTGCCGAAGTAGGGTCCTGGGAGGGTCCAGACTACATACAGACTTAACTTTTGGCCAATTTGCACAAAGTGACTGCTTGTAGGTCTCGAAACTGTATTATCATGCATGGCACCCGAGACTTTAGCATTGCACATAAAAAAAAATTATGATTATATCATGCAGACATAAGTTTCTATAACAAAGCTCCACACCAATATTAAAAATGGAAGCTGCAGTTTATTATCATGCTAGTACAGGAACAGGACTCAAATTTTCTTGCAATAGTCTGATAAACATCAGCTTTTGTTTTACATCAAAAGACCCTTCTCCACATGCACTCTCTGCAGCTCAAAATCTTTGTTCATGTTCATCACTACATGCTTGGTTTGGCATTGAGGCGAGTCACTATCTTCTGTCCAAGAGATTTGTCACACTGCATATTTCACCAATAAACATGTGTTAGGCACAATCATGTAAGTATCACTACCCTGCGATTACATACGGATGCATTCATATTATCCAATCATCATAAATGAATTTATAGAAATGAATGTATTTGGCACTTATAAGAAAAAGTGTTAATATCAACTTATGATAAATGCATTCTTACTAGATATGTGTCAGTATGTGTCCAATTATCAAGGGATTCTTCATTTTTTTAAAAGGTATTTTTCCTTCATCTTCAGTATTTATAGTCTGAGATATTGAAAGAAAGTGCTTAATAATCAGCATAACAAGAAGAGATGGACATCTCACCTGAGACCAATAGTTGATCCAAATGCTGCGAATTTCATGGGTTACCCTTGGATCAGACAGTGCCTCAACCCATCAGCAAACGAAACGCTCTTGCCTGCAAAAAAAAAATCATGGAACATTAAAATCCAATTGATCAGTCCCTCAAGACCAAGACGGAATTCTATGGGAAACAGGCTTGGTACCTGTCGGGTGCAAAGGATCGGTATCTTTCTCCGGGCTGCTTGAAGTTGTTCTCCTTCTCAATTACACACTGGATTCACCAAAGAAGTATGGTTAGATGGTTAATTGATCAAACAGCAAGACCTTTATAGATGAAAAAGCATGAATACAAATGCCTTTGGTTGTTCAACATTTCCTTGGAAGGATAGAGGGGACAGTAAAGATCTGTTCAAGATTACCCTATTTATTATAAATAGGTTACTTAGATATGGATAGATACTCACTTTTTCACGCCTTCCACTGATGATGCGGGGTGGAATAGGGAACCTCTCAGTGTGCCGAACAGGATCATACCTTGAAGCATGGTTTAAAATCTCGGTTTCGGTCGCGATCTCGGCCGGGCCGAAAAACCGATATGATATCGGTATCGGTCGCGGATATTGGTCCGTCGCGGTCGTCGCGGTGTGAATTTTTTTTTTAATCCAAAAAAATTCGCAAAAATATCCAAAAAATCCAGAATATTATAAAATGCTGGAAAACAATATTTTTTTCCATTAGTAACAACAATAAATCAAAATCTCGGTCACCTTAAGTTATGAGTCCTGTCTGTATCGCAGTTCGCTGTCTTCTCCAGTATTTCATATAATGCAACCATTATTGATATTGATGCTCATGATCAATTTATTAGTGTAAAATATAAGAAAATAAAGATAACATATCAATCATCATTTAATTCTAACTCAATCAACAAATAAGTTAAGAAATTCAATACCATGAGTGTATGACAGATTGATAGATTGATAGCCTAATTCCAAGTGGAGTGTCGCCCAGGCTCGATATAATCATCATCATTATCATTTCTCCGGTATTGGTTAAAAAGATATGCTCCATACTATTGTGCAGCACTATCATACCCATGACCATATTTAGATTGTTCCTGATAAGATGATGAACTATATTGATCCCCTGTAGATTGAGATGGCTGGTTGTAATCCAATGGCATGAAATAAAAATGAGGGGCATGAATAGGTCGTTGGGGAAGTCGTGGGGGAAGCCTTCCTTGCTCAATTAATATCTGTTCGATAGAAAGTATCGGTGTTGGTGAAGGGGGTACCCAATTAGGGTCATATGAATAATTCTCATACTGTCCATACATAGCACCTTGTTGGCCAACATAACCCCCATAATGACCATGAGTACCTTCCCCCACTCCTTGTCCAGCAGGGCCCGTCCCACTACTACTCCATGCCTCGGTCCCTCCAACATGCCTGACATAGCCACGACGAGGATCTAACTTAGTAACACCAGGAAAATGCTCAACTGTCTCATAAGTGAGAGACTCATCATCTCTATAATGACCCTCATCCCCCGGAGAGTCAGGTAGAATTCCTGCTGATAATGATGAAGTAGAAATACTTGACTTACTCTCCTCGTCCACCTCCTTTCCCCTTGGTTGACTTGTATCAGGTGCGCGCTCCTGTTGCATTGTCAAGTTTGTTTCTTCCATCCTTTCTGAGGCCCTTACTGGCTCAGGCCTATCCTCAGTCAATTCCTCCATCAACTCCTCAAACTCTGGGTCTTTATCTAACATTGGTTCTTCTTGTTCCTCCAACCATTCACCTAACACTGTACCCTCTTCTGAAAAGATGTAGTCCAAATTAATTGGACAAAAATAATCCCGTTGATCCTCAAACTGTCTTCTCTTTCTATTTCTACTCCGGAACTTGAGGTTGTAGTGGATGTAGACCGATTTATTTAGCTTCTGCATTGTTAATCTATTTCTTGGTCTTGTGTGGATAAATGAGAAGGTGCTCCAATTTCTTTCACAATTAGAAGACGATGTAGTTTGACTGAGGACTTTAATAGCAATTGTCCTTAGTGCAGGAGCATTCTCTCCATAATTCAACCACCATTCAGCTAAAAATAAAAATAGAAATGATATTAGAGTCAATAAAATAATAATTAGAGTCATTGAATAATATAGAGATGACATTACAATCAATACCGGGATTGGTCTATGTGATGGCTCTTCGCGCAGTCGTCGTTCCAAAGCTTCCAGCACGTACATTGTATATGTCAATCTGAAGACATTGAAGTAGAGAAATAAATTAGAGAACTTACATTCTTACAATGTTATATATTTTTTCGGTTTTTCCCTTAATTAGCCTACTGCCTACCTGATTTGTAGCCCAAATTGCTTCATATGTATTCTCTGCTAGTCTTTCAATCACATTTTTTAGTCCCAAACGGATTTCATCAGATATGTGCCCATTCGTAAATTGTGGATTAAAGAAGTATCCTGTAAAAGTGTAAAACCAATGAATTTTAGTCAATGATAAATTAATATAATGAGAAGAGTTAAATACAAAAATTCAAGTATTAAAGGAAATAGCCTTCACTTACCAGCAGAGTGTAAATCATGTTTCAATTGCCGTCCCCATCGATCGTCAATGATCTTCCAATCCTTTTTATAATATTTACAATCTGCTTGAATAGACAACTTTGATCTCTCCATGGCCTCATGTAAGAAGCCCATTGTTGGCTTATCATCGCCATCAACCAATCGAAGAACCTTTATTAGGGGATCAAAAACATTCAAAACACCCTTCGCATGAGGCCAAAATTTGTTGGACTCAATTGTTTTACATACTTCTTTTGTAATAGGACTTGGCTTCTTTCCCCATTTTGAATTCATGAACTCTTGTGATTTTATCAATTGGAGAAGTCCATCTCTATACTTGTAAACACATTCGATGGCAATGAAGTGGGTGTGATGCCAGGCCGTAGTAGTTCATGGTTGTCTGTATACGTTTTCATGATAGAAATGAGTCTATATGACTGATAAAAAAAATTTGTGATCTTCTTTATCTTACCAATCACTTGCACCATGACTTTTCCTTTTGCAATATCTTCAAGCATTAAATCCAGGCAATGTGCTGCACATGGAGACCAGAAAATCCTTGGCCTTTGTTTCATAAGCAACATTCTTGCAGCCTTTATGTTTGCAGCATTGTTAGTAACAACCTGAACTACACAATCTACCCCAATTTCTTCAATCACCTCATTCAATAACCTATTAATATATTTTGCATCTTGGATGTAATCAGTTGCATCAACTGATTTGATAAACACTGTGCCCATAGATGAATAGACTAGAAAATTCAAGAGATGACGATGTGTGATGGTCGTCCACCCATCGCACATTAGTGTGCAACCTCTTTCCCTCCATGCCCATTTGAAAGTTTGCACCCAAGCCTGCAATTCCTCATACTCTTTCTCAACACAGACATGCCCAATCTCATAAGGGGTGGGTGCCTTTATACCTGTACTATGTTCTGCAGCCGCATCTAACATGGTGGTGAAATAAGGAGAAGATGCCTTGTTGGGTGGGATGCCTCCATGCAAAAAAAACTTCCCAGTAGCCCTTACTAGATGTTCTCTTGCTTTACCAAATTCTCAGGCAGCTTTGAAGTTGGTTTTCTATAAGCAAATGGGTCTGTTGGCCCCACCACATCTGGCCTACGAGGTTCAACCTCCTCAATGTCTGGATCTTCACGGACACGGGGTTGTTTTTGACTAACTGCCCGACGCAAACTCGCTGCCCCCAGTCCAAATGACCCACCCCCATGCTCATATTGGCTACCTCTAGCGGCTGCTTCGTATTGTATTCTTCGCCTCTCTTCCTCCTCTTGAAGTGACCTCACACTTTCTCTCCTAGCCCTCCTCATTTCTGGGTCTTCATCGTCATCATCGGAGGAACCAAATATTTCTTCTCTGCATGCATCAAGTTCCTCAGTTATTCTTCTTGCTTGTACTTGTTTTTTTTTTTTTACAGATGCATCAAGGAGCTCATGCATTTCAGCCCTCACATTTGGTGGCACTTTATTACATTTTGTCACCTGTCCTGATATATGTGCCAAATATTGTTTCAATCGGGTAATCCCCCCCATTAAGCACTCGTCCACAATAATTACATTTTACTTTGCTTTTGCTTCCGACTGCTTCACCATGGCTCCAAGTTAGATCTAAGTCACGCACCATTGTTCCTAACTTCCTATAAAATAAGAAATTCATGTAATAGTAATACTCTAACAACAATTATTTTTAGAAAAAGTAGAAGATTTAATAAAATCATTTTGAAATTCCTAAATATATAGATCTAGCATAAAAGTATGTAAATTAATCATTTATACACCACACAATGATCATGAATCATTAAAACAACATATTTATGATGAAATCCCCAAAAAATGATATATTTTAATTCAAATATTGAAAAATCCGAAAATAAAATAATTAAAATAAAAATCTAAATCATGTTTATGACTATGAGTAGATGTAGATTTATCATCTACACACTATTAATAAGCCTTTGGTATCATAAATACTCTAACAAGTAACAAGTAACAACAATTATTTTTAGAAAAATCAAAATTTAATAAAATCATTTTCAAAATAAAATACTAAATATATAGATCTAGCATAAAATCAAGATTTAATAAAATCATTTTCAAAATACTAAATATATAGATCTATCATAAAAGTAAGTAAATCAATCATTTATAAACCACACAATGATCATGAATCATTAAATCAACATATTTATGATGAAATCCCCAAAAAATGATATATTATAATTCAAATATTGAAAAATCCGAAAATAAAATAATTAAAATAAAAATCTAAATCATGTTTATGACTATGAGTAGATGTAGATCTATCATCTACACACTATTAATAAGCCTTTGGTATCATAAATACTCTAACAAGTAACAAGTAACAACAATTATTTTTAGAAAAATCAAAATTTAATAAAATTATTTTCAAAATAAAATACTAAATATATAGATCTAGCATAAAAGTGTGTAAATCAATCATTTATAAATCACACAATGATCATGAATCATTAAAACAACATATTTATGATGAGATCCCCAAAAAATGATATATTATAATTCAAATATTGAAAAATCTGAAAATAAAATAATTAAAATAAAAATCTAAATCATGTTTATGACTATGAGTAGATGTAGATCTATCATCTACACACTATTAATAAGCCTTTGGTATCATAAATATTCTAACAAGTAAAAACAATTATTTTTAGAAAAATCAAAATTTAATAAAATCATTTTCAAAATACTAAATATATAGATCTAGCATAAAAGTGTGTAAATCAATCATTTATAAACCACACAATGATCATAAATCATTAAAACAATATATTTATGATGAAATCCCCAAAAAATGATATATTATAATTCAAATATTGAAAAATCCGAAAATAAAATAATTAAAATAAAAATCTAAAAATCATGTGTATGAGTAGATCTAGCATGAAAGTATGTAGATCTAACTTCTAAGTGGAGAACACAACCAAAGTAACAAACCAAATGATTTCTATGCTTCATCTAAAAATAAAAAACAAAAAACACATAATAAAATGGTATAAATTGATTTTCTCTTACCTTGAAGCTTGAATAATATTTTCTTTAAGAAATAAATGTGAGATTTGAAAAGATGCAATATGGAGAGTAGTTGCAGCCCCTAAGGAGTAAGGAGATGAGAGGAGAGGAGAAGAAGAGGAAGACTGAGGATTTTTTAACAAAAAAGTAGGGTTTTTGGCATTATATATCATCTCGGCCGATATTTTCGGTTCTGCCGATATTTTCAAAATATCGACCGATATCACCGATATTTTGGCGATATTTTGCCTGCGATACCGAAACCAGTATCGCAGGCAAAATCTGGTACCGGAACCGGCCGATACCGGTTCATATCAGCCGATATGAACCGGTATCGGCCGATTTTTAATACCATGCCTTGAAGGGAAGTAGTTCACCTGAAAATCACTTCCATCAGCATAAATGTACAAGAAAGCAAGAACTCGATACACCCATAACGACAAGGGGAAAAAAATTACCTCCTCATCCCTGTGCATAAAATTCATAAAACCATCATGGTGATTGTTATGATGAGCGCATTTGGGTGCATTTGCTGGAAGCATCAAATAATTAGGCCCAAGTCGATGCCTCTGAGTATCAGCATAGGAGAAAATCCTAGTTTGGAGCAACTTATCCTCCGAATAATGGATTCCAGGAATCACGATAGCAGGGCAGAAGGCTAGCTGCTCATTTTCAGTGAAAAAGTTATCAATGTTCTTGTTCAAAACCAAGCACCCCACTGGCTGAAGAGGCAAGATGTCCTCTGGCCAGGTCTTTGTAACATCAAGCGGATCGAAATCAAACTTATCATCATGTTCAGGATCCATAATCTGAATAAAAAGCTTCCACTCAGGGTAATTTCCAGCAGAAATGGAATCATAGAGATCCTTAGTTGCATGGCAGTGATTAGCTCCTCCGACAGCCACACACTCATCCTCCAACAAACACTTCACACCACAAGTAGGCTTCCAATAAAACTTCACATAATGCGCTTTTCCAGCCTTGTTAATAAGAGTATATGTATTTACACCAAACCCATCCATGTGTCTATAATCTTGTGGAACACCAACATCATCGAAGAGAAAGGTAAACATGTGCAAGCTCTCTGGGTGGTGTGAAAAGAAGTCTACGATTCTCCAGTTCTCCTGGATGTGAGACTTGGGATTCGGTTTGAGAGAGTGGACCATGTCAGGGAACTTTATTCCATCACGGATGAAGAGGAAGTTGTTCCCGACAAGATCAAAATTACCCTGCATAAATGGAGAGAAGGTAAAAAAAAAAAAACAAATAGTCATGTTGAGTTCTCTCCTGCAGTCTGCAGATCAAAATCGCATCCAGACACAAGTCCATATGCATGTATATTGGAATATACTACAAGAACATTCAGTACTCTTACTGTGCCAATAACATCTAACTAAAACTAAACAAAAATGGTAACTTGGGGAGCATTTTAACAAGCTCTGTAGTGCAAATTTCGATATAGTGACATTTAAATATTATCATGTTGGAGGAAGCCCAATCTCATAGACATTAATCAAGCAAAATTCTCTGCTAAATATTACCATTCAAATATTCAGCTCTTTTCTGAATATGGTATCGTAAAATTCAGTGGAAGATGGAAACTATACAACATATGGTGTTATGAATAACATGGCTTTGGCTCTAGCAGACTTTCAATACAAGAACACTGAAATAATAAAAAGAAAAAAGAAAAACTAAAACTATTGTAGAAGTTCTAGATATTATCTACTTTGAGCTGGAGGGGTGAAAATATAAAGTTATATTGATTGGTAAGAAGAATTCAATCAATTGGAGAGAAAACAGATTATCTCAGTTTAAGAAATCCAGAGACTACAGCAAGAAATTTACATCTCAAGAGTAACTAAAGAGAACCTGAGATATGACAAAAATGGAAAATATGACAATGACACTCATTACCTCTCTAGTATAGAACTTCACAGCAAAACCTCGAGGGTCTCTCAGAGTTTCAGGGCTGCCTCGCTCATGGATAACTGTTGAGAACCGAACAATAACTGGAGTCTGGACTCCGGGAGCCCGAAGGAAATTGGCTCAAGTGAGATGAGAAATATCATGGGTGACCTCAAAGAAACCCTTTGCACTGGTTCCCTGGCGTGGACAACACGCTCTGGAATGCGCTCTCTATCGAATTGAGCAAGATTCTCGACCAGATGATAATCCTCAAGGAGGATAGGTCCTGCTCAATAAGAAGATAAGATTCAATTCCTTTCGACCGTTTTATTGCAAAATTGTGATCAATATCAAGACAGATATTTTAATGGTTCTGAATATTGGTTTGGTCAATAGTGACTCTGCAGTAATGTCACCATTAAAGTGGATACTAAATATTTCCAATAAAGTATATAGATTTTAAAATCTTGATCATGATATATGGTGACTTGAATCACTTCATATGTTGATATCTTAGAATAAAACAGATTGAAGATGATAGTAGCATTACAATTCAGTTTCGTAATGTAACACACATGACTTTTGTTTCAATTCAAAAGCATCCACTCTGATGCCATCTTGGAATTCTGCAAGATATAACATTGATGGATGACTAAAATAAATATGAGAGTTACATTGATGACGATAATGATAATGGAAGGAATCCTATGTATTCAATCCCTATGTATTATAATGCAAACGAACAGGCCCTAACTAAGTAACTTGGTTAAATCAACATGTTGACTCTAATATAAGCAACAAGTGAATAGTCTGATCATTAATAATCACATTTGATAAAGAAATAATAAATCAATAGAACAATTCGCTCACAGATGACTGCTTGATGAACCTCTGTGAACTCAACCATATCTGTGACTCTGGTGAACAGTTACAGTGCAATCAAAATCAAATCAACTTAAGATCCATATCCCTTAGCGACGAAAACTCCCAACATCTCCTAATGAAATAACAAAATCTTCCAAAAGAAAGAAAAAGAAAAGCTAACTTATTAGAAATGAATCATTGTCCGGAGGATAAACAAAAACAGTGAATCAACTTAGGGTGCATTGGGATACAATCCAAAAGCTTGTTAGGGATTGATACTTTTCCACTCAAATCTAGAGAGAGAAAGGGAAATAAACACTCTTAGATTGATTCCTCAAACGGATTCCACACTGTAAATTGCATTTTCACCCCTTCAATCTGACAAAGGTGCTCACTGCTCAGTCCACACTATACAGGCAGTTAAACACATTGGTTTTCAGCAGCATAGCTCAATAAAAGTTGATACTATGGACATCCAAATGGTCCCACTCCTAACCCATAAAACTACGCAAAACTACAAACCGCTGATATTAGACATAAACATAAAAGAAATTGACAATCTGCAGTATATTCTTGAATGATTCAACAACTAAGTTGATTAACTATAACAAAAAAGATAACCTCTAGATCCCACTGTTAGTGATGAATTGTTATTCCAAACAGGTGCACCAGAGTTTGTTGTGAAGAACTGGGAACTGTATGCGCTTGAAGGGCGGTACTGCATCACAAAAATACACATTGAAAAAGATTTGATAGAATAACCAAATAAAATCCAACCAAGAATCAGCAGAAGGCATAAAATAAAAAGAGATTTTAAGCAAATCTTTTCAAAAAAAAAAAAGAAAAAGTGATTTTAAGCAAAGCTAAGCAAAATAGAAATTCATAAACCTTTAATTATATCTCTAGAGATAGAGTCATGAATGCAACATGGATTGCATATAACAAGAGAGAAAAAAAAAAAAAAAAAGGAAGAAAACACAACAAGCAAGCCCCTTCAAAGAATTTAGAAAAAAAGGGGAATCAATGAAGAGAAAATATTCATAGAACGCAGAGACATGAAAAAAAAAGAAAGATAATCCATTGTTTACATTTTTTTCAACAAAGATCAAACCATTCAAAGAAACCATGCATTACCATTTACCAGAATATCCCATCAGTATACAAGTATACAGATACAATAAGAGAAATCAATAAAAAGTGTCTTGGAAGAAGGAAAACAGAGGGACTGCAAGAAAGCATGCGTGAGTGGATTCAATCAAACAGTAAGAGCAAACAAGAAAAAGCTTCGACTTTATGACACATGGATCTTCAAAAAAGAAAACCCATGAAGGAAATCAAAAGGAAAAATTGTACCTTGTAAGGATCCAAGGCCAAGGTGATGGGAACGAGAGTCAGAGTATTCTTCTATGTATGGTGTTCCAATGACCCTCAAAGGGTATTTATAAATACCCTATGTATGGTGTTCCTACGACTCACACGGCTGCCATTAGATTTAGATGAATCCTATAAATAAAGGAGATCTAATGGAAGACGACGGTCTTCTCTAGCTATTTTGATGGTATATCGAGAGATATTTCTTGTAAGAGCATCTCCTATATATATATATATATAGAAATATTCATGTGCATCTATCTCTCACAATGGGTGAGGGATGCTTCCATAAATAGTATTTTTCAAGTACAAAAAGGGGATTTCAAGTACATAGAGTGAAGTAAAACAAGATATTTATGTGCAAAAAGGGAAAGTGCCCTCACCCTATGATGAGGGATAGATGCACATGAATGTCTCGCATATATATATACTAGCAACAAAGGCCCACCCTAAGCCCGGGCCCTAAAAATATAATTAAATCCTCACTTCAAATTGTAGTTCCATTTGTTTGGTTAGGGAAATAAATTAAAATTATTTAGACTTTATAGCAAGTTTGACTAAAAAAATATGATAAAGTCTAATAAGGGTAAATGTTGACTCTATTTTTAGGAAATTGAAGGGACCCACCATTGACCCAATAGATCTAAATTGGTGAAATGTGGGCCTACTGATGAGATCATACCCAATCAAAGCCGAATGACCTATGTTTTTTCTTATTCTTCTTTTTTTTCCTCCTCTTATTGCTGGTTTAATAATATGTGGGGCCCATTGAGGGTAAAGTCCAGTTCCGTGTCATTATTCCATTGAATCATAATTGTCTATAATTTTGCATAATCCCCCTTTTCAAGCAACCCTTTGAAGAATCCAAATTTGGGGATCATAAAAACTAAAATGGAAATTAAAGACAATAAAAGCAGAAATAGTAATAATAAACAAAAACTACCAAAAAAATCTGTAAGGAAAAATATTATTATCTTTTCATAACCATATAAAAACAACCAAATAATTTCAAATCATCAAGTAAGCTGCATACATGTAAGGCCAAGATAAGGATTTTTTTTTTTATATAATAAATAAAGTTTATTCCAAAATAAGAGGATCGTTATTTGGTTTACCACGAAAATTATACGATGGGTTGAGATCCCAATATCTCAAAAGAGAGTCACCCCTTACTTTGAGCTCCATCTTGGATGCACCAATCCTATTGAAGAAAAATAATATAAAAAGGAAAAAAAAAACCCCACAATACCATCTCCAATCAACAAACTTTAGAAATAAAAAAAAATTACATTAGAGATATAGACTTCGTCAGTTGAAACAAACATACTCTCTCTCTCTCTCTCTCTCTCTCTTCTCTACTATATTCTTGTGAATCAATTGATCATCCTAGCAAACTGGAAACTGTTACGTATACAATTTTAATGGAATTCCTATGTGAGAGAATGCAAATAGAGAAGATTAGAAAATGTCGACCTCTTTGGAATGGTTAGATGAAAATGGCCTGATCATCCCTCCTAAATAATAGGAAAAACAATAGGGTTTTAAGTTGGTTGGGTTTATCCCTTCCTACGTTTAGATACTCTTGGTCATTTAATCCTTATAAAACCAAATCCCTTTAAATTTGGACTTATCTTTAAAAGTCCAACTTATTAAAAAAAATGGAAACCAAATGGAGAGATTTAAGGACGAGAGAACTCCCTATTTTCTGAGTGGTTTTTCTGGAAGGAGAACTCATGTGGGTGATGACGTGGCACCCCTTATAGCCCTCCTTCCAATTTACTTTAATATATATAATATATATTCCATTTTGTTATGGTCTCAGTATGAATTGGGCCAGAGACCTATAGCTGCACCATCCATTGAGTAAAGTGGCTTAGAGGGGCTTAGAGGAGTTGAATGACCCCAGCATTGATTTTTGGTTTTTCATTGGGCCATCTCTCTAGTAGGCCCATTAAGAGTGATAATTATGATTACATGGTTTTTTGAGTTTGTCTAAGATAAATGAGTCCAATCGTGCAACTAAAAGCTCGCATTGCATTTTAAAAGGATATGTTAGGGTCCTATTAATGTCACTGGATGCAAGATATCTTTGAAGATTGCCCATTGTTTGTTTCTCTACTTTACCGTCAACCCAGTAAACTTGCTATTGGATCAATAGCAAGGCATGCCTTGTAATTAAACAACCCAAGGTCCAATCATTGCCTTGTTTGGCTACTTTACTAGTAAGGTGGGGTGAAGTAAAACCTCCTTTCACTAGATAAGAAAAAACCAGGGGTCATATCAAAAGTATAAAAATTTAAAATTTCCTCATTTATTTAAAAAAAAAAGTTAAAACAACAACATTATCATACGACTAAAAGACAAAAAATATATTTACTTTTTATTGAAGAAGTAAAAAAAACTCCTAATCAAGCAACTAAAAAATAAAATTTCATCGTACTATGATTAGAACCCCTAATATTTTATTTTCTCTTCATTCTTCACTTCACTTCACTTCCCCCTGCAAGTACTTTTACCAAACAAGCGGAGGGCTCCCTATAACCAATATAATCCCTTCACTAAATCGACCCTTTTAATTTAGATATTACTCGCCATTGAATCAGATCATAATGAATTGACACGACACATGATTATTAAACATTAGTGTTAAAAAATTTAAGGTAAAAGATCAATCGGTCAAGCTTTATATTGTGCAACCCCTTCATCATATGATCCTAATCTCTCAATCTCCATCTCCATCTCCATCTCCATCTCTTGCTTCCGTGATTATTTTGCATCCATGTGGGCCCCATAGGAGATGACCATTTCCAACTAAGATCCATTAAACATATAGCCTACCATTACAACATTAGTACTAGTAATACAATCAAGATGAGCAGTCTGGATCACATTCTTCTTGGATCGAAGGACAATAGCACCAAAGACTCTTGAATTGAACTTCTCGCGAGAAGATTCCGATAAATCGAGAAACGCTACGATATTTTGGGGTGATATAGAAAAAGACAAGGGAGCGTGGATTCTGTGGGGAACGTGCGAACGTCACTGATGGATGGATCCTTATCTCGTCTATAACAACCACAAACGAACACCATGACGTGGGATAACACCCAGCTGCCACGTAGCATATGTGCCTTGAAGTGTGTGACAACATTACAAAAAGTTCGTTCTTCTCGTGTGGCGAACGTGAGCCGAGCCAAGGTAAATATAACCGGGCCTGGACAAAACTTAGCCACTAGCTTTGATTCTCTTTTGGGCTGCACCAAGAACAAGGAAACAAACAGATGAGATTTTTTTTTAAAATCCCTTTTTTTTAAGTATTTATAGAATTTTAAGAAATTTGAAATAGCTATATTTTTTCGCGGGGTACAATATTTTTGTGGGAGTTTGGACCATGATCATCACGGGTAGAGTTCAGATCTATTGGTTAGGGTTAGCTAGTGAGTTTGGCAATAGACGTAGCTCATTGTATCTAAAATACCCATTTATATAAAGACTTGGAATGATATAGTGGAATGTATGTCCCGGAGTAGGAAAGAACATATACATGTTTGAGGATGAACCAAGAAGCTCACAAACAAACTAATTTAGATGATATAAGGCTTCATAATGGTGCAAATGAAAGTAATAATGCTTCATTACGGTTACTAATAAAGGCAAATTAATGGAAGCAAGGAGAATGTTTTGCTACAAGTGGACTACATCCATAGTTGAGCTCTTTGGGGCCCAACTGCGTCCACCTTTGATCAATGTTACTACGTTCACACTCTTATCTTCCCATGATTTGTCATGTCAGATTTTATGCTCATCCAACCTTTACTTACCATTAGATTGAACCGTTAGAAAAATCTATAGTTAAATCTTGATCAGTCTTTATAGCTAATGAATCAAGAGTTAGGATAATTTGATAGGGTTGACTTTTACATAACCCTTTTTCCACAAAGAGACCTTTCCATCTTTCCTACTCCCAATGATTGAGGTGAAAATCTTTGAGATAATGTTTTGATGAGCAGTCTTGCAATTGAGCATACAATGCTTGAATCGTTTACAGTAACTAGTTAGAAAAAGATAGAGGTACCTGAGGCTGCCGTCAATGGGCTAGGCTTAAATCAGTTTTAGCACTGGCAATGGGCCACGCTGAACAGTCAGGTCTTTAAGCCCACGCCACTTCTGGCCAGGCTTTAACAGGTTTTGACGGCCAAAGATGATCTTGGTTATTTGTTAAGTAGACTTTGAATAAGATTAATTGCTAAAACTTGACAGTCATAACTTATAACATAGATCATGCAACAAAGAAAAAAATAAAATAAAAATGATACTAGTTAAAACTATTGGGCCACGACGCAGGTCTGGGCTTGGCATATTTTCCAACGGACAGGCTTGGATGAAAAATAGGTCTATAGTGCAAGGTCAAGTCGGATATAATTTTTACAGCCTGATGATAAATTAGCTGGGCTTTAACAAACCCTTGCTTGGCTGTATCACAGCCTGTCGACTCTCTTAACTGGCTCGAGATGAGAAAATTAACATAACAGGATGGGCTTGTTGGGCCAGGGCTATTTGAAATTCTGATTTTTCATGGACAACCCTTTTAAGAGAAAAATAGCCTTAGGTGCTGCTTGCCTTGGCTCCATTCACTAAATAAGAGAAACAACACAACCTGTAGAATTGGGGGTTCACCTAACTAGGCCCACAGCAGGCCCTATGAACAAGCTGAGGAGACAGTGGAATGGTCTAAACAGGGTCCAGATAGACCACAAGTGGGGACCATCAAATGCCTTCAGAACAGTTGAAATCATGCAATCAGGCTCCATATTGGCCCCAATAAACATGGGCAGGAATGCAAATGGCTGAGGGTATCCCTCAATAGTACAAGCCCATCAAATTGTCTGGCCTCACTTCAGACATCCATATTTATACACAATCCAAAATTAAAGCTTGGGCTAAGCCCACTGGTCAATATCTCAGGTCTTTTGTTTGGAAAGCTCTAATTTTTTATTTTTTTTTTGACATTCTAACGTTTTTTCTCAAATTAACAAATTCGTGGGCCCCACATGAAGATGGCCCAATGTTACTCTTACAAACCCACCATATATGAGCCAACACTCTCGAGTCACAAATTGTTGTAACTATAGCATCAAAGACCAGGCATGAGAAAAATGCACATTTCTTTAATCTGCCACCAGATAAGATGCCACAGAGCACAAGCTTCAAATCATCTATCCATCTATATCAGACCCATTGAATCTAATCCATCATCATTTTGTGTAAGACCCACTAGATAAACAACTGATCTTAAAAGTTGGACCAGGGAATTTAATTTGATTCAATGTTTCCTATCAAAGTTAATTTCTATATCTCAAACAAAGAGAAATACTTAGGGGTGCTTAAGGGCCACGCCTGAATATATCATATGGGCCCATTTAATATTTTGGGTCATGCTTGGATTAAGTGATGGAAAGCCCAAGGCCTGTACCGAATAAGAAGTAATCGATAATTTGTCCAAGCAATTGCTACAAAGCACGCACACCACATTAATTAAAAGCCTGGCTGGGCGTAGTTCGGATGACTAAATGGGTGGGCTTGGGCCTAAATATGCCTCATCGGAGCCGGACCACCCGGCGATGAGTACCCTAAAAATACTGCTTATCACTGCCGGACATAAGTGGTAGAGACTGGGTCCAATGGGAACAAAACCCTCCACAGACCGTCTCAGGAATCTCTTTACTACTATCTTTTCTGGGTCAAAGCAACCTACCTGGCAATCCAAGAAAAGTTTTAATTTTCTTCCAACATGTTCGCTAAGAACCAAGAAGTTTCGCATACTCTTATAAAAAAGATTAGTGATGACACCAGCTTCTTCCCTGTTTTGGAGTAAATTAATCACTGATTATAAGAAGATAGAAAAGTTTCACTTGAGGATAATAAAGTAATCCCAGTCAAATCAAAATATCAAACCATCTTACTCTTTCATTTTTAAATTATCTAGTCCCATTCCCGTCAGTGCTGTAGACTGAGGCATGCATGCGTCATTTCATAAAGGCAGGTAACCCAAATCACAAAAAATAAAAATGGGGAGCACAAAATTTAAATGCAGAGAGATGTTTTAACCTCAATATTAGTTGTTTTAGGCACGTTTGTGGTAGAAAGTTGGTTTTATGGAAAACTTTCTCATTCCCGGGGAAATTAGTTTTCCGATCCTCCCCCATAGAAATTTATTTTTTAAGGAATTAATGAAAATTCGCTCATTTTTGTGCTTTTGCTTTTCCCGGGGGGGGAGGTGGGGGCGGCGGGTGTGAACGGCTGCACCTAATATGAACTTTATTATAACACGGAAAGGTATTTCTATAGTTCTCACTTCTATCGTGGAAAATTAGCCAAACAATTGGGGGGGCGGGGGGGGGTCTGGGGTGGTGGGGGGCTGCACCTAATATGAACTTTATTATAACACGGAAAAGTATTTCTACAGTTCTCACTTCTATCGTGGAAAATTAGCCAAACAATTGAGTTGGTAGAATGGCAGCGGAGTTGGTGAGAAACTTGATGGTCAACAAGTTTTGCCCAATTGATAAATCCTCGCTCTATATATATATATATATATATATATTGATTGATGTCATGTATCAAGGGATGTGCCGAGAATACACATGATAACTATTTTGGTAAAAGGACTTTTAACCGAAATCATTTGAATTGCTGGAGGGAGTGAGGGTTCACAAGGATGTATTCCTTTGGAGAAGAAGGGTATAGGCATAATAACTGCCCATGGTAACTACCAATCAAAAGAGTATACCCCATTGGAGATGCAACCCGTGATAACTACCAATGGTTCGGCTCACACTGTCCTATGCTGAGTGAAGGTGTTGAGGAGTGAGCTTCACCCGAGAGGGAGTATTAAAAAGTATTTATGCTACCTCTGCTAAAGCATGAGATTTTGACTGGAATGGTTAGCAAAAGAAATTTAGGATGACATCAGAGCCAATTGGTCGCGATCTTAGAGGAACGACTCAGCGTACAAAAAGCACGTGCTGTCAAAAGTGCTCATACTAAGTTCTACCTGAAGGGGCTTTGGAAGGAATGCTTAGCTAAAAAATTTTTAGACAAGGGTTGTTTTCAACAGTATTCCATGTGAGACTCTAATAATGAAGTTCAAAAAGGATTTATAATCTCTATTTTGCAAATTAATGTTTGAAAATTTCCAACAGCTTCTAAAAAAAACAGCACTCAGGCCATGTTTGGTATCTCTACTCTTTTTTCGATAGACCATATAAAATAGAATTATTAAAAAAAGAGCTATAGAAAAAAAGAGGGCATTTCAATTTTAGAGGATTTGCCTCTACGTTTTTAGAGCCTATGCCTATATTTTTCACATGTCCAGAAAGTGGGCATTTCAATTTTAAAGGATTTTGCCTCTACTCCTCTAAAATAAGAAGAGGATAAAGTCATCTACCAAACGTTCTAATTTTTCTAACCTCTGTCCGATTTAGACAAATAGACAAATAGAGGTACCAAACATGCACTCATTCCAAACATGCATGACAAAACAAAGAGGGAGTCTAATCTGGATCATCCATAGACATCTTTCGAACGTGGGCCATCAGAGGTGGGGCGTACCAAAAGTTACAATCAGTCGACCAGATTTACTTTATTTGCCAACTCACATGGTTATTGACCCTAAAAATCAGGAAGCATTGACTCTAGCCCCTTCTTGAATTTATTATCTTAGCAATGTAACTGGGAGTTTTTGTTAGATTATTAGAATTCTAAGACTTATGAGCAAAGCAACCAGGAACATTGACTTTGACAAAAGATACAGCCTTGCAGGGTTTTAATGCCAGGCTCCTACTTGCAAAGGCCTGGCCAAAAACCGTTGAATGAGAAAATCCGAAACAAAAGATCACTTAAAAAAGAAGGTTAAAAAAAAAAACCCTATTTATAGCTGGTCATTTGCTTACTTTGTAATGAATTCTTAGAAATTTACTATAGAGGTCGATGTGAGATAGAGATTTAAATTGAAAAGCGCGTAGTCACTCTCATATTTAAATTTTTGCGATGATGTCTGGATAATCATATCTTCTTGAAAGGGAGGATACTATATGATTCCTTTGTTAATCTTTTTAACTATGCTCGGTTATTACTTTTAACAGCTAAGTCCTTGGATATGAGTGTGAGTGAGGGTGCGTGAGTTATAGTTTCCAATGCAGCACAAAAAAAAGAAAAAAAAACCTCAGAGACTCTTAGTTTGGCCAATTCATACCATCCATTGATTGACACCGAAAAGTCAATTCTTTTGGGGCTCTCCAAAAATTCTCTTAAGATTATCTTGATCGCCTGTGCTATGTCCCATCTACATTGAGATGAATATTCCTCCCTTTGTTAGGTAGGATGAGAGATTCCAACTTATGTTAATCCCTCTAGGTATCAAAGTCTCCTTCCTTTATATAATAATAAAGTCTCAACTTGTAAAAAAATGAGATTTTATATCTCCCTCTGTCTGCAAAGAAGTAAAGAAGAACTTCAAAATGTCTACGTTTTCCTTCTCTTGGATGATCGACTTTCATCTTCTCCTGTTCATCTTCTTCTTGTCTTTTATGTTACACAAGGCAGTAATCTCTGTAAATGGTGATGATATTCCAGAAACCGAGTTGGTGGGCAGCATAGGTGCCATCATAGATTCCACCTCTCGTGCTGGAAAGGAAGAAAAGATTGGTATAGAAATGGCAATTGAGGACTATTACAATGCTACTGGGTTTAAGCCAATACTTCATCTGAGAGACTCAGGAGGTGACACTCTTGAGACATTCTACATGGGTACTTTACACTATCCTTCTCCATTTAATTACTACTTCATTGTATCTTTATATTTCCATTAATCTCCTCTCATGTTTCCTTTTCTTTTCTTTTGTGGATGTGACAGCTGGTGCATGCAATGCATGAGAAAAAGATATACAAGCAATATAAATTTAATTAGCATGATGAAAAAAATGTTTCAGAAAAAATAAAATAAAAAAACAAATGATTGCAGGATTTCACCATCTCCACACATCTCAGATGAAAATTTAACTGAGTTGAGTTGACTCAGAGACTTGGCTGATCAGTCTTGCCAAAACTCACCGACAGTCTGGCTTGACGGTTATTGATATTAAAAAAAAACAAAAATCTAAACACATAAAAAGATCATTATAAGAAATGAGTCGATAAGCCGAGGGTGCATGCACTTGGTGTCTAAGCCGAAGCCCACATGTCTCAGCCCAACTCATTGGATACGCACCCTAACTCATTGTTATGCAAATGATAAATAAATATAGGCAGATTTTCTTTTTTGCATCCCTTTCTTATTTTCATATCGAAGGCCCACCAATGATCATTTCAATCCACTTGGCTCACACATATCTAGACATCGGTCACCATTAGATTAATTGGTCACTCCAACATTGCATAGTATATAGCCATAAACAATGAGGGCCTACAACTAGAGGCAAGAATCATTTGATTGGCCTAATATATATGTCACATATTTCTAATCCACATGCAAAACCTCCTAGCATGGGTTCAATCTTGCATTTCTTGCATCCTCGCACCAGAGGTTGGGTGATGTTGTCACAGTGACACAGTCAATGCCCTGAAATTCAAGTCAGTCCCGGTTCATTGATGGCCTCTCACCTATTTAACATCCAGATTGGGCCGCATGCAGGCGTCTCGGTTCATGGGTTTCTCTTAGCAAATAGAGTATATACATATAATCTCCTAAGTGAGCTCCTGGATGCGTTCCATAGGTGACCGCCCAAGGGGACACACCGCGGGCGGGGGTGATGTTGGGTATATGGGTTTTGGCTCGTTTTGTAAGCCCAATCTAATTGTATTAGGGTTGAGGGGTAATTTGGTCTTTATCCAAAACTACATATTATCTCTTTTAGTTGTAATCCTAATTATGAGAAAAAAAACTATATTTAGTGGAGAAGAAGAGGACAAATTTTGTCCGGAGACATAGGTGTGAAATCACCAAACCACGTAAATCATGTGTTCATTCTATGTGGAATGATTTGGATTGCTTGTTAATTGCATGTTTCCGCACACACGAACATAACAGGTGATAGATTATTTAATTTCCTCTACTAATCAGTCCTACCTCCTAAAGCCTTAAGGCATTGGTAGGCAGCAAAATGGTGGAACCGTTGCAATGTTGAGTCTTTCATCCTGGAATTTAAACTCTAGATTTGTTGGTTTCAATATCATATTAAATTTCTTCTACTAACCACTCTAACAAAATCTCAAGATAGTGTTAGTAGAGGTAGCGGAAATACTTTTCAACAATGATATGACTGTGCTTGAATGAAGGCCCCACAAAATCCAACAATAAAACAGAAGAAATAGGGGTTTTTTATGAGCAAATTCCTGCTAAATTTGGTTTACACGCACGTGCAAAAATGACAAAATTTTTACACTGACAAGAGATTGACCTTATCGTCCTTTTTTTCAAAAATTTCAGTGTGACCCACAACACACTGTATCGTGGATTAGCCCTCATACTTCACCAAAACTGAAGGAGTAAAGAGAAGTTCAAAATGTGAAGATCGCCATGCAGATAAGACAAACAAAAAAACGAAAGAAAAACTATAGGGGAAACCTCATATGGTTGTGAGATCTCTATGTAAGGAAGACAAATAAGGAAAAGAAAAATTTACAACTGATATGAATATAATAATGGAACACATTCCTATTTGAAGAGAAGTGGAGATGAGAAACATAACGAAGAACGCAGAACGAAAATGGAGAAATGGGGAGAAGGGTTAGTGCGGATTGGGTTGGGCTGAGGTCCAAAATTTTGAATTCAGGCTTGGGATTTAGCTTGGGCCTGGGAATTCAGGTTTCATCTGGGCTGGGACATATGGACATACGATCTGTTCCAGTCTTGCGCGGGGTCAATACCTTGTCTAGCCCACCTTAGGTGTGCCCCTAACTGGAAACCCAGTTAAGTTTCTATTCCTAACATTGAAGTCTCAACTTGAGACTCAGCCCAGTTCCAAGCTACATTCTGAAACCTTTAAAAAAGACCCAAACAAGACAAAACAAAATGACTGAATATTTCCTGGGGTGATGGGTAGGTGCAGTTTTGAATACATCTACAATGAACGTGCCATTACAAAGTCTTCCGATGTATGTGATACAAATCATACAATAATAACTTTTGCTAATACTCACTCCATGATGGATCAAACTTTAAGATGACATTAATCATCATCTATAACGCCTTATCTCATCACTCTGGAGTACGTCTACAACACGAGACAGTGCAGGTGCATTTTGGAATATTAGATTGCAAGAATAAAACCACTAGTACTGATGCAGTTCCAATTTCCAAATGCAGCCAAAGTACTCATGGACGAGCTGCATGTGCAGGCAATCATCGGACTAAACTCATGGGAGGAGTCTGCTTTTGTAGCAGAACTAAGCAACAGATCAAAAGTCTCACTTCTTTCGTTCTCTCCAGACGACGTCCCATTGGCACCCTCCCAATGGCCATTCCTCGTACAGATGCACCGAAGCCACCAACCCCAGATGAAAGCGGTCGCCGCCATCATCAGATCCTACCAATGGCGGCGGGTTGTAGTCATCTACGAAGATCACAGTTACGCCGCAGCCAAGGACATTGCATTCCTCTCCGACGCACTCCGAGAATCAAATTCTCTGATCGAGCGCCGCTCTATACTCCCCACCTTCGCCTCTCAATCTGACTTGAGAATCGCCATTCGGGAAGAGCTCATCACACTCCAGAGCTCTCAGTGTAGGGTGTTCATTGTGCACTCCTCATCAGCCGTCGGCGCTCTGTTGTTCTCTGAGGCGACACGCATTGGAATGATGACGAAAGACTATGTTTGGATCACCACAAACAGCATTACAAGCCTCTTGACTTCTGTGGACGACTCCGTCATCTCCTCCATGCAAGGAGTCATTGGAATCAGGAACTACTACTCCCAGTCGGATGAAAGATTCAAAGACCTCCGCAACCGATTTCGACATCAATTCTGGCTACAATATCCCAATGAAGATAACCCAGAACCAGGAATTTTTGGACTAAAAGCTTATGATGCTACATGGGTTGTGTCACAAGCCATGAGGGGTCTTAGAAGAGGGTCTTTGACCACAAGTCAACCATGGTCAACCAATCCCAACGTGGTGATTGGTCAAAGATTGATGAAGAGCATCCTAGCCACTAATTGGAGCGGGCTGAGCGGTGAGATTCGCTTTTCCGACAGAAGATTGGTGCAGGCATCAACTCTCCAAATTGTCAATGTGGTAGGGAGAAGCTACAGAGAGCTTGGACTCTGGTCACCAGAATCTAGTGTATTCACTATTAAAGATGATGCTGAAATCAGTGGGGAGAAGAACAGCACATCCATGAAAATCTTAGGGTATGTGTATTGGCCAGGGGGCCCTTCTTATGTCCCCCTGGGATGGGCCATACCCACATTGGGGATGCGGATGAAGATCGGGGTTCCATTGAATTGCCCATTTGATAAGTTTGTGAAAGTGAAGTTCAATGAAACTTCAAACCAAACCACCGTCACTGGCTTCTCCATCAATGTCTTTGAAAAAGTGGTGCAACGTCTTCCATATAACTTGCCTTACGACTTTATTCCTTACTCAGGCACCTATGACTCTCTAGTAGAACAAGTGCAGCTCAAGGTGAGTTGAGTGCAGTAATAGTTATAAAATTGTTGTCAGTTTCTGCACTAACGGTAGTAGAATACCCACATGGACATTAACACAAGCAAGAGGTCTTTCATCTTTAATGAATTGAAGCCCACTGAAAGCTGAATTGACATTTGGCTCTGGTTCCAACAATTTCATTGTTCCTCCAATTTTATTTTTATATCCTTATTGGTTTTTAAGACTGATATTGTGCTTTTCATGGATTCTATAAAATTTATCATGGAGAAGACGTTCGATGCAGTGGTGGGTGACACTGCGATCGTGGCTAATCGCTGTCAGTATGCAGAATTTACCCATCCTTACGCAGAATCTGGAGTCCAGATATTGGTCCTGAAGGAAGAAAATGTATCTAGAGCTTGGATGTTCATGAAGCCTTTCACAATAGCTCTATGGGCCCTCACTGCCATCACTAATATGTACAATGGATTTGTGGTGTGGCTGATAGAACGCGCGGACAATAGATACTTTCATGAAGGTACCGTTTGGCACCAAATTGGCACATCAGTCTGGTTCTCCTTCTCCACGCTGTTCTCGCGACACGGTATGGACTAGCTCTTGCCAAACGAATAATAAGTATAGTTACTAAAGTAAAATCTCGAACAAAATTAAGTGAACTAATTGAAAGCAAGTGTCAAGATGCATCTGCAAGTCACCCAAGATCAACTTTGTTATATGATCATAGCCATCGAAAGTGGGACCTCAATACAAGCAATGAATAATAGATACAATCAGGCATTCCATCGGCCTTGATTTGGTGTTGTGAAAATTCTTTTGGGGTGGTGAACCACTGCAGAGCTTGCGACGTTTGCACTGGATCGTTGCTAAGATATCTCTGGAATATAATAAATTTATGCTATCACAAGTTAATTAATTTAAGTCCATCACCTTTGCAAATTTTCAACCACACTCTGAAATTTGCAGACAATTTGTACATGACAAGTCTTTTTTATGTGATGGGGACCCATGAACAGTGGAAATATTTGAACACTCCCAGATTGGAAGTTCTAGCCATCTGTAATTTGGCCTTCTAAAAAGACCACTGCATTCTACTTTAAACCATATATTGTAGGATTAGAATCTTTCAATCTGAAAAATCTTCATTGTCATTTTCCATTGGAAAAACAGAAAAGTTGCACTCCATTAAAGTTATTCTTTTCTCTGTAGGAGGGGAACTTCGTAGCAGTTTGTCTCGAGTAGTTACAGTAGTATGGCTGTTTGTGGCACTCGTCTTGACGTCGAGTTACACTGCTAGCTTAACTTCTACCCTCACTACCCAGCAGCTCAAACCAAGGTACGTCGATGTAGATTCATTGCTAAAGAGCAATGCCAAGGTTGGTTGTGACAAGGGCTCCTTTGTGGTCGAGTATGTGGAAAAGGTGTTGGGGTTCCATCCCAACAACGTAATCAAATATGATTATCAGAAGGCCCCAAACTATCCTGAAGCCCTCAAGAGTGGGGAAATTCAAGCAGCCTTTCTTGAAGTCCCCTATGTGAAGTTACTCCTTGCCGACAATTGCAAAGGCTTTACCACTGTAGGGTCCACCTATGAAGTTGGAGGATTCGGTTTTGTAAGTAACAACGAACCCTCAATTCACTCGTAGCTCAGGCAATGTGGCCATTTCTAACAAGCAGATGTCACAGGCTGAGGCTGATTAGTATGAAAGATTGTTATAGTCTGAAAAAAGGCACCAATCAGATGATCATAACAAGAAAATTAATGCTCATTCCCGAAATTAGGATGATTGTCTTTTCGTTTAACTGTTCATTTATAGTTCAATTTTCATCAGACAGTTATGATGATCTGATTGGTGGGAATATGGCCTCTTTGATCAGTGACTCTAGGCCACAACATCACTGCCTTACAAAAGATGCATTATAATTTCTTCAAGTACAGGGGAAACTTCTTGGTTGGTCTCCATAAGAAAATTTTTTGATGGTAGAGTCAACCTATTGAATCAAAGGACTACAATAGTGTAAGTCCTTTTGACATTTGTCCACCAATGGAGGGTAACCGAGGCCGACCCAAGATGCGACTCAGAGCTAGAAAAATCTAAATCAAGTGGAACCATGGATTAAGGGAGTTAATGCACCGAGCATATTGTCTATTTTTGCTAGGTCATTGTCATTATCATTATCATTATCAAAGCTTTTGTTCCCACTAAGTTGGGTTAACTAATATATATATATATATATATGGGCAAGGTTTCTATTAAGCTAAAGCTTAGGATAAAATTCTATAAGCTAATGCTTGTGGGGCCCACCCTTGGTCCATTCAATTGGACCAAACACATGACTCTCTTAAATTGCACATATCTACAAATTTTTTATCATATCCGAATTTACTGGACCGTTAGATCAATTGTGTACCGATCCATATAGACTGATGACTATTAGACTTTTGAGGCCTATATGCAGATGATAAAAGTAACGGTTGAGGCTAATTTTTTATAAAGAAGAGGGTCCCAGGAAGTTCTTAAAATCTCCCCTATCCCCCATACCCATGTGGGTCCTCAAGTAAACCCAACCACACATTTGAGCTTACCTTATTCAACGCTTTAACTTAATAGAGTTACCCCATATAAATATATTTATAGATACTACTCTCATCGATGTCCTTTTTGGCCTACTCTTTTTAAAGGCCATTGGCCTGCGTAAAAGCGTAAAAATACTTTTCTTCACCATTGTAGCTGCTGGCCAATGGGGGATATGAGCATGGAACTTACTATTAATCCCTTCATGAGAATGCAACTTACTTTTCATGGAAATGTAGGCATTCCCAAAGGGCTCACCTCTTGCCCAAGATGTGACTGAAGCAATCCTTCAAGTGCGGGAAAGTGGCCAAATGCGAGAATTGGAGGATAGATTGATTGCATCATCCAAGTGCCCAAGCTCAGAAGACAATAATAAGAACGATAGATTAAGCTTTGACAGCTTCATCGGTCTCTTTGCCATCACAATTGGGACATCCACTATTGCGCTCGTGCTATTCTTCTTTCATCTACTTCAAAACTATTGGCACATGTACATGAAATTTTATTTGCTCTTCCTCATCCATCAAATGCGCGCCTACTGGCAGATGTATGCCAGTGTTCATCGATTGTTGGCCCTTGAGATGGAACTATTGCGACAACGAAGACGCCATGGTGTAGAATTGGTCGAGTTAAGAGATGTATAAAGTGCTTTGATGGCCCTCACAGTTCAGTCACTCCATTCTATATACGACGTTGGAGCATTCGTACGTAGTTGTACAGAAAGAAATATAGAAAGCTTCACAAAATAGATTACCAGATTCAAGTTTTTGTCATTGACCTAGGATACTGATTATTCTTTTTAAGTTTCTTTATTTTTATTTTTATTTTTGTTTGAACTGAATTTCTTTTGTGTCAATAATAACAATTTGATTTGTAGAAGAAGGTGATGATGAAATATAACCTGTATTATGAATTATTGGTTGTATGATGATAGATCGGGAAGAGCAGAAAAATAAGGATAGGTCGACAGCGAGGACAAAGATGTGCCTGCCATACACTGAAAGTTGAGCCCGGACTGAGAAATGGCTGATTGTATGGTCAGTAAAAGGTGATAATCTATTGCCAATCCTATTCCAAGGTGGATGCTATTAAATTTCCTTAGCTAATTATTAATGATATCAAAAGCACAATATAAATACTTTTTAATACTTTTTCTTTGGGTGGAGCTTACTCTTCCATACTCCCTGGTAGATAGAGTCCGATTGGCTCACTTTTTGGCGACATGTGTTTTAGTGTTAAGTCATTCATCCTGGGGATAGAACTCGTGACCAATTGGCTTTGATACCATATTACATTTACTTAACTAATTATTGCTACCAAAACCTCGAGGTGTTGGTGGAAAGGGCATAAATACTTATCTCCCTTTGGGTGGAGCCCACTCCTGATCAACCTAAGATGTTTATCATGATAACTATGATGATGCCGTAATTCATACTTAATATCTTAATAACTTTATCCAATGATAAAATCAATATAGATTCACTAACGTGAAAAATCCTAAATTATAAGAGTGGAAGCTTACATATTGTAATTCAAACCACTCAAAATAAACATGCTCCAGTAATACGGGGTATCGTCAACTTTTACTATTGGATGAAAAAGTGTCTAACACAATCTTATGTATATTCATTACTATGCTTTCCATCAAACAATCAATTCAGCAATAAAGAAAACTCAGATTGAGTTAAAATGGGAGGATACTCCATATATCTGCAAGGGTTTATTTTGAGCATCTCAATTAAAATTGTCATATCAGTTGCAAACACTATCATATTACTTACAATAATTTTTAATTTTTCACTCATTTAAGTAGGTACAATTTGAGTAGAATTTTGATAAAAAATTTGTTGGATTTTACATTATAAAAAGAATAATTGTGATAAAGAAAGGAAAGATGTATGGCAAGCCTAATCGCTTCATACAACCACCCCATCCAACTCATGAGCCAACCAGTCCCAATGATTCAGCTCATCACCCATACATCAGTCACCAGGTGACCTCATCACCAAGTGGAGATCCAAAGAACCATTTGGCACTTAAAAGTCAAATAAAGCCTCTATTTTAAAGATAAGAAATCACATCAAAAGCACTTTAATTCAAAATTTTCTCTATCATTTTTATAAAAAAAGTAAAAAAGTAACAACTTTTATCCACTCAAAGACAAAAAAACTCCACTTTCCTAGACAAAAAGTCCAAAAATTTCCATACTAAACAACTAAAAACAAAACACCAATCGTAACTCACTTATATTTTACGTTCTCTTGATTTGATACTTTATTTTACTTTATTTCGCTTGATTTTTAAAGTAAAATTACCAAACGGGCCCAAACAAGGAGAGCTTCAACACCAACTACCAACTAGTAGATCCTGCATTAAATGAAACGCAGCTTCATCACCAGCTAGGAGATCTTGTATTAAAGGAGAAGCATCCTCATCTGACCAGCCTCATAATACATCAAGAAAGACGACCTGAATCGGCAGCAATAGACAGCCAAGAAAAAAAAAAACATCAATCAGCTGGTTTCATGAGTCAGCTCATTATAGGCTGTAGCATAGGTTGCTAAATCTGTCAAATATCGTTATAAAAGAACAGCTGATTTCATGAGCAGCACACAACAGAGACCAGTATAGGCAGTAGCATGGGATGTGAAATCTGTCAAATATCATTGTCAAAGATGGGTGAAAATTCAAGAATAAATACACATCAGTGGGTCGTTGAGATTTTACTACCCCACTTTACTACGACCCGTGTGGTGAAAATTCATTTGCTCTCTCGTTTCAATTCTTTTGTGTTTTCTTCCACAGTCCCTCATTGTGTGCAGGAGTATGTAGCCTGTCTTAATGGTGGTGGGTAGTTGAGATTTTACTTACCCCACCTTACTGTGGCACATGGCCGTGTTAGATACCCATTTTCATCTCTAATAATGGGGCCAATATTAATAATCTTCTCTGACCAAAAGCTTCCACAAGTGGTATCACTGGTGGCCAAAGATTTTGATTGTGCAGGACCACTTAAGAGTCGATGGTGAACCCCGGCAACCCATGGTTAACTCCAGCTCCCTAATAAATTTGCTCAATCATAACTATGTTACATGCAACAAGTATTACTGGTAAGAAGAGTGGGGTTCTTGAGATCCGTTTTAGATTTGACTAAAAATATATGTGATGAATATGATAGCAGGTCAAATTTCAATTGGACTGAAATTTGGCCTAGAACAGTGCACTGGAGAGGATAATTTGTGCGGTCAAGAATTAAAAGGCAGTTTCCGCAGATGGATGCTTGCAATAGGGCACATATATAGGGGATGGCAATGAGTTGGGTTTAAATGGGACCTTGCCCGACCTCCACCTATTAGTGCTGGGTTTAGTGGTGCTTTTCTTGATTTGGGGTGGATTTGGATTTTATTGTTCTACCCCGTCCCGCCCCGCCCCATAGTATATATTTATTTATTTATTGAAGGTATAAACAAAACTCATGTGGACCATAGTTTTGGTGGTGTTGGCATTTAAGACATGTGGGAAGAGAAGGTGGTGTATTTGATCACTACCATACTTATTTTTTCCATGCATTTATATTGCAGTAGGTGCAAGGTTTTGGTCTCAGATTTTGTTGTGGGTCTCACGTACAATTGCGAGGGCTTTGCCATTGTGAGGCTGATCAGTACTGAAAGATTATTATAGTCTTACAGGGCACCAATCAGATGATCCTATATATCAAGAGAAGTGAGGCATTTTTTACTGATATTAAGGCTATTATATTATCATTTGACTGTCTATTCTTAGTAGGATTTTTGTCTGAATGTTATGATATTTTGATTGGTGAGATTTGGGGCCTTAGATCAGTCACTCCGGGCCACAACAATTCTACCTTACGAACAAAACATTCATCAACAGTCCTAGCGTTAGAACTGATGGTGCCCTTTATCCTTGATCCAAACCCTCCAATTTAGAGGAAACATCTTGGTTGGGCTCAAGAACAAAATTTTGCACCAAGTGAATCAATCCAATAAATAGACTTCAATAATGCAAATGATTATAATATCTGTCAATCACTGAAGGGTAAATAAGGGCCCAATCCAAGATATGACCCTCAATTAGAAAATTCTGATTCAATTTAAACCATGAATAAAGATGGTTTATGCACCCAGCATATAGTCTGTTTCTACTGGATGTCTTATATCAATTCCTTCATGAGCGTGGCACTTATTATTCATGGAAATATAGGTGTTCCCAAAGGGTTCACCTCTTGTCCAAGATGTCTCTGAGAAGCAATTCCTCAATTGCGTGGTGGGAAACGGGCCAAACGCGAAAACTAGAGGATTGAGAAAAGGTGGCATCCAAATGAAAACCATGGTGCTGACGGGCAGGTTTAGAGGAACAACGGTGTGGAACTGACTGAGACTAGTGTAGAATTATGATACCACTTTGTAGAACAATGATACCACTAAGAAGAAATATGATACTTCATATATTTGAAAAATACTTCTCATAAATTTTTTGTGATATTTTGAACAAACCTCTAGTGATAATTAGTTCTTGTAGAATAGAATAGGGCTGGTAAAATGGGTTGACAAAGCCTGGATTATGAACTAATCATGCCAAGCTTCTGGGTCAGATCTATTCAAAATTTAGAAGTTTTGAGGTCCAGGCCATCGAATATCCCTAAAGAAAATAAAATGGCCATTGAAAAGTCCTTGATCCAGAATAAATGATAGAAGTGGCAAACAGGTCCCTGAATACATGACTTGTAACTGGATAGAGAGGGGAAGGCTGACTATGAAAACAAAAGGGGATGTCGCTCAAATGAATGGTTGCATAACCCTTTTCATAATTCCTATTGAGTTCTTAGAATTTTGCAGAAAATGGACTCCTCCCAAAGGAATTGAGAGTGCAGAATCAAATGTGAAGATCTACAAGGGAACATCTAGGAAATGATAAGCCAAAAAAAAAAAAAAAAAAAATGCCCTGTAGTTTATGGTCCCCTGTAGATCTTCACCCTCGACCCCTCTTCCCCCTTGGATAAAAGCTGCCTTCCTGCGAAATCTGAGGAATTTGTTGACATTTTCTTTAAAATAGTTCAAGTCCTGTATGATATACTCTGTTTGGACCCTATTCCTTCAGTGACAAAATCACTATTATATAAAATTTTAGCAAAGAAATTAGAACTACAACAAACTGTGACATGGAGGCCAAAGTCTCAGTCGAAGGGGCTAGGTGTTTAGGACTGAGTGCAACCAATACAAAAGAGACAGGGCTTACGAGACAGTCAGATTTTTGGACATAGCTTTCTCCACCTTAACTAAAAGAGGTTAAAGATAAATAGCACCTAACATGAAAAACTTGACAAAAAGGTCCGCATTACCAGACACCAGGAAAAATCAAGTCATGTTTTATCAACAACTCGATTACAAAACTTAAAAAGGGATTGAGTGCAACGGGCCAATATAAGGCTTACCAAACTTCACCCCTCAATTTAACATTAATTCAAACAATGATCCACGGTCTAAAAGAGTTCTCAGGCATCAATTAATCATTAATATCTGAGAGTCTATTACGTGACAGCTACGAATACTTACAGTTAGTTTTCCCCCATAGCTCTCTGCCATTACTGAGAGAGAGATAGCTCTCTGCCATAACTGAGAGAGAGAGAGATATGGATCACATTCTTCTTGGATTGAAGGACAATTGCACCAAAGGCTCTTGATTTGAACTTCTCGCGAGAAGATTCCGATAAATCGAGAAACGCTACTGTGTGAGTAAAATACCGTAATGACGAGATTAAGTGAGGACCGCAGTAATCCACCGACCCTTCACCTTGGTCTCGATAATCAGAGCCAGCAGCTCGGCGGCTCGGTAAGAAGCATCAGCTCAGAGGCTCTGCAGTTCGGCAGCTCGGTTAAAGAGTGCCAGCTCAATGTATCAACTCAGCTGCTCGGCAGCTCTGTTCGGAGTGCCATCTCGACGAGGGCAGCTCTGTTCAGAGTACCAGCTCGGCAGGGGGCAGCTCGGCAGCTCGGCATGTGTGCCAGCAGAGAGCCAGCTCAGCCAGACCGTTCCTGGTCCAGGTAAATGTACGAAGGCGAAGAGTGGGCCATCACACCTACCAAAAGCACGGGCGAGCTCTGACATATAGGGACGCTCATTTATGGCGATAAGAAGTCTGCTTTATCATCCCTTCACGTCAACTGACCAAAAGCCTGGAAAGTTACTGATGGGATGCGCCCTTTTTACCGACCGCCGAATGTCAGGGTAAGGCTGATGGGACCTTACCCCACTTACCCCCACTCACAGAGAAAGAACTTCATATACGCATGGGATCAGTCCCATAGAGGTACGCGATACGCAACTGACAACACAACTCTCTGATTCTCCTCTACCTCCTCCTGCTTAGTTTTCTCAGAACTGACTCAGGTATCGGAGCGCCTTCGGCTCACGGCAGCCAGGGGCTCTGAACCAAGCCTTTTTCCTCCCCTTTTCAGGTTCTTGGCGTTTGGTCTTCCCTGATCTAAGAGGTTCATCTCCTCAATCTAAGTAGGTGTCGTTTTTCCCGCCTACAGTTTGGCGCCGTCTGTGGGAAACTGAACAAAAAGCTTTTAAGCGCCATGCCTCCAAAGACCAGAAATGGCGAAGGACCCTCCAGGGGGCAAGATCCACCCCCTCGACAGAGGAGGTCAGGATAAAGGTCCCCCACGGTCCAGTCGGTATCGCAGTCAAGAGGGCTGACAATACTTTCTCTTCACGATGCTCCACCTCCAAAGCGGCCCCGCCACGACAAAGAGCACACCAGGCAAGGTGACAAATCTGTCACCCAACCAGGTGAGAAGTCCGTGCGGGCAAAGTCTCATCATCGGGCCAACCCTGACGACCATGAAGATCCTCTCCAGGATGCTGTCCTGGCCCAAAACCTCCTCATCCAGGAGCAAAAAGAGCTCATCCGGAGGCTCAAGCGGCAGGTCCGGGATAAAAGGGCTCCAAGTGCTTCGGGTCCTCCACCCAAGCAAGGCCAAGCTCCGACCCACGAGCGGGACCTGAAGCACGACCTCAATAAGAGGCGTGATTGGGTCCACAGAGTAGAAGACTCCAGCAGCGGCCATGTGCATGAAGGGCCAAAGAAGCAGCGTCAGAGGCCCGAAGACGAAGAGGAGCTCAAGCAGTGGCTTGACAAGCAGATCAAGCAGGTTGTTCGACAAAGTATGGAGACTGCTGGTATCGCCCCAGACCGGTTCGGCATCTTCAGAGCTGAAGACACGAGCGCATCTCCCTTATCCAGAGATATCAGAAAGCTCACCATTCCTGAAGAATTCAACGTCCCGAGGTTCACCCTGTACGATGGAACCTCGGATCTTGCAGCGCACCTCCGACACTTCGTCCAGAGAATGTCGGTGTGGGGAGACAATGATTTCCTGAACTGTCGAGTTTTTTCCTCCAGTTTGGGAGATCTCCCCCTGAGATGGTTCTGCTCGCTCCCCGAGGGCTCCATCTCCAGTTGGCAGCAGCTCCGGCACTCCTTCATAGTTAAGTTCCAGGCCAATATGATCATCCTAAGGACGTACGCCGACTTAATGGTCCTCAGGATGCGAGAGGACGGGAACGTCACAGAGTTCACCCGATGATTTTGGATTGTCTACAGCCAGATTGAGGGCGCTTCCGACGAGGTGGACGTATTTGGTCATGTACCCCGTAGCCACAATGAAAGAATTAATGACCCGGGCGGGTCGGTTCGTCAAGGCGGAAGAAGGCGAGGCTCGAGGACGGGAGAACCTTGGCTGCCACCACAAGGATCGGCCACCCAAGAGTGACGAGATCCTTCAAGAGGAATCGACCCCGTCCAGCTCGGCATAAATGCCAGCCTTTTAGGGTCTGGTGCCAGCACCACCCCCGCGGCTCGGCAACTCTGTTCAGAGTGCCAACCGTCCTTAGCTCGGTGCCTGCACCAGCTTCGGCGGCACAGCCAGAAGCGTCAGGGTCCGGTGACAGCACCACCCTTCGGCTCGGCAGCTCTGTTCAGAGTGCCAACCGTCCTTAGCTCGGTGCCTGAACCAGCTTCGGCGGCACAGCCAAAAGCATCAGGGTCCAGTGACAGCACCACCCTCCGGCTCGGCAGCTCTGTTCAGAGTGCCAACCGTCCTTAGCTCGGTGCCTGCACCAGCTTCGGTGGCACAGCCAGAAGCATCAGGGTCCGGTGACAGCATCACCCTCCGGCTCGGCAGCTCTGTTCAGAGTGCCAACCGTCCTTAGCTCGGTGCCTGCACCAGCTTCGGCGGCACAGCCAGAAGCATCAGGGTCCGGTGCCAGCACCACCCTCCGGCTCGGCAGCTCTGTTCAGAGTGCCAACCGTCCTTAGCTCGGTGCCTGAACCAGCTTCGGCGGCACAGCCAGAAGCATCAGGGTCCGGTGACAGCACCACCCTTCGGCTCGGCAGCTTTGTTCAGAGTGCCAACCGTCCTTAGCTCGGTGCCTGCACCAGCTTCGGCGACACAGCGAGAAGCATCAGGGTCCGATGACAGCACCACCCTCCGGCTCGGCAGCTCTGTTAAGAGTGCCAATCGTCCTTAGCTCTGTGCCTGCACCAGCTTCGGCGGCACAGCCACAATCAGGGTCCGGTGACAGCACCACCCCCGTGCTCGGAAGCTCAGTCAGAGTGCCAACCGTCAGCTCGGTGCCAACACCAGCTTCGACGGCACAGCCACAAATATCAGGATTCGTTGACGGCACCTCCCCAGCTCAGCCTGAGTGCCAACCGTCCTCTGCTTGGTGCGAGCACCAGCACGGCGGCAAAGCCAAAAATGTCGTAGGCTCTGACTTCGGCGCATGGGGATGCCTCGGGTTATTAAACAAAGGGAGGTTCCTTCGCCAAGGTCAAGACTGGCAAGTCTCTTTTCAATGGCTGTGGGTGTAGGTCGGGACCACGGTTCATGAACCGAGCTCGGAAAAGTACAGACGTCTAATTCTTACAAGGGGTTCGGTTGCCGAAACCAACTACTTAGTAAAGAAAACGTTGTCCATTCACCCATTTCATCACAAACATGAGAGAGATGAGCCAGAGAATATAAGAGACTGCTAGTTTCATTAAGCAAAAGTCTTTATTACAAGGTGTGAGATACAATGTAAAAACAATAAAAGATGATACAAAAGACTCAGGGGACTGCGGCTTCCACGTTGCAGTCGATCCCTGCAGGTGCCTCGGCATCGGACCTGGCAGCGCTCTCTCCAGGGCCGACCGAAACGGTCTCAGGGACTACAAAGGAAGCGGGGACGACTTCGGGCGCAGCACTGGCTGTTGGAGCTTCCGGAGGCACCTCTTCTGCAGCGTTCACCTCGGGCGGGGCTTGAGGAAGGGGCGAAGCAATAGCGTGGAGCTCCGAGTCCGAGCGAGGAAACCTGGGGGGATTCCTGAAAATAGGGCTATCCCCAGGAACCCTAACCTTTTTCAAGGCTGCTTTCCATCCAAGCTCGCAAGCTCGGTCCCGGATTCCTGGCAACTGAGCTTTGTAGTTAGCTGCCAGTTTGCCGACCTCCTCGCTCATTGCGGCGTCATGCTTGACCACGAACTCCTCCTTGAGCTTGGCTTCTTGCTTCGCTAGAGCAGACTCGAGCTCGGCCGCCTTCCCCCTCAGGGCCATCTCCAGTTCACCTTTAGCCATGTTTCTCTGGGAGATAAGCCTCTTGTTCGTCCCCCGCATGATTTGCAAATCTTATTCCTGCTGCGACAGCGCAAGCCGGACCTCGTCTAGCTCAGAGGAGAGGTGGGCGTTCTGGTTCGCCGCCTCTTTTGCCTATTCTCTGTAGTGCTCCACCAAGGCCTGTGCTTCATCAAGGTCGGCAACAAGACCGGCATTCCTGCCCGCCTCCTCCACCAGCATCGCTTCCTTGGCCGACAAGGACTTCAGCAGCTCCTCCCTCTCAGCCAGCTGCCCTGGCCGCGGCTGCATCTAGCCTCTCCATGCCGATCTGACATTTTTGTAAGAGCTGCAGAATGAAACCGAGTGTCAACTAAGGAACACAACGAGATAAAGGCTCCAAAGGAATAAAAATACGTACCGCCACCAGCGACCGCATTGAGGTGAGCAGCAGCGATTCATTGTCCATCTCCGCCCACCTCGCCATGTCCTAGGGAAGGGCGCAAGCTCGTCCCAGTGCGGCAACCACTTCAGGATTGACAGCACGGTCCGTCTCGGCCAGCTGCCTCCCCAGCACGCCCTCAATGTCCGGCCTCCAGGGGGCAAACGGCGAGGGCGTGACCGTTCCCCTGACAGGCGGAGGTGACGAGGGACCGGGTGCCCTCTTCTCAGGCCGGCGCGCCTCGACGACCTCGGCAGGAACTCCCCTGTCAGAGTCTGGGGGCGAGTCATCGACAACAATGGCCGGTGATGTAGCTAAGCCGACCTCGGCCGCGGGGGGCGAAATCTGCTTCAGCCACAGCTGCAGGAGCCATCTTGGCTGCAGGAGCCATCTCGGCCGCAGGAGCAGGAGTTTCCTCCGCACCAGCCGTGGACATCGAAGCCGGGGCGACGCTGGCGGCCTGGAAGGGATCCAGGGTCTCGCCCCTGATGTCCTCGAAAGCTGCGGCGGACAGGTCCTTGGCCACGTAGTGCTGACCGCGACGGCGTAACATCTCTCCCTCTGCTTCTTCCGAGCTGGAGGATGCCGAGCTCCGAGATGTGCTGGAAGCGATGAATCTCTTCCTCCGCCGCATGCGTCCGGCCTCGGCTCCCGCGGTCCCGGCAGGTTCACGGTTTGAAGCCTGGTCGCCCGATTCTACCCGAAGCCCGCTGGGGATCGCGACCGTCACTGCCTCCGAGATGGGGACCACGGTCTGTACTGGCTCCGAACTGAAGCTTTCTCCGTGCAGCACCGAGTCGATCCCGGTCACCCGTCTCGAAGTGTTGAAGGATTTATAGTGGGGGGTGTACTCCAGGAGTGACCACGCAGCTCGGTAGTGGTGACCGTGGTAACTCCTCACCTTCTCAAGCCAGTCGGTGTTCACCCTCCACCGGTTTTTTCTGGCTACCTCTCTCCTCTGCGAAAATCTGCATGAACAGAGAGCTGTATTAGTCAAGAATAAAAATAGCATTAACTACGAACCGAAAGGACTTCGGCCTTTACTTGGAGGAATTCCTATTCTTCGTGGGATCCGGATTATGGTGCTGGCCTCCGCCTCGCCGAACTCCCATCCCCCTCTGACGAACACTCGGTCTTCTCCAGCGTATCTGTTAGAGTCCTCCAGCGCGGTAACAAAGGCAGCTCGGCGGACCCTCAGCTGGAGGTAGTAAGTGTTCCCTTCTGCGGATTTGCAGAGGTCATATGTCTCCTCGATGTCCGAGACACCGAGGCTGATCCTCAGGATTTCATTCAACCGACTACTCCCATGATGATTTTATATCCGTTGGGCAGTAGTTGGCAGGGGCTTAACTCCCACTCCCGGAGGCAATCCCTAAGGAGTGGGTGAAGGGGGAACCGGACTCCTCCCTCCATGACGGAGACCAGCCAAAACGGCATCCAGCCGTCACTATAGGTAATGCCATCATCCGGGCCATCTGGTCTGACTTCTACATTAGCGGGGATCTTGTACATCTCCCTAAAAAGAGCTATGGAAGCTGGGTCTCTTAACAGGTACCTGTAAATCCCCATTCCCTACCCGGACTGAAATCTACCTAGAAGAAAGAAAAATATAGAAGCAGAAAGAAGCCCTACGGGGGGACTGCGCAGAAGACGCTGATAACTTAAGGAGCAGAAGCAGCAGAAGAAGCAGGAATATCGATGGAGCGCAGAAGAAAGCCAGGACGAAGAAGACGCTACAATTTATAAGGGTTAAAGGCGCCGTATCGGCTTTCGATGCACGCCTTTAATGAGGCGTCGCCTCGAGCAGCCCTAACATCGCATCGTGCAACCCTAACATCCCTTTGAAGCGATTGCTTGGCAGTCGAAAAGGCGACACATGTCACCGTCAGCGCAATTCCTGAGAGCTATTAAATGCCTCGGACAGGCGAAGGGACATCTTGATAAAGACCGCACGTCAGCGACGGTCATCGGGATATGGAGGGACCCGCTCTTCGAACCGGGACTCTGTCATCTCAGTACTCATTCGTACTGCGGGAAACATCTCTCCAGCTAGGCAGTTACTTAGCTTCCGACCTCCACAAGTTCGAAGACTTCCAGAGGTCAAAAGCTAGGGGGCAATTGTGTGGGCAAAATACCATAATAACGAGATTAAGTGAGGACCGCGGTAATCCACCGACCCTTCACCTTGGTCTCGGTAATCAGAGCCAGCAGCTCGGCGGCTCGGTAAGAAGCATCAGCTCAGAGGCTCTGCAGTTCGGCAGCTCGGTTAAAGAGTGCCAGCTCAGTGTATCAACTCAGCAGCTCGGCAGCTCCGTTCGGAGTGCCAGCTAGACATGGGCAGCTCGGCATGTGTGCCAGCAGAGAGCCAGCTCAGCCAGACCGTTCCTGGTCCAAGTAAAAGTACGAAGGCGAAGAGTGGGCCATCACACCTACCAAAAGCACGGGCGAGCACTGACATATAGGGACGCTCATTTATGGCGATAAGAAGTCGGCTTTATCATCCCTTCACGTCAACTGCCCAAAAGCCTGGAAAGTTACTGATGGGATGCGCCCTTTTTACCGACCGCCGAATGTCAGGGTAAGGCTTATGGGACCTTGGTAAGGCTTATGGGACCTTACCCCACTTACCCCCACTCACAGAGAAAGGACTTCATATACGCATGGGATCAGTCCCATAGAGGTACGTGATACGCAACTGACAACACAACTCTCTGATTCTCCTCTACCTCCTCCTGCTTAGTTTTCTCAGAACTGACTCAGGCATCGGAGCGCCTCCGGCTCACGGCAGCCAAGGGCTCTGACCCAAGCCTTTTTCCTCCCCTTTTCAGGTTCTTGGCGTTCGGTCTTCCCTGATTTAAAAGGTTCATCTCCTCAATCTAAGTTGGTGTCGTTTTTCCCACCTACAACTACGATATTTTGGGGTGATATAGAAAAAGACGAGTGGGTGGATTCTGTGGGGAACGTGCGAACGTCACTGATTGATGGATCCTTATCTCGTCTATAGCAACCACAAACGAACACCATGACGTGGGATAACACCCAGCTGCCACGTAGCATATGTGCCTTGAAGTGGGGTGACAACATTACAAAAAGTTCGTCCTTCTCGTGTGGCGAACGTGAGCCGAGCCAAGGTAAATATAACCGGGCCAGGACAAAACTTAGCCACTAGCTTTGATTCTCTTTTGGGCTGCACCAAGAACAAGGAAACAAACAGATGATTTTTTTCTTTTAAATATTTTTTTTAAGTATTTATAGAATTTTAAGAAAATATGAAATATCTAGATTCTTTCGCGGGGTGCAATATTTTTATGGGAGTTATAGACCATATTCATCACGGGGGAGTTCAGATCTATTGGTTAGTGTTAACCAGTGAGTTTGGCAATGTACATAGCCAATTGTGTCTAAAATGCTCATTTATATAAAGACTTGAAATGAAATAGTCAAATGTATGTATATGCTCTCCAGTAGGAAAGAACATATACTTGTTTGAGGATTAACAATGAAGCTCAATTCACAAACAAACTTATTTAGATAATATAAGGTTTCATAATTAATGGTGCAAATGCAAGTAATAATGCTTCATTACGGATACTAATAAAGGCAAATTAATGGAAGCAAGGAGAATGTTTTGCTACAAGTGGACTACATGCATAGTTGAGCTCTTTGGGGCCCAACTGCTCCCACCTTTGATCAATGTTCCTTCGTTCACATTGTTATCTTCCCATGATTTGCCATACCCGAGTTTATGCTCATCCAACCTTTACTTACCATTAGATTGAACCTTTAAAAAAAATCTATAGTTAAAATATGATAAGTCTTTATTGCTACTAAATCAAGAGTTAGGATAATTTGATAGGGTTGACTTTTGCATGACCCTTTATCCACAAAGAGACCTTTCCATCTTACCTACTCTCAATGATAGAGGTGAAAATCTTTGAGGTAATGTTTTGGTGAGCAGTCTTGCAATTGTGTATACAATGCTTGAATCGTTTACAGTAACTAGTTAGAAAAAGATAGAGGTACCGGAGGCTGCTGTCAATGGGCTAGGCTTAAATCAGTTTTAACGCTGGCAATGGGCCGCGCTGAAGAATCAGGTCTTTAAGCCCACCCCACTTCAGGCCAGGCTTAAACAGGTATTGACGGCCAAAGATGATCTTGGCTATTTTTTAAATAGACTTTGAATAAGATTAATTGCTAAAACTTGACAGTCATAACTAAACCCTAAACCCTAAATAAATAAATAAATAAAACAAGGTACTAGTTAAACCTATTGGGCCGCGATGCAGGTCTGGGCTTTCCAACCGACAGGCTTGCATGACAAATAGGTCTATAGTGCAAGGTCAAGTCGGATATAATTTTGAAGGCCTGATGATAAATTAGCTGGGCTTTAACACACCCTTGCTTGGCTGTATCACAGCCTGTCGACTCTCATAACTGGCTCGAGATGAGTTTTTAAAATTAACATAACAGGATGGGCTTGTTGGGCCAGGGCTATTTGAAATTCTGATTTTTCATGGACAACCCTTTTAAGAGAAAAATAGCCTTGGGTGCTGCATGAAAAATAAGAGAAACAACACAACCTGTAGAGTTGGGGGTTCACCTATCTAGGCCCACAGCAGGCCCTATGAACAAGCTGAGGAGACAGTGGAATGGTCTAAACAGGGTCCAGATAGACCACAAGTGGGGACCATCAAATGCCTCCAGAATAGTTGAAATCATGCAATCAGGCTCCATATTGGCCCCAATAAACATGGGTAGGAATGCAAATGGCTGAGTGTATCCCTCAATAATAAAAGCCCATCAAATTGTCTGGCCTCACTTCAGACATCCATATTTATACACAATCCAAAATTAAAGCTTGGGCTAAGCCCACTGGTCAATATCTCAGGTCTTTTGTTTGGAAAGCTCTGATTTTTATTTTTTTTGACATTCTAACCTTTTTTCTCAAATTAACAAATTCGTGGGCCCCACATGAAGATGGCCCAATGTTACTCTTACAAACCCACCATATATGACCCAACACTCTCGAGTCACAAATTGTCGTAACTATAGCATCAAAGACTAGGCATGAGAAAAATGCACATTTCTTTAATCTGCCACCAGATAAGATGCCACAGAGCACAAGCTTCAAATCATCTATCCATCTATCTCAGACCCATCGAATCTAATCCATCAGCGTTTTGTGTAAGACCCACTAGATAAAACAACTGATCTTAAAAGTTGGACCAGGGAATTTAATTTGATTCAATGTTTCCTATCAAAGTTTCTATATCTCAAACAAAGAAAAATACTTAGGGGTGCTTAAGGGCCAGGCCTGGATATATCATATGGGCCCATTTAATATTTTGGGTCATGCTTGTATTAAGTGATGGAAAGCCCAAGGCCTGGCCCGAATAAAAAGTAATCGATAATTTGTCCAAACAATTGCTAAAAAGCCAGTACAACCCATTAAAAGCCTGGCTGGGCGTAGCTCGGTTGGCTAAATGGGTGGGCTTGCGCCTGACATTTATGGCTTGGGTCGAGCTCGGGCCTAAATAAACCTCATCGGAGCCAGACCACCCGGGGATGAATACCCTAAAAATACTGCTTATCACTGCCGGACGTAAGTGGTAGAGACTGGGTCCAATGGGAACAAAACCCTCCACAGACCGTCTCAGGAATCTCTTGTCTACCATCTTTTCTGGGTCAATGCAACCGACCTGGCAATCCAAGAAAAGTTTTAATTTTCTACCAACATGTTTGCTAAGAACCAAGAAGTTTCGCATACCCTTATAAATATTAGAGATGAACAAGCTTCATTATAAATATTAGTGATGACACCAGCTTCTTCCCTCTTTTGGAGTAAATTAATCACTGATTATGTTAAGTCCCAAAAAATACAACTATGGGATAACGTGAAAAATAAAAATAAACATTCAATTTCCTGTGTTTATGCAACACAAGCTCCCAAATATAAACCCACAAAATTTCGAAACAAGGTGAGTCATAATAAATATTTGCAGAAGCATTAAATCAATTGGTATCATTATTCAAAATCAAACCAATGCATAACTCACTGAATATTCAAGGTTAAAGTTTCCAAATAAACTAAACAACAAATATATATATATATATATATATGTATTATGGAATTAAATAAACTAAAAAAGTCTAAGATGCTGATATCTCATGCGCAGATTCAAACGGCTTTGTAGCCATCTCCGGCTTTCCACTCGGGTTCATCAACTGGCTCAAACGCTTGAGACGATTGACCCTCCTCCGTCTCCTCGATAGGGTAAGGGCTGGTACCTATGCACCAATAAACAAGGTAAACAGCAAGCACGAAAGCATAATTTATAAATAAAACATAAGATCAATGAGAGTAATGATGAGTAAAGACCATAAGAGAATAACATTATGACAGTGACAAAAAGAACGTATCACCTATATCCAATCTACACAATAGTGCAATACAATAATCACACAGCAACAATGCCACTGCTTTGGGTGGTCAACCCTAATATAGCGGGAAAACACATTCGAAAGGCCGGCGGTCATAAATCGGTTCGTAATCAAAAGCCGGATAAACCGGTTCGAACTCAATTCGGATATTACGGTGTCCGCACACATAGGTGATCAGCTGTCCAATTATAACTGCAGTCGTTCGAATATGACCCAATCAATATACATACATATATATACATATCATAGTAGAACAAACCTAGTGACTTGTAATGCTCTGACACATAAACCTAAGTCAAAGTGAAGGGCTGGCTGCACAATAATCCACAATCAATACCAATGAATCATTCGAATAAACATCCACAATATCCCAATCAATTGCCAAGCCACATCACAGTCCATATCCAATCAATTATAAGGTATGCAACTAATAGACCAACATCAATCTCAATCATGTATGCACACCTGAAGGTCAAAGAATAATCACAAGCCAGTCCTAAGGTCGAACATAAGGTCTCGTACTCAACAACCATATGAATCTCTAATAGATAAAAGATCAACGCATCCCTTCTCAATCAATGGTGCATAGACCTAATTAAGGGTTTTCCAATAGAGATGGGTTGAGCTTGAATCCACTAGGATTTTCCCGAAGTCATATGAAGTACTAAACCCCATGTTAGTAAGATACCATGTGCCCAGATGGTATTTTACTCAAGTCCAATGACCCAAATAATAAGGTATAAACATATAATTTTAACCCATTAAAATCAAAGATACCATTCCAAGTTAATTTGAAAATAATAATGATAAATAAAAATATGAGTTTATGATTTTAAAAAACCTAAAGTCCCCATCCAAAACAATTTCTACATTCAAAATAAGCCAAAGGATTTATTTTGTATTTACAAAACAACCAAGGACCTTTTTCCAATCTTTTAGAAAATCATGGTCTTAATATCCTTACAAAACAGTATGTGATGTCACAAGGGCCTTAGTCTAATTCTTAATGGGTCAAGGTAGCATGTTGATTCCCTTATTCAAAAACATGCTCAGGTCAATTGCTCCCATCCAAAATGTGTCCAGTCATCACCCACTATCTTTCTTACACACGTCAGCACCACCTTCTCCCACATAGAACAGATTTCTGTCATGGGTCCGGCGTCAACGATGGACATCACTCCTAGATCACTTGAAATAGCAGGCCACACGGATCGTGACCCAGATTAGTCTCATCTTCAAGGTCACTCATGCTTGTACGACCACGTGATTGGACCTGATCCGTGATCGATACACCCAGTGTGTCCACAACAGCCTGTCACCCAGACTGGTTTTTCTCCTCAATCACGCGTACCCTACATCAAGTTGCTAGATGGTGGGCGAAAGGATGTC
Source organism: Persea americana (assembly GCA_029852735.1). NCBI lineage: Eukaryota > Viridiplantae > Streptophyta > Magnoliopsida > Laurales > Lauraceae > Persea > Persea americana. The sequence continues at coordinate 52,120,338 of CM056819.1, forward strand.
CACTGCCTATGGGACTAGCCCCTCTAAGGTTGCCGGTGGGTCCCCTTTCGGATCCACGGACCAGATTCATCATCACATGTAGGCATGTCAAGTGGGCCGGGCCGTGCCAGTCAACGGGCCGTGCTCGGCCCGTTGGCCCGTTTGGCCCCGCCCGTCAGGCCCGCCAGAATGGTGGGTTGCACCCAGCGGCCCGCCAGGCCCGCCAACCCACCCAACGGTCGGCCCGCTAGGCCCGGCCCGTCAGGCCAGCCCAACAGTCATATTTTTTAAAAAAAGTCCATTTTACCCCCCCCCCCCAAACAGCTATAAAGCGGTCAAATAAGGGGTATTTTGTGTCATTTTCAATTTTACAAGTCTATAAATACCCTAACCCTCCCATTCTCATTCCTCACCAATTTACACAACTCTTTCACTCTCTATACACTCTCTAGCTCTCTCATACACTATCTAGCTCTCTCTCAAAGCATTCAACTCTCTCACTCTCTCTAAGAAGTTTTTAGAGGGCCAAAGATCAAGTCATTAAGAGACAAGATTAAAGAGGCCTTAAAAGATTTAGAGGTATTTATATTATTTAAATTTGAGATTCCATATATATAAGTTTATAATATATTATATTAACTCTCATTTTCTCCCCTTTCTTATATTAATTATCACAAAAGAAGGCTAGTAGCCTAGTACTGTTATTATTTTTAAATTTTATTTCTTGAAATATGGCTAGAAGATTTCCCACATAATCTTCTTCTGTTAATTTAGGAGTATAAGAAGATTTTGTTGAATTAGAAGATGAAGTAGGTGATTTACAACCCCCCTTTCCTCATAGTTCCCTTAAACCAGCCAAGATGATTAGAACTTCAATAGTTTGGGATATACTTGAAAGGTTTGAAGTTATTGAAAATGGAAAGGAAGTTGAAAAGGCAAAATGCAAATTTTGTAGTAAAATTTATACTGCCGGGTCAAACGGGGGTACCGGCCATTTGTTAAAACATAGAAAAGCATGTTTAGCCTTACATAGGTCGACGAATGGAGGGGCAGGGACACCTGGTTCACAGACCCAAATTTCTACTACTGGTGGTAGTAGTAGTAGCAGTTTAGGTCTTTTTTCTCTTAATGCACAAAGTACTAGACAAAATCTTGTTAAAATGATTGTGTTATCCGAATTACCATTTTCTTTTGTTGAAAATAAGTTTTTTGAAGAATGGGTCCAGAAAAACTGTCAACCACAATTTCACAGTATTTAAATAAATACTACTAGAAATGATGCTATTAGATTCTGGCAAGAAGAGAAAATAAATATTAAAAATTACCTTGCAGAAATTTCTGGTAGAATAGCCATAACTACAGATATGTGGACTTCTAAAGGGGGTGATAGTTATTTTTGTATTGCTGCACATAACATAGTTGCAAAATGAATTATTAATAAACGTATAATTAGTTTTAGCACACTTGAATGGCCAGACAATGGCACTAGAATAAGTACATTTATTTTGGAAAGACTAGATGAATACAATATTAAGGAAAATGTTATATCTATAACTTTAGATAATGCTAGTAATAATACGGTGGCAATTGAACTAATGAGAATGCAGATGCCACTTGCAATTTTGATAGATAGCTCTATCTTCCAAAATAGATGTGTATGTCATATTTTAAATCTCATTGCAAAGGTTGATTTAAGGCATATTGTAAGTTATACGGATGCTATAAAAGACATTGCTAGATTTATTTTTTGCTCCGCACAAAGAAGACAATTGTATGCCTAAATATGTGCGAGGCAAGGCGTATCAGCTATTAAAATACCTAGAGAGGTAAAACATAGATGTAATTCTACGTATGATTTGTTAAACATGGCACTTAGCCGGAAAACTGTTTTGAATGAATTTTGTGCTTTTCATGCACAAGATTTGATGATTAGTGATGAACATCGGGAGTTATGTGCCCAAATAAGAGATTTGTTAGAAGCTTTTTATTCTTCAACAATATTTTTTTTTTCTGGGATATATTATCCCACATTTAATGAAGCTTTGATGAAGCTTTTTAAAATTACTTTACAACTCAATAGATTTAGAGATCATTTTTTACTTAGTAACACTATTAGAAACATGGAAGAAAATTTTAATAAATATTGGAAAGAGGTTCCAATAACATTTTCTTTAGCTGCTGTATTTGATCCTAGGTTAAAATTAAGTGGTGTACAGTTTTTTATTGATGGAATAAATAAAAATATGAATTATGTAGATTTAAATGTTTTTTCAACATAAGGGCAACTTTACAAGCACTTCTTCAATTTTATTGTGAGCAAATGGGTACAGCCAAGCTCAGTATGGGCCATTTAGAAGTCCAGCAAATAGGTGTTGATGAGTTGGATGTGTGGTATTCTTCCCTGTCCATGGGCATGACATCCAGCTCAAGCTCAAGCTCAAGTAACACAGTGACGGAGTTATCATCGTATCATGACGTCGGTGTAATACGGGTGCACGATGCATCTAGTTTTGACCTTTTAGCCTGGTGGAAGCAAAATGAAAGCATTTATCCGGTGTTGGCCACCATGGCTCGTGATCTATTAACTATTCCAATGTCTTCTGTAGTATCAGAACAGGCTTTTAGTGCAGGTGGACGTGTGGTGAATGACTAAAGAACAAATCTAACTGAAGAAACGGTGGAGTGCTGTGTTTGCCTACGAGACTAGTATTTGGCAAATAAGAGGAAGCAAGAGTTGACAGCAATGGAAGATTATGATTCAGCAGAATACATTAGTGGACTACAGATCTGATTTTTTAATTTTTTTTCTTCATTGTAATTTGTAAATATATAAGTTTTTCATTCTTTTTTTATTTTTATTTTCTAAAAAAGATTGTAAGGTTTTGAATGTAATCCTATTTAGAAACCTTCAAGAAGTTAAGACCCAAATGGTTCTTTCTTCTCAGTGGAGTAGGTCGAGTTTGACCTAACCACTTAAATATCTTTGTCATTTTCCGTGCTTGTGTTCTAATTTTTTATTTTAATACTGAAAAAAATAAGAAAAAAGGGGCACGCCAGGCAAGAAGGCACGGCACGGCCCAGTCCGCTCCAGCCCCGCCCATGGCGGGCCGTGCTAGGCCATTTTCCTGGTGGGTCGGGCCGTGCCAGGCCGGCCCGCAAGATGGAACGGGCCGGGCCGGGCCCCGTCGCACTGACGGGCCTCAATTGGGGCGGGCCGTGCCGGGCGTTTGACATGCCTAATCACATGGCCCACCTGGGGCCCACAGTCCAATACACGGTACAATTTTTTCACAATTCCAAGCCTGGGAACCTGTTACAAGGTCTAGTCCTCTTTCAGTTTCGAATGGGCATTCAATCGTCAAATCTACTAGAAGATGAAGTGGGTTCTAGAATCCAAATAGAGGTGGGCGGTGGTCACAAAAAAAAATCGGAATTGCCGCAACAGTAAAACATAATTGGAAGAAATTAATTAAATCATCCCCAGTTTCTGATCTCACCACAAAAACAGATTTACATAACATCATCATCACATAAAAGGGCATAAAAGGGGTCTCTATATGCACCAACACAAAAATCAAGGAGGAACACAAGTATTAAATCTACAAATTATGGTTAGGTACTTGCCTAAAATCCGCGGTTGAGGAAAACGGTCTAGAATTTCTATGCCAAAGCCCAAGTGATGTCCCAGAGAAAAGTTGGAAGAGAGAATTGTGTGTGAAAATAAAAGAGTGTGGTGTTGTATAAATAGAGGATGAGAATAGGAGTTGTAATCTAACTTTACATTCTAAAAAGAATAGAGTTTGGAATTAGATAAGAGTTCGGGTTGGAAGAGATAAAGAGTTTTACTCAGAGAAGAACTCCACCTACTAAACTTGGCCCGGGTTAACTATAGGTCAAGCCACCTACCCAACAAGCCTAACTCACCAAACCTAAGCCTAACGTGGTCCTTACTTACACTAATCACGTATTTAACTAATATAAAACCAATTACATAATAATAATAAAATAAATAATTTATATATATAAATAATCAAAACGTCACAGATTATAAGAAGATAGAAAAGTCTCACTTTAGGATAATAAAGTAATCAGTCAAATCAAAATTTCAAACTATCTATACTCTTTCATTTTTAAATCATCTAGTCCCATTCCCCTCATTGCTAAAGACCAAGGCATGCATGCGTCATTTCACAAAGGCAGGTGACCCAAATCACAAAAAATAAAAATGGGAAGCACAAAATTTAAATGCTGAGAGATGTTTTAACCTGAATATTAGTTGTTTTAGGGCACCTTTGAGTACATGCTGTAGAAAGTTGGTTTTATGAAAAACTTTCTCATTCCATGGAAATTCGTTTTCCAATCCTCCCCCATAGAAATTTATTTATTAAGGAAGCAATGAAAATTCGCTCATTTTTGTGTTTTTTCAGCGGGGAAAAACAGCTGCACCTAATATGAACTTTATTATAGCACCGAAAAGTATTTCTACAGTTGTCACTTTCATCGTAGAAAATTGGCCAAACAAGTGAGTTGGTAGAATGACAGGGCCGGGATTTGGTGAGAAACTTGTCAACAAGTTTTGCCCAATAAATCCCCTCTCTCTCTCTATGGATACCGCCCCAGGTAAATTTTGGACTTCCTTACAAGTGCAATGGCCCATGCATCAGTTGATGGCTTGATGCCCAATCTTGTCCCCACCCCCTTGCACGTCGCCCCATATCACTCATTATATTATATAAAGCAATGGCAGACAAAACCTTTTTTTATTCTTTCTTTATTTTACGTTTTTCTAGACATTTAAGATGACATCTTTCCAATCACCAACTTATGAAGCCGTGGCATGGAAAAAATGTAACCATAATATCAATAGCATGCGTCTTAGATTAAGTTTGGATGGGATGAAAACGTGAGAAAAGGAAGGCGCAGCTACTGAGTATTGTGCCTATGGAGAAAGGGATTGAGCATCGTAAAAAATTATATTTAAAATCATGTCTTTCTTTTTGTTTATCTATTATCCCTACGTGGGAATCAAACTATTAACCCTTTGTGTTTTCTATGGTTAATGGGTTTATCTCATATTAACCTACTTTTATTTAATCTTTTTCTTTATCCTTTTTTTTTTCTTTTTGATGAGATTTATCTAACCATTATCCACAATTGGATTCTATTACCAAAATCAATGCACTAAAAAAATTACTTATAGATTTTAAAATGAGAGATTTGGTTATCTAGCCAGAGGTAGATTGTACTATAATAACATTGTGGAGGGAGCTAAAGGAAATAACCAAAGACATATTATTTTTGTATGGTAATTTTTTTAATGGCTTGTATGATAATAATTAATATTTCCCTGTAGTTTTCTAGAGTTTCTTTATTATTGTTGCAGTGTGATTACTAATTTCATTTTCATCCCATTAATTTGAATACAAAATATTTTCTTGAGGAGCTTATGTGAAAATTGAGTATTAGTAGTAAGATGTAAGTTATTTAAATTTTATTTATCAAAAAATAAAAATAATGTCTTTAAACCATATAATAAGTGGAGATTATTGGTAGTTAGTGTTGATTTTGACCATTGCAATTGATCATTATCCGCCCCACCTAATAAAAAATCCTGGGTCCACCACTGAAGGGAAGTGCCAAGAATGGAAGTTGTATGAAATATAAAAGCTTGCAAGTTACGATTCCATTTGGAGGAGATGCAACCCATGAAAACTATTTGGTAAAAGGACTTTTAACCGAAATCATTTGAATTGCTGGAGGGAGTAAGGGTTCACAAGGACGTATTCCTTTGGAGAAGAAGGGTATAGGCATAATAACTGCCCATGGTAACTACCAATCAAAAGAATATACCCCATTGGAGATGCAACCCGTGATAACTATTAATGGTGCGGCCCACACTGCCCCGTGCTAGGTCAAGGTGTTGGGGAGTAAGCTTTACCCGAGGGGGGCGCCCGAGGGGGAGTAGTAAAAAGTATTTATGTTATCTCTACTAAAGCATGAGGTTTTGACGGTAATGGTTTGCAAAAGAAATTTAAGATAGTATCTGAGCCAATCTGCCGCGATCGTAGAGGGAATGACTCAGCGCGAAAAAAATACGTGCCGTCAAAAGTTCACCGATTGAGCTAAAAAATTTAAGACACGGATGGTTTTCAACAGTATTCCATGTGAAACTCTAATAATGAAGTTTAAAAAGGATTTATAATCACTATTTTGCAAATTAATATTTGAAAATTTCCAGCAGCCTCTAAAAGAAACAGCACTCAGTCCAAACATGCATGAGATAACAAAGAGGGAGTTTAATCTGGATCATCCAAACAAAGACATCTTTCGAATGTAGCCCATCAGGCCTTCCAACAGTTACAATCAGTAGACCAGATTTACTTTATTTGCCTGCTCACATGGTTATTGACCCTAAAAATAGGAAGCATTGACTCTGGGTCCTTTTTGAATTTATTATTTTAGCAATGTAACTGAGAGTTTTTGTTAGATTATTAGAATTCTAAGACTTACGAGCAAAGCAACCAGGAACATTGACTTTGACAAAAGATACCGCCATGCAGGGATTTGATGCCAGGCTTCTACTTGCAAAGGCCTGGCCAAAAACCGTTGCATGATAAGAAAATCCTAAACAAAAGACCACTTAAAAAGAAGGAAAAAAAAAAAAAAAACACCCTATTTATAACAGGTCATTTGCTTACTTTGTAATGAATTCTTAGGATTTACTTTAGAGGATGTGAGATAGGGATTTAAATCGAGAAAGCACTTTGTCACTTTCATATATTTAAATTATTGTGGTGATGTTTGGATAATCATTTCTTACTGAAGGGGAGGATACTATATGATTCCTTTGTTAATCTTTTTAACTATACTCGGTCATTACTTTTAACAGCTGCTAAGTCCTTGGATATGGGTGTGAGTGAGGGTGCGTGACTTAGAGTTTCCAATGCAGCCAAAAAAAAAAAAAGACCTTAGAGACTCAGTAGTTTGGCCAATTCATACCATCCATTGATTGACACCCAAAAGTCAATTCTTTTGGGGTACTCCAAAAATTCTCTTAAGATTATCTTGATCGCATGTCCCATCTACGTTGTGACGAATATTCATCCCTTTGTTAGGTAGGATGTGAGATTCCAACTAAAGTTCATCCCTCTTAGGTATCAAAGTCACCTTTCCTCTATATAATAATAAAGTCTTAACTTGTATCAAAATGAGATTTTATATCTCCCTCTCTCTCCAAAGAAGTAAAGAAGAACTTCAAAATGTCCAAGTTTTCCTTCTCTTGGATGATCGACTTTCATCTTCTCCTGTTCATCTTCTTCTTGTCTTTTATGTTGCACAAGACAGTAATCTCTGTAAATGGTGATGATATTCCAGAAACCGAGTTGGTGGGCAGAATAGGTGCCATCATAGATTCCACCTCTCGTGCTGGAAAGGAAGAAAAGATTGGTATAGAAATGGCAATTGAGGACTATTACAATGCTACTGGGTTTAAGCCAATGCTTCATCTGAGAGACTCAGGAGGTGACACTCTTGAAACATTCTACATGGGTACTTACACCATCCTTCTCCATTTAAATACTACTTCATTGTATCTTTATATATATTTCCATTCTCTCTTGTTTCCTTTTCTTTTCTTTTCTTTTGTGGATGTGACAGCTGGTGCCAGGGGCGGAACTAGAGGGGGCGGGCAGAGGCCATGGTCCCCCCCCTAGTTTTTTTAATCTCCTTTGTTTAGATTATTTGAGACTTCCATTTTATGGTGAATGGCCCCCATCAGTTTTAAAATCTAAGTTTTTAAATCATTGATTCCAAAAGTAGCATTACACAATCTTAATTGATTTGTGAGAAAAAAATAGAACGAAAGAACATAGAGGAAAGAAATAGAAAGGAAAGTGAGGAGTTAAAAGGAAAAGGAATATTCTAAATGTCATCGAGTGGTTAATTACATAAATAGGAATTCATTGTCCATGCCATTTATTTAATAAATCATAAACGAAAATCTAATGATTTCTACTGTGTTAGATTATCTAAAAGTTACCTACATGCCATTTTCGAGTAGCAGATTTGGGATACCCTCATCTTGGATTGTTCAGAAACTTAAAAGTTAGAGGCTGTAACATGTTTGTTGAAGAAAAACATAACGATCTTACAATTTTCTTACTTTAGTTATTTACACTTAGTAAATGTAATCATGCACATTACAGTATTAATCTTTTTAATCACTAAAGCTCACATATAAAATTTAAATCACTCAAAATTATTTTCTCCTCGTGTTCTTTTATTACATAAATTTCTAATTTAAATTGAGTTATATCCACTGCGAATTAAAAAAAATCAGTTACTTTCTTATGTTTTAGTTATAATTATACCTATGTCAGAATAAATATGATTGGAGCAAACCCCTTTTAGATGATAAAAAAAAAAATCTAGTGGACCGTGTTTCTAAACAATTTAGAATTTAAATATTAGTCTCTTTCATTGATATTTATCAAAGATCATACTTGGGTGTTCCAAAAAGATTCCCAATATTATTGTGAGATTTCTGTGCAAATTATGATTCATCAAGACGGGATCCATGAAATTTGAGGGGAAGGGTCCTACATTTCTAAATGGCCTAGATGATAAGTGCTCCCATGGAGCCTATAGCGTAGTAAAAACTTAGGTACTTTGGGCCCCCCCCCCCAACAAAAAATTTTTGTTTCCGCCCCTGGCTGGTGCATGCAATGCATGAGAAAAAGATATACAAGCAATATAAAATTAATTAGCACGATGAAAAAAATGTTTCAGAAAAAATAAAATAAAAAAACAAATGATTACAGGATTTCACCATCTCCACACATCTCAGATGAGAATTTAACTGAGTTGAGTTGACTCAGAGACTTGGCCGAGTCTTGCCAAAACTCGCCGACAGTTTGGCTTGACGGTTATTGATATTAAAAAAACACAAAAATCTAAACACATAAAAAGATTATTATAAGAAATGAGTCGATAAGCCGAGGGTGCATGCACTTGGTGTCTAAGCCGAAGCCCACATGTCTCGGCCCAACTCATTGGATACGCACCCTAACTCATTGTTATGCAAATGATAAATATAGGCGGATTTTCATTTTTGCATCCCTTTCTTATTTTCATATCAAAGGCCCACCTATGATCATTTCAATCCACTTGACTCACACATATCAGGACATCTGTCACCATTAGATTAATTGGTCACTCCAACATTGCACAGTATATGGCCATAAACAATGAGGGCCTACAACCAAAGGGAAAAATCATTTGATTGGCCTAATATGTCACATATCATTAATCCACATGCAAAACCTCCTAGCATGGGTTCAATCTTGCATTTCTTGCATCCACGCACCAGAGTTTGGGTGATGTTGTCACAGTGACACAGTCAATGCCCTGAAATTCAAGGAAGTTCCGGTTCATTGATGGCCCCTCACCTATTTAACATCCAGATTGGGCCACATGCAGACGCCCGGGTCATGGGAGAAAATTGAATTTCTCTTATAAATCGAGTAAAATATAAGTGAGCTATGATGGTATTTTATTTTTAGTTGTTTGGGATGGAATATTTTTGACTTTTTGTACGAGGAAATGAAGTTTTTTTGTCTTTTAGTGAATAAAGGTTGGAGCTTTTTGACTTTTTTTTTTAAAAAGGAGGAGGGAGTTTTGAATTAAAGTGCTTTTAATTTGATGCTTAACTTTACTTGACTTAACTTTACTTGACAAGTAAAATTATCAAATGGGCCTCGGTGACCACCGAAAGGGATACACCGCGGATGGGGCTGATGTTGGGTATATGGGTTTTGGGTTTTAGCTCGTTTTGTAGGCCCAACTCATTTGTATTAGGGTTGAGGGGTAGTTTGATCTTTGTCCAAAACTACATATTATCTCTTCTGATTGTAACCCTAATTATGTGGGAAAAAAAAACTCTCTGTTTCGTGGAGAAGAAGAGGACAAACTTTGTCCATGGACATAGATGTGAAATCACTGAACTACGTAAATCATGTGTTCATTCTGTGTGGCATGATTTGGATTGCTTATTGATCGCACGTTTCCGCACACATTAATAGGTGATAGATTATTTAATTTCCTCTACTAAACAATCATGCCTCCTTAAGCCTTGAGGCATTAGTAGGCAACAAAAGGGTGGACCCGTTGCAATGTTGAGTCGTTCATCATGGAATTTAAACTCGAGACTTGTTGGTTCTAATATCATATTGAATTTCCTCTACTAGCCACTCTAACAAAATCCCAATGTAGTGCTAGTAGAGGCAGCGGAAATGCTTTTCAACAATTATATGAATGTGCTTAAATAAAGGCCCCACAAAATCCAACAATAAAACAGAAGAAATAGGGGTTTTTTTATAAACAAATTCCTGCTGAACTTGGTGTACACGCACGTGCAAATGACAAAATTTTTACAATGACAAGAGATTGACTTGATCGTCCTTTTTTTTTTTCAATTTCAGTCTTACCCACAACACACTGTATCGTGGATTAGCCCTTGTACTTCATCACCAAAACTTATAAAGGAGTAAAGAGAAGATCAAAATGTGAAGATCGCCATGCAGATTAGACAAACGAAAAACAAAAGGCAATGGGGAAACCTCATGTAGTTGTGAGATCTCTATATAAGGAAGACAAATAAGGAAAAGAAAAATCTACAGCTGACAAGAATAAAATAATGGAACACATTCCTATTTGAAGAGAAGTGGAAATGAGAAACATAATGCAGAATGCAGAACGAAAATGGAGAAATGGGGAGAAGCGTTAGTGCGGATTGGGTTGGGCTGAGGGCCAAAATCTTGATTTCAGGCTTGGGATTTAGCTTGGACCTGAGAATTCAGGTTTCATCTGGGCTGGGACTGACGGACGTACAATCCGTTCCAGGCTTGGGCGGGGTCAATACCTCGTCTAGCCCACCTTAGCTGTGCCCCTAACTGGAAACCCTTCCTAACATTGAAGTCTCAACTTGAGACTCAGCCCAGTTCCAAACCACATTCTGAAATCTTAAAAAAAGCCCCAAACAAAACAAAACAAAATGAATGAATATTTCCTTTTCCTGGGGTGATGGGTAGGTGCAGTTTTGAATTCATCTACAATGAACATGCCATTACAAAGTCTTCTGATGTATGTGATACAAATCATACAATAATAACTTTTGCAGATGCTCACTCCATGATGGATCAAACTTTAAGAAGACATTAATCATCATCTATATATAAGGCCTTATCTCATCACTCTGGAGTACGTCTACAACACGAGCCCCAGGTGCATTTTGGAATATTAGATTGCAAGAATAAAACCACTAGTACTGATGCAGTTCCAATTTCCAAATGCAGCCAAAGTACTCATGGACGAGCTGCATGTGCAGGCAATCATCGGACTAAACTCATGGAAGGAGTCTGCTTTTGTAGCAGAACGATGCAACAGATCAAAAGTCTCACTTCTTTCATTCTCTCCAGACGACGTCCCATTGGCACCCTCCCAATGGCCATTCCTCGTACAGATGCATTGCAGCCACCAACCCCAGATGAAAGCGGTCGCCGCCATCATCAGATCCTACCAATGGCGGCGGGTCGTAGTCATCTACCAAGATCACAGTTACGCCGCAGCCAAGGACATTGCATTCCTCTCCGACGCAATCCGAGAATCAAATTCTCTGATCGAGCGCCGCTTTATACTCCCCACCTTCGCCTTTCAATCTGACTTGAGAATCGCCATTCGGGAAGAGCTCATCACACTCCAGAGCTCTCAGTGTAGGGTGTTCATTGTGCACTCCTCATCAGCCGTCGGCGCTCTGTTGTTCTCTGAGGCGACACGCATTGGAATGATGACGAAAGACTATGTTTGGATCACCACAAATAGCATTACAAGCCTCTTGACTTCTGCAGACTCCTCCATCATCTACTCCATGCAAGGAGTCATTGGAATCAGGAACTACTACTCCCAGTCGGATGAAAGATTCAAAGACCTCCGCAACCGATTTCGACATCAATTCTGGCTACAATATCCCAATGAAGATAACCCAGAACCAGGAATTTTTGGACTCAAAGCTTATGATGCTACATGGGTTGTGTCACAAGCCATGAGGGGTCTTAGAAGAGGGTCTGTGACCACAAGTCAACCATGGTCAACCAATCCCAACATGGCGATTGGTCAAAGATTGCTGCAGAGCATCCTAGCCACTAATTGGAGCGGCCTGAGCGGTGAGATTCGCTTTTCTGACGGAAGATTGGTAGAGGCATCAACTCTCCAGATTGTCAATGTGGTAGGGAGAAGCTACAGAGAGCTTGGACTATGGTCACCAGAATCTAGTGTATTCACTATTAAAGATGATGCTGAAATCGGTGGGGAGAAGAACAGCACATCCATGAAAATCTTAGGGCATGTGTATTGGCCAGGGGGCCCTTCTTATGTCCCCCTGGGATGGGCCATACCCACATTGGGCATGCGGATGAAGATCGGTGTTCCATTGAATTGTCCATTTGATAAGTTTGTGAAAGTGAAGTTCAATGAAACTTCAAACCAAACCACCTTCACTGGCTTCTCCATCAATGTCTTTGAAAAAGTGGTGCAACGTCTTCCATATAACTTGCCTTACGACTTTATTCCTTACTCAGGCACCTATGACTCTCTAGTAGAACAAGTGCAGCTCAAGGTGAGTTGAGTGCAGTAATAGTTATAAAATTGTTGTCAGTTTCTGCACTAACGGTAGTAGAATACCCACATGGACATTAACACAAGCAAGAGGTCTTTCATCTTTAATGAATTGAAGCCCACTGAAAGCTGAATTGACATTTGGCTCTGGTTCCAACTATTTCATTGTTCCTCCAATTTTATTTTTATATCCTTATTGGTTTTTAAGACTGATATTGTGCTTTTCATGGATTCTATAAAATCTATCATGGAGAAGACGTTCGATGCAGTGGTGGGTGACACTGCGATCGTGGCTAATCGCTGTCAGTATGCAGAATTTACCCATCCTTACGCAGAATCTGGAGTCCAGATATTGGTCCTGAAGGAAGAAAATGTATCTAGAGCTTGGATGTTCATGAAGCCTTTCACAATAGCTCTATGGGCCCTCACTGCCATCACTAATATGTACAATGGATTTGTGGTGTGGCTGATAGAACGCGCGGACAATAGATACTTTCATGAAGGTACCGTTTGGCACCAAATTGGCACATCAGTCTGGTTCTCCTTCTCCACGCTGTTCTCGCGACACGGTATGGACTAGCTCTTGCCAAACGAATAATAAGTATAGTTACTAAAGTAAAATCTCGAACAAAATTAAGTGAACTAATTGAAAGCAAGTGTCAAGATGCATCTGCAAGTCACCCAAGATCAACTTTGTTATATGATCATAGCCATCGAAAGTGGGACCTCAATACAAGCAATGAATAATAGATACAATCAGGCATTCCATCGGCCTTGATTTGGTGTTGTGAAAATTCTTTTGGGGTGGTGAACCACTGCAGAGCTTGCGACGTTTGCACTGGATCGTTGCTAAGATATCTCTGGAATATAATAAATTTATGCTATCACAAGTTAATTAATTTAAGTCCATCACCTTTGCAAATTTTCAACCACACTCTGAAATTTGCAGACAATTTGTACATGACAAGTCTTTTTTATGTGATGGGGACCCATGAACAGTGGAAATATTTGAACACTCCCAGATTGGAAGTTCTAGCCATCTGTAATTTGGCATTCTAAAAAGACCACTGCATTCTACTTTAAACCATATATTGTAGGATTAGAAACTTTCAATCTGAAAAATCTTCATTGTCATTTTCCATTGGAAATACAGAAAAGTTGCACTCCATTAAAGTTATTCTTTTCTCTGTAGGAGGGGAACTTCGTAGCAGTTTGTCTCGAGTAGTTACAGTAGTATGGTTGTTTGTGGCACTCGTCTTGACGTCGAGTTACACAGCTAGCTTAACTTCCACCCTCACTACCCAGCAGCTCAAACCAAGGTACGTCGATGTAGATTCATTGCTAAAGAGCAATGCCAAGGTTGGTTGTGACAAGGGCTCCTTTGTGGTCGAGTATGTGGAAAAGGTGTTGGGGTTCCATCCCGACAACGTAATCAAATATGATTATCAGAAGGCCCCAAACTATCCTGAAGCCCTCAAGAGTGGGGAAATTCAAGCAGCCTTTCTTGAAGTCCCCTATGTGAAGTTACTCCTTGCCGACAATTGCAAAGGCTTTACCACTGTAGGGTCCACCTATGAAGTTGGAGGATTCGGTTTTGTAAGTAACAACGAACCCTCAATTCACTCGTAGCTCAGGCAATGTGGCCATTTCTAACAAGCAGATGTCACAGGCTGAGGCTGATTAGTATGAAAGATTGTTGTAGTCTGAAAAAAGGCACCAATCAGATGATCATAACAAGAAAATTAATACTCATTCCCGAAATTAGGATGATTGTCTTTTCGTTTAACTGTTCATTTATAGTTCAATTTTCATCAGACAGTTATGATGATCTGATTGGTGGGAATATGGCCTCTTTGATCAGTGACTCTAGGCCACAACATCACTGCCTTACAAAAGATGCATTATAATTTCTTCAAGTACAGGGGAAACTTCTTGGTTGGTCTCCATGAGAAAATTTTTTGATGGTAGAGTCAACCTATTGAATCAAAGGGCTCTGACATTTGTCCACCAATGGAGGGTAACCGAGGCCAACCCAAGATGCGACTCAGAACTAGAAAAGTCTAAATCAAGTGGAACCCTGGATTAAGGGAGTTAATGCACCGAGCATAGTGTCTATTTTTACTCGGTCATTATCATTATCAAAGCTTTTGTTCCCACTAAGTTGGGTTAACTAATATATATATATATATATATATGGGCAAGGTTCTCCTAAGCTAAAGCTTAGGATAAAATTCCATAAGCTAATGCTTGTGGGGCCCACCCTTGGTCCATTCAATTGGACCAAACACATGACTCTTTTGAATTGCACATATCTACAAATTTTTTATCATATCCGAATTTACAAGACCGTTAAGATCAATTGTGTACCGATCCATATAGACTGACTATTAGACTTTTGAGGCCTATATGGAGATGATAAAAGTAACGGTTGGGGCTAATTTTTTGTAAAGAAGAGGGTCCCAGAAAGTCCTTGAAATCTCCCCCTATCCCCATACACATGTGGGTCCTCAAGTAAACTCCACTATACACTTAAACTTACCTTATTCAATGCTTTAGCTTAATAGAGTTACCCCATATATATATATATATACTACTCTCATCGGTGTCCTTTTTGGCCTACTCTTTTCAAAGGCCATTGGCCTGCGTAAAAGCGTAAAAATACTTTTCTTCACCATTGTAGCTGCTGGCCAATGGAGGATATGAGCATGGAACTTACTATTAATCCCTTCATGAGAATGCAACTTACTTTTCATGGAAATGTAGGCATTCCCAAAGGGCTCACCTGTTGCCCAAGATGTGACTGAAGCAATCCTTCAAGTGCGGGAAAGTGGCCAAATGCGAGAATTGGAGGATAGATTGATTGCATCATCCAAGTGCCCAAGCTCAGAAGACAATAATAAGAACGATAGATTAAGCTTTGACAGCTTCATCGGTCTCTTTGCCATCACAATTGGGACATCCACTATTGCGCTCGTGCTATTCTTCTTTCATCTACTTCAAAACTATTGGCACATGTACATGAAATTTTATTTGCTCTTCCTCATCCATCAAATGCGCGCCTACTGGCAGATGTATGCCAGTGTTCATCGATTGTTGGCCCTTGAGATGGAACTATTGCGACAACGAAGACGCCATGGTGTAGAATTGGTCGAGTTAAGAGATGTATAAAGTGCTTTGATGGCCCTCACAGTTCAGTCACTCCATTCTATATACGACGTTGGAGCATTCGTACGTAGTTGTACAGAAAGAAATATAGAAAGCTTCACAAAATAGATTACCAGATTCAAGTTTTTGTCATTGACCTAGGATACTGATTATTCTTTTTAAGTTTCTTTATTTTTATTTTTATTTTTGTTTGAACTGAATTTCTTTTGTGTCAATAATAACAATTTGATTTGTAGAAGAAGGTGATGATGAAATATAACCTGTATTATGAATTATTGGTTGTATGATGATAGATCGGGAAGAGCAGAAAAATAAGGATAGGTCGACAGCGAGGACAAAGATGTGCCTGCCATACACTGAAAGTTGAGCCCGGACTGAGAAATGGCTGATTGTATGGTCAGTAAAAGGTGATAATCTATTGCCAATCCTATTCCAAGGTGGATGCTATTAAATTTCCTTAGCTAATTATTAATGATATCAAAAGCACAATATAAATACTTTTTAATACTTTTTCTTTGGGTGGAGCTTACTCTTCCATACTCCCTGGTAGATAGAGTCCGATTGGCTCACTTTTTGGCGACATGTGTTTTAGTGTTAAGTCATTCATCCTGGGGATAGAACTCGTGACCAATTGGCTTTGATACCATATTACATTTACTTAACTAATTATTGCTACCAAAACCTCGAGGTGTTGGTGGAAAGGGCATAAATACTTATCTCCCTTTGGGTGGAGCCCACTCCTGATCAACCTAAGATGTTTATCATGATGACTATGATGATGCCGTAATTCATACTTAATATCATAATAACTTTATCCAATGATAAAATCAATCTAGATTCACTAACGTGAAAAATCCTAAATTATAAGAGTGGAAGCTTACATATTGTAATTCAAACTACTCAAAATAAACATGCTCCAGTAATACGGGGTATCGTCAACTTTTACTATTGGATGAAAAAGTGTCTAACACAATCTTATGTATATTCATTACTATGCTTTCCATCAAACAATCAATTCAGCAATAAAGAAAACTCAGATTGAGTTAAAATGGGAGGATACTCCATATATCTGCAAGGGTTTATTTTGAGCATCTCAATTAAAATTTTCATATCAGTTGCAAACACTATCATATTACTTACAATAATTTTTAATTTTTCACTCATTTAAGTAGGTACAATTTGAGTAGAATTTTGATAAAAAATTTGTTGGATTTTACATTATAAAAAGAATAATTGTGATAAAGAAAGGAAAGATGTATGGCAAGCCTAATCGCTTCATACAACCACCCCATCCAACCCATGAGCCAACCAGTCCCAATGATTCAGCTCATCACCCATACATCAGTCACCAGGTGACCTCATCACCAAGTGGAGATCCAAAGAACCATTTGGCACTTAAAAGTCAAATAAAGCCTCTATTTTAAAGATAAGAAATCACATCAAAAGCACTTTAATTCAAAATTTTCTCTATCATTTTTATAAAAAAAGTAAAAAAGTAACGACTTTTATCCACTTAAAGACAAAAAAACTCCACTTTCCTAGACAAAAAGTCCAAAAATTTCCATACTAAACAACTAAAAACAAAATACCAATCGTAACTCACTTATATTTTACGTTTTCTTGATTTGATACTTTATTTTACTTCATTTCACTTGATTTTTAAAGTAAAATTACCAAACGGGCCCAAAGAAGGAGAGCTTCAACACCAACTAGTAGATCCTGCATTAAATGAAACGCAGCTTCATCACCAGCTAGGAGATCTTGTATTAAAGGAGAAGCATCCTCATCTGACCAGCCTCATAATACATCAAGAAAGACGACCTGAATCGGCAGCAATAGACAGCCAAGAAAAAAAAAAAACATCAATCAGCTGGTTTCATGAGTCAGCTCATTATAGGCTGTAGCATAGGTTGCTAAATCTGTCAAATATCGTTATAAAAGAACAGCTGATTTCATGAGCAGCACACAACAGAGACCAGTATAGGCAGTAGCATGGGATGTGAAATCTGTCAAATATCATTGTAAAAGATGGGTGAAAATTCAAGAATAAATACACATCAGTGGGTCGTTGAGATTTTACTACCCTACTTTACTACGACCCGTGTGGTGAAAATTCATTTGCTCTCTCGTTTCAATTCTTTTGTGTTTTCTTCCACAGTCCCTCATTGTGTGCAGGAGTATGTAGCCTGTCTTAATGGTGGTGGGTAGTTGAGATTTTACTTACCCCACCTTACTGTGGCACATGGCCGTGTTAGATACCCATTTTCATCTCTAATAATGGGGCCAATATTAATAATCTTCTCTGACCAAAAGCTTCCACAAGTGGTATCACTGGTGGCCAAAGATTTTGATTGTGCAGGACCACTTAAGAGTCGATGGTGAACCCCGGCAACCCATGGTTAACTCCAGCTCCCTAATAAATTTGCTCAATCATAACTATGTTACATGCAACAAGTATTACTGGTAAGAAGAGTGGGGTTCTTGAGATCCGTTTTAGATTTGACTAAAAATATATGTGATGAATATGATAGCAGGTCAAATTTCAATTGGACTGAAATTTGGCCTAGAACAGTGCACTGGAGAGGATAATTTGTGCGGTCAAGAATTAAAAGGCAGTTTCCGCAGATGGATGCTTGCAATAGGGCACATATATAGGGGATGGCAATGAGTTGGGTTTAAATGGGACCTTGCCCGACCTCCACCTATTAGTGCTGGGTTTAGTGGTGCTTTTCTTGATTTGGGGTGGATTTGGATTTTATTGTTCTACCCCGTCCCGCCCCGCCCCATAGTATATATTTATTTATTTATTGAAGGTATAAACAAAACTCATGTGGACCATAGTTTTGGTGGTGTTGGCATTTAAGACATGTGGGAAGAGAAGGTGGTGTATTTGATCACTACCATACTTATTTTTTCCATGCATTTATATTGCAGTAGGTGCAAGGTTTTGGTCTCAGATTTTGTTGTGGGTCTCACGTACAATTGCGAGGGCTTTGCCATTGTGAGGCTGATCAGTACTGAAAGATTATTATAGTCTTACAGGGCACCAATCAGATGATCCTATATATCAAGAGAAGTGAGGCATTTTTTACTGATATTAAGGCTATTATATTATCATTTGACTGTCTATTCTTAGTAGGATTTTTGTCTGAATGTTATGATATTTTGATTGGTGAGATTTGGGGCCTTAGATCAGTCACTCCGGGCCACAACAATTCTACCTTACGAACAAAACATTCATCAACAGTCCTAGCGTTAGAACTGATGGTGCCCTTTATCCTTGATCCAAACCCTCCAATTTAGAGGAAACATCTTGGTTGGGCTCAAGAACAAAATTTTGCACCAAGTGAATCAATCCAATAAATAGACTTCAATAATGCAAATGATTATAATATCTGTCAATCACTGAAGGGTAAATAAGGGCCCAATCCAAGATATGACCCTCAATTAGAAAATTCTGATTCAATTTAAACCATGAATAAAGATGGTTTATGCACCCAGCATATAGTCTGTTTCTACTGGATGTCTTATATCAATTCCTTCATGAGCGTGGCACTTATTATTCATGGAAATATAGGTGTTCCCAAAGGGTTCACCTCTTGTCCAAGATGTCTCTGAGAAGCAATTCCTCAATTGCGTGGTGGGAAACGGGCCAAACGCGAAAACTAGAGGATTGAGAAAAGGTGGCATCCAAATGAAAACCATGGTGCTGACGGGCAGGTTTAGAGGAACAACGGTGTGGAACTGACTGAGACTAGTGTAGAATTATGATACCACTTTGTAGAACAATGATACCACTAAGAAGAAATATGATACTTCATATATTTGAAAAATACTTCTCATAAATTTTTTGTGATATTTTGAACAAACCTCTAGTGATAATTAGTTCTTGTAGAATAGAATAGGGCTGGTAAAATGGGTTGACAAAGCCTGGATTATGAACTAATCATGCCAAGCTTCTGGGTCAGATCTATTCAAAATTTAGAAGTTTTGAGGTCCAGGCCATCGAATATCCCTAAAGAAAATAAAATGGCCATTGAAAAGTCCTTGATCCAGAATAAATGATAGAAGTGGCAAACAGGTCCCTGAATACATGACTTGTAACTGGATAGAGAGGGGAAGGCTGACTATGAAAACAAAAGGGGATATCGCTCAAATGAATGGTTGCATAACCCTTTTCATAATTCCTATTGAGTTCTTAGAATTTTGCAGAAAATGGACTCCTCCCAAAGGAATTGAGAGTGCAGAATCAAAAGTGAAGATCTACAAGGGAACATCTAGGAAATGATAAGCCAAAAAAAAAAAAGCCCTGTAGTTTATGGTCCTCTGTAGATCTTCACCCTCGACCCCTCTTCCCCCTTGGATAATAGCCGCCTTCCTGCGAAATCTGAGGAATTTGTTGACATTTTCTTTAAAATAGTTGAAGTCCTGTATGATATACTCTGTTTGGACCCTATTCCTTCAGTGACAAAATCACTATTTATATAAAATTTTAGCAAAGATATTAGAACTACAACAAACTGTGACATGGAGGCCAAAGTCTCAGTCGAAGGGGCTAGGTGTTTAGGACTGAGTGCAACCAATACAAAAGAGACAAGGCTTACGAGACAGTCAGATTTTTGGACATAGCTTTCTCCACCTTAACTAAAAGAGGTTAAAGATAAATAGCACCTAACATGAAAAACTTGACAAAAAGGTCCGCATTACCAGACACCAGGAAAAATCAAGTCATGTTTTATCAACAACTCGATTACAAACTTAAAAAGGAATTGAGTGCGCAGCGGGCCAATATATGGCTTACCAAACTTCACTCCTCAATTTAACATTAATTCAAACAACGATCCACAGTTTAAAAGAGTTCTCAGGCATCAATTAATCATTAATATCTGAGAGTCTATTACGTGACAGCTACGAATACTTACAGTTAGTTTTCCCCCCATAGCTCTCTGCCATTACTGAGAGAGAAAGAGAAATGGTACCTTGCAAGGTAAATTTAAAAAGAGATCCAGATTACCCGACATCATGAAAAACCACATAGCTCCTCATTGACATTACAAACTCAAAACTCTCTTGGAGTGCTTTGTTGATGCAGGGCCCATCCCTCACTGCATTCTTTCAAAATTGTTGTCTACTCATTGTCGGCAAACTCATGGCTAAAATTGGGATTGTGCAGCAGTAGAAGCGTCGTTCTTTGGTAGAGGTTTACCCAAGACATTGAGATTCATCACTCGCTGAAATTGTTTTCCTGCAACCAAGAAAGAAATGCTAACTAGAAACTACTATTCCATTTCTTGGTGACATTAAATACGCTTTAAAGGCCCAGTATAGTTGCTCATCTGTGTCTGAATCGACCCAACATCCATTGTACAAAGATGTGATTAGAACCATTATTCATTATTAGTGGGCTCACTCATGGATGGGTAGCTGCACAATGTGCACATCGTTGGAAACGATATTGGGGGGCAGCAGAAAGATATTTGGAACCCAATGGCTGCCAATAATACAAATTTACTGGCAGAAGATCAATGATAGAGTGCCAAGGATTGTGCCTTTGTTCAATTGTTGCACCATCCCCATCCAGGGTGGAGCCCACCATATACAGTCAATACTAATTTGCACATGGGCTACAGACCACCAACGCAAAGTGATCCAACCATCAAACTTGGAAACAAAAAATCAGAAAACATTTAAAAGTCAAATTACCTTCCTCCAGTGACAGATATATTGCTCTTTTCTCCAATTCAATTGCATGTTTACTACGATCAGCAGCAGATAATGACCGAAGCGCTAATATTAAAGAAAGTAGTGCGGAAAAAGGTCAGGAAAAAAGAGGTTAGCACTGGATAGTTTTAGAAACAACAACAGAAGCAACTAAAACTGGGTGTAGTTGATTTTCGACAGACTTACTTCTAATGTACTCATCCTGATTTGAATTGTCAGAGCTCTTCAAGCGTGCTTGCAGTTGATCAAACCGCTCTTGCCGTTGTTGAATATGCATCTTCTGACTCTTAGGGGTGACTAGAAAAGGCATCCCAGTAGTAACTGTAGAGTAATTTGGTTCACTGACTGTCAACCCATTGACAGTCTTCCCAAAAGTGTGAGGCATCCAAGACCCCCCAGATGGGAACCCATTCCCAGGCTTCCCCAAAGAATGAGGAGCAGAAGGTTCCCCAGACAGAAAGAGAGGAAGAGAGGCCACTGGGATATTTGTAAATGTTGGAAGCTGAGAGAACTTAGAATCTTGCATCTTACATTCTAGCTTGGGTGGTTCATGTTCATTGATGGTGACGACCTTTATTGCTTGTGGGGAATTTTCGTTTTCCATGTTGAAAGCATTTGTCTTTCCTGGTTCAGATTCTGCTTTCCTGCGTACATACACAAGATGACTGTTCGATCCATTATTGCATGGAGATGAGTTGCAAGTAGGACTTGGTGGACAGTCGGGAATGGGTCGCTTGCTGCCACAGACCTTTACATCATCCACAGGAAGTCCTTTGCCTTTCGAGAGAGGAGAGTTATTGTGAGGCTTGGAACTGATGTTCCTAGTTTCATTTTGCAGATCCCTCAAAGGTGTCTTCTTTATTGATATGGGTGGTTGTCTGTCGCATGTGGGAAGGCTGGTTCCACTGTTGGCCAACCCGTATTCGTTGAATTTAGCATCAATCATTTGTTGAACCATTTTTTCTCAGATTCTTATTCAAAGCATCCCCTCAGAAGCTCATGTTCAAGACGCTTAAATGATTAGCACTCGCTCTGTAATCAGCATACGCCTTAAGTAATGTGTTAGGAAGAAAATAGTAAAACAGCAATTACCAAGGAGTAGCATCATGGGCCTCATCAACCATGGCGATTGCTATAGCAGAGAAAGACTAACAAGGCATCCATAAATAGCAGATAAAATTTCTTTTACACAATAAATTGGAGCAGCTGAGGATTTAAAATATCAAAAAAGCAAGTAGTCAAAGAATGAACTTATAAGTGACAAAGATAGTGCATGACCTATTTTTATTCTTTTAACAGGGTAGAAGTGCATAAAAAGGGAAAAGGAGGGCGTGGTTTTGCTAATTCATTGGATGGATATTAGCTTGGAGGTCCTGTAATTTGTAATATTTAAGAGGGTTTCTGTACCTGTAGTACATCAAGATCCTCCACAAGTGATATCCAAAAAACATAAAGCATGACATTTAAAGGATCCCGGTTTAAGCCACCTACGTATTTAGTGTGAATGTTCCTCAAGCCAAAGAACAACGTAAAACATATCATGTTTATGCCAACACTTGATCACATAGCCCAGCATCAAAATGCAAAACTATTGTCAAATCATGTACCATGGGGATTAAAGTTCATTTCTTTCAAAGGAAAGGGCAATTTCGAGTTTAGTAGCCTACTGGTGTTTCTTTTATGTCACGCAAAGGCATGCCTACTTTGGGGCAATCCATAACCTTGATTTCAGGCTGCGGCGGTACGGATTTGGGGCCATGACTCCTACGTATAGGATTGCAAACAGATCTCCGAATCACCAATTATTCGGCATCTCCAAATTGAAAAAACAATGTTTGGAACCTAATTTTGGTTCCGTTAGAAAATTGGGTCCAGATCCGGAACCTGTTTTCGGATCCAAGAAGAAATCAGGTCCAGTTCTGAATGCATACAGGTTCCGACTCGAGGACCACGACACTCTCTCTCTCTCTCTCTCTCTCCACCAAATTTGAGAGAAGGTTTTTGTGGGGACTCTCTCTTTTAGTCTTGCTCGAAGTTTTGGGACTCTCTCTTTTAGTCTTGCTCGAAGTTTTGGGGGTTTCTCTGCAACTTTGAAGTCCTCAGAAATAGTTCACTTTTTTATTGACTCTTTTGGATTTTTTATATTTCAGTTGGGGGTTTCACCTAAGTTTGAGTTTTTCCATTTAAATCTTTGTTTTGTGATCAGATCTTGTTCAGGTTTTTTTATTAGTAATCATTGGGTTGAAGTTACTTTCTGGGCATTGAGGTATTTTTTCTTTTCGGCTTTCTTTGATTTCTTTCCCATGGTCCATAGCAGTTTGATGCTGATTTTCCTTTGATTCTTTGAAAGATTGAAGTTTCCTTGATTTTCTACTTCCTGGTTTTTTATGGGTTAAAGTTGCTTTCTTTGATTTTCTGGAGACAACTGAAATCGCGTCCAAAACGGTGTGCAATCAGAATCATGACCAGATCCTGGTACTTTAACTCTTGTTCCCCAGAAATCCGGATCTGTATGAAACATGGTTCTGTCCTAGAACCGACCTATTTGCAACCCTATTTAATAGCACACAATCACAATACGTGGGGCAACCCTCACAAAACACCGTAAGTCCACTTAAGATGAGGACTCAAAACTACTAATTACATCTGCAAAGAAATACCCAATGATACTTCTATTTTAACCTTTACTGTCATTTTCTTAGTAAATACTGCAAACATTTATCTCAAAAGATGTTCTTGTGCACTTTAATTACGGAGCTCGAATTAATCCCTCTGCTATTTTATTATGGGGTCCTCTGTACTCTCAGTAGTTGTAACCCTCTTTCGAGCAGTTGAGATAGGGTGAGGCTAGTGGTATTGGAACTCTGATTATTGCTAGGGCCGAGAGGCATCTTTTCAAGCGAAGCCAAATATGTATTAACACCTTCTGCAAGCCTGAAGCGCCTCGTATTCTTGGATATTTTATTTCTAAATCCTTGGAGAAATGGGGCATCTTTCTTTTACTCTTGCCGACCATGCTATAGGCGTTTATCTTCTTGGAGTCTCTCAAGTCTCACCTTTTCAATATCATTTGCCTGTTAACATGTGATGTACCTGGGACCCACATGTGGCTGGGACCAGTCGTCTAATACTTGTATTATCTCTAGGATTAGGAGAACTCCTTACAATCAAGGGATAACAGTTGTATACTTTCTGTAATGAAAAGCGCTAGGGCTATAAGAGCAGTCAATCACCTTGATTGACACACAATATTATGGCAATTCTTCTCTCTTTTGGTTTATTTGATAAGGAATCAGACCCTGTTAGGGATTTCTCCTAATCCTAGATATAACACACAATATTACACAACTGGTTTCAGCCACACGTGGGTCCCAGGTACATCACACATTAACATTCCCAGCAGTGTTTTGAACATTGAAGGGGCTCAAATTGCGGTGTTACTTGGATTGCCAACCCTGCTTGTGCCGATTGGCATCATAGGAGCTTGGTTCGGAAAGGTTGATCCCAGCTTGAGAAGTTTGTTTCTTGGTTTTTTCAGACCATTACCAACTCATCTTCTAGGAAAATTAAATACTTCCTAACTTCTAGTACCTTGATACACTCCTTTATCTAAATACAAGATAAGATCTAAAGACTAAACAACTGAATGCTTCTATTGTTGGATCCATAACTAATCCTATGGATCCTTTTCTATCCCGTTGTTTCGGACCATAGATCGAGCCAAGGGTCACAACTTCTTCTACTCTTCCTGTATATTGTCCTTTTCATTTCGTGTTGCATTAGAAGCTTATTATTAGACGAGATTTTATGAAAATGAATCCTTCCTAGGTGATCTCTGAGGAAAATGCCTATTGCATTCAAAGGCCAATATCCAGCCCCCTAATATCTCCAAATTAGTGCTCACCCATGTGTTTTTTTTTTCTCCGTGCCATCCCAGCTAGTTGGAAAAGAAAAGTTAGCTAGAATACGGCCTAAAACCCATAACAGACTATATATCTAACTAGAACTAATTCTCTAATTCAGCTACACCCAAATTTCTGAGCAATAAGATCCAGTACCAAATACAGAATGTAGGTAAAAAGAATTGAAACTCATCCAAGACAAAGAAGGATAGTACTTAAATAACATTATTCTCTCACTACGCCCGTTAGCCCTCAGAAAAAAAAAAAAAAAAATGCAAAAGATAGCCCAGCTCTTAAGAAAGATTTTTTTAAAACAGCGCTTAAGAAAGATGCTCTAACTGAACAAACTCTTAGCCGTTCATTGAAGTTAATTGGTTAACATGGCAGAAACATGAGTCCAATTAAACACTCCTAGAGATGTGACCACATCCAGAAACATTGTTTTGCAACTGAAAATTTTCACTAACAAAGCACTTAACACACACTAGTCAATTGCGCTGCCAAGTCCCAAGCCTCTGAAGTAATTGGTGAAACAGAATGGCAGCACAAAAAGCCAGGTTTCATTTGAGGAATGTTAACTGCACACCATGTCATATTAACAATTGTCTACTCCATAGGTCCAGGAAACTGACACAATGTAACCATTTTTTGAGGAAGCAGCTTGACATCTACAGAAATTACAAGGAAGCACAGACAATGTTATACAACTGAGGAAAAAAAACAAGAGGAGATCATTATATATAAAGAAGTATAACAAAGGCCGAGGGATTTTTTCCACATTCTGTTTTAGTGGGCAATGCAGCACTGTCCCTATATCCTAGACGCGATAAACATCACATATAACTGTCAGGAAACAGAACCCTATCGAAAAGTTAAATGAGACAATGCCATTTTTTTTTTCTTCCAATCAAGAATTACCTGACTATCAAGATCAAATAATACATGCTACAGCTAAACTATCAATTTGGATCTCTGGGTCAAATTAGAACAAACAGATCACTCATGCTAGATCACCAGAATTCATTGTCAAAGGAGGAACCTTTTATGGCATTTAGTACTTCCAACCTCCTGCATGGTCCTACTTTCAGACTTCATTAAATCACCCACAAACCGAAATGACAGATATGGTGGAACTTCTGTGGAAGTAAACCCAACAAAAAACTATCCCATGATGGTTTGGTATGAGACTTCCTACGCAGGTTGATGGCCCCTCAAGGAAAAGGTGCATGCCAAAGAAGACATCTATGGAATTAGTTAAGATAGATATGAAGAAATGCAACCAATGTGAGGATTTGACCCAGGATACACTAGAATGGTGAAACAGAATTCATGTAGCCCCAACATAGTTGGAACAAGGCTTTGTTGAATGTTGAATCGTTGATCATGGTAGAATGAGATTCATGTTTGTTTTCTTCAGATTTATTTCCCTTTCCTAACCTTCCTCTTCATGCAAAAAAGAAATAATGCTGAACTAAAAGTACGACCAGAGTCCAAAGTAGCTGCCAATTACCATAATTTTTTTCTTGTCACATTAGATTCAGGAACCTCAATGTGTTACGGATGAAACTAATCTCCATGACTTTTTCCAAACAAAAGTCACAAGGTAATTTGGCCATTCAGTGCATTTGAAATGGGAGAATCAGGTAGAGCACTAAGTTGGACAGACCATGATTGTTAAACTACAACAATAAGTAGCAACCACACACAATCAATGACGAAAGAAAACACACAAAATGTACATAGTTTTCATCACTAAAATCCCATTTAAAAGGGGTAGGAAACAGTTCTAAGCCATAAAGAGACTAATTCTATATAATTGCTGAACGCAATGTATAAATTGATCTAAACCACAAGATAAGAGAGAAAGAACAATCAAACATTTCATATATGTAGAACATGAGGCCAAAATGTGTCGTAAATGATACCTCCCCATAAGCTTCAAAAACTAACCAAATGCAGCCAAGGTTTCTTACCAAGTTATTGTCTACTCCACAAAGTATAAAAATTTTAACACAAAAAACAATAAATGTTCTAACCAAAAAGTCTCTACCATCAAAATATGAAATTAGATTCCCCAATGCAGAACTCATTCCTAAAGACCCATCTAAAACCAAAAAACAAACGAGAATTCCAGTAATCAAAATCAACCCTAATCAAACCAGACGCAGCAAAACATCACCCAAAGCGCAGCTAATCCCCAATTCCATCAAAACCCAAACAGAAAAATGAAACCCACAACAGTTAATTCATAACAGAAACACCAAAGACGAAAAAAGAATAGAAACCGACCTTTCATTGCTGAAATAGATTCCATTTTTAACAATAAAAAAATACATCATCCCAGAGCATCAAAGAAAAGAAAATACAATGAGTATACTACAATCTATCACAAAAACAAAAAGAGGGTTTTGAATCTAACTATCATAGATCACAGATATCCCCATTTGAAAGAAATTTAGAAAATTACCTTTGAGTGACACCAATCGACAGAGAGAAATAATAGTGAGTGGTTTCAAAAGGCAGCCGCTTTGGCTCCAAGTCTCCAACTAATCACAAGTCGTGTAGCACTTCAATAACACAAACTGTTTATTCTTAGCTTTTATTAGTACTCAAAACGATCTGGTCCAAATTGTAATCGGGTCCCATCTTGGCTACCTTGATTTATTGTGGGAAGATGGAATGGCCAATATTTTGAATTGGGTTTGATGTTGGAAATTGGACGGTTAGGCCAAAATTTTATAGTGGCCATTTAGTGGGGCCCCCTCATGGTGGTTGTGATCGCCTGATTTTTTAGTTTTTCTGAGGTGATAAGTTTGGGCTAAGCTTGTTCATATAGACAGACATGCCACCCTAAGAGCGACCCATGTTCGAACCCTGTATTTAGGTAATGGCCCTTTGGAGAAAAATGAAATCCCTTCTGCTCCTCATGTGATTTTTATGTGGGTTCTTATATTGATTTTTTTATGATTTTTACTCAACTTTCAGTTCATGTGAATCTTATGTGATTTTATGTCAATAACCTATGCATGATCCATATGCTTCTTTTTTTTTTTAACAATTGCTTCTCTACATATGAGTCTTGTATATGTGGATTTACTAAGCATATATGTGGGTTTTTTTACCATATTTTCTAGATTTTATGGAAAAAAATCATGAAATTTGGACATTCCTCGAAAAGAGTCCTTAAATATTTTGCAGTACAAAAGAGGTCATCCCACCAATTTTTTTTTTTTTTTATACTTTATTCTAAGCGACGATAGCGTCGCTCGTCAGGGCATATTGTCTTCTTCTTTTTTTTCTCCTCCTATTTCTCTATCTCCCCTACTCCATCTTTAATAGACATTTTAGGTTCATTACTATTAATCATTGCACATATATAGTTGTAAATCCAAACAAACAATCTTCTTTTCCTTCTTGTGTTATTTCCATGGCTGTGAAAGTCTTCCTCCTCCTTCTCCTCCTCTTTTTCCATGGAATCCTTCCACTGACCCAATGTGTAAATTCAGGAGAGTGTTATGGCCATTGGATATACATCCGAAACCTCCCATCTCGTTTCAACTTTGATCTGCTAGCCCACTACTTGACTACCCCATTTACCACGATTTTCTGCCCTTACATCACAAACCACGCCCTGGGCCGCAGGACCTTCAATGGGTCCCACGGTTGGTACAGGACCCACCCCAACATACCTGAGCTCATTTTCCACCGTCAGATGCTCAAGTACCTCTGCCTCAGGCGGACCCCGCCTTCGCCGATGCCGTCTTCCTCCCTTACTACACTGACGTAATATTCCCCATGAGTTGATACCCAAAAAGCTTTTTCCCACCCAGTGCGAAATGCATACACTACACAAAGTACACACCCTTCACTCTTCCCTCTCTAAAACCACTAGTGGTTCCCCTGCTACCAATTACTCAGCATACTTCTTATTTCTTTTTCTAGCTCTTCTCCTTCCACTTAAACTTTGTTTCCATTTGTTTCTTCAATCAATCTAAAGGTGTGCATTTCTCCTTCTCCTCTACTAGGGATACCCATCTATTGAAGGGTCCATTAGGAGGAATAGCAGGAGGAGAGGAAAGAAGACATTAGTGGAGGAGATGGAGAAATAGGAGGAGGAGAGGAAGAAGAAGACATTAGAAGATGCTCTGACGAGTGTTGCTAGACAATAAGAGATGCTCTTACGAGCGATGCATGGGCGACGCTAGGTCGCTCTCGTCAGACACAGGCGACGCTAGTGTCGCTACTATCAAAGTTGAAAAAAAAAAAAAAAAAAGGCCCGATGGACCTCGTTGGTACTACACAATTTTTAGGACCCTTTCCGAGGAATCCAAATTTCATTATTTTTTCCATAAAATCCTCTATTTTCTATTAGGTTCTTAATAGCATGAGATCACTTTAATTTAGTTATTTGAGTATAATGTTTAGACTAATAGCCCACCTCCTGGATGGGCACAGCCTCCAAAGCAAAGTGGTTCTACAAAATCTCAATGGCATGCTATGGAGGAAATTATTATAGATTTTTTTAATAGAGGAATTTACCCGAAAAATCACCTTAGATGGCCACTGACCAAAAAAGGCCCCAGTATAGGGATGTAAATGGGTCCCCCGATTCTCCGATTACTAGAAGGTTCCGACCCTTTAAAAACCGGGTCTGGGTCCTTATTTAGGCCCCGATAAGTAAATGGGTCCGGGTCTGGTTCCACCTTGGTTCGGACCCGTGGACCCGAGACCCGACATATTACCTCAATTTTTTAAAATCTCACTTTAAATCAATTTTTTTTAATATCATTCTCTACCTAGACCCGGACCTAGATCCAGACCTGTCCCATATATGGTTCTGGTTCCGGTTCCAAAGCCAAGAAACTGGTTCCGAAATAGTTTCGGGTCTGGGTCCGGTTCCACATTCTCCTTAACGGTTCTGATTCCGGGTCCACCATGGACCCGGACCAGAACCGACCCGTTTACAACCCTACCCCAGTAGTTCATATGACACCGAAGTGGTCCCCTGGAACCACTTTCGTTTATTTATTTATTTATTATTATTAAGCGACGACGTCGTCTCTTGTTTACAAAACCACCGAAACCGTATTTTCCATTTCTTACTCCCTTGTCATTTTCTCCTTTATGGCAATTTCTTAGCATCCAGATGAAAAACATCCAGGAGCGAAAAGAGAGGCAGGCAATGAAAGATCTTCTATTTCTTAATTTCTCATCTTTTTCTTGTGTAATGTCTATTTATTATATTCTTAGCTCTTATTGATTTGTATCCTGAAAAAAAGCTCGAGTTTTACGTGGTTTTTTTATTGGTGGGCTTTTCGATCTTTTCCATCTTTTAGGTGTTGTGGGGGGTTTTTGGGTTTATTGGGAATGCCGTTATTTTGGGATGCCGGTGACTATTCTCGGCTAATATTACATGGGGTGCAAGAGATTTCCCGATCTATGTAATGTCTTAGTTGTATTCGTTGATTTGCAGCAGGATTTTTGAGGCTAGGATGGATGGGTGTTAGTTTTGTTAGAAAATATGGTTGGTAATGGGAGATGGAGCTAGTAAATTCTTGATGTGGGTTTTTGTGCATTTGACCATTTTGTAACTATTTTAAATGCTAGCCATTCAAAGCTTAACTCAATACATTTTCATTCTAAATATACTTACCACTGCATTTGGTCACAAGAAAACATGTATCCAACAACCATCAAGCACTACTTTAAATGTCAACCTTCGATTAAAAGTTACAATTAATCTTGCCGCCAATTCTCTTTACAATAACTAAAGCAGGCATCGAATCTAATGACTTTTTGTAATTGTGCTTGCAATGAAGCATACAGAGGATATATGTTGGTTTCTTTAGATCATGTAGTACGTGTACACATAATAATGAATTTAATGAAATTTTTTTTCCAAACTAAGACCAGCGTTGACGTCGTCCCCCAACAGTTTATCAAATCTTGCTGAAGGTTGGAATGAGCGATGTCGTCGTCGCTCCGCAGAATCTTGAAACGCTTGGTCCCATTAAAATGAGCGGTGACGTCAACGCTAGTTGAAATAGTGTTAAAAAAAATATAAAAGCTTGGTGGAAAGACCAATTTTGTTTTATAAAAACTACCGGGGCCTTTTTTGTTTTTTTATTGTTAGTATCTTAGGTGATTTTTTGGATAAATTCCTCTTTTAAATATATAGGATCCATTTGTTTGTTTGATATTTCATTCATGAAAACTAAATGCAATACATTCTGTCAGGGGCCTAAAATTAAGCTTCATCTCTATTATTAAACAGTCTTCTTTTGATGGTAAATGATTGTGTGCCATCACCCTACTAAATCGTAATCAAGTTGAGTGAGACTCCCATCACTGTCATGTTACTTGTTGCATGTCATTACCGGTTCCAGGGTAAGTTAAAAACGGAGGGTAAACATCAAGTTTACACTTGGTGCCCAATGGTAGTGTAGAAAAAGTTGGTTCAGTTGAATCTCTTCAAGCAATAGGTACAGCCATGGCCTTGCCGAGGAAGAAAATGGTGAAAAGCTGGAGAAGATGAAGTGAAGGAAAAGTTCCCCATGTCAAATTTGGACGGTTGACATTTTACTAGTTTTCTCAGCCAATTTTCTCTTTGAATTCCAGCAAGTAAACATGGCCTGGCCGGATTCAATGGTAGTAAGGATTCCTCCCCCACCGGAACAACAGAAATCCATGTGGACTTCTCTCCATGCATGAACAAATCCTTTAAAAGAAAGAAGATATGCAGAAAGATAGCTAATTCCTAAACTTAAAGCCCGAAATGCCAAAATTCAATGCTTGTGTCCCTTGAAATTGCACTCACAAGTGGTCATCCAGCAAGAACACCATTGGAAACTTCTCATACGTTTTTTTTTTTTTTTACCCAGAGTATCTCTAACTCAGCCCAGCCAAAAGACAATTATTACTGGACAGGCAAGAACTAAAATTTCATTTTCAGGGCTCACTTGTGAAACGCTGTCATGCCCTTTATTCCTTATCCTTTTAGTCTCTCTTGGGGTGTACACCCGCACTCATGCTACGCAAGTCACCATCCAAGAAACGATCCCTGATTGTATACATGGATGAGGAGATGCCTTACAAGTGGATTGGCACCAAGCCCCTTCTTAGAAGGACAAAATTTACAGATTCGACTTGACATCAGCCCGAGTAGGGATGACAAACAGGTCAAGTTAAATGGGTGAATTAGTCTAACCCAGCAAGATTTTCTCCTACATGCAGACATCCTGATCCAGATGATAAAGAGGCACGGGCCCCATTCATACCGCAGTGGATATGTAGCAGCATCCCCGCCACAGTTTTTAGTGTATGGTTTCTAAATCCAATCCAAAAACATCCTGAAACATGAAAAATTATCATACTAATATAATGAACAAGGACACAGCAGATTTTAGCTATGACTGTTCACGGACCATCCTGATTTCTTGGCCTTAATTACTGAAATGGGTCAGGCTTAAAAGAGGGCATCATTAACGGTGCAGGCACAATGCCCAACAAGGCCCAACATTTTAAGACAAGTGGGTATACAATTGCCCAATGGGTTGGGCCCAGGATTGACTTTCACACGCAAGTTAAGAAGGGCTTGCCCACAGCATGTACAAAATTAGATTTGCTTGTTAAAATTGCTACACAGAATCATACTTGGACCTCTAGCTCAAACCTGGATTTCGAACAGTTAGGACTGGGCAATTCAAAATTCTGGTTAACCAGGACCAAGCCGGCACAGGTACAACCTAACAGTGCGCCAGACATTCGTGCATTAAAATGTAAACAGAAAGAAAGTTAAAATGGCATGACAATAAGTAAAATTTGGTAAGCAATTCACAAGACAAGCCTGAGGCTATTAGAATGTGTATGTACACAGATAACACGGTTTCTTCTTCTCTCTCAATGGAAGGCCTGAGCACCCAACAATTCAAGTCCCACACCTCTTACTGCAAGATATGCTTATTTCATGCCCAAAATAGAAGCCAAATAGCGGGTATTTCGCCATCTTAAAGACAGCGGGATCCAACCAATCTTACAAGGTCCACAGGAGTAAAGCGGACTACTTATAGAACAGAAAATAGTGTGCAACCAAAATCTACTGACCAAGATTCCCCAAAAGGCGCTCTACTGCAGCATGGACATTCCCTGCAGTAGCACTCAATGCACGGATATTTTCTTGGTTATCAAAGAAACCCATCTCTTGAAGCTGGGACAGCTGAGTGGCATATAGTTGCTCTGGTAGCACTACAAAACCCAAAATAAGAGTGATTTAGCCTTACCCAAAAAAACAAAAAAAATAAAAAAAGAATGCAGAAGGCATTTTATTTGAATGGTGTTATTTGCATGCATCCTCCTAAATTGCAAACACCAAATACTTTTACCAGAATACATTTTTATCGCTTTAGCTGCTTTAAAGGAGATGTGAGAAAAAAGAGAAATATTGTCTTTCTGCCCCAAACATTAACAGTGATCACATAGACACATACTGAGTTGGGCGACCGATGGATTTCGAGCTGAAAAGGGAAAAGACATATATCTTTTTTCTTTACTTTTTTATTTATATAATGGTGCAGAACTGCAGATGATAAACTGTCGTGCTAAAATATCTCATCCACTTGTAGCAAAACACAAGATCGTTACCGTCGGATCTGTTAGGAACACTAAGGCCGTCAGCCCCAAGGCCACCAAACATGTTCATCAACAACTCCAGACCCATATTGTTGGGTGCACCTGTTATTAGCAAGAACATGAATAACATAGCATTCATGCAACAGTCAGGCGACTAAGATAACTTCCAATGCCAATGCTGGAGTAATACCTGTACCACCACCAGTTTGACCTTGTTCCCTGCAGGAGAACAGCAGCATTGGTATCCTGAGCAACAAAAGAATTGACAGATGACGATGGGTCACAGAGCGACAGGGAAAAGATGACTTACTGGGTTGACTGTTGGCGACCAAGTTGAGACAAAAGTGATTGCTGTAAGGACAAAACTTGCTGCAAGAGGAAAAATGCATTGCGTAAAAATATCACATCCACCATGTATCAAGTTAAAATCAGTAGAAGTGTCAACAGGTAAAAAATGGCAAGTAGGTTGATCAATCTTCACCAAACTATAGAAACGTTAAAACATTAATGGAAATGTGGGAAGAAAAACTGCTGCAAATGGTTATTGTTGGGACTTTCAGGTCATTTGAGCTGCATGCTTCATAAGACCATTTGGTCAGTAAATAGTGTCAAAAGGATAAACAATTGCAAACAGGTTGATCAATTTGCACCAAACTGTAGAAATGTTACCCCTGGATGGACAAATGGTAAGAAAAACTGCAGAAATAATTATTATTCCAACTTCCAAACTCGAGCTACATAGTTCATGAGAACCATTGCTCTAAATTTTTCTTGACCATCAAGAATGAGAGATAGATTGGATAGATACAAACTGAACACCAGACTTTTGGACCAAAAGTAGTTTCGGGGCTATGGCTTATCCAGGAGGTGCACCCCTAAATGGATGGTCTGGCCGCCCGTTATTAAAATGCAACCACCAAGAGACATGTTAGTTAATTTCATGTGAACCCATTTCCGTAACTAATTCCATAGAGCATAATGTATTACTGTTTCCATAGAGCAAAATGTACTACTGTCATTCATGGGCACAAAAATGGAAGTACCAGGTGGGATTCTATAGTCCATTTTGATTTGTTTTGACTCAATAGGCCATAACTGTTATAGTTCAGTCAGGTGAACAA
Organism: Persea americana; assembly: GCA_029852735.1. Taxonomy (NCBI): domain Eukaryota; kingdom Viridiplantae; phylum Streptophyta; class Magnoliopsida; order Laurales; family Lauraceae; genus Persea; species Persea americana. Next base: position 52,155,523 of record CM056819.1, read on the forward strand.
TCCAAACAGCCAGCCTAAATTTCAGTCCAAATTACAGACCTGTTCAGCGATTTCATTCCAGATTTTGGTTGTTCATCTGCAACAAGGAAAATAGTGGGAAAATTCCTAATGTTTTTAAAAGAACTCTTCATTGTGATTTAGGTACTAATGTGCCCCACCATAGTGTAAAAAAATCTGTTTAATTTTATCTTATTTTAGGCTGTAACATTGATAATTAAAGATAAGGGTTGGGAATAGAAGTCATAATTTCACATTGTTACGAACAAGCATAGATCATACACTGTTTATTTAGCATGTAGAAATAACATATGATATTGTTAATATAGTAAAGCATTAACCATTAAGTGAAATGCCAAACTGGCCAAAATATTTCAAACGAGCATTGAACCAAAATGGGTCTGGAACAAAATTAACAACTAAGAGTAAAACCAAAATTAGATCATCCGACAAACCAAGGCAGTCTATTCATCAGGTGGATTCCACATGTACACTAAATTTACACTGCCATCCAAAGTTTCCATCTATCAATTTGTTTTGTATACTGTGGCCCAACTGACCTTATTTTTGGACTAGAGAATATGCACACCAGGCCACACCATGGGGATGGGATGGATCTTGCATGGCTGCAGCATGGGCAAATACAGCAGCATGGAGAATTAGCAAACCACCTGTAGGGTTAACTTTTTTCTCTTCTTACTTTTGTCTTCCATTTTAGCAGGTATAACATTGAGGATTGGACAAAATGAAACATAAGGTTGCAAAGGGATATACTCAATCGAAGGCGTCATTTAGAATAAAGTCTATTTGACTTAAAACCTGATTCAAATAGAAGTTAGAGTGCTTTAGATTGTTCGGTAAATTTTATGTAAATCTCTGATTGAATCAACATTCAGACTTTTTGCCTCTTTTGGGTAACTTCTTCAATAAGACATCGATGTCTAAAGCAATCAGACATTTTTTTTTTCTTTTTACAAGTTTGACTATATAACTTTTATTAGATGGCAAGTCTGCCTTAACTACTTTTTGCTATTCATAGAGTTTGCATGTACCACTTCTAGTATAAGACAAGTTCGTCATATAAATTTTACTACATGACAATTTTTTTTTTTATAATCAAATTAGACATAACAAACAGTCTATTTGCAAAAGGGTTTAATTGAAACAATTCTATTTTAAACAGATCAAACTGGCCGAACAGGCCCTTACTCTGGAACTATGCTTGCTCTTCAGGCCCATGTGTCAAGCCATCAGGCCTGAGCCTAGTTTTTTTGGCATGGGGACTTTGGCATTAGGCCCAAGGATTAATTCATCAGGCCCATAATGTTCATAGTCATAGAACCCTTTTCATTTATTTATTTGTAACCATATCATGCTCTACAGATTGGTCGACCCCAAGTAGATGGGATAAGGCTATAATGACAATGACGAAGTTGACGATGTTCATGCTCAGGAGATTTTGTTAAAAAGTTTGACCATCAATTAACAACCACAGCTAAAAGAGAAGAAGAGTGTTGAAGAATATTCAGCCAATCCAACCGTCAACCAATGGAGGTGGAAAAAAAAAGACGACAAAATATTAAGTTGATACACAAACAAATATGCTATCAACATACAATTTGTTGAAAAATATGCGTTTTCTTTTTCTTTCTTTGTTCCTTGTTCCTTATTTCTTTTTTTAAGGGCATTGTGGTTGTGACATATTTTCAAAAAAAAAAAAAAAAAAGGGACAATGCAATTGGTCTATTTCTTTGTTTGTTTGTTTTTCCTTCATGTATATGATGTGTGAGATGGGGATGGGGGTGGGGGATCGAGTGGCTAACCAGTGTTTTTGCTTCTCCGATATGGACTAAGGACATCAAAAGGGCAACACATTTCATCAATAATACTTAACAAAAGACATGGTAATGTTTCATGTTACAAAATCTTATTGTTGTGTTTGGTCAGGTAACCCAAAGAGACAAGCTTACACAAGTCAGGACTGGGCTTGCAGTCATGCACCCAACATAGACCTAAGGCAGGCTAAGACCAACAGCTCCCAATAAGACGATCCGAGTCAAAACATACACAGGCCCAACCTGAAGGCCACTGTTGCAACCCCAGCTAAGATTACTAGAGCCAAATAAAGTTAAATCTAATATCTCCTTTAGTAGAGGTGTCCAATCAAGCACTGATTGCATTCTACTTGTTAGTGGGTGATATCATTTGCGCACTCAACACAAAAACTGGACTTGAAAAAGATTATGAGCAATATTTTATGGCTCTATTCGTATCAAATAAACGATCTACCTGCATCATCTCTGGGGAAGCCATCTGCCGAAGAAATTCGGGGTTTTGCATCAATTCTCTGAGTTGAGAATTGGAATCCAGCATGCTTCGCAACTGGGGGTTTAAACCCAAAAGCTGACCAGAACAAAACAACATCAATGGATGAAACAATTCATCACCAAGGAGACAATCATCACTAGCAAGTATCTTTTTTTTTTTCTTTTCTTTTCTTTTTGAATGGTACAACTTGCAAGTACCTGGTTCATATGCTGAGGATTAGAGAGGATGCTTTGTGCCGTCTGCATCATAGAAGGATTTTGCATGACCTGATTCAAAAGAGAAGAATCCTGCATGCCACCACCAAACATCCTTTCCAACTCAGGAAGACCCCCAGGCCCACCTAAGCCACTAACACCAGGTGCCCTGGAATCCCCAGAAGGATTAGGCCTCACGGTAGGGTTCGCCTGTGGACCCCCTGCTGTTGAGTTGAGAGCAAAAGTTTCAGAACTTGAGAATTTGAAACAAAAACTCCTAGAGATATGATATACACAAGCATGAAAGATTTACCAGCATTGCTCCATGGGTTGGGAAGAGGGTTGGTATTAGGTGCAGGCGGCCCAGTTGCTGTTTCTGAACCAGTGGATGCAGGGTTTGGAGACCCATCCCTGGCTTGTCCTGCATCATGATTTCCTCCTAAAAGAGCTGCAAATGGGTTCGAACCTGTATTGCTTCCAGCGTCTCCTGCCATTGTTGTTGCATTTAGAAATGGCTCCTGAACAGTTTCATACATGCGCCTGAGCATGTTAAATCCTTCAGGAGAAGATTCAATGTTACTCATCGCCCTGTCCGTGTTTCGCATCATCTCCCGCATGAGTTCAGGATTCCTTGCTGCTTCCAGTGTTTGCCGTAGAATACTGGGGTCATTGAGTACATGTGCAAGGTCGGGATTGCGGTCAATAATTTCTCGCATCTGAGGATTGCTCATGATCATGTTACGCATTAGGTCAGGATTGCTCATGAGACTCTGGATGACCGGAGCATTCATTAATTCCCTCATGACGTTAGGGTTCTGATTCAGCTGCTGCTGCATCTGCTCGAACTCAGGTAATCCAGATCCAAATATACCAGCAGCTCCACTGCCACCGAGACCACCAAGACCAAGACCAGGAAACAATGAGCCTCCAAGACCAACTCCTCCAAAGCCTCCATCCTCAGTGGAACCAAGAGCCCTTGCAGAACCTGGGGAGCTGTTTGGACCTCCAAAATTGGCCGTAGTTGCAGTATTAGTTGATGCTATTGATGGGGCTGCACCACGTACCAAGTGGATTGTGTGATCTGTTTGCAAACCTAGCCAAAGAAAAACAAACAGGATAAATTTAGCTTTAAAAAAGACAGATTTCTTTTTTGGCAAGCAAGAAGAATTTTATTGAGAATCTAAATGCAGCATCAAGATCAATGTACATAAATTACAGGAGACTTTTTTAATATGACTGCAGGGGAATAAAGAAGGTGTTGCAGTCCAAAGTTTGGCCAAATAAAAAAGTAAGGTCCCAAGCACTAGCATCTATTGGACTATGACTGACTCATACTCAACAACGGTTGCTACAAGTAAATCATTATCAACAACGTTCAACGATGTTAAAAGTTCAGATACCCAAAAAGAATCCAGGAAGGGAAAATTGGCTGTGCAACTCCAAGTCTAGTTGATGATGACGATGACAATAACACAACTCTATTATACAACAAAGTGCGGCTGGCAATATTGGGGAAATGTAGAAAAAGCATAAAGTACAGTAGTGGAGCTAAAATAAACAAATCTAGTGAATCTCAAGTGAATAGCACCCATTGGATGTGGGATTTTGATGGGGCCAAGAGTCGTCTGTGGTTAGCGGAAGGACAAGACACATTCAGACACCTAGATTTTGCACCACGGTATTTCAATATCCTTTTTGCCTTGATAAGCAGGAAACAACAGAAAATCTCGCAAGAGGAATTCTCAGGTTTCGACAAACAGAACAAATTGACAGAATTACCATTGCCCATTGCCTGAATCAATTTATAGTTGCAAACAGATCGGAAGACACGATCTATGGACCAAGCACAATTGGTTTTTCCACAGCACATTTCCTATAAATTGCCACTTACTGATACAGATGATTGAAGCCGTAGTCCAAGGTCATTCTTATTTGAAAATATGCGGCTAAATCGTCTGGGTCTGGTAGACTTAGAATCAGGGCGGTGGAGAAATATAATGTGTCCATGTGAGGTAAGTTCAGCATGCATAAAAATGTAAAAAAAAAGAAAAAAACAAAAAGACCTAAGATGATGAAACAAAGGGGTAACTGAGAAGCATGAAGAAATGAGGTATCTTCCAAAAATCCATATATGTAACCGAATTGAAAAATTGAAGGATCTTTAAGCAGATGAAATAGAGATAAGGATGCTTAAAGTGAGCTAATCGATATCCTTATAAATGAGGAAATTGCAAAACAACAAAATCAAGGGCCTTTTTATTAGAGTAGGGGTATAAAAACAAGATCTTTTCCACAGTAAACCAAAAATTAGGAAGAGTGTCAGTCTTCTTAAGAGAATAAAATAAAATAAAGGACAAGGATCTGAGGACCAAGTCGCATGATACTGTTTATCAGCTATTTCAGTCCTAAATAATTCTCAGCACCCACTACCCATGTCAATTTGGGCAGGAGAAATTTGGAAAAATTGTTATATGGGTTTCAACTTGCAGCCCCAAATGTACATTGGATTAGAAAACAACCCTTTAATCCAAGAACACAAGCACCAATTTCAATTCATCTACATCCAAATGCACCAAACATTAATCAATCACGATAATCTGGGTTCAAAAACTCCAAACTCGAACAAAACAAAAATCAAGGGATCGTACCATAGCTTTCTAGGGTTTGATCATCCTTCAAAATCCGACCTTTGTAAATCAGACGCTGCTGCTCGGCAGGCACCTCACAGTTTCCGGAGAGGACGGCCTTGAAAGCTCCGACGGTGGCGTCGAGGCTAGTTTGGACGGAGAACTTGGAGCCGTTCGAGCATCGGATGTGGACGGTGACGGTGGCGCCATTGCTTCCGGCGCCGGAATCGGCCTCGACCGAATCGCCGTCTGCACCCATTTTCTTCCCTTCTCCGCACGGAAAGAACGGATCTTTGAAACCCTAACCCTAGAAAAAATCGAGGGTTTGATCTGAAATTTGGCGTTTGAGATGTGTATTTATTCACAGAGAGAGCAAAAGGGGAAAAGGAGAAATGGAGATGACGCCTTGAGAAATAAAAACGGCAGAGGAAAGGGATATTTCGGGATCCTGATTGGTCAGGACGGGTATTTGTGTCTTGGTGCATCACGACCGTTGATCTGGTGAAAGAAGGGCGGATTGGGATGGCCCATTGATCTGCAGGTGGGCCACTGGGACATGTGGTTGATCTGATGGGTTTTTAGGATGGATGATGTATTTTGTGCTGCAATGAGCCATTGGAACTGATTTCAATGATTGATGGTTATGCATTTGGTGGTGAAAGTGGCTCATCTAATTGATCAATCGGCCATTCTTTTGTTTTGGGAGATGGGGGTATTACTACAGGTATTTTTTCTAAGGAAAAAGCGTGAAAAGTAAAAATAACTTGTTAGGGTGAAAATATATATTCAAATAAGTTAAAAGTAAAACATTAAAATGAGGAAGCACAGATTTAATGACTATTTACTTGTAATTTACCGCGACAACTTAGGCTACATCAACAAAGCTATACTTTTGGTAAAAAATATATTTAGAAGACACAAGGCTATATTAAGAAGAGTATGATCCATTTTTGCAAAAATCACATCTATAAATTGTATTTTGACATGCTCTATAAATTTATGCGTTTATGTGAAAAAAGAAGATACCATTGGTGCTTTTAGAATCAAATGCCACGGTGCATTAATCTTTGTCCGAAGATGTACGTTTCCACAGTGCTGCACAAGCATGTCCAACAATCATGATGGTCCACTTGGATAAAGAGCTATTCTTTTGTTTTTATTAGCATTGAGTAGAACCTAACCCTAATTTACAACTATCTAGCCATCAATCAACTCAGGGCCCCGAAATCAACGGTTAGAATCAACGGATGATGGTACATTTTGGCCACTCCAAAGTCCAACCTTAAAAAAATAGGACGTTCGTGCGATGACTTTTGGTGATCCATGTGGGCCCTACATGTGAGGCAAAAGAATGTGTGAGAGAGGGTAGTTGATTGATGGACCTACAGAAGACAGTTGGGTTGAAAGTGGGTGAGTGGTCCGCATTGGATTAATATTGTTGGGGGTGGAAGCACGTGAGTTGCACGTGGGAGATGTTACGTTTGAAAAGCAAATAATAGACAGGCCCATTATTAAACTCGCTAATCAATTTTCACATGATGACATGAACATCACCTGAAGAGTCAAGATTACAGGAGGATGGGAATGCGCTTCACATCCTATTTTTCTTTGCTAGGAGGGACCCTCCGGCCTCCCCGATAATCGATTATTTTTCTGAACGTAAGGTCCTTGTCTATTCATGTATGGGTAAATTAAATTTTTTACAGCGCAACTAGCCCCATTATTAAAAAAACACACAAGTTTGAAATCACAAGTTCTGATTTCTAAGCCTGGTTCGCACAATTGCATTGAAGAAAAATTTTATTTCAATTGAAAATATCAATGAATTGGGTAAATATGTCCAAGGCACAATTCATGTGTAAAATAAAGAAAACAAATCATAGTTTTAGTTTAATAGTGTGTTCTACCCTTCAATGGCCATGGTGGGGTGGACAAACTTTATTGTAATAAAGAAGGTGGGACAATGAGTATGAGGTTTAGGTAGTCTTGGGTGCTGATTTTTAAGTGGAGGGTGCAATTGTTGACAGTTGCAGAAATGCCGATGCTCTAACCCTATGTTTGGGAAGGGGGGAGGGGAGGGGAGGAAAAATTTGAGGGGGAAGGAAAATGGAGGGGACGGGAGGGGAGGTAAAATTAATTTTCCCTTCTCTTGTTTGGATAGTAAAAAAAGGAGGGGAAAGAAAAGTGAAAAAGTAGGATTTTATTTGTTTGTGAGGTAGAGAGAAAATTACCAATTTACCCTTACTTTGTGAAAAAGTGAAAAGGTGATAAGGGCATTTTAGTAAAATTCCCTCCCCTCCCCTCTTTCCCTCCCACTTTCCCCTCATTTTTGAGGGGAAAATTTTAAGGTGGGCCCCACAAGCATTTTCCCCCCATTTTCCTTCCCCCCACTTTCCCTCCCTCCTTCCCAAACACCATCAACTTCCACTTTCCCTCCATTTTCCCTCCTTTTTTTTCCCTCCCCCCCCCCCACTTTCCCTCCTTCCCAAACAGAGGGTAAGCAGCGGTGCACCTTCAGATGCAAGTTTACCCCCACTTAAAGCGGCGTTACTGCAATTTTATTTTTTTTTTTCATTAAAGTCTGGTTATAAGTTAGGTTTGGGTCCACAGAAAGTTGAAACTAATTTAGTGATTCATGAGTGAAAGGTGTACAAATAAAGTGGAGTCCACTCAAAATCAAACCCACAATAAAAAATTATCCATGCGCAATTTGGGCTTGGATCCTTACTGCATGTCAAAAGTGACGCCCCTTGGCACTGAGGCATCTCATGCTTTGCTGACAGGTTGATAATCAATGTCCTATAATAGTACATACAAAGTATGAAAATTTAATTTTCTACTCCATTGGCTTTAGTGTAAGTTTAACTCGTAAAGGATCGCACTCAAGAATGCAAATGGATATCCGATTATCAAATTATCCAGATGTTCTAATCCGTTAAAATCTAGATTTGGAGCTTATTTTAAATTTTAATTCATAAATGGGTCTGGGTCTAAACCTATATAAGTTCTGATACATAGATCCAACACGTGATATGTGGACGTGCACTTTTAAGACATTTTTTTACTGTATATATGCCGATGCTAACAACTTCATATAACAACCTATATATTGGTGGATATATCACTGTGGAAGATAGAAGGTAGACTTGATGCGCTGCAATTGGGTTCAATGATATCCTTTTTTTTTTTTTTTTTCTATAATCTTTAGATTGAATGATATCCCTATTATAAATAAAATAAATAAATAAATAAATAAATAAGAAAGGTTGAGATCGGTTCATGGTTGTTTTATCTAAATAAGGTCTAAAATGATGTAAATAGGTTTCGAGTTGGAACTGGATCTAGTATTGAAACTATCTTTACAAAATGGTTTAATTTTCAAATCCAATATAATTCCGACCAAGAACCGACCCATTTGCATTCTTAAAATGCAGTCCAACCCTCTTGTAGGGCTTTTGCTCGACCCACACATGCCAAGTACAAAGGCCGAGAGCAACCCTACCCGGCCCGGCGGCGCGTTGCCCCTCGAACTTCCCGTTGAACCACACACCAGGGCTGGACTCTGCGAGCGGCGGACCATTCATTACCTTAAAGCTGACAAAGCCCTCGACGTCCGCGACATGACTGCTTTGTTGTTCTTCTTCTTCTGACCATGGCGATCTCTCAGAGAAGCAACAATCTTCTCTTCTCTCCTTCCATTTTCTCCCGCCTCCAAACCCTAATTTCAGATTTACGGGTACTAGCTCTCGCTCTCTATCTCTATCTCAAATCGAACATTGATTTTTCTCTTCGCTCTGATGTTCCTAACGCTCTTTGTATTTCCTCTTTCTTCTTCTTCTTTTTCAAGCGGTCGAAACATACATTTGCAGGAGAAGAAGGGGAGATCTCTCCTATTGGAAAAGATGCAGCTTTGGACTCTGTTATTACTAAGAATGGTATTTCCAATCTCTTCCTTTAGATTTGTCAATATCAAGCTTGTTAATTTAACCTTTCCGAAAAGAAGAAGAAGCTTGTTAAGCTAGTGTGAGCATGGATATTGAGACTTTGGAATGTTGGGTGGCTGTCAGAGCAGAGGCGTTTAGATGGAAGTTTGGAATATTGGCATTAGAAAGTTGCAATCTTTTTCCATGAATGGTAGAAAGGGAGCAATAAATTCACAGTTTTTATTACATTTTTGTTGTTGTTGTTGTTGCTGTTATGAATATTGTTGTATTTTCTGTTCTGGGGTACATCCAAACGTGGCAAAAGAATCTGTCCGTGTGATCAGTTGCATGTAGATAGGATGGGATGTTGCTTCAATGCTAATGAAAAGTTTTCCCTTTTAAAGTTGAGTTTTTGCTTCCCACCTGGGAGTTGGTGGAGTGGCATAAGGCGTGGATTTGCTCCTTAGGTCTTGTGTTTGAAACCGCCGCCCAGTGTAGTTTGTGTTGGTTTAGCAGGCACCACCCGGGGCATTAGTCCTGATGGGTCATAGACCTCAGGGATACCCATGTCATCAATATAAAAAAAGTTTGAGCCTTTGCTCTTAATGATGGTGACCTCAGGTGGAGAACTCCAAGGTTAATTAAGGCTTTGAGTCCGATACTTAAACTTCTACAATTTCCCACCAAATTTTATTTTCTTTTATTTCTTTTCTTATGTAAGATTTTAAGCTTACGAGATTTGCACACGGAGTCTAAATGGTTAACGTTTCTAATAAACCTTCCCCTTAGTGACAGGACTGCCCATATGCCCACTCATGCACCCACACCAAAACAGTAACACATTGAATTCTTACTGGTAACAATTTTCAAAGGTTTATATGAAGTCAAATTTTCATGATCCTAAGTTGTAGCCTCAGATGATCAGGTGGGGATGAAGCTTGACCTGACTTCTATTCCCACTCTCCCCTGCACATCCCACCCACTCCCACGAGGAGACTTTGGTTTAGGCAGTCTTTTACAAAGTTGAAAGTTATTGTTATTAAATTGGTGGACATTGGAAAAAAAAAGGTTAAAGAAGGTCTACCAAATATGGATATAGATTTTTTTCTTTAGTGGTTGGGGAAGGGAGAGACAAAGGAGAAATCAACCCCTCTGTCAATAAACATTATAAATATATATATATCTTATCATACACATGTCGGGTCTTTTGTTCTTTTTTTATTTACAGAAAAGGAAAACTTTCGTGCTTATCCCTTTTTTTTCTTTTGCTTTTTTAGTGGATCGACTTGACACTTCAACATGGAAGGTCATGGATTCAAGGAGAGCTGGAATTAATTGGTCAAAGATATCCCCTTCTACACAGATGGTTTTGAAAATTCTTCAAAGAAAAGGTAAATTTTATTTTCATCATAATAACGGGTAAAACTTTCTTTTCATCATATCAATATCTTAATATATGATCCAATGTTTTTTAAGCATGTCATGGATTTTGTTAGTGTGTTAGACAAGGAAAGAATTTTGCATTAATAATGAGAATAACAACTATACGCATTTATCTAAACATTAATTGTCCATTTTCATGTCATTATTATTTTATTATCTATTCAATTCTAAAGTTCAGCAGATTTGTAATTAGTTATGTCTACTGCAGAAACTAGGACAGATTCAACAATGCATAAAAGACAAATAGGCAGCAAATGCCAATTTATGCAGATAGCACATCTCAGAAACACCGCATAATCTAATAGATCCATCGAAACTCTCATAATTCTGAAACATATCATACTCTAGAATCAATCCCGTTTCCCTCCCTGTCCGAAGCTTCAGTTTTAAGACTTTTTGTGCCCAATCCATTCCCTGTGTAACATAGGTAACTGCTGCATGTGGGAGTGACCTGGAAGCTATTGTCCTGGATGAGCAAAGCTGCTTCTCCTTTTAATTTACTCTTGTAGGAATGAGGGGTTGAGAACATTAAAAAAAAAATAAAAATTAGCGGCTGAGGAGCAATGTCACTCATATTTTGCATGGCATCCGCTCCGTATATCCTTTTTTAAAATGGTCCTCTAGTTCTGATGGGGCAAAGTAAGTCATCAGTCCCTTCTCTAATGTAATAAATGACATAATATCAAAAACTGTCTCAGCAGATGTTTTTTTTTTTTAATTTTGGAATTATTGTCATCATAATTGTTACTGTTATTTGAAAGAAATGGGCTGTACCATTTTTATTTATTTTTAATGGTGAAATGGGCTGTACCATTGCTCGAAACTTTATTTCTTACTGTAGGATTAGTGACCCAACTATTGAAGCTAAGAGCAATGGTATTTTTGATGCTATGCTGAAGGAAAATATATTTTCTTAATAATAACTTAAAGCAATACAACTACAAGATTAGAAGCAATGGTATTTTTGATGCTATGCTGAAGGAAAATATATTTTCTTAATAATAACTTAAAGCAATACAACTACAAGATTAGAATTCCTCCAAAAGTCTTAACCGGTGTATTGCATACTTCAGCACACTGCGTATTTTAGTAGGTTATCTTTAAAGGAAGTGGAAAATGGTTATGTTTCTCAATCTACATCACAATTGAGAAATACTCGAGTAGTAGGAACCCAGCAGCAGAAGGGGGAGTAAAGGTAGGAGCAAGAGATCAATTCGCTTCACTCTCCAATCTGCTCATCTATTTGTTTTTTTTCTGAATGTCAATTCTATACATAATAAGAGTATAGAATTATATACATGTCAATTCTATTTTATTCAAAAGGAGATAACACAAAAGAAAGTTCTATACATGATAAGAGTATATATGGTACAATGATAAACCAAACCCACCCCACCACCCCCCCCCCCCCCCCCCCCCCCTCTCCTTCCAAAGTCCTCAACAGAGGGGGCTTATGCAGCCCACCCCCTCAATCATAGTGAACCAACCAGAAATATGTCCGTGCAAGATACCGTGTGCTAAAAAAAAAAAAAAAGAAAAACTCTGAAGATAGAAGCAGATGTCTGTTCTCCTCCCTTATTTTGTCCTATCCTGATTAGGAAATCTAGCTCAATCGGTCGTTCTAGTTATGTAGGGCTACATTCCCTGTCACCCCTAAACCTATTATATCACTTCTACCTTCTTCCTTCTATGTCTTTATGGCTTCCCCCTTTCCCTGGTGCCTTGCACTTGCAATACTAATATTGTTCATGCAGTGGCTGTTTTCAGTCTTTTAAGTACACACCAATACCATCTCAGAGGACATTCTTTTAATTTCTTTCAAATTGGATATTCCCATGCATTTTCTTTTCAATCAATTATATTATATTAAAGCCAAGCCTTTCCAATATAATTTTTACTACCCAGATTTGATTTTGACCGTAACTGTAATATAACTTCTCACTTCTTATAACTACTGCCCACTTATAACTACACATTACCTTTTGTTTTCCTTTTTATTTCTACAAAATTACCTTTTTGCCCACATCTCCTATTCCATTTCTACTATTTTTTTTTTTTTTTTACCTCACTTCTCATATTCCCTTTCTACTCTCCCTACTCTCAATTCCGAAAATAGGTACAGTCATATTTTCTTTCTTTCTAAAAAATCATTGCTGTGCATGAATATTTGACTTGCATTGTATGAGTGAATATTTGAATTGCATTGTATGGACATACCCGTGCTAGCACGGGTTATTATGCTAGTTGTAAATTATTGACTAGTAAAATTTCTTGGTGATTTTAGATTCTTTTGGGTTGAGAATTGTGCTTGCATTTGTATAAATTGATTTAAAATTGGCTGCAATCACTGATGGTATGCAGTTCACCACATGTCCAGGGTTTGACACCTATCTGGTGGGAGGTTGCGTGAGAGACCTACTTTTAAAGAAAACACCTAAAGATTTTGATGTTGTCACCACTGCTAGCCTTAAGCAGGTTTTTGCAAGAACTAAGAAGTTCTGCTGATTAGTTTCTGAAGCAAGGAAAATGGCATTCAAGTCCTTGCTGACTGGTTTGTGTTGTTTTGCAGGTAAAAAAACAATTTCACAGATCCCAAATTGTGGGGCGGCGTTTTCCTATATGCCTGGTGAAAATTTATGATAACACCGTTGAGGTTTGTATAGTGGTTCTTTCGACAATGATAAACCCAATGTTCTCATTAGCTATGTGTTGTTAAAAGTGAAAAATATAATACAAGTATATACTTGTGTTTTTTCCCTTTAACATCCTTAATTTAATCTTTGCTCTGCCAGGTGTCTAGCTTTGATACGATTGCCAAACATTCTAAAGAAAAGGAAACAGTTGGTTTCTCTCAAATGCCAACTGGTTGTGACAAAAAAGATTTTGTTCGTTGGAAAAACTGCATGGAGCGGGATTTCACCATTAATGGGTATTCATGAGATTATTAACACAATTTATAAAAAGATAAATTTGTCATGCACCTGAAGCTGGGTTCCTAAAACCTCACCGATTGATATTCTATCTTCCTGCAATGAACCACAGCTGTTCTATTTTAGTTGAGCTTTCTAGTTTGTCATTGACTGATTGGTTGTTAATTTTGTAATTTCATGGAAAGCAGTTTATTATATGACCCATTTGTGAATAGAATCTACGACTACACTGGCGGGATTATGGATTTAAAGATGTGCAAGGTGCCTGTTTATTATTTTTGTTCTTTTGCAGCATAATAGTACCTTTATTTTTTTTTTTCTTTTACTTTTTTTTTAGGTTATGGATTTTTAATTTGTTTATTTAAGATGAATTTCTTCTTCACCCTTGTTTACCAATTATGCACCTAGGTACGAACTGTGATCCCTGCCTATGTGTCATTTAAAGAGGATTGTGGTAGGTCTGCATATCTTCCTTTTAAATTTTTGTATGTTTCACATTCTTGTCCATTTGGGTCTAGCATGATATCGATACTGACTGATCCAATATCTGTCTAAACTTTCACCTACTACAGCAAGAATTTTGCGGGCCTTAAGAATTGCAGCCCGCCTTGGTTTACATTTTTCTAGGGATACTGCAGCTGCAATGTGCAATCTTTCTTCATCCATAGTGAAATTGGAGAAGGTAACAAGATCCTGCTTTTGGACTTCTATTGGGTCGTCCACTTGTACTACTGTACCTATTTACTTAGCACCTTTTCCATCAGATTTTGATGAACATTCTCATTCATTTTCTAGTCAAGGCTGATGATGGAAATGAACTTTATGCTGGCATATGGTGCTGCCGAGTCCTCTCTCTGTTTGCTTCATAGATTCAGGCTTCTCGATATCATGCTTCCGGTTCATGTAAGTGGTTCTTCAAGTAGTGCATCTCCATTTACATTTGTTCTTATATATATTGACAAAGTTGAAAAGTTTCTCAATTAAAAGGAGCTGTGTTTTTATTACAGGGAGCATATCTTGCTGAACAGGCTGAGAAAAAAGTTGCTCAAAGTTCAACCATGTTTATGGTGAGCATTACTTTGTTTCCAGTTCTTTTATGTTCCATTTGTAAATTTAGTTTCTGGCACACATCAACTCTGGCACATCAAAGGTTTATCATCAATGAGTCATTTTGAGTTCTCCAGAAATCCATGTCTTCGGTCTTTATTCATATTTATTTAGGTCGCAAGCAGGGCTTTCTTACATGGATTTGAAAACGAGCGAAGTACTTGTTTCAGACATGCAACAGAGATGACACTGTCAAATTCTTCACGGATTTTTCTACTACTGATTTAAACAATCGTTTTTTGTTGATAAAATATTATAACATTTTTTCTCCTCTTGGAATCTAACTAAACCTTTAAAATGTTTATTAATTAACAATTTAAAGTAATATTTGTACTTTATTAGTTCATTTCCTATGTGTGTTTTCTTAATGGCTATGTGGTATTTTTAAGCAATTATTTAAAATTATTTAAACATTGTGCAGAATCCACAAATCATATGTTCTTAAAATTACCAAATCTTACTTGTTGTGCATGTCAGATTATGACTTGTATCTGTACTCATGCAACTTGGCTGCAGGGTTTTCATTATTTATTACCTGAGACTAATGACGTTTTTTTTATATTGATTACAGTCCATGAAAACTCATTTGTGATATATTTTTTTAGATGATTTAACATAAAATTTACTTTCTTTCTTCTCCTTCCACGGTTTTTAGAAAAATTATCTTTACACAATAAGTGAAAAACCAATCAGTCAGAGAAAAATGTGAAAAGCATTAGAGCAGTGGGATGCTTGATAGTTGATAGTTGGGTGAATTGGGTGCAGCTGCACAGCACGCGGTGGGTTGATACCTAGACAGAACAAACTATAAAAGAAGATTAAATAGCTAAAAAACATATAATTTTTATGATATATATATATATATATTTTCTCGATGAAAACAACTAAGCATTCCTTTGGATGCCCTAATGCACATTTCACTAGATAAAAAAGATGTACAGTGACAGCCAAAAAACACTGTACCAAAAACAATAGCCCTTCATTGTTCTTTGTGGCATTATTATTGAGTTTATTATGGCCTATTTAAATGTCCGATTTCTTTGTTTTTTTGCAGAAATTATTTTCCTGTGTGGATAAATTACTTGCTCCTGATAGGCCATCAGACTGCAGTTTGTGGTAAACCAATCATACCCGTTGTTTAATTCCAAAGCTGCCATAGAAAATTTGTAGAACTACAGGATGTTCTGTTGTTTGAGTTCCTTCAAAGAGAGTATTTATTTATGTTTTTAAGAAGTGACATTTCCTTTTCTTTTCCAATTTTGGAACTATCTCCCTTCAATTCACTAATTTGTTTGGCTTTACTATTTTCTGATTATTATTAACTTTTTGCCTATCGGATGTACAGGGTTGGATTATTGGCATTTCACTTGGCATTGATAAATCATCCTCAAGACCCTCTTGTAGTTTGGACTTTTGCCTCCAATTTATATTATGGAAACTGGTGCAAAGCTGTGGAATTTGCAAGAGAAAACGCTAAAATGGGCGTTCAATTCTCTCCAGAAATTTTGGAGATGTCTGCAACTGAATCTGATGAATCACTTTTGGAAGAAGTCTCTCATCTAGCATCCCTGGTGATATCTTCGATAGATGCTTTGACCAACACAGATGCTCTTCTAAAAACGATGGGCAGATACCCACATCTTCCACATTTAGGTTTGGTATGTGCAAAATTATCGTTTCATTAGCCTTAACAATATGGAGAATTTCAGATGCATCAAATCATATTGCATTGTGCATGGACACTGTTTTCATTTCCCAGTAGCTTTTGTCACCAGAATGTATGATTAATGCCTTCCTCTTAAATAATTTGAAGGTATGATATATGGGCTTGATGTGGCAGAATATGGATACATTGCCTAGTTCTAAGCATCTGGGTATGATATGTTGCATTGATCGACAGAACGCATGGATTTCCTGACCTGTAATGCATGCACTAGGTTTCAAACACCATATACCAATCCTAAGCCTTCCCTATACTATTGTTAAGCCTTCCCTTATCTTTCTTAGTATAGTTTTCTGCTTGATAGAGTTGTCGGCTCACACAGTAGATCAGGAGATCTAACTTTGTCAGTCAAGCCTTCTTGGGCAAAAGTGCATCCAGTGGCATTGGGTGAGGCTGCAGTATGCATAGGACAGGTCAGGGTTGACTCTAAGATTGACAAATCAGTGCCCATTCTATTATGAAGGTTCTTTTCTCGTTCTTTCTGCCTGGCTGTCCATCAAATACCAGTCCAAGTAACAATCTCTTTAGTTCCCCTTTTGACTTTCCAGACAGCATAACTTGGCATAAATCCATACTGATTCTCTAAAACATATGGCCGTCTTAGGCTATTGCCCTATTGCTCGAACTCTTGCATCATATGCATTATGAAATAGGCAAGATAAGGCTCTGGTGCTGATAAATTCTATATAGCTCAGTAGTTTGCACAATGTGTACATGGACTATGGTTCTGTCATATTGTTAATATATGAGACGGTGCAAATTTCCTAAATAACTAGACTGCCATGCTGTGTCTCTCTCCAAATGCCTGACCTAGAATATTCAATAAGTTTTTACTTAACAACTGTGCATCAACCTGTACTTTTAGGTGTGCCTGTCTGCAAATTTGCATGTTAGCATATTGTGTTAAAGCATAACAAATGGGTGTCGTAGTTTCAGGTATTTATATCCAAGAAAACAGCGACGGTTGTGTCTGAACATTTCAGTGTGATAGAAGCTGATGTTAAACACCAAGTCGTGGAAAGAGAGAATTTTGATGTCGATTACAAGCTGCTTGAAAGGGGAGAACCCAACGAAACGAGATTTGTGCTCGGGAAAGTAATCATGGACACGATGAACAATGGGGTCTTACAAGATCAAAACGTGGAGGTTGTCAAGGTTGTGAAACATAGACCCTCGCTGTCTAAGTTGTTCACATGAGTTGTAAAATTTTGTATGATCGCTCTTTGTAAATTATATGCAATCTATCCTGGAAAATGCCTCCATAAATTCATTTTTTTTTACCTCCAAGAAACAAAGGATAGTCCAGTGGTAAAGGGCATCCAGCTCACCTCAAGTTCCATGGATTGACCCCTGGCACCAGCAGCCTGCAGTTGGAATGCATTTTGTGGCAGAGCATGGAGCATGGAGCATGGAGCACTCGAGCAGAGCACTGTTGTGGAAGTGGAGCACAGCAAAGGAATGGAACACCCCAGGGATGACCCCTGGGCCTAGATTAGGCTAATTTAGGAGACTAAGATGGTTTACAATTCCTCTCATGTAATAGCAAAATATTTTGACCTCCATGAGTAAATGGGAAAAGTTCTCTTTTCTAACTCAATAGTCTTATGCGTGTGCTGGTATTATTCACTGGGCTTGGTTCGTGTCTATTTGGTGCACAAAACTTCTCTTGTTCTTACCAGTTGTGCACATTGGGGACCATGGCCACATGTACCAATGTGGCACACTTGTCTGAGATCCCGGATATTCTTTAGCCAAAAATAGGCCTAGCTACTCATCTTCAGGTGGTCCCAAGAACTCAAACTTTGGATAATACCCAGTACGAGATTTTGGAATCTCAGATTTACGGTAGAAAAGGAAAAGGCCACCGTTGAGACTTATTTACAGATGTTGAGGGCTCATTGGGATCTACATTAACAAAGTGCAAGTAACTTGGTTAATGGGCAATTGAAGGTTCAACCATTGGAAGACAATGAGTTACCTGTAAGTGGCTGCTCTGTGTTTTGCCATAACCAACAACGGGTAAATAGAGGCAACTGAGTACGGAATCATAACCCGTCAGTCTGACCTAGGCTTAGCCCGTTATAACATTTACCTATCTAGAATTTATAATTAAATAAGTCTTAGCTTTTTGTATAGCTTATTACCCCATTTTTTTTAAAGATGAGTTAGTCTTTCATTTTCTCAAAACAAATAAATTACAAATATGAAATATTACTACTCAAAAGAATAAGGGGTTTTTTAACGAAAAAAATAACTTTAAACTCAAATTACATGGATTTATTAACAAATACATAAAAACCTCGGATAGGGGGATCGCACATTTTTTTTGGGACTAATGTACCCCCTAACGATATTGTTACTAGTGTGCCCTAACAATTAGTCTACTGGGAAAACTAGGTCCCACCTTTACTATTATTCTTTCTTCTCTACTCTCTGCGTGTGTCACCAATCTGGTTGCCACCTTTCCTCCCGTTAGATTTGCAAGATTTCCTCTCGTCTGAGTGGAGGAAATCCTGCAATTGCTGCAATACCGCTGGTTGAAACGGCAGTAAAGGCTCCTTTGCAGGTTTTCCTCCCCAAGGTTTTTCTCCCGTTAGAGGGGAGGAAAACCTGCAATTGCAATATCTTGCAAACCTATTCCTTTTTTCCTCTATTTACATCTTTGTCGGGTCGCGGGTTAGGGATTTGGTGCACATAGTAATGGAATGGAATGTATGACTAACGTTAAAACACCATAATATCAAATCACAACAGATACACAATAAATCACTTGTTTGGTAAATCTACATTACCGGTGAAATGACGCAAATGGATGATGCAAGTGAGAACAAAAGTAAATGTTTGGTCAAATCAAAAGGTGAGAGAGTAGCTTTTCTAATGTTTGTTTTAAAAAGAATAGTGGTGTTGGTAAGGTGCTCATGGATTGGGCCGGCCCACGTTGGGTCGGGCATGGGGTATAGGTTATAAACTTATAATAGATGGGTCATGCCTAGATTTTTTTTATTTGGATTTAGTTGTTGAGATCCGGAATCTCTGTGCGGCCCAAATATACATATATAATTATAAGGGAGGGGTTAGTACCGGGGGGGGGGGGGGGGGGGGGCGCTCAAACCTATGACCGCTCACAGAAGGTTGATATAACCAAACCGGTTGCGCTGGCCTAGGACATGGTAAAAAATATATAGCTACATATATATATTTTTCGTTTCCCATAAGTCTAGCATGGGTCGAGCTCGGGCTTCATCATTTCCATGCAGGGCAGGCTCGGGGCCAGCAACTTCAAGACCGAGTCAAGCTTGGGCAGGCTTAGGTTTCTAGTTTATATGTCGGGCCGTTTTAGACATTCCTCCACCTAGCCCAGCTTGGTCTATGAACAGCCCAAGCTTTTCTTGTCATTCGGTGGCAAGAGAAAATACCCTTTTAACATTTATTTTTATTAAAAGGAAGAGGCGATTTTAGAAATTTAGTTTTTTTTTTATCTGACCCCTCTCTTTATATTGTATCTTTTGGCTTTGGCTATTTAGTCCATTAGCCCGATCTAAGCTTGGTCATTAGACTTCCTTGAGCTCCACTTTTAGGCCTATGGGCCGGACCCTTTCCCTAAGTGCACTAGTCATTTCGTCCTTTAAGCATGACCCATCTTGGGCTGGGCTCAATAAGGTTCGTAATGAATTGGACTAGGGGTGGCACGAAAATGTAAGTTAATCTAATTTATGGTCCTCGCTCAGTCTCAAGCCCATTTCTAACATTGGGGCCCGCACAGGCTTCTAATCATAAGCCGTCAATCTGACCTAGGCTTAGCCCGTTTATAATATTTACCTATCTAGTATTTATAATTAAATATGTCTTAGCTTTTCGTATAGCTTATTACCCCACTTTTTTAAAGGATGAGTTAGTCTTTCATTCTCTCAAAACAAATAAATTACAAATATGAGCGACAAATACTCAAAAGAATAACGGGTTTTTTTTTAAGAAAGAAATAACTTTAAACTCAGGTTACATCGATTTATTAACAAATACATAAAAACCTCGAATAGGGGGACCGCACATTTTTTTTTGGGACTAATGTACCCCCTAACCCCCTAACGATATCTTTACTAGTTCGCCCTAACGATTAGTCTAATGTGAAAACCCGGTCCCTCCTTTTCTCTTAATCCTTCTTCTCTACTCTTCGCGTGTGTCACCAACTCCGGTTGCCACCTTTCCATTTGCCCACCGGAAAAGGTAAGCTACTCTTCTAGAGCCATCTTCCACCTTCCACTTGTCTTTTCTCCATTCCCCTTTGCGAAGCTGCTGGTCGAAGTCGGTCTTCACTGTCACTTGGCCTTCTCCAAAATTCACAATCGAACGGAAGTGCAAAGAGACGAGTTTCCACAACTTCTGCTTTAATGTGGCTTGTCTTGAGGTTGGATTTTAAGTGTTTTCGCCATCTTGTATTTCTATAGAACGATATTTCTCATTTTCTCCCACGGTTATTTTTTTTTCCTTTTTCTTTTGTGCCAATATATCGTTCATGTGAACGAGATTTTTCCTTTTTGTATGATCTGAAGTGTGCTAATTTATTTTTCACTATATATCTACAAGTTGCTCTGTCAAGAATGCATTGAGAATGAGTTCCGCGGAACTTGGTTTTTGCTGCTGCTTTGTGAATATGACATTGATATTGTTCCCCCCTAGGAATCTTCAATGGAAGTTGACTGATGGGTTTGTGAGCTCTGATAAGTATGTAAGATGTCGCACGCCAAGGGGAGAGGAGGAGATGCACAAACGGTGTCGCAAGGGAAGAAATACAACAAGTGCTGCGTATTCTTAACAGGGGGCATATTTATCTTTTTACCGTGTACGAACCCCTAATTCGATCCTTTTTCATATATTTCCTAATTAATTCATCTAAACAGTATTTATGATGAGGATTTTCTTAAAAGTCCAATGACTCTTTCATTCTTATGTTAAAGGAAAGTGAAAGGTGTGCTTGGTATGAATTTGGGCACACATGCGGGTTTACCGCTGCTTATATAGACGGTAAAGTCGATTTGCCAGCTTTCCACCCGTCAGAGAGGAGGAAAACTGGCACTTGCAGGTATACCGCTGGTTCAAACGGCGGTAAAGCCTCCTTTGCAGGTCTTCCTCCCGTCAGAGGGGAGGAAAGCCTGCAATTGCAATATCTTGCAAACCCATTCCTTTTTCCCTCTATTTACATCTGTGTGGGGTCGCGGGTCAGGGATTTGGTCCGCACAGTAATGGATGGGCATGTATGATTAACGTTAAAATGTCATAGTATCAAATCACAGCAAATGCACGGTAAACCACTTGTTTGTTAAATCTACCTTACCGGTGAAGTGAAGTAAATGGATGATGCAAGTGAGACCAAAAGTATATGTTTGGTCAAATCGAAAGGTGAGAGAGTAGCTTCTCTAATGTTTCTATTGAAAAGAATAGTGTTGTTTGTAAGGGTGCTCGTGGGTCGGGCCGGCCCACGTTGGGTCGGGCATGGGGCATAGGTTATAAACTTATAATAGACGGGTCGTGCCTGGATTTTTTTATTTGGACTTGGTTGTTGAGATCCGGAATCCCCGCCCGGCCCAAATATACATCTATAATTGTAAGGGAGGGGTTAGTAACGGGCGGGCTCAAACCTATGACCGCTCACAGAAGGTTGATATGACCAAACCGGTTGAGCTGGCCTAGGACATGGTAAAAAATATATATCTATCTATCTATATATATATATAAATATATTGTTTCCCATAAGTCTAGCATGGGAATAGCTCGGGCTTCATCATTTCCATGCATGGTAGGCGCGGGCCAGCAACTTCAAGACCGAGTCAGGCTTGGGCAGGCTTGGGCTTCTAGTCTATAGCATGTTAAAAAACAGTTAGTAGATGCAACTGCGCGGATGCATAAGCATGAAAAAAAATAAAAGATGAAATAGTAACTATAGTATCAACAGGAGTCAAGATTCTAACGATAAAACATGTCATAAATAAAGTCTAACTGGAGTTGATGATACAAAATGTTACAAGCCCAATTGGCATGGGTATCCGCTTCATCTAACTACTTTGACATTGTTCTAATATGAATTTGTGTAACTGTGTTGCTCGGTGCAGTGGTTAAGTGTTTTTAAGTGGTAGAGGTCGTGACACATGTTAGTTATTTTAGGTTTTTAACCAAGGCTCATTTGAAAACTCAAAATTGAAGGAATTCAATAAAATCGGATAAAGAACGCTTGTCTTTAATATATTAGAAACGAGGATAAAAATGGACGTGTTCGGCGATAAGGGTTTGAAGAGTCTTTGTTTGCACGTTGCCAGTGCCTTCAATTCTCGTTAGAAATTCAGCTATTGGAATTCTTAAAATGCCAATCTCTAAAAAAGAATTTTTTTTAATTTCAAAATTTCGACTATTTCTTAAGGCTATTTTAGCTATTATACTGTGCCTGATTTTCGAAACTCCCTCTGCCGAGCGGAGAGTTTGGGAAATCTAAAGAAGCGATTGAGAAGCTTTCAAATGCCATATAGCCCAGATCTTACTCTGGGAATTTTCCTTATTTTTAAAGCTTTGAGGGCCTGTGGCCGAGCTCTAAGCTTGGTCATTAGACTCCCTTGAGATCCGCTTTTAGGCCCGGACCCTTTCCCTAAGTGCACTGGTCATTTCGTCCTCTAAGCATGACCCATCTTGGGCTGCGCTCAATGAGGTTCTTAATGAACTGGACCAGGGGTGGCACGAAAATATAAGTTTACGTAATTTATGTGCCTCGCACCGTCTCAAGCCCATTTCTAACATTGGGGCCCGCACAGGCTTCTGATCATAACCCGCCGGTCTGACCTGGGCTTAGCCCGTTTATAACATTTACCTATCTAGCATTTATAATTAAATACGTCTTAGCTTTTCGTATAGCTTATTACCCCACTTTTTTAAAGGATGAGTTAGTCTTTCATTTTCTCAAAACAAATAAATTACAAATATGAGGGATAACTGCTCAAAAGAATAAGGGTTTTTTTTTTTTTAAGAAAGAAATAACTTTAAACTCAGGTTACGTGGGTTTATTAACAAATATATAAAAACCCCGGATAGGGGGGCCGCACATTTTTTTTGGGACTAATGTACCCCCTGACGATATCTTCACTAGTTCGCCCTAACGATTAGTCTAATGTGGAAACCCGGTCCCTCCTTTTCTCTTAATCCGTCTTCTCTACTCTTCGCGTGCGTCACCAACTCCGGTTGCCACCTTTCCGTTTGCCCATCGGAAAAGGAAAGCTACTCGTCTGGCGCCATCCTCCACGTTCCACTTGTCTTTTCACGAGGCTGCTGGTCGAAGTCGGTCTTCACTGTCTGTTGGCCTTCTCCAAAATTCACAATCGAACGGAAGTGCAAAGAGCCGAGTTTCCACAACTTCTGCTTTAATGTGGCTTGTCTTGAGGTTGGATTTTAAGTGTTTTCGCCATCTTCTATTTCTGTAGAACGATATTTCTCGTTTTCTCCCGCGGTTATTTTTTTTTCCCTTTTCTTTTGTGCCAATATATCGTTCATGTGAACGAGATTTTCCCTTTTTGTATGATCTGAAGTGTGCTAATTTATTTTTCACTATATATCTAAAAGTTGCTCTGTCAAGAATGCATTGAGAATGAGTTCCGCGGAACTTGGTTTTTGCTGCTGCTTTGTGAATATGACATTGATATTGTTCCCCCCTAGGAATCTTCAATGGAAGTTGACTGATGGGTTTGTGAGCTCTGATAAGTATGTAAGATGTCGCACGCCAAGGGGAGAGGAGGAGATGCACAAACGGTGTCGCAAGGGAAGAAATACAACATGTGCTGCGTGTTCTTAGCAGGGGGCATATTTATCTTTTTACCGTGTTCGAACCCCT
Source organism: Persea americana (assembly GCA_029852735.1). Taxonomy (NCBI): domain Eukaryota; kingdom Viridiplantae; phylum Streptophyta; class Magnoliopsida; order Laurales; family Lauraceae; genus Persea; species Persea americana. The sequence continues at coordinate 52,179,662 of CM056819.1, forward strand.
AATTCGATCCTTTTTCATATATTTCCTAATTAATTCATCTAAACAGTATTTATGATGAGGATTTTCTTAAAAGTCCAATGACTCTTTCATTCTTATGTTAAAGGAAAGTGAAAGGTGTGCTTGGTATGAATTTGGGCACAGATGCGGGTTTACCGCTGCTTATATAGGCGGTAAAGTCGGTTTGCCATCTTTCCTCCCGTCAGAGAGGAGGAAAACTGGCACTTGCAGGTATACCGCTGGTTCAAACGGCGGTAAAGCTTCCTTTGCAGGTCTTCCTCCCGTCAGAGGGGAGGAAAGCCTGCAATTGCAATATCTTGCAAACCCATTCCTTTTTCCCTCTATTTACATCTGTGTGGGGTCGCGGGTCAGGGATTTGGTCCGCACAGTAATGGATGGGCATGTATGATTAACGTTAAAATGTCATGGTATCAAATCACAGCAAATGCACGGTAAACCACTTGTTTGTTAAATCTACCTTACCGGTGAAGTGAAGTAAATGGATGATGCAAGTGAGACCAAAAGTATATGTTTGGTCAAATCGAAAGGTGAGAGAGTAGCTTCTCTAATGTTTCTATTGAAAAGAATAGTGTTGTTTGTAAGGGTGCTCGTGGGTCGGGCCGGCCCACGTTGGGTCGGGCATGGGGCATAGGTTATAAACTTATAATAGACGGGTCGTGCCTGGATTTTTTTATTTGGACTTGGTTGTTGAGATCCGGAATCCCCGCCCGGCCCAAATATACATCTATAATTGTAAGGGAGGGGTTAGTAACGGGCGGGCTCAAACCTATGACCGCTCACAGAAGGTTGATATGACCAAACCGGTTGAGCTGGCCTAGGACATGGTAAAAAATATATATCTATCTATCTATATATATATATATAAATATATTGTTTCCCATAAGTCTAGCATGGGAATAGCTCGGGCTTCATCATTTCCTTGCATGGTAGGCGTGGGCTAGCAACTTCAAGACCGAGTCAGGCTTGGGCAGGCTTGGGCTTCTAGTCTATAGCATGTTAAAAAACAGTTAGTAGATGCAACTGCGCGGATGCATAAGCATGAAAAAAAATAAAAGATGAAATAGTAACTATAGTATCAACAGGAGTCAAGATTCTAACGATAAAACATGTCATAAATAAAGTCTAACCGGAGTTGATGATAAAAAATGTTACAAGCCCAATTGGCATGGGTATCCGCTTCATCTAACTACTTTGACATTGTTCTAATATGAATTTGTGTAACTGTGTTGCTCGGTGCAGTGGTTAAGTGTTTTTAAGTGGTAGAGGTCGTGACACATGTTAGTTATTTTAGGTTTTTAACCAAGGCTCGTTTGAAAACTCAAAATTGAAGGAATTCAATAAAATCGGATAAAGAACGCTTGTCTTTAATATATTAGAAACGAGGATAAAAATGGACGTGTTCGGCGATAAGGGTTTGAAGAGTCTTTGTTTGCACGTTGCCAGTGCCTTCAATTCTCGTTAGAAATTCAGCTATTGGAATTCTTAAAATGCCAATCTCTAAAAAAGAGTTTTTTTTAATTTCAAAATTTCGGCTATTTCTTAAGGCTATTTTAGCTATTATACTGTGCCTGATTTTCGAAACTCCCTCTGCCGAGCGGAGACTTTGGGAAATCTAAAGAAGCGATTGAGAAGCTTTCAAATGCCATATAGCCCAGATCTTACTCTGGGATTTTCCTTATTTTTAAAGCTTTGAGGGCCTGTGGCCGAGCTCTAAGCTTGGTCATTAGACTCCCTTGAGATCCGCTTTAAGGCCTGTGGGCCGGACCCTTTCCCTAAGTGCACTGGTCATTTCGTCCTCTAAGCATGACCCATCTTGGGCTGCGCTCAATGAGGTTCTTAATGAACTGGACCAGGGGTGGCACGAAAATATAAGTTTACGTAAGTTATGGGCCTCGCACCGTCTCAAGCCCATTTCTAACATTGGGGCCCGCACAGGCTTCTGATCATAACCCGCCGGTCTGACCTGGGCTTAGCCCGTTTATAACATTTACCTATCTAGCATTTATAATTAAATACGTCTTAGCTTTTCGTATAGCTTATTACCCCACTTTTTTAAAGGATGAGTTAGTCTTTCATTTTCTCAAAACAAATAAATTACAAATATGAGGGATAACTGCTCAAAAGAATAAGGGTTTTTTTTTTTTTTTTAAGAAAGAAATAACTTTAAACTCAGGTTACGTGGGTTTATTAACAAATATATAAAAACCCCGGATAGGGGGGCCGCACATTTTTTTTTGGACTAATGTACCCCCCGACGATATCTTCACTAGTTCGCCCTAACGATTAGTCTAATGTGGAAACCCGGTCCCTCCTTTTCTCTTAATCCGTCTTCTCTACTCTTCGCGTGCGTCACCAACTCCGGTTGCCACCTTTCCGTTTGCCCCTCGGAAAAGGAAAGCTACTCGTCTGGGGCCATCCTCCACGTTCCACTTGTCTTTTCACGAGGCTGCTGGTCGAAGTCGGTCTTCACTGTCTGTTGGCCTTCTCCAAAATTCACAATCGAACGGAAGTGCAAAGAGCCGAGTTTCCACAACTTCTGCTTTAATGTGGCTTGTCTTGAGGTTGGATTTTAAGCGTTTTCGCCATCTTCTATTTCTGTAGAACGATATTTCTCATTTTCTCCCGCGGTTATTTTTTTTTCCCTTTTCTTTTGTGCCAATATATCGTTCATGTGAACGAGATTTTCCCTTTTTGTATGATCTGAAGTGTTCTAATTTATTTTTCACTATATATCTACAAGTTGCTCTGTCAAGAATGCATTGAGAATGAGTTCCGCGAAACTTGGTTTTTACTGCTGCTTTGTGAATATGACATTGATATTGTTCCCCCCTAGGAATCTTCAATGGAAGTTGACTGATGGGTTTGTGAGCTCTGATAAGTATGTAAGATGTCGCACGCCAAGGGGAGAGGAGGAGATGCACAAACGGTGTCGCAAGGGAAGAAATACAACATGTGCTCCGTGTTCTTAGCATGGGGCATATTTATCTTTTTACCGTGTTCGAACCCCTAATTCGATCCTTTTTCATATATTTCCTAATTAATTCATCTAAACAGTATTTATGATGAGGGTTTTCTTAAAAGTCCAATGACTCTTTCATTCTTATGTTAAAGGAAAGTGAAAGGTGTGCTTGGTATGAATTTGGGCACACATGCGGGTTTACCGCTGCTTATATAGGCGGTAAAGTCGGTTTGCCAGCATTCCTCCCGTCAGAGAGGAGGAAAACTGGCACTTGCAGGTATACCGTAGGTTCAAACGGCGGTAAAGCCTCCTTTGCAGGTCTTCCTCCCGTCAGAGGCGAGGAAAGCCTGCAATTGCAATATCTTGCAAACCCATTCCTTTTTCCCTCTATTTACATCTGTGTGGGGTCGCGGGTCAGGGATTTGGTCCGCACAGTAATGGATGGGCATGTATGATTAACGTTAAAATGTCATGGTATCAAATCACAGCAAATGCACGGTAAACCACTTGTTTGTTAAATCTACCTTACCGGTGAAGTGAAGTAAATGGATGATGCAAGTGAGACCAAAAGTATATGTTTGGTCAAATCGAAAGGTGAGAGAGTAGCTTTTCTAATGTTTCTATTGAAAAGAATAGTGTTGTTTGTAAGGGTGCTCGTGGGTCGGGCCGGCCCACGTTGGGTCGGGCATGGGGCATAGGTTATAAACTTATAATAGACGGGTCGTGCCTGGATTTTTTTATTTGGACTTGGTTGTTGAGATCCGGAATCCCCGCCCGGCCCAAATATACATCTATAATTGTAAGGGAGGGGTTAGTAACGGGCGGGCTCAAACCTATGACCGCTCACAGAAGGTTGATATGACCAAACCGGTTGAGCTGGCCTAGGACATGGTAAAAAATATATATCTATCTATCTATATATATATATAAATATATTGTTTCCCATAAGTCTAGCATGGGAATAGCTCGGGCTTCGTCATTTCCTTGCATGGTAGGCGTGGGCTAGCAACTTCAAGACCGAGTCAGGCTTGGGCAGGCTTGGGCTTCTAGTCTATAGCATGTTAAAAAACAGTTAGTAGATGCAACTGCGCGGATGCATAAGCATGAAAAAAAATAAAAGATGAAATAGTAACTATAGTATCAACAGGAGTCAAGATTCTAACGATAAAACATGTCATAAATAAAGTCTAACCGGAGTTGATGATACAAAATGTTACAAGCCCAATTGGCATGGGTATCCGCTTCATCTAACTACTTTGACATTGTTCTAATATGAATTTGTGTAACTGTGTTGCTCGGTGCAGTGGTTAAGTGTTTTTAAGTGGTAGAGGTCGTGACACATGTTAGTTATTTTAGGTTTTTAACCAAGGCTCGTTTGAAAACTCAAAATTGAAGGAATTCAATAAAATCGGATAAAGAACGCTTGTCTTTAATATATTAGAAACGAGGATAAAAATGGACGTGTTCGGCGATAAGGGTTTGAAGAGTCTTTGTTTGCACGTTGCCAGTGCCTTCAATTCTCGTTAGAAATTCAGCTATTGGAATTCTTAAAATGCCAATCTCTAAAAAAGAGTTTTTTTTAATTTCAAAATTTCGGCTATTTCTTAAGGCTATTTTAGCTATTATACTGTGCCTGATTTTCGAAACTCCCTCTGCCGAGCAGAGACTTTGGGAAATCTAAAGAAGCGATTGAGAAGCTTTCAAATGCCATATAGCCCAGATCTTACTCTGGGATTTTCCTTATTTTTAAAGCTTTGAGGGCCTGTGGCCGAGCTCTAAGCTTGGTCATTAGACTCCCTTGAGATCCGCTTTAAGGCCTGTGGGCCGGACCCTTTCCCTAAGTGCACTGGTCATTTCGTCCTCTAAGCATGACCCATCTTGGGCTGCGCTCAATGAGGTTCTTAATGAACTGGACCAGGGGTGGCACGAAAATATAAGTTTACGTAATTTATGGGCCTCGCACCGTCTCAAGCCCATTTCTAACATTGGGGCCCGCACAGGCTTCTGATCATAACCCGCCGGTCTGACCTGGGCTTAGCCCGTTTATAACATTTACCTATCTAGCATTTATAATTAAATACGTCTTAGCTTTTCGTATAGCTTATTACCCCACTTTTTTAAAGGATGAGTTAGTCTTTCATTTTCTCAAAACAAATAAATTACAAATATGAGGGATAACTGCTCAAAAGAATAAGGGTTTTTTTTTTTTTAAAGAAAGAAATAACTTTAAACTCAGGTTACGTGGGTTTATTAACAAATATATAAAAACCCCGGATAGGGGGGCCGCACATTTTTTTTTGGACTAATGTACCCCCGGACGATATCTTCACTAGTTCGCCCTAACGATTAGTCTAATGTGGAAACCCGGTCCCTCCTTTTCTCTTAATCCGTCTTCTCTACTCTTCGCGTGCGTCACCAACTCCGGTTGCCACCTTTCCGTTTGCCCATCGGAAAAGGAAAGCTACTCGTCTGGAGCCATCCTCCACGTTCCACTTGTCTTTTCACGAGGCTGCTGGTCGAAGTCGGTCTTCACTGTCTGTTGGCCTTCTCCAAAATTCACAATCGAACGGAAGTGCAAAGAGCCGAGTTTCCACAACTTCTGCTTTAATGTGGCTTGTCTTGAGGTTGGATTTTAAGTGTTTTCGCCATCTTCTATTTCTATAGAACGATATTTCTCATTTTCTCCCGCGGTTATTTTTTTTTCCCTTTTCTTTTGTGCCAATATATCGTTCATGTGAACGAGATTTTCCCTTTTTGTATGATCTGAAGTGTGCTAATTTATTTTTCACTATATATCTAAAAGTTGCTCTGTCAAGAATGCATTGAGAATGAGTTCCGCGGAACTTGGTTTTTGCTGCTGCTTTGTGAATATGACATTGATATTGTTCCCCCCTAGGAATCTTCAATGGAAGTTGACTGATGGGTTTGTGAGCTCTGATAAGTATGTAAGATGTCGCACGCCAAGGGGAGAGGAGGAGATGCACAAACGGTGTCGCAAGGGAAGAAATACAACGTGTGCTGCGTATTCTTAACAGGGGGCATATTTATCTGTTTACCGTGTACGAACCCCTAATTCGATCCTTTTTCATATATTTCCTAATTAATTCATCTAAACAGTATTTATGATGAGGATTTTCTTAAAAGACCAATGACTCTTTCATTCTTATGTTAAAGGAAAGTGAAAGGTGTGCTTGGTATGAATTTGGGCACACATGCGGGTTTACCGCTGCTTATTTAGGCGGTAAAGTCGGTTTGCCAGTTTTCCTCCCGTCGGAGAGGAGGAAAACTGGCACTTGCAGGTATACCGCTGGCTCAAACGGCGGTAAAGCCTCCTTTGCAGGTCTTCCTCCCGTCAGAGGGGAGGAAAGCCTGCAATTGCAAACCCATTCCTTTTTCCCTCTATTTACATCTGTGTGGGGTCGCGGGTCAGGGATTTGGTCCGCACAGTAATGGATGGGCATGTATGATTAACGTTAAAATGTCATAGTATCAAATCACAGCAAATGCACGGTAAACCACTTGTTTGTTAAATCTACCTTACCGGTGAAGTGAAGTAAATGGATGATGCAAGTGAGACCAAAAGTATATGTTTGGTCAAATCGAAAGGTGAGAGAGTAGCTTTTCTAATGTTTCTATTGAAAAGAATAGTGTTGTTTGTAAGGGTGCTCGTGGGTCGGGCCGGCCCACGTTGGGTCGGGCATGGGGCATAGGTTATAAACTTATAATAGACGGGTCGTGCCTGGATTTTTTTGTTTGGACTTGGTTGTTGAGATCCGGAATCCCCGCCCGGCCCAAATATACATCTATAATTGTAAGGGAGGGGTTAGTAACGGGCGGGCTCAAACCTATGACCGCTCACAGAAGGTTGATATGACCAAACCGGGTGAGCTGGCCTAGGACATGGTAAAAAATATATATCTATCTATCTATATATATATACAAATATATTGTTTCCCATAAGTCTAGCATGGGAATAGCTCGGGCTTCATCATTTCCATGCATGGTAGGCGTGGGCCAGCAACTTCAAGACCGAGTCAGGCTTGGGCAGGCTTGGGCTTCTAGTCTATAGCATGTTAAAAAACAGTTAGTAGATGCAACTGCGCGGATGCATAAGCATGAAAAAAAATAAAAGATGAAATAGTAACTATAGTATCAACAGGAGTCAAGATTCTACCGATAAAACATGTCATAAATAAAGTCTAACTGGAGTTGATGATACAAAATGTTACAAGCCCAATTGGCATGGGTATCCGCTTCATCTAACTACTTTGACATTGTTCTAATATGAATTTGTGTAACTGTGTTGCTCGGTGCAGTGGTTAAGTGTTTTTAAGTGGTAGAGGTCGTGACACATGTTAGTTATTTTAGGTTTTTAACCAAGGCTCGTTTGAAAACTCAAAATTGAAGGAATTCAATAAAATCGGATAAAGAACGCTTGTCTTTAATATATTAGGAACGAGGATAAAAATGGACGTGTTCGGCGATAAGGGTTTGAAGAGTCTTTGTTTGCACGTTGCCAGTGCCTTCAATTCTCGTTAGAAATTCAGCTATTGGAATTCTTAAAATGCCAATCTCTAAAAAAGAGTTTTTTTTAATTTCAAAATTTCGACTATTTCTTAAGGCTATTTTAGCTATTATACTGTGCCTGATTTTCGAAACTCCCTCTGCCGAGCGGAGACTTTGGGAAATCTAAAGAAGCGATTGAGAAGCTTTCAAATGCCATATAGCCCAGATCTTACTCTGGGATTTTCCTTATTTTTAAAGCTTTGAGGGCCTGTGGCCGAGCTCTAAGCTTGGTCATTAGACTCCCTTGAGATCCGCTTTAAGGCCTGTGGGCCGGACCCTTTCCCTAAGTGCACTGGTCATTTCGTCCTCTAAGCATGACCCATCTTGGGCTGCGCTCAATGAGGTTCTTAATGAACTGGACCAGGGGTGGCACGAAAATATAAGTTTACGTAATTTATGGGCCTCGCACCGTCTCAAGCCCATTTCTAACATTGGGGCCCGCACAGGCTTCTGATCATAACCCGCCGGTCTGACCTGGGCTTAGCCCGTTTATAACATTTACCTATCTAGCATTTATAATTAAATACGTCTTAGCTTTTCGTATAGCTTATTACCCCACTTTTTTAAAGGATGAGTTAGTCTTTCATTTTCTCAAAACAAATAAATTACAAATATGAGGGATAACTGCTCAAAAGAATAAGGGTTCTTTTTTTTTTTTTAAGAAAGAAATAACTTTAAACTCAGGTTACGTGGGTTTATTAACAAATATATAAAAACCCCGGATAGGGGGGCCGCACATTTTTTTTTTGGACTAATGTACCCCCTGACGATATCTTCACTAGTTCGCCCTAACGATTAGTCTAATGTGGAAACCCGGTCCCTCCTTTTCTCTTAATCCGTCTTCTCTACTCTTCGCGTGTGTCACCAACTCCGGTTGCCACCTTTCCGTTTGCCCATCGGAAAAGGAAAGCTACTCGTCTGGAGCCATCCTCCACGTTCCACTTGTCTTTTCACGAGGCTGCTGGTCGAAGTCGGTCTTCACTGTCTGTTGGCCTTCTCCAAAATTCACAATCGAACGGAAGTGCAAAGAGCCGAGTTTCCACAACTTCTGCTTTAATGTGGCTTGTCTTGAGGTTGGATTTTAAGTGTTTTCGCCATCTTCTATTTCTATAGAACGATATTTCTCATTTTCTCCCGCGGTTATTTTTTTTCCCTTTTCTTTTGTGCCAATATATCGTTCATGTGAACGAGATTTTCCCTTTTTGTATGATCTGAAGTGTGCTAATTTATTTTTCACTATATATCTACAAGTTGCTCTGTCAAGAATGCATTGAGAATGAGTTCCGCGGAACTTGGTTTTTGCTGCTGCTTTGTGAATATGACATTGATATTGTTCCCCCCTAGGAATCTTCAATGGAAGTTGACTGATGGGTTTGTGAGCTCTGATAAGTATGTAAGATGTCGCACGCCAAGGGGAGAGGAGGAGATGCACAAACGGTGTCGCAAGGGAAGAAATACAACATGTGCTGCGTATTCTTAACAGGGGGCATATTTATCTTTTTACCGTGTACGAACCCCTAATTCGATCCTTTTTCATATATTTCCTAATTAATTCATCTAAACAGTATTTATGATGAGGATTTTCTTAAAAGTCCAATGACTCTTTCATTCTTATGTTAAAGGAAAGTGAAAGGTGTGCTTGGTATGAATTTGGGCACACATGCGGGTTTACCGCTGCTTATGTAGGCGGTAAAGTCGGTTTGCCAGCTTTCCTCCCGTCAGAGAGGAGGAAAACTGGCACTTGCAGGTATACCGCTGGCTCAAACGGCGGTAAAGCCTCCTTTGCAGGTCTTCCTCCCGTCAGAGGAGAGGAAAGCCTGCAATTGCAATATCTTGCAAACCCATTCCTTTTTCCCTCTATTTACATCTGTGTGGGGTCGCGGGTCAGGGATTTGGTCCGCACAGTAATGGATGGGCATGTATGATTAACGTTAAAATGTCATAGTATCAAATCACAGCAAATGCACGGTAAACCACTTGTTTGTTAAATCTACCTTACCGGTGAAGTGAAGTAAATGGATGATGCAAGTGAGACCAAAAGTATATGTTTGGTCAAATCGAAAGGTGAGAGAGTAGCTTTTCTAATGTTTCTATTGAAAAGAATAGTGTTGTTTGTAAGGGTGCTCGTGGGTCGGGCCGGCCCACGTTGGGTCGGGCATGGGGCATAGGTTATAAACTTATAATAGACGGGTCGTGCCTGGATTTTTTTGTTTGGACTTGGTTGTTGAGATCCGGAATCCCCGCCCGGCCCAAATATACATCTATAATTGTAAGGGAGGGGTTAGTAACGGGCGGGCTCAAACCTATGACCGCTCACAGAAGGTTGATATGACCAAACCGGTTGAGCTGACCTAGGACATGGTAAAAAATATATATATATCTATCTATATATATATATATAAATATATTGTTTCCCATAAGTCTAGCATGGGAATAGCTCGGGCTTCATCATTTCCATGCATGGTAGGCGTGGGCCAGCAACTTCAAGACCGAGTCAGGCTTGGGCAGGCTTGGGCTTCTAGTCTATAGCATGTTAAAAAACAGTTAGTAGATGCAACTGCGCGGATGCATAAGCATGAAAAAAAATAAAAGATGAAATAGTAACTATAGTATCAACAGGAGTCAAGATTCTACCGATAAAACATGTCATAAATAAAGTCTAACTGGAGTTGATGATACAAAATGTTACAAGCCCAATTGGCATGGGTATCCGCTTCATCTAACTACTTTGACATTGTTCTAATATGAGTTTGTGTAACTGTGTTGCTCGGTGCAGTGGTTAAGTGTTTTTAAGTGGTAGAGGTCGTGACACATGTTAGTTATTTTAGGTTTTTAACCAAGGCTCGTTTGAAAACTCAAAATTGAAGGAATTCAATAAAATCGGATAAAGAACGCTTGTCTTTAATATATTAGAAACGAGGATAAAAATGGACGTGTTCGGCGATAAGGGTTTGAAGAGTCTTTGTTTGCACGTTGCCAGTGCCTTCAATTCTCGTTAGAAATTCAGCTATTGGAATTCTTAAAATGCCAATCTCTAAAAAAGAGTTTTTTTTAATTTCAAAATTTCGACTATTTCTTAAGGCTATTTTAGCTATTATACTGTGCCTGATTTTCGAAACTCCCTCTGCCGAACGGAGACTTTGGGAAATCTAAAGAAGCGATTGAGAAGCTTTCAAATGCCATATAGCCCAGATCTTACTCTGGGATTTTCCTTATTTTTAAAGCTTTGAGGGCCTGTGGCCGAGCTCTAAGCTTGGTCATTAGACTCCCTTGAGATCCGCTTTAAGGCCTGTGGGCCGGACCCTTTCCCTAAGTGCACTGGTCATTTCGTCCTCTAAGCATGACCCATCTTGGGCTGCGCTCAATGAGGTTCTTAATGAACTGGACCAGGGGTGGCACGAAAATATAAGTTTACGTAATTTATGGGCCTCGCACCGTCTCAAGCCCATTTCTAACATTGGGGCCCGCACAGGCTTCTGATCATAACCCGCCGGTCTGAGCTGGGCTTAGCCCGTTTATAACATTTACCTATCTAGCATTTATAATTAAATACGTCTTAGCTTTTGGTATAGCTTATTACCCCACTTTTTTAAAGGATGAGTTAGTCTTTCATTTTCTCAAAACAAATAAATTACAAATATGAGGGATAACTGCTCAAAAGAATAAGGGTTCTTTTTTTTTTTTAAGAAAGAAATAACTTTAAACTCAGGTTACGTGGGTTTATTAACAAATATATAAAAACCCCAGATAGGGGGGCCGCACATTTTTTTTTGGACTAATGTACCCCCTGACGATATCTTCACTAGTTCGCCCTAACGATTAGTCTAATGTGGAAACCCGGTCCCACCTTTTCTCTTAATCCGTCTTCTCTACTCTTCGCGTGCGTCACCAACTCCGGTTGCCACCTTTCCGTTTGCCCATCGGAAAAGGAAAGCTACTCGTCTGGAGCCATCCTCCACGTTCCACTTGTCTTTTCACGAGGCTGCTGGTCGAAGTCGGTCTTCACTGTCTGTTGGCCTTCTCCAAAATTCACAATCGAACGGAAGTGCAAAGAGCCGAGTTTCCACAACTTCTGCTTTAATGTGGCTTGTCTTGAGGTTGGATTTTAAGTGTTTTCGCCATCTTCTATTTCTATAGAACGATATTTCTCATTTTCTCCCGCGGTTATTTTTTTTCCCTTTTCTTTTGTGCCAATATATCGTTCATGTGAACGAGATTTTCCCTTTTTGTATGATCTGAAGTGTGCTAATTTATTTTTCACTATATATCTAAAAGTTGCTCTGTCAAGAATGCATTGAGAATGAGTTCCGCGGAACTTGGTTTTTGCTGCTGCTTTGTGAATATGACATTGATATTGTTCCCCCCTAGGAATCTTCAATGGAAGTTGACTGATGGGTTTGTGAGCTCTGATAAGTATGTAAGATGTCGCACGCCAAGGGGAGAGGAGGAGATGCACAAACGGTGTCGCAAGGGAAGAAATACAACGTGTGCTGCGTATTCTTAACAGGGGGCATATTTATCTGTTTACCGTGTACGAACCCCTAATTCGATCCTTTTTCATATATTTCCTAATTAATTCATCTAAACAGTATTTATGATGAGGATTTTCTTAAAAGACCAATGACTCTTTCATTCTTATGTTAAAGGAAAGTGAAAGGTGTGCTTGGTATGAATTTGGGCACACATGCGGGTTTACCGCTGCTTATTTAGGCGGTAAAGTCGGTTTGCCAGTTTTCCTCCCGTCGGAGAGGAGGAAAACTGGCACTTGCAGGTATACCGCTGGCTCAAACGGCGGTAAAGCCTCCTTTGCAGGTCTTCCTCCCGTCAGAGGGGAGGAAAGCCTGCAATTGCAATATCTTGCAAACCCATTCCTTTTTCCCTCTATTTACATCTGTGTGGGGTCGCGGGTCAGGGATTTGGTCCGCACAGTAATGGATGGGCATGTATGATTAACGTTAAAATGTCATAGTATCAAATCACAGCAAATGCACGGTAAACCACTTGTTTGTTAAATCTACCTTACCGGTGAGTGAAGTAAATGGATGATGCAAGTGAGACCAAAAGTATATGTTTGGTCAAATCGAAAGGTGAGAGAGTAGCTTTTCTAATGTTTCTATTGAAAAGAATAGTGTTGTTTGTAAGGGTGCTCGTGGGTCGGGCCGGCCCACGTTGGGTCGGGCATGGGGCATAGGTTAGAAACTTATAATAGACGGGTCGTGCCTGGATTTTTTTGTTTGGACTTGGTTGTTGAGATCCGGAATCCCCGCCCGGCCCAAATATACATCTATAATTGTAAGGGAGGGGTTAGTAACGGGCGGGCTCAAACCTATGACCGCTCACAGAAGGTTGATATGACCAAACCGGTTGAGCTGGCCTAGGACATGGTAAAAAATATATATCTATCTATCTATATATATATATATAAATATATTGTTTCCCATAAGTCTAGCATGGGAATAGCTCGGGCTTCATCATTTCCATGCATGGTAGGCGTGGGCCAGCAACTTCAAGACCGAGTCAGGCTTGGGCAGGCTTGGGCTTCTAGTCTATAGCATGTTAAAAAACAGTTAGTAGATGCAACTGCGCGGATGCATAAGCATGAAAAAAAATAAAAGATGAAATAGTAACTATAGTATCAACAGGAGTCAAGATTCTACCGATAAAACATGTCATAAATAAAGTCTAACTGGAGTTGATGATACAAAATGTTACAAGCCCAATTGGCATGGGTATCCGCTTCATCTAACTACTTTGACATTGTTCTAATATGAATTTGTGTAACTGTGTTGCTCGGTGCAGTGGTTAAGTGTTTTTAAGTGGTAGAGGTCGTGACACATGTTAGTTATTTTAGGTTTTTAACCAAGGCTCGTTTGAAAACTCAAAATTGAAGGAATTCAATAAAATCGGATAAAGAACGCTTGTCTTTAATATATTAGGAACGAGGATAAAAATGGACGTGTTCGGCGATAAGGGTTTGAAGAGTCTTTGTTTGCACGTTGCCAGTGCCTTCAATTCTCGTTAGAAATTCAGCTATTGGAATTCTTAAAATGCCAATCTCTAAAAAAGAGTTTTTTTTAATTTCAAAATTTCGACTATTTCTTAAGGCTATTTTAGCTATTATACTGTGCCTGATTTTCGAAACTCCCTCTGCCGAGCGGAGACTTTGGGAAATCTAAAGAAGCGATTGAGAAGCTTTCAAATGCCATATAGCCCAGATCTTACTCTGGGATTTTCCTTATTTTTAAAGCTTTGAGGGCCTGTGGCCGAGCTCTAAGCTTGGTCATTAGACTCCCTTGAGATCCGCTTTAAGGCCTGTGGGCCGGACCCTTTCCCTAAGTGCACTGGTCATTTCGTCCTCTAAGCATGACCCATCTTGGGCTGCGCTCAATGAGGTTCTTAATGAACTGGACCGGGGTGGCACGAAAATATAAGTTTACGTAATTTATGGGCCTCGCACCGTCTCAAGCCCATTTCTAACATTGGGGCCCGCACAGGCTTCTGATCATAACCCGCCGGTCTGACCTGGGCTTAGCCCGTTTATAACATTTACCTATCTAGCATTTATAATTAAATACGTCTTAGCTTTTGGTATAGCTTATTACCCCACTTTTTTAAAGGATGAGTTAGTCTTTCATTTTCTCAAAACAAATAAATTACAAATATGAGGGATAACTGCTCAAAAGAATAAGGGTTCTTTTTTTTTTTTAAGAAAGAAATAACTTTAAACTCAGGTTACGTGGGTTTATTAACAAATATATAAAAACCCCGGATAGGGGGGCCGCACATTTTTTTTTTGGACTAATGTACCCCCTGACGATATCTTCACTAGTTCGCCCTAACGATTAGTCTAATGTGGAAACCCGGACCCTCCTTTTCTCTTAATCCGTCTTCTCTACTCTTCGCGTGCGTCACCAACTCCGGTTGCCACCTTTCCGTTTGCCCATCGGAAAAGGAAAGCTACTCGTCTGGAGCCATCCTCCACGTTCCACTTGTCTTTTCACGAGGCTGCTGGTCGAAGTCGGTCTTCACTGTCTGTTGGCCTTCTCCAAAATTCACAATCGAACGGAAGTGCAAAGAGCCGAGTTTCCACAACTTCTGCTTTAATGTGGCTTGTCTTGAGGTTGGATTTTAAGTGTTTTCGCCATCTTCTATTTCTATAGAACGATATTTCTCATTTTCTCCCGCGGTTATTTTTTTTTCCCTTTTCTTTTGTGCCAATATATCGTTCATGTGAACGAGATTTTCCCTTTTTGTATGATCTGAAGTGTGCTAATTTATTTTTCACTATATATCTAAAAGTTGCTCTGTCAAGAATGCATTGAGAATGAGTTCCGCGGAACTTGGTTTTTGCTGCTGCTTTGTGAATATGACATTGATATTGTTCCCCCCTAGGAATCTTCAATGGAAGTTGACTGATGGGTTTGTGAGCTCTGATAAGTATGTAAGATGTCGCACGCCAAGGGGAGAGGAGGAGATGCACAAACGGTGTCGCAAGGGAAGAAATACAACGTGTGCTGCGTATTCTTAACAGGGGGCATATTTATCTGTTTACCGTGTACGAACCCCTAATTCGATCCTTTTTCATATATTTCCTAATTAATTCATCTAAACAGTATTTATGATGAGGATTTTCTTAAAAGACCAATGACTCTTTCATTCTTATGTTAAAGGAAAGTGAAAGGTGTGCTTGGTATGAATTTGGGCACACATGCGGGTTTACCGCTGCTTATTTAGGCGGTAAAGTCGGTTTGCCAGTTTTCCTCCCGTCGGAGAGGAGGAAAACTGGCACTTGCAGGTATACCGCTGGCTCAAACGGCGGTAAAGCCTCCTTTGCAGGTCTTCCTCCCGTCAGAGGGGAGGAAAGCCTGCAATTGCAAACCCATTCCTTTTTCCCTCTATTTACATCTGTGTGGGGTCGCGGGTCAGGGATTTGGTCCGCACAGTAATGGATGGGCATGTATGATTAACGTTAAAATGTCATAGTATCAAATCACAGCAAATGCACGGTAAACCACTTGTTTGTTAAATCTACCTTACCGGTGAAGTGAAGTAAATGGATGATGCAAGTGAGACCAAAAGTATATGTTTGGTCAAATCGAAAGGTGAGAGAGTAGCTTTTCTAATGTTTCTATTGAAAAGAATAGTGTTGTTTGTAAGGGTGCTCGTGGGTCGGGCCGGCCCACGTTGGGTCGGGCATGGGGCATAGGTTAGAAACTTATAATTGACGGGTCGTGCTTGGATTTTTTTGTTTGGACTTGGTTGTTGAGATCCGGAATCCCCGCCCGGCCCAAATATACATCTATAATTGTAAGGGAGGGGTTAGTAACGGGCGGGCTCAAACCTATGACCGCTCACAGAAGGTTGATATGACCAAACCGGTTGAGCTGGCCTAGGACATGGTAAAAAATATATATCTATCTATCTATATATATATAAATATATTGTTTCCCATAAGTCTAGCATGGGAATAGCTCGGGCTTCATCATTTCCATGCATGGTAGGCGTGGGCCAGCAACTTCAAGACCGAGTCAGGCTTGGGCAGGCTTGGGCTTCTAGTCTATAGCATGTTAAAAAACAGTTAGTAGATGCAACTGCGCGGATGCATAAGCATGAAAAAAAATAAAAGATGAAATAGTAACTATAGTATCAACAGGAGTCAAGATTCTACCGATAAAACATGTCATAAATAAAGTCTAACTGGAGTTGATGATACAAAATGTTACAAGCCCAATTGGCATGGGTATCCGCTTCATCTAACTACTTTGACATTGTTCTAATATGAATTTGTGTAACTGTGTTGCTCGGTGCAGTGGTTAAGTGTTTTTAAGTGGTAGAGGTCGTGACACATGTTAGTTATTTTAGGTTTTTAACCAAGGCTCGTTTGAAAACTCAAAATTGAAGGAATTCAATAAAATCGGATAAAGAACGCTTGTCTTTAATATATTAGGAACGAGGATAAAAATGGACGTGTTCGGCGATAAGGGTTTGAAGAGTCTTTGTTTGCACGTTGCCAGTGCCTTCAATTCTCGTTAGAAATTCAGCTATTGGAATTCTTAAAATGCCAATCTCTAAAAAAGAGTTTTTTTTAATTTCAAAATTTCGACTATTTCTTAAGGCTATTTTAGCTATTATACTGTGCCTGATTTTCGAAACTCCCTCTGCCGAGCGGAGACTTTGGGAAATCTAAAGAAGCGATTGAGAAGCTTTCAAATGCCATATAGCCCAGATCTTACTCTGGGATTTTCCTTATTTTTAAAGCTTTGAGGGCCTGTGGCCGAGCTCTAAGCTTGGTCATTAGACTCCCTTGAGATCCGCTTTAAGGCCTGTGGGCCGGACCCTTTCCCTAAGTGCACTGGTCATTTCGTCCTCTAAGCATGACCCATCTTCGGCTGCGCTCAATGAGGTTCTTAATGAACTGGACCAGGGGTGGCACGAAAATATAAGTTTACGTAATTTATGGGCCTCGAACCGTCTCAAGCCCATTTCTAACATTGGGGCCCGCACAGGCTTCTGATCATAACCCGCCGGTCTGACCTGGGCTTAGCCCGTTTATAACATTTACCTATCTAGCATTTATAATTAAATACGTCTTAGCTTTTGGTATAGCTTATTACCCCACTTTTTTAAAGGATGAGTTAGTCTTTCATTTTCTCAAAACAAATAAATTACAAATATGAGGGATAACTGCTCAAAAGAATAAGGGTTCTTTTTTTTTTTTTAAGAAAGAAATAACTTTAAACTCAGGTTACGTGGGTTTATTAACAAATATATAAAAACCCCGGATAGGGGGGCCGCACATTTTTTTTTTGGACTAATGTACCCCCTGACGATATCTTCACTAGTTCGCCCTAACGATTAGTCTAATGTGGAAACCCGGACCCTCCTTTTCTCTTAATCCGTCTTCTCTACTCTTCGCGTGCGTCACCAACTCCGGTTGCCACCTTTCCGTTTGCCCATCGGAAAAGGAAAGCTACTCGTCTGGAGCCATCCTCCACGTTCCACTTGTCTTTTCACGAGGCTGCTGGTCGAAGTCGGTCTTCACTGTCTGTTGGGCTTCTCCAAAATTCACAATCGAACGGAAGTGCAAAGAGCCGAGTTTCCACAACTCCTGCTTTAATGTGGCTTGTCTTGAGGTTGGATTTTAAGTGTTTTCGCCATCTTCTATTTCTATAGAACGATATTTCTCATTTTCTCCCGCGGTTATTTTTTTTTCCCTTTCCTTTTGTGCCAATATATCGTTCATGTGAACGAGATTTTCCCTTTTTGTATGATCTGAAGTGTGCTAATTTATTTTTCACTATATATCTACAAGTTGCTCTGTCAAGAATGCATTGAGAATGAGTTCCGCGGAACTTGGTTTTTGCTGCTGCTTTGTGAATATGACATTGATATTGTTCCCCCCTAGGAATCTTCAATGGAAGTTGACTGATGGGTTTGTGAGCTCTGATAAGTATGTAAGATGTCGCACGCCAAGGGGAGAGGAGGAGATGCACAAACGGTGTCGCAAGGGAAGAAATACAACGTGTGCTGCGTATTCTTAACAGGGGGCATATTTATCTGTTTACCGTGTACGAACCCCTAATTCGATCCTTTTTCATATATTTCCTAATTAATTCATCTAAACAGTATTTATGATGAGGATTTTCTTAAAAGACCAATGACTCTTTCATTCTTATGTTAAAGGAAAGTGAAAGGTGTGCTTGGTATGAATTTGGGCACACATGCGGGTTTACCGCTGCTTATTTAGGCGGTAAAGTCGGTTTGCCAGTTTTCCTCCCGTCGGAGAGGAGGAAAACTGGCACTTGCAGGTATACCGCTGGCTCAAACGGCGGTAAAGCCTCCTTTGCAGGTCTTCCTCCCGTCAGAGGGGAGGAAAGCCTGCAATTGCAATATCTTGCAAACCCATTCCTTTTTCCCTCTATTTACATCTGTGTGGGGTCGCGGGTCAGGGATTTGGTCCGCACAGTAATGGATGGGCATGTATGATTAACGTTAAAATGTCATAGTATCAAATCACAGCAAATGCACGGTAAACCACTTGTTTGTTAAATCTACCTTACCGGTGAAGTGAAGTAAATGGATGATGCAAGTGAGACCAAAAGTATATGTTTGGTCAAATCGAAAGGTGAGAGAGTAGCTTTTCTAATGTTTCTATTGAAAAGAATAGTGTTGTTTGTAAGGGTGCTCGTGGGTCGGGCCGGCCCACGTTGGGTCGGGCATGGGGCATAGGTTATAAACTTATAATAGACGGGTCGTGCCTGGATTTTTTTGTTTGGACTTGGTTGTTGAGATCCGGAATCCCCGCCCGGCCCAAATATACATCTATAATTGTAAGGGAGGGGTTAGTAACGGGCGGGCTCAAACCTATGACCGCTCACAGAAGGTTGATATGACCAAACCGGTTGAGCTGACCTAGGACATGGTAAAAAATATATATATATCTATCTATATATATATATATAAATATATTGTTTCCCATAAGTCTAGCATGGGAATAGCTCGGGCTTCATCATTTCCATGCATGGTAGGCGTGGGCCAGCAACTTCAAGACCGAGTCAGGCTTGGGCAGGCTTGGGCTTCTAGTCTATAGCATGTTAAAAAACAGTTAGTAGATGCAACTGCGCGGATGCATAAGCATGAAAAAAAATAAAAGATGAAATAGTAACTATAGTATCAACAGGAGTCAAGATTCTACCGATAAAACATGTCATAAATAAAGTCTAACTGGAGTTGATGATACAAAATGTTACAAGCCCAATTGGCATGGGTATCCGCTTCATCTAACTACTTTGACATTGTTCTAATATGAGTTTGTGTAACTGTGTTGCTCGGTGCAGTGGTTAAGTGTTTTTAAGTGGTAGAGGTCGTGACACATGTTAGTTATTTTAGGTTTTTAACCAAGGCTCGTTTGAAAACTCAAAATTGAAGGAATTCAATAAAATCGGATAAAGAACGCTTGTCTTTAATATATTAGAAACGAGGATAAAAATGGACGTGTTCGGCGATAAGGGTTTGAAGAGTCTTTGTTTGCACGTTGCCAGTGCCTTCAATTCTCGTTAGAAATTCAGCTATTGGAATTCTTAAAATGCCAATCTCTAAAAAAGAGTTTTTTTTAATTTCAAAATTTCGACTATTTCTTAAGGCTATTTTAGCTATTATACTGTGCCTGATTTTCGAAACTCCCTCTGCCGAACGGAGACTTTGGGAAATCTAAAGAAGCGATTGAGAAGCTTTCAAATGCCATATAGCCCAGATCTTACTCTGGGATTTTCCTTATTTTTAAAGCTTTGAGGGCCTGTGGCCGAGCTCTAAGCTTGGTCATTAGACTCCCTTGAGATCCGCTTTAAGGCCTGTGGGCCGGACCCTTTCCCTAAGTGCACTGGTCATTTCGTCCTCTAAGCATGACCCATCTTGGGCTGCGCTCAATGAGGTTCTTAATGAACTGGACCAGGGGTGGCACGAAAATATAAGTTTACGTAATTTATGGGCCTCGCACCGTCTCAAGCCCATTTCTAACATTGGGGCCCGCACAGGCTTCTGATCATAACCCGCCGGTCTGAGCTGGGCTTAGCCCGTTTATAACATTTACCTATCTAGCATTTATAATTAAATACGTCTTAGCTTTTGGTATAGCTTATTACCCCACTTTTTTAAAGGATGAGTTAGTCTTTCATTTTCTCAAAACAAATAAATTACAAATATGAGGGATAACTGCTCAAAAGAATAAGGGTTCTTTTTTTTTTTTAAGAAAGAAATAACTTTAAACTCAGGTTACGTGGGTTTATTAACAAATATATAAAAACCCCAGATAGGGGGGCCGCACATTTTTTTTTGGACTAATGTACCCCCTGACGATATCTTCACTAGTTCGCCCTAACGATTAGTCTAATGTGGAAACCCGGTCCCACCTTTTCTCTTAATCCGTCTTCTCTACTCTTCGCGTGCGTCACCAACTCCGGTTGCCACCTTTCCGTTTGCCCATCGGAAAAGGAAAGCTACTCGTCTGGAGCCATCCTCCACGTTCCACTTGTCTTTTCACGAGGCTGCTGGTCGAAGTCGGTCTTCACTGTCTGTTGGCCTTCTCCAAAATTCACAATCGAACGGAAGTGCAAAGAGCCGAGTTTCCACAACTTCTGCTTTAATGTGGCTTGTCTTGAGGTTGGATTTTAAGTGTTTTCGCCATCTTCTATTTCTATAGAACGATATTTCTCATTTTCTCCCGCGGTTATTTTTTTT
The DNA here is from genome assembly GCA_029852735.1 of Persea americana. NCBI lineage: Eukaryota > Viridiplantae > Streptophyta > Magnoliopsida > Laurales > Lauraceae > Persea > Persea americana. The sequence goes on from CM056819.1 coordinate 52,200,441, forward strand.
CCCTTTTCTTTTGTGCCAATATATCGTTCATGTGAACGAGATTTTCCCTTTTTGTATGATCTGAAGTGTGCTAATTTATTTTTCACTATATATCTAAAAGTTGCTCTGTCAAGAATGCATTGAGAATGAGTTCCGCGGAACTTGGTTTTTGCTGCTGCTTTGTGAATATGACATTGATATTGTTCCCCCCTAGGAATCTTCAATGGAAGTTGACTGATGGGTTTGTGAGCTCTGATAAGTATGTAAGATGTCGCACGCCAAGGGGAGAGGAGGAGATGCACAAACGGTGTCGCAAGGGAAGAAATACAACGTGTGCTGCGTATTCTTAACAGGGGGCATATTTATCTGTTTACCGTGTACGAACCCCTAATTCGATCCTTTTTCATATATTTCCTAATTAATTCATCTAAACAGTATTTATGATGAGGATTTTCTTAAAAGACCAATGACTCTTTCATTCTTATGTTAAAGGAAAGTGAAAGGTGTGCTTGGTATGAATTTGGGCACACATGCGGGTTTACCGCTGCTTATTTAGGCGGTAAAGTCGGTTTGCCAGTTTTCCTCCCGTCGGAGAGGAGGAAAACTGGCACTTGCAGGTATACCGCTGGCTCAAACGGCGGTAAAGCCTCCTTTGCAGGTCTTCCTCCCGTCAGAGGGGAGGAAAGCCTGCAATTGCAATATCTTGCAAACCCATTCCTTTTTCCCTCTATTTACATCTGTGTGGGGTCGCGGGTCAGGGATTTGGTCCGCACAGTAATGGATGGGCATGTATGATTAACGTTAAAATGTCATAGTATCAAATCACAGCAAATGCACGGTAAACCACTTGTTTGTTAAATCTACCTTACCGGTGAGTGAAGTAAATGGATGATGCAAGTGAGACCAAAAGTATATGTTTGGTCAAATCGAAAGGTGAGAGAGTAGCTTTTCTAATGTTTCTATTGAAAAGAATAGTGTTGTTTGTAAGGGTGCTCGTGGGTCGGGCCGGCCCACGTTGGGTCGGGCATGGGGCATAGGTTAGAAACTTATAATAGACGGGTCGTGCCTGGATTTTTTTGTTTGGACTTGGTTGTTGAGATCCGGAATCCCCGCCCGGCCCAAATATACATCTATAATTGTAAGGGAGGGGTTAGTAACGGGCGGGCTCAAACCTATGACCGCTCACAGAAGGTTGATATGACCAAACCGGTTGAGCTGGCCTAGGACATGGTAAAAAATATATATCTATCTATCTATATATATATATATAAATATATTGTTTCCCATAAGTCTAGCATGGGAATAGCTCGGGCTTCATCATTTCCATGCATGGTAGGCGTGGGCCAGCAACTTCAAGACCGAGTCAGGCTTGGGCAGGCTTGGGCTTCTAGTCTATAGCATGTTAAAAAACAGTTAGTAGATGCAACTGCGCGGATGCATAAGCATGAAAAAAAATAAAAGATGAAATAGTAACTATAGTATCAACAGGAGTCAAGATTCTACCGATAAAACATGTCATAAATAAAGTCTAACTGGAGTTGATGATACAAAATGTTACAAGCCCAATTGGCATGGGTATCCGCTTCATCTAACTACTTTGACATTGTTCTAATATGAATTTGTGTAACTGTGTTGCTCGGTGCAGTGGTTAAGTGTTTTTAAGTGGTAGAGGTCGTGACACATGTTAGTTATTTTAGGTTTTTAACCAAGGCTCGTTTGAAAACTCAAAATTGAAGGAATTCAATAAAATCGGATAAAGAACGCTTGTCTTTAATATATTAGGAACGAGGATAAAAATGGACGTGTTCGGCGATAAGGGTTTGAAGAGTCTTTGTTTGCACGTTGCCAGTGCCTTCAATTCTCGTTAGAAATTCAGCTATTGGAATTCTTAAAATGCCAATCTCTAAAAAAGAGTTTTTTTTAATTTCAAAATTTCGACTATTTCTTAAGGCTATTTTAGCTATTATACTGTGCCTGATTTTCGAAACTCCCTCTGCCGAGCGGAGACTTTGGGAAATCTAAAGAAGCGATTGAGAAGCTTTCAAATGCCATATAGCCCAGATCTTACTCTGGGATTTTCCTTATTTTTAAAGCTTTGAGGGCCTGTGGCCGAGCTCTAAGCTTGGTCATTAGACTCCCTTGAGATCCGCTTTAAGGCCTGTGGGCCGGACCCTTTCCCTAAGTGCACTGGTCATTTCGTCCTCTAAGCATGACCCATCTTGGGCTGCGCTCAATGAGGTTCTTAATGAACTGGACCGGGGTGGCACGAAAATATAAGTTTACGTAATTTATGGGCCTCGCACCGTCTCAAGCCCATTTCTAACATTGGGGCCCGCACAGGCTTCTGATCATAACCCGCCGGTCTGACCTGGGCTTAGCCCGTTTATAACATTTACCTATCTAGCATTTATAATTAAATACGTCTTAGCTTTTGGTATAGCTTATTACCCCACTTTTTTAAAGGATGAGTTAGTCTTTCATTTTCTCAAAACAAATAAATTACAAATATGAGGGATAACTGCTCAAAAGAATAAGGGTTCTTTTTTTTTTTTAAGAAAGAAATAACTTTAAACTCAGGTTACGTGGGTTTATTAACAAATATATAAAAACCCCGGATAGGGGGGCCGCACATTTTTTTTTTGGACTAATGTACCCCCTGACGATATCTTCACTAGTTCGCCCTAACGATTAGTCTAATGTGGAAACCCGGACCCTCCTTTTCTCTTAATCCGTCTTCTCTACTCTTCGCGTGCGTCACCAACTCCGGTTGCCACCTTTCCGTTTGCCCATCGGAAAAGGAAAGCTACTCGTCTGGAGCCATCCTCCACGTTCCACTTGTCTTTTCACGAGGCTGCTGGTCGAAGTCGGTCTTCACTGTCTGTTGGCCTTCTCCAAAATTCACAATCGAACGGAAGTGCAAAGAGCCGAGTTTCCACAACTTCTGCTTTAATGTGGCTTGTCTTGAGGTTGGATTTTAAGTGTTTTCGCCATCTTCTATTTCTATAGAACGATATTTCTCATTTTCTCCCGCGGTTATTTTTTTTTCCCTTTTCTTTTGTGCCAATATATCGTTCATGTGAACGAGATTTTCCCTTTTTGTATGATCTGAAGTGTGCTAATTTATTTTTCACTATATATCTAAAAGTTGCTCTGTCAAGAATGCATTGAGAATGAGTTCCGCGGAACTTGGTTTTTGCTGCTGCTTTGTGAATATGACATTGATATTGTTCCCCCCTAGGAATCTTCAATGGAAGTTGACTGATGGGTTTGTGAGCTCTGATAAGTATGTAAGATGTCGCACGCCAAGGGGAGAGGAGGAGATGCACAAACGGTGTCGCAAGGGAAGAAATACAACGTGTGCTGCGTATTCTTAACAGGGGGCATATTTATCTGTTTACCGTGTACGAACCCCTAATTCGATCCTTTTTCATATATTTCCTAATTAATTCATCTAAACAGTATTTATGATGAGGATTTTCTTAAAAGACCAATGACTCTTTCATTCTTATGTTAAAGGAAAGTGAAAGGTGTGCTTGGTATGAATTTGGGCACACATGCGGGTTTACCGCTGCTTATTTAGGCGGTAAAGTCGGTTTGCCAGTTTTCCTCCCGTCGGAGAGGAGGAAAACTGGCACTTGCAGGTATACCGCTGGCTCAAACGGCGGTAAAGCCTCCTTTGCAGGTCTTCCTCCCGTCAGAGGGGAGGAAAGCCTGCAATTGCAAACCCATTCCTTTTTCCCTCTATTTACATCTGTGTGGGGTCGCGGGTCAGGGATTTGGTCCGCACAGTAATGGATGGGCATGTATGATTAACGTTAAAATGTCATAGTATCAAATCACAGCAAATGCACGGTAAACCACTTGTTTGTTAAATCTACCTTACCGGTGAAGTGAAGTAAATGGATGATGCAAGTGAGACCAAAAGTATATGTTTGGTCAAATCGAAAGGTGAGAGAGTAGCTTTTCTAATGTTTCTATTGAAAAGAATAGTGTTGTTTGTAAGGGTGCTCGTGGGTCGGGCCGGCCCACGTTGGGTCGGGCATGGGGCATAGGTTAGAAACTTATAATTGACGGGTCGTGCTTGGATTTTTTTGTTTGGACTTGGTTGTTGAGATCCGGAATCCCCGCCCGGCCCAAATATACATCTATAATTGTAAGGGAGGGGTTAGTAACGGGCGGGCTCAAACCTATGACCGCTCACAGAAGGTTGATATGACCAAACCGGTTGAGCTGGCCTAGGACATGGTAAAAAATATATATCTATCTATCTATATATATATAAATATATTGTTTCCCATAAGTCTAGCATGGGAATAGCTCGGGCTTCATCATTTCCATGCATGGTAGGCGTGGGCCAGCAACTTCAAGACCGAGTCAGGCTTGGGCAGGCTTGGGCTTCTAGTCTATAGCATGTTAAAAAACAGTTAGTAGATGCAACTGCGCGGATGCATAAGCATGAAAAAAAATAAAAGATGAAATAGTAACTATAGTATCAACAGGAGTCAAGATTCTACCGATAAAACATGTCATAAATAAAGTCTAACTGGAGTTGATGATACAAAATGTTACAAGCCCAATTGGCATGGGTATCCGCTTCATCTAACTACTTTGACATTGTTCTAATATGAATTTGTGTAACTGTGTTGCTCGGTGCAGTGGTTAAGTGTTTTTAAGTGGTAGAGGTCGTGACACATGTTAGTTATTTTAGGTTTTTAACCAAGGCTCGTTTGAAAACTCAAAATTGAAGGAATTCAATAAAATCGGATAAAGAACGCTTGTCTTTAATATATTAGGAACGAGGATAAAAATGGACGTGTTCGGCGATAAGGGTTTGAAGAGTCTTTGTTTGCACGTTGCCAGTGCCTTCAATTCTCGTTAGAAATTCAGCTATTGGAATTCTTAAAATGCCAATCTCTAAAAAAGAGTTTTTTTTAATTTCAAAATTTCGACTATTTCTTAAGGCTATTTTAGCTATTATACTGTGCCTGATTTTCGAAACTCCCTCTGCCGAGCGGAGACTTTGGGAAATCTAAAGAAGCGATTGAGAAGCTTTCAAATGCCATATAGCCCAGATCTTACTCTGGGATTTTCCTTATTTTTAAAGCTTTGAGGGCCTGTGGCCGAGCTCTAAGCTTGGTCATTAGACTCCCTTGAGATCCGCTTTAAGGCCTGTGGGCCGGACCCTTTCCCTAAGTGCACTGGTCATTTCGTCCTCTAAGCATGACCCATCTTCGGCTGCGCTCAATGAGGTTCTTAATGAACTGGACCAGGGGTGGCACGAAAATATAAGTTTACGTAATTTATGGGCCTCGAACCGTCTCAAGCCCATTTCTAACATTGGGGCCCGCACAGGCTTCTGATCATAACCCGCCGGTCTGACCTGGGCTTAGCCCGTTTATAACATTTACCTATCTAGCATTTATAATTAAATACGTCTTAGCTTTTGGTATAGCTTATTACCCCACTTTTTTAAAGGATGAGTTAGTCTTTCATTTTCTCAAAACAAATAAATTACAAATATGAGGGATAACTGCTCAAAAGAATAAGGGTTCTTTTTTTTTTTTTAAGAAAGAAATAACTTTAAACTCAGGTTACGTGGGTTTATTAACAAATATATAAAAACCCCGGATAGGGGGGCCGCACATTTTTTTTTTGGACTAATGTACCCCCTGACGATATCTTCACTAGTTCGCCCTAACGATTAGTCTAATGTGGAAACCCGGACCCTCCTTTTCTCTTAATCCGTCTTCTCTACTCTTCGCGTGCGTCACCAACTCCGGTTGCCACCTTTCCGTTTGCCCATCGGAAAAGGAAAGCTACTCGTCTGGAGCCATCCTCCACGTTCCACTTGTCTTTTCACGAGGCTGCTGGTCGAAGTCGGTCTTCACTGTCTGTTGGGCTTCTCCAAAATTCACAATCGAACGGAAGTGCAAAGAGCCGAGTTTCCACAACTTCTGCTTTAATGTGGCTTGTCTTGAGGTTGGATTTTAAGTGTTTTCGCCATCTTCTATTTCTATAGAACGATATTTCTCATTTTCTCCCGCGGTTATTTTTTTTTCCCTTTCCTTTTGTGCCAATATATCGTTCATGTGAACGAGATTTTCCCTTTTTGTATGATCTGAAGTGTGCTAATTTATTTTTCACTATATATCTACAAGTTGCTCTGTCAAGAATGCATTGAGAATGAGTTCCGCGGAACTTGGTTTTTGCTGCTGCTTTGTGAATATGACATTGATATTGTTCCCCCCTAGGAATCTTCAATGGAAGTTGACTGATGGGTTTGTGAGCTCTGATAAGTATGTAAGATGTCGCACGCCAAGGGGAGAGGAGGAGATGCACAAACGGTGTCGCAAGGGAAGAAATACAACGTGTGCTGCGTATTCTTAACAGGGGGCATATTTATCTGTTTACCGTGTACGAACCCCTAATTCGATCCTTTTTCATATATTTCCTAATTAATTCATCTAAACAGTATTTATGATGAGGATTTTCTTAAAAGACCAATGACTCTTTCATTCTTATGTTAAAGGAAAGTGAAAGGTGTGCTTGGTATGAATTTGGGCACACATGCGGGTTTACCGCTGCTTATTTAGGCGGTAAAGTCGGTTTGCCAGTTTTCCTCCCGTCGGAGAGGAGGAAAACTGGCACTTGCAGGTATACCGCTGGCTCAAACGGCGGTAAAGCCTCCTTTGCAGGTCTTCCTCCCGTCAGAGGGGAGGAAAGCCTGCAATTGCAAACCCATTCCTTTTTCCCTCTATTTACATCTGTGTGGGGTCGCGGGTCAGGGATTTGGTCCGCACAGTAATGGATGGGCATGTATGATTAACGTTAAAATGTCATAGTATCAAATCACAGCAAATGCACGGTAAACCACTTGTTTGTTAAATCTACCTTACCGGTGAGTGAAGTAAATGGATGATGCAAGTGAGACCAAAAGTATATGTTTGGTCAAATCGAAAGGTGAGAGAGTAGCTTTTCTAATGTTTCTATTGAAAAGAATAGTGTTGTTTGTAAGGGTGCTCGTGGGTCGGGCCGGCCCATGTTGGGTCGGGCATGGGACATAGGTTAGAAACTTATAATAGACGGGTCGTGCTTGGATTTTTTTGTTTGGACTTGGTTGTTGAGATCCGGAATCCCCGCCCGGCCCAAATATACATCTATAATTGTAAGGGAGGGGTTAGTAACGGGCGGGCTCAAACCTATGACCGCTCACAGAAGGTTGATATGACCAAACCGGTTGAGCTGGCCTAGGACATGGTAGAAAATATCTATCTATCTATCTATCTATATATATATATATATAAATATATTGTTTCCCATAAGTCTAGCATGGGAATAGCTCGGGCTTCATCATTTCCATGCATGGTAGGCGTGGGCCAGCAACTTCAAGACCGAGTCAGGCTTGGGCAGGCTTGGGCTTCTAGTCTATAGCATGTTAAAAAACAGTTAGTAGATGCAACTGCGCGGATGCATAAGCATGAAAAAAAATAAAAGATGAAATAGTAACTATAGTATCAACAGGAGTCAAGATTCTACCGATAAAACATGTCATAAATAAAGTCTAACTGGAGTTGATGATACAAAATGTTACAAGCCCAATTGGCATGGGTATCCGCTTCATCTAACTACTTTGACATTGTTCTAATATGAATTTGTGTAACTGTGTTGCTCGGTGCAGTGGTTAAGTGTTTTTAAGTGGTAGAGGTCGTGACACATGTTAGTTATTTTAGGTTTTTAACCAAGGCTCGTTTGAAAACTCAAAATTGAAGGAATTCAATAAAATCGGATAAAGAACGCTTGTCTTTAATATATTAGAAACGAGGATAAAAATGGACGTGTTCGGCGATAAGGGTTTGAAGAGTCTTTGTTTGCACGTTGCCAGTGCCTTCAATTCTCGTTAGAAATTCAGCTATTGGAATTCTTAAAATGCCAATCTCTAAAAAAGAGTTTTTTTTAATTTCAAAATTTCGACTATTTCTTAAGGCTATTTTAGCTATTATACTGTGCCTGATTTTCGAAACTCCCTCTGCCGAGCGGAGACTTTGGGAAATCTAAAGAAGCGATTGAGAAGCTTTCAAATGCCATATAGCCCAGATCTTACTCTGGGATTTTCCTTATTTTTAAAGCTTTGAGGGCCTGTGGCCGAGCTCTAAGCTTGGTCATTAGACTCCCTTGAGATCCGCTTTAAGGCCTGTGGGCCGGACCCTTTCCCTAAGTGCACTGGTCATTTCGTCCTCTAAGCATGACCCATCTTGGGCTGCGCTCAATGAGGTTCTTAATGAACTGGACCAGGGGTGGCACGAAAATATAAGTTTACGTAATTTATGGGCCTCGCACCGTCTCAAGCCCATTTCTAACATTGGGGCCCGCACAGGCTTCTGATCATAACCCGCCGGTCTGACCTGGGCTTAGCCCGTTTATAACATTTACCTATCTAGCATTTATAATTAAATACGTCTTAGCTTTTGGTATAGCTTATTACCCCACTTTTTTAAAGGATGAGTTAGTCTTTCATTTTCTCAAAACAAATAAATTACAAATATGAGGGATAACTGCTCAAAAGAATAAGGGTTCTTTTTTTTTTTTAAGAAAGAAATAACTTTAAACTCAGGTTACGTGGGTTTATTAACAAATATATAAAAACCCCGGATAGGGGGGCCGCACATTTTTTTTTTGGACTAATGTACCCCCTGACGATATCTTCACTAGTTCGCCCTAACGATTAGTCTAATGTGGAAACCCGGACCCTCCTTTTCTCTTAATCCGTCTTCTCTACTCTTCGCGTGCGTCACCAACTCCGGTTGCCACCTTTCCGTTTGCCCGTCGGAAAAGGAAAGCTACTCGTCTGGAGCCATCCTCCACGTTCCACTTGTCTTTTCACGAGGCTGCTGGTCGAAGTCGGTCTTCACTGTCTGTTGGCCTTCTCCAAAATTCACAATCGAACGGAAGTGCAAAGAGCCGAGTTTCCACAACTTCTGCTTTAATGTGGCTTGTCTTGAGGTTGGATTTTAAGTGTTTTCGCCATCTTCTATTTCTATAGAACGATATTTCTCATTTTCTCCCGCGGTTATTTTTTTTTCCCTTTTCTTTTGTGCCAATATATCGTTCATGTGAACGAGATTTTCCCTTTTTGTATGATCTGAAGTGTGCTAATTTATTTTTCACTATATATCTACAAGTTGCTCTGTCAAGAATGCATTGAGAATGAGTTCCGCGGAACTTGGTTTTTGCTGCTGCTTTGTGAATATGACATTGATATTGTTCCCCCCTAGGAATCTTCAATGGAAGTTGACTGATGGGTTTGTGAGCTCTGATAAGTATGTAAGATGTCGCACGCCAAGGGGAGAGGAGGAGATGCACAAACGGTGTCGCAAGGGAAGAAATACAACATGTGCTGCGTATTCTTAACAGGGGGCATATTTATCTTTTTACCGTGTACGAACCCCTAATTCGATCCTTTTTCATATATTTCCTAATTAATTCATCTAAACAGTATTTATGATGAGGATTTTCTTAAAAGTCCAATGACTCTTTCATTCTTATGTTAAAGGAAAGTGAAAGGTGTGCTTGGTATGAATTTGGGCACACGTGCGGGTTTACCGCTGCTTATATAGGCGGTAAAGTCGGTTTGCCAGTTTTCCTCCCGTCAGAGAGGAGGAAAACTGGCACTTGCAGGTATACCGCTGGTTCAAACGGCGGTAAAGCCTCCTTTGCAGGTCTTCCTCCCGTCAGAGGGGAGGAAAGCCTGCAATTGCAATATCTTGCAAACCCATTCCTTTTTCCCTCTATTCACATCTGTGTGGGGTCGCGGGTCAGGGATTTGGTCCGCACAGTAATGGATGGGCATGTATGATTAACGTTAAAATGTCATAGTATCAAATCACAGCAAATGCACGGTAAACCACTTGTTTGTTAAATCTACCTTACCGGTGAAGTGAAGTAAATGGATGATGCAAGTGAGACCAAAAGTATATGTTTGGTCAAATCGAAAGGTGAGAGAGTAGCTTTTCTAATGTTTCTATTGAAAAGAATAGTGTTGTTTGTAAGGGTGCTCGTGGGTCGGGCCGGCCCACGTTGGGTCGGGCATGGGGCATAGGTTATAAACTTATAATAGACGGGTCGTGCCTGGATTTTTTTGTTTGGACTTGGTTGTTGAGATCCGGAATCCCCGCCCGGCCCAAATATACATCTATAATTGTAAGGGAGGGGTTAGTAACGGGCGGGCTCAAACCTATGACCGCTCACAGAAGGTTGATATGACCAAACCGGTTGAGCTGGCCTAGGACATGGTAGAAAATATCTATCTATCTATCTATCTATATATATATATATATATATATAAATATATTGTTTCCCATAAGTCTAGCATGGGAATAGCTCGGGCTTCATCATTTCCATGCATGGTAGGCGTGGGCCAGCAACTTCAAGACCGAGTCAGGCTTGGGCAGGCTTGGGCTTCTAGTCTATAGCATGTTAAAAAACAGTTAGTAGATGCAACTGCGCGGATGCATAAGCATGAAAAAAAATAAAAGATGAAATAGTAACTATAGTATCAACAGGAGTCAAGATTCTACCGATAAAACATGTCATAAATAAAGTCTAACTGGAGTTGATGATACAAAATGTTACAAGCCCAATTGGCATGGGTATCCGCTTCATCTAACTACTTTGACATTGTTCTAATATGAATTTGTGTAACTGTGTTGCTCGGTGCAGTGGTTAAGTGTTTTTAAGTGGTAGAGGTCGTGACACATGTTAGTTATTTTAGGTTTTTAACCAAGGCTCGTTTGAAAACTCAAAATTGAAGGAATTCAATAAAATCGGATAAAGAACGCTTGTCTTTAATATATTAGAAACGAGGATAAAAATGGACGTGTTCGGCGATAAGGGTTTGAAGAGTCTTTGTTTGCACGTTGCCAGTGCCTTCAATTCTCGTTAGAAATTCAGCTATTGGAATTCTTAAAATGCCAATCTCTAAAAAAGAGTTTTTTTTAATTTCAAAATTTCGACTATTTCTTAAGGCTATTTTAGCTATTATACTGTGCCTGATTTTCGAAACTCCCTCTGCCGAGCGGAGACTTTGGGAAATCTAAAGAAGCGATTGAGAAGCTTTCAAATGCCATATAGCCCAGATCTTACTCTGGGATTTTCCTTATTTTTAAAGCTTTGAGGGCCTGTGGCCGAGCTCTAAGCTTGGTCATTAGACTCCCTTGAGATCCGCTTTAAGGCCTGTGGGCCGGACCCTTTCCCTAAGTGCACTGGTCATTTCGTCCTCTAAGCATGACCCATCTTGGGCTGCGCTCAATGAGGTTCTTAATGAACTGGACCAGGGGTGGCACGAAAATATAAGTTTACGTAATTTATGGGCCTCGCACCGTCTCAAGCCCATTTCTAACATTGGGGCCCGCACAGGCTTCTGATCATAACCCGCCGGTCTTACCTGGGCTTAGCCCGTTTATAACATTTACCTATCTAGCATTTATAATTAAATACGTCTTAGCTTTTGGTATAGCTTATTACCCCACTTTTTTAAAGGATGAGTTAGTCTTTCATTTTCTCAAAACAAATAAATTACAAATATGAGGGATAACTGCTCAAAAGAATAAGGGTTCTTTTTTTTTTTTAAGAAAGAAATAACTTTAAACTCAGGTTACGTGGGTTTATTAACAAATATATAAAAACCCCGGATAGGGGGGCCGCACATTTTTTTTTTGGACTAATGTACCCCCTGACGATATCTTCACTAGTTCGCCCTAACGATTAGTCTAATGTGGAAACCCGGACCCTCCTTTTCTCTTAATCCGTCTTCTCTACTCTTCGCGTGCGTCACCAACTCCGGTTGCCACCTTTCCGTTTGCCCGTCGGAAAAGGAAAGCTACTCGTCTGGAGCCATCCTCCACGTTCCACTTGTCTTTTCACGAGGCTGCTGGTCGAAGTCGGTCTTCACTGTCTGTTGGCCTTCTCCAAAATTCACAATCGAACGGAAGTGCAAAGAGCCGAGTTTCCACAACTTCTGCTTTAATGTGGCTTGTCTTGAGGTTGGATTTTAAGTGTTTTCGCCATCTTCTATTTCTATAGAACGATATTTCTCATTTTCTCCCGCGGTTATTTTTTTTTCCCTTTTCTTTTGTGCCAATATATCGTTCATGTGAACGAGATTTTCCCTTTTTGTATGATCTGAAGTGTGCTAATTTATTTTTCACTATATATCTACAAGTTGCTCTGTCAAGAATGCATTGAGAATGAGTTCCGCGGAACTTGGTTTTTGCTGCTGCTTTGTGAATATGACATTGATATTGTTCCCCCCTAGGAATCTTCAATGGAAGTTGACTGATGGGTTTGTGAGCTCTGATAAGTATGTAAGATGTCGCACGCCAAGGGGAGAGGAGGAGATGCACAAACGGTGTCGCAAGGGAAGAAATACAACATGTGCTGCGTATTCTTAACAGGGGGCATATTTATCTTTTTACCGTGTACGAACCCCTAATTCGATCCTTTTTCATATATTTCCTAATTAATTCATCTAAACAGTATTTATGATGAGGATTTTCTTAAAAGTCCAATGACTCTTTCATTCTTATGTTAAAGGAAAGTGAAAGGTGTGCTTGGTATGAATTTGGGCACACGTGCGGGTTTACCGCTGCTTATATAGGCGGTAAAGTCGGTTTGCCAGTTTTCCTCCCGTCAGAGAGGAGGAAAACTGGCACTTGCAGGTATACCGCTGGTTCAAACGGCGGTAAAGCCTCCTTTGCAGGTCTTCCTCCCGTCAGAGGGGAGGAAAGCCTGCAATTGCAATATCTTGCAAACCCATTCCTTTTTCCCTCTATTCACATCTGTGTGGGGTCGCGGGTCAGGGATTTGGTCCGCACAGTAATGGATGGGCATGTATGATTAACGTTAAAATGTCATAGTATCAAATCACAGCAAATGCACGGTAAACCACTTGTTTGTTAAATCTACCTTACCGGTGAAGTGAAGTAAATGGATGATGCAAGTGAGACCAAAAGTATATGTTTGGTCAAATCGAAAGGTGAGAGAGTAGCTTTTCTAATGTTTCTATTGAAAAGAATAGTGTTGTTTGTAAGGGTGCTCGTGGGTCGGGCCGGCCCACGTTGGGTCGGGCATGGGGCATAGGTTATAAACTTATAATAGACGGGTCGTGCCTGGATTTTTTTGTTTGGACTTGGTTGTTGAGATCCGGAATCCCCGCCCGGCCCAAATATACATCTATAATTGTAAGGGAGGGGTTAGTAACGGGCGGGCTCAAACCTATGACCGCTCACAGAAGGTTGATATGACCAAACCGGTTGAGCTGGCCTAGGACATGGTAGAAAATATCTATCTATCTATCTATCTATATATATATATATAAATATATTGTTTCCCATAAGTCTAGCATGGGAATAGCTCGGGCTTCATCATTTCCATGCATGGTAGGCGTGGGCCAGCAACTTCAAGACCGAGTCAGGCTTGGGCAGGCTTGGGCTTCTAGTCTATAGCATGTTAAAAAACAGTTAGTAGATGCAACTGCGCGGATGCATAAGCATGAAAAAAAATAAAAGATGAAATAGTAACTATAGTATCAACAGGAGTCAAGATTCTACCGATAAAACATGTCATAAATAAAGTCTAACTGGAGTTGATGATACAAAATGTTACAAGCCCAATTGGCATGGGTATCCGCTTCATCTAACTACTTTGACATTGTTCTAATATGAATTTGTGTAACTGTGTTGCTCGGTGCAGTGGTTAAGTGTTTTTAAGTGGTAGAGGTCGTGACACATGTTAGTTATTTTAGGTTTTTAACCAAGGCTCGTTTGAAAACTCAAAATTGAAGGAATTCAATAAAATCGGATAAAGAACGCTTGTCTTTAATATATTAGAAACGAGGATAAAAATGGACGTGTTCGGCGATAAGGGTTTGAAGAGTCTTTGTTTGCACGTTGCCAGTGCCTTCAATTCTCGTTAGAAATTCAGCTATTGGAATTCTTAAAATGCCAATCTCTAAAAAAGAGTTTTTTTTAATTTCAAAATTTCGACTATTTCTTAAGGCTATTTTAGCTATTATACTGTGCCTGATTTTCGAAACTCCCTCTGCCGAGCGGAGACTTTGGGAAATCTAAAGAAGCGATTGAGAAGCTTTCAAATGCCATATAGCCCAGATCTTACTCTGGGATTTTCCTTATTTTTAAAGCTTTGAGGGCCTGTGGCCGAGCTCTAAGCTTGGTCATTAGACTCCCTTGAGATCCGCTTTAAGGCCTGTGGGCCGGACCCTTTCCCTAAGTGCACTGGTCATTTCGTCCTCTAAGCATGACCCATCTTGGGCTGCGCTCAATGAGGTTCTTAATGAACTGGACCAGGGGTGGCACGAAAATATAAGTTTACGTAATTTATGGGCCTCGCACCGTCTCAAGCCCATTTCTAACATTGGGGCCCGCACAGGCTTCTGATCATAACCCGCCGGTCTTACCTGGGCTTAGCCCGTTTATAACATTTACCTATCTAGCATTTATAATTAAATACGTCTTAGCTTTTGGTATAGCTTATTACCCCACTTTTTTAAAGGATGAGTTAGTCTTTCATTTTCTCAAAACAAATAAATTACAAATATGAGGGATAACTGCTCAAAAGAATAAGGGTTCTTTTTTTTTTTTAAGAAAGAAATAACTTTAAACTCAGGTTACGTGGGTTTATTAACAAATATATAAAAACCCCGGATAGGGGGGCCGCACATTTTTTTTTTGGACTAATGTACCCCCTGACGATATCTTCACTAGTTCGCCCTAACGATTAGTCTAATGTGGAAACCCGGACCCTCCTTTTCTCTTAATCCGTCTTCTCTACTCTTCGCGTGCGTCACCAACTCCGGTTGCCACCTTTCCGTTTGCCCGTCGGAAAAGGAAAGCTACTCGTCTGGAGCCATCCTCCACGTTCCACTTGTCTTTTCACGAGGCTGCTGGTCGAAGTCGGTCTTCACTGTCTGTTGGCCTTCTCCAAAATTCACAATCGAACGGAAGTGCAAAGAGCCGAGTTTCCACAACTTCTGCTTTAATGTGGCTTGTCTTGAGGTTGGATTTTAAGTGTTTTCGCCATCTTCTATTTCTATAGAACGATATTTCTCATTTTCTCCCGCGGTTATTTTTTTTTCCCTTTTCTTTTGTGCCAATATATCGTTCATGTGAACGAGATTTTCCCTTTTTGTATGATCTGAAGTGTGCTAATTTATTTTTCACTATATATCTACAAGTTGCTCTGTCAAGAATGCATTGAGAATGAGTTCCGCGGAACTTGGTTTTTGCTGCTGCTTTGTGAATATGACATTGATATTGTTCCCCCCTAGGAATCTTCAATGGAAGTTGACTGATGGGTTTGTGAGCTCTGATAAGTATGTAAGATGTCGCACGCCAAGGGGAGAGGAGGAGATGCACAAACGGTGTCGCAAGGGAAGAAATACAACATGTGCTGCGTATTCTTAACAGGGGGCATATTTATCTTTTTACCGTGTACGAACCCCTAATTCGATCCTTTTTCATATATTTCCTAATTAATTCATCTAAACAGTATTTATGATGAGGATTTTCTTAAAAGTCCAATGACTCTTTCATTCTTATGTTAAAGGAAAGTGAAAGGTGTGCTTGGTATGAATTTGGGCACACGTGCGGGTTTACCGCTGCTTATATAGGCGGTAAAGTCGGTTTGCCAGTTTTCCTCCCGTCAGAGAGGAGGAAAACTGGCACTTGCAGGTATACCGCTGGTTCAAACGGCGGTAAAGCCTCCTTTGCAGGTCTTCCTCCCGTCAGAGGGGAGGAAAGCCTGCAATTGCAATATCTTGCAAACCCATTCCTTTTTCCCTCTATTCACATCTGTGTGGGGTCGCGGGTCAGGGATTTGGTCCGCACAGTAATGGATGGGCATGTATGATTAACGTTAAAATGTCATAGTATCAAATCACAGCAAATGCACGGTAAACCACTTGTTTGTTAAATCTACCTTACCGGTGAAGTGAAGTAAATGGATGATGCAAGTGAGACCAAAAGTATATGTTTGGTCAAATCGAAAGGTGAGAGAGTAGCTTTTCTAATGTTTCTATTGAAAAGAATAGTGTTGTTTGTAAGGGTGCTCGTGGGTCGGGCCGGCCCACGTTGGGTCGGGCATGGGGCATAGGTTATAAACTTATAATAGACGGGTCGTGCCTGGATTTTTTTGTTTGGACTTGGTTGTTGAGATCCGGAATCCCCGCCCGGCCCAAATATACATCTATAATTGTAAGGGAGGGGTTAGTAACGGGCGGGCTCAAACCTATGACCGCTCACAGAAGGTTGATATGACCAAACCGGTTGAGCTGGCCTAGGACATGGTAGAAAATATCTATCTATCTATCTATCTATATATATATATATATAAATATATTGTTTCCCATAAGTCTAGCATGGGAATAGCTCGGGCTTCATCATTTCCATGCATGGTAGGCGTGGGCCAGCAACTTCAAGACCGAGTCAGGCTTGGGCAGGCTTGGGCTTCTAGTCTATAGCATGTTAAAAAACAGTTAGTAGATGCAACTGCGCGGATGCATAAGCATGAAAAAAAATAAAAGATGAAATAGTAACTATAGTATCAACAGGAGTCAAGATTCTACCGATAAAACATGTCATAAATAAAGTCTAACTGGAGTTGATGATACAAAATGTTACAAGCCCAATTGGCATGGGTATCCGCTTCATCTAACTACTTTGACATTGTTCTAATATGAATTTGTGTAACTGTGTTGCTCGGTGCAGTGGTTAAGTGTTTTTAAGTGGTAGAGGTCGTGACACATGTTAGTTATTTTAGGTTTTTAACCAAGGCTCGTTTGAAAACTCAAAATTGAAGGAATTCAATAAAATCGGATAAAGAACGCTTGTCTTTAATATATTAGAAACGAGGATAAAAATGGACGTGTTCGGCGATAAGGGTTTGAAGAGTCTTTGTTTGCACGTTGCCAGTGCCTTCAATTCTCGTTAGAAATTCAGCTATTGGAATTCTTAAAATGCCAATCTCTAAAAAAGAGTTTTTTTTAATTTCAAAATTTCGACTATTTCTTAAGGCTATTTTAGCTATTATACTGTGCCTGATTTTCGAAACTCCCTCTGCCGAGCGGAGACTTTGGGAAATCTAAAGAAGCGATTGAGAAGCTTTCAAATGCCATATAGCCCAGATCTTACTCTGGGATTTTCCTTATTTTTAAAGCTTTGAGGGCCTGTGGCCGAGCTCTAAGCTTGGTCATTAGACTCCCTTGAGATCCGCTTTAAGGCCTGTGGGCCGGACCCTTTCCCTAAGTGCACTGGTCATTTCGTCCTCTAAGCATGACCCATCTTGGGCTGCGCTCAATGAGGTTCTTAATGAACTGGACCAGGGGTGGCACGAAAATATAAGTTTACGTAATTTATGGGCCTCGCACCGTCTCAAGCCCATTTCTAACATTGGGGCCCGCACAGGCTTCTGATCATAACCCGCCGGTCTTACCTGGGCTTAGCCCGTTTATAACATTTACCTATCTAGCATTTATAATTAAATACGTCTTAGCTTTTGGTATAGCTTATTACCCCACTTTTTTAAAGGATGAGTTAGTCTTTCATTTTCTCAAAACAAATAAATTACAAATATGAGGGATAACTGCTCAAAAGAATAAGGGTTCTTTTTTTTTTTTAAGAAAGAAATAACTTTAAACTCAGGTTACGTGGGTTTATTAACAAATATATAAAAACCCCGGATAGGGGGGCCGCACATTTTTTTTTTGGACTAATGTACCCCCTGACGATATCTTCACTAGTTCGCCCTAACGATTAGTCTAATGTGGAAACCCGGACCCTCCTTTTCTCTTAATCCGTCTTCTCTACTCTTCGCGTGCGTCACCAACTCCGGTTGCCACCTTTCCGTTTGCCCGTCGGAAAAGGAAAGCTACTCGTCTGGAGCCATCCTCCACGTTCCACTTGTCTTTTCACGAGGCTGCTGGTCGAAGTCGGTCTTCACTGTCTGTTGGCCTTCTCCAAAATTCACAATCGAACGGAAGTGCAAAGAGCCGAGTTTCCACAACTTCTGCTTTAATGTGGCTTGTCTTGAGGTTGGATTTTAAGTGTTTTCGCCATCTTCTATTTCTATAGAACGATATTTCTCATTTTCTCCCGCGGTTATTTTTTTTTCCCTTTTCTTTTGTGCCAATATATCGTTCATGTGAACGAGATTTTCCCTTTTTGTATGATCTGAAGTGTGCTAATTTATTTTTCACTATATATCTACAAGTTGCTCTGTCAAGAATGCATTGAGAATGAGTTCCGCGGAACTTGGTTTTTGCTGCTGCTTTGTGAATATGACATTGATATTGTTCCCCCCTAGGAATCTTCAATGGAAGTTGACTGATGGGTTTGTGAGCTCTGATAAGTATGTAAGATGTCGCACGCCAAGGGGAGAGGAGGAGATGCACAAACGGTGTCGCAAGGGAAGAAATACAACATGTGCTGCGTATTCTTAACAGGGGGCATATTTATCTTTTTACCGTGTACGAACCCCTAATTCGATCCTTTTTCATATATTTCCTAATTAATTCATCTAAACAGTATTTATGATGAGGATTTTCTTAAAAGTCCAATGACTCTTTCATTCTTATGTTAAAGGAAAGTGAAAGGTGTGCTTGGTATGAATTTGGGCACACGTGCGGGTTTACCGCTGCTTATATAGGCGGTAAAGTCGGTTTGCCAGTTTTCCTCCCGTCAGAGAGGAGGAAAACTGGCACTTGCAGGTATACCGCTGGTTCAAACGGCGGTAAAGCCTCCTTTGCAGGTCTTCCTCCCGTCAGAGGGGAGGAAAGCCTGCAATTGCAATATCTTGCAAACCCATTCCTTTTTCCCTCTATTCACATCTGTGTGGGGTCGCGGGTCAGGGATTTGGTCCGCACAGTAATGGATGGGCATGTATGATTAACGTTAAAATGTCATAGTATCAAATCACAGCAAATGCACGGTAAACCACTTGTTTGTTAAATCTACCTTACCGGTGAAGTGAAGTAAATGGATGATGCAAGTGAGACCAAAAGTATATGTTTGGTCAAATCGAAAGGTGAGAGAGTAGCTTTTCTAATGTTTCTATTGAAAAGAATAGTGTTGTTTGTAAGGGTGCTCGTGGGTCGGGCCGGCCCACGTTGGGTCGGGCATGGGGCATAGGTTATAAACTTATAATAGACGGGTCGTGCCTGGATTTTTTTGTTTGGACTTGGTTGTTGAGATCCGGAATCCCCGCCCGGCCCAAATATACATCTATAATTGTAAGGGAGGGGTTAGTAACGGGCGGGCTCAAACCTATGACCGCTCACAGAAGGTTGATATGACCAAACCGGTTGAGCTGGCCTAGGACATGGTAGAAAATATCTATCTATCTATCTATCTATATATATATATATATATAAATATATTGTTTCCCATAAGTCTAGCATGGGAATAGCTCGGGCTTCATCATTTCCATGCATGGTAGGCGTGGGCCAGCAACTTCAAGACCGAGTCAGGCTTGGGCAGGCTTGGGCTTCTAGTCTATAGCATGTTAAAAAACAGTTAGTAGATGCAACTGCGCGGATGCATAAGCATGAAAAAAAATAAAAGATGAAATAGTAACTATAGTATCAACAGGAGTCAAGATTCTACCGATAAAACATGTCATAAATAAAGTCTAACTGGAGTTGATGATACAAAATGTTACAAGCCCAATTGGCATGGGTATCCGCTTCATCTAACTACTTTGACATTGTTCTAATATGAATTTGTGTAACTGTGTTGCTCGGTGCAGTGGTTAAGTGTTTTTAAGTGGTAGAGGTCGTGACACATGTTAGTTATTTTAGGTTTTTAACCAAGGCTCGTTTGAAAACTCAAAATTGAAGGAATTCAATAAAATTGGATAAAGAACGCTTGTCTTTAATATATTAGAAACGAGGATAAAAATGGACGTGTTCGGCGATAAGGGTTTGAAGAGTCTTTGTTTGCACGTTGCCAGTGCCTTCAATTCTCGTTAGAAATTCAGCTATTGGAATTCTTAAAATGCCAATCTCTAAAAAAGAGTTTTTTTTAATTTCAAAATTTCGACTATTTCTTAAGGCTATTTTAGCTATTATACTGTGCCTGATTTTCGAAACTCCCTCTGCCGAGCGGAGACTTTGGGAAATCTAAAGAAGCGATTGAGAAGCTTTCAAATGCCATATAGCCCAGATCTTACTCTGGGATTTTCCTTATTTTTAAAGCTTTGAGGGCCTGTGGCCGAGCTCTAAGCTTGGTCATTAGACTCCCTTGAGATCCGCTTTAAGGCCTGTGGGCCGGACCCTTTCCCTAAGTGCACTGGTCATTTCGTCCTCTAAGCATGACCCATCTTGGGCTGCGCTCAATGAGGTTCTTAATGAACTGGACCAGGGGTGGCACGAAAATATAAGTTTACGTAATTTATGGGCCTCGCACCGTCTCAAGCCCATTTCTAACATTGGGGCCCGCACAGGCTTCTGATCATAACCCGCCGGTCTTACCTGGGCTTAGCCCGTTTATAACATTTACCTATCTAGCATTTATAATTAAATACGTCTTAGCTTTTGGTATAGCTTATTACCCCACTTTTTTAAAGGATGAGTTAGTCTTTCATTTTCTCAAAACAAATAAATTACAAATATGAGGGATAACTGCTCAAAAGAATAAGGGTTCTTTTTTTTTTTTAAGAAAGAAATAACTTTAAACTCAGGTTACGTGGGTTTATTAACAAATATATAAAAACCCCGGATAGGGGGGCCGCACATTTTTTTTTTGGACTAATGTACCCCCTGACGATATCTTCACTAGTTCGCCCTAACGATTAGTCTAATGTGGAAACCCGGACCCTCCTTTTCTCTTAATCCGTCTTCTCTACTCTTCGCGTGCGTCACCAACTCCGGTTGCCACCTTTCCGTTTGCCCGTCGGAAAAGGAAAGCTACTCGTCTGGAGCCATCCTCCACGTTCCACTTGTCTTTTCACGAGGCTGCTGGTCGAAGTCGGTCTTCACTGTCTGTTGGCCTTCTCCAAAATTCACAATCGAACGGAAGTGCAAAGAGCCGAGTTTCCACAACTTCTGCTTTAATGTGGCTTGTCTTGAGGTTGGATTTTAAGTGTTTTCGCCATCTTCTATTTCTATAGAACGATATTTCTCATTTTCTCCCGCGGTTATTTTTTTTTCCCTTTTCTTTTGTGCCAATATATCGTTCATGTGAACGAGATTTTCCCTTTTTGTATGATCTGAAGTGTGCTAATTTATTTTTCACTATATATCTACAAGTTGCTCTGTCAAGAATGCATTGAGAATGAGTTCCGCGGAACTTGGTTTTTGCTGCTGCTTTGTGAATATGACATTGATATTGTTCCCCCCTAGGAATCTTCAATGGAAGTTGACTGATGGGTTTGTGAGCTCTGATAAGTATGTAAGATGTCGCACGCCAAGGGGAGAGGAGGAGATGCACAAACGGTGTCGCAAGGGAAGAAATACAACATGTGCTGCGTATTCTTAACAGGGGGCATATTTATCTTTTTACCGTGTACGAACCCCTAATTCGATCCTTTTTCATATATTTCCTAATTAATTCATCTAAACAGTATTTATGATGAGGATTTTCTTAAAAGTCCAATGACTCTTTCATTCTTATGTTAAAGGAAAGTGAAAGGTGTGCTTGGTATGAATTTGGGCACACGTGCGGGTTTACCGCTGCTTATATAGGCGGTAAAGTGGGTTTGCCAGCTTTCCTCCCGTCAGAGAGGAGGAAAACTGGCACTTGCAGGTATACCGCTGGTTCAAACGGCGGTAAAGCCTCCTTTGCAGGTCTTCCTCCCGTCAGAGGGGAGGAAAGCCTGCAATTGCAATATCTTGCAAACCCATTCCTTTTTCCCTCTATTCACATCTGTGTGGGGTCGCGGGTCAGGGATTTGGTCCGCACAGTAATGGATGGGCATGTATGATTAACGTTAAAATGTCATAGTATCAAATCACAGCAAATGCACGGTAAACCACTTGTTTGTTAAATCTACCTTACCGGTGAAGTGAAGTAAATGGATGATGCAAGTGAGACCAAAAGTATATGTTTGGTCAAATCGAAAGGTGAGAGAGTAGCTTTTCTAATGTTTCTATTGAAAAGAATAGTGTTGTTTGTAAGGGTGCTCGTGGGTCGGGCCGGCCCACGTTGGGTCGGGCATGGGGCATAGGTTATAAACTTATAATAGACGGGTCGTGCCTGGATTTTTTTGTTTGGACTTGGTTGTTGAGATCCGGAATCCCCGCCCGGCCCAAATATACATCTATAATTGTAAGGGAGGGGTTAGTAACGGGCGGGCTCAAACCTATGACCGCTCACAGAAGGTTGATATGACCAAACCGGTTGAGCTGGCCTAGGACATGGTAGAAAATATCTATCTATCTATCTATCTATATATATATATATATATAAATATATTGTTTCCCATAAGTCTAGCATGGGACTAGCTCGGGCTTCATCATTTCCATGCATGGTAGGCGTGGGCCAGCAACTTCAAGACCGAGTCAGGCTTGGGCAGGCTTGGGCTTCTAGTCTATAGCATGTTAAAAAACAGTTAGTAGATGCAACTGCGCGGATGCATAAGCATGAAAAAAAATAAAAGATGAAATAGTAACTATAGTATCAACAGGAGTCAAGATTCTACCGATAAAACATGTCATAAATAAAGTCTAACTGGAGTTGATGATACAAAATGTTACAAGCCCAATTGGCATGGGTATCCGCTTCATCTAACTACTTTGACATTGTTCTAATATGAATTTGTGTAACTGTGTTGCTCGGTGCAGTGGTTAAGTGTTTTTAAGTGGTAGAGGTCGTGACACATGTTAGTTATTTTAGGTTTTTAACCAAGGCTCGTTTGAAAACTCAAAATTGAAGGAATTCAATAAAATCGGATAAAGAACGCTTGTCTTTAATATATTAGAAACGAGGATAAAAATGGACGTGTTCGGCGATAAGGGTTTGAAGAGTCTTTGTTTGCACGTTGCCAGTGCCTTCAATTCTCGTTAGAAATTCAGCTATTGGAATTCTTAAAATGCCAATCTCTAAAAAAGAGTTTTTTTTAATTTCAAAATTTCGACTATTTCTTAAGGCTATTTTAGCTATTATACTGTGCCTGATTTTCGAAACTCCCTCTGCCGAGCGGAGACTTTGGGAAATCTAAAGAAGCGATTGAGAAGCTTTCAAATGCCATATAGCCCAGATCTTACTCTGGGATTTTCCTTATTTTTAAAGCTTTGAGGGCCTGTGGCCGAGCTCTAAGCTTGGTCATTAGACTCCCTTGAGATCCGCTTTAAGGCCTGTGGGCCGGACCCTTTCCCTAAGTGCACTGGTCATTTCGTCCTCTAAGCATGACCCATCTTGGGCTGCGCTCAATGAGGTTCTTAATGAACTGGACCAGGGGTGGCACGAAAATATAAGTTTACGTAATTTATGGGCCTCGCACCGTCTCAAGCCCATTTCTAACATTGGGGCCCGCACAGGCTTCTGATCATAACCCGCCGGTCTGACCTGGGCTTAGCCCGTTTATAACATTTACCTATCTAGCATTTATAATTAAATACGTCTTAGCTTTTGGTATAGCTTATTACCCCACTTTTTTAAAGGATGAGTTAGTCTTTCATTTTCTCAAAACAAATAAATTACAAATATGAGGGATAACTGCTCAAAAGAATAAGGGTTCTTTTTTTTTTTTAAGAAAGAAATAACTTTAAACTCAGGTTACGTGGGTTTATTAACAAATATATAAAAACCCCGGATAGGGGGGCCGCACATTTTTTTTTTGGACTAATGTACCCCCTGACGATATCTTCACTAGTTCGCCCTAACGATTAGTCTAATGTGGAAACCCGGACCCTCCTTTTCTCTTAATCCGTCTTCTCTACTCTTCGCGTGCGTCACCAACTCCGGTTGCCACCTTTCCGTTTGCCCGTCGGAAAAGGAAAGCTACTCGTCTGGAGCCATCCTCCACGTTCCACTTGTCTTTTCACGAGGCTGCTGGTCGAAGTCGGTCTTCACTGTCTGTTGGCCTTCTCCAAAATTCACAATCGAACGGAAGTGCAAAGAGCCGAGTTTCCACAACTTCTGCTTTAATGTGGCTTGTCTTGAGGTTGGATTTTAAGTGTTTTCGCCATCTTCTATTTCTATAGAACGATATTTCTCATTTTCTCCCGCGGTTATTTTTTTTTCCCTTTTCTTTTGTGCCAATATATCGTTCATGTGAACGAGATTTTCCCTTTTTGTATGATCTGAAGTGTGCTAATTTATTTTTCACTATATATCTACAAGTTGCTCTGTCAAGAATGCATTGAGAATGAGTTCCGCGGAACTTGGTTTTTGCTGCTGCTTTGTGAATATGACATTGATATTGTTCCCCCCTAGGAATCTTCAATGGAAGTTGACTGATGGGTTTGTGAGCTCTGATAAGTATGTAAGATGTCGCACGCCAAGGGGAGAGGAGGAGATGCACAAACGGTGTCGCAAGGGAAGAAATACAACATGTGCTGCGTATTCTTAACAGGGGGCATATTTATCTTTTTACCGTGTACGAACCCCTAATTCGATCCTTTTTCATATATTTCCTAATTAATTCATCTAAACAGTATTTATGATGAGGATTTTCTTAAAAGTCCAATGACTCTTTCATTCTTATGTTAAAGGAAAGTGAAAGGTGTGCTTGGTATGAATTTGGGCACACGTGCGGGTTTACCGCTGCTTATATAGGCGGTAAAGTCGGTTTGCCAGCTTTCCTCCCGTCAGAGAGGAGGAAAACTGGCACTTGCAGGTATACCGCTGGTTCAAACGGCGGTAAAGCCTCCTTTGCAGGTCTTCCTCCCGTCAGAGGGGAGGAAAGCCTGCAATTGCAATATCTTGCAAACCCATTCCTTTTTCCCTCTATTCACATCTGTGTGGGGTCGCGGGTCAGGGATTTGGTCCGCACAGTAATGGATGGGCATGTATGATTAACGTTAAAATGTCATAGTATCAAATCACAGCAAATGCACGGTAAACCACTTGTTTGTTAAATCTACCTTACCGGTGAAGTGAAGTAAATGGATGATGCAAGTGAGACCAAAAGTATATGTTTGGTCAAATCGAAAGGTGAGAGAGTAGCTTTTCTAATGTTTCTATTGAAAAGAATAGTGTTGTTTGTAAGGGTGCTCGTGGGTCGGGCCGGCCCACGTTGGGTCGGGCATGGGGCATAGGTTATAAACTTATAATAGACGGGTCGTGCCTGGATTTTTTTGTTTGGACTTGGTTGTTGAGATCCGGAATCCCCGCCCGGCCCAAATATACATCTATAATTGTAAGGGAGGGGTTAGTAACGGGCGGGCTCAAACCTATGACCGCTCACAGAAGGTTGATATGACCAAACCGGTTGAGCTGGCCTAGGACATGGTAGAAAATATCTATCTATCTATCTATCTATATATATATATATATATATAAATATATTGTTTCCCATAAGTCTAGCATGGGACTAGCTCGGGCTTCATCATTTCCATGCATGGTAGGCGTGGGCCAGCAACTTCAAGACCGAGTCAGGCTTGGGCAGGCTTGGGCTTCTAGTCTATAGCATGTTAAAAAACAGTTAGTAGATGCAACTGCGCGGATGCATAAGCATGAAAAAAAATAAAAGATGAAATAGTAACTATAGTATCAACAGGAGTCAAGATTCTACCGATAAAACATGTCATAAATAAAGTCTAACTGGAGTTGATGATACAAAATGTTACAAGCCCAATTGGCATGGGTATCCGCTTCATCTAACTACTTTGACATTGTTCTAATATGAATTTGTGTAACTGTGTTGCTCGGTGCAGTGGTTAAGTGTTTTTAAGTGGTAGAGGTCGTGACACATGTTAGTTATTTTAGGTTTTTAACCAAGGCTCGTTTGAAAACTCAAAATTGAAGGAATTCAATAAAATCGGATAAAGAACGCTTGTCTTTAATATATTAGAAACGAGGATAAAAATGGACGTGTTCGGCGATAAGGGTTTGAAGAGTCTTTGTTTGCACGTTGCCAGTGCCTTCAATTCTCGTTAGAAATTCAGCTATTGGAATTCTTAAAATGCCAATCTCTAAAAAAGAGTTTTTTTTAATTTCAAAATTTCGACTATTTCTTAAGGCTATTTTAGCTATTATACTGTGCCTGATTTTCGAAACTCCCTCTGCCGAGCGGAGACTTTGGGAAATCTAAAGAAGCGATTGAGAAGCTTTCAAATGCCATATAGCCCAGATCTTACTCTGGGATTTTCCTTATTTTTAAAGCTTTGAGGGCCTGTGGCCGAGCTCTAAGCTTGGTCATTAGACTCCCTTGAGATCCGCTTTAAGGCCTGTGGGCCGGACCCTTTCCCTAAGTGCACTGGTCATTTCGTCCTCTAAGCATGACCCATCTTGGGCTGCGCTCAATGAGGTTCTTAATGAACTGGACCAGGGGTGGCACGAAAATATAAGTTTACGTAATTTATGGGCCTCGCACCGTCTCAAGCCCATTTCTAACATTGGGGCCCGCACAGGCTTCTGATCATAACCCGCCGGTCTGACCTGGGCTTAGCCCGTTTATAACATTTACCTATCTAGCATTTATAATTAAATACGTCTTAGCTTTTGGTATAGCTTATTACCCCACTTTTTTAAAGGATGAGTTAGTCTTTCATTTTCTCAAAACAAATAAATTACAAATATGAGGGATAACTGCTCAAAAGAATAAGGGTTCTTTTTTTTTTTTAAGAAAGAAATAACTTTAAACTCAGGTTACGTGGGTTTATTAACAAATATATAAAAACCCCGGATAGGGGGGCCGCACATTTTTTTTTTGGACTAATGTACCCCCTGACGATATCTTCACTAGTTCGCCCTA
Source organism: Persea americana (assembly GCA_029852735.1). NCBI lineage: Eukaryota > Viridiplantae > Streptophyta > Magnoliopsida > Laurales > Lauraceae > Persea > Persea americana. Next base: position 52,227,342 of record CM056819.1, read on the forward strand.
ACGATTAGTCTAATGTGGAAACCCGGACCCTCCTTTTCTCTTAATCCGTCTTCTCTACTCTTCGCGTGCGTCACCAACTCCGGTTGCCACCTTTCCGTTTGCCCGTCGGAAAAGGAAAGCTACTCGTCTGGAGCCATCCTCCACGTTCCACTTGTCTTTTCACGAGGCTGCTGGTCGAAGTCGGTCTTCACTGTCTGTTGGCCTTCTCCAAAATTCACAATCGAACGGAAGTGCAAAGAGCCGAGTTTCCACAACTTCTGCTTTAATGTGGCTTGTCTTGAGGTTGGATTTTAAGTGTTTTCGCCATCTTCTATTTCTATAGAACGATATTTCTCATTTTCTCCCGCGGTTATTTTTTTTTCCCTTTTCTTTTGTGCCAATATATCGTTCATGTGAACGAGATTTTCCCTTTTTGTATGATCTGAAGTGTGCTAATTTATTTTTCACTATATATCTACAAGGTGCTCTGTCAAGAATGCATTGAGAATGAGTTCCGCGGAACTTGGTTTTTGCTGCTGCTTTGTGAATATGACATTGATATTGTTCCCCCCTAGGAATCTTCAATGGAAGTTGACTGATGGGTTTGTGAGCTCTGATAAGTATGTAAGATGTCGCACGCCAAGGGGAGAGGAGGAGATGCACAAACGGTGTCGCAAGGGAAGAAATACAACATGTGCTGCGTATTCTTAACAGGGGGCATATTTATCTTTTTACCGTGTACGAACCCCTAATTCGATCCTTTTTCATATATTTCCTAATTAATTCATCTAAACAGTATTTATGATGAGGATTTTCTTAAAAGTCCAATGACTCTTTCATTCTTATGTTAAAGGAAAGTGAAAGGTGTGCTTGGTATGAATTTGGGCACACGTGCGGGTTTACCGCTGCTTATATAGGCGGTAAAGTCGGTTTGCCAGTTTTCCTCCCGTCAGAGAGGAGGAAAACTGGCACTTGCAGGTATACCGCTGGTTCAAACGGCGGTAAAGCCTCCTTTGCAGGTCTTCCTCCCGTCAGAGGGGAGGAAAGCCTGCAATTGCAATATCTTGCAAACCCATTCCTTTTTCCCTCTATTCACATCTGTGTGGGGTCGCGGGTCAGGGATTTGGTCCGCACAGTAATGGATGGGCATGTATGATTAACGTTAAAATGTCATAGTATCAAATCACAGCAAATGCACGGTAAACCACTTGTTTGTTAAATCTACCTTACCGGTGAAGTGAAGTAAATGGATGATGCAAGTGAGACCAAAAGTATATGTTTGGTCAAATCGAAAGGTGAGAGAGTAGCTTTTCTAATGTTTCTATTGAAAAGAATAGTGTTGTTTGTAAGGGTGCTCGTGGGTCGGGCCGGCCCACGTTGGGTCGGGCATGGGGCATAGGTTATAAACTTATAATAGACGGGTCGTGCCTGGATTTTTTTGTTTGGACTTGGTTGTTGAGATCCGGAATCCCCGCCCGGCCCAAATATACATCTATAATTGTAAGGGAGGGGTTAGTAACGGGCGGGCTCAAACCTATGACCGCTCACAGAAGGTTGATATGACCAAACCGGTTGAGCTGGCCTAGGACATGGTAGAAAATATCTATCTATCTATCTATCTATATATATATATATATATATAAATATATTGTTTCCCATAAGTCTAGCATGGGACTAGCTCGGGCTTCATCATTTCCATGCATGGTAGGCGTGGGCCAGCAACTTCAAGACCGAGTCAGGCTTGGGCAGGCTTGGGCTTCTAGTCTATAGCATGTTAAAAAACAGTTAGTAGATGCAACTGCGCGGATGCATAAGCATGAAAAAAAATAAAAGATGAAATAGTAACTATAGTATCAACAGGAGTCAAGATTCTACCGATAAAACATGTCATAAATAAAGTCTAACTGGAGTTGATGATACAAAATGTTACAAGCCCAATTGGCATGGGTATCCGCTTCATCTAACTACTTTGACATTGTTCTAATATGAATTTGTGTAACTGTGTTGCTCGGTGCAGTGGTTAAGTGTTTTTAAGTGGTAGAGGTCGTGACACATGTTAGTTATTTTAGGTTTTTAACCAAGGCTCGTTTGAAAACTCAAAATTGAAGGAATTCAATAAAATCGGATAAAGAACGCTTGTCTTTAATATATTAGAAACGAGGATAAAAATGGACGTGTTCGGCGATAAGGGTTTGAAGAGTCTTTGTTTGCACGTTGCCAGTGCCTTCAATTCTCGTTAGAAATTCAGCTATTGGAATTCTTAAAATGCCAATCTCTAAAAAAGAGTTTTTTTTAATTTCAAAATTTCGACTATTTCTTAAGGCTATTTTAGCTATTATACTGTGCCTGATTTTCGAAACTCCCTCTGCCGAGCGGAGACTTTGGGAAATCTAAAGAAGCGATTGAGAAGCTTTCAAATGCCATATAGCCCAGATCTTACTCTGGGATTTTCCTTATTTTTAAAGCTTTGAGGGCCTGTGGCCGAGCTCTAAGCTTGGTCATTAGACTCCCTTGAGATCCGCTTTAAGGCCTGTGGGCCGGACCCTTTCCCTAAGTGCACTGGTCATTTCGTCCTCTAAGCATGACCCATCTTGGGCTGCGCTCAATGAGGTTCTTAATGAACTGGACCAGGGGTGGCACGAAAATATAAGTTTACGTAATTTATGGGCCTCGCACCGTCTCAAGCCCATTTCTAACATTGGGGCCCGCACAGGCTTCTGATCATAACCCGCCGGTCTGACCTGGGCTTAGCCCGTTTATAACATTTACCTATCTAGCATTTATAATTAAATACGTCTTAGCTTTTGGTATAGCTTATTACCCCACTTTTTTAAAGGATGAGTTAGTCTTTCATTTTCTCAAAACAAATAAATTACAAATATGAGGGATAACTGCTCAAAAGAATAAGGGTTCTTTTTTTTTTTTAAGAAAGAAATAACTTTAAACTCAGGTTACGTGGGTTTATTAACAAATATATAAAAACCCCGGATAGGGGGGCCGCACATTTTTTTTTTGGACTAATGTACCCCCTGACGATATCTTCACTAGTTCGCCCTAACGATTAGTCTAATGTGGAAACCCGGACCCTCCTTTTCTCTTAATCCGTCTTCTCTACTCTTCGCGTGCGTCACCAACTCCGGTTGCCACCTTTCCGTTTGCCCGTCGGAAAAGGAAAGCTACTCGTCTGGAGCCATCCTCCACGTTCCACTTGTCTTTTCACGAGGCTGCTGGTCGAAGTCGGTCTTCACTGTCTGTTGGCCTTCTCCAAAATTCACAATCGAACGGAAGTGCAAAGAGCCGAGTTTCCACAACTTCTGCTTTAATGTGGCTTGTCTTGAGGTTGGATTTTAAGTGTTTTCGCCATCTTCTATTTCTATAGAACGATATTTCTCATTTTCTCCCGCGGTTATTTTTTTTTCCCTTTTCTTTTGTGCCAATATATCGTTCATGTGAACGAGATTTTCCCTTTTTGTATGATCTGAAGTGTGCTAATTTATTTTTCACTATATATCTACAAGGTGCTCTGTCAAGAATGCATTGAGAATGAGTTCCGCGGAACTTGGTTTTTGCTGCTGCTTTGTGAATATGACATTGATATTGTTCCCCCCTAGGAATCTTCAATGGAAGTTGACTGATGGGTTTGTGAGCTCTGATAAGTATGTAAGATGTCGCACGCCAAGGGGAGAGGAGGAGATGCACAAACGGTGTCGCAAGGGAAGAAATACAACATGTGCTGCGTATTCTTAACAGGGGGCATATTTATCTTTTTACCGTGTACGAACCCCTAATTCGATCCTTTTTCATATATTTCCTAATTAATTCATCTAAACAGTATTTATGATGAGGATTTTCTTAAAAGTCCAATGACTCTTTCATTCTTATGTTAAAGGAAAGTGAAAGGTGTGCTTGGTATGAATTTGGGCACACGTGCGGGTTTACCGCTGCTTATATAGGCGGTAAAGTCGGTTTGCCAGTTTTCCTCCCGTCAGAGAGGAGGAAAACTGGCACTTGCAGGTATACCGCTGGTTCAAACGGCGGTAAAGCCTCCTTTGCAGGTCTTCCTCCCGTCAGAGGGGAGGAAAGCCTGCAATTGCAATATCTTGCAAACCCATTCCTTTTTCCCTCTATTCACATCTGTGTGGGGTCGCGGGTCAGGGATTTGGTCCGCACAGTAATGGATGGGCATGTATGATTAACGTTAAAATGTCATAGTATCAAATCACAGCAAATGCACGGTAAACCACTTGTTTGTTAAATCTACCTTACCGGTGAAGTGAAGTAAATGGATGATGCAAGTGAGACCAAAAGTATATGTTTGGTCAAATCGAAAGGTGAGAGAGTAGCTTTTCTAATGTTTCTATTGAAAAGAATAGTGTTGTTTGTAAGGGTGCTCGTGGGTCGGGCCGGCCCACGTTGGGTCGGGCATGGGGCATAGGTTATAAACTTATAATAGACGGGTCGTGCCTGGATTTTTTTGTTTGGACTTGGTTGTTGAGATCCGGAATCCCCGCCCGGCCCAAATATACATCTATAATTGTAAGGGAGGGGTTAGTAACGGGCGGGCTCAAACCTATGACCGCTCACAGAAGGTTGATATGACCAAACCGGTTGAGCTGGCCTAGGACATGGTAGAAAATATCTATCTATCTATCTATCTATATATATATATATAAATATATTGTTTCCCATAAGTCTAGCATGGGAATAGCTCGGGCTTCATCATTTCCATGCATGGTAGGCGTGGGCCAGCAACTTCAAGACCGAGTCAGGCTTGGGCAGGCTTGGGCTTCTAGTCTATAGCATGTTAAAAAACAGTTAGTAGATGCAACTGCGCGGATGCATAAGCATGAAAAAAAATAAAAGATGAAATAGTAACTATAGTATCAACAGGAGTCAAGATTCTACCGATAAAACATGTCATAAATAAAGTCTAACTGGAGTTGATGATACAAAATGTTACAAGCCCAATTGGCATGGGTATCCGCTTCATCTAACTACTTTGACATTGTTCTAATATGAATTTGTGTAACTGTGTTGCTCGGTGCAGTGGTTAAGTGTTTTTAAGTGGTAGAGGTCGTGACACATGTTAGTTATTTTAGGTTTTTAACCAAGGCTCGTTTGAAAACTCAAAATTGAAGGAATTCAATAAAATCGGATAAAGAACGCTTGTCTTTAATATATTAGAAACGAGGATAAAAATGGACGTGTTCGGCGATAAGGGTTTGAAGAGTCTTTGTTTGCACGTTGCCAGTGCCTTCAATTCTCGTTAGAAATTCAGCTATTGGAATTCTTAAAATGCCAATCTCTAAAAAAGAGTTTTTTTTAATTTCAAAATTTCGACTATTTCTTAAGGCTATTTTAGCTATTATACTGTGCCTGATTTTCGAAACTCCCTCTGCCGAGCGGAGACTTTGGGAAATCTAAAGAAGCGATTGAGAAGCTTTCAAATGCCATATAGCCCAGATCTTACTCTGGGATTTTCCTTATTTTTAAAGCTTTGAGGGCCTGTGGCCGAGCTCTAAGCTTGGTCATTAGACTCCCTTGAGATCCGCTTTAAGGCCTGTGGGCCGGACCCTTTCCCTAAGTGCACTGGTCATTTCGTCCTCTAAGCATGACCCATCTTGGGCTGCGCTCAATGAGGTTCTTAATGAACTGGACCAGGGGTGGCACGAAAATATAAGTTTACGTAATTTATGGGCCTCGCACCGTCTCAAGCCCATTTCTAACATTGGGGCCCGCACAGGCTTCTGATCATAACCCGCCGGTCTGACCTGGGCTTAGCCCGTTTATAACATTTACCTATCTAGCATTTATAATTAAATACGTCTTAGCTTTTGGTATAGCTTATTACCCCACTTTTTTAAAGGATGAGTTAGTCTTTCATTTTCTCAAAACAAATAAATTACAAATATGAGGGATAACTGCTCAAAAGAATAAGGGTTCTTTTTTTTTTTTAAGAAAGAAATAACTTTAAACTCAGGTTACGTGGGTTTATTAACAAATATATAAAAACCCCGGATAGGGGGGCCGCACATTTTTTTTTTGGACTAATGTACCCCCTGACGATATCTTCACTAGTTCGCCCTAACGATTAGTCTAATGTGGAAACCCGGACCCTCCTTTTCTCTTAATCCGTCTTCTCTACTCTTCGCGTGCGTCACCAACTCCGGTTGCCACCTTTCCGTTTGCCCGTCGGAAAAGGAAAGCTACTCGTCTGGAGCCATCCTCCACGTTCCACTTGTCTTTTCACGAGGCTGCTGGTCGAAGTCGGTCTTCACTGTCTGTTGGCCTTCTCCAAAATTCACAATCGAACGGAAGTGCAAAGAGCCGAGTTTCCACAACTTCTGCTTTAATGTGGCTTGTCTTGAGGTTGGATTTTAAGTGTTTTCGCCATCTTCTATTTCTATAGAACGATATTTCTCATTTTCTCCCGCGGTTATTTTTTTTTCCCTTTTCTTTTGTGCCAATATATCGTTCATGTGAACGAGATTTTCCCTTTTTGTATGATCTGAAGTGTGCTAATTTATTTTTCACTATATATCTACAAGTTGCTCTGTCAAGAATGCATTGAGAATGAGTTCCGCGGAACTTGGTTTTTGCTGCTGCTTTGTGAATATGACATTGATATTGTTCCCCCCTAGGAATCTTCAATGGAAGTTGACTGATGGGTTTGTGAGCTCTGATAAGTATGTAAGATGTCGCACGCCAAGGGGAGAGGAGGAGATGCACAAACGGTGTCGCAAGGGAAGAAATACAACATGTGCTGCGTATTCTTAACAGGGGGCATATTTATCTTTTTACCGTGTACGAACCCCTAATTCGATCCTTTTTCATATATTTCCTAATTAATTCATCTAAACAGTATTTATGATGAGGATTTTCTTAAAAGTCCAATGACTCTTTCATTCTTATGTTAAAGGAAAGTGAAAGGTGTGCTTGGTATGAATTTGGGCACACGTGCGGGTTTACCGCTGCTTATATAGGCGGTAAAGTCGGTTTGCCAGTTTTCCTCCCGTCAGAGAGGAGGAAAACTGGCACTTGCAGGTATACCGCTGGTTCAAACGGCGGTAAAGCCTCCTTTGCAGGTCTTCCTCCCGTCAGAGGGGAGGAAAGCCTGCAATTGCAATATCTTGCAAACCCATTCCTTTTTCCCTCTATTCACATCTGTGTGGGGTCGCGGGTCAGGGATTTGGTCCGCACAGTAATGGATGGGCATGTATGATTAACGTTAAAATGTCATAGTATCAAATCACAGCAAATGCACGGTAAACCACTTGTTTGTTAAATCTACCTTACCGGTGAAGTGAAGTAAATGGATGATGCAAGTGAGACCAAAAGTATATGTTTGGTCAAATCGAAAGGTGAGAGAGTAGCTTTTCTAATGTTTCTATTGAAAAGAATAGTGTTGTTTGTAAGGGTGCTCGTGGGTCGGGCCGGCCCACGTTGGGTCGGGCATGGGGCATAGGTTATAAACTTATAATAGACGGGTCGTGCCTGGATTTTTTTGTTTGGACTTGGTTGTTGAGATCCGGAATCCCCGCCCGGCCCAAATATACATCTATAATTGTAAGGGAGGGGTTAGTAACGGGCGGGCTCAAACCTATGACCGCTCACAGAAGGTTGATATGACCAAACCGGTTGAGCTGGCCTAGGACATGGTAGAAAATATCTATCTATCTATCTATCTATATATATATATATATATAAATATATTGTTTCCCATAAGTCTAGCATGGGAATAGCTCGGGCTTCATCATTTCCATGCATGGTAGGCGTGGGCCAGCAACTTCAAGACCGAGTCAGGCTTGGGCAGGCTTGGGCTTCTAGTCTATAGCATGTTAAAAAACAGTTAGTAGATGCAACTGCGCGGATGCATAAGCATGAAAAAAAATAAAAGATGAAATAGTAACTATAGTATCAACAGGAGTCAAGATTCTACCGATAAAACATGTCATAAATAAAGTCTAACTGGAGTTGATGATACAAAATGTTACAAGCCCAATTGGCATGGGTATCCGCTTCATCTAACTACTTTGACATTGTTCTAATATGAATTTGTGTAACTGTGTTGCTCGGTGCAGTGGTTAAGTGTTTTTAAGTGGTAGAGGTCGTGACACATGTTAGTTATTTTAGGTTTTTAACCAAGGCTCGTTTGAAAACTCAAAATTGAAGGAATTCAATAAAATCGGATAAAGAACGCTTGTCTTTAATATATTAGAAACGAGGATAAAAATGGACGTGTTCGGCGATAAGGGTTTGAAGAGTCTTTGTTTGCACGTTGCCAGTGCCTTCAATTCTCGTTAGAAATTCAGCTATTGGAATTCTTAAAATGCCAATCTCTAAAAAAGAGTTTTTTTTAATTTCAAAATTTCGACTATTTCTTAAGGCTATTTTAGCTATTATACTGTGCCTGATTTTCGAAACTCCCTCTGCCGAGCGGAGACTTTGGGAAATCTAAAGAAGCGATTGAGAAGCTTTCAAATGCCATATAGCCCAGATCTTACTCTGGGATTTTCCTTATTTTTAAAGCTTTGAGGGCCTGTGGCCGAGCTCTAAGCTTGGTCATTAGACTCCCTTGAGATCCGCTTTAAGGCCTGTGGGCCGGACCCTTTCCCTAAGTGCACTGGTCATTTCGTCCTCTAAGCATGACCCATCTTGGGCTGCGCTCAATGAGGTTCTTAATGAACTGGACCAGGGGTGGCACGAAAATATAAGTTTACGTAATTTATGGGCCTCGCACCGTCTCAAGCCCATTTCTAACATTGGGGCCCGCACAGGCTTCTGATCATAACCCGCCGGTCTGACCTGGGCTTAGCCCGTTTATAACATTTACCTATCTAGCATTTATAATTAAATACGTCTTAGCTTTTGGTATAGCTTATTACCCCACTTTTTTAAAGGATGAGTTAGTCTTTCATTTTCTCAAAACAAATAAATTACAAATATGAGGGATAACTGCTCAAAAGAATAAGGGTTCTTTTTTTTTTTTAAGAAAGAAATAACTTTAAACTCAGGTTACGTGGGTTTATTAACAAATATATAAAAACCCCGGATAGGGGGGCCGCACATTTTTTTTTTGGACTAATGTACCCCCTGACGATATCTTCACTAGTTCGCCCTAACGATTAGTCTAATGTGGAAACCCGGACCCTCCTTTTCTCTTAATCCGTCTTCTCTACTCTTCGCGTGCGTCACCAACTCCGGTTGCCACCTTTCCGTTTGCCCGTCGGAAAAGGAAAGCTACTCGTCTGGAGCCATCCTCCACGTTCCACTTGTCTTTTCACGAGGCTGCTGGTCGAAGTCGGTCTTCACTGTCTGTTGGCCTTCTCCAAAATTCACAATCGAACGGAAGTGCAAAGAGCCGAGTTTCCACAACTTCTGCTTTAATGTGGCTTGTCTTGAGGTTGGATTTTAAGTGTTTTCGCCATCTTCTATTTCTATAGAACGATATTTCTCATTTTCTCCCGCGGTTATTTTTTTTTCCCTTTTCTTTTGTGCCAATATATCGTTCATGTGAACGAGATTTTCCCTTTTTGTATGATCTGAAGTGTGCTAATTTATTTTTCACTATATATCTACAAGTTGCTCTGTCAAGAATGCATTGAGAATGAGTTCCGCGGAACTTGGTTTTTGCTGCTGCTTTGTGAATATGACATTGATATTGTTCCCCCCTAGGAATCTTCAATGGAAGTTGACTGATGGGTTTGTGAGCTCTGATAAGTATGTAAGATGTCGCACGCCAAGGGGAGAGGAGGAGATGCACAAACGGTGTCGCAAGGGAAGAAATACAACATGTGCTGCGTATTCTTAACAGGGGGCATATTTATCTTTTTACCGTGTACGAACCCCTAATTCGATCCTTTTTCATATATTTCCTAATTAATTCATCTAAACAGTATTTATGATGAGGATTTTCTTAAAAGTCCAATGACTCTTTCATTCTTATGTTAAAGGAAAGTGAAAGGTGTGCTTGGTATGAATTTGGGCACACGTGCGGGTTTACCGCTGCTTATATAGGCGGTAAAGTCGGTTTGCCAGTTTTCCTCCCGTCAGAGAGGAGGAAAACTGGCACTTGCAGGTATACCGCTGGTTCAAACGGCGGTAAAGCCTCCTTTGCAGGTCTTCCTCCCGTCAGAGGGGAGGAAAGCCTGCAATTGCAATATCTTGCAAACCCATTCCTTTTTCCCTCTATTCACATCTGTGTGGGGTCGCGGGTCAGGGATTTGGTCCGCACAGTAATGGATGGGCATGTATGATTAACGTTAAAATGTCATAGTATCAAATCACAGCAAATGCACGGTAAACCACTTGTTTGTTAAATCTACCTTACCGGTGAAGTGAAGTAAATGGATGATGCAAGTGAGACCAAAAGTATATGTTTGGTCAAATCGAAAGGTGAGAGAGTAGCTTTTCTAATGTTTCTATTGAAAAGAATAGTGTTGTTTGTAAGGGTGCTCGTGGGTCGGGCCGGCCCACGTTGGGTCGGGCATGGGGCATAGGTTATAAACTTATAATAGACGGGTCGTGCCTGGATTTTTTTGTTTGGACTTGGTTGTTGAGATCCGGAATCCCCGCCCGGCCCAAATATACATCTATAATTGTAAGGGAGGGGTTAGTAACGGGCGGGCTCAAACCTATGACCGCTCACAGAAGGTTGATATGACCAAACCGGTTGAGCTGGCCTAGGACATGGTAGAAAATATCTGTCTATCTATCTATCTATATATATATATATATATATATAAATATATTGTTTCCCATAAGTCTAGCATGGGAATAGCTCGGGCTTCATCATTTCCATGCATGGTAGGCGTGGGCCAGCAACTTCAAGACCGAGTCAGGCTTGGGCAGGCTTGGGCTTCTAGTCTATAGCATGTTAAAAAACAGTTAGTAGATGCAACTGCGCGGATGCATAAGCATGAAAAAAAATAAAAGATGAAATAGTAACTATAGTATCAACAGGAGTCAAGATTCTACCGATAAAACATGTCATAAATAAAGTCTAACTGGAGTTGATGATACAAAATGTTACAAGCCCAATTGGCATGGGTATCCGCTTCATCTAACTACTTTGACATTGTTCTAATATGAATTTGTGTAACTGTGTTGCTCGGTGCAGTGGTTAAGTGTTTTTAAGTGGTAGAGGTCGTGACACATGTTAGTTATTTTAGGTTTTTAACCAAGGCTCGTTTGAAAACTCAAAATTGAAGGAATTCAATAAAATCGGATAAAGAACGCTTGTCTTTAATATATTAGAAACGAGGATAAAAATGGACGTGTTCGGCGATAAGGGTTTGAAGAGTCTTTGTTTGCACGTTGCCAGTGCCTTCAATTCTCGTTAGAAATTCAGCTATTGGAATTCTTAAAATGCCAATCTCTAAAAAAGAGTTTTTTTTAATTTCAAAATTTCGACTATTTCTTAAGGCTATTTTAGCTATTATACTGTGCCTGATTTTCGAAACTCCCTCTGCCGAGCGGAGACTTTGGGAAATCTAAAGAAGCGATTGAGAAGCTTTCAAATGCCATATAGCCCAGATCTTACTCTGGGATTTTCCTTATTTTTAAAGCTTTGAGGGCCTGTGGCCGAGCTCTAAGCTTGGTCATTAGACTCCCTTGAGATCCGCTTTAAGGCCTGTGGGCCGGACCCTTTCCCTAAGTGCACTGGTCATTTCGTCCTCTAAGCATGACCCATCTTGGGCTGCGCTCAATGAGGTTCTTAATGAACTGGACCAGGGGTGGCACGAAAATATAAGTTTACGTAATTTATGGGCCTCGCACCGTCTCAAGCCCATTTCTAACATTGGGGCCCGCACAGGCTTCTGATCATAACCCGCCGGTCTGACCTGGGCTTAGCCCGTTTATAACATTTACCTATCTAGCATTTATAATTAAATACGTCTTAGCTTTTGGTATAGCTTATTACCCCACTTTTTTAAAGGATGAGTTAGTCTTTCATTTTCTCAAAACAAATAAATTACAAATATGAGGGATAACTGCTCAAAAGAATAAGGGTTCTTTTTTTTTTTTAAGAAAGAAATAACTTTAAACTCAGGTTACGTGGGTTTATTAACAAATATATAAAAACCCCGGATAGGGGGGCCGCACATTTTTTTTTTGGACTAATGTACCCCCTGACGATATCTTCACTAGTTCGCCCTAACGATTAGTCTAATGTGGAAACCCGGACCCTCCTTTTCTCTTAATCCGTCTTCTCTACTCTTCGCGTGCGTCACCAACTCCGGTTGCCACCTTTCCGTTTGCCCGTCGGAAAAGGAAAGCTACTCGTCTGGAGCCATCCTCCACGTTCCACTTGTCTTTTCACGAGGCTGCTGGTCGAAGTCGGTCTTCACTGTCTGTTGGCCTTCTCCAAAATTCACAATCGAACGGAAGTGCAAAGAGCCGAGTTTCCACAACTTCTACTTTAATGTGGCTTGTCTTGAGGTTGGATTTTAAGTGTTTTCGCCATCTTCTATTTCTATAGAACGATATTTCTCATTTTCTCCCGCGGTTATTTTTTTTTCCCTTTTCTTTTGTGCCAATATATCGTTCATGTGAACGAGATTTTCCCTTTTTGTATGATCTGAAGTGTGCTAATTTATTTTTCACTATATATCTACAAGTTGCTCTGTCAAGAATGCATTGAGAATGAGTTCCGCGGAACTTGGTTTTTGCTGCTGCTTTGTGAATATGACATTGATATTGTTCCCCCCTAGGAATCTTCAATGGAAGTTGACTGATGGGTTTGTGAGCTCTGATAAGTATGTAAGATGTCGCACGCCAAGGGGAGAGGAGGAGATGCACAAACGGTGTCGCAAGGGAAGAAATACAACATGTGCTGCGTATTCTTAACAGGGGGCATATTTATCTTTTTACCGTGTACGAACCCCTAATTCGATCCTTTTTCATATATTTCCTAATTAATTCATCTAAACAGTATTTATGATGAGGATTTTCTTAAAAGTCCAATGACTCTTTCATTCTTATGTTAAAGGAAAGTGAAAGGTGTGCTTGGTATGAATTTGGGCACACGTGCGGGTTTACCGCTGCTTATATAGGCGGTAAAGTCGGTTTGCCAGTTTTCCTCCCGTCAGAGAGGAGGAAAACTGGCACTTGCAGGTATACCGCTGGTTCAAACGGCGGTAAAGCCTCCTTTGCAGGTCTTCCTCCCGTCAGAGGGGAGGAAAGCCTGCAATTGCAATATCTTGCAAACCCATTCCTTTTTCCCTCTATTCACATCTGTGTGGGGTCGCGGGTCAGGGATTTGGTCCGCACAGTAATGGATGGGCATGTATGATTAACGTTAAAATGTCATAGTATCAAATCACAGCAAATGCACGGTAAACCACTTGTTTGTTAAATCTACCTTACCGGTGAAGTGAAGTAAATGGATGATGCAAGTGAGACCAAAAGTATATGTTTGGTCAAATCGAAAGGTGAGAGAGTAGCTTTTCTAATGTTTCTATTGAAAAGAATAGTGTTGTTTGTAAGGGTGCTCGTGGGTCGGGCCGGCCCACGTTGGGTCGGGCATGGGGCATAGGTTATAAACTTATAATAGACGGGTCGTGCCTGGATTTTTTTGTTTGGACTTGGTTGTTGAGATCCGGAATCCCCGCCCGGCCCAAATATACATCTATAATTGTAAGGGAGGGGTTAGTAACGGGCGGGCTCAAACCTATGACCGCTCACAGAAGGTTGATATGACCAAACCGGTTGAGCTGGCCTAGGACATGGTAGAAAATATCTATCTATCTATCTATCTATATATATATATATAAATATATTGTTTCCCATAAGTCTAGCATGGGAATAGCTCGGGCTTCATCATTTCCATGCATGGTAGGCGTGGGCCAGCAACTTCAAGACCGAGTCAGGCTTGGGCAGGCTTGGGCTTCTAGTCTATAGCATGTTAAAAAACAGTTAGTAGATGCAACTGCGCGGATGCATAAGCATGAAAAAAAATAAAAGATGAAATAGTAACTATAGTATCAACAGGAGTCAAGATTCTACCGATAAAACATGTCATAAATAAAGTCTAACTGGAGTTGATGATACAAAATGTTACAAGCCCAATTGGCATGGGTATCCGCTTCATCTAACTACTTTGACATTGTTCTAATATGAATTTGTGTAACTGTGTTGCTCGGTGCAGTGGTTAAGTGTTTTTAAGTGGTAGAGGTCGTGACACATGTTAGTTATTTTAGGTTTTTAACCAAGGCTCGTTTGAAAACTCAAAATTGAAGGAATTCAATAAAATCGGATAAAGAACGCTTGTCTTTAATATATTAGAAACGAGGATAAAAATGGACGTGTTCGGCGATAAGGGTTTGAAGAGTCTTTGTTTGCACGTTGCCAGTGCCTTCAATTCTCGTTAGAAATTCAGCTATTGGAATTCTTAAAATGCCAATCTCTAAAAAAGAGTTTTTTTTAATTTCAAAATTTCGACTATTTCTTAAGGCTATTTTAGCTATTATACTGTGCCTGATTTTCGAAACTCCCTCTGCCGAGCGGAGACTTTGGGAAATCTAAAGAAGCGATTGAGAAGCTTTCAAATGCCATATAGCCCAGATCTTACTCTGGGATTTTCCTTATTTTTAAAGCTTTGAGGGCCTGTGGCCGAGCTCTAAGCTTGGTCATTAGACTCCCTTGAGATCCGCTTTAAGGCCTGTGGGCCGGACCCTTTCCCTAAGTGCACTGGTCATTTCGTCCTCTAAGCATGACCCATCTTGGGCTGCGCTCAATGAGGTTCTTAATGAACTGGACCAGGGGTGGCACGAAAATATAAGTTTACGTAATTTATGGGCCTCGCACCGTCTCAAGCCCATTTCTAACATTGGGGCCCGCACAGGCTTCTGATCATAACCCGCCGGTCTGACCTGGGCTTAGCCCGTTTATAACATTTACCTATCTAGCATTTATAATTAAATACGTCTTAGCTTTTGGTATAGCTTATTACCCCACTTTTTTAAAGGATGAGTTAGTCTTTCATTTTCTCAAAACAAATAAATTACAAATATGAGGGATAACTGCTCAAAAGAATAAGGGTTCTTTTTTTTTTTTAAGAAAGAAATAACTTTAAACTCAGGTTACGTGGGTTTATTAACAAATATATAAAAACCCCGGATAGGGGGGCCGCACATTTTTTTTTTGGACTAATGTACCCCCTGACGATATCTTCACTAGTTCGCCCTAACGATTAGTCTAATGTGGAAACCCGGACCCTCCTTTTCTCTTAATCCGTCTTCTCTACTCTTCGCGTGCGTCACCAACTCCGGTTGCCACCTTTCCGTTTGCCCGTCGGAAAAGGAAAGCTACTCGTCTGGAGCCATCCTCCACGTTCCACTTGTCTTTTCACGAGGCTGCTGGTCGAAGTCGGTCTTCACTGTCTGTTGGCCTTCTCCAAAATTCACAATCGAACGGAAGTGCAAAGAGCCGAGTTTCCACAACTTCTGCTTTAATGTGGCTTGTCTTGAGGTTGGATTTTAAGTGTTTTCGCCATCTTCTATTTCTATAGAACGATATTTCTCATTTTCTCCCGCGGTTATTTTTTTTTCCCTTTTCTTTTGTGCCAATATATCGTTCATGTGAACGAGATTTTCCCTTTTTGTATGATCTGAAGTGTGCTAATTTATTTTTCACTATATATCTACAAGTTGCTCTGTCAAGAATGCATTGAGAATGAGTTCCGCGGAACTTGGTTTTTGCTGCTGCTTTGTGAATATGACATTGATATTGTTCCCCCCTAGGAATCTTCAATGGAAGTTGACTGATGGGTTTGTGAGCTCTGATAAGTATGTAAGATGTCGCACGCCAAGGGGAGAGGAGGAGATGCACAAACGGTGTCGCAAGGGAAGAAATACAACATGTGCTGCGTATTCTTAACAGGGGGCATATTTATCTTTTTACCGTGTACGAACCCCTAATTCGATCCTTTTTCATATATTTCCTAATTAATTCATCTAAACAGTATTTATGATGAGGATTTTCTTAAAAGTCCAATGACTCTTTCATTCTTATGTTAAAGGAAAGTGAAAGGTGTGCTTGGTATGAATTTGGGCACACGTGCGGGTTTACCGCTGCTTATATAGGCGGTAAAGTCGGTTTGCCAGTTTTCCTCCCGTCAGAGAGGAGGAAAACTGGCACTTGCAGGTATACCGCTGGTTCAAACGGCGGTAAAGCCTCCTTTGCAGGTCTTCCTCCCGTCAGAGGGGAGGAAAGCCTGCAATTGCAATATCTTGCAAACCCATTCCTTTTTCCCTCTATTCACATCTGTGTGGGGTCGCGGGTCAGGGATTTGGTCCGCACAGTAATGGATGGGCATGTATGATTAACGTTAAAATGTCATAGTATCAAATCACAGCAAATGCACGGTAAACCACTTGTTTGTTAAATCTACCTTACCGGTGAAGTGAAGTAAATGGATGATGCAAGTGAGACCAAAAGTATATGTTTGGTCAAATCGAAAGGTGAGAGAGTAGCTTTTCTAATGTTTCTATTGAAAAGAATAGTGTTGTTTGTAAGGGTGCTCGTGGGTCGGGCCGGCCCACGTTGGGTCGGGCATGGGGCATAGGTTATAAACTTATAATAGACGGGTCGTGCCTGGATTTTTTTGTTTGGACTTGGTTGTTGAGATCCGGAATCCCCGCCCGGCCCAAATATACATCTATAATTGTAAGGGAGGGGTTAGTAACGGGCGGGCTCAAACCTATGACCGCTCACAGAAGGTTGATATGACCAAACCGGTTGAGCTGGCCTAGGACATGGTAGAAAATATCTGTCTATCTATCTATCTATATATATATATATATATATATAAATATATTGTTTCCCATAAGTCTAGCATGGGAATAGCTCGGGCTTCATCATTTCCATGCATGGTAGGCGTGGGCCAGCAACTTCAAGACCGAGTCAGGCTTGGGCAGGCTTGGGCTTCTAGTCTATAGCATGTTAAAAAACAGTTAGTAGATGCAACTGCGCGGATGCATAAGCATGAAAAAAAATAAAAGATGAAATAGTAACTATAGTATCAACAGGAGTCAAGATTCTACCGATAAAACATGTCATAAATAAAGTCTAACTGGAGTTGATGATACAAAATGTTACAAGCCCAATTGGCATGGGTATCCGCTTCATCTAACTACTTTGACATTGTTCTAATATGAATTTGTGTAACTGTGTTGCTCGGTGCAGTGGTTAAGTGTTTTTAAGTGGTAGAGGTCGTGACACATGTTAGTTATTTTAGGTTTTTAACCAAGGCTCGTTTGAAAACTCAAAATTGAAGGAATTCAATAAAATCGGATAAAGAACGCTTGTCTTTAATATATTAGAAACGAGGATAAAAATGGACGTGTTCGGCGATAAGGGTTTGAAGAGTCTTTGTTTGCACGTTGCCAGTGCCTTCAATTCTCGTTAGAAATTCAGCTATTGGAATTCTTAAAATGCCAATCTCTAAAAAAGAGTTTTTTTTAATTTCAAAATTTCGACTATTTCTTAAGGCTATTTTAGCTATTATACTGTGCCTGATTTTCGAAACTCCCTCTGCCGAGCGGAGACTTTGGGAAATCTAAAGAAGCGATTGAGAAGCTTTCAAATGCCATATAGCCCAGATCTTACTCTGGGATTTTCCTTATTTTTAAAGCTTTGAGGGCCTGTGGCCGAGCTCTAAGCTTGGTCATTAGACTCCCTTGAGATCCGCTTTAAGGCCTGTGGGCCGGACCCTTTCCCTAAGTGCACTGGTCATTTCGTCCTCTAAGCATGACCCATCTTGGGCTGCGCTCAATGAGGTTCTTAATGAACTGGACCAGGGGTGGCACGAAAATATAAGTTTACGTAATTTATGGGCCTCGCACCGTCTCAAGCCCATTTCTAACATTGGGGCCCGCACAGGCTTCTGATCATAACCCGCCGGTCTGACCTGGGCTTAGCCCGTTTATAACATTTACCTATCTAGCATTTATAATTAAATACGTCTTAGCTTTTGGTATAGCTTATTACCCCACTTTTTTAAAGGATGAGTTAGTCTTTCATTTTCTCAAAACAAATAAATTACAAATATGAGGGATAACTGCTCAAAAGAATAAGGGTTCTTTTTTTTTTTTAAGAAAGAAATAACTTTAAACTCAGGTTACGTGGGTTTATTAACAAATATATAAAAACCCCGGATAGGGGGGCCGCACATTTTTTTTTTGGACTAATGTACCCCCTGACGATATCTTCACTAGTTCGCCCTAACGATTAGTCTAATGTGGAAACCCGGACCCTCCTTTTCTCTTAATCCGTCTTCTCTACTCTTCGCGTGCGTCACCAACTCCGGTTGCCACCTTTCCGTTTGCCCGTCGGAAAAGGAAAGCTACTCGTCTGGAGCCATCCTCCACGTTCCACTTGTCTTTTCACGAGGCTGCTGGTCGAAGTCGGTCTTCACTGTCTGTTGGCCTTCTCCAAAATTCACAATCGAACGGAAGTGCAAAGAGCCGAGTTTCCACAACTTCTACTTTAATGTGGCTTGTCTTGAGGTTGGATTTTAAGTGTTTTCGCCATCTTCTATTTCTATAGAACGATATTTCTCATTTTCTCCCGCGGTTATTTTTTTTTCCCTTTTCTTTTGTGCCAATATATCGTTCATGTGAACGAGATTTTCCCTTTTTGTATGATCTGAAGTGTGCTAATTTATTTTTCACTATATATCTACAAGTTGCTCTGTCAAGAATGCATTGAGAATGAGTTCCGCGGAACTTGGTTTTTGCTGCTGCTTTGTGAATATGACATTGATATTGTTCCCCCCTAGGAATCTTCAATGGAAGTTGACTGATGGGTTTGTGAGCTCTGATAAGTATGTAAGATGTCGCACGCCAAGGGGAGAGGAGGAGATGCACAAACGGTGTCGCAAGGGAAGAAATACAACATGTGCTGCGTATTCTTAACAGGGGGCATATTTATCTTTTTACCGTGTACGAACCCCTAATTCGATCCTTTTTCATATATTTCCTAATTAATTCATCTAAACAGTATTTATGATGAGGATTTTCTTAAAAGTCCAATGACTCTTTCATTCTTATGTTAAAGGAAAGTGAAAGGTGTGCTTGGTATGAATTTGGGCACACGTGCGGGTTTACCGCTGCTTATATAGGCGGTAAAGTCGGTTTGCCAGTTTTCCTCCCGTCAGAGAGGAGGAAAACTGGCACTTGCAGGTATACCGCTGGTTCAAACGGCGGTAAAGCCTCCTTTGCAGGTCTTCCTCCCGTCAGAGGGGAGGAAAGCCTGCAATTGCAATATCTTGCAAACCCATTCCTTTTTCCCTCTATTCACATCTGTGTGGGGTCGCGGGTCAGGGATTTGGTCCGCACAGTAATGGATGGGCATGTATGATTAACGTTAAAATGTCATAGTATCAAATCACAGCAAATGCACGGTAAACCACTTGTTTGTTAAATCTACCTTACCGGTGAAGTGAAGTAAATGGATGATGCAAGTGAGACCAAAAGTATATGTTTGGTCAAATCGAAAGGTGAGAGAGTAGCTTTTCTAATGTTTCTATTGAAAAGAATAGTGTTGTTTGTAAGGGTGCTCGTGGGTCGGGCCGGCCCACGTTGGGTCGGGCATGGGGCATAGGTTATAAACTTATAATAGACGGGTCGTGCCTGGATTTTTTTGTTTGGACTTGGTTGTTGAGATCCGGAATCCCCGCCCGGCCCAAATATACATCTATAATTGTAAGGGAGGGGTTAGTAACGGGCGGGCTCAAACCTATGACCGCTCACAGAAGGTTGATATGACCAAACCGGTTGAGCTGGCCTAGGACATGGTAGAAAATATCTATCTATCTATCTATCTATATATATATATATAAATATATTGTTTCCCATAAGTCTAGCATGGGAATAGCTCGGGCTTCATCATTTCCATGCATGGTAGGCGTGGGCCAGCAACTTCAAGACCGAGTCAGGCTTGGGCAGGCTTGGGCTTCTAGTCTATAGCATGTTAAAAAACAGTTAGTAGATGCAACTGCGCGGATGCATAAGCATGAAAAAAAATAAAAGATGAAATAGTAACTATAGTATCAACAGGAGTCAAGATTCTACCGATAAAACATGTCATAAATAAAGTCTAACTGGAGTTGATGATACAAAATGTTACAAGCCCAATTGGCATGGGTATCCGCTTCATCTAACTACTTTGACATTGTTCTAATATGAATTTGTGTAACTGTGTTGCTCGGTGCAGTGGTTAAGTGTTTTTAAGTGGTAGAGGTCGTGACACATGTTAGTTATTTTAGGTTTTTAACCAAGGCTCGTTTGAAAACTCAAAATTGAAGGAATTCAATAAAATCGGATAAAGAACGCTTGTCTTTAATATATTAGAAACGAGGATAAAAATGGACGTGTTCGGCGATAAGGGTTTGAAGAGTCTTTGTTTGCACGTTGCCAGTGCCTTCAATTCTCGTTAGAAATTCAGCTATTGGAATTCTTAAAATGCCAATCTCTAAAAAAGAGTTTTTTTTAATTTCAAAATTTCGACTATTTCTTAAGGCTATTTTAGCTATTATACTGTGCCTGATTTTCGAAACTCCCTCTGCCGAGCGGAGACTTTGGGAAATCTAAAGAAGCGATTGAGAAGCTTTCAAATGCCATATAGCCCAGATCTTACTCTGGGATTTTCCTTATTTTTAAAGCTTTGAGGGCCTGTGGCCGAGCTCTAAGCTTGGTCATTAGACTCCCTTGAGATCCGCTTTAAGGCCTGTGGGCCGGACCCTTTCCCTAAGTGCACTGGTCATTTCGTCCTCTAAGCATGACCCATCTTGGGCTGCGCTCAATGAGGTTCTTAATGAACTGGACCAGGGGTGGCACGAAAATATAAGTTTACGTAATTTATGGGCCTCGCACCGTCTCAAGCCCATTTCTAACATTGGGGCCCGCACAGGCTTCTGATCATAACCCGCCGGTCTGACCTGGGCTTAGCCCGTTTATAACATTTACCTATCTAGCATTTATAATTAAATACGTCTTAGCTTTTGGTATAGCTTATTACCCCACTTTTTTAAAGGATGAGTTAGTCTTTCATTTTCTCAAAACAAATAAATTACAAATATGAGGGATAACTGCTCAAAAGAATAAGGGTTCTTTTTTTTTTTTAAGAAAGAAATAACTTTAAACTCAGGTTACGTGGGTTTATTAACAAATATATAAAAACCCCGGATAGGGGGGCCGCACATTTTTTTTTTGGACTAATGTACCCCCTGACGATATCTTCACTAGTTCGCCCTAACGATTAGTCTAATGTGGAAACCCGGACCCTCCTTTTCTCTTAATCCGTCTTCTCTACTCTTCGCGTGCGTCACCAACTCCGGTTGCCACCTTTCCGTTTGCCCGTCGGAAAAGGAAAGCTACTCGTCTGGAGCCATCCTCCACGTTCCACTTGTCTTTTCACGAGGCTGCTGGTCGAAGTCGGTCTTCACTGTCTGTTGGCCTTCTCCAAAATTCACAATCGAACGGAAGTGCAAAGAGCCGAGTTTCCACAACTTCTGCTTTAATGTGGCTTGTCTTGAGGTTGGATTTTAAGTGTTTTCGCCATCTTCTATTTCTATAGAACGATATTTCTCATTTTCTCCCGCGGTTATTTTTTTTTCCCTTTTCTTTTGTGCCAATATATCGTTCATGTGAACGAGATTTTCCCTTTTTGTATGATCTGAAGTGTGCTAATTTATTTTTCACTATATATCTACAAGTTGCTCTGTCAAGAATGCATTGAGAATGAGTTCCGCGGAACTTGGTTTTTGCTGCTGCTTTGTGAATATGACATTGATATTGTTCCCCCCTAGGAATCTTCAATGGAAGTTGACTGATGGGTTTGTGAGCTCTGATAAGTATGTAAGATGTCGCACGCCAAGGGGAGAGGAGGAGATGCACAAACGGTGTCGCAAGGGAAGAAATACAACATGTGCTGCGTATTCTTAACAGGGGGCATATTTATCTTTTTACCGTGTACGAACCCCTAATTCGATCCTTTTTCATATATTTCCTAATTAATTCATCTAAACAGTATTTATGATGAGGATTTTCTTAAAAGTCCAATGACTCTTTCATTCTTATGTTAAAGGAAAGTGAAAGGTGTGCTTGGTATGAATTTGGGCACACGTGCGGGTTTACCGCTGCTTATATAGGCGGTAAAGTCGGTTTGCCAGTTTTCCTCCCGTCAGAGAGGAGGAAAACTGGCACTTGCAGGTATACCGCTGGTTCAAACGGCGGTAAAGCCTCCTTTGCAGGTCTTCCTCCCGTCAGAGGGGAGGAAAGCCTGCAATTGCAATATCTTGCAAACCCATTCCTTTTTCCCTCTATTCACATCTGTGTGGGGTCGCGGGTCAGGGATTTGGTCCGCACAGTAATGGATGGGCATGTATGATTAACGTTAAAATGTCATAGTATCAAATCACAGCAAATGCACGGTAAACCACTTGTTTGTTAAATCTACCTTACCGGTGAAGTGAAGTAAATGGATGATGCAAGTGAGACCAAAAGTATATGTTTGGTCAAATCGAAAGGTGAGAGAGTAGCTTTTCTAATGTTTCTATTGAAAAGAATAGTGTTGTTTGTAAGGGTGCTCGTGGGTCGGGCCGGCCCACGTTGGGTCGGGCATGGGGCATAGGTTATAAACTTATAATAGACGGGTCGTGCCTGGATTTTTTTGTTTGGACTTGGTTGTTGAGATCCGGAATCCCCGCCCGGCCCAAATATACATCTATAATTGTAAGGGAGGGGTTAGTAACGGGCGGGCTCAAACCTATGACCGCTCACAGAAGGTTGATATGACCAAACCGGTTGAGCTGGCCTAGGACATGGTAGAAAATATCTGTCTATCTATCTATCTATATATATATATATATATATATAAATATATTGTTTCCCATAAGTCTAGCATGGGAATAGCTCGGGCTTCATCATTTCCATGCATGGTAGGCGTGGGCCAGCAACTTCAAGACCGAGTCAGGCTTGGGCAGGCTTGGGCTTCTAGTCTATAGCATGTTAAAAAACAGTTAGTAGATGCAACTGCGCGGATGCATAAGCATGAAAAAAAATAAAAGATGAAATAGTAACTATAGTATCAACAGGAGTCAAGATTCTACCGATAAAACATGTCATAAATAAAGTCTAACTGGAGTTGATGATACAAAATGTTACAAGCCCAATTGGCATGGGTATCCGCTTCATCTAACTACTTTGACATTGTTCTAATATGAATTTGTGTAACTGTGTTGCTCGGTGCAGTGGTTAAGTGTTTTTAAGTGGTAGAGGTCGTGACACATGTTAGTTATTTTAGGTTTTTAACCAAGGCTCGTTTGAAAACTCAAAATTGAAGGAATTCAATAAAATCGGATAAAGAACGCTTGTCTTTAATATATTAGAAACGAGGATAAAAATGGACGTGTTCGGCGATAAGGGTTTGAAGAGTCTTTGTTTGCACGTTGCCAGTGCCTTCAATTCTCGTTAGAAATTCAGCTATTGGAATTCTTAAAATGCCAATCTCTAAAAAAGAGTTTTTTTTAATTTCAAAATTTCGACTATTTCTTAAGGCTATTTTAGCTATTATACTGTGCCTGATTTTCGAAACTCCCTCTGCCGAGCGGAGACTTTGGGAAATCTAAAGAAGCGATTGAGAAGCTTTCAAATGCCATATAGCCCAGATCTTACTCTGGGATTTTCCTTATTTTTAAAGCTTTGAGGGCCTGTGGCCGAGCTCTAAGCTTGGTCATTAGACTCCCTTGAGATCCGCTTTAAGGCCTGTGGGCCGGACCCTTTCCCTAAGTGCACTGGTCATTTCGTCCTCTAAGCATGACCCATCTTGGGCTGCGCTCAATGAGGTTCTTAATGAACTGGACCAGGGGTGGCACGAAAATATAAGTTTACGTAATTTATGGGCCTCGCACCGTCTCAAGCCCATTTCTAACATTGGGGCCCGCACAGGCTTCTGATCATAACCCGCCGGTCTGACCTGGGCTTAGCCCGTTTATAACATTTACCTATCTAGCATTTATAATTAAATACGTCTTAGCTTTTGGTATAGCTTATTACCCCACTTTTTTAAAGGATGAGTTAGTCTTTCATTTTCTCAAAACAAATAAATTACAAATATGAGGGATAACTGCTCAAAAGAATAAGGGTTCTTTTTTTTTTTTAAGAAAGAAATAACTTTAAACTCAGGTTACGTGGGTTTATTAACAAATATATAAAAACCCCGGATAGGGGGGCCGCACATTTTTTTTTTGGACTAATGTACCCCCTGACGATATCTTCACTAGTTCGCCCTAACGATTAGTCTAATGTGGAAACCCGGACCCTCCTTTTCTCTTAATCCGTCTTCTCTACTCTTCGCGTGCGTCACCAACTCCGGTTGCCACCTTTCCGTTTGCCCGTCGGAAAAGGAAAGCTACTCGTCTGGAGCCATCCTCCACGTTCCACTTGTCTTTTCACGAGGCTGCTGGTCGAAGTCGGTCTTCACTGTCTGTTGGCCTTCTCCAAAATTCACAATCGAACGGAAGTGCAAAGAGCCGAGTTTCCACAACTTCTGCTTTAATGTGGCTTGTCTTGAGGTTGGATTTTAAGTGTTTTCGCCATCTTCTATTTCTATAGAACGATATTTCTCATTTTCTCCCGCGGTTATTTTTTTTTCCCTTTTCTTTTGTGCCAATATATCGTTCATGTGAACGAGATTTTCCCTTTTTGTATGATCTGAAGTGTGCTAATTTATTTTTCACTATATATCTACAAGGTGCTCTGTCAAGAATGCATTGAGAATGAGTTCCGCGGAACTTGGTTTTTGCTGCTGCTTTGTGAATATGACATTGATATTGTTCCCCCCTAGGAATCTTCAATGGAAGTTGACTGATGGGTTTGTGAGCTCTGATAAGTATGTAAGATGTCGCACGCCAAGGGGAGAGGAGGAGATGCACAAACGGTGTCGCAAGGGAAGAAATACAACATGTGCTGCGTATTCTTAACAGGGGGCATATTTATCTTTTTACCGTGTACGAACCCCTAATTCGATCCTTTTTCATATATTTCCTAATTAATTCATCTAAACAGTATTTATGATGAGGATTTTCTTAAAAGTCCAATGACTCTTTCATTCTTATGTTAAAGGAAAGTGAAAGGTGTGCTTGGTATGAATTTGGGCACACGTGCGGGTTTACCGCTGCTTATATAGGCGGTAAAGTCGGTTTGCCAGTTTTCCTCCCGTCAGAGAGGAGGAAAACTGGCACTTGCAGGTATACCGCTGGTTCAAACGGCGGTAAAGCCTCCTTTGCAGGTCTTCCTCCCGTCAGAGGGGAGGAAAGCCTGCAATTGCAATATCTTGCAAACCCATTCCTTTTTCCCTCTATTCACATCTGTGTGGGGTCGCGGGTCAGGGATTTGGTCCGCACAGTAATGGATGGGCATGTATGATTAACGTTAAAATGTCATAGTATCAAATCACAGCAAATGCACGGTAAACCACTTGTTTGTTAAATCTACCTTACCGGTGAAGTGAAGTAAATGGATGATGCAAGTGAGACCAAAAGTATATGTTTGGTCAAATCGAAAGGTGAGAGAGTAGCTTTTCTAATGTTTCTATTGAAAAGAATAGTGTTGTTTGTAAGGGTGCTCGTGGGTCGGGCCGGCCCACGTTGGGTCGGGCATGGGGCATAGGTTATAAACTTATAATAGACGGGTCGTGCCTGGATTTTTTTGTTTGGACTTGGTTGTTGAGATCCGGAATCCCCGCCCGGCCCAAATATACATCTATAATTGTAAGGGAGGGGTTAGTAACGGGCGGGCTCAAACCTATGACCGCTCACAGAAGGTTGATATGACCAAACCGGTTGAGCTGGCCTAGGACATGGTAGAAAATATCTATCTATCTATCTATATATATATATATATATATAAATATATTGTTTCCCATAAGTCTAGCATGGGAATAGCTCGGGCTTCATCATTTCCATGCATGGTAGGCGTGGGCCAGCAACTTCAAGACCGAGTCAGGCTTGGGCAGGCTTGGGCTTCTAGTCTATAGCATGTTAAAAAACAGTTAGTAGATGCAACTGCGCGGATGCATAAGCATGAAAAAAAATAAAAGATGAAATAGTAACTATAGTATCAACAGGAGTCAAGATTCTACCGATAAAACATGTCATAAATAAAGTCTAACTGGAGTTGATGATACAAAATGTTACAAGCCCAATTGGCATGGGTATCCGCTTCATCTAACTACTTTGACATTGTTCTAATATGAATTTGTGTAACTGTGTTGCTCGGTGCAGTGGTTAAGTGTTTTTAAGTGGTAGAGGTCGTGACACATGTTAGTTATTTTAGGTTTTTAACCAAGGCTCGTTTGAAAACTCAAAATTGAAGGAATTCAATAAAATCGGATAAAGAACGCTTGTCTTTAATATATTAGAAACGAGGAT
Source organism: Persea americana (assembly GCA_029852735.1). Taxonomy (NCBI): domain Eukaryota; kingdom Viridiplantae; phylum Streptophyta; class Magnoliopsida; order Laurales; family Lauraceae; genus Persea; species Persea americana. The sequence continues at coordinate 52,253,755 of CM056819.1, forward strand.
AAAAATGGACGTGTTCGGCGATAAGGGTTTGAAGAGTCTTTGTTTGCACGTTGCCAGTGCCTTCAATTCTCGTTAGAAATTCAGCTATTGGAATTCTTAAAATGCCAATCTCTAAAAAAGAGTTTTTTTTAATTTCAAAATTTCGACTATTTCTTAAGGCTATTTTAGCTATTATACTGTGCCTGATTTTCGAAACTCCCTCTGCCGAGCGGAGACTTTGGGAAATCTAAAGAAGCGATTGAGAAGCTTTCAAATGCCATATAGCCCAGATCTTACTCTGGGATTTTCCTTATTTTTAAAGCTTTGAGGGCCTGTGGCCGAGCTCTAAGCTTGGTCATTAGACTCCCTTGAGATCCGCTTTAAGGCCTGTGGGCCGGACCCTTTCCCTAAGTGCACTGGTCATTTCGTCCTCTAAGCATGACCCATCTTGGGCTGCGCTCAATGAGGTTCTTAATGAACTGGACCAGGGGTGGCACGAAAATATAAGTTTACGTAATTTATGGGCCTCGCACCGTCTCAAGCCCATTTCTAACATTGGGGCCCGCACAGGCTTCTGATCATAACCCGCCGGTCTGACCTGGGCTTAGCCCGTTTATAACATTTACCTATCTAGCATTTATAATTAAATACGTCTTAGCTTTTGGTATAGCTTATTACCCCACTTTTTTAAAGGATGAGTTAGTCTTTCATTTTCTCAAAACAAATAAATTACAAATATGAGGGATAACTGCTCAAAAGAATAAGGGTTCTTTTTTTTTTTTAAGAAAGAAATAACTTTAAACTCAGGTTACGTGGGTTTATTAACAAATATATAAAAACCCCGGATAGGGGGGCCGCACATTTTTTTTTTGGACTAATGTACCCCCTGACGATATCTTCACTAGTTCGCCCTAACGATTAGTCTAATGTGGAAACCCGGACCCTCCTTTTCTCTTAATCCGTCTTCTCTACTCTTCGCGTGCGTCACCAACTCCGGTTGCCACCTTTCCGTTTGCCCGTCGGAAAAGGAAAGCTACTCGTCTGGAGCCATCCTCCACGTTCCACTTGTCTTTTCACGAGGCTGCTGGTCGAAGTCGGTCTTCACTGTCTGTTGGCCTTCTCCAAAATTCACAATCGAACGGAAGTGCAAAGAGCCGAGTTTCCACAACTTCTGCTTTAATGTGGCTTGTCTTGAGGTTGGATTTTAAGTGTTTTCGCCATCTTCTATTTCTATAGAACGATATTTCTCATTTTCTCCCGCGGTTATTTTTTTTTCCCTTTTCTTTTGTGCCAATATATCGTTCATGTGAACGAGATTTTCCCTTTTTGTATGATCTGAAGTGTGCTAATTTATTTTTCACTATATATCTACAAGTTGCTCTGTCAAGAATGCATTGAGAATGAGTTCCGCGGAACTTGGTTTTTGCTGCTGCTTTGTGAATATGACATTGATATTGTTCCCCCCTAGGAATCTTCAATGGAAGTTGACTGATGGGTTTGTGAGCTCTGATAAGTATGTAAGATGTCGCACGCCAAGGGGAGAGGAGGAGATGCACAAACGGTGTCGCAAGGGAAGAAATACAACATGTGCTGCGTATTCTTAACAGGGGGCATATTTATCTTTTTACCGTGTACGAACCCCTAATTCGATCCTTTTTCATATATTTCCTAATTAATTCATCTAAACAGTATTTATGATGAGGATTTTCTTAAAAGTCCAATGACTCTTTCATTCTTATGTTAAAGGAAAGTGAAAGGTGTGCTTGGTATGAATTTGGGCACACGTGCGGGTTTACCGCTGCTTATATAGGCGGTAAAGTCGGTTTGCCAGTTTTCCTCCCGTCAGAGAGGAGGAAAACTGGCACTTGCAGGTATACCGCTGGTTCAAACGGCGGTAAAGCCTCCTTTGCAGGTCTTCCTCCCGTCAGAGGGGAGGAAAGCCTGCAATTGCAATATCTTGCAAACCCATTCCTTTTTCCCTCTATTCACATCTGTGTGGGGTCGCGGGTCAGGGATTTGGTCCGCACAGTAATGGATGGGCATGTATGATTAACGTTAAAATGTCATAGTATCAAATCACAGCAAATGCACGGTAAACCACTTGTTTGTTAAATCTACCTTACCGGTGAAGTGAAGTAAATGGATGATGCAAGTGAGACCAAAAGTATATGTTTGGTCAAATCGAAAGGTGAGAGAGTAGCTTTTCTAATGTTTCTATTGAAAAGAATAGTGTTGTTTGTAAGGGTGCTCGTGGGTCGGGCCGGCCCACGTTGGGTCGGGCATGGGGCATAGGTTATAAACTTATAATAGACGGGTCGTGCCTGGATTTTTTTGTTTGGACTTGGTTGTTGAGATCCGGAATCCCCGCCCGGCCCAAATATACATCTATAATTGTAAGGGAGGGGTTAGTAACGGGCGGGCTCAAACCTATGACCGCTCACAGAAGGTTGATATGACCAAACCGGTTGAGCTGGCCTAGGACATGGTAGAAAATATCTATCTATCTATCTATCTATATATATATATATATAAATATATTGTTTCCCATAAGTCTAGCATGGGAATAGCTCGGGCTTCATCATTTCCATGCATGGTAGGCGTGGGCCAGCAACTTCAAGACCGAGTCAGGCTTGGGCAGGCTTGGGCTTCTAGTCTATAGCATGTTAAAAAACAGTTAGTAGATGCAACTGCGCGGATGCATAAGCATGAAAAAAAATAAAAGATGAAATAGTAACTATAGTATCAACAGGAGTCAAGATTCTACCGATAAAACATGTCATAAATAAAGTCTAACTGGAGTTGATGATACAAAATGTTACAAGCCCAATTGGCATGGGTATCCGCTTCATCTAACTACTTTGACATTGTTCTAATATGAATTTGTGTAACTGTGTTGCTCGGTGCAGTGGTTAAGTGTTTTTAAGTGGTAGAGGTCGTGACACATGTTAGTTATTTTAGGTTTTTAACCAAGGCTCGTTTGAAAACTCAAAATTGAAGGAATTCAATAAAATCGGATAAAGAACGCTTGTCTTTAATATATTAGAAACGAGGATAAAAATGGACGTGTTCGGCGATAAGGGTTTGAAGAGTCTTTGTTTGCACGTTGCCAGTGCCTTCAATTCTCGTTAGAAATTCAGCTATTGGAATTCTTAAAATGCCAATCTCTAAAAAAGAGTTTTTTTTAATTTCAAAATTTCGACTATTTCTTAAGGCTATTTTAGCTATTATACTGTGCCTGATTTTCGAAACTCCCTCTGCCGAGCGGAGACTTTGGGAAATCTAAAGAAGCGATTGAGAAGCTTTCAAATGCCATATAGCCCAGATCTTACTCTGGGATTTTCCTTATTTTTAAAGCTTTGAGGGCCTGTGGCCGAGCTCTAAGCTTGGTCATTAGACTCCCTTGAGATCCGCTTTAAGGCCTGTGGGCCGGACCCTTTCCCTAAGTGCACTGGTCATTTCGTCCTCTAAGCATGACCCATCTTGGGCTGCGCTCAATGAGGTTCTTAATGAACTGGACCAGGGGTGGCACGAAAATATAAGTTTACGTAATTTATGGGCCTCGCACCGTCTCAAGCCCATTTCTAACATTGGGGCCCGCACAGGCTTCTGATCATAACCCGCCGGTCTGACCTGGGCTTAGCCCGTTTATAACATTTACCTATCTAGCATTTATAATTAAATACGTCTTAGCTTTTGGTATAGCTTATTACCCCACTTTTTTAAAGGATGAGTTAGTCTTTCATTTTCTCAAAACAAATAAATTACAAATATGAGGGATAACTGCTCAAAAGAATAAGGGTTCTTTTTTTTTTTTAAGAAAGAAATAACTTTAAACTCAGGTTACGTGGGTTTATTAACAAATATATAAAAACCCCGGATAGGGGGGCCGCACATTTTTTTTTTGGACTAATGTACCCCCTGACGATATCTTCACTAGTTCGCCCTAACGATTAGTCTAATGTGGAAACCCGGACCCTCCTTTTCTCTTAATCCGTCTTCTCTACTCTTCGCGTGCGTCACCAACTCCGGTTGCCACCTTTCCGTTTGCCCGTCGGAAAAGGAAAGCTACTCGTCTGGAGCCATCCTCCACGTTCCACTTGTCTTTTCACGAGGCTGCTGGTCGAAGTCGGTCTTCACTGTCTGTTGGCCTTCTCCAAAATTCACAATCGAACGGAAGTGCAAAGAGCCGAGTTTCCACAACTTCTGCTTTAATGTGGCTTGTCTTGAGGTTGGATTTTAAGTGTTTTCGCCATCTTCTATTTCTATAGAACGATATTTCTCATTTTCTCCCGCGGTTATTTTTTTTTCCCTTTTCTTTTGTGCCAATATATCGTTCATGTGAACGAGATTTTCCCTTTTTGTATGATCTGAAGTGTGCTAATTTATTTTTCACTATATATCTACAAGTTGCTCTGTCAAGAATGCATTGAGAATGAGTTCCGCGGAACTTGGTTTTTGCTGCTGCTTTGTGAATATGACATTGATATTGTTCCCCCCTAGGAATCTTCAATGGAAGTTGACTGATGGGTTTGTGAGCTCTGATAAGTATGTAAGATGTCGCACGCCAAGGGGAGAGGAGGAGATGCACAAACGGTGTCGCAAGGGAAGAAATACAACATGTGCTGCGTATTCTTAACAGGGGGCATATTTATCTTTTTACCGTGTACGAACCCCTAATTCGATCCTTTTTCATATATTTCCTAATTAATTCATCTAAACAGTATTTATGATGAGGATTTTCTTAAAAGTCCAATGACTCTTTCATTCTTATGTTAAAGGAAAGTGAAAGGTGTGCTTGGTATGAATTTGGGCACACGTGCGGGTTTACCGCTGCTTATATAGGCGGTAAAGTCGGTTTGCCAGTTTTCCTCCCGTCAGAGAGGAGGAAAACTGGCACTTGCAGGTATACCGCTGGTTCAAACGGCGGTAAAGCCTCCTTTGCAGGTCTTCCTCCCGTCAGAGGGGAGGAAAGCCTGCAATTGCAATATCTTGCAAACCCATTCCTTTTTCCCTCTATTCACATCTGTGTGGGGTCGCGGGTCAGGGATTTGGTCCGCACAGTAATGGATGGGCATGTATGATTAACGTTAAAATGTCATAGTATCAAATCACAGCAAATGCACGGTAAACCACTTGTTTGTTAAATCTACCTTACCGGTGAAGTGAAGTAAATGGATGATGCAAGTGAGACCAAAAGTATATGTTTGGTCAAATCGAAAGGTGAGAGAGTAGCTTTTCTAATGTTTCTATTGAAAAGAATAGTGTTGTTTGTAAGGGTGCTCGTGGGTCGGGCCGGCCCACGTTGGGTCGGGCATGGGGCATAGGTTATAAACTTATAATAGACGGGTCGTGCCTGGATTTTTTTGTTTGGACTTGGTTGTTGAGATCCGGAATCCCCGCCCGGCCCAAATATACATCTATAATTGTAAGGGAGGGGTTAGTAACGGGCGGGCTCAAACCTATGACCGCTCACAGAAGGTTGATATGACCAAACCGGTTGAGCTGGCCTAGGACATGGTAGAAAATATCTATCTATCTATCTATCTATATATATATATATATAAATATATTGTTTCCCATAAGTCTAGCATGGGAATAGCTCGGGCTTCATCATTTCCATGCATGGTAGGCGTGGGCCAGCAACTTCAAGACCGAGTCAGGCTTGGGCAGGCTTGGGCTTCTAGTCTATAGCATGTTAAAAAACAGTTAGTAGATGCAACTGCGCGGATGCATAAGCATGAAAAAAAATAAAAGATGAAATAGTAACTATAGTATCAACAGGAGTCAAGATTCTACCGATAAAACATGTCATAAATAAAGTCTAACTGGAGTTGATGATACAAAATGTTACAAGCCCAATTGGCATGGGTATCCGCTTCATCTAACTACTTTGACATTGTTCTAATATGAATTTGTGTAACTGTGTTGCTCGGTGCAGTGGTTAAGTGTTTTTAAGTGGTAGAGGTCGTGACACATGTTAGTTATTTTAGGTTTTTAACCAAGGCTCGTTTGAAAACTCAAAATTGAAGGAATTCAATAAAATCGGATAAAGAACGCTTGTCTTTAATATATTAGAAACGAGGATAAAAATGGACGTGTTCGGCGATAAGGGTTTGAAGAGTCTTTGTTTGCACGTTGCCAGTGCCTTCAATTCTCGTTAGAAATTCAGCTATTGGAATTCTTAAAATGCCAATCTCTAAAAAAGAGTTTTTTTTAATTTCAAAATTTCGACTATTTCTTAAGGCTATTTTAGCTATTATACTGTGCCTGATTTTCGAAACTCCCTCTGCCGAGCGGAGACTTTGGGAAATCTAAAGAAGCGATTGAGAAGCTTTCAAATGCCATATAGCCCAGATCTTACTCTGGGATTTTCCTTATTTTTAAAGCTTTGAGGGCCTGTGGCCGAGCTCTAAGCTTGGTCATTAGACTCCCTTGAGATCCGCTTTAAGGCCTGTGGGCCGGACCCTTTCCCTAAGTGCACTGGTCATTTCGTCCTCTAAGCATGACCCATCTTGGGCTGCGCTCAATGAGGTTCTTAATGAACTGGACCAGGGGTGGCACGAAAATATAAGTTTACGTAATTTATGGGCCTCGCACCGTCTCAAGCCCATTTCTAACATTGGGGCCCGCACAGGCTTCTGATCATAACCCGCCGGTCTGACCTGGGCTTAGCCCGTTTATAACATTTACCTATCTAGCATTTATAATTAAATACGTCTTAGCTTTTGGTATAGCTTATTACCCCACTTTTTTAAAGGATGAGTTAGTCTTTCATTTTCTCAAAACAAATAAATTACAAATATGAGGGATAACTGCTCAAAAGAATAAGGGTTCTTTTTTTTTTTTAAGAAAGAAATAACTTTAAACTCAGGTTACGTGGGTTTATTAACAAATATATAAAAACCCCGGATAGGGGGGCCGCACATTTTTTTTTTTGGACTAATGTACCCCCTGACGATATCTTCACTAGTTCGCCCTAACGATTAGTCTAATGTGGAAACCCGGACCCTCCTTTTCTCTTAATCCGTCTTCTCTACTCTTCGCGTGCGTCACCAACTCCGGTTGCCACCTTTCCGTTTGCCCGTCGGAAAAGGAAAGCTACTCGTCTGGAGCCATCCTCCACGTTCCACTTGTCTTTTCACGAGGCTGCTGGTCGAAGTCGGTCTTCACTGTCTGTTGGCCTTCTCCAAAATTCACAATCGAACGGAAGTGCAAAGAGCCGAGTTTCCACAACTTCTGCTTTAATGTGGCTTGTCTTGAGGTTGGATTTTAAGTGTTTTCGCCATCTTCTATTTCTATAGAACGATATTTCTCATTTTCTCCCGCGGTTATTTTTTTTTCCCTTTTCTTTTGTGCCAATATATCGTTCATGTGAACGAGATTTTCCCTTTTTGTATGATCTGAAGTGTGCTAATTTATTTTTCACTATATATCTACAAGTTGCTCTGTCAAGAATGCATTGAGAATGAGTTCCGCGGAACTTGGTTTTTGCTGCTGCTTTGTGAATATGACATTGATATTGTTCCCCCCTAGGAATCTTCAATGGAAGTTGACTGATGGGTTTGTGAGCTCTGATAAGTATGTAAGATGTCGCACGCCAAGGGGAGAGGAGGAGATGCACAAACGGTGTCGCAAGGGAAGAAATACAACATGTGCTGCGTATTCTTAACAGGGGGCATATTTATCTTTTTACCGTGTACGAACCCCTAATTCGATCCTTTTTCATATATTTCCTAATTAATTCATCTAAACAGTATTTATGATGAGGATTTTCTTAAAAGTCCAATGACTCTTTCATTCTTATGTTAAAGGAAAGTGAAAGGTGTGCTTGGTATGAATTTGGGCACACGTGCGGGTTTACCGCTGCTTATATAGGCGGTAAAGTCGGTTTGCCAGTTTTCCTCCCGTCAGAGAGGAGGAAAACTGGCACTTGCAGGTATACCGCTGGTTCAAACGGCGGTAAAGCCTCCTTTGCAGGTCTTCCTCCCGTCAGAGGGGAGGAAAGCCTGCAATTGCAATATCTTGCAAACCCATTCCTTTTTCCCTCTATTCACATCTGTGTGGGGTCGCGGGTCAGGGATTTGGTCCGCACAGTAATGGATGGGCATGTATGATTAACGTTAAAATGTCATAGTATCAAATCACAGCAAATGCACGGTAAACCACTTGTTTGTTAAATCTACCTTACCGGTGAAGTGAAGTAAATGGATGATGCAAGTGAGACCAAAAGTATATGTTTGGTCAAATCGAAAGGTGAGAGAGTAGCTTTTCTAATGTTTCTATTGAAAAGAATAGTGTTGTTTGTAAGGGTGCTCGTGGGTCGGGCCGGCCCACGTTGGGTCGGGCATGGGGCATAGGTTATAAACTTATAATAGACGGGTCGTGCCTGGATTTTTTTGTTTGGACTTGGTTGTTGAGATCCGGAATCCCCGCCCGGCCCAAATATACATCTATAATTGTAAGGGAGGGGTTAGTAACGGGCGGGCTCAAACCTATGACCGCTCACAGAAGGTTGATATGACCAAACCGGTTGAGCTGGCCTAGGACATGGTAGAAAATATCTATCTATCTATCTATCTATATATATATATATATAAATATATTGTTTCCCATAAGTCTAGCATGGGAATAGCTCGGGCTTCATCATTTCCATGCATGGTAGGCGTGGGCCAGCAACTTCAAGACCGAGTCAGGCTTGGGCAGGCTTGGGCTTCTAGTCTATAGCATGTTAAAAAACAGTTAGTAGATGCAACTGCGCGGATGCATAAGCATGAAAAAAAATAAAAGATGAAATAGTAACTATAGTATCAACAGGAGTCAAGATTCTACCGATAAAACATGTCATAAATAAAGTCTAACTGGAGTTGATGATACAAAATGTTACAAGCCCAATTGGCATGGGTATCCGCTTCATCTAACTACTTTGACATTGTTCTAATATGAATTTGTGTAACTGTGTTGCTCGGTGCAGTGGTTAAGTGTTTTTAAGTGGTAGAGGTCGTGACACATGTTAGTTATTTTAGGTTTTTAACCAAGGCTCGTTTGAAAACTCAAAATTGAAGGAATTCAATAAAATCGGATAAAGAACGCTTGTCTTTAATATATTAGAAACGAGGATAAAAATGGACGTGTTCGGCGATAAGGGTTTGAAGAGTCTTTGTTTGCACGTTGCCAGTGCCTTCAATTCTCGTTAGAAATTCAGCTATTGGAATTCTTAAAATGCCAATCTCTAAAAAAGAGTTTTTTTTAATTTCAAAATTTCGACTATTTCTTAAGGCTATTTTAGCTATTATACTGTGCCTGATTTTCGAAACTCCCTCTGCCGAGCGGAGACTTTGGGAAATCTAAAGAAGCGATTGAGAAGCTTTCAAATGCCATATAGCCCAGATCTTACTCTGGGATTTTCCTTATTTTTAAAGCTTTGAGGGCCTGTGGCCGAGCTCTAAGCTTGGTCATTAGACTCCCTTGAGATCCGCTTTAAGGCCTGTGGGCCGGACCCTTTCCCTAAGTGCACTGGTCATTTCGTCCTCTAAGCATGACCCATCTTGGGCTGCGCTCAATGAGGTTCTTAATGAACTGGACCAGGGGTGGCACGAAAATATAAGTTTACGTAATTTATGGGCCTCGCACCGTCTCAAGCCCATTTCTAACATTGGGGCCCGCACAGGCTTCTGATCATAACCCGCCGGTCTGACCTGGGCTTAGCCCGTTTATAACATTTACCTATCTAGCATTTATAATTAAATACGTCTTAGCTTTTGGTATAGCTTATTACCCCACTTTTTTAAAGGATGAGTTAGTCTTTCATTTTCTCAAAACAAATAAATTACAAATATGAGGGATAACTGCTCAAAAGAATAAGGGTTCTTTTTTTTTTTTAAGAAAGAAATAACTTTAAACTCAGGTTACGTGGGTTTATTAACAAATATATAAAAACCCCGGATAGGGGGGCCGCACATTTTTTTTTTTGGACTAATGTACCCCCTGACGATATCTTCACTAGTTCGCCCTAACGATTAGTCTAATGTGGAAACCCGGACCCTCCTTTTCTCTTAATCCGTCTTCTCTACTCTTCGCGTGCGTCACCAACTCCGGTTGCCACCTTTCCGTTTGCCCGTCGGAAAAGGAAAGCTACTCGTCTGGAGCCATCCTCCACGTTCCACTTGTCTTTTCACGAGGCTGCTGGTCGAAGTCGGTCTTCACTGTCTGTTGGCCTTCTCCAAAATTCACAATCGAACGGAAGTGCAAAGAGCCGAGTTTCCACAACTTCTGCTTTAATGTGGCTTGTCTTGAGGTTGGATTTTAAGTGTTTTCGCCATCTTCTATTTCTATAGAACGATATTTCTCATTTTCTCCCGCGGTTATTTTTTTTTCCCTTTTCTTTTGTGCCAATATATCGTTCATGTGAACGAGATTTTCCCTTTTTGTATGATCTGAAGTGTGCTAATTTATTTTTCACTATATATCTACAAGTTGCTCTGTCAAGAATGCATTGAGAATGAGTTCCGCGGAACTTGGTTTTTGCTGCTGCTTTGTGAATATGACATTGATATTGTTCCCCCCTAGGAATCTTCAATGGAAGTTGACTGATGGGTTTGTGAGCTCTGATAAGTATGTAAGATGTCGCACGCCAAGGGGAGAGGAGGAGATGCACAAACGGTGTCGCAAGGGAAGAAATACAACATGTGCTGCGTATTCTTAACAGGGGGCATATTTATCTTTTTACCGTGTACGAACCCCTAATTCGATCCTTTTTCATATATTTCCTAATTAATTCATCTAAACAGTATTTATGATGAGGATTTTCTTAAAAGTCCAATGACTCTTTCATTCTTATGTTAAAGGAAAGTGAAAGGTGTGCTTGGTATGAATTTGGGCACACGTGCGGGTTTACCGCTGCTTATATAGGCGGTAAAGTCGGTTTGCCAGTTTTCCTACCGTCAGAGAGGAGGAAAACTGGCACTTGCAGGTATACCGCTGGTTCAAACGGCGGTAAAGCCTCCTTTGCAGGTCTTCCTCCCGTCAGAGGGGAGGAAAGCCTGCAATTGCAATATCTTGCAAACCCATTCCTTTTTCCCTCTATTTACATCTGTGTGGGGTCGCGGGTCAGGGATTTGGTCCGCACAGTAATGGATGGGCATGTATGATTAACGTTAAAATGTCATAGTATCAAATCACAGCAAATGCACGGTAAACCACTTGTTTGTTAAATCTACCTTACCGGTGAAGTGAAGTAAATGGATGATGCAAGTGAGACCAAAAGTATATGTTTGGTCAAATCGAAAGGTGAGAGAGTAGCTTTTCTAATGTTTCTATTGAAAAGAATAGTGTTGTTTGTAAGGGTGCTCGTGGGTCGGGCCGGCCCACGTTGGGTCGGGCATGGGGCATAGGTTATAAACTTATAATAGACGGGTCGTGCCTGGATTTTTTTGTTTGGACTTGGTTGTTGAGATCCGGAATCCCCGCCCGGCCCAAATATACATCTATAATTGTAAGGGAGGGGTTAGTAACGGGCGGGCTCAAACCTATGACCGCTCACAGAAGGTTGATATGACCAAACCGGTTGAGCTGGCCTAGGACATGGTAGAAAATATCTATCTATCTATCTATCTATCTATATATATATATATAAATATATTGTTTCCCATAAGTCTAGCATGGGAATAGCTCGGGCTTCATCATTTCCATGCATGGTAGGCGTGGGCCAGCAACTTCAAGACCGAGTCAGGCTTGGGCAGGCTTGGGCTTCTAGTCTATAGCATGTTAAAAAACAGTTAGTAGATGCAACTGCGCGGATGCATAAGCATGAAAAAAAATAAAAGATGAAATAGTAACTATAGTATCAACAGGAGTCAAGATTCTACCGATAAAACATGTCATAAATAAAGTCTAACTGGAGTTGATGATACAAAATGTTACAAGCCCAATTGGCATGGGTATCCGCTTCATCTAACTACTTTGACATTGTTCTAATATGAATTTGTGTAACTGTGTTGCTCGGTGCAGTGGTTAAGTGTTTTTAAGTGGTAGAGGTCGTGACACATGTTAGTTATTTTAGGTTTTTAACCAAGGCTCGTTTGAAAACTCAAAATTGAAGGAATTCAATAAAATCGGATAAAGAACGCTTGTCTTTAATATATTAGAAACGAGGATAAAAATGGACGTGTTCGGCGATAAGGGTTTGAAGAGTCTTTGTTTGCACGTTGCCAGTGCCTTCAATTCTCGTTAGAAATTCAGCTATTGGAATTCTTAAAATGCCAATCTCTAAAAAAGAGTTTTTTTTAATTTCAAAATTTCGACTATTTCTTAAGGCTATTTTAGCTATTATACTGTGCCTGATTTTCGAAACTCCCTCTGCCGAGCGGAGACTTTGGGAAATCTAAAGAAGCGATTGAGAAGCTTTCAAATGCCATATAGCCCAGATCTTACTCTGGGATTTTCCTTATTTTTAAAGCTTTGAGGGCCTGTGGCCGAGCTCTAAGCTTGGTCATTAGACTCCCTTGAGATCCGCTTTAAGGCCTGTGGGCCGGACCCTTTCCCTAAGTGCACTGGTCATTTCGTCCTCTAAGCATGACCCATCTTGGGCTGCGCTCAATGAGGTTCTTAATGAACTGGACCAGGGGTGGCACGAAAATATAAGTTTACGTAATTTATGGGCCTCGCACCGTCTCAAGCCCATTTCTAACATTGGGGCCCGCACAGGCTTCTGATCATAACCCGCCGGTCTGACCTGGGCTTAGCCCGTTTATAACATTTACCTATCTAGCATTTATAATTAAATACGTCTTAGCTTTTGGTATAGCTTATTACCCCACTTTTTTAAAGGATGAGTTAGTCTTTCATTTTCTCAAAACAAATAAATTACAAATATGAGGGATAACTGCTCAAAAGAATAAGGGTTCTTTTTTTTTTTTAAGAAAGAAATAACTTTAAACTCAGGTTACGTGGGTTTATTAACAAATATATAAAAACCCCGGATAGGGGGGCCGCACATTTTTTTTTTGGACTAATGTACCCCCTGACGATATCTTCACTAGTTCGCCCTAACGATTAGTCTAATGTGGAAACCCGGACCCTCCTTTTCTCTTAATCCGTCTTCTCTACTCTTCGCGTGCGTCACCAACTCCGGTTGCCACCTTTCCGTTTGCCCGTCGGAAAAGGAAAGCTACTCGTCTGGAGCCATCCTCCACGTTCCACTTGTCTTTTCACGAGGCTGCTGGTCGAAGTCGGTCTTCACTGTCTGTTGGCCTTCTCCAAAATTCACAATCGAACGGAAGTGCAAAGAGCCGAGTTTCCACAACTTCTGCTTTAATGTGGCTTGTCTTGAGGTTGGATTTTAAGTGTTTTCGCCATCTTCTATTTCTATAGAACGATATTTCTCATTTTCTCCCGCGGTTATTTTTTTTTCCCTTTTCTTTTGTGCCAATATATCGTTCATGTGAACGAGATTTTCCCTTTTTGTATGATCTGAAGTGTGCTAATTTATTTTTCACTATATATCTACAAGTTGCTCTGTCAAGAATGCATTGAGAATGAGTTCCGCGGAACTTGGTTTTTGCTGCTGCTTTGTGAATATGACATTGATATTGTTCCCCCCTAGGAATCTTCAATGGAAGTTGACTGATGGGTTTGTGAGCTCTGATAAGTATGTAAGATGTCGCACGCCAAGGGGAGAGGAGGAGATGCACAAACGGTGTCGCAAGGGAAGAAATACAACATGTGCTGCGTATTCTTAACAGGGGGCATATTTATCTTTTTACCGTGTACGAACCCCTAATTCGATCCTTTTTCATATATTTCCTAATTAATTCATCTAAACAGTATTTATGATGAGGATTTTCTTAAAAGTCCAATGACTCTTTCATTCTTATGTTAAAGGAAAGTGAAAGGTGTGCTTGGTATGAATTTGGGCACACATGCGGGTTTACCGCTGCTTATGTAGGCGGTAAAGTCGGTTTGCCAGTTTTCCTCCCGTCAGAGAGGAGGAAAACTGGCACTTGCAGGTATACCGCTGGCTCAAACGGCGGTAAAGCCTCCTTTGCAGGTCTTCCTCCCGTCAGAGGAGAGGAAAGCCTGCAATTGCAATATCTTGCAAACCCATTCCTTTTTCCCTCTATTTACATCTGTGTGGGGTCGCGGGTCAGGGATTTGGTCCGCACAGTAATGGATGGGCATGTATGATTAACGTTAAAATGTCATAGTATCAAATCACAGCAAATGCACGGTAAACCACTTGTTTGTTAAATCTACCTTACCGGTGAAGTGAAGTAAATGGATGATGCAAGTGAGACCAAAAGTATATGTTTGGTCAAATCGAAAGGTGAGAGAGTAGCTTTTCTAATGTTTCTATTGAAAAGAATAGTGTTGTTTGTAAGGGTGCTCGTGGGTCGGGCCGGCCCACGTTGGGTCGGGCATGGGGCATAGGTTATAAACTTATAATAGACGGGTCGTGCCTGGATTTTTTTGTTTGGACTTGGTTGTTGAGATCCGGAATCCCCGCCCGGCCCAAATATACATCTATAATTGTAAGGGAGGGGTTAGTAACGGGCGGGCTCAAACCTATGACCGCTCACAGAAGGTTGATATGACCAAACCGGTTGAGCTGGCCTAGGACATGGTAGAAAATATCTATCTATCTATCTATCTATCTATATATATATATATAAATATATTGTTTCCCATAAGTCTAGCATGGGAATAGCTCGGGCTTCATCATTTCCATGCATGGTAGGCGTGGGCCAGCAACTTCAAGACCGAGTCAGGCTTGGGCAGGCTTGGGCTTCTAGTCTATAGCATGTTAAAAAACAGTTAGTAGATGCAACTGCGCGGATGCATAAGCATGAAAAAAAATAAAAGATGAAATAGTAACTATAGTATCAACAGGAGTCAAGATTCTACCGATAAAACATGTCATAAATAAAGTCTAACTGGAGTTGATGATACAAAATGTTACAAGCCCAATTGGCATGGGTATCCGCTTCATCTAACTACTTTGACATTGTTCTAATATGAATTTGTGTAACTGTGTTGCTCGGTGCAGTGGTTAAGTGTTTTTAAGTGGTAGAGGTCGTGACACATGTTAGTTATTTTAGGTTTTTAACCAAGGCTCGTTTGAAAACTCAAAATTGAAGGAATTCAATAAAATCGGATAAAGAACGCTTGTCTTTAATATATTAGAAACGAGGATAAAAATGGACGTGTTCGGCGATAAGGGTTTGAAGAGTCTTTGTTTGCACGTTGCCAGTGCCTTCAATTCTCGTTAGAAATTCAGCTATTGGAATTCTTAAAATGCCAATCTCTAAAAAAGAGTTTTTTTTAATTTCAAAATTTCGACTATTTCTTAAGGCTATTTTAGCTATTATACTGTGCCTGATTTTCGAAACTCCCTCTGCCGAGCGGAGACTTTGGGAAATCTAAAGAAGCGATTGAGAAGCTTTCAAATGCCATATAGCCCAGATCTTACTCTGGGATTTTCCTTATTTTTAAAGCTTTGAGGGCCTGTGGCCGAGCTCTAAGCTTGGTCATTAGACTCCCTTGAGATCCGCTTTAAGGCCTGTGGGCCGGACCCTTTCCCTAAGTGCACTGGTCATTTCGTCCTCTAAGCATGACCCATCTTGGGCTGCGCTCAATGAGGTTCTTAATGAACTGGACCAGGGGTGGCACGAAAATATAAGTTTACGTAATTTATGGGCCTCGCACCGTCTCAAGCCCATTTCTAACATTGGGGCCCGCACAGGCTTCTGATCATAACCCGCCGGTCTGACCTGGGCTTAGCCCGTTTATAACATTTACCTATCTAGCATTTATAATTAAATACGTCTTAGCTTTTGGTATAGCTTATTACCCCACTTTTTTAAAGGATGAGTTAGTCTTTCATTTTCTCAAAACAAATAAATTACAAATATGAGGGATAACTGCTCAAAAGAATAAGGGTTCTTTTTTTTTTTTAAGAAAGAAATAACTTTAAACTCAGGTTACGTGGGTTTATTAACAAATATATAAAAACCCCGGATAGGGGGGCCGCACATTTTTTTTTTGGACTAATGTACCCCCTGACGATATCTTCACTAGTTCGCCCTAACGATTAGTCTAATGTGGAAACCCGGACCCTCCTTTTCTCTTAATCCGTCTTCTCTACTCTTCGCGTGCGTCACCAACTCCGGTTGCCACCTTTCCGTTTGCCCGTCGGAAAAGGAAAGCTACTCGTCTGGAGCCATCCTCCACGTTCCACTTGTCTTTTCACGAGGCTGCTGGTCGAAGTCGGTCTTCACTGTCTGTTGGCCTTCTCCAAAATTCACAATCGAACGGAAGTGCAAAGAGCCGAGTTTCCACAACTTCTGCTTTAATGTGGCTTGTCTTGAGGTTGGATTTTAAGTGTTTTCGCCATCTTCTATTTCTATAGAACGATATTTCTCATTTTCTCCCGCGGTTATTTTTTTTTCCCTTTTCTTTTGTGCCAATATATCGTTCATGTGAACGAGATTTTCCCTTTTTGTATGATCTGAAGTGTGCTAATTTATTTTTCACTATATATCTACAAGTTGCTCTGTCAAGAATGCATTGAGAATGAGTTCCGCGGAACTTGGTTTTTGCTGCTGCTTTGTGAATATGACATTGATATTGTTCCCCCCTAGGAATCTTCAATGGAAGTTGACTGATGGGTTTGTGAGCTCTGATAAGTATGTAAGATGTCGCACGCCAAGGGGAGAGGAGGAGATGCACAAACGGTGTCGCAAGGGAAGAAATACAACATGTGCTGCGTATTCTTAACAGGGGGCATATTTATCTTTTTACCGTGTACGAACCCCTAATTCGATCCTTTTTCATATATTTCCTAATTAATTCATCTAAACAGTATTTATGATGAGGATTTTCTTAAAAGTCCAATGACTCTTTCATTCTTATGTTAAAGGAAAGTGAAAGGTGTGCTTGGTATGAATTTGGGCACACATGCGGGTTTACCGCTGCTTATGTAGGCGGTAAAGTCGGTTTGCCAGTTTTCCTCCCGTCAGAGAGGAGGAAAACTGGCACTTGCAGGTATACCGCTGGCTCAAACGGCGGTAAAGCCTCCTTTGCAGGTCTTCCTCCCGTCAGAGGAGAGGAAAGCCTGCAATTGCAATATCTTGCAAACCCATTCCTTTTTCCCTCTATTTACATCTGTGTGGGGTCGCGGGTCAGGGATTTGGTCCGCACAGTAATGGATGGGCATGTATGATTAACGTTAAAATGTCATAGTATCAAATCACAGCAAATGCACGGTAAACCACTTGTTTGTTAAATCTACCTTACCGGTGAAGTGAAGTAAATGGATGATGCAAGTGAGACCAAAAGTATATGTTTGGTCAAATCGAAAGGTGAGAGAGTAGCTTTTCTAATGTTTCTATTGAAAAGAATAGTGTTGTTTGTAAGGGTGCTCGTGGGTCGGGCCGGCCCACGTTGGGTCGGGCATGGGGCATAGGTTATAAACTTATAATAGACGGGTCGTGCCTGGATTTTTTTGTTTGGACTTGGTTGTTGAGATCCGGAATCCCCGCCCGGCCCAAATATACATCTATAATTGTAAGGGAGGGGTTAGTAACGGGCGGGCTCAAACCTATGACCGCTCACAGAAGGTTGATATGACCAAACCGGTTGAGCTGGCCTAGGACATGGTAGAAAATATCTATCTATCTATCTATCTATCTATATATATATATATAAATATATTGTTTCCCATAAGTCTAGCATGGGAATAGCTCGGGCTTCATCATTTCCATGCATGGTAGGCGTGGGCCAGCAACTTCAAGACCGAGTCAGGCTTGGGCAGGCTTGGGCTTCTAGTCTATAGCATGTTAAAAAACAGTTAGTAGATGCAACTGCGCGGATGCATAAGCATGAAAAAAAATAAAAGATGAAATAGTAACTATAGTATCAACAGGAGTCAAGATTCTACCGATAAAACATGTCATAAATAAAGTCTAACTGGAGTTGATGATACAAAATGTTACAAGCCCAATTGGCATGGGTATCCGCTTCATCTAACTACTTTGACATTGTTCTAATATGAATTTGTGTAACTGTGTTGCTCGGTGCAGTGGTTAAGTGTTTTTAAGTGGTAGAGGTCGTGACACATGTTAGTTATTTTAGGTTTTTAACCAAGGCTCGTTTGAAAACTCAAAATTGAAGGAATTCAATAAAATCGGATAAAGAACGCTTGTCTTTAATATATTAGAAACGAGGATAAAAATGGACGTGTTCGGCGATAAGGGTTTGAAGAGTCTTTGTTTGCACGTTGCCAGTGCCTTCAATTCTCGTTAGAAATTCAGCTATTGGAATTCTTAAAATGCCAATCTCTAAAAAAGAGTTTTTTTTAATTTCAAAATTTCGACTATTTCTTAAGGCTATTTTAGCTATTATACTGTGCCTGATTTTCGAAACTCCCTCTGCCGAGCGGAGACTTTGGGAAATCTAAAGAAGCGATTGAGAAGCTTTCAAATGCCATATAGCCCAGATCTTACTCTGGGATTTTCCTTATTTTTAAAGCTTTGAGGGCCTGTGGCCGAGCTCTAAGCTTGGTCATTAGACTCCCTTGAGATCCGCTTTAAGGCCTGTGGGCCGGACCCTTTCCCTAAGTGCACTGGTCATTTCGTCCTCTAAGCATGACCCATCTTGGGCTGCGCTCAATGAGGTTCTTAATGAACTGGACCAGGGGTGGCACGAAAATATAAGTTTACGTAATTTATGGGCCTCGCACCGTCTCAAGCCCATTTCTAACATTGGGGCCCGCACAGGCTTCTGATCATAACCCGCCGGTCTGACCTGGGCTTAGCCCGTTTATAACATTTACCTATCTAGCATTTATAATTAAATACGTCTTAGCTTTTGGTATAGCTTATTACCCCACTTTTTTAAAGGATGAGTTAGTCTTTCATTTTCTCAAAACAAATAAATTACAAATATGAGGGATAACTGCTCAAAAGAATAAGGGTTCTTTTTTTTTTTTAAGAAAGAAATAACTTTAAACTCAGGTTACGTGGGTTTATTAACAAATATATAAAAACCCCGGATAGGGGGGCCGCACATTTTTTTTTTGGACTAATGTACCCCCTGACGATATCTTCACTAGTTCGCCCTAACGATTAGTCTAATGTGGAAACCCGGACCCTCCTTTTCTCTTAATCCGTCTTCTCTACTCTTCGCGTGCGTCACCAACTCCGGTTGCCACCTTTCCGTTTGCCCGTCGGAAAAGGAAAGCTACTCGTCTGGAGCCATCCTCCACGTTCCACTTGTCTTTTCACGAGGCTGCTGGTCGAAGTCGGTCTTCACTGTCTGTTGGCCTTCTCCAAAATTCACAATCGAACGGAAGTGCAAAGAGCCGAGTTTCCACAACTTCTGCTTTAATGTGGCTTGTCTTGAGGTTGGATTTTAAGTGTTTTCGCCATCTTCTATTTCTATAGAACGATATTTCTCATTTTCTCCCGCGGTTATTTTTTTTTCCCTTTTCTTTTGTGCCAATATATCGTTCATGTGAACGAGATTTTCCCTTTTTGTATGATCTGAAGTGTGCTAATTTATTTTTCACTATATATCTACAAGTTGCTCTGTCAAGAATGCATTGAGAATGAGTTCCGCGGAACTTGGTTTTTGCTGCTGCTTTGTGAATATGACATTGATATTGTTCCCCCCTAGGAATCTTCAATGGAAGTTGACTGATGGGTTTGTGAGCTCTGATAAGTATGTAAGATGTCGCACGCCAAGGGGAGAGGAGGAGATGCACAAACGGTGTCGCAAGGGAAGAAATACAACATGTGCTGCGTATTCTTAACAGGGGGCATATTTATCTTTTTACCGTGTACGAACCCCTAATTCGATCCTTTTTCATATATTTCCTAATTAATTCATCTAAACAGTATTTATGATGAGGATTTTCTTAAAAGTCCAATGACTCTTTCATTCTTATGTTAAAGGAAAGTGAAAGGTGTGCTTGGTATGAATTTGGGCACACATGCGGGTTTACCGCTGCTTATGTAGGCGGTAAAGTCGGTTTGCCAGTTTTCCTCCCGTCAGAGAGGAGGAAAACTGGCACTTGCAGGTATACCGCTGGCTCAAACGGCGGTAAAGCCTCCTTTGCAGGTCTTCCTCCCGTCAGAGGAGAGGAAAGCCTGCAATTGCAATATCTTGCAAACCCATTCCTTTTTCCCTCTATTTACATCTGTGTGGGGTCGCGGGTCAGGGATTTGGTCCGCACAGTAATGGATGGGCATGTATGATTAACGTTAAAATGTCATAGTATCAAATCACAGCAAATGCACGGTAAACCACTTGTTTGTTAAATCTACCTTACCGGTGAAGTGAAGTAAATGGATGATGCAAGTGAGACCAAAAGTATATGTTTGGTCAAATCGAAAGGTGAGAGAGTAGCTTTTCTAATGTTTCTATTGAAAAGAATAGTGTTGTTTGTAAGGGTGCTCGTGGGTCGGGCCGGCCCACGTTGGGTCGGGCATGGGGCATAGGTTATAAACTTATAATAGACGGGTCGTGCCTGGATTTTTTTGTTTGGACTTGGTTGTTGAGATCCGGAATCCCCGCCCGGCCCAAATATACATCTATAATTGTAAGGGAGGGGTTAGTAACGGGCGGGCTCAAACCTATGACCGCTCACAGAAGGTTGATATGACCAAACCGGTTGAGCTGGCCTAGGACATGGTAGAAAATATCTATCTATCTATCTATCTATCTATATATATATATATAAATATATTGTTTCCCATAAGTCTAGCATGGGAATAGCTCGGGCTTCATCATTTCCATGCATGGTAGGCGTGGGCCAGCAACTTCAAGACCGAGTCAGGCTTGGGCAGGCTTGGGCTTCTAGTCTATAGCATGTTAAAAAACAGTTAGTAGATGCAACTGCGCGGATGCATAAGCATGAAAAAAAATAAAAGATGAAATAGTAACTATAGTATCAACAGGAGTCAAGATTCTACCGATAAAACATGTCATAAATAAAGTCTAACTGGAGTTGATGATACAAAATGTTACAAGCCCAATTGGCATGGGTATCCGCTTCATCTAACTACTTTGACATTGTTCTAATATGAATTTGTGTAACTGTGTTGCTCGGTGCAGTGGTTAAGTGTTTTTAAGTGGTAGAGGTCGTGACACATGTTAGTTATTTTAGGTTTTTAACCAAGGCTCGTTTGAAAACTCAAAATTGAAGGAATTCAATAAAATCGGATAAAGAACGCTTGTCTTTAATATATTAGAAACGAGGATAAAAATGGACGTGTTCGGCGATAAGGGTTTGAAGAGTCTTTGTTTGCACGTTGCCAGTGCCTTCAATTCTCGTTAGAAATTCAGCTATTGGAATTCTTAAAATGCCAATCTCTAAAAAAGAGTTTTTTTTAATTTCAAAATTTCGACTATTTCTTAAGGCTATTTTAGCTATTATACTGTGCCTGATTTTCGAAACTCCCTCTGCCGAGCGGAGACTTTGGGAAATCTAAAGAAGCGATTGAGAAGCTTTCAAATGCCATATAGCCCAGATCTTACTCTGGGATTTTCCTTATTTTTAAAGCTTTGAGGGCCTGTGGCCGAGCTCTAAGCTTGGTCATTAGACTCCCTTGAGATCCGCTTTAAGGCCTGTGGGCCGGACCCTTTCCCTAAGTGCACTGGTCATTTCGTCCTCTAAGCATGACCCATCTTGGGCTGCGCTCAATGAGGTTCTTAATGAACTGGACCAGGGGTGGCACGAAAATATAAGTTTACGTAATTTATGGGCCTCGCACCGTCTCAAGCCCATTTCTAACATTGGGGCCCGCACAGGCTTCTGATCATAACCCGCCGGTCTGACCTGGGCTTAGCCCGTTTATAACATTTACCTATCTAGCATTTATAATTAAATACGTCTTAGCTTTTGGTATAGCTTATTACCCCACTTTTTTAAAGGATGAGTTAGTCTTTCATTTTCTCAAAACAAATAAATTACAAATATGAGGGATAACTGCTCAAAAGAATAAGGGTTCTTTTTTTTTTTTAAGAAAGAAATAACTTTAAACTCAGGTTACGTGGGTTTATTAACAAATATATAAAAACCCCGGATAGGGGGGCCGCACATTTTTTTTTTGGACTAATGTACCCCCTGACGATATCTTCACTAGTTCGCCCTAACGATTAGTCTAATGTGGAAACCCGGACCCTCCTTTTCTCTTAATCCGTCTTCTCTACTCTTCGCGTGCGTCACCAACTCCGGTTGCCACCTTTCCGTTTGCCCGTCGGAAAAGGAAAGCTACTCGTCTGGAGCCATCCTCCACGTTCCACTTGTCTTTTCACGAGGCTGCTGGTCGAAGTCGGTCTTCACTGTCTGTTGGCCTTCTCCAAAATTCACAATCGAACGGAAGTGCAAAGAGCCGAGTTTCCACAACTTCTGCTTTAATGTGGCTTGTCTTGAGGTTGGATTTTAAGTGTTTTCGCCATCTTCTATTTCTATAGAACGATATTTCTCATTTTCTCCCGCGGTTATTTTTTTTTCCCTTTTCTTTTGTGCCAATATATCGTTCATGTGAACGAGATTTTCCCTTTTTGTATGATCTGAAGTGTGCTAATTTATTTTTCACTATATATCTACAAGTTGCTCTGTCAAGAATGCATTGAGAATGAGTTCCGCGGAACTTGGTTTTTGCTGCTGCTTTGTGAATATGACATTGATATTGTTCCCCCCTAGGAATCTTCAATGGAAGTTGACTGATGGGTTTGTGAGCTCTGATAAGTATGTAAGATGTCGCACGCCAAGGGGAGAGGAGGAGATGCACAAACGGTGTCGCAAGGGAAGAAATACAACATGTGCTGCGTATTCTTAACAGGGGGCATATTTATCTTTTTACCGTGTACGAACCCCTAATTCGATCCTTTTTCATATATTTCCTAATTAATTCATCTAAACAGTATTTATGATGAGGATTTTCTTAAAAGTCCAATGACTCTTTCATTCTTATGTTAAAGGAAAGTGAAAGGTGTGCTTGGTATGAATTTGGGCACACATGCGGGTTTACCGCTGCTTATGTAGGCGGTAAAGTCGGTTTGCCAGTTTTCCTCCCGTCAGAGAGGAGGAAAACTGGCACTTGCAGGTATACCGCTGGCTCAAACGGCGGTAAAGCCTCCTTTGCAGGTCTTCCTCCCGTCAGAGGAGAGGAAAGCCTGCAATTGCAATATCTTGCAAACCCATTCCTTTTTCCCTCTATTTACATCTGTGTGGGGTCGCGGGTCAGGGATTTGGTCCGCACAGTAATGGATGGGCATGTATGATTAACGTTAAAATGTCATAGTATCAAATCACAGCAAATGCACGGTAAACCACTTGTTTGTTAAATCTACCTTACCGGTGAAGTGAAGTAAATGGATGATGCAAGTGAGACCAAAAGTATATGTTTGGTCAAATCGAAAGGTGAGAGAGTAGCTTTTCTAATGTTTCTATTGAAAAGAATAGTGTTGTTTGTAAGGGTGCT
Organism: Persea americana; assembly: GCA_029852735.1. Taxonomy (NCBI): domain Eukaryota; kingdom Viridiplantae; phylum Streptophyta; class Magnoliopsida; order Laurales; family Lauraceae; genus Persea; species Persea americana. Next base: position 52,277,217 of record CM056819.1, read on the forward strand.
CGTGGGTCGGGCCGGCCCACGTTGGGTCGGGCATGGGGCATAGGTTATAAACTTATAATAGACGGGTCGTGCCTGGATTTTTTTGTTTGGACTTGGTTGTTGAGATCCGGAATCCCCGCCCGGCCCAAATATACATCTATAATTGTAAGGGAGGGGTTAGTAACGGGCGGGCTCAAACCTATGACCGCTCACAGAAGGTTGATATGACCAAACCGGTTGAGCTGGCCTAGGACATGGTAGAAAATATCTATCTATCTATCTATCTATCTATATATATATATATAAATATATTGTTTCCCATAAGTCTAGCATGGGAATAGCTCGGGCTTCATCATTTCCATGCATGGTAGGCGTGGGCCAGCAACTTCAAGACCGAGTCAGGCTTGGGCAGGCTTGGGCTTCTAGTCTATAGCATGTTAAAAAACAGTTAGTAGATGCAACTGCGCGGATGCATAAGCATGAAAAAAAATAAAAGATGAAATAGTAACTATAGTATCAACAGGAGTCAAGATTCTACCGATAAAACATGTCATAAATAAAGTCTAACTGGAGTTGATGATACAAAATGTTACAAGCCCAATTGGCATGGGTATCCGCTTCATCTAACTACTTTGACATTGTTCTAATATGAATTTGTGTAACTGTGTTGCTCGGTGCAGTGGTTAAGTGTTTTTAAGTGGTAGAGGTCGTGACACATGTTAGTTATTTTAGGTTTTTAACCAAGGCTCGTTTGAAAACTCAAAATTGAAGGAATTCAATAAAATCGGATAAAGAACGCTTGTCTTTAATATATTAGAAACGAGGATAAAAATGGACGTGTTCGGCGATAAGGGTTTGAAGAGTCTTTGTTTGCACGTTGCCAGTGCCTTCAATTCTCGTTAGAAATTCAGCTATTGGAATTCTTAAAATGCCAATCTCTAAAAAAGAGTTTTTTTTAATTTCAAAATTTCGACTATTTCTTAAGGCTATTTTAGCTATTATACTGTGCCTGATTTTCGAAACTCCCTCTGCCGAGCGGAGACTTTGGGAAATCTAAAGAAGCGATTGAGAAGCTTTCAAATGCCATATAGCCCAGATCTTACTCTGGGATTTTCCTTATTTTTAAAGCTTTGAGGGCCTGTGGCCGAGCTCTAAGCTTGGTCATTAGACTCCCTTGAGATCCGCTTTAAGGCCTGTGGGCCGGACCCTTTCCCTAAGTGCACTGGTCATTTCGTCCTCTAAGCATGACCCATCTTGGGCTGCGCTCAATGAGGTTCTTAATGAACTGGACCAGGGGTGGCACGAAAATATAAGTTTACGTAATTTATGGGCCTCGCACCGTCTCAAGCCCATTTCTAACATTGGGGCCCGCACAGGCTTCTGATCATAACCCGCCGGTCTGACCTGGGCTTAGCCCGTTTATAACATTTACCTATCTAGCATTTATAATTAAATACGTCTTAGCTTTTGGTATAGCTTATTACCCCACTTTTTTAAAGGATGAGTTAGTCTTTCATTTTCTCAAAACAAATAAATTACAAATATGAGGGATAACTGCTCAAAAGAATAAGGGTTCTTTTTTTTTTTTAAGAAAGAAATAACTTTAAACTCAGGTTACGTGGGTTTATTAACAAATATATAAAAACCCCGGATAGGGGGGCCGCACATTTTTTTTTTGGACTAATGTACCCCCTGACGATATCTTCACTAGTTCGCCCTAACGATTAGTCTAATGTGGAAACCCGGACCCTCCTTTTCTCTTAATCCGTCTTCTCTACTCTTCGCGTGCGTCACCAACTCCGGTTGCCACCTTTCCGTTTGCCCGTCGGAAAAGGAAAGCTACTCGTCTGGAGCCATCCTCCACGTTCCACTTGTCTTTTCACGAGGCTGCTGGTCGAAGTCGGTCTTCACTGTCTGTTGGCCTTCTCCAAAATTCACAATCGAACGGAAGTGCAAAGAGCCGAGTTTCCACAACTTCTGCTTTAATGTGGCTTGTCTTGAGGTTGGATTTTAAGTGTTTTCGCCATCTTCTATTTCTATAGAACGATATTTCTCATTTTCTCCCGCGGTTATTTTTTTTTCCCTTTTCTTTTGTGCCAATATATCGTTCATGTGAACGAGATTTTCCCTTTTTGTATGATCTGAAGTGTGCTAATTTATTTTTCACTATATATCTACAAGTTGCTCTGTCAAGAATGCATTGAGAATGAGTTCCGCGGAACTTGGTTTTTGCTGCTGCTTTGTGAATATGACATTGATATTGTTCCCCCCTAGGAATCTTCAATGGAAGTTGACTGATGGGTTTGTGAGCTCTGATAAGTATGTAAGATGTCGCACGCCAAGGGGAGAGGAGGAGATGCACAAACGGTGTCGCAAGGGAAGAAATACAACATGTGCTGCGTATTCTTAACAGGGGGCATATTTATCTTTTTACCGTGTACGAACCCCTAATTCGATCCTTTTTCATATATTTCCTAATTAATTCATCTAAACAGTATTTATGATGAGGATTTTCTTAAAAGTCCAATGACTCTTTCATTCTTATGTTAAAGGAAAGTGAAAGGTGTGCTTGGTATGAATTTGGGCACACGTGCGGGTTTACCGCTGCTTATGTAGGCGGTAAAGTCGGTTTGCCAGTTTTCCTCCCGTCAGAGAGGAGGAAAACTGGCACTTGCAGGTATACCGCTGGTTCAAACGGCGGTAAAGCCTCCTTTGCAGGTCTTCCTCCCGTCAGAGGGGAGGAAAGCCTGCAATTGCAATATCTTGCAAACCCATTCCTTTTTCCCTCTATTCACATCTGTGTGGGGTCGCGGGTCAGGGATTTGGTCCGCACAGTAATGGATGGGCATGTATGATTAACGTTAAAATGTCATAGTATCAAATCACAGCAAATGCACGGTAAACCACTTGTTTGTTAAATCTACCTTACCGGTGAAGTGAAGTAAATGGATGATGCAAGTGAGACCAAAAGTATATGTTTGGTCAAATCGAAAGGTGAGAGAGTAGCTTTTCTAATGTTTCTATTGAAAAGAATAGTGTTGTTTGTAAGGGTGCTCGTGGGTCGGGCCGGCCCACGTTGGGTCGGGCATGGGGCATAGGTTATAAACTTATAATAGACGGGTCGTGCCTGGATTTTTTTGTTTGGACTTGGTTGTTGAGATCCGGAATCCCCGCCCGGCCCAAATATACATCTATAATTGTAAGGGAGGGGTTAGTAACGGGCGGGCTCAAACCTATGACCGCTCACAGAAGGTTGATATGACCAAACCGGTTGAGCTGGCCTAGGACATGGTAGAAAATATCTATCTATCTATCTATCTATCTATATATATATATATATATAAATATATTGTTTCCCATAAGTCTAGCATGGGAATAGCTCGGGCTTCATCATTTCCATGCATGGTAGGCGTGGGCCAGCAACTTCAAGACCGAGTCAGGCTTGGGCAGGCTTGGGCTTCTAGTCTATAGCATGTTAAAAAACAGTTAGTAGATGCAACTGCGCGGATGCATAAGCATGAAAAAAAATAAAAGATGAAATAGTAACTATAGTATCAACAGGAGTCAAGATTCTACCGATAAAACATGTCATAAATAAAGTCTAACTGGAGTTGATGATACAAAATGTTACAAGCCCAATTGGCATGGGTATCCGCTTCATCTAACTACTTTGACATTGTTCTAATATGAATTTGTGTAACTGTGTTGCTCGGTGCAGTGGTTAAGTGTTTTTAAGTGGTAGAGGTCGTGACACATGTTAGTTATTTTAGGTTTTTAACCAAGGCTCGTTTGAAAACTCAAAATTGAAGGAATTCAATAAAATCGGATAAAGAACGCTTGTCTTTAATATATTAGAAACGAGGATAAAAATGGACGTGTTCGGCGATAAGGGTTTGAAGAGTCTTTGTTTGCACGTTGCCAGTGCCTTCAATTCTCGTTAGAAATTCAGCTATTGGAATTCTTAAAATGCCAATCTCTAAAAAAGAGTTTTTTTTAATTTCAAAATTTCGACTATTTCTTAAGGCTATTTTAGCTATTATACTGTGCCTGATTTTCGAAACTCCCTCTGCCGAGCGGAGACTTTGGGAAATCTAAAGAAGCGATTGAGAAGCTTTCAAATGCCATATAGCCCAGATCTTACTCTGGGATTTTCCTTATTTTTAAAGCTTTGAGGGCCTGTGGCCGAGCTCTAAGCTTGGTCATTAGACTCCCTTGAGATCCGCTTTAAGGCCTGTGGGCCGGACCCTTTCCCTAAGTGCACTGGTCATTTCGTCCTCTAAGCATGACCCATCTTGGGCTGCGCTCAATGAGGTTCTTAATGAACTGGACCAGGGGTGGCACGAAAATATAAGTTTACGTAATTTATGGGCCTCGCACCGTCTCAAGCCCATTTCTAACATTGGGGCCCGCACAGGCTTCTGATCATAACCCGCCGGTCTGACCTGGGCTTAGCCCGTTTATAACATTTACCTATCTAGCATTTATAATTAAATACGTCTTAGCTTTTGGTATAGCTTATTACCCCACTTTTTTAAAGGATGAGTTAGTCTTTCATTTTCTCAAAACAAATAAATTACAAATATGAGGGATAACTGCTCAAAAGAATAAGGGTTCTTTTTTTTTTTTAAGAAAGAAATAACTTTAAACTCAGGTTACGTGGGTTTATTAACAAATATATAAAAACCCCGGATAGGGGGGCCGCACATTTTTTTTTTGGACTAATGTACCCCCTGACGATATCTTCACTAGTTCGCCCTAACGATTAGTCTAATGTGGAAACCCGGACCCTCCTTTTCTCTTAATCCGTCTTCTCTACTCTTCGCGTGCGTCACCAACTCCGGTTGCCACCTTTCCGTTTGCCCGTCGGAAAAGGAAAGCTACTCGTCTGGAGCCATCCTCCACGTTCCACTTGTCTTTTCACGAGGCTGCTGGTCGAAGTCGGTCTTCACTGTCTGTTGGCCTTCTCCAAAATTCACAATCGAACGGAAGTGCAAAGAGCCGAGTTTCCACAACTTCTGCTTTAATGTGGCTTGTCTTGAGGTTGGATTTTAAGTGTTTTCGCCATCTTCTATTTCTATAGAACGATATTTCTCATTTTCTCCCGCGGTTATTTTTTTTTCCCTTTTCTTTTGTGCCAATATATCGTTCATGTGAACGAGATTTTCCCTTTTTGTATGATCTGAAGTGTGCTAATTTATTTTTCACTATATATCTACAAGTTGCTCTGTCAAGAATGCATTGAGAATGAGTTCCGCGGAACTTGGTTTTTGCTGCTGCTTTGTGAATATGACATTGATATTGTTCCCCCCTAGGAATCTTCAATGGAAGTTGACTGATGGGTTTGTGAGCTCTGATAAGTATGTAAGATGTCGCACGCCAAGGGGAGAGGAGGAGATGCACAAACGGTGTCGCAAGGGAAGAAATACAACATGTGCTGCGTATTCTTAACAGGGGGCATATTTATCTTTTTACCGTGTACGAACCCCTAATTCGATCCTTTTTCATATATTTCCTAATTAATTCATCTAAACAGTATTTATGATGAGGATTTTCTTAAAAGACCAATGACTCTTTCATTCTTATGTTAAAGGAAAGTGAAAGGTGTGCTTGGTATGAATTTGGGCACACGTGCGGGTTTACCGCTGCTTATATAGGCGGTAAAGTCGGTTTGCCAGTTTTCCTCCCGTCAGAGAGGAGGAAAACTGGCACTTGCAGGTATACCGCTGGTTCAAACGGCGGTAAAGCCTCCTTTGCAGGTCTTCCTCCCGTCAGAGGGGAGGAAAGCCTGCAATTGCAATATCTTGCAAACCCATTCCTTTTTCCCTCTATTCACATCTGTGTGGGGTCGCGGGTCAGGGATTTGGTCCGCACAGTAATGGATGGGCATGTATGATTAACGTTAAAATGTCATAGTATCAAATCACAGCAAATGCACGGTAAACCACTTGTTTGTTAAATCTACCTTACCGGTGAAGTGAAGTAAATGGATGATGCAAGTGAGACCAAAAGTATATGTTTGGTCAAATCGAAAGGTGAGAGAGTAGCTTTTCTAATGTTTCTATTGAAAAGAATAGTGTTGTTTGTAAGGGTGCTCGTGGGTCGGGCCGGCCCACGTTGGGTCGGGCATGGGGCATAGGTTATAAACTTATAATAGACGGGTCGTGCCTGGATTTTTTTGTTTGGACTTGGTTGTTGAGATCCGGAATCCCCGCCCGGCCCAAATATACATCTATAATTGTAAGGGAGGGGTTAGTAACGGGCGGGCTCAAACCTATGACCGCTCACAGAAGGTTGATATGACCAAACCGGTTGAGCTGGCCTAGGACATGGTAGAAAATATCTATCTATCTATCTATCTATCTATATATATATATATATATAAATATATTGTTTCCCATAAGTCTAGCATGGGAATAGCTCGGGCTTCATCATTTCCATGCATGGTAGGCGTGGGCCAGCAACTTCAAGACCGAGTCAGGCTTGGGCAGGCTTGGGCTTCTAGTCTATAGCATGTTAAAAAACAGTTAGTAGATGCAACTGCGCGGATGCATAAGCATGAAAAAAAATAAAAGATGAAATAGTAACTATAGTATCAACAGGAGTCAAGATTCTACCGATAAAACATGTCATAAATAAAGTCTAACTGGAGTTGATGATACAAAATGTTACAAGCCCAATTGGCATGGGTATCCGCTTCATCTAACTACTTTGACATTGTTCTAATATGAATTTGTGTAACTGTGTTGCTCGGTGCAGTGGTTAAGTGTTTTTAAGTGGTAGAGGTCGTGACACATGTTAGTTATTTTAGGTTTTTAACCAAGGCTCGTTTGAAAACTCAAAATTGAAGGAATTCAATAAAATCGGATAAAGAACGCTTGTCTTTAATATATTAGAAACGAGGATAAAAATGGACGTGTTCGGCGATAAGGGTTTGAAGAGTCTTTGTTTGCACGTTGCCAGTGCCTTCAATTCTCGTTAGAAATTCAGCTATTGGAATTCTTAAAATGCCAATCTCTAAAAAAGAGTTTTTTTTAATTTCAAAATTTCGACTATTTCTTAAGGCTATTTTAGCTATTATACTGTGCCTGATTTTCGAAACTCCCTCTGCCGAGCGGAGACTTTGGGAAATCTAAAGAAGCGATTGAGAAGCTTTCAAATGCCATATAGCCCAGATCTTACTCTGGGATTTTCCTTATTTTTAAAGCTTTGAGGGCCTGTGGCCGAGCTCTAAGCTTGGTCATTAGACTCCCTTGAGATCCGCTTTAAGGCCTGTGGGCCGGACCCTTTCCCTAAGTGCACTGGTCATTTCGTCCTCTAAGCATGACCCATCTTGGGCTGCGCTCAATGAGGTTCTTAATGAACTGGACCAGGGGTGGCACGAAAATATAAGTTTACGTAATTTATGGGCCTCGCACCGTCTCAAGCCCATTTCTAACATTGGGGCCCGCACAGGCTTCTGATCATAACCCGCCGGTCTGACCTGGGCTTAGCCCGTTTATAACATTTACCTATCTAGCATTTATAATTAAATACGTCTTAGCTTTTGGTATAGCTTATTACCCCACTTTTTTAAAGGATGAGTTAGTCTTTCATTTTCTCAAAACAAATAAATTACAAATATGAGGGATAACTGCTCAAAAGAATAAGGGTTCTTTTTTTTTTTTAAGAAAGAAATAACTTTAAACTCAGGTTACGTGGGTTTATTAACAAATATATAAAAACCCCGGATAGGGGGGGCCGCACATTTTTTTTTTGGACTAATGTACCCCCTGACGATATCTTCACTAGTTCGCCCTAACGATTAGTCTAATGTGGAAACCCGGACCCTCCTTTTCTCTTAATCCGTCTTCTCTACTCTTCGCGTGCGTCACCAACTCCGGTTGCCACCTTTCCGTTTGCCCGTCGGAAAAGGAAAGCTACTCGTCTGGAGCCATCCTCCACGTTCCACTTGTCTTTTCACGAGGCTGCTGGTCGAAGTCGGTCTTCACTGTCTGTTGGCCTTCTCCAAAATTCACAATCGAACGGAAGTGCAAAGAGCCGAGTTTCCACAACTTCTGCTTTAATGTGGCTTGTCTTGAGGTTGGATTTTAAGTGTTTTCGCCATCTTCTATTTCTATAGAACGATATTTCTCATTTTCTCCCGCGGTTATTTTTTTTTCCCTTTTCTTTTGTGCCAATATATCGTTCATGTGAACGAGATTTTCCCTTTTTGTATGATCTGAAGTGTGCTAATTTATTTTTCACTATATATCTACAAGTTGCTCTGTCAAGAATGCATTGAGAATGAGTTCCGCGGAACTTGGTTTTTGCTGCTGCTTTGTGAATATGACATTGATATTGTTCCCCCCTAGGAATCTTCAATGGAAGTTGACTGATGGGTTTGTGAGCTCTGATAAGTATGTAAGATGTCGCACGCCAAGGGGAGAGGAGGAGATGCACAAACGGTGTCGCAAGGGAAGAAATACAACATGTGCTGCGTATTCTTAACAGGGGGCATATTTATCTTTTTACCGTGTACGAACCCCTAATTCGATCCTTTTTCATATATTTCCTAATTAATTCATCTAAACAGTATTTATGATGAGGATTTTCTTAAAAGACCAATGACTCTTTCATTCTTATGTTAAAGGAAAGTGAAAGGTGTGCTTGGTATGAATTTGGGCACACGTGCGGGTTTACCGCTGCTTATATAGGCGGTAAAGTCGGTTTGCCAGTTTTCCTCCCGTCAGAGAGGAGGAAAACTGGCACTTGCAGGTATACCGCTGGTTCAAACGGCGGTAAAGCCTCCTTTGCAGGTCTTCCTCCCGTCAGAGGGGAGGAAAGCCTGCAATTGCAATATCTTGCAAACCCATTCCTTTTTCCCTCTATTCACATCTGTGTGGGGTCGCGGGTCAGGGATTTGGTCCGCACAGTAATGGATGGGCATGTATGATTAACGTTAAAATGTCATAGTATCAAATCACAGCAAATGCACGGTAAACCACTTGTTTGTTAAATCTACCTTACCGGTGAAGTGAAGTAAATGGATGATGCAAGTGAGACCAAAAGTATATGTTTGGTCAAATCGAAAGGTGAGAGAGTAGCTTTTCTAATGTTTCTATTGAAAAGAATAGTGTTGTTTGTAAGGGTGCTCGTGGGTCGGGCCGGCCCACGTTGGGTCGGGCATGGGGCATAGGTTATAAACTTATAATAGACGGGTCGTGCCTGGATTTTTTTGTTTGGACTTGGTTGTTGAGATCCGGAATCCCCGCCCGGCCCAAATATACATCTATAATTGTAAGGGAGGGGTTAGTAACGGGCGGGCTCAAACCTATGACCGCTCACAGAAGGTTGATATGACCAAACCGGTTGAGCTGGCCTAGGACATGGTAGAAAATATCTATCTATCTATCTATCTATCTATATATATATATATAAATATATTGTTTCCCATAAGTCTAGCATGGGAATAGCTCGGGCTTCATCATTTCCATGCATGGTAGGCGTGGGCCAGCAACTTCAAGACCGAGTCAGGCTTGGGCAGGCTTGGGCTTCTAGTCTATAGCATGTTAAAAAACAGTTAGTAGATGCAACTGCGCGGATGCATAAGCATGAAAAAAAATAAAAGATGAAATAGTAACTATAGTATCAACAGGAGTCAAGATTCTACCGATAAAACATGTCATAAATAAAGTCTAACTGGAGTTGATGATACAAAATGTTACAAGCCCAATTGGCATGGGTATCCGCTTCATCTAACTACTTTGACATTGTTCTAATATGAATTTGTGTAACTGTGTTGCTCGGTGCAGTGGTTAAGTGTTTTTAAGTGGTAGAGGTCGTGACACATGTTAGTTATTTTAGGTTTTTAACCAAGGCTCGTTTGAAAACTCAAAATTGAAGGAATTCAATAAAATCGGATAAAGAACGCTTGTCTTTAATATATTAGAAACGAGGATAAAAATGGACGTGTTCGGCGATAAGGGTTTGAAGAGTCTTTGTTTGCACGTTGCCAGTGCCTTCAATTCTCGTTAGAAATTCAGCTATTGGAATTCTTAAAATGCCAATCTCTAAAAAAGAGTTTTTTTTAATTTCAAAATTTCGACTATTTCTTAAGGCTATTTTAGCTATTATACTGTGCCTGATTTTCGAAACTCCCTCTGCCGAGCGGAGACTTTGGGAAATCTAAAGAAGCGATTGAGAAGCTTTCAAATGCCATATAGCCCAGATCTTACTCTGGGATTTTCCTTATTTTTAAAGCTTTGAGGGCCTGTGGCCGAGCTCTAAGCTTGGTCATTAGACTCCCTTGAGATCCGCTTTAAGGCCTGTGGGCCGGACCCTTTCCCTAAGTGCACTGGTCATTTCGTCCTCTAAGCATGACCCATCTTGGGCTGCGCTCAATGAGGTTCTTAATGAACTGGACCAGGGGTGGCACGAAAATATAAGTTTACGTAATTTATGGGCCTCGCACCGTCTCAAGCCCATTTCTAACATTGGGGCCCGCACAGGCTTCTGATCATAACCCGCCGGTCTGACCTGGGCTTAGCCCGTTTATAACATTTACCTATCTAGCATTTATAATTAAATACGTCTTAGCTTTTGGTATAGCTTATTACCCCACTTTTTTAAAGGATGAGTTAGTCTTTCATTTTCTCAAAACAAATAAATTACAAATATGAGGGATAACTGCTCAAAAGAATAAGGGTTCTTTTTTTTTTTTAAGAAAGAAATAACTTTAAACTCAGGTTACGTGGGTTTATTAACAAATATATAAAAACCCCGGATAGGGGGGCCGCACATTTTTTTTTTGGACTAATGTACCCCCTGACGATATCTTCACTAGTTCGCCCTAACGATTAGTCTAATGTGGAAACCCGGACCCTCCTTTTCTCTTAATCCGTCTTCTCTACTCTTCGCGTGCGTCACCAACTCCGGTTGCCACCTTTCCGTTTGCCCGTCGGAAAAGGAAAGCTACTCGTCTGGAGCCATCCTCCACGTTCCACTTGTCTTTTCACGAGGCTGCTGGTCGAAGTCGGTCTTCACTGTCTGTTGGCCTTCTCCAAAATTCACAATCGAACGGAAGTGCAAAGAGCCGAGTTTCCACAACTTCTGCTTTAATGTGGCTTGTCTTGAGGTTGGATTTTAAGTGTTTTCGCCATCTTCTATTTCTATAGAACGATATTTCTCATTTTCTCCCGCGGTTATTTTTTTTTCCCTTTTCTTTTGTGCCAATATATCGTTCATGTGAACGAGATTTTCCCTTTTTGTATGATCTGAAGTGTGCTAATTTATTTTTCACTATATATCTACAAGTTGCTCTGTCAAGAATGCATTGAGAATGAGTTCCGCGGAACTTGGTTTTTGCTGCTGCTTTGTGAATATGACATTGATATTGTTCCCCCCTAGGAATCTTCAATGGAAGTTGACTGATGGGTTTGTGAGCTCTGATAAGTATGTAAGATGTCGCACGCCAAGGGGAGAGGAGGAGATGCACAAACGGTGTCGCAAGGGAAGAAATACAACATGTGCTGCGTATTCTTAACAGGGGGCATATTTATCTTTTTACCGTGTACGAACCCCTAATTCGATCCTTTTTCATATATTTCCTAATTAATTCATCTAAACAGTATTTATGATGAGGATTTTCTTAAAAGTCCAATGACTCTTTCATTCTTATGTTAAAGGAAAGTGAAAGGTGTGCTTGGTATGAATTTGGGCACACGTGCGGGTTTACCGCTGCTTATATAGGCGGTAAAGTCGGTTTGCCAGTTTTCCTCCCGTCAGAGAGGAGGAAAACTGGCACTTGCAGGTATACCGCTGGTTCAAACGGCGGTAAAGCCTCCTTTGCAGGTCTTCCTCCCGTCAGAGGGGAGGAAAGCCTGCAATTGCAATATCTTGCAAACCCATTCCTTTTTCCCTCTATTCACATCTGTGTGGGGTCGCGGGTCAGGGATTTGGTCCGCACAGTAATGGATGGGCATGTATGATTAACGTTAAAATGTCATAGTATCAAATCACAGCAAATGCACGGTAAACCACTTGTTTGTTAAATCTACCTTACCGGTGAAGTGAAGTAAATGGATGATGCAAGTGAGACCAAAAGTATATGTTTGGTCAAATCGAAAGGTGAGAGAGTAGCTTTTCTAATGTTTCTATTGAAAAGAATAGTGTTGTTTGTAAGGGTGCTCGTGGGTCGGGCCGGCCCACGTTGGGTCGGGCATGGGGCATAGGTTATAAACTTATAATAGACGGGTCGTGCCTGGATTTTTTTGTTTGGACTTGGTTGTTGAGATCCGGAATCCCCGCCCGGCCCAAATATACATCTATAATTGTAAGGGAGGGGTTAGTAACGGGCGGGCTCAAACCTATGACCGCTCACAGAAGGTTGATATGACCAAACCGGTTGAGCTGGCCTAGGACATGGTAGAAAATATCTATCTATCTATCTATCTATCTATATATATATATATATATATAAATATATTGTTTCCCATAAGTCTAGCATGGGAATAGCTCGGGCTTCATCATTTCCATGCATGGTAGGCGTGGGCCAGCAACTTCAAGACCGAGTCAGGCTTGGGCAGGCTTGGGCTTCTAGTCTATAGCATGTTAAAAAACAGTTAGTAGATGCAACTGCGCGGATGCATAAGCATGAAAAAAAATAAAAGATGAAATAGTAACTATAGTATCAACAGGAGTCAAGATTCTACCGATAAAACATGTCATAAATAAAGTCTAACTGGAGTTGATGATACAAAATGTTACAAGCCCAATTGGCATGGGTATCCGCTTCATCTAACTACTTTGACATTGTTCTAATATGAATTTGTGTAACTGTGTTGCTCGGTGCAGTGGTTAAGTGTTTTTAAGTGGTAGAGGTCGTGACACATGTTAGTTATTTTAGGTTTTTAACCAAGGCTCGTTTGAAAACTCAAAATTGAAGGAATTCAATAAAATCGGATAAAGAACGCTTGTCTTTAATATATTAGAAACGAGGATAAAAATGGACGTGTTCGGCGATAAGGGTTTGAAGAGTCTTTGTTTGCACGTTGCCAGTGCCTTCAATTCTCGTTAGAAATTCAGCTATTGGAATTCTTAAAATGCCAATCTCTAAAAAAGAGTTTTTTTTAATTTCAAAATTTCGACTATTTCTTAAGGCTATTTTAGCTATTATACTGTGCCTGATTTTCGAAACTCCCTCTGCCGAGCGGAGACTTTGGGAAATCTAAAGAAGCGATTGAGAAGCTTTCAAATGCCATATAGCCCAGATCTTACTCTGGGATTTTCCTTATTTTTAAAGCTTTGAGGGCCTGTGGCCGAGCTCTAAGCTTGGTCATTAGACTCCCTTGAGATCCGCTTTAAGGCCTGTGGGCCGGACCCTTTCCCTAAGTGCACTGGTCATTTCGTCCTCTAAGCATGACCCATCTTGGGCTGCGCTCAATGAGGTTCTTAATGAACTGGACCAGGGGTGGCACGAAAATATAAGTTTACGTAATTTATGGGCCTCGCACCGTCTCAAGCCCATTTCTAACATTGGGGCCCGCACAGGCTTCTGATCATAACCCGCCGGTCTGACCTGGGCTTAGCCCGTTTATAACATTTACCTATCTAGCATTTATAATTAAATACGTCTTAGCTTTTGGTATAGCTTATTACCCCACTTTTTTAAAGGATGAGTTAGTCTTTCATTTTCTCAAAACAAATAAATTACAAATATGAGGGATAACTGCTCAAAAGAATAAGGGTTCTTTTTTTTTTTTAAGAAAGAAATAACTTTAAACTCAGGTTACGTGGGTTTATTAACAAATATATAAAAACCCCGGATAGGGGGGCCGCACATTTTTTTTTTGGACTAATGTACCCCCTGACGATATCTTCACTAGTTCGCCCTAACGATTAGTCTAATGTGGAAACCCGGACCCTCCTTTTCTCTTAATCCGTCTTCTCTACTCTTCGCGTGCGTCACCAACTCCGGTTGCCACCTTTCCGTTTGCCCGTCGGAAAAGGAAAGCTACTCGTCTGGAGCCATCCTCCACGTTCCACTTGTCTTTTCACGAGGCTGCTGGTCGAAGTCGGTCTTCACTGTCTGTTGGCCTTCTCCAAAATTCACAATCGAACGGAAGTGCAAAGAGCCGAGTTTCCACAACTTCTGCTTTAATGTGGCTTGTCTTGAGGTTGGATTTTAAGTGTTTTCGCCATCTTCTATTTCTATAGAACGATATTTCTCATTTTCTCCCGCGGTTATTTTTTTTTCCCTTTTCTTTTGTGCCAATATATCGTTCATGTGAACGAGATTTTCCCTTTTTGTATGATCTGAAGTGTGCTAATTTATTTTTCACTATATATCTACAAGTTGCTCTGTCAAGAATGCATTGAGAATGAGTTCCGCGGAACTTGGTTTTTGCTGCTGCTTTGTGAATATGACATTGATATTGTTCCCCCCTAGGAATCTTCAATGGAAGTTGACTGATGGGTTTGTGAGCTCTGATAAGTATGTAAGATGTCGCACGCCAAGGGGAGAGGAGGAGATGCACAAACGGTGTCGCAAGGGAAGAAATACAACATGTGCTGCGTATTCTTAACAGGGGGCATATTTATCTTTTTACCGTGTACGAACCCCTAATTCGATCCTTTTTCATATATTTCCTAATTAATTCATCTAAACAGTATTTATGATGAGGATTTTCTTAAAAGTCCAATGACTCTTTCATTCTTATGTTAAAGGAAAGTGAAAGGTGTGCTTGGTATGAATTTGGGCACACGTGCGGGTTTACCGCTGCTTATATAGGCGGTAAAGTCGGTTTGCCAGTTTTCCTCCCGTCAGAGAGGAGGAAAACTGGCACTTGCAGGTATACCGCTGGTTCAAACGGCGGTAAAGCCTCCTTTGCAGGTCTTCCTCCCGTCAGAGGGGAGGAAAGCCTGCAATTGCAATATCTTGCAAACCCATTCCTTTTTCCCTCTATTCACATCTGTGTGGGGTCGCGGGTCAGGGATTTGGTCCGCACAGTAATGGATGGGCATGTATGATTAACGTTAAAATGTCATAGTATCAAATCACAGCAAATGCACGGTAAACCACTTGTTTGTTAAATCTACCTTACCGGTGAAGTGAAGTAAATGGATGATGCAAGTGAGACCAAAAGTATATGTTTGGTCAAATCGAAAGGTGAGAGAGTAGCTTTTCTAATGTTTCTATTGAAAAGAATAGTGTTGTTTGTAAGGGTGCTCGTGGGTCGGGCCGGCCCACGTTGGGTCGGGCATG
The DNA here is from genome assembly GCA_029852735.1 of Persea americana. Taxonomy (NCBI): domain Eukaryota; kingdom Viridiplantae; phylum Streptophyta; class Magnoliopsida; order Laurales; family Lauraceae; genus Persea; species Persea americana. The sequence goes on from CM056819.1 coordinate 52,292,437, forward strand.
GGGCATAGGTTATAAACTTATAATAGACGGGTCGTGCCTGGATTTTTTTGTTTGGACTTGGTTGTTGAGATCCGGAATCCCCGCCCGGCCCAAATATACATCTATAATTGTAAGGGAGGGGTTAGTAACGGGCGGGCTCAAACCTATGACCGCTCACAGAAGGTTGATATGACCAAACCGGTTGAGCTGGCCTAGGACATGGTAGAAAATATCTATCTATCTATCTATCTATCTATATATATATATATATATATAAATATATTGTTTCCCATAAGTCTAGCATGGGAATAGCTCGGGCTTCATCATTTCCATGCATGGTAGGCGTGGGCCAGCAACTTCAAGACCGAGTCAGGCTTGGGCAGGCTTGGGCTTCTAGTCTATAGCATGTTAAAAAACAGTTAGTAGATGCAACTGCGCGGATGCATAAGCATGAAAAAAAATAAAAGATGAAATAGTAACTATAGTATCAACAGGAGTCAAGATTCTACCGATAAAACATGTCATAAATAAAGTCTAACTGGAGTTGATGATACAAAATGTTACAAGCCCAATTGGCATGGGTATCCGCTTCATCTAACTACTTTGACATTGTTCTAATATGAATTTGTGTAACTGTGTTGCTCGGTGCAGTGGTTAAGTGTTTTTAAGTGGTAGAGGTCGTGACACATGTTAGTTATTTTAGGTTTTTAACCAAGGCTCGTTTGAAAACTCAAAATTGAAGGAATTCAATAAAATCGGATAAAGAACGCTTGTCTTTAATATATTAGAAACGAGGATAAAAATGGACGTGTTCGGCGATAAGGGTTTGAAGAGTCTTTGTTTGCACGTTGCCAGTGCCTTCAATTCTCGTTAGAAATTCAGCTATTGGAATTCTTAAAATGCCAATCTCTAAAAAAGAGTTTTTTTTAATTTCAAAATTTCGACTATTTCTTAAGGCTATTTTAGCTATTATACTGTGCCTGATTTTCGAAACTCCCTCTGCCGAGCGGAGACTTTGGGAAATCTAAAGAAGCGATTGAGAAGCTTTCAAATGCCATATAGCCCAGATCTTACTCTGGGATTTTCCTTATTTTTAAAGCTTTGAGGGCCTGTGGCCGAGCTCTAAGCTTGGTCATTAGACTCCCTTGAGATCCGCTTTAAGGCCTGTGGGCCGGACCCTTTCCCTAAGTGCACTGGTCATTTCGTCCTCTAAGCATGACCCATCTTGGGCTGCGCTCAATGAGGTTCTTAATGAACTGGACCAGGGGTGGCACGAAAATATAAGTTTACGTAATTTATGGGCCTCGCACCGTCTCAAGCCCATTTCTAACATTGGGGCCCGCACAGGCTTCTGATCATAACCCGCCGGTCTGACCTGGGCTTAGCCCGTTTATAACATTTACCTATCTAGCATTTATAATTAAATACGTCTTAGCTTTTGGTATAGCTTATTACCCCACTTTTTTAAAGGATGAGTTAGTCTTTCATTTTCTCAAAACAAATAAATTACAAATATGAGGGATAACTGCTCAAAAGAATAAGGGTTCTTTTTTTTTTTTAAGAAAGAAATAACTTTAAACTCAGGTTACGTGGGTTTATTAACAAATATATAAAAACCCCGGATAGGGGGGCCGCACATTTTTTTTTTGGACTAATGTACCCCCTGACGATATCTTCACTAGTTCGCCCTAACGATTAGTCTAATGTGGAAACCCGGACCCTCCTTTTCTCTTAATCCGTCTTCTCTACTCTTCGCGTGCGTCACCAACTCCGGTTGCCACCTTTCCGTTTGCCCGTCGGAAAAGGAAAGCTACTCGTCTGGAGCCATCCTCCACGTTCCACTTGTCTTTTCACGAGGCTGCTGGTCGAAGTCGGTCTTCACTGTCTGTTGGCCTTCTCCAAAATTCACAATCGAACGGAAGTGCAAAGAGCCGAGTTTCCACAACTTCTGCTTTAATGTGGCTTGTCTTGAGGTTGGATTTTAAGTGTTTTCGCCATCTTCTATTTCTATAGAACGATATTTCTCATTTTCTCCCGCGGTTATTTTTTTTTCCCTTTTCTTTTGTGCCAATATATCGTTCATGTGAACGAGATTTTCCCTTTTTGTATGATCTGAAGTGTGCTAATTTATTTTTCACTATATATCTACAAGTTGCTCTGTCAAGAATGCATTGAGAATGAGTTCCGCGGAACTTGGTTTTTGCTGCTGCTTTGTGAATATGACATTGATATTGTTCCCCCCTAGGAATCTTCAATGGAAGTTGACTGATGGGTTTGTGAGCTCTGATAAGTATGTAAGATGTCGCACGCCAAGGGGAGAGGAGGAGATGCACAAACGGTGTCGCAAGGGAAGAAATACAACATGTGCTGCGTATTCTTAACAGGGGGCATATTTATCTTTTTACCGTGTACGAACCCCTAATTCGATCCTTTTTCATATATTTCCTAATTAATTCATCTAAACAGTATTTATGATGAGGATTTTCTTAAAAGACCAATGACTCTTTCATTCTTATGTTAAAGGAAAGTGAAAGGTGTGCTTGGTATGAATTTGGGCACACGTGCGGGTTTACCGCTGCTTATATAGGCGGTAAAGTCGGTTTGCCAGTTTTCCTCCCGTCAGAGAGGAGGAAAACTGGCACTTGCAGGTATACCGCTGGTTCAAACGGCGGTAAAGCCTCCTTTGCAGGTCTTCCTCCCGTCAGAGGGGAGGAAAGCCTGCAATTGCAATATCTTGCAAACCCATTCCTTTTTCCCTCTATTCACATCTGTGTGGGGTCGCGGGTCAGGGATTTGGTCCGCACAGTAATGGATGGGCATGTATGATTAACGTTAAAATGTCATAGTATCAAATCACAGCAAATGCACGGTAAACCACTTGTTTGTTAAATCTACCTTACCGGTGAAGTGAAGTAAATGGATGATGCAAGTGAGACCAAAAGTATATGTTTGGTCAAATCGAAAGGTGAGAGAGTAGCTTTTCTAATGTTTCTATTGAAAAGAATAGTGTTGTTTGTAAGGGTGCTCGTGGGTCGGGCCGGCCCACGTTGGGTCGGGCATGGGGCATAGGTTATAAACTTATAATAGACGGGTCGTGCCTGGATTTTTTTGTTTGGACTTGGTTGTTGAGATCCGGAATCCCCGCCCGGCCCAAATATACATCTATAATTGTAAGGGAGGGGTTAGTAACGGGCGGTCTCAAACCTATGACCGCTCACAGAAGGTTGATATGACCAAACCGGTTGAGCTGGCCTAGGACATGGTAGAAAATATCTATCTATCTATCTATCTATCTATATATATATATATATATAAATATATTGTTTCCCATAAGTCTAGCATGGGAATAGCTCGGGCTTCATCATTTCCATGCATGGTAGGCGTGGGCCAGCAACTTCAAGACCGAGTCAGGCTTGGGCAGGCTTGGGCTTCTAGTCTATAGCATGTTAAAAAACAGTTAGTAGATGCAACTGCGCGGATGCATAAGCATGAAAAAAAATAAAAGATGAAATAGTAACTATAGTATCAACAGGAGTCAAGATTCTACCGATAAAACATGTCATAAATAAAGTCTAACTGGAGTTGATGATACAAAATGTTACAAGCCCAATTGGCATGGGTATCCGCTTCATCTAACTACTTTGACATTGTTCTAATATGAATTTGTGTAACTGTGTTGCTCGGTGCAGTGGTTAAGTGTTTTTAAGTGGTAGAGGTCGTGACACATGTTAGTTATTTTAGGTTTTTAACCAAGGCTCGTTTGAAAACTCAAAATTGAAGGAATTCAATAAAATCGGATAAAGAACGCTTGTCTTTAATATATTAGAAACGAGGATAAAAATGGACGTGTTCGGCGATAAGGGTTTGAAGAGTCTTTGTTTGCACGTTGCCAGTGCCTTCAATTCTCGTTAGAAATTCAGCTATTGGAATTCTTAAAATGCCAATCTCTAAAAAAGAGTTTTTTTTAATTTCAAAATTTCGACTATTTCTTAAGGCTATTTTAGCTATTATACTGTGCCTGATTTTCGAAACTCCCTCTGCCGAGCGGAGACTTTGGGAAATCTAAAGAAGCGATTGAGAAGCTTTCAAATGCCATATAGCCCAGATCTTACTCTGGGATTTTCCTTATTTTTAAAGCTTTGAGGGCCTGTGGCCGAGCTCTAAGCTTGGTCATTAGACTCCCTTGAGATCCGCTTTAAGGCCTGTGGGCCGGACCCTTTCCCTAAGTGCACTGGTCATTTCGTCCTCTAAGCATGACCCATCTTGGGCTGCGCTCAATGAGGTTCTTAATGAACTGGACCAGGGGTGGCACGAAAATATAAGTTTACGTAATTTATGGGCCTCGCACCGTCTCAAGCCCATTTCTAACATTGGGGCCCGCACAGGCTTCTGATCATAACCCGCCGGTCTGACCTGGGCTTAGCCCGTTTATAACATTTACCTATCTAGCATTTATAATTAAATACGTCTTAGCTTTTGGTATAGCTTATTACCCCACTTTTTTAAAGGATGAGTTAGTCTTTCATTTTCTCAAAACAAATAAATTACAAATATGAGGGATAACTGCTCAAAAGAATAAGGGTTCTTTTTTTTTTTTAAGAAAGAAATAACTTTAAACTCAGGTTACGTGGGTTTATTAACAAATATATAAAAACCCCGGATAGGGGGGCCGCACATTTTTTTTTTGGACTAATGTACCCCCTGACGATATCTTCACTAGTTCGCCCTAACGATTAGTCTAATGTGGAAACCCGGACCCTCCTTTTCTCTTAATCCGTCTTCTCTACTCTTCGCGTGCGTCACCAACTCCGGTTGCCACCTTTCCGTTTGCCCGTCGGAAAAGGAAAGCTACTCGTCTGGAGCCATCCTCCACGTTCCACTTGTCTTTTCACGAGGCTGCTGGTCGAAGTCGGTCTTCACTGTCTGTTGGCCTTCTCCAAAATTCACAATCGAACGGAAGTGCAAAGAGCCGAGTTTCCACAACTTCTGCTTTAATGTGGCTTGTCTTGAGGTTGGATTTTAAGTGTTTTCGCCATCTTCTATTTCTATAGAACGATATTTCTCATTTTCTCCCGCGGTTATTTTTTTTTCCCTTTTCTTTTGTGCCAATATATCGTTCATGTGAACGAGATTTTCCCTTTTTGTATGATCTGAAGTGTGCTAATTTATTTTTCACTATATATCTACAAGTTGCTCTGTCAAGAATGCATTGAGAATGAGTTCCGCGGAACTTGGTTTTTGCTGCTGCTTTGTGAATATGACATTGATATTGTTCCCCCCTAGGAATCTTCAATGGAAGTTGACTGATGGGTTTGTGAGCTCTGATAAGTATGTAAGATGTCGCACGCCAAGGGGAGAGGAGGAGATGCACAAACGGTGTCGCAAGGGAAGAAATACAACATGTGCTGCGTATTCTTAACAGGGGGCATATTTATCTTTTTACCGTGTACGAACCCCTAATTCGATCCTTTTTCATATATTTCCTAATTAATTCATCTAAACAGTATTTATGATGAGGATTTTCTTAAAAGTCCAATGACTCTTTCATTCTTATGTTAAAGGAAAGTGAAAGGTGTGCTTGGTATGAATTTGGGCACACGTGCGGGTTTACCGCTGCTTATATAGGCGGTAAAGTCGGTTTGCCAGTTTTCCTCCCGTCAGAGAGGAGGAAAACTGGCACTTGCAGGTATACCGCTGGTTCAAACGGCGGTAAAGCCTCCTTTGCAGGTCTTCCTCCCGTCAGAGGGGAGGAAAGCCTGCAATTGCAATATCTTGCAAACCCATTCCTTTTTCCCTCTATTCACATCTGTGTGGGGTCGCGGGTCAGGGATTTGGTCCGCACAGTAATGGATGGGCATGTATGATTAACGTTAAAATGTCATAGTATCAAATCACAGCAAATGCACGGTAAACCACTTGTTTGTTAAATCTACCTTACCGGTGAAGTGAAGTAAATGGATGATGCAAGTGAGACCAAAAGTATATGTTTGGTCAAATCGAAAGGTGAGAGAGTAGCTTTTCTAATGTTTCTATTGAAAAGAATAGTGTTGTTTGTAAGGGTGCTCGTGGGTCGGGCCGGCCCACGTTGGGTCGGGCATGGGGCATAGGTTATAAACTTATAATAGACGGGTCGTGCCTGGATTTTTTTGTTTGGACTTGGTTGTTGAGATCCGGAATCCCCGCCCGGCCCAAATATACATCTATAATTGTAAGGGAGGGGTTAGTAACGGGCGGGCTCAAACCTATGACCGCTCACAGAAGGTTGATATGACCAAACCGGTTGAGCTGGCCTAGGACATGGTAGAAAATATCTATCTATCTATCTATCTATCTATATATATATATATATATAAATATATTGTTTCCCATAAGTCTAGCATGGGAATAGCTCGGGCTTCATCATTTCCATGCATGGTAGGCGTGGGCCAGCAACTTCAAGACCGAGTCAGGCTTGGGCAGGCTTGGGCTTCTAGTCTATAGCATGTTAAAAAACAGTTAGTAGATGCAACTGCGCGGATGCATAAGCATGAAAAAAAATAAAAGATGAAATAGTAACTATAGTATCAACAGGAGTCAAGATTCTACCGATAAAACATGTCATAAATAAAGTCTAACTGGAGTTGATGATACAAAATGTTACAAGCCCAATTGGCATGGGTATCCGCTTCATCTAACTACTTTGACATTGTTCTAATATGAATTTGTGTAACTGTGTTGCTCGGTGCAGTGGTTAAGTGTTTTTAAGTGGTAGAGGTCGTGACACATGTTAGTTATTTTAGGTTTTTAACCAAGGCTCGTTTGAAAACTCAAAATTGAAGGAATTCAATAAAATCGGATAAAGAACGCTTGTCTTTAATATATTAGAAACGAGGATAAAAATGGACGTGTTCGGCGATAAGGGTTTGAAGAGTCTTTGTTTGCACGTTGCCAGTGCCTTCAATTCTCGTTAGAAATTCAGCTATTGGAATTCTTAAAATGCCAATCTCTAAAAAAGAGTTTTTTTTAATTTCAAAATTTCGACTATTTCTTAAGGCTATTTTAGCTATTATACTGTGCCTGATTTTCGAAACTCCCTCTGCCGAGCGGAGACTTTGGGAAATCTAAAGAAGCGATTGAGAAGCTTTCAAATGCCATATAGCCCAGATCTTACTCTGGGATTTTCCTTATTTTTAAAGCTTTGAGGGCCTGTGGCCGAGCTCTAAGCTTGGTCATTAGACTCCCTTGAGATCCGCTTTAAGGCCTGTGGGCCGGACCCTTTCCCTAAGTGCACTGGTCATTTCGTCCTCTAAGCATGACCCATCTTGGGCTGCGCTCAATGAGGTTCTTAATGAACTGGACCAGGGGTGGCACGAAAATATAAGTTTACGTAATTTATGGGCCTCGCACCGTCTCAAGCCCATTTCTAACATTGGGGCCCGCACAGGCTTCTGATCATAACCCGCCGGTCTGACCTGGGCTTAGCCCGTTTATAACATTTACCTATCTAGCATTTATAATTAAATACGTCTTAGCTTTTGGTATAGCTTATTACCCCACTTTTTTAAAGGATGAGTTAGTCTTTCATTTTCTCAAAACAAATAAATTACAAATATGAGGGATAACTGCTCAAAAGAATAAGGGTTCTTTTTTTTTTTTAAGAAAGAAATAACTTTAAACTCAGGTTACGTGGGTTTATTAACAAATATATAAAAACCCCGGATAGGGGGGCCGCACATTTTTTTTTTGGACTAATGTACCCCCTGACGATATCTTCACTAGTTCGCCCTAACGATTAGTCTAATGTGGAAACCCGGACCCTCCTTTTCTCTTAATCCGTCTTCTCTACTCTTCGCGTGCGTCACCAACTCCGGTTGCCACCTTTCCGTTTGCCCGTCGGAAAAGGAAAGCTACTCGTCTGGAGCCATCCTCCACGTTCCACTTGTCTTTTCACGAGGCTGCTGGTCGAAGTCGGTCTTCACTGTCTGTTGGCCTTCTCCAAAATTCACAATCGAACGGAAGTGCAAAGAGCCGAGTTTCCACAACTTCTGCTTTAATGTGGCTTGTCTTGAGGTTGGATTTTAAGTGTTTTCGCCATCTTCTATTTCTATAGAACGATATTTCTCATTTTCTCCCGCGGTTATTTTTTTTTCCCTTTTCTTTTGTGCCAATATATCGTTCATGTGAACGAGATTTTCCCTTTTTGTATGATCTGAAGTGTGCTAATTTATTTTTCACTATATATCTACAAGTTGCTCTGTCAAGAATGCATTGAGAATGAGTTCCGCGGAACTTGGTTTTTGCTGCTGCTTTGTGAATATGACATTGATATTGTTCCCCCCTAGGAATCTTCAATGGAAGTTGACTGATGGGTTTGTGAGCTCTGATAAGTATGTAAGATGTCGCACGCCAAGGGGAGAGGAGGAGATGCACAAACGGTGTCGCAAGGGAAGAAATACAACATGTGCTGCGTATTCTTAACAGGGGGCATATTTATCTTTTTACCGTGTACGAACCCCTAATTCGATCCTTTTTCATATATTTCCTAATTAATTCATCTAAACAGTATTTATGATGAGGATTTTCTTAAAAGTCCAATGACTCTTTCATTCTTATGTTAAAGGAAAGTGAAAGGTGTGCTTGGTATGAATTTGGGCACACGTGCGGGTTTACCGCTGCTTATATAGGCGGTAAAGTCGGTTTGCCAGTTTTCCTCCCGTCAGAGAGGAGGAAAACTGGCACTTGCAGGTATACCGCTGGTTCAAACGGCGGTAAAGCCTCCTTTGCAGGTCTTCCTCCCGTCAGAGGGGAGGAAAGCCTGCAATTGCAATATCTTGCAAACCCATTCCTTTTTCCCTCTATTCACATCTGTGTGGGGTCGCGGGTCAGGGATTTGGTCCGCACAGTAATGGATGGGCATGTATGATTAACGTTAAAATGTCATAGTATCAAATCACAGCAAATGCACGGTAAACCACTTGTTTGTTAAATCTACCTTACCGGTGAAGTGAAGTAAATGGATGATGCAAGTGAGACCAAAAGTATATGTTTGGTCAAATCGAAAGGTGAGAGAGTAGCTTTTCTAATGTTTCTATTGAAAAGAATAGTGTTGTTTGTAAGGGTGCTCGTGGGTCGGGCCGGCCCACGTTGGGTCGGGCATGGGGCATAGGTTATAAACTTATAATAGACGGGTCGTGCCTGGATTTTTTTGTTTGGACTTGGTTGTTGAGATCCGGAATCCCCGCCCGGCCCAAATATACATCTATAATTGTAAGGGAGGGGTTAGTAACGGGCGGGCTCAAACCTATGACCGCTCACAGAAGGTTGATATGACCAAACCGGTTGAGCTGGCCTAGGACATGGTAGAAAATATCTATCTATCTATCTATCTATCTATATATATATATATATATAAATATATTGTTTCCCATAAGTCTAGCATGGGAATAGCTCGGGCTTCATCATTTCCATGCATGGTAGGCGTGGGCCAGCAACTTCAAGACCGAGTCAGGCTTGGGCAGGCTTGGGCTTCTAGTCTATAGCATGTTAAAAAACAGTTAGTAGATGCAACTGCGCGGATGCATAAGCATGAAAAAAAATAAAAGATGAAATAGTAACTATAGTATCAACAGGAGTCAAGATTCTACCGATAAAACATGTCATAAATAAAGTCTAACTGGAGTTGATGATACAAAATGTTACAAGCCCAATTGGCATGGGTATCCGCTTCATCTAACTACTTTGACATTGTTCTAATATGAATTTGTGTAACTGTGTTGCTCGGTGCAGTGGTTAAGTGTTTTTAAGTGGTAGAGGTCGTGACACATGTTAGTTATTTTAGGTTTTTAACCAAGGCTCGTTTGAAAACTCAAAATTGAAGGAATTCAATAAAATCGGATAAAGAACGCTTGTCTTTAATATATTAGAAACGAGGATAAAAATGGACGTGTTCGGCGATAAGGGTTTGAAGAGTCTTTGTTTGCACGTTGCCAGTGCCTTCAATTCTCGTTAGAAATTCAGCTATTGGAATTCTTAAAATGCCAATCTCTAAAAAAGAGTTTTTTTTAATTTCAAAATTTCGACTATTTCTTAAGGCTATTTTAGCTATTATACTGTGCCTGATTTTCGAAACTCCCTCTGCCGAGCGGAGACTTTGGGAAATCTAAAGAAGCGATTGAGAAGCTTTCAAATGCCATATAGCCCAGATCTTACTCTGGGATTTTCCTTATTTTTAAAGCTTTGAGGGCCTGTGGCCGAGCTCTAAGCTTGGTCATTAGACTCCCTTGAGATCCGCTTTAAGGCCTGTGGGCCGGACCCTTTCCCTAAGTGCACTGGTCATTTCGTCCTCTAAGCATGACCCATCTTGGGCTGCGCTCAATGAGGTTCTTAATGAACTGGACCAGGGGTGGCACGAAAATATAAGTTTACGTAATTTATGGGCCTCGCACCGTCTCAAGCCCATTTCTAACATTGGGGCCCGCACAGGCTTCTGATCATAACCCGCCGGTCTGACCTGGGCTTAGCCCGTTTATAACATTTACCTATCTAGCATTTATAATTAAATACGTCTTAGCTTTTGGTATAGCTTATTACCCCACTTTTTTAAAGGATGAGTTAGTCTTTCATTTTCTCAAAACAAATAAATTACAAATATGAGGGATAACTGCTCAAAAGAATAAGGGTTCTTTTTTTTTTTTAAGAAAGAAATAACTTTAAACTCAGGTTACGTGGGTTTATTAACAAATATATAAAAACCCCGGATAGGGGGGCCGCACATTTTTTTTTTGGACTAATGTACCCCCTGACGATATCTTCACTAGTTCGCCCTAACGATTAGTCTAATGTGGAAACCCGGACCCTCCTTTTCTCTTAATCCGTCTTCTCTACTCTTCGCGTGCGTCACCAACTCCGGTTGCCACCTTTCCGTTTGCCCGTCGGAAAAGGAAAGCTACTCGTCTGGAGCCATCCTCCACGTTCCACTTGTCTTTTCACGAGGCTGCTGGTCGAAGTCGGTCTTCACTGTCTGTTGGCCTTCTCCAAAATTCACAATCGAACGGAAGTGCAAAGAGCCGAGTTTCCACAACTTCTGCTTTAATGTGGCTTGTCTTGAGGTTGGATTTTAAGTGTTTTCGCCATCTTCTATTTCTATAGAACGATATTTCTCATTTTCTCCCGCGGTTATTTTTTTTTCCCTTTTCTTTTGTGCCAATATATCGTTCATGTGAACGAGATTTTCCCTTTTTGTATGATCTGAAGTGTGCTAATTTATTTTTCACTATATATCTACAAGTTGCTCTGTCAAGAATGCATTGAGAATGAGTTCCGCGGAACTTGGTTTTTGCTGCTGCTTTGTGAATATGACATTGATATTGTTCCCCCCTAGGAATCTTCAATGGAAGTTGACTGATGGGTTTGTGAGCTCTGATAAGTATGTAAGATGTCGCACGCCAAGGGGAGAGGAGGAGATGCACAAACGGTGTCGCAAGGGAAGAAATACAACATGTGCTGCGTATTCTTAACAGGGGGCATATTTATCTTTTTACCGTGTACGAACCCCTAATTCGATCCTTTTTCATATATTTCCTAATTAATTCATCTAAACAGTATTTATGATGAGGATTTTCTTAAAAGTCCAATGACTCTTTCATTCTTATGTTAAAGGAAAGTGAAAGGTGTGCTTGGTATGAATTTGGGCACACGTGCGGATTTACCGCTGCTTATATAGGCGGTAAAGTCGGTTTGCCAGTTTTCCTCCCGTCAGAGAGGAGGAAAACTGGCACTTGCAGGTATACCGCTGGTTCAAACGGCGGTAAAGCCTCCTTTGCAGGTCTTCCTCCCGTCAGAGGGGAGGAAAGCCTGCAATTGCAATATCTTGCAAACCCATTCCTTTTTCCCTCTATTCACACCTGTGTGGGGTCGCGGGTCAGGGATTTGGTCCGCACAGTAATGGATGGGCATGTATGATTAACGTTAAAATGTCATAGTATCAAATCACAGCAAATGCACGGTAAACCACTTGTTTGTTAAATCTACCTTACCGGTGAAGTGAAGTAAATGGATGATGCAAGTGAGACCAAAAGTATATGTTTGGTCAAATCGAAAGGTGAGAGAGTAGCTTTTCTAATGTTTCTATTGAAAAGAATAGTGTTGTTTGTAAGGGTGCTCGTGGGTCGGGCCGGCCCACGTTGGGTCGGGCATGGGGCATAGGTTATAAACTTATAATAGACGGGTCGTGCCTGGATTTTTTTGTTTGGACTTGGTTGTTGAGATCCGGAATCCCCGCCCGGCCCAAATATACATCTATAATTGTAAGGGAGGGGTTAGTAACGGGCGGGCTCAAACCTATGACCGCTCACAGAAGGTTGATATGACCAAACCGGTTGAGCTGGCCTAGGACATGGTAGAAAATATCTATCTATCTATCTATCTATCTATATATATATATATATAAATATATTGTTTCCCATAAGTCTAGCATGGGAATAGCTCGGGCTTCATCATTTCCATGCATGGTAGGCGTGGGCCAGCAACTTCAAGACCGAGTCAGGCTTGGGCAGGCTTGGGCTTCTAGTCTATAGCATGTTAAAAAACAGTTAGTAGATGCAACTGCGCGGATGCATAAGCATGAAAAAAAATAAAAGATGAAATAGTAACTATAGTATCAACAGGAGTCAAGATTCTACCGATAAAACATGTCATAAATAAAGTCTAACTGGAGTTGATGATACAAAATGTTACAAGCCCAATTGGCATGGGTATCCGCTTCATCTAACTACTTTGACATTGTTCTAATATGAATTTGTGTAACTGTGTTGCTCGGTGCAGTGGTTAAGTGTTTTTAAGTGGTAGAGGTCGTGACACATGTTAGTTATTTTAGGTTTTTAACCAAGGCTCGTTTGAAAACTCAAAATTGAAGGAATTCAATAAAATCGGATAAAGAACGCTTGTCTTTAATATATTAGAAACGAGGATAAAAATGGACGTGTTCGGCGATAAGGGTTTGAAGAGTCTTTGTTTGCACGTTGCCAGTGCCTTCAATTCTCGTTAGAAATTCAGCTGTTGGAATTCTTAAAATGCCAATCTCTAAAAAAGAGTTTTTTTTAATTTCAAAATTTCGACTATTTCTTAAGGCTATTTTAGCTATTATACTGTGCCTGATTTTCGAAACTCCCTCTGCCGAGCGGAGACTTTGGGAAATCTAAAGAAGCGGTTGAGAAGCTTTCAAATGCCATATAGCCCAGATCTTACTCTGGGATTTTCCTTATTTTTAAAGCTTTGAGGGCCTGTGGCCGAGCTCTAAGCTTGGTCATTAGACTCCCTTGAGATCCGCTTTAAGGCCTGTGGGCCGGACCCTTTCCCTAAGTGCACTGGTCATTTCGTCCTCTAAGCATGACCCATCTTGGGCTGCGCTCAATGAGGTTCTTAATGAACTGGACCAGGGGTGGCACGAAAATATAAGTTTACGTAATTTATGGGCCTCGCACCGTCTCAAGCCCATTTCTAACATTGGGGCCCGCACAGGCTTCTGATCATAACCCGCCGGTCTGACCTGGGCTTAGCCCGTTTATAACATTTACCTATCTAGCATTTATAATTAAATACGTCTTAGCTTTTGGTATAGCTTATTACCCCACTTTTTTAAAGGATGAGTTAGTCTTTCATTTTCTCAAAACAAATAAATTACAAATATGAGGGATAACTGCTCAAAAGAATAAGGGTTCTTTTTTTTTTTTAAGAAAGAAATAACTTTAAACTCAGGTTACGTGGGTTTATTAACAAATATATAAAAACCCCGGATAGGGGGGCCGCACATTTTTTTTTTGGACTAATGTACCCCCTGACGATATCTTCACTAGTTCGCCCTAACGATTAGTCTAATGTGGAAACCCGGACCCTCCTTTTCTCTTAATCCGTCTTCTCTACTCTTCGCGTGCGTCACCAACTCCGGTTGCCACCTTTCCGTTTGCCCGTCGGAAAAGGAAAGCTACTCGTCTGGAGCCATCCTCCACGTTCCACTTGTCTTTTCACGAGGCTGCTGGTCGAAGTCGGTCTTCACTGTCTGTTGGCCTTCTCCAAAATTCACAATCGAACGGAAGTGCAAAGAGCCGAGTTTCCACAACTTCTGCTTTAATGTGGCTTGTCTTGAGGTTGGATTTTAAGTGTTTTCGCCATCTTCTATTTCTATAGAACGATATTTCTCATTTTCTCCCGCGGTTATTTTTTTTTCCCTTTTCTTTTGTGCCAATATATCGTTCATGTGAACGAGATTTTCCCTTTTTGTATGATCTGAAGTGTGCTAATTTATTTTTCACTATATATCTACAAGTTGCTCTGTCAAGAATGCATTGAGAATGGGTTCCGCGGAACTTGGTTTTTGCTGCTGCTTTGTGAATATGACATTGATATTGTTCCCCCCTAGGAATCTTCAATGGAAGTTGACTGATGGGTTTGTGAGCTCTGATAAGTATGTAAGATGTCGCACGCCAAGGGGAGAGGAGGAGATGCACAAACGGTGTCGCAAGGGAAGAAATACAACATGTGCTGCGTATTCTTAACAGGGGGCATATTTGTCTTTTTACCGTGTACGAACCCCTAATTCGATCCTTTTTCATATATTTCCTAATTAATTCATCTAAACAGTATTTATGATGAGGATTTTCTTAAAAGTCCAATGACTCTTTCATTCTTATGTTAAAGGAAAGTGAAAGGTGTGCTTGGTATGAATTTGGGCACACGTGCGGGTTTACCGCTGCTTATATAGGCGGTAAAGTCGGTTTGCCAGTTTTCCTCCCGTCAGAGAGGAGGAAAACTGGCACTTGCAGGTATACCGCTGGTTCAAACGGCGGTAAAGCCTCCTTTGCAGGTCTTCCTCCCGTCAGAGGGGAGGAAAGCCTGCAATTGCAATATCTTGCAAACCCATTCCTTTTTCCCTCTATTCACACCTGTGTGGGGTCGCGGGTCAGGGATTTGGTCCGCACAGTAATGGATGGGCATGTATGATTAACGTTAAAATGTCATAGTATCAAATCACAGCAAATGCACGGTAAACCACTTGTTTGTTAAATCTACCTTACCGGTGAAGTGAAGTAAATGGATGATGCAAGTGAGACCAAAAGTATATGTTTGGTCAAATCGAAAGGTGAGAGAGTAGCTTTTCTAATGTTTCTATTGAAAAGAATAGTGTTGTTTGTAAGGGTGCTCGTGGGTCGGGCCGGCCCACGTTGGGTCGGGCATGGGGCATAGGTTATAAACTTATAATAGACGGGTCGTGCCTGGATTTTTTTGTTTGGACTTGGTTGTTGAGATCCGGAATCCCCGCCCGGCCCAAATATACATCTATAATTGTAAGGGAGGGGTTAGTAACGGGCGGGCTCAAACCTATGACCGCTCACAGAAGGTTGATATGACCAAACCGGTTGAGCTGGCCTAGGACATGGTAGAAAATATCTATCTATCTATCTATCTATATATATATATATAAATATATTGTTTCCCATAAGTCTAGCATGGGAATAGCTCGGGCTTCATCATTTCCATGCATGGTAGGCGTGGGCCAGCAACTTCAAGACCGAGTCAGGCTTGGGCAGGCTTGGGCTTCTAGTCTATAGCATGTTAAAAAACAGTTAGTAGATGCAACTGCGCGGATGCATAAGCATGAAAAAAAATAAAAGATGAAATAGTAACTATAGTATCAACAGGAGTCAAGATTCTACCGATAAAACATGTCATAAATAAAGTCTAACTGGAGTTGATGATACAAAATGTTACAAGCCCAATTGGCATGGGTATCCGCTTCATCTAACTACTTTGACATTGTTCTAATATGAATTTGTGTAACTGTGTTGCTCGGTGCAGTGGTTAAGTGTTTTTAAGTGGTAGAGGTCGTGACACATGTTAGTTATTTTAGGTTTTTAACCAAGGCTCGTTTGAAAACTCAAAATTGAAGGAATTCAATAAAATCGGATAAAGAACGCTTGTCTTTAATATATTAGAAACGAGGATAAAAATGGACGTGTTCGGCGATAAGGGTTTGAAGAGTCTTTGTTTGCACGTTGCCAGTGCCTTCAATTCTCGTTAGAAATTCAGCTGTTGGAATTCTTAAAATGCCAATCTCTAAAAAAGAGTTATTTTTAATTTCAAAATTTCGACTATTTCTTAAGGCTATTTTAGCTATTATACTGTGCCTGATTTTCGAAACTCCCTCTGCCGAGCGGAGACTTTGGGAAATCTAAAGAAGCGGTTGAGAAGCTTTCAAATGCCATATAGCCCAGATCTTACTCTGGGATTTTCCTTATTTTTAAAGCTTTGAGGGCCTGTGGCCGAGCTCTAAGCTTGGTCATTAGACTCCCTTGAGATCCGCTTTAAGGCCTGTGGGCCGGACCCTTTCCCTAAGTGCACTGGTCATTTCGTCCTCTAAGCATGACCCATCTTGGGCTGCGCTCAATGAGGTTCTTAATGAACTGGACCAGGGGTGGCACGAAAATATAAGTTTACGTAATTTATGGGCCTCGCACCGTCTCAAGCCCATTTCTAACATTGGGGCCCGCACAGGCTTCTGATCATAACCCGCCGGTCTGACCTGGGCTTAGCCCGTTTATAACATTTACCTATCTAGCATTTATAATTAAATACGTCTTAGCTTTTGGTATAGCTTATTACCCCACTTTTTTAAAGGATGAGTTAGTCTTTCATTTTCTCAAAACAAATAAATTACAAATATGAGGGATAACTGCTCAAAAGAATAAGGGTTCTTTTTTTTTTTTAAGAAAGAAATAACTTTAAACTCAGGTTACGTGGGTTTATTAACAAATATATAAAAACCCCGGATAGGGGGGCCGCACATTTTTTTTTTGGACTAATGTACCCCCTGACGATATCTTCACTAGTTCGCCCTAACGATTAGTCTAATGTGGAAACCCGGACCCTCCTTTTCTCTTAATCCGTCTTCTCTACTCTTCGCGTGCGTCACCAACTCCGGTTGCCACCTTTCCGTTTGCCCGTCGGAAAAGGAAAGCTACTCGTCTGGAGCCATCCTCCACGTTCCACTTGTCTTTTCACGAGGCTGCTGGTCGAAGTCGGTCTTCACTGTCTGTTGGCCTTCTCCAAAATTCACAATCGAACGGAAGTGCAAAGAGCCGAGTTTCCACAACTTCTGCTTTAATGTGGCTTGTCTTGAGGTTGGATTTTAAGTGTTTTCGCCATCTTCTATTTCTATAGAACGATATTTCTCATTTTCTCCCGCGGTTATTTTTTTTTCCCTTTTCTTTTGTGCCAATATATCGTTCATGTGAACGAGATTTTCCCTTTTTGTATGATCTGAAGTGTGCTAATTTATTTTTCACTATATATCTACAAGTTGCTCTGTCAAGAATGCATTGAGAATGAGTTCCGCGGAACTTGGTTTTTGCTGCTGCTTTGTGAATATGACATTGATATTGTTCCCCCCTAGGAATCTTCAATGGAAGTTGACTGATGGGTTTGTGAGCTCTGATAAGTATGTAAGATGTCGCACGCCAAGGGGAGAGGAGGAGATGCACAAACGGTGTCGCAAGGGAAGAAATACAACATGTGCTGCGTATTCTTAACAGGGGGCATATTTGTCTTTTTACCGTGTACGAACCCCTAATTCGATCCTTTTTCATATATTTCCTAATTAATTCATCTAAACAGTATTTATGATGAGGATTTTCTTAAAAGTCCAATGACTCTTTCATTCTTATGTTAAAGGAAAGTGAAAGGTGTGCTTGGTATGAATTTGGGCACACGTGCGGGTTTACCGCTGCTTATATAGGCGGTAAAGTCGGTTTGCCAGTTTTCCTCCCGTCAGAGAGGAGGAAAACTGGCACTTGCAGGTATACCGCTGGTTCAAACGGCGGTAAAGCCTCCTTTGCAGGTCTTCCTCCCGTCAGAGGGGAGGAAAGCCTGCAATTGCAATATCTTGCAAACCCATTCCTTTTTCCCTCTATTCACACCTGTGTGGGGTCGCGGGTCAGGGATTTGGTCCGCACAGTAATGGATGGGCATGTATGATTAACGTTAAAATGTCATAGTATCAAATCACAGCAAATGCACGGTAAACCACTTGTTTGTTAAATCTACCTTACCGGTGAAGTGAAGTAAATGGATGATGCAAGTGAGACCAAAAGTATATGTTTGGTCAAATCGAAAGGTGAGAGAGTAGCTTTTCTAATGTTTCTATTGAAAAGAATAGTGTTGTTTGTAAGGGTGCTCGTGGGTCGGGCCGGCCCACGTTGGGTCGGGCATGGGGCATAGGTTATAAACTTATAATAGACGGGTCGTGCCTGGATTTTTTTGTTTGGACTTGGTTGTTGAGATCCGGAATCCCCGCCCGGCCCAAATATACATCTATAATTGTAAGGGAGGGGTTAGTAACGGGCGGGCTCAAACCTATGACCGCTCACAGAAGGTTGATATGACCAAACCGGTTGAGCTGGCCTAGGACATGGTAGAAAATATCTATCTATCTATCTATCTATATATATATATATATAAATATATTGTTTCCCATAAGTCTAGCATGGGAATAGCTCGGGCTTCATCATTTCCATGCATGGTAGGCGTGGGCCAGCAACTTCAAGACCGAGTCAGGCTTGGGCAGGCTTGGGCTTCTAGTCTATAGCATGTTAAAAAACAGTTAGTAGATGCAACTGCGCGGATGCATAAGCATGAAAAAAAATAAAAGATGAAATAGTAACTATAGTATCAACAGGAGTCAAGATTCTACCGATAAAACATGTCATAAATAAAGTCTAACTGGAGTTGATGATACAAAATGTTACAAGCCCAATTGGCATGGGTATCCGCTTCATCTAACTACTTTGACATTGTTCTAATATGAATTTGTGTAACTGTGTTGCTCGGTGCAGTGGTTAAGTGTTTTTAAGTGGTAGAGGTCGTGACACATGTTAGTTATTTTAGGTTTTTAACCAAGGCTCGTTTGAAAACTCAAAATTGAAGGAATTCAATAAAATCGGATAAAGAACGCTTGTCTTTAATATATTAGAAACGAGGATAAAAATGGACGTGTTCGGCGATAAGGGTTTGAAGAGTCTTTGTTTGCACGTTGCCAGTGCCTTCAATTCTCGTTAGAAATTCAGCTGTTGGAATTCTTAAAATGCCAATCTCTAAAAAAGAGTTTTTTTTAATTTCAAAATTTCGACTATTTCTTAAGGCTATTTTAGCTATTATACTGTGCCTGATTTTCGAAACTCCCTCTGCCGAGCGGAGACTTTGGGAAATCTAAAGAAGCGGTTGAGAAGCTTTCAAATGCCATATAGCCCAGATCTTACTCTGGGATTTTCCTTATTTTTAAAGCTTTGAGGGCCTGTGGCCGAGCTCTAAGCTTGGTCATTAGACTCCCTTGAGATCCGCTTTAAGGCCTGTGGGCCGGACCCTTTCCCTAAGTGCACTGGTCATTTCGTCCTCTAAGCATGACCCATCTTGGGCTGCGCTCAATGAGGTTCTTAATGAACTGGACCAGGGGTGGCACGAAAATATAAGTTTACGTAATTTATGGGCCTCGCACCGTCTCAAGCCCATTTCTAACATTGGGGCCCGCACAGGCTTCTGATCATAACCCGCCGGTCTTACCTGGGCTTAGCCCGTTTATAACATTTACCTATCTAGCATTTATAATTAAATACGTCTTAGCTTTTGGTATAGCTTATTACCCCACTTTTTTAAAGGATGAGTTAGTCTTTCATTTTCTCAAAACAAATAAATTACAAATATGAGGGATAACTGCTCAAAAGAATAAGGGTTCTTTTTTTTTTTAAGAAAGAAATAACTTTAAACTCAGGTTACGTGGGTTTATTAACAAATATATAAAAACCCCGGATAGGGGGGCCGCACATTTTTTTTTGGACTAATGTACCCCCTGACGATATCTTCACTAGTTCGCCCTAAAGATTAGTCTAATGTGGAAACCCGGTCCCTCCTTTTCTCTTAATCCGTCTTCTCTACTCTTCGCGTGCGTCACCAACTCCGGTTGCCACCTTTCCGTTTGCCCGTCAGAAAAGGAAAGCTACTCGTCTGGAGCCATCCTCCACGTTCCACTTGTCTTTTCACGAGGCTGCTGGTCGAAGTCGGTCTTCACTGTCTGTTGGCCTTCTCCAAAATTCACAATCGAACGGAAGGGCAAAGAGCCGAGTTTCCACAACTTCTGCTTTAATGTGGCTTGTCTTGAGGTTGGATTTTAAGTGTTTTCGCCATCTTCTATTTCTATAGAACGATATTTCTCATTTTCTCCCGCGGTTATTTTTTTTTCCCTTTTCTTTTGTGCCAATATATCGTTCATGTGAACGAGATTTTCCCTTTTTGTATGATCTGAAGTGTGCTAATTTATTTTTCACTATATATCTACAAGTTGCTCTGTCAAGAATGCATTGAGAATGGGTTCCGCGGAACTTGGTTTTTGCTGCTGCTTTGTGAATATGACATTGATATTGTTCCCCCCTAGGAATCTTCAATGGAAGTTGACTGATGGGTTTGTGAGCTCTGATAAGTATGTAAGATGTCGCACGCCAAGGGGAGAGGAGGAGATGCACAAACGGTGTCGCAAGGGAAGAAATACAACATGTGCTGCGTATTCTTAACAGGGGGCATATTTGTCTTTTTACCGTGTACGAACCCCTAATTCGATCCTTTTTCATATATTTCCTAATTAATTCATCTAAACAGTATTTATGATGAGGATTTTCTTAAAAGTCCAATGACTCTTTCATTCTTATGTTAAAGGAAAGTGAAAGGTGTGCTTGGTATGAATTTGGGCACACGTGCGGGTTTACCGCTGCTTATATAGGCGGTAAAGTCGGTTTGCCAGTTTTCCTCCCGTCAGAGAGGAGGAAAACTGGCACTTGCAGGTATACCGCTGGTTCAAACGGCGGTAAAGCCTCCTTTGCAGGTCTTCCTCCCGTCAGAGGGGAGGAAAGCCTGCAATTGCAATATCTTGCAAACCCATTCCTTTTTCCCTCTATTCACATCTGTGTGGGGTCGCGGGTCAGGGATTTGGTCCGCACAGTAATGGATGGGCATGTATGATTAACGTTAAAATGTCATAGTATCAAATCACAGCAAATGCACGGTAAACCACTTGTTTGTTAAATCTACCTTACCGGTGAAGTGAAGTAAATGGATGATGCAAGTGAGACCAAAAGTATATGTTTGGTCAAATCGAAAGGTGAGAGAGTAGCTTTTCTAATGTTTCTATTGAAAAGAATAGTGTTGTTTGTAAGGGTGCTCGTGGGTCGGGCCGGCCCACGTTGGGTCGGGCATGGGGCATAGGTTATAAACTTATAATAGACGGGTCGTGCCTGGATTTTTTTGTTTGGACTTGGTTGTTGAGATCCGGAATCCCCGCCCGGCCCAAATATACATCTATAATTGTAAGGGAGGGGTTAGTAACGGGCGGGCTCAAACCTATGACCGCTCACAGAAGGTTGATATGACCAAACCGGTTGAGCTGGCCTAGGACATGGTAGAAAATATCTATCTATCTATCTATCTATATATATATATATATAAATATATTGTTTCCCATAAGTCTAGCATGGGAATAGCTCGGGCTTCATCATTTCCATGCATGGTAGGCGTGGGCCAGCAACTTCAAGACCGAGTCAGGCTTGGGCAGGCTTGGGCTTCTAGTCTATAGCATGTTAAAAAACAGTTAGTAGATGCAACTGCGCGGATGCATAAGCATGAAAAAAAATAAAAGATGAAATAGTAACTATAGTATCAACAGGAGTCAAGATTCTACCGATAAAACATGTCATAAATAAAGTCTAACTGGAGTTGATGATACAAAATGTTACAAGCCCAATTGGCATGGGTATCCGCTTCATCTAACTACTTTGACATTGTTCTAATATGAATTTGTGTAACTGTGTTGCTCGGTGCAGTGGTTAAGTGTTTTTAAGTGGTAGAGGTCGTGACACATGTTAGTTATTTTAGGTTTTTAACCAAGGCTCGTTTGAAAACTCAAAATTGAAGGAATTCAATAAAATCGGATAAAGAACGCTTGTCTTTAATATATTAGAAACGAGGATAAAAATGGACGTGTTCGGCGATAAGGGTTTGAAGAGTCTTTGTTTGCACGTTGCCAGTGCCTTCAATTCTCGTTAGAAATTCAGCTATTGGAATTCTTAAAATGCCAATCTCTAAAAAAGAGTTTTTTTTAATTTCAAAATTTCGACTATTTCTTAAGGCTATTTTAGCTATTATACTGTGCCTGATTTTCGAAACTCCCTCTGCCGAGCGGAGACTTTGGGAAATCTAAAGAAGCGATTGAGAAGCTTTCAAATGCCATATAGCCCAGATCTTACTCTGGGATTTTCCTTATTTTTAAAGCTTTGAGGGCCTGTGGCCGAGCTCTAAGCTTGGTCATTAGACTCCCTTGAGATCCGCTTTAAGGCCTGTGGGCCGGACCCTTTCCCTAAGTGCACTGGTCATTTCGTCCTCTAAGCATGACCCATCTTGGGCTGCGCTCAATGAGGTTCTTAATGAACTGGACCAGGGGTGGCACGAAAATATAAGTTTACGTAATTTATGGGCCTCGCACCGTCTCAAGCCCATTTCTAACATTGGGGCCCGCACAGGCTTCTGATCATAACCCGCCGGTCTGACCTGGGCTTAGCCCGTTTATAACATTTACCTATCTAGCATTTATAATTAAATACGTCTTAGCTTTTGGTATAGCTTATTACCCCACTTTTTTAAAGGATGAGTTAGTCTTTCATTTTCTCAAAACAAATAAATTACAAATATGAGGGATAACTGCTCAAAAGAATAAGGGTTCTTTTTTTTTTTAAGAAAGAAATAACTTTAAACTCAGGTTACGTGGGTTTATTAACAAATATATAAAAACCCCGGATAGGGGGGCCGCACATTTTTTTTTGGACTAATGTACCCCCTGACGATATCTTCACTAGTTCGCCCTAAAGATTAGTCTAATGTGGAAACCCGGTCCCTCCTTTTCTCTTAATCCGTCTTCTCTACTCTTCGCGTGCGTCACCAACTCCGGTTGCCACCTTTCCGTTTGCCCGTCGGAAAAGGAAAGCTACTCGTCTGGAGCCATCCTCCACGTTCCACTTGTCTTTTCACGAGGCTGCTGGTCGAAGTCGGTCTTCACTGTCTGTTGGCCTTCTCCAAAATTCACAATCGAACGGAAGGGCAAAGAGCCGAGTTTCCACAACTTCTGCTTTAATGTGGCTTGTCTTGAGGTTGGATTTTAAGTGTTTTCGCCATCTTCTATTTCTATAGAACGATATTTCTCATTTTCTCCCGCGGTTATTTTTTTTTCCCTTTTCTTTTGTGCCAATATATCGTTCATGTGAACGAGATTTTCCCTTTTTGTATGATCTGAAGTGTGCTAATTTATTTTTCACTATATATCTACAAGTTGCTCTGTCAAGAATGCATTGAGAATGGGTTCCGCGGAACTTGGTTTTTGCTGCTGCTTTGTGAATATGACATTGATATTGTTCCCCCCTAGGAATCTTCAATGGAAGTTGACTGATGGGTTTGTGAGCTCTGATAAGTATGTAAGATGTCGCACGCCAAGGGGAGAGGAGGAGATGCACAAACGGTGTCGCAAGGGAAGAAATACAACATGTGCTGCGTATTCTTAACAGGGGGCATATTTATCTTTTTACCGTGTACGAACCCCTAATTCGATCCTTTTTCATATATTTCCTAATTAATTCATCTAAACAGTATTTATGATGAGGATTTTCTTAAAAGTCCAATGACTCTTTCATTCTTATGTTAAAGGAAAGTGAAAGGTGTGCTTGGTATGAATTTGGGCACACGTGCGGGTTTACCGCTGCTTATATAGGCGGTAAAGTCGGTTTGCCAGTTTTCCTCCCGTCAGAGAGGAGGAAAACTGGCACTTGCAGGTATACCGCTGGTTCAAACGGCGGTAAAGCCTCCTTTGCAGGTCTTCCTCCCGTCAGAGGGGAGGAAAGCCTGCAATTGCAATATCTTGCAAACCCATTCCTTTTTCCCTCTATTTACATCTGTGTGGGGTCGCGGGTCAGGGATTTGGTCCGCACAGTAATGGATGGGCATGTATGATTAACGTTAAAATGTCATAGTATCAAATCACAGCAAATGCACGGTAAACCACTTGTTTGTTAAATCTACCTTACCGGTGAAGTGAAGTAAATGGATGATGCAAGTGAGACCAAAAGTATATGTTTGGTCAAATCGAAAGGTGAGAGAGTAGCTTTTCTAATGTTTCTATTGAAAAGAATAGTGTTGTTTGTAAGGGTGCTCGTGGGTCGGGCCGGCCCACGTTGGGTCGGGCATGGGGCATAGGTTATAAACTTATAATAGACGGGTCGTGCCTGGATTTTTTTGTTTGGACTTGGTTGTTGAGATCCGGAATCCCCGCCCGGCCCAAATATACATCTATAATTGTAAGGGAGGGGTTAGTAACGGGCGGGCTCAAACCTATGACCGCTCACAGAAGGTTGATATGACCAAACCGGTTGAGCTGGCCTAGGACATGGTAGAAAATATCTATCTATCTATCTATCTATATATATATATATATAAATATATTGTTTCCCATAAGTCTAGCATGGGAATAGCTCGGGCTTCATCATTTCCATGCATGGTAGGCGTGGGCCAGCAACTTCAAGACCGAGTCAGGCTTGGGCAGGCTTGGGCTTCTAGTCTATAGCATGTTAAAAAACAGTTAGTAGATGCAACTGCGCGGATGCATAAGCATGAAAAAAAATAAAAGATGAAATAGTAACTATAGTATCAACAGGAGTCAAGATTCTACCGATAAAACATGTCATAAATAAAGTCTAACTGGAGTTGATGATACAAAATGTTACAAGCCCAATTGGCATGGGTATCCGCTTCATCTAACTACTTTGACATTGTTCTAATATGAATTTGTGTAACTGTGTTGCTCGGTGCAGTGGTTAAGTGTTTTTAAGTGGTAGAGGTCGTGACACATGTTAGTTATTTTAGGTTTTTAACCAAGGCTCGTTTGAAAACTCAAAATTGAAGGAATTCAATAAAATCGGATAAAGAACGCTTGTCTTTAATATATTAGAAACGAGGATAAAAATGGACGTGTTCGGCGATAAGGGTTTGAAGAGTCTTTGTTTGCACGTTGCCAGTGCCTTCAATTCTCGTTAGAAATTCAGCTATTGGAATTCTTAAAATGCCAATCTCTAAAAAAGAGTTTTTTTTAATTTCAAAATTTCGACTATTTCTTAAGGCTATTTTAGCTATTATACTGTGCCTGATTTTCGAAACTCCCTCTGCCGAGCGGAGACTTTGGGAAATCTAAAGAAGCGATTGAGAAGCTTTCAAATGCCATATAGCCCAGATCTTACTCTGGGATTTTCCTTATTTTTAAAGCTTTGAGGGCCTGTGGCCGAGCTCTAAGCTTGGTCATTAGACTCCCTTGAGATCCGCTTTAAGGCCTGTGGGCCGGACCCTTTCCCTAAGTGCACTGGTCATTTCGTCCTCTAAGCATGACCCATCTTGGGCTGCGCTCAATGAGGTTCTTAATGAACTGGACCAGGGGTGGCACGAAAATATAAGTTTACGTAATTTATGGGCCTCGCACCGTCTCAAGCCCATTTCTAACATTGGGGCCCGCACAGGCTTCTGATCATAACCCGCCGGTCTGACCTGGGCTTAGCCCGTTTATAACATTTACCTATCTAGCATTTATAATTAAATACGTCTTAGCTTTTGGTATAGCTTATTACCCCACTTTTTTAAAGGATGAGTTAGTCTTTCATTTTCTCAAAACAAATAAATTACAAATATGAGGGATAACTGCTCAAAAGAATAAGGGTTCTTTTTTTTTTTTAAGAAAGAAATAACTTTAAACTCAGGTTACGTGGGTTTATTAACAAATATATAAAAACCCCGGATAGGGGGGCCGCACATTTTTTTTTTGGACTAATGTACCCCCTGACGATATCTTCACTAGTTCGCCCTAACGATTAGTCTAATGTGGAAACCCGGACCCTCCTTTTCTCTTAATCCGTCTTCTCTACTCTTCACGTGCGTCACCAACTCCGGTTGCCACCTTTCCGTTTGCCCGTCGGAAAAGGAAAGCTACTCGTCTGGAGCCATCCTCCACGTTCCACTTGTCTTTTCACGAGGCTGCTGGTCGAAGTCGGTCTTCACTGTCTGTTGGCCTTCTCCAAAATTCACAATCGAACGGAAGTGCAAAGAGCCGAGTTTCCACAACTTCTGCTTTAATGTGGCTTGTCTTGAGGTTGGATTTTAAGTGTTTTCGCCATCTTCTATTTCTATAGAACGATATTTCTCATTTTCTCCCGCGGTTATTTTTTTTTCCCTTTTCTTTTGTGCCAATATATCGTTCATGTGAACGAGATTTTCCCTTTTTGTATGATCTGAAGTGTGCTAATTTATTTTTCACTATATATCTACAAGTTGCTCTGTCAAGAATGCATTGAGAATGAGTTCCGCGGAACTTGGTTTTTGCTGCTGCTTTGTGAATATGACATTGATATTGTTCCCCCCTAGGAATCTTCAATGGAAGTTGACTGATGGGTTTGTGAGCTCTGATAAGTATGTAAGATGTCGCACGCCAAGGGGAGAGGAGGAGATGCACAAACGGTGTCGCAAGGGAAGAAATACAACATGTGCTGCGTATTCTTAACAGGGGGCATATTTATCTTTTTACCGTGTACGAACCCCTAATTCGATCCTTTTTCATATATTTCCTAATTAATTCATCTAAACAGTATTTATGATGAGGATTTTCTTAAAAGTCCAATGACTCTTTCATTCTTATGTTAAAGGAAAGTGAAAGGTGTGCTTGGTATGAATTTGGGCACACGTGCGGGTTTACCGCTGCTTATATAGGCGGTAAAGTCGGTTTGCCAGTTTTCCTCCCGTCAGAGAGGAGGAAAGCTGGCACTTGCAGGTATACCGCTGGTTCAAACGGCGGTAAAGCCTCCTTTGCAGG
The DNA here is from genome assembly GCA_029852735.1 of Persea americana. Lineage (NCBI taxonomy): Eukaryota > Viridiplantae > Streptophyta > Magnoliopsida > Laurales > Lauraceae > Persea > Persea americana. Next base: position 52,319,378 of record CM056819.1, read on the forward strand.
TCTTCCTCCCGTCAGAGGGGAGGAAAGCCTGCAATTGCAATATCTTGCAAACCCATTCCTTTTTCCCTCTATTCACATCTGTGTGGGGTCGCGGGTCAGGGATTTGGTCCGCACAGTAATGGATGGGCATGTATGATTAACGTTAAAATGTCATAGTATCAAATCACAGCAAATGCACGGTAAACCACTTGTTTGTTAAATCTACCTTACCGGTGAAGTGAAGTAAATGGATGATGCAAGTGAGACCAAAAGTATATGTTTGGTCAAATCGAAAGGTGAGAGAGTAGCTTTTCTAATGTTTCTATTGAAAAGAATAGTGTTGTTTGTAAGGGTGCTCGTGGGTCGGGCCGGCCCACGTTGGGTCGGGCATGGGGCATAGGTTATAAACTTATAATAGACGGGTCGTGCCTGGATTTTTTTGTTTGGACTTGGTTGTTGAGATCCGGAATCCCCGCCCGGCCCAAATATACATCTATAATTGTAAGGGAGGGGTTAGTAACGGGCGGGCTCAAACCTATGACCGCTCACAGAAGGTTGATATGACCAAACCGGTTGAGCTGGCCTAGGACATGGTAGAAAATATCTATCTATCTATATATTTTTTTTTTATTTTTTTATTTTTTTTTTGTTTCCTATAAGTCTAGCATGGGACGAGCTCGGGCTTCATCATTTCTATGCAGGGTTGGCTTGGGCCAACAACTTCAAGACCGAGTCAAGCTTGGGCCGGCTTAGGCTTTTAGTTTATAGGTCGAGCAGTTTTAGGCATTCCTCAACCTAAACCTGCCTGGGCCATGAACAGCCCAAGCTTTTCTCGTCATTCGGTGGCTTGAGGAAATATCCTTTTTAACATTTATTTCTGTTAAAAGGAAGAGGCGATTTTAGAAATTTGGTTTTTTGTTTTTTTCTTATCTGACCCCTCTCTTTATATTGTTTCTTTTGGCTTTGGCAATTTAGTCCATTAGCCTGATCCAGCCGAAAAAAAAGAGGCAGATTGAAAAGAAATGGGTTGAAGATCACTCTTCATCATTTAGTTATCAAATTCAACCAGCACAAAAACCTGTGCTAAGCACCAGCATGTCTACCAATAGTTTTGGTACAAAACAAAGGGAAAATATAAATAAGGATTAATTTAATAGTTAAAAGACGAAAGAATTATTTGATTAGACTGTAAGTAAATGACAACTGCAATAGTTGGTAAATACAATGAATGATTTATCATATGTTAAAAAACAGTTAGTAGATGCAACTGCGCAGATGCATAAGCAAGAAAAAAAAAAAAAAAGATGAAATAGTAACAATAGTATCAACTGGAGTCAAGATTCTAACGATAAAATATGTCTGATGAAAATGTCCTAAATAAAGTCTAACTGGAGTTAATGATACAAAATGTTACAAGTCCAATTGGCATGGGTATCCGCTTCATCTAACTACTTTGACATTGTTCTAATATGAATTTGTGTAACCGTGTTGCTCAGTGTAGTGGTTAAGTGTTTTTAAGTGGTAGAGGTCGTGACACATGTTAGTTATTTTAGGTTTTTAACCAAGGCTCATTTGAAAACTCAAAATTGAAGGAATTCAATAAAATCGGATAAAGAATGCTTGTCTTTAATATATTAGAATCGAGGATAAAAATGGATGTGTTTGATGATAAGGGTTTGAAAAGTCTTTCTTTGCACATTGCCAGTGCCTTCAATTCTTGTTAGAAATTCAACTATTGGAATTCTTAAAATGTCAGTCTCTAAAAAAGAATTTATTTTTTTTAATTTCAAACTTTCGACTATTTCTTAAGGCTATTTTAACTATTATTCTGTGCCTAATTTTCGAAACTCCCTCTCCCGAACGAAGACTTTGGGAAATCTAAAGAAGCGATTGAGAAGCTTTCAAATGCCATATAGCCGAGATCTTACTCTGGGATTTTCCTTATTTTTAAAGCTTTGAGGGCCTGTGGCCGAGCTCTAAGCTTGGTCATTAGACTTCCTTTAGATCCGCTTTTACGAAAAAAATAACTTTAAACTCAGATTACATGGATTTATTAACAAATACCTAAAAACCTCGGATAGGGGGATCGCACTTTTTTTTTTTTGGACTAATGTACCCCCTAACGATATCGTTACTAGTTGCCCTAACGATATCGTTGCTATTTGCCCTAACGATTTGTCTAATGTGAAAACCCAGTCCCTCCTTTTCTCTTATTCCTTCTTCTCTACTCTCCGTGTGTCACCAATTCCGGTTGCCACCTTTCCATTTGCCCACCGACAAAGGTAAGCTACTCATCTAGAGCCATCTTCCACCTCCCACTTGTCTTTTCGCCATTCCCCTTTGCGAAGCTGCTGGTCGAAGTCGTTCTTCACTGTCACTTGGCCTTCTCCAAAATTCACAATCGAACGGAAGTACAAAAAGCCGTGTTTCCACAGCTTCTGCTTAAATGTGGTTTGTCTTGACGCTGGATTTTAAGTGTTTTCACCATCTTGTATTTCTATAGAACGAGATTTCTCATTTTCTCTGGCGGTTAAGTTTTTTTTTTTTTTTTTTTTGTGCCAATATATCGTTGATGTGAATGAGATTTTTCCTTTTTGTATGATCAGAAGTGTGCTAATTTATTTTTCACTATATATCTACAAGTTGCGCTGTCAAAAATGCATTGAGAATAAGTTCTGCCGAACTTGGTTTTTGCTGCTGCTTTATGAATATGGCAGATGATTAATGAACTTACATTGTTCCCCCCTAGGATTCTTCCATGGAAGTTGATTGACGGGGTTGTGAGATCTGATAAGTATATAAGACGTCGCACGCTAAGGGGAGAGGAGATGTACAAACGATGTCGCAAGGGAAGAAATATAAAATGTGTTATGTATTCTTAACAAGGGGCATATTCATCTTTTTACCGCGTACGAACCCCTAATTCGATTTTTTCATATATTTCATAATAAATCCGTGTAAACAGTATTTGTGATGAAAATTTTCTTAAAAATCCATTGATTCTTTCATTTTTATGTTAAAGGAAAGAAAGGTATGCTTGGTATGAAATTGGAGGGCTTGTGGCTGGCATAAAAATTCACGGAGGCAGAAATGATTCCTTTCTTTATTAAAGTGTTTGTGGCTCCTTGGATAAGATAACTTATCTGACTGTCTGGGCCAATATGTTTCCGAAATCTTGACCCCCCAGATGAAGAGCCCAGATTTTACACAGCATGTTCACACATGTGCATCAAATTTCTCACCAAGATCAAGATTTTAAGAATCATGAGATGTTAAGTGCAGGATCATTTAATTGATCCACACAGTTCATTTCAATAGGATACACAACAAAGCAAACAATTCCTTCACGATGTAATCAGGGCCTTCTGGTAATTGTCTTTCAAATGAACGGTAAAAAATGACTCATGTCAGTCCACTTTCAAATCTTAATAAAAATTCTGCCAATTGGAAATGGATGAGATTTCTGCTAAATCTTTCCTTGGTGGTTACCACCAGACAAATGTTAATTAAGAACGATTTGCATCAATATATATATATATATATATAACCGCAGCTGGACTCTTCACACACACACACACACACAAAAAAAAAAAAAAAAAGAGGAGTTAAGACTAAGAGTTCACTGCTGGCATCTTAGTAATGCTTTGATTAAGCACATTCAGTAGGGGAGCAGGTCCAAGGATTGAATTTGTGGGGAACTATGCACTGGCTTCAGTCTTGCCTGAACCAATAGTTATGTGATGACCAACATATTGAATGCGAAATTGACTGCTGGTGTCTTAGTAATGGTCTTTGAACCTCTTCATTGGAGTTAAAAATAGAGCCCAATGCTAGTTCAATGGAAGGCATGACTTTAGGATAAGCCCTTGAAGAAATAAGTTCACAGCTCCAGGGTGGGAAACTTTTAGGAAACTGATTGTCAATAAAAAAAGGTCGTGTTATTACATTCATAAAAATGATTCAAAACAGGAACTAATCATATCATATTAGTGAGTTGAGATCATCCTGTCAAATCTTAAAAAATGTCTTAGAAGTAAATTTGCATCTTGCTAACTTCAGATAGCCTGATCTTGCCACGTGAGTCGTGACAGCAGAAATACAGAAGTGATGAACATCGAAAAGCCTGGCTTTTTGACAAAACCATCCTTGTCTACATCAGATGTTATAAAGCTCTATAATTTATAATATTAAGTCACGGTAGGTGTATACAATACATAAATGAAAGAACAATGGTAAGTTTTGATGTATACTTTTACTAAACATGAACTTTATATGGACAGAGTCACAGGAAAAAATAGCTGTTATTCTGTTAAATGTGAATTGGACTACATCACTGAACATGAACTTTAGGTGGACAGAGTCACAGGAAAAATAGCTGCTGTTCTGTTAAATTTGAATCAGAATATTATCACAACCGAACAATCCAATAACTTAATTTCAAGGAATGTGTTCACACTTACTCATATGCTGCAAGAGAGCATTTGCTTTCCTTTTAGCTCTAGTAGTTCCACTCTTTGCTACCTCAACCACATGCTCATAAACACCAAACTGAAGTGCTGCCAACATGTAAGATGAATTATTCAGAGCTAAATCAAGAAGAACAGAAGTTGCACATTCCTTGTTCTAAGGTGTCCCTTCTCTGATGAGTGTCACAAGCGTTTCTATGACAGACATTTGCCCAATGGAGTTGCGCCCTTCAGGATGTGAGAGAAGAAGTTGCAAAATTGAGAGAGCCTCATCGATCATACCCAATTGTTTATCACTGATTAGTTGGAGTAGAGGTCAAGGATGAAAATAGCGGTAGCGGCGGGCGTAGCGGCCTGCCGCCAAAACGCTACGTAGCGGGCGATACGTAGCGTAGCGGCGCTACGTAGCGGCGTAGCGGTGCGATTTGGAAAAATCGTCAAAAAAATATGAAAAAATTCTAGAAAATCTAGAATATTGGAAAATGGGAGAAAATGTATTTTTTTTGCAAAAGTAACTAAGGTAAGGGGGCGTAGCGGTCCCCTCACTATATGAGGTCCTGTATCGCTGTATAAATAGAAAATAATAGTAATGATTATTTTTTTCACATGTGTTCATGTTGCTTGGTTATGCTAACCTAGAAACTAATGAAAGGCTCAGAAAAGAAAAAACTATATCATGAAATCAAGACTTAAGAGTACCTAGAGAAAAAAATACATCTACCAAAGGGGGTGTCTAATAGGATGTACTTAGAGAAGAACTCTCTGGATCGACTGTAATTCGGCGAGATCATGTGCTTTTTGGTGTTCTTTTAAACATAAAAGGGTAGAAGAGTTGTGTAGAAATGTTATTTGAAGAGAAGAAGAAAAGAAATAAGTCTTATTATGCATTTTAAAAAAAATTGAAAAGTAGGAATTTTTCTCACCCTGTAGCGGCCCCGTAGCGGTCGTAGCGGCTCCGTAGCGGCCGTAGCGGCCCCGTAGCGGACGTAGCGGCCGCTACGGGTGCGGCGGCCGATAAATCGGCCGTAGCGTAGCGGTGGCGGCCGCTACGGCCGATATAGCGGCCGCTACGCTACGTAGCGGCCGCTATTTTCATCCATGGTAGAGGTGTCACAATACCAGCCTCAAGAGCTCTTGCCTTGTTCGCATGGTTTAGAGATAAGTTAAACAGGGCGGTGGCAGCATCCTTTTTTCCTCGGATAGTCCCATTCTTTAAGAGATCTACTAATGGACGGATTCCATTCAAAGATCCAACCCTCTCTCTGTTTTCATTGAGCATAGATAAGCTGAACAATGCCGCCGCAGAGTTCTCTCTAGCCTCCATGGTGCCTTCCCGCAGAACTTCAATGACAGCGGGAATGGCTCCTTCTTTGGCTGTCAGTCTCTTGTTTCCTTCATCAACTGATAGATTTAATAAAGCAGTCACAGTATGCTCTTGGATCTTGGAATCTGGCTAGGACAGAAGGTGAACGAGAGGTGGGATTGCACCATTATTAGTGATTGTGTTTCTACAGTCGGGGTTTTCTTTGGAAATCAGCCGAATGTTCATGACTGCCTTCTGCAGCACATCAATCTGATTAGAAGAAAGTTTCTGGACCAGTAAAGAAATCTCCTCCTTGTTTGAAATCTCTGTGCTGGCACATGCTTCTTTCTTCGGCGAGTCAACATTATTCTTTTCACACCACTGCAAAATTAAGCTACGAAGGGCATAGTTTGGTGCAAGAGACAAGTGGTCCAGAATTTGCTGGGTCTTTGGACATGTCCGATGGTTTGAATCAAACCATTTTTTATGCTCGATCGTTCATATGTCTGCGAGTAATAAAGAAAACACTGAATAAATTCACATTATGATATGTATAACAAGTATCAACATGGATATAACCACTTGGGTATGCAAGTTTACCTGTCCAGTTGCAACAATAACAGGATCCACCATGATATCTAATGAAATCGGACGGAGGAAGTCATTAGGAACCAATAAACAAGGGCACTTTTCAACAGTTTTGGGCAAAGTGACATCATCAAGTCCAGTCTCTTCCATGCCAGCAATTTGTCTAAATTTGTTCAGAACGTCTATGATCTGTTGGATAGTCTCTGAACTTAGTCCACTTCTTTCATTAACAAGCCTCTTTATAGCAAATGTTTCTGCCCCTAAGTCAGGGATAGTACATAGGTCCATCCTTTTGGCTAACCGTTCCAATATGGCACTGTCTGCATTTCTACCATCTTTTTTAGAGAAGACTACCACCATATCCATTGCAAACTCTATATCCTGGTTATCTGTCTGTTTCTTTGATCTTTTTAGTTGAAAGCACATAAGTTCAACCTATAAGTTCAACCTGAATCCAGAAATATATATACTTTTACTGTACAACAGATTAGGAAATTAATGTGCACATGAGAAGGAAACATCATAAACTTTTGACAGATTTGTCAATTGTATTCGAAACAATTATCTCTACTGAAAGTAGATATTGTCCCGGATCTTGCAAATGGTAAGCAACCCATGAGTTTTCACATCTAAGTGCATACCATGTTCACATGAATCTCATGCAAAAAAAAATCACAAGATCCATTTTCAAATGTGCTTATACCAGCATCAAGATCCATGATCAAACGGCAGGATTTGATGTTTGGTATCTATGATTGTCTTTTAAACTGTTAGATTTATTATGATATATGCTTAAATGAAAACATGTTTCATATCTTTGTTAGAGATGGCTATGAGATGTCAGAAGGCGAGTGCTGGCAGCATAGATGAATTTTTGTATGGTGCCTAAAGTAAGAATTCTTAAGAGCAACAAATGGCTATCAAGTCAAGCATTAGACTGATTTTGAAATGAAAACATTGAATCAGAGCACATCTCATAAGGGCAAGCTTTTAATTCCATAATTCCAATCATTGTGATCATCATCTTAGCCTCATGCCAAATTTCAATAGCTACCTAAAACCCGAGAAATGGAATGGATTGTTGGGTTAGTTCAGTGATTTAAACTCAGTGAACAAAAGATTCTCTGGCAGGAGCGATGATTTTCAGATGGGCACCTCTTATATACACTGAAAGAAATAGAAAAGGAGTCATCTTGACAAACTGCCTAATTTTGCATAGATGAAAATACTATTGAAGTGTCTTTCCAGAACAGATCTAGATATTTTCTTTGATTTGATCTAGATATTTTCTTGGACCCATTAGAGAAATCCATAAAAAAACATCAGACGAATCTTGAGAGAAAAAGTGTAACTTACTTGCTCTTTCACTTTAACTGAAATACCAATCTCATCATCATAAGGCATACCATCCAACACCTGATGCAATTTTTCATAGATGGCATGAAATCTATCCATTACTGCTTCACTCTCCAATGCCTAACCCACAAAAGAACACCCGATCAATAGAAGAAGAAAAAAAAATCCAGCCATCACCAAAACATTTATTGATAGCACCAATTGGACAATCTAACTGTGAGAATAATACATTTCTTGACCCGCCGATGCAGGTAGTCAACCTTACCTTCCTACTTGTATCATGAAATAAATTTGGCAATTAAGATTGTATGAATTGCACAAATTTGACCATGACAGGCAAAGGAAGAAAGGGAATATTCCAGATTTAACACGGAAAATTCTACAAGCAATTGGTTATTCCCATCTGATCACTGCAATTTTCCAGCTGTGATGTGCCATATGGGTCCACTTGATGGAAAATGTCATCACAGAGAGGACCCACCAGATGTGCGAAGGAGATCGGTTGGAATATTTAATTTGATTTGCCCACTAAAACCAACAAATGAAGACAAAAATGAAGGAAGATTAAAAAAAAGGAAACCCTAACCAGGTAAATCTTGCTTCCATCATGGCAACATCTCAACAGCTTCTTCGCCGAAACAAACACCTTCTTCAAATTACCCAAGCAAGCTTTGGCCTCCGCTAGAAGCAGACCCGTCTCAAACTCCCTCACCTCCTCCAACATTGGAACCAACTGCTTAATCCGCCGGACCAGATTAAAACACTCCTTCCTCTGCATCCACCGGTAATTCGGCAGCGACCCAACAAGCTCAAATCACATTAAACAGCGCCTTCACCACATCGCCCTCCTCTTCCGCCATCGGCGCCTTACCCACCCACTCTCCTCCTCCCCCTCCCTCTGCCCCTATCTACATCTAGGGTTTTGCAGTGGATGGGTTGTTTAGGGTTTGCAGAGGGTTGGATACTTGGATCTGAAAGTGGCATTTTGAGTTGGGGAGGGTGAAATCTCAAGCCCTAATCGTTTCCTCCATTGGGATAAACAAAAGAGGGATCTTTCTGCAACTCTCTCTTCTTTGCATGTGATTCTCGCGGGAATTTCGGTAGGGCTGAGAAAGAGGAAATGAGTTTTTGAAAAGCGGTTAGAAAGAGAGGGAACAGAGACGGTGGGCTTTGATAGGCTTGGAGTAAATAAGTAACGGCTCTTTTCCCGCGGAAACACAAGAACAGGTGGCCTTGCTTGTCCATACATACTTTAGTTGTGGGACGGTTGATTTGGTGGGCCATCATTGAATGGAAAGGATGCCCAACATCTACCGTACATAAAAGGAAAATAACTGTAACATGGGATCCAAAATATCAGACAGTGAAAATTCCATAATAGGTAAGGGTTAAAAAAAGTTCAGCTACCTATGTGGTATTGGACAATCAATGATGAAGTGTCCGTGGGTTTTCATTATCACCAGCGAAGCCTTGTCCTAACTACGCAGGACTGAGCTATGTGAATTCTAACTCTCCATTCTGATATATCTTAAGCTAAATCATTAAATAAATTACATTTTTCATATCCATTCATATCATCTTTGAGCCCATCTCAAACGAGCTTCTTCTGATTTTGGAACAATACCTGATTCATCAATAATTCTCTCCTAGCTCGTCAGAACTTGGTAGGAAATGGTATTGGATGCATTTTTATTTAAAACCATCAATGAGAATGGGACTAAGATTCGGCCAAGTCGCTTGTTGTTTGTATTTATTTTTTTATTTTTTTAGTTGCAAGAATGTGGGTAGTTTTCTTTAATTTTTAATTTTTTGAAGTGGATATCTTGATCTCCAAATATGGTGTTTAGAGAAAGAAAAAAAAAAAAAAAGAAGAAGAAGAAAAGGATAGTAGACCCTTTTGATAGCATGAGAATGGGGAAGAAATGGGCAAAATTAGAGAAAATAAAGAAGAAATTTGGCAAAAAGTAGGACTTTAAACCGTTTAGACTTGCCTCGACGGAGTTGTTTTAGAACCAAGCCAGCCCAAACTAAGTCTGGGTCGATTTTTAAAACCCGACTTAACCCCTTCAATTTTAGCGCATTGCCGGCATTGCTTAGGATTCCTGAGAACTAAATACACATCAAATTTTCAATTAGGATTGGGTTCCATTTTTTAATTAAACAATGCATTGTCTATTAAAGAGTTAGAAGACAAATATTTAAGGTGGGAGACCCACAAGTTGCCATCATATATTCTTTCTTTAGTTAAAAGTGATTATCCACACATCACCCTGGAAATTTAAGTCAGAAAGAAGTGATGGTCCTCTTTAAACCTCCACATTAGACCGTTCATCAATCCTCACCTAAGTGGCTAAGTCATCAATGGGGCTAGTAGTAATAGGCCAATGTGGGCTCAATCCATTACTTCACTCACAAGCCAACCAGAATGGTGCTAGGAACAGGCCAAATGATCAGACTTATTCCATTGGAGTGATATTTTTAAGTTGTGGGGCTCATCTCACAAACCTGAAAGTGTAGTACAAGCCATCCTTGAAAAAGCTGATCAGACAAGAGGGCATGAAATAATGAAGCTATGGAGATATAAGACAAGGAGATATGAATGGGGTCGAAATTATTGCAGGTTCCACTGTTCACACTTTCCAGCCCACAATCTACAATTGGCCAAGCAAAATGCGAAGCAAAGTCAATGGGTCCTCACATGTGGGATTTTGATCCAGACCATTGATCCAATTGACCACCAAAAATTGCCCATCTAAGAAGATCTCTTATTATTATTATAGCCTTATCCCATCTATTTAGTATTATGACTTTGAACACATCTCACAACATGATTAAGAAAAGAAAAAAATATATATGATCTTGTTTTGTCCTATCACAGGATTAGAGATCCAAATTCAAACATGGGAGTAGTCGGTAGAAGAGGGTCAATAAGGATGACAATGAAGAAGGTGGTGGAGATAGATGATGAAACCCACATGGGTGTTGGCTGCCCTGATGTCAACTTGGGGAACACATTCATGAATTTATTAATGTATGCCTGGAAGACTTCTGCAACAGGAGCTGGCTGCACCACAGGACAAGCAAATGAACATCTCCGGGCTCCTTTGCACTAAGAGAGGTGCATAAATCATCACCAGTGTTTTCTTACCAATCATCTCAGGAATTGTGACATGAATATCATCTACCTTTTGATTTAGATCGTCGTCGTCATCATCATTAACAAATTTTATATTATTCTTCACCGACTGCTATTCATTCTATAATTTAATATGTCGCTTAACCAGGCTCATTTGATTTTATCTACAATGTTTTGCTTTTGCACAATATCCCTAGACCTAGACCTGGAGCTTTGCATTTGGGCTTCAACATTTGGACCACTTTCTTGATGGACCCACCATGAATGGCTGATGCCACAATTGTATCCAAAATAGACTAAGCACTATTGCTCTGCTGGTTTTCCTTTTTTTTTTTTTTTTTTTTTTTTTTCACATTTGTGTGACACCCACAGAAAACCGTTTCCCTGGACTTTTCCTCTTTGGTGGAGATTTTTTTTAAGGGTTAACTCTTTTTCACGGTTTTCCAAAGAAAAGAAGCTGCACTAAACATGATTTTTTTTCTCTTCACAAACGTGTCAAACTTCTCCTCCTCACCTTTTCTGTAAAAATGTGGCCACACAAACATGCCCCCTTAGTACAAGCATCTTTATTATATTTTGTTATTTTATATTACATTTAAGCCAAGCGATTAAAAACGAATATTCACAACTTTTACATGTTCTGAATATTTATTATATTTAAAATAAAAACAATTTAAAATATTAGCAAGAAACCAATGTATCAGCCGACATGAATTGGGTTAGGCATTGGCAGATTACAATGTCCAAAGCCACTTTGAAACCATGGCCCTACCTAGGAAATGTGTCACAGAAGACTTTCTTTCTTGAATATTTTTATTCCATGTCAAAGAATTTTACTTTGTTCTTTTTAGTAACCAATCAAATTTTTTTGAGGATTTTACTGGAAAAATCCCAAAATATAGCCATTTATCCTGAAGGGTCCTGACAAAATGTATAGCACTAATAGGGCCCTCTCCCCAATTTTTTATATTTTTTTAAACTTTTTTCTTAGCGACGATAGCGTCACCATAGGCGACGCATGAGTGACACTAGCGTCACTCGATGTTGCCTATGCGTCGCTCATCGAAGTGTCTTCTTCTTCCTCTCCTCCTCTTTCTCCATCTTGTCCACATGGAAGACTCCCACATGCCCCGCATATAGTAGACTTACGTTTGTTTAATAAAGTGAAGTTGGTTTTTATGCATTTAAGTATGTGTAGATTGGAGTAAAACACATGTGTGGAAGCATGTGAAGTGGCTTAATGCGGAGGGCAGAAGCATGTAAAGTGGCTTAATGCGGAGGGCAAAAAACAACAAAGTCTTTGAGTCTAGTTTTGTTTGCCTGTGATTTGAATCAATTGATTTAATTGGGGTTCTATTTCTCTCTCTGTTTATTGAAATGGGTCCTATGTAGTGTGTACTGAACTGAACTTTCTTCCCATTTTGGATACTTTTGGTATTGTGGGTGGTGGGACTCCTGAGGGTCTTTTAAATGGTATATCAGATTTTGTAATTTGTTTTTCATAAACCCAATATTAGTTTGCAATCTCCATCTTTTCCTAGAATCGGATATGAAGAAAGAGGAGGAGGAGAGGAAGAAGGAGAGATCAGGAGATGCCGTAACGAATGACGCTAGCGGCGCCCCCGTCGGATACGAGCGATGCTAGCGTCGCTCCTCTCAAAGTTGGAAAAAAAAAAAAAAGCAAAACAAGGCATGACATACCTCGTTAGTGTTGCATATTTTGCAGGGACCCTTTCTGATGAATGGCTAAATTCCGAGACCTTTCCCTTAAAATCCTCTTTTTTTTTTTACTTTGCTCTTCAGAGAACCACTTTTTAAATGTTTGTTTACATGTGTGGGGGAGTAAAAATAGTGGGGTTCAAATTATGAATAAAGTAAAATTAAAGAAGGATAAAGCAAAAGGGTAGAGTATCTTTATTTCTCAACTTTGATTATTTGTTGAGGTGGCTCTAAGGTCGTAGCCCCTAACAACAAAAAAGGCATTGACATGCAAAGCATAGAGTGGCCTAGGAAGCATGACAATTAGTTTTGGGGGTGTCCCTTCTATGCCAAAAAGGGAAAGCATTTCTTAAGGGTGTGCAAGTTGTCTAAAATTTTGCTAATGAATGAAGTTAGATGGGTGGCAAAAATTTTATGATCAATCCAAGGTTGTGTAAGGCTAAGATGAGTGTCAAATTTTTGTGAATAGTAACTAGAAGGAAATTGTAAATGTGAGGGATTTACATTGATCATAGAGTAAATACAAAGTTATACTTGATATATAATGATTGTAGATTGAAGAGTAATAATAAATATATGAAAGTTTTTCAACTTCAGCCATAGATTGTTTCTCATTCTCTCTCTTCCAAAGTAAACTTCACCATATAACAAAATTGATTGACTTTCACAGCTGGCCGTATGCGAAAAGGCACAAGGAGGAGAAATTGGGAGCCAGCTTATTTCAAATGTTTCAAATTCCAATCATTCATTTGCTGGTCACTTTTCCACTGCTAAAGCCTAAAGACACCAAAGAACTAAGAACTAGCTCGATTTCCACAAAGAAAACCCATTTACATATGTAAATAATGAATATGCAAAGAATTTCAGCATGATCATTTTCGTTGGCACTCATGTACACACTACGTACATAAATAAGATCTGAAAATGATGTATAAATATGATACCACTTTCATATAAAAAATTCACACTACTGAATATAATGTGGAAGTGCTTACATTTTTTAGGCTAGGAGAGTGCCTTTTCCAGAGTCATGTTTTTGATATCTTGTGATCTCAAAACCGGTCACCCTCGTATTTTTTACAACTCTAGTGGGACCCAAAATTTAATCTGAACCATTCATAATTTTCATCATCCCATTAAACCCGAAAATGTTTAGTTTTCTATATTATATATTTATAGATTTTGAGATAATGAGAAAAAGTTATGTCTAACTCAAAACATTTAGTGTTTACGTATGTGTAAATGATACTTCGGAGCAAACATAATACTGTGTTTCGCATGTACAAGATTTTACATATGTAAAATTCACGTGTACGAGTTTATATGTGCAAATCCCATTTTCAGATCTGATTTGTGAAAAACCAATCCCAGAAGAAAAACACACCAATATGTATGTAGATGGTCAAGATCATCCATTAGATCTCATTTTTTATTGTTGGTTTGGCCAGCCTCCTGTGGGAAGATTACTTCAAAACCAAATGTAGGGTGTTCATGGCAGGTCGAATCTAAGCCGAAGCTTATTCAAGCCCGGCCCAATAAGTTATCGAACTTATTATTCAGGCCCATGTACACTCTCCTGGTGCTTCTACAATCAAGAGCCAAGCCTAGCTCATTTACACCCATCCCGAATGGACCCATTGTACTTTTTTTTATTTTATAAAGCCATTGAATCAAGGGGTTAGGATGATCAAATGAACATCATTTTTGCTAGGGTGATAGGCCCCATAGATGCTCAGATTTCCCTAGTCTCGCATTTCTGATGGGGCCCAATGTAGGCCCCACAACAAGTTTAGCATGGTGATACGGTGCACACCGCGCCCACCCGATCCTTTAACCAAAAAAACTTATATCTTTATGGAGAAAAATCTCCAAAGAATAGTTCCCACGAGGATATCCATGCAGATAACCATGTAGGGCCCACTTAGGTACTGATCCGAATGGACCATCAAAACTCCCAACCCCTATTAACACTGGGTTTGTTGGATTTGCACCGAACTCGATCATTGGATCGAGGGTCACATTTTTTTTCTTTATATAATGGAAAATTTACCGCATAAATCCCGGTAGGGGCCTATACCACTCCTGAGGTCCTAGAAACACCGTATATACGGATAAGGTCCTCACTGTTTTTTTTTTTTTTTTTTTTTTGGATATGGCCGATATCGGCTATTTTGTCAGTTAAATCTTCTTCAACATGTAACTTTCTTATTTGCTAAACACAACAGAATGGCCAATATCGGCCATATCGCGAAATAATAAGAAAAAAGATGAATCTTGAACAAAAACCACCAAAACCAGTTCTTCTCTCTCCTCCTCCCTTTTCAGCCAAAAGAAATTCATCTTCCATCCATGATTTGAGCAAAAATCCCAAATGGGTTTTTCCCCCACCATCTTCTCCAACCCATCTCTTCTTCCTCCCAGCAAAACCCATTTCCCAAAACCACCTGAGATACCCCAGTTTCTAGCTATTATTTGGAGTTTGGACAAAGCGTGAAATGGGGTTTCAGTTTCACATATCCTCTTCCTTCTCTCTATACTTTGCCTTTTTCACCATTTTAGCCTTCCATAACCCCTCAAATGCAACTCCTAACTTGTTCAACTTGGTCTATAAGGGCTGCTCTAGGGAAACCTCTGCAGGCAACATTGCCTTCCAAAAGTCTGTGGCATCTCTCTTCAACACCATGTCGCCCAATCCTCCTCCATTCGCTTCTTCAAGACCTCCTCTAGCAGCAACCAAAATGCTCTCTTCGGCCTATGGAGAATTAAGGGAGAAAACTCATATTCAGCTTTTTTCTTGTTATTTCGCAATATGGCCGATACCGGTCATTATGCTGTGTTCAGCAAACAAAAAAGTTACATGTTGAAGAAGATCTGACTGACAGAATGGCCGATATCGGCCACAAAAAAAAAAAAAAAAAACACACATTGAAGACCTTATCCGTATATATCATGTTTCTAGGACCTCAGGAGTAGTATGGGGCCCTACCGGGATTTATGTGATAAATTCCTCTTATATAATTCTATTAAATTTGTGATCATGGATCAAAATGTTAGAATGATTTGATGGACCTGCGAGCTTACACATAAATTGTTAACATCTAGATCCTTCGCCTCAAGATTGATGGCGCCACAAGGCTGTCCCAACAGAGGTCCATGCTAACCAGCACGACCCATGACAGTTATAAAGGCATAAACCTATTTATTTAACCATAGGTCCAGAAAATCAGGTCAGACCAACCCATGACCCCCTTGAACCAATTGGATAGTCCTCAACTTTTATCCTTTTCTTTTTCATAGCCGTTGAGGACTGCTTGCACGGTCACTCTATCCAATGGCTGTGATTTCTTGTCTATGTGATGTGTGGGCCCCACCTGGCCTCATTAAGACAAAACATAAAGAGAACTGAAGACTTTGACCCATCAGCAGCCAGCAGAAAAACTCAAAATTTTTGAAAAGCACATGCTCAGGTAGCCGTTAAGACCAACCTGTCCACGTGTCCTTTACAGCTCGAAAATCCAGCGGCCAAGATTCACTAGCCGTTGCATTCAAACTCACTCTCCAGACACATCTCCCCTCTCCCACTCTCACATGCGCGAGCAGCATCTTTTTTTTTTGCCCTTTTATTTTCAAACAGATCCTGATAATAATAATAATAATGACCAGAAAGGAACGAGAAGGAGAAGGATCGAAAGATAAATGAAGTTGGGGTCTCCTTCTATGGGGTTCTTTCCATAGCCCTCTCCTCCTCCTTCCCTCCAACTCATTCTACTTTTTATGATCGGTTTTGTGGCGTGATATGTGCCGCATTTCGATCTGTTTAGATTGAAGGTGAAGAGGGATTTTGGGGGTTTCCTTTGTATCGGAGGTTGGTTTGATGTTCTGGGTTTTGACTTGATTGAGCTTCCGATATTTGTGTTCTATAGATTTTGAGTTTGGTTACTTTTTCTGATGTGAGGTTGAGGGTTTTATCTGTTTTGGGGTTGTGTTTTTTTTTTCTAAGATTTTGGGTTTTGATGGGTTTCTTTGTATTAGATTGGGGGCTTTCTTTGGAGGTTGGTTTTTGGGGTTCTGGATTTTGACATGATTGATCTTTCTGATAATTGGGTTCTTTAGATTTTTGGTTCGGTTGCTTTTTCTGATATCAGCTGGCGCATTTGGGTTTCTTTGTATTAGATTGGAGGGCTTCTTTTGTATTGGAGGTTGGGTTTGGGGTTCTGGGTTTTGACATGATTGATCTTTCTGATAATTGGGATCTTTAGATTTTGGGTTTGGTTGCTTTTTCTGATGTGAACTGAGAACTTGGGTTCCTTTGTAAAAGATTGGAGGGTTTCTTTTGTATTGGAGGTTGGGTTTGGGGTTCTGGGTTTTAACATGATTGATCTTTCTGATAGTTTGGTTCTTTAAATTTTGGGTTCGGTTTCTTTTTATGAAGTGAGCTAGGAGCATTATGGTTTGGTTTTCATCTGTTTTGGGGCTGAGGGTTTTGCATAAATTGGGTTATTGCTTTCTAACTTGGGTCTGTTTTGGGATGTGTGCTGTTCATTTGGGGTTTTGACTCTTTTTCTTGTTTGGGTTAGTTGTTTTCATTGTTGTTAAGGTTTGGGTTTTTATCAAAACTTTCAGTACTTATATGGATTTTGAGTATTGTTAGACCAAAGGCTTGAATTTACTAATTTCCTTTACAGTTCTTGGGTTTCCTGAAACTTTCTTGAATATGAATTTCTATTATCGTGTTTGTAGAAACGAGAAATGGATAAATACTCTGAGAACAATCCAGCAATCGCGAAACCCGGGAGCTTCCGAGGTACAGATTGAGCATTGCTGAATTTCATGGAATTGATTGGATACATCCTCTGATCTTTTAACTCAAATAAAATAGCTGCAAAGCCTTAATCATTGGGGTTGTTCTTTCTGATGCTTTCTTGTTCTCCAATCTTGAAAGGTCTTCAAATGGAGGGTGGTGGTGGTGGGAAAATCGCTGCAGACAGGGGAAACAACCGTAGAGCATTGAGGGATATAAGGAACTTGGTGGGTGCTCACCCATTTCCTAGTGCAATTGCCAAAAGGGGATTATCAGAGTAATTTACAAAACCCTGATCTGTTTAGTTAGAGTCAGGTCTCTGATCCCAATTGATTCTTTTCTCATCTTTCTTCCATTTTTACCTAATTATTTTCAGTAAGCCTGTGATCGATGAAAACAACCAGCGTTTGGTGGGGCATCGACCCATAACAAGGTCAGAGTTCTCTCTAATATCTTTGGGTTATGTCTAAATCTTTCTTGAATTGCTCTTTCGTGATATATTTCAAATGTTTGTTCAGGAAATTTGCTGCTTCCTTGGCAAACAAACAACTTTCAACTCAGGTACTTCCGATAATAATCAGTTGGTGTTTATTGTTTGGCAAATTGTTTGGTGCATCCAAATTCCTTCCAATCTTGGAAAACCATTTGGTGGAAAGTTGCAAGGAACAACAGTATGTTATATCTGCTGTTGCATGCAATTTATGCATGTCCAAAATGCACAGTAGAATTAATAACCATCTATTTGCCAAATTTCTTAGCCCAATGCTGGCAATGTAGTACATCTTTTGGTGCATTCCAGTCGTGCCCTTAGGTGTTTAGTGATATAATCCAGATTGTTTTCAACAGGACTCTACTCATGGGAATGAATCAGTTGCAAATGAGAAAGAGAAACGTATGAAAGCGATCCCAGCTTCAAATGTTATGGAAAATGATGCTGCCATAGATGTCGACATGGAACCTGATGACTTCCCATTACCTTCCTTTGTGACACAAACGGAAGCAATCCTAGAGGAGATGGAATCTATGGTGAGAATAGAGATAGAAGAACTGTACTCTTCAAATGAGTTGGTTAAGTCTGCACATTTATGATTTTCTAGTATGTGATTGACATGTGATGTTAACTTTCCAGGAAGACTGCAAGTTTGGAGGGGCGGTTGAGATGGATCTAGAGGTGGAGCCAGTCCCAGATATTGATGGTTGCGACCGTAAAAACACACTTGCTGTTGTTGAATATGTTGAGGACATCTATGCCTTCTACAGAAGAGCAGAGGTTAATTTCTTCTTGTTATCACATTTTATCCAGGACCGGTAACCATGTCAGATCCCAATTCATTTTGCCGAAAAGTTAGATCCAAAATTCTGTCTAGGATTCCTATTTCCTAGTAAAGTTCTCCTAAAATATTTTGGAAAATCCATTAATCATGTGAACTACAAGTTCCATGACCCTTTTTTAACCTTTATATGCAGTTTCACTGAAAATTATTTGAAGTTGATGACCAAGCGTAGTTCTCATTTTGTTCTATGCAGTCCTCTAGCTGTGTCTGTCCAAACTACATGTTCCATCAAACTGATATCAATGAAAAGATGAGGGCTATATTAATGGACTGGTTAATAGAGGTATGCAAAGTGTAATGATCAATATGACTTGTATAATCTGCAAAATATTGTTTCAAATTGAGACATTAACGTATGCTGCATTGGGTGAATATTGATTGACAGGTGCACTACAAGTTTGAGTTGATGGATGAGACCTTATTCTTGACTGTGAATCTCATAGACAGATTCTTAGAACACCAAACAGTTGCAAGGAAGAAACTTCAGTTGGTTGGGGTGACTGCCATGCTTTTAGCATGCAAGTATGAAGAAGTGTCTGTTCCTGTGGTGGAAGATCTAATTCTAATTTCTGACAAAGCATACACAAGAGACGAAGTTTTAGCGATGGTAATGCCCTCTTTCCCGCTTTTGTTGGTCTCTAATAGAACATGGGTGATTAGTGAGTAGGGTGGGAAAGGGAAAAAGTAAACCAAGACAGTGCAAATGACCAGTATCCTCGTAATTATAGAAACATTTCCATTGCCAACCTTTCTACTTGGAGGGTACATGATGCTTGATGAAGAGAGACTACAATTTTTACCACAATGATACAGGAAGGGGGCACCTCTGAAGATCCATTCATCTGGTGGGTGGCCCCATTCTGTGATAGACAATGCACATTTATATCTTCCATATTGCTGGCTAATCCAGTTAGTATTGTCAGATTAATTATCACAACCACACTTCTCGCATTTAGCTAGGGTGAAATTTCACATTTTACTCCAACTGGGTGAGATTTTGGGCATCTCTAATCCAAAATAGGGCCCAATCTCCAATTGGGCTTGTCCCCATAGGTACAGTTTTTGTAATAAAGATCTGCAAATTATATCAGCAATCGTTGTGTTGCCCATATGTTCTCTTTTTCTTTGATTCAGTTTGATGTTGCTCACTTTCCATGCCTCCTTCCTTGCAGGAGAAACTGATGGTAAATACTTTGCAGTTCAACTTGTCTGTGCCCACTCCATATGTTTTCATGAGGAGGTTTCTAAAGGCAGCTCAATCTGACAAGAAGGTAATGGAATTTGAGTAAATATGATTGTCTAAAGGAGTGTTTTTGACAGAGGAGAAAGGATAATCCTCTACCAACTAAGAATAACTTCTACCAACTACTCCAAAGAATAATCCTTCAACTCTACCAACTATTCCCTACTTTGTAGTGGTTCCCTTTTTTGTTTTTCCTTTACATTTTCCTCATAAATCTTTATTAGCATAGCAATCGAGAGTGAAGAAAAGTTGAGAATGCAATTTTTACCTGCAAGCTTATGCACAAATCGTCATCGGTCTATATCAAATCGATTACATACCAGATATATGCATGCCAGGAAATTGTTTTGACAAAATTTCAACAAACTTTGAACAGATGGAGCTCCTTTCCTTCTTTCTGATCGAGCTTTGCCTTGTTGAGTATGAAATGCTCAAGTTCCATCCCTCATTGCTAGCTGCTGCCGCAATCTACACTGGTCAGTGCACACTCAATGGATTCAAGCATTGGAGTAAGACAAGTGAATGGCACACTGGCTATACAGAAGATCAACTTCTGTGAGTTCATCTCTGGAGTGTCTTTTCTTTCTTGTAGTGATGTAAATTGTAGTGATGCATTTACATTTATCCCAAATTGCAATTCCTTTTCAATCCATTTCACTAAGCATTTGAGGTGGCTCCAAAATCAGAAATTGCAATTTGGGTTAATCAAACCACAGAATCCTATCCTGAAAACAGTGTGTCCCCCATGCCATCCAAGTCCATGCAAGCAATTACTCAAAACTACGAAATAGTTGGCACACTGGCTATACAGAAGATCAGCTTCTGTGAGTTCATCACTGGGGTGTCTTTTCTTTCTCGTAGTTGATGCATTTACATTTAACCCAAATTGCAATTCCTTTTCAATCCATTCCACTAGGC
Source organism: Persea americana (assembly GCA_029852735.1). Taxonomy (NCBI): domain Eukaryota; kingdom Viridiplantae; phylum Streptophyta; class Magnoliopsida; order Laurales; family Lauraceae; genus Persea; species Persea americana. The sequence continues at coordinate 52,340,221 of CM056819.1, forward strand.
ATTTGAGGTGGCTCCAAAATCAGAATTGCAATTTGGGTTAATCAAACCACAGAATCCTATCCTGAAAACAGTGTGTCCCCCATGCCATCCAAGTCCATGCAAGCAATTACTCAAAACTACGAAATAGTTGGCACACTGGCTATACAGAGGATCAACTTCTGTGAGTTCATCACTGGGTGTCTTTTCTTTCTCTTAGTGATGCATTTCATTTACATTTAACTCAAAGGGTGTCTTTTCTTTCTCGTAGTGATGCATTTCATTTACATTTAACCCAAATTGCAATTCCTTTTCAATCCATTCCACTAAGCATTTGAGGTGGCTCCAAAATCAGAAATTGCAATTTGGGTTAATCAAACCACAGAATCCTATCCTGAAAAAAGTGTGTCCCCCATGCCATCCAAGTCCATGCAAGCAATTAATCAAAACTACGAAATAGATGGAACCTTTTATTGAATCTTCTTGTGTTCCCTTGCCTATTTGTAACAGAGAATGCTCGAGGTTAATGGTCGATTTTCATCAGATGGCGGCAGTAGGGAAACTCACAGGGGTGCATAGGAAGTACAGTATCTCCAAATTTGGGTTTGCTGCAAAAGCAGAACCCGCTCTCTTTCTCTTGGACACGCGACTTTAGCAGGCACCAGAGTTTTTCGATGCATTCCTTAAGCATGCGATAATCTTATATAGATTTAGATGTTTTTAGGAAAATGCATTGAGCTCGATGCAACATAAGTTGCATATGACTGAACTTTGAAGAATTTCAAGACAGTGGTTAACATAACAGTATCTAATCACTTAAGCTGAAATAACAGAATCAGTTTTTTGAGTTGACTGTATTTTTTTTTTATAATGCTGTGGAGACGAGATTGTACAGAGAGAGAGAATGTAAAGGAGAAAGCTAGCACTTCTCAGTCAGTTTCCAGTCTTGGTCTTTAACAGCCAGCACTTCCCAGTCAGTTTCCAGTCTTGGTCTTTAACAGCCTTTCCCCTGCTCTGTGAAAATTTCATGAGACATTCCTTGTATTTTTCTGAAACAACAGCTGATTTGCTACATTGGGTGTTTAATTCAAATGATTTTACATGAGTTCACTTCTGATGAGTGTGGTGGCATATTTATCTGTTGAATCATGATCTGGATCTATACATGATTTCTGAAATAACTCGATAAAGGTTGTTAAATACCTTTGAATGTGGACAGTTGTCCAAGGATGCAAAATTCCTCTCATAGCAATACTAAGGGCCCACCACATTCTGTTAAAAGTGGGTTCACCTGTTTCTTGTGCTAAATGATATCTGCCTTTGTTAAGAACCCAACAAAAGAAAAGATATATATTAGAAACCTCTCCCTTGTTATGGAGAGGTGTCTTGGTGATCTTCTGTTTTTGGTGGTCATCTTAGGATCTCTACAAAGTTCCCTTGCAAAAAAGATCTCCAGGAGTTCAGTCAAATCTGCTGTTAAACCCATCTCTAGGCTACTGGAAAGTGGCTCACCTGCACACCACCTACCTCTGAATTTCACGCATTAAAGTGTGCCTCCCAGATTCATTATGCACCTGTGGTCCATGCGGAGGTGAATATTTTCCCTAGTTCTACCCAACTAATAGAACACAATATTTTGTATGCCTACTAATATTTACCCTACACCTTTGCAAGACATTAGGGACCCCACTGATTAAATAAAAAGATATAAAATGCCCTCCAAACCATCCCTTCAAGGGAAAAAAAACAAAGGTGGTTAGCAGTATTTGAGGAAAGTTTTTCATTTAGGGAAAGGTGATGTTCTACAAAGCATCAAAGTACGAGTAGTAATGAGTTCTTGTGCTATTACAAGAATGTGGGAAACATAACCATTTATCTAAAAAAGAAAAATTTTCTTTTGAACATAGTTTTGATTCCAAATTTTACATTGCATAGCCTCATAACATAACGTGATGGCTGCTGCTTCTGATACACAGTTTGAGTTTTGCATCGGGATAACTTCTGTGAAACCAACCAAATCTGGATTGTACATACATACAAAATCCAAATTTCAAGATGGATATACAAATAGAAAGGTGCTGCCTACATTAGGATAGTCACCTTACCCTCCCCTTCAAAGGACACTGTCAATGACAATAAACATTAGAACATTAGATGGAAAGTAATAGAACATTAGAAGTTGTTATTCCACATTCTAACCACTCTCAATAGAAGATTAAAAAAAGAAAAGAAAACAGAGGACGTAGTTGATACTCTTATCTCCTACGAGGTTCTTGTTTTTTAACTTTTAACACCACACCAAAAAGCAGAGAGAGAGAGAGAGAGAGAGAGAGAGAGAGAGGAATATTCGAAATCATGCTATCCTTTTAGAGGGGAGATGTGCTGAAAGTGGCTTAACGTGGCCCCCTAAAGACATCGATCATTTAATCTCTATGTGAAGGACATCCCCTTTTGAATGTTTTATATATATATATATATATATTTATGGATACAAACATATAAAGGAATTTCCTCCTAAGGATGTTGACACCATGTAACCCATGGTCAATCCAACCCCCTCAAACTATAATGGTCTACCCGCCCCAAAAAAAAGAAAAGAAAAGAAAAAAAGACAGAAGAAGAAAAGGTGAATTGACACTCAATCCATACCACTCTGACACTCATATAAACATATTCAAGCTGCTGGAATTTAAAAAGACTGCACATTCAAAGAACGTCAAGCGTTGAGGCCAATCAAAGGTTAGGGTGATCTAATAGGGCCATTTTTTGTTAAAACCTAATCCACATGACTTTCCATGCTCTTACTCCCACTGATTGGCATGCATCTGGCTAGTAGGACCCACAGGGTGGTCCAGATATAAGCCATATGCAAATGTCAGGAGGAGAAAAGTTTGATGCACACACATATAAATCCAACCCAAACTAATATAATTCCATACATTCCATTCATTTCCTATTCAATGGGACCCACCTATGACTAATACATACCCTCAAATTCACAAAAAATTAAACACATACACACAGAGGAACCCATGCACAAAACAGGTACACACACATAGAAACAAAAAGAATTGGAACTCACCCCTATTTAATACTAACCCGACCATTAGCCACCAAGGATTGAATATAACTAAACTTATGAAGCCATCAAACTTTTAAGTCCCTTGAATCAAAGGTCAGGATCACTTGATCGGAGTGATATTTGAATCATATACAATATTGAAACTCCAAAACTGGATTTTATTTCTTAAGCATAGTACACAGTATCATGAAATAGAAAAGTTTGGTAGTTCATCCATGATAATATTATTAGCTTGCAAACTTCTATTAAATAATTGGACAGCCATGAGCAAGACTAATCAGAAACCAATGCACCAGTAATTTTACCTCATAAGCTGCTAGATGTTTATCTTTTTTAGTGTGTTGACATAAGTGTAATTAGAGAACACGACAAACAGCTTCCGAAACCTGCAGAAGCATAAGCAAGGACAAGCCAAAATCAAACTGGGATTTCTGGAGTATAAATTATCAATCCACCCATTAAAATTGCCAAACTGCTCGCTGAACTAATACCACAATGAACTTTAGGTGAAATAGAAGCATGTATAGAGTGTGCAATGATGCTCATGATCACAAGTCACATTGGTTTGTCTAGTAACAATGCTCGGTGAATCCATGCAACATGAAACATGAAATAGATCCAAGACCTTTAATCTAATGAGAGATTTCTATTTTTTATTTTTTTCGTGGTTGAAATAAAAGGTAAGGATCAAATTGAAAATCAGAGGATGGGCAAAGATTTTATTTATTTATTTTATTGTTGAAATGGAATGGGCTAAAATGTTCATTGACATTGAGACAAGAAATATAAGCAAAAGTAGATGCACCTAACATCATCCAAGGGCACTTTTTTCATCTGCACTGTCCACAAAAGTGGGAAACACCCTAAATTAAAGGAATTAACCAAAATTCCCGAACATCAGCCATGTAGGAGCCATTAAGTGAAAATCACACTCAACCAGGGAATACATTTCCAAAATCAAATAGCATGTTGGTCATGTCTGGCTGAGCTATTTGGAAACAGGTGTATTTTATCTTTTGTTTTTACTAGTACAAGCACTAGACATGTAGCTCCTCATGCAGTCTAATTATCTAGATACACTTAACTATCACCTAATCATCCAGCTCTTAGAGCAGCTCTTACCATCTATACACTTATCTTATGAAGCTTCAACGAAATCCTTCTCCGGGTCCACCTGAGGCGGCCTGGCCTCAACGCCAGGTATGCCTGCTGCGTGCAGAGGCTGCGTGGAGGACTACTTCCGACTGCCGAGATTCACTGTCTAGATCCTTGATCAGGCATCTCCTAAAGGTAAGGAGAGTTGGCCACATTTGCTCCATACATCAAAATCAGAGAAGGCTCCTCCGTATGGTGCCAGCGTTGGTTGATTGGCAACACGAGGACACTCTTACACCATTAAGAGCTATAGCTCCCCACACTACTAACCACAGGTTGTCCAACAAGCTCTTTTGGAGCTTTCTACGGAAATGGCCCGCAGGCCTGGGCACCGAATACGTTACAGTTAGTAGTGAAACTTCAAACTTAAGTATTCATAGCCCGTCCATGTATCACATTAAGACATGTCCCTGACTTAAGTAAGATGGATTATGACCATGCCGTGTTTATGGACACTCCATAGAAGTAAGAAAACATATAGAACCATCTCCCGGTGTACTGGAGATGAAAATTTTGGATTATAATTCTGGAGATGGTTCAGATGGCTAAAACTTTTCATATTATGAGCTTATGGAGATGACGTGCAATGGAAATACCCCTGGCCCTCTCTTACCTTCCATTGTGCCAGCTCTAGTCAAGGAAAAGAAAATTTCATATTAGATACTTTTATCCATACCTGACACTCCTAATTTAAATAATTTTAAAACAAACTAATATAAGTGATGGCCATGTTCGATAATATGGCATTATTTGATATTTATTTTTAGACTTTAGAAGCATGTATATACAATTTATATACGATATGTACTCTGTTTTCAACTGCATTTTCCATACAAATAATTACAATGGACTATTGATATATAGGGGAGAACCAGTGCTTATGGGGCCCACCTGGCCCTGTGTATGGTGATGGAGGCTTGGATCATCACCGGCCCCACTTGATCCACAGCCAACAAGTTTTCACTATCCAAAACAAGTAAACACTCTATTTAACAGTCTAGTTCATTCGGATGGTTACCAAACCCTGGGACCCATGACTATCAGGGGGGTCCTGTTTTCTGGTCCTCTAGGATGGATCAAAATATGGGCCCCACCATGTGTTCCAGAGCACTAAGTTGTTGTGTTCAAAGGCTAATATTTATGCTCAATACCATCACCCATACCATGAATGTACAAGATAGGCTATTTAAGATGCAAATTCATGATTGATAAAGCACATATGATAAAGAAAAGAGGGTGATTTTAGCAAAATATATCTCAAATTACTAAAGCAGTGAATCAAATCCTTATTCAGATTTGACATGGATACCCGTGCACAATTGTCCAGGTATCATAGAAACAAGTTGGAAATGAGAACACAAACAAGCTTGGCATGAAAACAAGATGGACACTTCAGGCCTTGATAGTTTACTCATAATGAGGAACGATAAAGTGCTATACAGGGGTTTAAGGAAGTATGTACCAAACCCATTGGCTCTCATGTTGTGCCATAGCAAGAAAAGTTGCATGGGGATGACTGTTTAATAAGCAATACACCTCTCCTGCAGGGTAATAGAGGGAGCATAAGATTGACAACCAGATATCCAATGGTCCAGTGTACTTTCGTGCAATGCTTGTACTGATCTGCAAGTTTACAAGCAAAATCTTAAAACCAATGACTGTAGAAGTTTCAGGTTGATGGGAACTTCAGGCTTATCATTAGGTAAAAAGGACATAAGCTGTGACAAAAGATCAACTTATATATTACTAAGACCAACTATGCATCAACATCATCATGGCCTTAGCCCATCACCTAAGACCAACTAGAAGAACCTAGATTAAACTTCCATGCAATATCTGATAAAGCTGATTAAATTGAAGATTGATATCAAATAGGAAGTGTTCCAATAATAATCAATCCAAGCAACAGAGATGGTTCCACACGAACCTCATTTTTTGTCTTCTCTAATTAAAATAGTCTCAATTTCAAGACTCAAACATGCACTAGTGGTAATTGAAACAGAAAGTTACAATCAAACCATTGAAAAAAAAAAAAGCAAAAATTATTTTAAGTAATTGATGAATAGAATAATGGTTGTTTTGAGTAAAATGTAAATATACCATTTGTACTATTCTAATATCACAACAAGAAATTAAAAGATGAATCTATGAAAAATGGGTGTATTTAGCATTTCTCTTAATCCATGAGTTCCATGAGTACAATGCACACTTTGAATTTATATAAATATATATAGTATTTTTCCTTAATCCATGAGTGCACTGACTAGTTTGAAAATATTTTTATATGATAATATATATCTATGTCAGTTGTTCCTACAAATGATTTTATCCAGATTTCTATAGTGTTTTGCCCAATTGCTTGCACTAATAGTCATCTAATTGCTAGTTGTTTGGTATTTATCATGATCTCAAGGTGACATGTTCAAAGCCCACTTAACCATCAAAACTAAATTAAAATAGAAACTCTAAAAAAATCATGGCCCCTACTGTTGCTTTGATGCATAATGGACCCATGACCTCACGTGCAAGAATATTGTGTTTCTTATTTTAGTTGATTAAGCGTTCTAATTTTATTAATGAGTCGTGATTAGGGTTAGATTTCTAATTTTATTTACTAAATATGTTGTTAATTTTCCTTCCTAGTTTAATTAGGTGACCTAGATCGTAAGTTTTCTTTTTCTTATTTTTATGCAATGTAAGAAACTTAGTTCTCAAAGAGTTAGATAGATAGAATTGGGTTTTATCCCTTTCGAGGTGCGTCCTCGTTGATTGTCTTTGCGTAGGCGTCGTGATAGTGTTTGCCGACACGTGCTTTAGCACTTCCAATCAAACTCTAACCCTAGGGCCTGTATCATGATTAGGCACAAAAATAAAAAACCCCTACTGATCAAAGAACCCTACCAACCAAGTCAATGGCAATTTAGGCTTTTGATAGTTACTCTTTATAACCATCTACTTGATGTTCAACTACAGGTCAGACAGGATCATCCAACAAATGTGGTTTTTTGTTCATGGTTCATCCAAATCAGGGTCCTTATTGCCCAACATGCATAGTTTTGATTAAGAGATGTGTGACATATAGAAGGGGCATGTTCATGCTTATGATTTATACAATACATGTATGTGTGTGCATATATAGAGTAATATTCAGATACTGTTTGCAACTCTTAAGACTCTTGAGAGAGAGAGAGAGAGAGAGAGTCATACCAGTTCCCAAGCTTCAATACTTCGTTGTGAATAATTACATAAGACCATGCTGTTCAAGAGGCATTAAAGGGGTAAACAGCAACATCAACAAAGATAACAACGAAATAAGGGCAAACTACTCTAAATTGAAGAAATTTTAATGATAAGTCAAACACAGTTTGTTTTTTTAGAAGTTCTGATTTTAGAGAAGCTATTGAATCATACAAAAATTCTATCACTAAGAAATCACAAATAGTATAACATCATGAAGATGAATTAATATTTTTTTTATTAACACTAAATGTCCTTCTAAATCTCATAAGACCATCGCTTTTATTGTTTTACTACAACATATGGATTGGACTTGCACCAACTTTCTACAAATTTCGGCTGCATCATCTCTCTTGCAATTGATCGACTCTCAAGACCATTTTTTTAAGGCGATGGCTCTCAAAATCTTCAACAATTTCTTAATTGATTTACCAGTTTTCAGGATCATTTGCAGCAACTACCAACACATTACACTCTTCAGTGTCACCAAATTCATCTCAAATCTACTACAAGTACAAATACCAGTTAGCCCAGATCATTGTGTACATATATGAATATTAACAAATTATTAATATTTACAATTCCCAAAAAAATCATTAGTACCTAACTTGTTATTTGGAATGATGCACCGCGCAAGCTCATTCAGAATTTGTACATAATATATATAATTTGCTCACAACATACTGATAAATCTTTGGATACATATACATAGGCATTTGCTCCTGTGAGAACATCTCTCACAGAGGGGATCCATGAGAACTTCCAGAGGGACAACCTTAAGATTCATCAAAACCATTCACACACACAGGACCCCTGCTGATAGTCACCAGACCCCCGGGTTTGCATCCACCGAATGAACTGGACTGTCCATTACCACCTTAACAGAGAGATGTTCTATATGATTCATGGAAGGACATGATAGAAATGACTTAATCAGAAGGTTGAATCTCAGTATTCGAGGATATTCTGCAAGTGATAAATCAAAGCTTGTGGGATGCATCATGCATAGCATCAGGTATAAATCAGAAGCAAAGCGAGACTTTGACAACTGCTAGCATCAATCAAAGGGTAACATTGTTAATCTATTATCACAAATAGCAAGTTAGTTTCATCAGTAACTGAATGTGTGATTACATGGATGACAGTGCCAATACAGTAATAACTGAATAGGTCCTTAGTACATACAAGTAAATGGAAAGAGATTTTGGAGATTGTAAGAATATCACATATCATACTATTGGTTAAACAGCACTGCATGGGTCCATCCAAAGCAGATTTGACATTAAAAAAACACCGGAGAAAGAATCACTTGACAGAAGATCGCATGCAAGAAGGGGGGAAATTTTGAATGGTGAGGTCAAAAAAAAAATCATTTAAAAGGTTAATGAATTAATGGTTCCCAACATAAATCCCATCTAAAGAATTCTGACAACGCTCAGCCCTTCATTTTTAAAAATATAAATATAAAGATAAGAAACAATGGCTTCATCATCATCATTATTGTCATCATCATCATCATCACCATCAAAACCTTATCTGATCTATCTATATATTGACAGATGATCATCAATAGATTGGTTGATAAAGTTTCCATATTTCAAGGGATTTATTATGAACATGGTAAGTGCCCTTCCCATTATGCCAAAATGGAAGGGACTCTCAATGATTCTCCTGTTTAGCAGATTTGTTGGGTCAAGGTCAGGATTATTAGGAACCATTCAAAAAAAAAAAAAAAGGTCAGGATTATTAGGTTTTGTTTGCGGCCCTTGTTAGTATTATGGGCCATTTGCTAGGTCCAAATCAAGGGGCCCATCCCAAAATGAAAGGAATCCATGTGCTCGTCTAATGTTGTTGACTCAGGATCCTCAAAAGAATAGCAGAAATGTTGCTGCATTGGTGTCTCCTGTTTGGATAGATGGTGTCGATAAGGGGGAGAAGGGGGATACCTCTAGTCACTACAATTGTGCTGCTGGCCTATGCTTTTCTGATGCTTTGGCCATTCAGATTGTTAATGACAGCAACCATATTTCTTCAGGCCTTCCTGCTATTGAGATTCAAGGACCATGGTGATAGTAACAGTTTGCAAAAGGGTCTGATCCCAGAGAAATCTGTTCAGGAGGAGGTCGAAGAAAAATATGTGAAATAGCCAATATTGTGAGGGTGCCCATCAACAATTGGGAAAAAAAAGTATTCATCAGATGGTTAATGTTTTGTAGAAAGGGCTGAGGATTCAACTGAGAGCGCAGGTGATCTTCCTCAAGCTTTTAAAGAAAACATGGGTTTGGCTGACCAATGTACTGAGAAACATGGTAATTTAGGCAAAGAAGCATGGTGTATCATATCTTATCTGATACTTTACCTTTTACATTCAAACTCGTGTCCCTGCCAAATACATGGCGTGTATCTGCTATATCCATGCAATCTATGGACATCATAGATGACAACTTATCATCACAGTAAAAAACCAGTAAAAGTGAAGCCCTAGGATAAACGATAACCAAACGCAAGCTCAAAAACAGTAATCAGAGTCAGAGGAACTTTTCTTGAATAAATAATCAGAGGAAATTATTGGTAAAATATTTATCAGGCGCAGCTATTTTAGTAAATTTTGCTAGACAAAGAAAGAAAATCAACTAACCGAATTCCATGATGCACATCACAGTGATTCCGGTGACCCGAAACTCCATAGTTATCAAAAGTAATTAACTAGAAACCACAAGATCAAGTAATTAATTATGAGATATATGAAATGAATTTATCATCTATGCAATAAAAAGTGAATGCTCAACACAAGCAATACATGTAATTACACTAGCTATGGCAAAATTTTAAGCTACTGTATAATAATCAACTGTCACCAGTAAGTGGTAACAACAGGAAGCTTGACCGAAAAATTCGTCTATGCATCTAGAAGCCATATGTTCAAATACATCTATTGCATGTGTATAACAACAGCCTCTATCAGATAAAGGAAAAAAAAAAAAAAAACATTTTGTGCTATGAGTTCATCACCCAACTAAATATTAATGGGTAGTCTTAATTCTTTAGTATTCAGGCACCTTAAGTCACTCTATGCATCGCTTTCCTCTGATAAGTCATCATAATCTCATGATTATTACGTGTACATCTTATAACATCTTGGGGGTACATCACATTAGTTGATCAATGCTAAAATAAACCTATAATAGCAAAGACATTACATCACCAAACGCATGTTTAGACGTGAAACACCTTTAGGTAAAGCATCAGCATCACCGTACTTACTGGAGTATGGTGGAAGGAAATGCAATAGGACTCAGTGACATCCTTCAATTCATTAAAGATGCTCTCTGAAATCTGAATACTATGGGCAGCCCAGCATACATGGTTGTTGCCATCTAATTGCACATGAAAAGATACCTTCCACAATAGGGAATAAAATTGGAGTTTGATCGCTTCACTAATACAAATCAGCACAGTCAATGTCTTCGCTTTGTTCACCTCTCTAACTCCCATAAGGCCTGAGAAACTTCTCAGAACTGTCACACTCAGTGCTCAGATAACACCCCCAATAGCGTCTATACTAGGATCGTCCAATGCACTATCATGAATGTTTAGCCTGTATAAGCCCAGAAAGAAATTTGAAGCCATACCCAGTGAAATACAACTCTTTGATTAAACAAATAAGGGATGCCCACTGTATAAAATTATGGTCTGGCCACTTTGAACTTCTAGCCTTCACAAATCACTTCCCTTCTCCTTTTAGTAGAAACTTTACAATTGATTTACTGCAGCTCTTATAGATTTTCCTAACATTGCCATTACATTGAGTACGGTAGCAAGGTGATAGGCACTTAGGGTTTTATCACCAACAAAATTGTATTATGGATGATTCTAATGCAGCCATCAGAGCTGCTTAACAATGTAAGGAAAAAAGGTTGTTGATAAATAAACTACACAGAAAGGATCCAACTGTTTAAGCATATAGCAACTAGATGGAAGGAAAGTTGTTCAGACAGAAACAGACAAGAGTGTTGCACGAGAAGAATCAGAATGTATAAGTGCATTAATGAATTGTATCCTTGGGAAGCAATTAGAAACATAAGGCACCACCATCTGTTAGATAAATCTTACCAAGTCAATACCCTTCGTTGTGATTTCCTCCTCAATGATCTTTGCTAATAATTGACGGCTCCAAATATTTCCAAAACCATCCTATTAATGACCACCATAAAGTTCTTCTTAATATACATAAGACATCAATTTTAACCAATAGTAAAGATTTTAGCAGTGAAAAAAAAAAAAACTATTTATTTGTTTGAGCTTCTGGACATGGTTCACCTGTAAATCTGGATGATCCAGTATTTTTACTTGTTGGAGTGCAACCTGTACATGATGTAAAATAACTGCCAACTGATTCCTCAAAAACGTCCATTGATAATGAGCATGTTCCAAGAGAAATTGTTATATCACCTTAAGGATAGCACATGCTTGATAAAGTTCTGCCTTCCGAACGTTTCCCTTTCCATCTGCATTGCCTACAAAAGAACACAGGAAGGTTCGGAGTCCATGTAATTCAAGAATTGGTTATGAGGTTATCATATGTATCGTGACGCGGATACTGCTAACCAAATAATTGGGTTGGACACAGCAACTAAAAGACCGAGTATATTCAAATATTGTTTACAATATTTTATTTATCAACATATTATAGTTTTCTAGTGATAAGCATTTTTTATGTATTTGTGATCTAACTCAGGACGAATCTAGGTCTATTCTGACCAGCTTATCTGGCCCTGTTAGGTTCGCGTAGTCAATTGATGGCAGTTGGTCTATGAGAGGTAGATATCTCCCCTAATTGTAGAAAGGGACTTAGTCTTAGGGTGTGCACTTTAATTGGTCAACTGATAGACTAGAACTGCTGCCCTTTGGAAATGGTGACATGGTTGAGGAGATTCATGATATTTTTAAGTCTTAATAAAAAGTATTTCCACATGCGAGAAAACAGCAAAATAAATAACAATTAAACTATTAAAACGTTTTATTCTTGCAATGGGAGCATGCAACACATATCAACATGGCAGTATTTCCATTGGTTGGTGACTCTGTGAATTTCTAGAATCACCATGGAATAGGTTGTACATAAATTCATGAAATAAATCAGCTCGGGATCAATAAAATAGACTGGCTGACATTTACAAATCCTGAAGAGGGGCTGGTGAGGGGCCAGATGCATGAGCCCAGGCCCAAGCTTTTTATTTATAAATGGCCAGGCCTGGGTCTCGGCCTTACAGCTTTTGCCTTACAGCTTTTTTAGCCTTGGCCCTAGTCCTACCATTTTGTCTACAATGGACACCCAAGCCCTCCATTAGACCATTGACATCCAGTGGATGCCTGCACCAATGAGGTTGGTTGGATCTCTTATAAGGTAGGTCCTTTTGTGTAATATAAGCATTCCACAGATCTCTCCACATATCAATACACCATACCTGTTGAGAAGCATAGAATGTGAAGATTATGGCCTCTTGATGACAAGTAAAGAATGGTTGGAGAGAAAAACCTGCACAAATGCTACCTACAGTTTTAATTGGACTTCCAAGTAATTAAAATCACATGGTAAAAGAGGCAGCAGTTCAAAAGATAAACAATCATGATAAGTTGAGAATTAATCGCATAAAAGGCATTGAAAAACCATGTGGGAAAAATGACTTTGATACATTTATTTAACCAAATAAATAAATAAGCTAAGGGAAATTGAGAGAGAGGGAGAGAGAGAGAGAGAGAGAGAGAGAGAGAGAGCATTCTGCTCCATTATGCCATCTTATGAACATTGTACTTTTGATGAGCTTAAACCCTTCTGCATTCACATCAACATGCATATTGCCTAGCACTATGACCATTTTGTTGATACAGACGTGAAACAGATAGTGATCACTTCAGTCAGACACTAAAGTGACCTCAAATCCAGATTTCAGAACATAGAACAGAAGTGGTATGTAAGGGGCTAAGACTAGGTAGTGCCCAAACTAAGAATTTTTATACTTCAATTCTACATAGGTCAGCTAATCGATACCTTCTCAAAATTTAGCACGCCATTCCTGAAGTAGAGCTACAACTACAAGTAGTTTATAAAGCTCCATACCCTCCATTTCATAATCAAACACTTCCAAATCTCAAAACCAGCACATATCATACATCACACCTCAATTGAATTGCATATTATGCATTTCACCACCAATGCCCAGACCCTCACCCCATCTAATCTGGGGTACCCTTCTTTGCGCGCTTTACTCTTCAATTGCAATCATTAACCATGGGCAGCATTCAAAAAAAAAAAAAAAAAACACAATTCAATCAACAAAATTCATTGTGAAGCACATGATCAATCACACAAACTCACATAGATTCATCATCTGGGTGAGCAATAACCAACAGCACATTTCTCTTTCCAGCACCTAATATCAGATTGGTATGAAAAAAAAAATTCAGAAAATGAGATCCATTCAGCAATATAGAAAGAACCCAACAGCATCAATCATCAGTGATGAATCCACTTACTGTTGGATAAGAATTTAGAAGTGGACAGTGTAGATGAAGCGTTGAGTACAATGCATAATGAAACTAGCCACAGTAGAACTATCAGGACAAGGATCAAGAGCCAAGCCATCTGTCACATGCCTGCATAGAAGACCAAGATCAAAGAAAGTGACATATTGGGATCTCCTTCGATGCAGTCGCCGCCTGCTGAGTGCTGCCGGCCGGAGAGAGGGAGAGAGAGTGACCGCGTTGGGTGTTCCCGTCTGTCTCGCGGAGGAATGAGGAATGGAGTGGGGATAGTTCTCAGGGCTTCTAGGATTGTTCATGGGTTGGGCAGGGCCTAGCCCAAAGCCTTAAATTGTAATGTTGGGGCCTGATCCGATTGATTAAATGGGAGGGCTCGAATTTATCAATAAGTTTTGGAGCATGCAATAGTTTTCTTAATACCAATTGTACCGGGAAAGTCTGCATGGAGCTTTGGAATGGACCCATTTATTTATGTTGACATTATGGTATATTTAAGCAATAATATTTTTTGCCAAAACGGGTATATATATATATATAATATTAAAATATGAAGAAAAACACGTAAGTTCGGGGCCAGGGTTTGCCTGGGGTTTTCCAAGCCCGGCACTAGGGCTTAGGAAAGGAAAACAATAGCCCTCATTTTGAAGGGGATTTTTTTTAGGGCCACTCCCTTTTTCCATTGCCGAAGGATCGGATTGACAAGCCTAATTAAGTGTACTTATGATTTCATTGTCGTCTACTTTATTTCGTGAATTCAGAAGCAACAATAGGTCAGGGCTGAGATGCAGCCGAATTCAACCTATTTATTGAGAGGGCTAATATCAAGGGCAAACCTACATGACACATTCAAGGCAATCGCCCAGTCCAACTTTTTTTTTAGCTCGATGGCCGAATGGCAAGGACATAGGAAGTAAATGGCCCTCGCATGGGTTCAAAACCTGGTGGGAGCAATGGGAGTGAGCGCCTTATCCACAAGGCCAGCTCTCTATTCTCCATCCCATCCCAACTTGAGTTTGCTTCTAAAAATAAAAATGTTGGATTTGCTTCCAAAACCCATATGAAAATTCTACGTCCTCCCCCAAAGCCCATTTGAAATTTTTGGGTATGCCCAAAAAAAAAAAACCCAACTAGTTGTTTGTGGTCGCTCCCCTCTAATGAAAATCCTAAGTTCACCGCTAGTCGAACCAATAACTTGAACTGACCTATTTAAAAGAGATTAAAAAGGTTACATAGTTGTTTGGATAATTCACCGTAATGCGACGTAAAGTGAATTATCAAATCAAGAGAAATTAAAAGTAAAGGGTGTTAAATCAAAATGCGGTAGCCTTTTTTCATTTTATAGTTTGAGAAGGAATTTATTTACTTTTATTATTTTGGTTAAAAGCAAGAGGGGTTTTTTTTATCGTTTAATGGGATGTGAAACTTTTTTTTTCTTTTACTATTCTTCCCAAATAAAGAGGAGACGAAGATATCAAAAAAAAAAATTTCATGTCTCTTAAATTTTATATTTACTTCACTTCACTTTACAAGGAATCCGGTGGAAGTTTCCAATTATGCAATGAATTCCTTTCTTCTCTTAAATATATTGTGTTTTTTAGTATTTGATTTTTTTATTTATCAAACAGGTGTATCAAGAATCGACTGCTGCAACATGGAATTTGGATGGGCCCAAGGTCAAATCTGCTCATCCAGGTTCTGAATGATTCAAATGACCCAATTACTCAGACGCTGATCAAAGAAGAGGTGCTGAAATGGCAACAGAATGGTGCTCATAGGGAATTTCAAGTTGGTGATGAATTGCAGCTACATCAAGGACTATGAGTCCTTGCTACACTAATTCATTTATCGTATTTGACAAATGGCCCACTTGTATAATTTTATGATGCCGTCTACTTATATGAAAATGAGTTTTTGATATACTTTTCATGTTATCTTCACTCACAAAAAGATAAACTTTTGTGAACCCAGTTGATTTAGGTGTTGCATACCCATTATATACTTTAACGTAATTTAGATTTTGAGAGGCATGTTAAACTAATAACATTATGGTCTTTCCTAGATTCCCTTCTTATTTCATTTCTTGTCATATTGTTATACTAATATGCATGATCTACAGGTCTAAAATCTGTACAAGTTAAAAGATCCCACATTTGCAACAAAAACACCTACTCCAAAAGAAAAAGATCCACCTGTTAACCACTCAAAGCTTGCACTGACAATACATAAAATGTAAGTATATGTTAGTATCCTATAAAATATTACTGTAAATCTTTCAATCCAAACAAATGCTTACTGCTTTCTTATGCTCTGAACTTAAAATGTAAGTATATATTAATATCCTATGAAATGTTATTATAAATGCTTGTTTAATTTGATTATAGGAGGTTGAAACTTCTATTTTCTTTAGGGATATTGACAATACATGATATAAAAGATCATGATTCCTCAAAATGATGCTGACCAAAACTATATCCCAAATGTAGTTATTATACATAGGGCTCCAAATTCATTTTTCAATTCTACCTACATTTGAGATATAATTTTGATCAACACCATTTTAAAGAATTCATAATTTTTTATATCCCGTGCGGTAAAAACCCCATTAATAAAATCAGAACATGCATACTAGCAATTAGATAATTAAATAATTGTATACTTACCATTTATCTTCTCTGTATACACGTAAACGACTACGTGCAACGCACGCCCCCGCCACTGGTCCTCCTAAACGTGGCTGGAAATGGATAGAAGTAGCCGAATCCAGACTCCATAGTACCCCACTCTGGTTACTTTCTTCAAACACCTGCTACGCAATCGAACCCATCTCCATCTACTAGGGTTTCTGAAAAATCTCTTCAAATCGAAGCAAACCCATACCTTCGACGTCGTGTTTGAGCAGCGACGTGGTCTTTTTGCGCTCTGAAATCGCCCGTAGCTGTGAGCGTCTCAAGAAAGAAGAAGACGAATAAGAGATGAATGGTTTTGCGCGGGACGTGAATTCGACAGCAGTGACGGTTTCAGTCTCGGATGATTCTGCTGCGGACTCCATCTGGGATGCAATTAGAGCGGAAGCCAAGTCGGAGGTACTGTTTTGTTCTCTCTTTCCTCTCATATCTTTCCACATTTCTTTGCAGCACTTGATTTGTGTAGTTATATAGATGCTTATTGATAATGGTGTGGGGGGTTTTGTACGTAGGAGAAAATTGCAGATTGAGTGAGAACTGAGAAGTATTGGGATGTGGGGTTGTCGTTGGTTGTGATTTTGAGTGTCACTTTTTTCTTTTGTAGTTGTATGTGTGATTAATTGCCTTGAACAACATGTGTGTGAGCTGAGGAGAATGAATGAGAAACAGTAAGATGCTTTAGTCGTGACAAAGGAGAGGAACTCCTTCACCAAATCAAGCTAGAGGCTTACTCAGATTGTGGAATCTCTTAGTTATTAGTGTTGAGGGAGTTCTAGACCCCAAAGTCGAGGTTTTTACATATCCAGTAAGCATAGGTGCTTTTGACGCATGATCCAATTTAGGGTGCCTTGCGCTACATCATTTTTTGGGAAGAAGAGAACAATAGGGGTTTGGTATTAAGAGAGATGAAAGTCAGGACTCACGAGGATTGTGCACTTTGTTTATTTCTTTTTAATTTGTCACGTGCGAGTTTTCGAAAGTGTAAGAACTCTATCTTCAACAACAACAAAAAAAAAAAGCATGTGATGATTCTGGCTGTTTTGGCATTAGAAGTGATGACAGAATGTATGTGTTTGATTATGGGGATTTTAGTATTTAATTCTCCACTTTCCATATTTTCCGTAGGATCTTTGGTTTTATTCTCTGGGATTACCTACTTTTCTTTTACACCTGGATATGTGGTTCTGTGATTGTGGGCAGTCACATTAGTTATTTGAAGAGTTTGGTACCGTCAAGAAAAACTAAATATCTCCATAATTGATTTAAGAGACAATTGAATTATCAAATTTACACATTTTAGCATTTTTATATTTTATGATATTTTTAAGACTGGCATGCTAGTCGACTCCTCCTAGTCCCAACTAGTACGAAGACTGGCTCCGGCATATAATACCCTTCTACTGATGTTGTTTTAAGCCATGTTCTCCTAACTCCATAATCTAACATGTCTTTCAACACTACTTCATTCCAAGTCTTTGTTGGACTCTCTGTGCTCCTAGTGCCTTTTCAATATGTCTCGCAAGGGCTGTTTCTAGTTTTTGTTTGCATGTCCAAACCATTTAAAGTGACATTCCTTGATTTCTTTTCATCTGTCAAAGCTGCCTGTAGGTCTTGTCTCCTTTTATGCACTCATTCTGTCATTTCTTGTACTCCACAATTATCTTATTATCTTAGCATGCACGGCACCATATGGCACGTGCATGGAGAATAACACATGCATAATTAAAAGTGGCAAATAATAGAAATCCATGACACTCAGAAACACTATGGATTTTACACATAAACATTAATTACTAGATATGTTGCCTTTAGGTATCCAGGTATGGTTAAAAGAAGGAGAAAATGTAGCAAAAAAATTATCCAGGTAGGGTTCACGGAAAATAATTGATTCCTCAACAGGAACATCATTGTGTTGGGCAGCTTTCAATTGCTTTACAATGTTCTGTAAAATTCTTGACAGGAACTAGCTTGGAGAAAAAGACATTAGACTCTTTATGGGCCGCGTAACCTGTAAAGCCTGAATTTTGACTAGACCCGGCTTGAAAGCCAGCCCTATCAGTTCAAAATCCAGGCATGGTGGACAGCCATGGTAATCATGCATTCATGCCATTTTCTTAACAATGAAGGTGAAAGCAGATGCTGTTGATTTTTCTTTATTCAGATTTTTTAGTGTTTATATTGAATCATTGGTGTTTTATGCTGTGGCCCCTGCTCAAGGGGGTAAGGCCAAGATGACGATGATGATCAATGCTTTCTAGATGGACACTTTGCATGTTTTTTGGAACATGTAGTTCCATGCTCCAGCCTATTTGGAACACTATGCATTTAACAGTGTGTTCTTTTGTTTACCAAAAAAAAAGAGTGTGTTCTTTATCCTGTATTATTTGGGGGGAGATGCCCCTATGAGAGACACTCTCACCAAGTTTATGAGAGATGGGTGGGGGCCCTCACTTCCATATTTGGGGTCCTTGCATTATGGTTGTTGTCATTATTGTTTCCTCTGCTTGACATTTGGATGTTTGTCCAAATACATGACTTCGTATATATTTTTTAATTGGATTTTGTTCAATTATTCTAGGCGGAAATGGAGCCACTCTTAAGTAGCTTTCTGTATGCTAGCATTTTATCTCATGATTGCCTGGAGCGGGCATTGGGGTTCGTGATTGCTAATCGGCTCCAAAATGCAACACTCTTGGCAACACAACTTACAGATATCTTCAACAATGTAATGATGCATGATAGTGGTATTCAACGCTCAATTCGCCTAGACATTCAGGTGATTTCAGCCTTGTAAAGGTGTCTGTGTTTCAATATATATGTATATTTCCCATATATATATATATATATATATGGGCTTATCTTTCTTTGATATCTCAAGTGAATTTTAAAGTCTGAAGTGCAGATATTTCTCTACAGGCATTTAAAGATAGGGATCCATCCTGTATGTCATATAGCTGGACATTATTGTATTTTAAGGTATTTATTATTTTTCTAGTACATTCAGCACATGAGGAGGTACGCTATTTTAGGGACTCATTTGGTTCACACAGACAAGTTGTACATGTTGGACTCTGTTTTGATGATCCAGCACTTAGAGGGTCTGCCATGATGAAGTGCTGAGATTCCCCACGGACTCTCCTGTCACATGGTGCCAACTTGTCTATAAGGTGAGTTTACATGTTGACCATTGTTCGTAATGGTCAATTTCGTTGTATGTTTGGGATTATATGATAGAGGATCTATTGGGGCAAGGTTCATATCATGATAGACTCACCTTATCAATAATGGCAAATTACCCAATCTTGGGTCACATCCATACTGTCGTTGATGTGCCGATCAGTTGATCAAGCAATCCACACATACACATCCTACAGTGTT
The DNA here is from genome assembly GCA_029852735.1 of Persea americana. NCBI lineage: Eukaryota > Viridiplantae > Streptophyta > Magnoliopsida > Laurales > Lauraceae > Persea > Persea americana. Next base: position 52,360,276 of record CM056819.1, read on the forward strand.
CTTCTGACCAACAATTTTCCTTATGAAGTTGTACATGCAAAAATAAAATATTTCCATTCTAATAAAAGATCAACAAAATATGAAGTTCACACATAATGATTAGTTTATGGAATGATGTGTGTGATCACAGAATTTTACTCGTGCACAAAAAAGGAAGCTATTTACTGTTAATCCTAAACTACTTTGTTTTTTTTTTTTTTCCTTTTTTTTTTTTGCCTAATTTTTCAGGGCTACCATGCTTTGCAATCATATCGTATAGCACATGCTCTGTGGAACCAAGGACATAAGGTTTTAGCCTTGGCACTGCAAAGCCGAATAAGTGAGGTATTCTTTATCGGGATTCTCCTATCACCTAACTTATTTAGTTATCTATTTATTTATTTTTCAGTATAATAGAAATTCATGGATAAAGAGTATACATTCAAATATAATGTGTATGTAATTAGAGGTACATTGAGTTGGTGAGCTGAGAATCAAAGCAAAAGATGAGGGTTGCCTGCCAAAAATAGCAATCTAGGACTCCATTGTACACTGTCCATAATGAATTGTGGATATCCCAGATTTAAGACATATCATATTCAATTCTAGTAATGTGTGAGAAGCCTATCTTGAACGACTGTAGCATCCTCTTAGTTTCATTTTTGTCGTTGTTGTTGTTGTGTTGACCTCCATGATGGGTATGCCTTTTCTCCATCCAAGAAATAGCATTGGTTGAATTGCCTTCTATTCTAAATGGGCCGTCAAAGATGTTTATAGATATTTTCAAACTTTCTTTAATTGCCAACGCATCTACCCTGCCCTATTTGTATCCTCGTCTCCACAAGTCGCAATAATGCTGAGAGCAGTTCAAGCTCAGAAAATCTAATAGTACACATACCCAATGGTGCAGGATTCACTGCTAAAGAGCCATATACCTCTAGCACTTCTCATGGTGGTCACGGGACCCATTGAATTGGATGATCGTCCATCGGTCTTCCCACCATATTTCATGGAAGATCACTCACTGTGAAACTCCAACTGAAGCTCCTTTAATTCTCTCTGTTACTGTGGCCTATGTTATAAACCACACCTTGATTCTCTTTCTGGTATAACTGAGGTGGGTGGTCTAACTTAAAAAATTCCGATGCCTCTCTCTCTCTCTCTCTCAATTGTAACCTTACCCTGACCAACCTCTTTTTAAGGATCTCATGGAATGCAAAACCCAAGATTAGATAAAGAGATCTAGTAGGAAGGACCAAAATTACCTGAATGGCAGTGAAGAGAAAGGTGTTGTATCGATTCCTTCATTCACTCATAGAAGACAGCTATCTGGGATGACAATCTCTCTTCTAATCTGCGTAGGGTCATGATCTTCCTTTTAGTGGCTGTCCAACATGGTGCTTGAACCATGAATTGCATCCACGGAAATTACATTAGAAGTGAACAATCGAACTGGGGAGAGTTGGAAAGAAACAAATGCTTACAAGAAAAAAAAAGGCATAAGAAGTTTCTTTCAACTGAATTCTGTGATTCATTTCCGCCTCATCAATTGTGGGATGCACCTCATTTAGCTCTTTTAACCATGACTCCGATAACTACATTGTAAAGACCATAAAATTCCTTATGAATTTTATATACCTTATCCAATCTGAATCCCGAGATGTACGCTTTAAGGTAATTACAGAAGATTTTAACCAAACCATACTTTTTCCCCCCTTCTTCATTTTTGTTACTTCGCCTTGGATATTGTTTATCTTTGACGGGCTTTGATAATTTCTGTACTTGCGGAAAGAGTCTGTCTAGCACATTGTGTGTCTGCCTATGATAAACTGATGACTTTATCAAACCTGGACAGCATGGCATGGTGGTGCCACTGGGCGTCACCAGATATAAAACTCACGTGGATGAGCCATCCACCAAAAATCAGACCCATAGGGATTTTCCATCCGTGCGATATAAGCAGTGAAATAGATTGTCCAAACAAAAGCCAGTGTATGCTCATAAAAGACTGCCTTAAATTGAATGACTGGCAATATTTAATGGACTTGATACTTTGTAAATGGCTAATCCGCAGGCCCTCATGTGTCTATCTAGTGGGGCCAATGCCCCCTTGTGGCTATCTAGTGGAGCCAGTGAGCCCCACCAACATGCCACATGTCCATCATCAGTGAATCGTAGACAAGTGTTCGTCATGCTCACTTTATTGTTTTTATAATTTTCTCTTTCTAATAATATGCGTGCTTTCCATGTTTATTTGTATGCAGGTTTTTGCTGTGGATATCCATCCAGGTTCTCTTGCTCTCTCTATCTGCCCCTCTCTAGGCTCACTTTCTCCGTCTCTAGGCTTTTACATTATTTACAATCCTATAAAGGGTCTATGAATAATTGTGCAATCATATAGAGGGTCTATGAATAATTGAGTACTCTTGCACTAGTTTTCAATATAAACCATGCCTTGGCAACTTATTCCAGTTTGAATGTTTTACATTTGCCTTTTCCCCTTTTGGATGGGGGTCTATCTATGACTCATTCTAGTGACTCGATTTAATAAAAAAGAAAGCACTACTGCTTTGTTTACAAGAGAACCTCCAGCTGGAAGCTTACTGCTTGAAACCATCTACATGTCATGTTTCATAGCTTAGGCTGGTTTTAATATTTCACCTTTTTTGTGGAGAACACTATAGTATTCTATCAATGTTTTCATTTCTTGATTCTTATTTTAGAGGACAAATGGGTTCTCCCATGGTAGAATGTGTTCGAGAACTTGTCTAATTACTGTTTTATGCAGCTGCGAAAATTGGAGAGGGAATATTGTTGGATCACGGGACAGGTGTAGTCGTTGGTGAAACTGCTGTTGTAGGAAACAAGGTTTCATTGATGCAGGCAAGTCAATTATATTTCATTTCTTATAATTGTGTTCATGATCTGTAATTTTGTTGCACTTTTGAGTATGTTTGCATACAACCACCACAGAACAAGTAATCTTATTTTACATTCTGTTTCTCTCTTCCTAATGACTCTTGTTTTAAAACTGTGTACAGGGTGTAACGTTAGGAGGAACTGGGAAAGAAATAGGAGATCGCCATCCTAAGATTGGTCATGGTGCACTTATTGGAGCTATGGCCACAATTCTTGGTAATATTGACATAGGTCAAGGTGCCATGGTTGCTGCTGGTTCTCTTCTATTGAAAAGCATTCCTCCTCACAGGTAAAGAAAATTTTTATATTTATTTATTTTTAAGTTTAAATGCTATTTTTGTGGACAAATGGATCCTTCAGCATTTTTGCTACATCAATACTCTTCCGTTGCTATTATAAGATGGGTCATTCCAGTCCTTTATAAAAATATTTTATCTATTCCGTGGCTAGCATTTATTTTCATTTTTCTTGTGTTTCTCCTTGAAATGACAGTAAGCTTCATGTATCTACTCTCAGATTATTATGCACCAAACCATGTTGCAACCACTTTATAACTCTGGTTGTCAACAGCCATGATTTCATGTTGCAATTACTTTGTCACTGAGTTGGCTGTAAATTGAGTACTTGCTTCGGTAAATTGGGGCTTATTCATTTACCACTAGGCTTTTCCCCCCATAATCAGGCATCAAACTTCCACACTATATAGATCACATCAGGTTATCAGATTAAATGATATATCTTTCTTCTTGGTTTTTGCAGCATGGCTGCAGGACAGCCTGCAAAGGTGGTTGGATATATTGAAGACCAAGATGCATCTCTGACAATGAGGCAGGGTATGTTGGAGATCAATCCGTTTTCAGCAGTGTAAAGATTCTTGTATTCTTTTCAACTCTTAGGGCATGTTTGTTTGCATTAAAAATTTAAAATACATATGATTTATGCCACTAGTAGTTAAACATGAATACCAAAGGGGAGTTTTCAGAAATGAGCATCAAATAACCTTTCTTTTTAGAGAAATAGAATCAAAAGAAGATGGGATATGAATAACCAGCCTTACATCACTGTTAGCTATTCATTTCCCGTGTTTCTTTGATTCAATTGCTGTAAGAAAAAAAGGTTTTTTTTTTTTTTTGAAATGGTAAAAAGAAATGTTATTTAATGCTCACTTTTGAAAATGCACCTTTGGTATTCATTTTTAACAACCCAAGTCATAAATCATATGCATTCAACCTGTATTGTAATGCAAACAAACAAACCCAAGCATAATAGCTAACTTTTATCATGTCAAATTATATGCAGATGCTACAAAGGACTTTTTTGAGCTTGTAGCAGTTAACTATGTGGATGGAAATCTATTAAGGTCAGGTTTGTAAACTTTTTTCTTTGTTCAGTGCAGTCTTCCTACTTGCAGGTGGGGTTTATCAAATAGCAACCATGGCTAAATGACCTGGGCATAAGCAATTTGGGCCCTAGTAGTGCGTGGTGGGGGTAAGGGGTCCACCTTTAGGTATTCCCTATCATTCATTACGGTGGGCCCCAAGTTTGATTGGACATACATCAATAACCCATCCCTCCACTGGGCCCCATTGCAAACAGTTTGTTCTAGTTATCAAATTTAATTAAATGGCTATTTATCTAATAAGGGGTGATCTTTAAGCATGGGTTAATGCCATGATGATACCCTTCCACTTAATGATGTCCACCTTGTCCTTGTTGGGTCAAAAAAGATGAAATGAAAGGAAATTTGTTTCACATCCTGACCAATGTTTTATTTGCAGGAAAATTTGATCCAGAGATCAAATGGTGCTGTTGAACTAAATAAAGCATAGCTGATGGTCTTTCCTGTGAATAAAGTTTGGCGATCATTTCCTTTCTGCTGCTGTGAAAGAAATTTGATTATGAAATTTGTATATACCAGTATGGCTTCAATACACCCACGCACACCTTAGGTGGCGTCTGATGAGTTTAATTTTCATGTCTATTTCTTTTAATGTGGTTTTAAAAGCACATTTAGACTCAAGGAAATATAAAAGTATTTAGAGTTGAAGTGAAATGGAGTACATATGGCTCACAACACTACTTCATCTATCAGGCTTGACTCATCCAAATGGGGATTTTAGATTGCTAGGGCTCCTTTAACTTCACTCTACTTTATTTTTTTGCCTACCTAAACTGGCCCAAAGGACTCTTTGGATTATGCTAGACATTAGACCTTCCTTTTTTTACTACAGAAGGACAAATAAACCACACTTTTATGTACAGACATTTTGCACTAAAGCGGACATTGTGGTGCTACAGTAATTTTTGTGAGTTGCCTGGCCTAAAGATTGTGGGACACTAAATATCAATCGGAACTATTGCATGTATTCGTAAGTCCAAACTGGATGCCTCAGGATAATTATTAGATTTGCATTTTTGGACTTCCGTGGCTCTCAATTCAAGATCCGAACTATTGATATTATATAAAAGGATAAAAACCGAACTGTTGATATTATTTAGAAGGATAAAAATGGCTATGCATTCAAATTTTAGGTCTTGATTCTTAAGTAGATCTTGAGAGATCAGCCAAAAACTGCATAACAGTTGATCCACTTCTCTAAAAAAAACACAAACTTAATATGTACGATGTGTTGTCAGGCTCTCTCTCTCTCACTCTCTTTTGTACTTTATATCTTCAATCGTAGGGCTCAAAAGTATGGTCTAAACCGTTAAGTCTCTTCATTAAGGTTTGACCCGGCTAGTATACAAAATTGCAGCCATTGATTCTCTACAGCAAGATTCGAACCGTGGATCCTCTTAAGAAGCCTAAGAACGACTATAGAGTAAAATATTAGCATCGACTCCTGGATCTCGAGATATACATGACAGGCAGTCCTCCTTTCGGCCCTTTTTCTTTTAATTGTAGGGCCCAAAAGAATGATCCAAGCTGTTGGATCTCTTTAACATGAAATATACATCTATTGGATAAAATCTCGGCCGTGATGCACAAATCTCGAGATATTTGTGATAAAATATAAACCAATTGATGTGCATTCTTGGCTTATGTGGACCCAAAAGCAAAATCTGAACCGCGTTGCTCCTCTTTGGAACGCTGAAGAAAGATAGGGGATGAGATTCTGGCCCTTGATCCACCGTAGTTGAGAAATTTGCGAAAAATGTGAATAGTTAGATGCAAGAAATGTCTATTTCAAACCTTTTATTTGTCTTATCACACAATCTATTTATAAAACATCTATTTCACATAGATCCATTCTACACATATCTATGTAATAGATCTAATAATATTTGCCAAACAAGCCCTTATTATATTGCACGTAAAAATTAAATGTTAAACTAACATAATAACCAGTGCTTAGCACATGTATGGCCAATGTTGCAACTTAAATATTCATGCATTAAAAAAAATATCCACAAAATTTAGAAAGAAATAAAAAGAAGAAAATTTAATGAAAGTGCATGTTTATGTAATTTAGGAACTAATGACATAGAAAGAATATAGAACAATTAGAGTAGAAACGAAATGATGGAGTTTGAGTAGAAAGAGAGTTCCTGTAGGTATGAAAATGTAGAACTTTGAAAAGTGGGGAAACAAATGTGAGTCGTTTCAATAAAGAGATAAAAATAGGTAGTTTGCATCAGAAGAGTGGGGGCAGAACCAAAAACATTTGAAAAAAAAATAATGACTTACTTTTAAATTCATAACAAAATCAAAGTCAAAATCCTTATTTTAATATATTATAATTGATTTATAATTATAAATATAATATAATATTGGTGTCCTTACTTTCTGTTTTGGGCTTGATCTTAACAATTTGCTACCAACTGTTTAAATGCCACAAATTTGTGATAGGACATGGCACTTCTCCTAGTTCGTACATATTCAGCGCCAATATCAATGGCAGTTCTTTTGCATCTTTTGTCAGAAATTTTAATCTGTGTATTCCAAATTGAAAGTACTATCATCTGATATTCATTTGGTGGTTATCAAATGAATGAATAAAAAGATATTGGTGAGTGATCAAATTTAGTTTAGGTTTTGTGTCCAATCTCAATGATAAAAAAGGGCACTTAATTCAATTTGGAATTATTCTCTAAAGTGAAAATATTTTCATATTAAGCTATTTATATAAAGCCAAGTAAAAAAGGGCACTTAATTCAATTTGGAATTATTCTCTAAAGTGAAAATATTTTCATATTAAGCTATTTATATAAAGCCAAGTTATAAAATGACTAAGGGCCACACATTTCATAATGATGGCAGAGGGCCTCTATTCCATGATATCAATAACCAAACATTTTATGATATTACAAAAAAATTCAACATGCAAATTTCGTGAAAGGAGGAGACTTATGATACTTGGAATAAGCCAAAATTATTAATAGAAAGATTAAAGTATCATTATGAAATACATGGGCCCTCTGTTGTTTTTCACAACTTTAGTAGTTTTTTTTGTTTTTCCGTGAAAGTTCCTTTGTCTTTTTTTCCTATTTTTCTGAAAGGTATGTTACAATGGGGAAAGATCATGTCTCATGCTGTTGAATTGTTCAGAATTAGACACCCAAATCAACCTATGCGGACCCATATTTCTTTGAAAATAGAAAATATTTTTCGTGTATGATCACCATTAGTCATGGAAATCAACGTTTGGTTATAATTTTTTTCTAGACATTTCCTGTACTGCTACTTTTTTGCGATATCACAAATTTTCAATAGAATTATGCAATATTGAATAAAATACAGATAGAAAGATGGCCCCTTGGCTTTCAAGCAAGCCAATTTATCCGATATCTCACATAATTTAATAAATTTTTTGCAATTATGTGAAAAAGTGTGGTGATATATTGGAAAAAAAAGGTAGATTCAACAATTTTCTCAACTTCCCTCACTAGGCCTGAATTTCCAGGGCTAATGAGATTTTGTAACCATCCATATTACTTGTCCCACATGTACAAGAAGCTGCATGCTACAATCAACTTCATAAGCTAAAAAGACTCTTAATCTTCATATTTTAGAAAATCCATCATCATCATCATTTACATTGTGGGCTCCACATTGGATGGCGAATGAACGAGACCCTCTCCATTGTCCACACGATCACGCTCCACCGTCGATCACGGTGGGCCTCACCAGATCACCACAAGAAACGAGCCTGTGGGCCCCACACACTTGCTGACAATCTAAGTAACGCCAACACCTCTCCTCCGACTCCCATTTCTCCAAATCCAAACGGGAAAAGGAAAAGGAAAAGAAAATCAGCATTCACGCTCCTCGGTCCTCCTGTCATGAAAGCGAGAGTGAGATTTCGTTCTCCTCAAAAACCCTAAATCTCTCTGTAAAACCTCGACAAGAGGGATTGCTTCCTTTCTTGATCGATTTCATCGAGAGAGAGAGAGAGAGAGAGTGCTGACGATTCAATTGCATCAATCGGGTCTTGCTTCTCTTTGAATCTATTCAATTTCAATTCTCGAATCATTGCATTTGCTTGAGCTCTCATATTAAAATTTTCTGTTTGATTTGATCAGAGTGACACTAGTGTTTTTGGCTTGAGATCTGATCTGGAATCCATGGAAAACGTCGTGGATGTAGAGTTCAGATTTGAGATGGATGTTGTCGTCTTATCTTTTCCTGATTTTTCTGGAGGTCTTGTTAGGAGTTATTTCACTTTATGTGATTGAATTTCAATGGTGTTTTATCGCTTTCTAGTTAATATGAAATTCAAGATTGATGTTTTGGAATCATATAGTAGTGAATTTTGTTCTGAATTGATGTTTTGCTGGAATAAATATTGAACTTTTGGTTGGAAAATGGGAATTGGTGTACTTCCTTTTCAGCTCCAATTCAATATTGGAATTAGATTTGAACCTGAAATGCATTCAATTTAGATCTAAACAGACTTAATTTTTGGAAAGAGGTGTTTTTTGGGTACTTAATTGTTTAAACAATTGGCTCTAGTATTGAATGATATTGAAATGATTGGAATGCAGGTGAAATATGCAATGAGAGCAAGATCTGGGAATCTAGCAGAGCAGAAATTAATAAATTGAATTGGTGGAAGAAATTGAAATATCTGTTAGTATGTTATCGCTGTTAGAAGTACTGTGGTTCTGACTCAAACCTGCTTTCCTTGTGATTTAAAAGATCTCTTAGCAGTTTACTTTTACACTACTTGAGTGAATGTAATGTTTTTGTGAAAATAAAAGGCAAGCCTGTACTCTAACTCATTGCAATGTTATATCTCTTGAGTGACTTGGACTGACAGTACTGTATAAATAAGTCTACTAAACTTGACGTTTACAGTGCATGTCACCATGTCTGTGGTGACCGAAATGAATGATCACAAAAAGTTGCATGGATTAAAAAATGCAAAACATACAATGAATGAGAATAAAGAAAATGACTATTTTATTTTTCAAGGAACCGAATTTTCTGGGTGCCATGTCAGCTACCTGTGACTTGGTACATCTTGACACTTCTGGCCTAAAAAATTAGCTTAATAAAAAATAAAAAAAGAATTTAATTTTCTTTTATGTCTCAGTAGTCAGTATTCTTTGTCCAATTTATGTAGCTTGAATGCAGTTCTAAGTTCCATCACTCATTTTTTACATATAAAATTTTCAATTTTTTTTTTCCATATTCATAATTAGATATTCCATCAATAGATGTATTTAATATATCAATACTTTGATACAGGTGTGTCTGTGGGTTGGGTTCATCATCAAAGGCTTACTCACCTATGTCAAGTTAGATTTGTAAGTTTTGCTCTTGTTTTCACCCCTATTTAGGGCAACTATATTCTTGAGGTACTCCACATTCTAACATGTCACTTCTCAATGCTTTTTAAGTCATTATCAGACTTCATCTTCTCCTAGTTACTTATAGTTTTAAGCTTGTAATTCTTCTTACAGGGCCTGTTTCCTGTTTTCTATATGCAGCCTCAAACTGTCAATGTATTAAAAATTTGTCATCTCTAATTCATAGGAAGATATTTGTCTTTATGTTTTTCCCGTCATTCAAGGTTGCTTATTTTAATGACTTCTTACTTTTCATTTGCTTTTCTTACTTCATCAGGCTCCTGTTGATGACAATGGTGAGGTGACTGCAAAAAACAGAAAATGACAACAAGAGAAAGTGAGAATGACGAAGCTCTGGAGGGTGCAATGGAAGATGTTGAAAAGCTTGAGAAAAGTTATTCTGATATGAACCACAAAAGCAATGGCTCTCTTGGCAGCTGTGATGCAGTGAATGCAGAAGAGCCAGTTCTAACAACAGAAGAGCGCCAGCATGAGGGAGATGCTGCAAAATTGGAGAATAACTTGTTTGAAATGGATCACAAAAGCAATGGGCTCGAGAAGGGCAACAAAGTTTACGATGTCATTGCATGTAAAGATGATAGCCATGATCATCTTGTACAAATGGTTATGGAGCTCAATTACCAAAATGAATATCTGAAGGCTCAGTTTGAGGGCTTGAGGAATCAGCATTTGGGCTTGCCTGAACACCCAAATGAAATTGGGAAGAAAGAGGGGGCATCTGAAGAAATGAACAAGATGAATGAGCTACATGAAACAATAAGCTTATTAAAAAGAGAAATTCAGGAGCATAAAGAAACACAAATTGCTGCAGAGTATGCTTTGAATCACCTAAGGATGCAATACTCTGAGGCTGATGTAAGAGCTCAAGAGCATTCTGTTAAACTAATTGAAGGTCAGTTGGGTTGTTACCATTTGTGCTGATCTCTCTGTTTCTTAATCCTCATTTTTAATGAAAAAGTTGAGTTAAAAGAACAATAAATTAGAGATAATTAAAAAATGGATTTCTAATTTCCCTTGACTGGAGTCAACCACATTGTTAGCCTCTATTTCAACATACAAAAAGAAAGTGCAAAACTTTTCGAATCTATACCATATTTACACCTTCTTCATATGTTTCATGGTTGGTTCAACCAGGAAACATTTACCACTAATTTTTCTTAAAATCATGGCAACATCTTTACTGCCTTAGTTAAAGGGAATCAGTCTCTGTCTTTGAAGAGACTAGTTCCTTTCTTTTGAAACCTTAATTCACTCAACATTTTTTATTCTGTAGCTCAACAAAAGATGGAGCAAGAAATAAAGGAGCGTGACGATAAGTATGTTGAGCTTGACACTAAGTTTGGAAGGCTTCACAAACGTGCAAAGCAGCGTATTCAAGAAGTTCAGAAGGTAAATGCTCTTTAAGTATCTCGTTTTGTTTCCAAATTACGGCTTTTGTCACGGCCTTCGTTGTATATTTCCACATTAGACCCCCGCCCCAATTCTTAACTCTTATTTTAAACCAACTGCATTAGCATAGGATGCTTTTTTAGTTACCAGTTAAAAACTTCTTTTGTCTTATTTCCTTATTTTCCTTTTTTGAGTTAAAAATTGGACATGGCTTTTATGGAATAGATTTCCTGCTGATGCATGTACTGCTCAGTTGCAGTGGACGGTTTGGTGCTTCAAATTAGTGCTTTGAAAAACTCCTATAGGTCATCAAAACATGCTGATATCAAGTGTAGTAGCATCAGAATTATCCATCTACATGTCCATGAGAAGTGTGCTGGTATCTAATAAAGTTCCAACTTATTGGTGGTCACTCATTTTCTGTTTTTATGAAGTCCTCATTAAGGCTTTTGATGCAGATTTCAACATACATTTTTAGTTGAACAATGTCATTATGTGGTGACTTTGTGTGAATTTATGTTATTATTGAACTGGTGTGCTTTTGGACACAGGACTTTTCACAGTGTATGCTACTTTCAATAGTTTCCGCTTTTCTTCTATTTATTATATACCTGGCAATATATATTTTCACTTCATAAGCCACTGGGGTGGGGAATCCGTGTTTAAGACAATTAGTTTTTGCAACATGCTGGAATCAAGTTATAACAGTGAATTATTTGCACAGATGAAATATATATACATATACCTGTAATAATGTAAATTGCGACTGTTTATATGGATATCCAAATTTCAAAAGCTTTTCTACCATTTAGGCGATGCCTTAATTGGAATTTCTTGTGTCAGGAAAAAGATGACGTTGAAGCCCGCCTCCGTGATTTGAATGAGATGTGCGAGAAGGCATCTTCTCAACAATCATCACTGCAACAAGAGCTAGAACGCACTCGTCAACAAGCAAATGAAGCACTCCGATCAATGGATGTGGAGAGGCAACAATTACGAACTGCAAACAATAAGTAAATCTCGTTAGTTTTGTATGAAGGCCAAGGGATTCATTCCAGACTAAAAATATTGCAGATGCAATTAATCTGTTTTAGTTGTTAATTTCATTTCGTTTTGGCTGAAATGGCTGAATGTCAGCCTGTTTTAGCTGAAACATATTATAACGGTCGACTGAAATGCCAGTTTCTTAGAAAACATGCACTATTTGATTTTCCTTTCTTGGACTGTTTTCCTAAGTTAACCCATAATAAAGCTTGGAGAATGAGTTAAATAGCCTTTTACTTGCCAATCAAATGATAGGGCTTAAAACAAATGATTTTCAGTATTCTACGAAGATTATTTCTTTTTCTCATACACACATATAGTCATTGTGTCTCGAAAGGACCAAAATGTGGAAAAAAATCATTTTAGAGGCAGACTGGATTTGCCTTCGAAATGAAATTGACAACTATGACCTGCATGGTAGTGGGCTTTGTAATTTGAGTAAGTTCTAGACCTTTAGCATTTATTTATTTATATATTATTATTATTATTATTATCATCATCATCATTATTGGTCATGGTGTGACCATTGTAATGTGAGTAAATCCTAGACCTTTAGCATTTTATTTATTTATTTATTTATTTATTTATTGTGATTATTTTTTAAATAACCTGAAGAGGCAGTACAGTTCTGACCTGCTAAGTGCCGAGTCCTAACGTATCTCAAGGTAACAGGGGTGATGCATAGTACTTGAAAAAAGGAAAAGAAAAAAAAGCAAAATATATATGAAAGTATAAATCAGAGAATAGATCCCATTAGTTTAGGAAGCAGATTGTAGCTATACTTCTAAAACCATCATATTAAATGCCTAGTGATTAGTAAGATAGATGTCATAGACTCTATGGATGAATAACCTTAGGCTCATAAATATATCCAGCTATACTGCTATAGCTATCTTTCAGGAATGAAAGAGTGAATGTGGTAGTGATAAGATATCCATTCCTCTTATTTCTACTTCACTGCTTTGTCCTTAGGCTCAAACTGTTAAATTTTTGTAGTACAATAAAGCTTCACTCTCTCTGCTAACAAGATTAGGAATTCTTTTTTTCCCCAGAGACGTCCTCCAGCAGATTGTAATTGGCAACATACAGGTCCATATTTTGTTTGGAAACTCCAATGTGGCAATACCTATATCCAATATATGGGAATTTAGAAATGAATTAACTAAGCCCTCTTGGGGGCTTTCTTAAGATTGGGAAAAAGAGGAAACTCATGAAAATTCCATGCAATGAGTTTTGAACCTGTTCAGTTGGATGCTGTAAACATCCATTCAGAGAATTGAAAGATTGAAGCAATTGGGACTCTGTTGAGAGGTAATGGGACTCTTTCATAGATGGACATAGTGATGTAAAAAAGAGTGGATCTTAAGCTTTCACATGACCAATTGGATCATCACCAATGGAAACTTCAGCTCTAACTTGAAGGAATCAACCAAATATGAATATTCAATTAATGAAAACGAACAACTTGGGTTACCAGTTTGCGGCCCACCAAACTGAAAAAAACGGTTAAGAGGGTTCGAACTCACAACCTGTACCGGGCACATGCCTTATCACATGTGTACTGAATCCTGATGCCCTTGCCCCATTTGCATATGTAACGTTACCACCTCCTCAAGTATATAAATGATTCACTGAAAAGTGAAAAGCGCCTCATTGACACACCATTTTCACACCTCATTCACACGTGTATGTATAAATGAGGTGCAAACAAACGTTATTATGTGTAAGTGTTACACATTTGTAAATGAGTGCGAACAAACAACCCCTAAGTGTATGGTGGGGCCATATACTAGGCAAGTTGACCAAGGCTCCTTTTGGGCTTTCACTCATATACGCGCTGCTGCCTTGGCTTGGGCTGCATCACCAATTATTAATTCATCATCCAGCATGTAACAAACAAAAAGCTTATTCTTGTGTATTTGAGAATTTTTTCAAAGAAGTTCAATTGCTTCTATCCTGGGGAAATTTTGTTTGTCAAAATATATCCTAATTTTTACTTTTTTTTAATGATCGGTTTAACCTCTAATATCTCTGATGTTAGGAGTTACAGTAGAACTTTTTGCATATAGAAAAGCTTTGTTCAATTATGGCAACATCTGTAATATTTTAGAAGACAACACTCTGGTATTATTTTGTATTTTTCCTTCTTTTAATCATTGTCTAATCTTTTCATGTTTTCAGTTGTTTTGTGTTACTGTCCTGTTATGTGCTTTTATTGTTCTAATGATGTCAATGACTTTCAGATTTAGAGATAGCATTGATGAGATGCGCCGTTCATTGGAAGCAAAGGAGAATGCTCTTGAGGGATTGCAGCAGTCTATCTTTGAGAAAGAGCAGGTCTTGGTGCTGTAACCTTTGCTGATATCTTATGGATGCAGATTAAAGTTGCTCTCATGATACCCTTTAGTTATTGAAACTCTGATTGCTCTTTCCATAAATATTCTCTCTTATTGCTGTTCTATTTTGTATTTAAGTAGTTAATTTCTTGAGTATCTTCTCCTATCGCTCTTTACATCCCAGCAATAACTTATGATTTCCTTCGTGTTTGCCTTTTCTTTTGGTTCCATTTGTAGTCTTCCTTGTTATGCTTTATGATCTTATTTTAAAGTCGGACATAAAAAATAATTCTTGCTATGTGAATGAAAAGATATTATTGTGCCATTTCATCAAGCCTATCCATCTATCCTTCCTCATTTTTAACAACTAGCCATGGCCCGGATACTTGGGAAATACTCTGGACACTTGGTGGAAGAGATGTGAAAGCTAGGTTGAAATATACTGATATGCAAAATCAACCCACCCTTGAGCCAAAGTTCATCATAAGCTGATGTAGATGAGTCATACTTTTTGATGGATAAAACATTGTATGGTCAATGTAATTAATCTAAGCACACATGTATTTTAAAAAGCACACCAGGATATTGAGGATGTATTTGACCAAGTTTAAAAAATCTTTATAATTGTAATGACTGGAATGGAATCATTGGTGCTAATGCTGAGTGGTTTATTCCTATAACTTTCAATGTGATTCTGTATGGATGATAGCTTATGTTTTAACATAATTTTTTTTTTTTTTACCATTTTTAAACACACCTTTTGCTACACTTTTATGAAGTGGAAGTTTTGGCTATCCTGCAGGCTCTTCGCATTTTTCACACCTTTTTTCATCATTATCTTATCGTGGAGAGTGATTCAACTAATGCTATCTGTTGGGTGAATTCGTTAAGGGAGCCATAGAAAATGCAATTCCTCTTCAACGAAATTAGTGATCTAATTTTTTACATGCAGTTCACTTTTCGGTACATTAGTAGATTTGCACATGGGATGGCAGATTGTTTAGCTAAGCGGGGGAGGGTGGGGGAGGGGGGAGGGTGGGGGAGGGGGGGGGGGGCGGTGCTGTGGTTTGCGTTGATCTTGTAATTTAAGTGCTTCTATTTTGTAGTTTGTGGCCGTTACATTTCTTTTGTACCAGTACTTGTTTGAAGCGTGTCTTTTTTGTTTTTGCTGAGTTGTACTGGTCTCTTTCTTTAATGAAATTTTACTGTTACTGATAAAAAAAGATTCCTTCATGAATTTTCCACAGCAGGTTCCTTTTAATACACAATGAAAAAAAAAATCTCTTATTAACTGAAACAAAATGAAATTGACTGCTTGTTTAAAGAACGTAGCTATTAAGACAATTAATGGTTACTGAGTTTATCTTTCAAAAAAAAAAAAAAAAAGGAGCTTAATTTCAAATTATGGACTAATTCTGAACTGAAACTGCTAACTTGGCAGTTGATTGTCACATGGACAATGTGAAATTCCTATGATTGAAGTAAAATAGCATAGAAAAGATTTATCAGATCTTGTTATATAACAAAAGGGATTGATCAGATCCAAGTCGAGATTCTTTATTCAGATGCATTCAGTAGATGTTCTAACCTCATAGAATCAAAGCCGATAATTCTGGAACTCTCTCTCTCTCACTCACTCCACCCTCTTCTAAGTATGCAATCGATGATAGTTTAAGAGCAGAGGTCTCTAAAATCTCCTCGTGATCACCATTTGAAAAAAAGAAGAAAGAAAAACCTTGTTTTAGTAGTCTAACTACTTATCGGGCGTTCTATGTGTATAATATCAAGTTAAGTGTAAAATTTGATATCCATTAACTAGGGTCCAGTTTAATGAGGTAAGTGGACATGTTTTGATATGTGGTAGTTCATATTGATAGGAAACAATCAGGGCACGTTTGGTAGGCGGTGAGGAATCCACAGATTTGAGAATTCCTTACTGCCACAGATTTGAGGACTCCTCACAGAGGATTTGTATAGCTGAGGACTTTTCATTGATATCGGTGCATATAGCTGGAAAGAATTTGGCAGTCCGTAAATCCGCAAAACTGAGGATTTTCAAATCCTGTGGGGGAGGTTAGACCTGAAAATCCTCAAAAAGTAGGATCGATGCCAAACATGGATTTTCCAAATCCTCGGTGAAAACCGGTGAGGAATCCTTGAGGATTTGGTTGCCAAATGTGACCTTTTATAGATTGATCTTCTATTGAAGTAATCACGTTATATTTGATGAATTTTAGCAAATGAGTCAGCGGTGAAGATTGTGTGATATGGATGATAGATTTTATTGTTGAGCATTGAGACTGAGTTTATAGAAGCTTTAAGCTTAATATAGATTGATGGTTTTATTGAATATGTGATTTGAGTTCAGAAACCTTGTTAAATGAATAAGAGACTTTCCTTCTTTTTAATTTTTTTTTATGAATTTAAAATATAAAATTATAATTAGAGATTTTTTTTGGTCATAACTTGTTACAAATTTTTTGCCCTATGTATATTTGCTTACTTATCCACAGATGTTAGAAGACATGCGGGCCTCACTGCAAGCTATGGATGAGAAAAGGCTGTCTTCAATTGCAGAAATTTCTGCTAAACATCAGAAGGTAGAGTGCATCCTAGGTGCAGTTTACCTATATACAATTGGATCTTCCTGTATTCTTTTTGTCGTTATTATTTCAAATTTTCTTATATTCATCAAATTTTGACTTTGTTTACATTCCATTCTGTCTGTATTTTGTTCCCTCAGCAATTGGAAAGCTTGGAAGCCCAACTAGCTGATGCATTATCAGATAGAACCAAAGCAGCTGAAACAATTTCCTCTCTGCAGGTAAAACTCACTATAATATAATCTTCATCTACTGTATCCAATGTACTAGAAAATAAAAAGAGGAAGAATCATTGCTTTTTTTCTTTTTTCATATCTTACAACCAACTGCCACTTGTTTTATATGATCTTATTTTATATGCTAAAGTTCATCTGGTGAACTTAATCAAGAAAAATCTAATGAATCATGTTGTATGGCTTTCCAAAGTCCAACTTACAATTCAATCCTGGTTTTTTTTTCCTCCATGTCTAAAATTGACACATTTACTGTTTTAAATTTGGCAACTGTGAACAAGCACTTTATGTTTGAGATATAACAAAAGAATGATATGCCTGAAGCTGATTCAAAAAACCTTAGCCAAAAACTAGTAAACAGCGCCAACAAAAATAAGCTGAGCAAAAATCATGCAGTGTATTATCATCATCCATCGTTGGAAATAAATAAATAAAGCACCTAATTCTGTAGATGATCTTCCCTTATCTTAGACTACTAAACAGTATTAAGTTGTTGCACTTTAAACGATACTATTTTATGATGACCTTTTTCAGTGTTTTGGGCTGCTTACATGTGCTATTCCTTCCATGCATCAGATGCATATGAACTTTATTTACCTTTCACTTGGTACTTTCTTTGATTGTTGCTAGAGTAGTTGATCGTGGGACACTGCTAATTATGCCAAGACTTCCAATTACTAAGTGAGTCCAGTCTTTATGTATCTGTTCTTTGCCAGGCACTAGTTGCCGAGAAAGAATCTGAATATGCAGAACTTGATGCCGCGTCAACTGGTGAAGCAGTACGACTTGGGGCTGCAATAGAGGCAGCTAAAGGAGAGATTAGTCATCTTAAGAATGAGCATGTAAGTGTGTTAGCTACTTAACTTTACCTTTTGGTTTATTTGGAACTGAATTTTAGATTTCTCTTTTTTATATTTCTATTATCAGTGTCTATCTTTTGTACTTAATGTGTTATTTACCAGTAGGTTGGATTGTAGGATAATTTGTGTATATGTTGCACCTGGGTCTAGCAACCTTGACTTTGGGCTGCATTCATTCCTATCTAACCTAGATTATATAATTTTTAGTTTGTGTTTAGTTAATTGTATTATCAATGCATTCAGGAGAAAGAAAAACAGAGCTGGAATGCTGCCTACCAGGCACTCAAAGCTAAACTGGAGGTATCTGAGAGCACCCATCTGCGATCAGAAATTGAAGCAGCCAAAATGAGAAGTATGTTTCAATTACCGATAAAAATGTTTGATAGTTGTTACGTATTTGATAAAGAATATTATTTCTCTATTAATTTACAGGTCAACTGGAATTAGAGTTGTCTGTTCAAAACCAGTTGCTGAATGCCAGAGATGCTGAACTCACGGCTGTGAAAGAAGAGGTATCAGCATTCTACTTTTATTGATGTCTATACCTGCACTAAGGTTCAAATCCTCCATTCCAACTTTGACACCGCTTACTCGCTTCGCATATAGAAGACTAAGAGTATTTACCAGAGACGTTTGCTTATAATTTTATTTGAAAAGCATGGTGAGAAGAGATAAGAGTTACAATATCTTTTTCAAGTTACATTAGTTTTCCTGTTCACATACCAGTTCAATGGTATGATCAACTTTAATGTACGTAGTTTACTATCATTACGTTGTATGGTCTTGATAGTGAGAAATAATTAACTCTTTTCCTGAGAAAATGTGGATATTGTTTGCAGTGTCTCATGATTAATCATGGACCTATGTAATTTTATGGAAGCAGGGAGACCAGTCAAACTATGTTTATCAAGTTTTACATTTCTACAATGGTCCATAACTATAATTGCAAACTGTTAGGAAGGAGACACCAGTTCAGACACTCAAAAGTACACAGTGCTACATAACATAGGCACTTGAGAAGGGAGCTATAATTGTCTCTGCTGATAACGTGGAAAAACCTTGAAGAAAACCCATATCTAAATTGTCTTTGTAGAATTCTGAGTACATTATTGCATTCATTAACTGACCTATTTTGGTTATAATAAGCTGCTCAGTTTATATGTAACTGAAGATCATTCAGCAGTCATATAAGCTAAGCACTGCTGGTGATCATAATTGCAGGCCTCTCTTAGTGATCATAACTGTTTGCGGGTAAATGTGTACACTAGAAAAAAGTTTCACTGGTCAGATGATTGCAGACCATCAATTAAAAATCTCAATGAGTAAGCTGAGATTTGACCTGTAAATGACTTATAAAGGGAAAAGATCTGTGTGTAGTGCTGGCCTTCTCATCAAGAGCTTTACGCCAATTTATAATACTTGAAATTCAATCTATGGATCAAAAGATATGGCTTCTGGAAGCTGAATGGGTCAAAAGAGAGGAAAATAAGGAAATGGGACTTGGCCTACATTCCTGCCCTAACTCTTTTGCAAATGACTTCACGTAGGCAATATCTCTTAGCCATTCAATCTTTCGTTGAGAGCTTTCCAATAGTATATAATATGTGAAGATCCAATGAATAGCTCAGAAGTTATGGCCTCCAAAATGTAGTGCTTTGAAAGGGAGGAGTGACCCAGAACCTTGATGTTTGATAGACTGCAAGCAGGCAATTAGCACCCTAGGATTGGCGTCAGGCAGTAGAGCACCCTTGGAATTTACACCTGGCACCTGGGATAGTCCCCTGTGAGACAGGTTGCCTATTTTGGCCTGGAAATTTCGCAAAACCTTTTTATTGCACCCTAAACCACTCAAACTCATGAGAATCACTGTTAAAATAGGGCAGGGAGCACGCCCAAACATCATTCAAGCCCAAGTAACTTTGCCCAAAGGATTCAAGAGCATTTCTGAGAGATCTAAAGCTCCAAAAAAGACTGGAAGACCTTCAAGTTGAAGATCCAACAAGAAGTAATCCAAGGAAGATTGATTTGTGCCATTGTAAGAGGGGAATTTGACTTGACTTCCAAATTCTGAGAGACATTGTACCTAGATCTCAACTATTAATAATATTTCTACTTCTCCTATTCTTTCTTTCTTTCTTTTGTTTGACTCTTTTACAACTTGTTTTGTTTAAATGTGAAGAAATTATTCAAGCAATGATCCTAGTCTCCCCTCCTCCCTCAACACCACACCACACCCCACCCCCCCACCCCCCGCGCGCCCACTTCTTCTTTTTAGAGGGTTCTCACCATTCATTGGTGGCATTCCACGTTTTTGTTAGACAAGCAATATATGTCTTTATTAAGGTCTTCCCATGAGATGAGCTCTTATATTGCGTTTACTGAACTTTTGGTTGTAATAAAATTTGCTTCATTAAGGGGGAGGTTGTTTGTTTGTTCTCTAAAGGTATGAGGGCTAGGGATTCTATTGAAGCCGAGGTGTTGCCTAGAGGCCTTGAGAAATTTTTTTCCCACTCCTTTCGAGGAAGATTGATTGTGGAGAGTGATTCTTTCAATGCTATCTCATTGGCTAATCTTCAGAAGGGTAAGCTATAGAAGCTTCAATTCTGTTTTAATTAGATCGAGGGATTGGTTTCTAATCTTTCCGTGATCTTCCAGCATGACGTTAGGCGGCCAATGGGTTAATGGGTTCTTTAGCAAAACAGGGGGTTTCTAGGGTAGGGTCTGCCCTTGGGGGCTGTATTTTTTATTTTTATTTTTTTTTGGGGGGTATTCTAGGGTATAATTCTTTTTTACCCTTTCCCCCTTGCGGTTTTTCTGTATTCCTGTTAATTTCCAATAAAAATTACTTGTTCAAAAGATAAACAAATAAAATCTGCTTCATTACTGATAAGAAAAGGCAATGTATGTAAATATTGGTTGGTCTATAACCCTCTTTCTGTTCCACCACTTCCACCACGCTCTTCATCATATGTATGATCCATCCTTGGTGATCAGAGCCATTCTTCTAGTAGGCCATTTCTTAGATAAGAGTGGAAACTGTAAAAGTTGCGCTACTCAGATGATCTCCAACCACTGGATGTGTGACATGCATCCTTTTCTATATTCACTTTTGCTGAGGAACCAACACTGAAGAGTTGCATGAAGGAGTTCATTTGCTTTTCATCTTCAGGTTTTGATGATGCCATACTGAATGGTGTGGCAGCAGTAATTGATGCCCACGGATCATTATTGATGCGCATGGGTTGTATAAATATCTCCACTTATTACATATATACTTGGTGGTTATCTTCTTCAATAAAATTTCCTGAATTCCTGTTACGATTTTTTTTTTTTTTTTTAAAAGTTGTCACTGTTGCATTGCCCTATGGGGCCATTGGATGAGTGCTTTTAATCAGTGGGGCTAGGTCCTATGTAAATTGGAGATGGGAGTGCGACAGACATCCGGTGGAGTGAAAAAACACAGTTTGTCGTTAATATGCTCAAACAGCTTTGCACAATGCACATTGAAGGGGAAACTGACAACTTTAGGCCTGTTATATCTTGTGTATGCAAGTCCTATTTTCAAAGAGATTCAACTGTGAAAGACCTCAAGTATTTTACCTACGAAAGGAAAAAAAAAAAAAGGGAACAAAAACGACCTCAAATTATTCTTTAGTAGATATCTAGATGGGTATCTCTAAATTAATAAAGGAGGCTGTGGGATTAGTGTCAAACATTCATTCATCACCTTAAAATGAAACCCAGTTTCCTTCTATTCGCATACGTCCAAACTATGTACCTATCTTTTGTAAAATAGGGGGCAGAGGGTGCCAAGATTGGAGGAATTTGAAACAGTTAACCACTTGGACATCGTGAAGCGCACAGACAGTTATGTATAGAAAGAGAAGGTTCATATGATTGAACTTTTGAGTTTGTTAACTGCTTTGCATTACCCTTATACTATTTTCCTTCATCTCTTCTGGGTATTATGACTATGAGTAAGGTTTCAATCCAAAGCAGGAGGTAGTTATGGTTCAGAACATCATAGCTTTTTGTTGGAACTGTTTGTCATAACCATGTACTGATAACTTAAGAGAGCTTTTGAGCACATATATTTGTTATAACCTGTATGCAGAAGCAAAGTGTGCTTCTAGGCTCTGTGAATAATGCATAGCGCTTGGAAGCTGGTATGATCTCATAATAGTTCTGTGGATGCAACTTTCTGGTGCTTCGTTTCTTACTCTGGAACTAGTTACAGTGCAATTATGACATTGGCACAAGTAATAACATCCAACACAACAGATAGGGACACCAACTACAGGACAAACTTCTTTTCTGAAGAAAAGAAATGCAACATTCAATGGATAATTCTTTTAAAAAAATAATTTTAGCACCGATAAAGATAATGAAATTAGCAAAAAGGTAATGAAATAAAATTTCTATCCTTGACTGGCTAGGTATTTGATGCCTGAAAACTGGAAGGCAACCCAACATGTTTCTGAGGAAGCATGAATACAAAGAACTCACTTTGGTTTCTTGGGTGACACTGGAAATGCGAGTACATGAGAGAAGTAAATTGTCAAGGGAACATGTGCTAAATGCAATAAAATGTTTTTTTTTCTTCCAAATGGTATCATGACTCGGTTTGCACCAATGAGCACCTTCCTGGTATGCTATGGCCTCATCTAAATGCAATAAAATGTTAGGGGAAACATTTGGAGTTTGGGAAGTTTTTCCCAGAATTTTCTTGTGTATGCCCTTGTTGATTTTATTTCTACTCTATAAGTTGGCATCATCGAGCTTTTGTTTTTGTGATGAGTGATGAATTTGGGTTCAAGATCATAAATCTAGTAAATTCTCTGTTGATTTCTATTATCATGATTCAAATGCCTTTCTTGTTGCTCATGCAGATCAATCGCCTAGAAAGTGAATTTTCTTCTTATAAGGTCCGTGCACATGCACTTCTTCAAAAGAAGGATGCAGAGATACTTGCGGCTAAGGACACTGAATTGATCAAAGCCCAAGAAGAAGCAGTAAAAGTATATCGTAGCAAATTTCCCTATTTTAACAATATACAGAGAGACATGAATTCAATTTGTTAATAACCTATTTCTATTAACTAATCATCACTAATCCTTTTCCTTTAGGAAGCTGAAAGAGAAGCAGCACTAGCATCAGCAGAAAGGGATAGGGCCATGCAAGATCTACAGGATGCTATGGCTAACCATGATAAAGAACTATCTGCAAGGTGAAGTTTTCCCCCATGTTTTTTTGTTACAAATGAATCTGATGGTTTTTTTTTTTTTTTTTAATGATTCGAAGCTTCTTTTCACTGAGAAAATTTGAAGGGTTACTCTTTGTGGCCTTTGTTTGTACTGACCTATCATATGGTCGTGTAGCTTGTCGTGAACGGGGTTGGAATGAAGTCTTAAGTTTTTCCGTGTTTTTTGTTACAAATGAATCTGATTTTTTTATTTTTTTTTTATTTTTTAATGATTTGAAGCTTCTTTTCACTGACAAAATTTTAAGGCTTCATTCCCTCAGATACGTTTTTAAGTCTTCAAAATATTGATTATCAGTTAGCCGGCCCCAGATAGGAATGATGAAAAGAGAAATTGGGAGGGAATGATGCAGCCAATGGCTCGTAGAGGCATGGAAGATTTATGTCACATGATGTTGGGTTTCTTCAAATTGTGATTTTATGATATCTTCATTGGTTTTCTTGTAAATTTACTCTAAAAGAATAGTGCCTGTGTTATTTTTATTCACTCTGGATATAATACTGGTTTTTAGTTTTCTGCATGCATGTTGGATGATTAATTGATTGTTGTTAATTACAAAGAAAATGATCTTGCACATGTCTGATCCCATTTCCACTTCAGGGATGCAGCTCTAGGTGATGCTGAGCAACGGATCAGAAGTATAGAAAGAAAACTTGATTCTAGTAATGCTCAATATATTTCAGAAAGAGAAGCGTGGCAAAGAAACCTTGAGACCGTTGAAGATTCTTGGAGATGTGAATTCTCTGATGCTTACTATATTTCTCATTTTTTTTATATTTATCATATTTATTGAGAGGTTAAAATATGTACATCTATACTAAGATTTGGATCAACATTTTTGAAGTGAAATACAAGGAATTAGAGGCTCAAAATAGTGGGCACATTGCAGAAGATCTTCAAAAAGAATTACTAGAGATCAAACTACAGTATAAGAGATTGCAGGTACCCTGCAGTTGTTTCCGAATTTTGATGTTGTGGTTAAGCTTCACCTTTATTAACATTGGTGGGTGCTTTAGTGCTTTTTGACTTTCATACTGTAGGAAGAGCATGATTCCTTCCATGATATAGCTGATAGAATGATTGAGGAGAAGGATAAGGAAATTTCCAGACTACTAGATGATAACAAATGTCTGCATGAGTCTTTAGACCGGAGGTCATTGGTATGTTCTCTTACTATGATTTTAGATCAAGATGTGATACTTTCAACTAGGGTTACGTAGAGTCTTGTTTTAAATGTATGATTTCCGTGTAATATGTAGTATGGTAACCTTAATATGAATGAAGATTTGATAGGCTTAGTTCAGTACTTCAATGATATGTATGATTTTCTTGTAGTATTTATCATGATTTTCTTGTAGTATTTATCATGCTAACCTTAATGCAAATGAAGATTAGGTAGGCCATCGTTTGGTTCTTTTATGAACTAGCACTAAATTGTATTTCAAACTAATTGCTCTGTTGTTGAATTTGGCATAATATGAACTTTTTCTCTATGTAAAGATGCAATCTCAATGATGTTGTTCCATACTGAAATAAATTCTTCTAGTGTTCCATTTTTCTTTTCCACATTTGCGTGGTTGCCATTTATAACTTATCAGTTTGAAGCCCTACTACATGGAAACAACTTTTATGTTGTCTGTTTGTGTGTTTTTCCCTTTTTCAGCAATAAAGTTTATTAGTTCATTTATCTGGTTTTCTGTTGACACAAATAATCTATTGCAGGTTGCGCACAATGATAATCAAGACAAGAGTGAGTTCGAAAATTGTTCATGGCTGTTAATTCCAGATTTAGACGTTATAAGAGTGTTGCTAATTTTTATAGCATTGAGTTGCATCTACTTATTTGGATCTGATGTTACCTTTTATAGCTATTACGAAGCCAGATGCCCAAGTTTCTACAATAGCAGCAGCAGAACAACAGATCCTGGTATCTTCGCTCTCAAGTTTTCTTTTTAAGGCATCATATCATGACAGATGATGATGTCATGTGTGGGTGCCACTAGATTGCCATAATCTCCTACTGGATAACATCAGTGAACTTATGACCTCTAATGGAGGGGTTAACTCTGTGTACTAATTCATATAAAACCTAAAACGAGAAATATTCCTAAAAACAAGAACCAATCTCCAAACTATCAAATGTCTGAACAAATCAAACATAATAATACCTACTAATATGCATAAAACCATGAACTTATCCCCAAACTATCCAATGTCGGAACAAATCAAACAGCATAATACCTACTCATGTCCATAAAACTAAGAACTGATCCCCAGACTATCAAATGTCTGAACAAGTCAAATAGCATCATAATACTTTGATTAAAGCATGGCAAGAACTAATAAATCTTGAATTACTTAACTAAGTACAGAGAGGATCTTTTGAGTGATGAGTCGATTCGGATATAGCTGTGAGGGTTTCCTCTTGAACGGCCTTGATTTCGTGGTTGAGGTTGGTGATACTCCCTTTGATTTGGACGAGCTCCTTGAAAATCTTCTCTTTGGTGGCCAGTTTCTCAGCGAGATCTACCTCATTGCGTAATCCTGCAATCGGAGCCAACACCACACCGTGTAGAGTCATCCCTCATCTGGCAGTGGATGAGGTTCCACACGGTG
The DNA here is from genome assembly GCA_029852735.1 of Persea americana. Classification (NCBI taxonomy): domain Eukaryota; kingdom Viridiplantae; phylum Streptophyta; class Magnoliopsida; order Laurales; family Lauraceae; genus Persea; species Persea americana. The sequence goes on from CM056819.1 coordinate 52,386,329, forward strand.
TTGGCTCCGATCGGAGGACTAGGCGATGAGATAGAGCTCGCTGAGGAACTGGCCACAAGAGAGAAGCTTTTCAAGGAGCTCATCGTAATCAAAGGCAAAAAAGTGCTTGAAAGTTGGAAGGGTACTTTGAAGGAAAAATCTCTTTTCCATGTGTTGATATTTCAACTGAAAGAATCTGTAACCTTGGGAATCTACTTTTACATGAAGTTGACAGCATTGGTCTTACCATGATAGGGTCTGTTCCAAACTAGCTATCCAGTTTTTTAGCTGAACCACTATATGTTTTTCTTATAGGTATATTTGTAGGCCACCGATTAAAAAGTTACCTCTACAGGGCTCATCATTGAGATGGATCACTGAATAATGTGCATGGGCATGAGAGTACTGCACAATGTTTGAGGACTTGGACACAATGATTTACTTTATTGGAATATTTTGGAGAATTTGTCACTTCTATTCTACAAAATGCACTATAAAATCATATTTAAATTGACAGTTACAATTTTGAATTTCAGAATTTAGCCAGGCAACAGGCTCAAAGAGAGGAAGAACTTTCACAGTCACAGAGGCACATCTTAGCTCTTCAGGTCAGCTTTCCTCTTCTTAGATAAGTACATTCTGCCCATGTGTTGTGTAACATTCTATGTTCTTCAGGATGAGATTGAGGAGCTTGAACGTGAGAATCGTCTCCATCATCAGCAGGTAAGAGATTTGCATTTTTCAGAATCAATTTCTCGGTACTCTTTGTTTATTCAATTAAATAATTTATATAGGCTACATGATTGAATGTGCACTCATGTATACATGTATGTCTCCAACTTTATCACAAAAGCCTTATCCAATCTGTCTGGAGTTAGCTTGTAACTTGTAAGTTCTACTTCACCAGTCGTCGCTTCCCGAGTCCAAATTCTGTGTCAATCCATATCCTGTTGATCCTTTCAAGTCTTCATTGAGACCCCCCTTCCTATAGTACCTTGTACTGAACATTTAGCTTTTCGTTCAGGGACTGTTTGTGGGCAAACCATCTCTGATGCCAGTTCATTAATTAATCTTGTACTAGAGTCTCCTGTTAGTATTGTGTAAGGAGTGCCAATATGTGCAAGATTGGTGACTGTTATCAGGTGGGTTCCACCAAGGACCTTGTGTAGTTAAAAAGATGGGTAGTTAAAAATTCTGACAAAGTCTGTATTGTTATCTTGAACTAGATTTATTTTTTTTGGAAAATAGTAAAATTTATTTCACTGACAAAAACAACAAAGGACTAGGCAGAAAACACTACATAGCCAAACCCGAAAGAAAACAACACACACTGAAAGAAAAGAAAACTCTACATATCAAAAGAGGTAGAAGAGCATAAAGCTCCTTCCTTAGCAAGACAGTCTGCCAAGATATTTGCTTCTAGAGGATATATGATGAAATAAGGTAGCCAGCTGTCTAGCAATGTCCTGCAGCTCCACGACCAGTTTGCTATTTTCTATGGATGAGAAGCTTTCCCAGAATCCCATTGAATAGCGGAAAAAGAATCACTTTCAAGATTAGCATTTTAACCATCCAAGCTAACCAACTCGCACACCCTATCAGAAGAACAAAAACTTCAACTTCATTGGCATCCAAAGAATCCACAGGCCTAGACCAACTCCTAACGCCACTACTGTCACAATCCATAAGAACACCTCCAAAACTATGTTTATGAATAGACTCTAAATAGCTGCCATCAAAGTTCAATTAAGAACTCTAGGAGGAGGGCTCATCTAGAGAACTCTACACAACTTTAAAGGGCCTGTTTGTTTGCATGAGGGGTGAAATGAAATAAAATTAAGTCGTCAAATCAAGAGAAAAAAAGAAGAGAAAGGGGCCGAAAGTAGAGGCACAAAATGACAAAAAGCTACCCTTAAAAGGCACTAAATGACAAAAAAGGTACTCTTAAAGGCACTAAATGACCAAAAGGGGAGGAATGATTTTTTGTCTTTTAGTTCTTTCACTCTCAACTCCCTCTTTTTTCTCTTTCTTGTGATTTGACCCTTAATTTTATTTCACTTCACTCCACATTGCAAACAAAAAGGCCAAGCACACAAACTCACCTTCAAGATAGCTGCTCAAGATCTATTGAGATCTTCCAAAGAAACCCTTATATATACTCCTATCACTTGCTCACCCACCCAAGATCTATTTAGATCTTCAACTAGCTATTAAAGTTGTCCCGATTGTGATTTGGACCAGAGCATATCATGTTAGGTCAAGCCAGATAAGTTGCTCAAATTTCATACACTTGCCATGATTAATGTGCAAGTAAGGTCGCATGAATAATGCTGATATTTCGTAAAAGTGCAAATGCTTGCGTTGACATATCTTTACAGATGATAGTTTACCCTTGTATTTTTTTTTTTTCTTGAAATCCCCTACTCACAGAATGAGTCAACTGAAGCACCCATTTAACAGTCTGACGGTTTAGGAGGTCGAGATTTTGAGTTAACAAATTAACTTAGTACTGAATGAATATTAGCATGTTTATTGCTTAACCATGTACCCGTGCTTTGGAACGTCATTTACATGTACAGATGCTGTTGAAGCATCCATATTAAATTTGAATTTAGTCATCTTATGAACACGGTTTTGAATGAATATATCAAATTCTTATCGAATTCTTCCTGTGGACATATAAATCCTTGATTCCACACTGTCGTAGTACGGTTTTACTAGATATGAGAGGTTAATATGTGAACAAACTTATTATCCCAACTCACTATGAGCGCTCCATGTATATTGTGATTTAGTTCACTGACAAATGGTTCTACACTCAACGTCTTTCCAGTATGAATATAGCACCTAATATTTTAGGTAGAGAGAATATCTCATATTTCCACTTTCTCACAGAGAGACCATATTTTCTAGTTCACAGTACAAAGGTGAGTTTTGTGGTCCTAGCTTCATAGGAGTTTAAGAGTAGAACTCTTGGCTGACACCGGATTGATGGGATAAGGCCCCGATGATAGTATAAGATAATTTTGTACCTATGACATGCTCACACAAGCACCGTAGGACACAAGGAACACCAGACTACAATTTCATGGGGACCAGAATGATGCTCTTTAGTGTGTGTGTGTGTTAAGTTTGCATTCATGTATTCTCAATTTTCTAGCTACTTCTATTTGCAGATGTTTTATTGTGCTTACTAATGTGCTTTCAAGTCCATTAACATGTTTACCAATAAAAAGAAAGTCCATTAGCTTAATTATGGAGTTTGTTTATGGATTGTTTGGTGAATCTTTGGTACCATGGTACAGGAAACAATGCTGAAATCTGAGCTACGAAACATGGAACGCATGAAGAAACGTGAAGGGGTTGATATGACGTATCTGAAAAATGTGATCTTAAAATTGCTTGAGACAGGTATTTGCTTAAAAAAAACATTAAGTACAAAACTGTAATTGTATCCCTCTCTCTAAACGTTATCATTGATTGCTATATAGAAATGGCTTCACAATATTTTTTGGCACTAAATTCACAGGTGAAGTGGAAGCTTTACTTCCGGTGATAGGAACTTTACTGCAGTTTAGCCCTGATGAGGTGAAGTGAATGTCCTATTTAAACACTGTTATTGAATTATACAAAATTAAAATATGACCCCCTAGGATAACCAATGTCATGGTTACCTAGTGTAGATGTGGGCTTTTTCTCCTACGGTCCTACAAGTGCTCCATTCTGAAATCCCCCAAAAGCTTGAATGCTCTTTTTTTTCACTCCAGAACAGATCCCAATTTTCAGAGGCTAAACCTTTTTTCCTGAATGGTTCAAAGTTTAAGCATTTGATAATTGTAGTCTGAATAGATTAAATGGACCATTATCAGATATATTGCATTGCCTGCTAAAATATGAGCGTCTTCCCCTCTTGCAAATAATCTTGCATCATCCCAACCTCTCATCCCCTCTCGCACACAATCTTGCCTGCAGATTAAGAAGTGCCAGCAAGCTTACAGTTCCTTAACTGATGTTCCTCCAAGTCCATCGGTCGATGGGATACCATCTGGTTCAAGTTCTCTCTTCTCAAAGTTCTCATTTTCATAGCAGTGGAAAGATGGCTGTCAATCTCACTTGCCACAACCGGATGCGGTCACATTTATAGGTGAATGAATTTCTGCTTACACCAACCAGATGAGCAGGGCAACTCCAGTTAATGCAATTTATTTGGTGAAGATGAGTTTATACCGACGCAGGGTGCTGCATTTTTATTTTTTCTTTTTTTTTCTTTTGTGTAACAGTAAGCTGTGTATTTCATGGAATCACCTGATGTAAAGGAACATAATAAGGGAAGGAAGGAAAAGCACCTCAGCTAATGTAACTTGAGAGGTAGAGGAGTTAAAAAGGGAAAGAAACAGTTAAATGCTAGTTTATTCAATTGAGGTGTCAAAGCTGAAAACACTGGTTAGGCTTTGACTTAATTGAAGTTCAAATTTCCACAGTTGGGTTGGAAAACTCACATCAGTGTCAGCCTGTATTTTTAATTACGCCACCACAGTGATTACTTATCCTTGATGAACTAATGACCTCTAAAACTCCAAGTGTCATATTGGCAACCCCACTTTCTCCATGTACAAAGAGAGTTTATGAACCGTCATTCATCTATTGAGATCGGTCAGCTCCATTGGGTCTCTCTTAGCTATCTGATGGTAACTCAATGCGACAGACAATGAAAATTAGTGAATGGCTCATTATCAATTGCTTAGATTGGATTGTTAGCGACACTTAATAGAATATGATTTCGAAGGATGACTAATCCACAAATCTTCCTGTATCTACTGCTGGCCTTGCCTCAGTTTCTTCGGTATAAAACATCAAAAAAGAAAAAAAACAAGAAGAAATACCAGAGCGAATGTAACCCTCATTCAACCTCTTACTAATCTGGATTGAATCTGATCGCATTCAATGATGGTAGGATTGTTAAACATGTCACTAACAGTACTACTGTATTCTTGTTTCTTTAACAGTACTACTGTATTCTTGTTTCTTACTGCATACTGAAAGAAAATTACTGGGATCATATTTGGTTTATATTAGTTTCATCATTTTTTTTACTGAACTTCAACTTAAAAAATCCCGGTTGCCACTATGGGAGAAGCATGTATAAGAAGCAGAAATGGGAGTAGGCTGGCTACTCTTACCGGAGATGTACTTACTATCATATAAAGAATTGACTCCATTATAATGGTACTGGTTAATGGTTATAGAAGTTTACGAACTTGGAAATTCAAATTCCTTGTTATTCGATAAAAAGGGTAGAATCTTAATAATAACTGAAAAATCTCCCATGTGCTTAGTTCCGAAATTTTCTCCTGCATGGGGGAGCTCCCTAATTTTCATGGCACCCACGAACAGACGTTCTATAAAGAAAAAGTCCCCTGTGATAAGTTACAAAAAACCAACTCTTTTTGACAAGCATTTGCTAATCATTGATAGTTGTGATGATACCAAGATGAAGTATAGAGGCTCTATAGATAATTAAGAACTCAAAAATTATTTTTTTAGCTTTGATCGATAATCAAGCACTTATATTTAGTCTTCGGTTGTATTGTAGGCGCAGTTCAGCCGGTTAGAAAATGAGGACATGGGTGCGTGTGTAGGTGACTTTGAATCCCTCGTGCGATAATTAAAAAAAAGACCTTGCATTTTTAAGCAACTATAAAGCATCCTTTGGATTTTTTTAATACTTTTTTTTATGAATTACTGCCTAAATAGCTTGAAAATTTTAGTCTACTCCTTTGACTGTCATTCAAACGGCCAATTTAAATTCACTGTATCTCCTCCTAAATGGCTATAAATTCTTCAAGTAAACCCCCACTCAGATTCATCTCAGGGCACAGACACAAAAAAAAAAAAAGGCCCATGAAACCCAAGCTGATTAATCTAGCTAAAAACCCTTAACTATGCTCAAACCACTTTTTTTCTTTTTTTTTTTTTTTCTTTTGCTATCGGAGGGTCCAATCCTTTGGGCTGGACTAATCCCTCCAAGCCCAAGAGAAAGCCGGATAAATTTTCCTGTAGCCCAAATATGATACTGCGGTTTCGAACCTGCAACCTCTGAATGTAAACCGTAATCACAGGCCAGTGAAACGACCATGGATTTTGCTCAAACCACGTTGGATATGAGAAATTCTCATCCCAGGATTTCTTGAAAAACGGGCTTCTAAACCACCATGGAAGTCATTAATGGTTAAAGATTGCGGAGAGAGTTGGCCAGTGGGCCTTCCTTTTCCAAAGTGCATTTGGACCACACATGTATAGCCGAAATCTGATATTTCCCAAGAAAAGCACAAAGCAAATCTCTTGGCAGAGTTGAAACTTTCCTTCCTGTGATTGACACACATACAATCCAATAAATCTCCACAACAAGGTGTACCAACTTCCAACTGTTTTCCACACATGTCACCCAATGCCTGCCCATGCACACGCAGCGCCACGTGGCACCTTGTGCGGACCATAAATTTCAGAAAACAAAATCCATGGTGAGAAGAAAGTTTACAACGCTTTCAAAATCCAAATTCCATGATCTTCTGTTTTTCACATCTAATCCAAATATCTCTTTGTTTGTTTTCTTTGTCTTGCCTTTAGATGTCTGTTTCTGGGGATTCCCATGCAGTTCCACTGAATCTTCATCAATCAGGTGAGTACATCTCCACTACCACCATTAAAATTTCTTCTTTTTCTATGAAAATATGAGGTGGGTATTTCTCCTGACTTGATATTTTTCTTTGTTTGCTGTCTCTTTTCTGCTGTGTTGCATCCCAACCCATAACTCGATTCTCCTGTCATGAACTGTAGATATTTGTTGGTGGTGTGGGGGTGAGAATGAGGTGAGGATAACAGCAAGTTGTGGCGCAATTTGTGCTTTGTCTTTTCTGATGTTATATTATATTCAAGGGAAAGAGTTGGATGGATAAAACTAAGAGGAAATCCAGATTTGTTTAGTCCTTACTTGGATAATCGATTCATCGAATTTTGGTCCATTTGTAAGAATGATGAGAAGTGTGGGATTTAGATGGGTCTGATGGAAAATGAGATTTGGTGCAGTGATCTTCTCTGGAATCGGTTGTTGAATCCTGAAATCATCGTTTCTGTTGTTGGGTAAGAGTTTTTTCTTGCAAGGTGAGATCTTTTTCACTTCCTCTTGATTATTTCATTTCTGGGTGAGTTGGGTTTCACTTATTTTGATTGGTTGAGGGTTTTGTTCATCTGGGTTAGATTTAGCCTTAGAGATGGGTGTGAGGAAGCAGAGGAAGTTCCTCACTGTTGCCCCTTTCGAGTGCGCGTGGCGCAAGGAATTGAAATTCAAGGAGGCTGGTCGTGGGTGCGTGGCTTTCGAAGCCTCCGCCGACAATGACGTCACCGTCGTGTTTAGGGAGCAAGTGGGCAGCCAGCACTACCATTACAGAACGGATAATAGCCCCAATTACACCATTGTCTTGGGTAGCCACCGGAATCGAAGGTTGAAGATAGAGGTTAATGGGAAGACGGTTGTGGATGTTGCAGGCGTTGGGCTTTGCTGTTCTGAGGAGTTTCAGAGCTATTGGATCAGTATTTATGATGGGTTAATTTGTATTGGCAAGGGCCATTACCCCTTTCAAAATCTTGTCTTTGAGTGGCTGGATTCGAAACCAAATTGTAGTGTCCAGTATGTAGGATTGAGCAGCTGGGACAAACATGTGGGGTACAGGAATGTCAATGTCTTGCCTTTAACACAACATCACAATTTCCTGTGGAAGCATGTTGATCACATTGGATATGGAGGTGGGGAGGAGGAGGAGGAGGAGGAGGGAGCTGAAGATGAGTTGGAAGAGGGGATTGATGAATGTGAAGTGTGGGGAGCTGGGAGTTTTCTTGAGAGCTGGGACTTGTCTGATATGTTCTTCATTGTTGGTACTGAGGAAAAGGTGGTTCCTGCCCATAGGGTACTTTTGGCTGTGGCTGCTGATTTCTGTTTTAGTTTGTCCAATAAAAGTTCCATAAGGTTTCCTTCCATCACTTATGCAGTTCTCCATGCTTTTCTTCAATACATCTACACTGGTCAGACAGAGGTGAATTCTTTTTAACTTTTTCTTTCAATTTTTTTTTTTTAATCCATATGGTAAAGATCTTATTCTGATGAATTGCATATTTTTATTGAATCCTGATATAGATTGTGGAGTCACAACTTAGTTCTTTAAGGGATCTGAGCCAGCAGTTTCAACTTTTGCCGCTGTTAAAGCAGTGTGAAGAAATAATTGGTCATTATGAGATTAATGAAAAAGTGCTTCATTCCAATAATAAAGTGAAATTGGCTTACTCGAGCTCAGGAATGCGGCGCTGCACTGTTTTCCCATGTGAACTTCCCATTGACAAGCAAAAGCTAAAACAGTTCCTTTTAACCGGCGAGCTCAGCGATGTGAACATTTATATCGATGGGCATGGTTTGGTTGCTCGGGCACATAAAGTCATCCTTAGTTTATGGAGTGCTCCATTTTTGAAGGTATATCGAGTTTTCTGTTACCCCTTTATTGCAACAACTTTTGCTCCATTTGATGAATAAGATACTACTGATACGGTATATACTTTCTGGCCAGAGGGCTTTTTGGGGTTTTGTCATGTACTCTTGTTGACGCCACACTCATGTATGATACTCATGATTTGCCTCTGAATAACATTGGTCGTACTAGTTCAAGCAAAAATAAAGTATTTTTAAATCAGTATATAAAGCATTTTCCCCCTTTTCATCACTTTTGGATTGTCTTATAGATAAACACTAAGCACATATTATTAGTGTTTTGGAGATACTTGTACCCATTTTTCAGGCTCCTAAGAGTTGTTTTCAACAGTTTGTATCTGGTCCAATCCCAACATGTGTATATTCTTCTCATAATTGTGAATTTCGTTTTGGCTCTTTCTACATTTTGGATAGACATTATTCAAAAATATATGAAAAAAAATCAAATTATAAATAAATCTAAAAAAAGAAATCATTTGTTTTGATGTTCTGACACTTTGGTCTGATTGTGAAGAAATAGATATTTCCACCGCTTTCCATTCTTGATTTAGGGGAGATTTAGGTGTCCACTGGGAGAAAAACAAAGTTGGAAAAACCATTCAAAAAAAGAGAAGAAAAAAAAGAAATAAAAAAAGATAGAAAGTTAAGAAAACTAAAAAAACAGCAAACAAACAGTATGCATTTTGCATGAACAAGATCTGTTTCAGGCTGTTTCAGCCTGCTGTTTTGTTCTATATTGGATGAAAGAAGCCAAAATTCTGTCAGAGAAATTTATTGGCACGCTTGATTGCCTAATGTGAAATGGAACAAAATTGACTATTATGGTTGTGGTTGCATAAGAGTCAACTTGACCACTTCTTGAGTTGGACTTTTACTATAGACTCCAAGACCCAATTAATGCTTCTTCCTAGGATGCCGTAGGAAAAATTGTTTATGTTATTCCATTTTTGCATCATGCTTTTTATGTCTTTAGTTAAGAGAATTTTTACTTTTCAGATGTTCACCAATGGAATGACCGAAAGCAATTCTTCGGATATCTACTTGAGGGATGTCTCTGCTGAAGCCTTTTTGGCTATGCTCCAATTCATGTATAGTGGAGAGCTTGAAATGAAGGATAGAAATGAAACTGGGACCCTGTTACTCGAGATTCTTCTGTTGGCAGATCAATTTGGTGTTGCATACCTTCAGCAAGAGTGCTGCAAGCTTCTTTTGGAATGTATCTCTGAGGTAATCCATCATTTATTACTTTTCCTTGGCTCAACTGTCAAACATATTATATGTGTTACATCTCTCAGAAAACATATTTTGTTCTTTTTTTTGTTTCTTCCCAAGATCCTTGCCTGCTTGGAGTAAACGAAAAGAACAGGGAAGTGACTGTGCTTTTACATTTTGAAGGTCTCGTTTATGATAAACATTCTGCTAGTGTTGGGAATAGAAGATTTCTTATGGTCATTGGCTTCTTTTTTCGCTAGGTAGCATCAACCACTGGAATGTAATCGCATATTTTAGAGAGCACTGTAAAGAGGTTTCTGGCTTAGCTATAGGGAATCAGACTTTGAGCTGAATTGCCTTAATATCCATTATGAAGCGAACCTGATAAAATATGATTTTTTTTGTTTATTCAGTTTTACAATTAAGTATCTGGTTATGCATAACTATTTTTTAGCTTGCACCCACAATATCTTTATTATTTAAAATCTTATTTGAGTCCTGAAGGTTGCCTGACCAAATCATCCCAACCTGAACGGACTTCAAGTTGGGTCAGGTTTTTCATCTATGATACAAATATAAACTATTATTTGTAAAAACGAATAATCTATTTTAGATTATGTTATATAAGTGTTGCTTCTCTCCCTTGCACATGCCAAAGTTTGTCGATGTGTAAGTGTTGAGTGTCTGACGCGGCCATTCATTTTTAGTAATGCAAGTGGCCGTGATGTATGATTAATAGTTCTAAGATATTGATACTTTTCAAATATATATATGCAGGGTTGGTGATCTACTGGAAGAAGCTCATCGAACAAGAGTTATTTGTGTTATACAAATTTAATGGACAAGGCTTCAGACAGTTTTGGCAAAGTTGATAGGCGGCTTACCTGAAACTTACTTTTTGAAATTTGTTGCAGGAGCTGGTTTGTCCAATTCTGGAAGTTGTTTCATCAATTCCATCATGTAAACTTCTGGAAGAAACATGTGAGAGGGTTTTTTCAAGGCACTTCGATTTCTGTACTACTTCCGGCACCGATTTTGTTTTGTTAGATGAGGCAACCTTCAGAAACATTCTTCAGGTGGTCCACGTTGTCTGAATCAAACTATTATTTGACTGGTTGGGTTCGTCTAGTTTTCACTTTGGCATGTGATGTTCTAGGAGGGATTATAGCTTATAAGTCTTTGACTTGAGGATAATATCCAATATCCTCTGGCATGAATATACCATACATCCATGGGATTGGCCTTGCATGTGTGGGCCAATGGCATTGTTAACCCGGCTGTTTACCAAATTGCCCCTGCCATCTGAAAAGATTTCACCACTTGATAATGCTAATTCTTTGATCAATGGCCTACAAATAGATGGTTGAAAGAATGTATTAACTGCCCATGTTTTACATTAAAGAGAGAAGTTGTATAGACGGATTTTCCATCTTGGGTATTTCCCATCTGAAGATATCCATCAATTGTCTGGATTACTGCTCTGTGAGTCCCTTGTCTATGAACTTGAGATCCTTTAGTTGAGGGTCAGTGGACTACATATCCCTCTTTGTAGGGCATGCTTTTTGCTTGCCACGATTTTGTATGTACATACCAGTGTCTATCACAGTGCATCTAATCTGTCTTCAGATACCGATAAAAAAAATTCTGTCTTCAGACATTTATTTGTGACAGTTATGGGTTTTGCAGCATCCTGATCTAACTGTAACATCAGAGGAAAGAGTTCTAGATGCTATAATATTGTGGTGCATGCAAGCCAGTGAAATATATGGATGGGAAGCAGTAGATGAGCTCTTGAAGTCTTCTACACTTGAACTCCTTTTTGGGGAGAGGCTTAAATCACTTTCTATTTTGCTACCTCTAGTGCGCTTTCCATTAATGCCATCAACCACTTTTAAGAAGGTTTGTTTTCACTGGTTGCATATCAAGTTGATCGTTATAAGCAATAAATGTATTTCTGACCATGATCGAATATACGTTTTACTATCTTGCAGCTGGAGACGAGCCACCTTTGCAGCCACATTCCTGTACTTGAACAGCTTGTAAGAAAAATCTTTTTACTCATGTAGTAAATGTAAAATGCTTGTCCAAAGTAAACAGTGTTCTCGATGCTTCCATTAATAACCACAAAATGGAATCCTCATACTTTCATAGTTGTGAATTTCATTTCAGATTCTATTTTGGTGTCTCTCTGGTTCGAAACATTTCTGATGGTTTTGCATTTCGGTGTTCCATTTTGAGTTTGATTTCGGTAGAATTTATAATATTTTAATAAAGATAATTAAAAATAAGAAAATTAGTAAAAAGAAAGGTGAAATTAACATGTATACTATAGATCTTTAATACATTCTTCTTGATAAACAATATACTATGATTTTTCTACATGACAAATGAATTATTTATGAGTCATTTTTGTGTTGAATGTGAAATTATGAGTCATTCTTGGCTTTCATCTCCAATTATCAAAGTCATATAGCCTGGAATAACATAAAATAAACACCTTCACATAATCACAATACTGTATGGGGTCAAATAAATACCAAAATCAAAATAAAGAGTCCTTTTAAACATAACTTAAAAAAATGCACTATTTTCCTTACTTGATGACATCTGGACTGGAATGGCCAAACAGGGCCGAATTCTGGACCAAGATTCTGTACATGATTGTTCAATTTGGTCTTGAATTCTTGATCAACGAACCAAACATTTTTGGTTTGTTCACCCGAAACAAACTGGCCTTGACTCCTAAGCCTTGGTTGTACAATTTAACCATTTCATTCGGTTGGATCCTTCATGGATGCGCCCCCTTTCCAAATCCCTGCTAGTAAATATTTTATATGGTTTCCTTGTTGGAAGCAGGCAGAACCATCACCCTTTCTGGCATAATTTAGACATATGAGCATAAATAGAGAAGGTTTTTGGGGCATGGACCATCTTCAGATCCACAAGATTGACTGTCCAGGACTGCTAAAGGCAGTCAAAGATTAAGTCACCATTTCATCCATATTGCATGCCTCCTTAACTACCTTATAGAGACCTTTTTTTTTTTATTATTTTATTTTTGTTTTTAAGAATCAACAATGCATAAAAAATTAAGATAGCACTCTACAGAGATTAAGCAGTGCAATGAGTCATTGGTCAGCCAAAGTAAAATATTTACAAGACAACTTGCAACAACTAATGAACTTCCTGAAGAACAGTGCTTTTAGGGATGATCGCCAAAATCTCAAGCCTATTTGAGTCCCAACATCTGTTGGGACTGAGATTGCAACTAAGAGCATTCCTTCATCATCTTTTCAACCTCCATTGGCTTGTTCTATGTTGACTCCAATGTATCCCTTATTTTAGGTTGCAGCTGCCATTTAATTGTCACGTTCCCCTCTAGTTCGATAAGGGGTTTCTTTAAATTCCTTTTCTTTAAGACCACGTTGAAACATCTATAATTAAATGTTATTCAGGGATGGCTTCCACATTCACGCTGTATATCCCCTTATCACTTCCTCCCATACATTGTAAAGGTATTTGTGAATAATTTGTTATGATTTTGATATGATAGGTGAAGGAAGCAGTTTCGCATGTAGACTTTGAATTGACTAGAACAATAAATGATCAGAAGTAAGAGTTCTACATCTCAGTTTTCTTTCCATTTTTCTTAAATTGACATATACATTTCAGTTTCTCACATTTTATAACTTCTGAAGCCCTTGGTTTTATTTAACTTCTTCTATAGGAGCTAATCCCATGTGACCATTGTAGTGTCAGATTTCAGCATAGGCGGTCAAGTTTTAAGAAACTCCAATATATATGTGATGGGGATAAGAATGGAGTGTTCTATTTTTCTGGGACATCATATGGAGAACATCAGTGGGTAAATCCTGTGCTAGCTAAGGTAATTTTGAGAATTTCACATTCACTCAGTGATGAATTACATCATCCTTATTTTTGGCATCTGATTTCATTTAAGTAGACCTGAGGTCACGGATTATACATTTATTGACTTCCAGTATGCCGGTTATATTTGAATGATTCCATTGAATTACCTTAAATTTACTGTCACATTTTCATTTTACAGAAAATTATAGTGACTGCTAGCAGCCCTGCTTCCAGATACACTGATCCCAAGGCATTAGTCTCAAGGACATACCAGGTTTGTGAAATAATGTCTTTTAGCAGATTCATGAGATAACATGTTGAGTTTCTTCAGCACCACCACAGATTTTAACCAATTGTGGCATGCATTAGGCCACTTCTTTTGCTGGACCAAGAGTTGAGAATGGGAAGAACCGCGCATGGTGGATGGTTGATATTGGCCAAGAGCATCAGGTTGTCTCTAGAATCTCAAAAATATTTCTCCTATATAGCAATTAGTTGAGAACACGGGGTTACTTGTGGTTGAGTCGCTGTTTAGCATACAGATAAGCATCTCCCGAGTAAAACCTTTATCCTTTGTCCGGATAAGCCTGCCCTGAGTAAGGCATTTATATGGCTCTTAGATCTCTTATCTTAGAATCGGTCTGGGCATCATGATTGAGTTTCACTTGCCATCAAGAACCAATAGTCACTGAGTGAGACTTATTAAAGGTTTAGACACAGATCACAGTTGTAGCCCCACAAACCTTCAGGAAGTCATGTGACAGACCTATCCCTATGGCCAACCAGCATAAGGGGTATCATGTCGTCTGGCCTTTATATGGGATATGATGCTATCGGGCCTAAATAAAACATTTGCTGCTTCGTCTGGCCCATGACTCATATGCTGAGGTCTGTCTTACTGATCTTGACCCAGCTTTGTCCCCTACCGCCACAGTTATTATCTTGACCCAGGTTGTAGGAACCCATGCATCTAGCAGTATGTATGGACTGATACGAAGTTCAGAATGTCGGTCTGGATATGATTGGATATAATGTTTATTTTAGAGACCATGATTGTAGCACTAAAGCTTTATTACACTTACAATAATTCCATTGCGTAAGCAGATGAATGGGTCTGGATCAGAATTAATCCAGAGGCGATACAATTTTTTAATGTTAATTGTCAAGACCAATGGATCCGTATGACGCAATTTCTAGTTGGATTCAGATCCACGTGATCAATTCTGAATCTAATTCAAGAACTTATCTTCAAAAAATAGGTTCATGCTTCATACGTTGTTTCTCCTGTCACGTCCCTCATGTAATTGGCTACATCTTGAGAGTGAAGGACCCAATTAAGGGGGTATTGTGCTCCTCCCTTTTTACATAATCTTCCACTTTCACATTGATTATATATCTTATGGAAAAAGCTTTTCTAAAGGAGAATTGTTGCCTTTGATGCTTTGTAACAGCTTATGTGCAACTATTACACCTTGCGGCAGGATGGGTCCAACGCATATATGAGATCATGGGCTTTGCAGGTAAATGGCCCCACTTTCACTTCTGACTTTTGGAAGATACATGACTGCTTAGTGGTGACCAATAAATTTCTTGAATCGTTTCAGGGTTCTATGGATGCAGAGAATTGGGTTGACTTAAGAGTCCACGATAATGACCAAATGATATGTAAGCCTGCTCAATTTGCATCATGGCCAGTACATGGTTCAACTACTCTCCTCCCATTCAGATTCTTCAGAGTCATCTTGACGGGCCCAACTATTAGTGACTCAACCCCATGGAACCTCTGCATTTGCTTCTTGGAACTGTATGGTTACTTACACTAATCACTCTCAATAAAGGAGAGGCTTGCCTGACACATAAATGATGGTGGCCTGTTGCGTTTGGAATCCTTTGTGCTCTTCTAAAGCTATTGCTACTGCATAATCTGAAGAATAAAAGTGCTGGCTTCAATGTAGACATTAGTTGTATGATGTGTCCCATGTGAGCATGCTGATAAGTTTTCTAATAATGGAGTGGAAAGTACAGGGAATGTTTGGATTTTGTATGGATGATATCCCTCCTTGTAATTTGATTCTCCTGCTGTCTCATTTCAGTTAAAAGCATAAAAGAAGTTTTGTTACCCATTGCAGGTAATGGAAGCTAACCATGCGCAGAGAACAGAACTTGGGCAGCAGGTTAACTGAGATGAAACCTGCATTGTGGGATTTTGGCGATGAGCATAGTCTGTTGACGTTTTCTTTTGAAATGCTGTGGCCAATAATTCCTATGATGGGAATTCTTACCAACTACAAAGATGTGTCATGACTCAGATATGCATATTTTTTTCTACTGCTACATTTCAGAGCCAGAAAGATAGCAGCCCATGAATGGGCTGGATTTTGAGTCTTTGGTTGAGCCACAAAAGGGGACTGGTGATTGAGCAAGAAGATTTTGAAACTTGAAATATGCATATCTAGGCAAATATGTATGCAGAGACTTTCTCCTAACGGTTGCGTGCCTTTACAGGGTCCTGGTTTTAGACGAGCCTGCAGCTCCTAGGTAGTCAAAATTCTCCATCCACACGTGGATGTTCCCATAGAAGAAAATTTCTATATGCCTATAATATGCTATGGTATATTGATTTTATGGACACACAAAGAAACTAGGAGTTGTTGATTTCATTGGCACGTCGTGTTTGTGCAATGAAAGGATTTTGAGCTATGTAAATTATTTTTTTCCCATGGAGAAATCTTGCATTCTTTTCCTCTCATAGGAAATTGAAATTTTCTCAATCATTCTATAAAAATTATAGTCGCATCAAACAATATAACGGCAGGCTAAATGAAAAATCTTAATAATTTTGCTCTCTCTATTTCCTCATGTCTCAATTGATATATAGACCGACTCATTCTCTCTTTCAGTTAGGGGAGCACACTGGCGGTTCGGATCGGTTTATAAGGGAAACTATGGACCAAATCGAATCTATCGGATTTTTATTTTCCCAAACTGAATCGAGCTGCCCATGTGCTCAAACCTAACTGAACCAAACTTTTATTTCGGTTACGGTTTTTTTTGTTTTTATTTATTTATTTATTTTTTATTCACAAAAAAATGGCAGTTCAATTGGTGAGAGACGTTGGACTTCAAGTAAAAGAGTGAGGATTCGAGTCTTCTTCAAGTAATTTCTCATATTCCTTTATATATTTTATAAAAAAAATTTATTTATATAATTCGTTCGGTTCTGCCGAACCAAACGGTTTGAATTAGATCCAAACCGATCTACTATAAAATTGATCCGAACCGCATGGTTCAGATCCGTCCAGATCGGTTTAGTTGTTTTTTTGTACACCCCTAATTTCAGCTGTTTTTCCTATAAATAAATTAAACAATACTCAAAAATTAAAAAAAAAAATCATTAAGGTTGCCTAATAAGATATAAAGATAGTGAAGAAACACAAGACACCCAGGTGGAAAGGGGTTGTCCCTGTTTGATAACGTCACTTTATTAGTGAAGTAAGGTGAATAATTAATTCGAGGGCAAAGAAAAGAAGAGGGGTTAAATTAAAAAAGTCTCAAAATTTAAAAAATACATCTTTTATAAAAAAAGTCAAAAGATTATTTTCTCATGCTACTAAATAGCAAAATGTCTATATTTTCTTTAAAAAGAAAGTAAAAAAAACTACATTCTCGTGCCACTATGTTTTTATTTTTATTTTATTTATTGGTCATTTATCACCTTTTGATTTGGAATTTCTTCTTTTCTTGTCTCTTAATTTGACCTCTCACCTTACATTACTCTGTTAGCAAAGTTACTACGTAAATGTAGATTGCTCAACATGCACTGCACCACTGATCAACTTAGGTTAAATTTTTATTTTTTTTTTGATATAGAGATGGTGACTACGGAGTTCAAATTCATTCTAGCTAGAGGGAGGTATTGGCAATGGCCAAGCCCACGGATTAGATAAATACAACAAGTTGGAAGGTGTGGCCCACGCGGTGATTACATATTGGAAATCAGGAAGTAGTCACTAAGTCCATCATAAATTAGTCTGAAAGATGGCCCCAATCATCAACATCATTTGCCAGCTGTGCGGTGTAAAAGTAGCTCCACCTGATTTTTGTCACGAACCCTTCTCTTAAATTTTTAAATGAACCCACTCAACATCGGCTACCTGCAGTGCCCAAACTGGAAAATATTTTCAATGTCTTCTGTCAATCGTACCAGTCCATCAGCTTTTGTTTAAAGATCCTTATCTTCTTGGCTCTTGATTAGGAAACTTGTTTGGACGTTGGTGGTTTGTCTCTTACACTCGTTGAAAATAGTGGGACCAGCAATTGCAACCATAGACCAAAGGATCATGTACATTTTTTTTCGACTGCGGATCCTCTGAGGCTTTAAATTTAGAACCGTTAAAAATATGCTCCCATCAAGTATATTGGGTATACTCAAATTTGACATGACAAATTTTTTCGACAGTTGGATTAACCATTTGATGAAGATGTGATAATGAATATATATAAAATTGTATTAATCATGTTTCTTTTATTGAAATGGTCAATCCAATGGTGGGAAAATTTTTGATTAATTTGATTAATTTGAAATGTGAGGATGCCCCGATAGATCTTAAGGGAGTTTATTTAGAACAGTTCGAACGTCAATTAACGACTCTCATTATAGAGCTCCACTTCTTTTTTAACTTATTTTTTATCTAGTTAAAGCCTCAGAGGATCCCCATTCATATTTGAGAATTTTTCACAAGTGCTCGTGAGAAAAAAGTAGAATAGATTGCTACAATCATTGTAATTTGTAACTGTAAATATGAACGGGACTTCAACGATCCAAGTCCATCACCTGGTCACCATATGCGTGACACATCAGTCCTATCAAAAAAGTATCAAATTAATTGTGTGGTTGATATTTTTCCTAGTTTAAAATATTGCCACTATGAAAGAATATTGTGGTCCTTTTCTTTTATGCTGTTGAAATATTCAAACTCTTTTATGCATCGAGATTTTATTAAGCCTCACCAAAGAGGAAGTCAAATTTCTACCTCACTGATTTGAAGTGCCTGGAACTCTGCAATGAGACCCATATTCAAACTCCGGCACTCTATTTACATGCCTACCTTCCTAATCAGTTAAGCTACAATTGAGAGACTATAATTTGAAATCATCCCCTTTTTTTTTTTTTTGAATTTGAACGGCTTAAAGTGAAAGCATTTCCATCAAATAGGATGTTATTACCTTCTTTCTTTTTTTTTTTTTTTTCTTTTTTTTCTTCTTCTTCTTTTTTTTCTAAGTTAGACTTTTGGTTAAGTGTGGCACTTTAAATTTAAAGACACAGATGTTAATTCATAAGTATGTGTATGATACTAAAGTGTCAACTACTACGTTAACTATGATTGTGCTAACGGATGTCTTCAAATCTTACATTAGTTAAACTTGGACTCATTGTCTGATTGTCAAAATAAACACTTTGACATTGAGCATGTAATTTATAGTGTACAAAACAAATGAATAAATTGAGTGGCCTTATCACCTTAATAATCACACATATATCTAGAGATCCATCATTTTGCTTTCAGATTGGAAATACCACTCTCTCCTGTAGCCCAAAAAAGGAATACAGCATATTTCATAAATGACAAATGTGTTAATACTCAGCTGTTCAACACAAATACATGGGACCCACTGTACAGTTTCACTTCTCTCACCCACTGGGAGTCAGAGTGAGCCACTCAAAGGACCCAACTCTTGGTGAAGCCTCCCCAATATATCACAAACACGTGGATGCAGTAACTGCACAAGATTCGGAAAACGCTCCTGCTCAGTGAAAGTGGAAAAAGTTCTTTTGTGCTTTTAAAACTTCTCGATCCATACCTAGGCATTAGCAATAGCACGTATAATCAGGGTCTGCTTCCTCTGTGAGAAATAGCAGGAGGTAGCTTGCTGAGGCCCACTTGGGACCCACCAATCATGTGATCAAGAGGATGAAAGGATCTGTCTGCATAGGGCTCAAATATCAAATTTCAGGTCACTTATATGTCTCTATTCCCATTTATGATCGAGCTCACAAATTTAACTTCTTTATATAAAAATGAGAATAAAAAAAATTTACTTTCGATCCAATGGTCCAACTAATTCAAATTGGTGCAAACCCATGGAACTGATAAAGTATTAGTTGGGACAGTAAAATTCATACGAGGTTAATGCACAAGAAAATTGACCCAACTGCGCTTGAGGTGGGGCCATAATTTCAAAAACTTTCCAATGATTAATTTAAAATTTAAAATTTCATCATTTCTGCCCCCACCGAGAAATTACTTTTTATTTATGATAAACCCTCCACATATATTTTCTAGTTCCACCCTGAATTATGAAAGCCTAAACCATCAAAATGCACATTCAGCCAAAATATACCAATCCAAAAGTCAGATAACCAAGATATTATGGTTAACCCCAAATGAAAAAGAACGGTCTAGATTCTACAATCACCCTATACCATCAATCATAGGTGGGCCCACTAAAACCATCATCAAATCATCTGCCACCTACTCCTCCGGACTACCAAATCTCCCCACACGTTAAATCACCGAACACGGTTTGCTGTGTCCCGGGAAACAAACAAGATGCAAGATGCAAATTTGAAAAAGACAAAAGGAGAAAACGATAATACTATCGAGCTTCCAAAGCCAAAGATGAGAGAGAGAGAGAGTAAAACAAAATGAAATCCATATTCTATTCTAATCTGTTATTATCAGACAAGGATGATGAAGTGCTACTAGCACTCGAATTTCAGTCGAACTGGTAATAAAAGAGGAAGCAGAAATTCCATTTCTCTGCAATAAGGAAAAAACATGTACTCGACTTCTGTAGCTTCTCATCCCTCTCTTCTCCTTCTTGGGTCTTCTGCATTCTCTAGCAGCACCTGTAGAAAGGTCGAATCACCTTTTCTAAATCTGGGTTTTTTTTTTAGATTGAATTGCATTTGGTGTTCTGGGTGTTGTTTTGTGCAAAGGGTATTTGCTTTTTTGTGCTGGTTTTGACAGGGGGAGGTGTAATTTGAGTTGGGTTATCTGCAAACGTTTGAAATTGTGGACGTGGGTTGATTTTTCGGGGTCTGAACATTAAACTGTTTATTGGGTCGATGGATTATTGGGTGTGGATTGTATGGATTGGATGATCAGCCATGTCGGAATTGATGGATCTTTTTGTCAGTTTATTGGTGATACTTTTGCAGTGTTTTGTTTATGATGTTGATTTGCATAGTTAGTGATCAGACGTTGATATTATTCTCCTGGGTGGATCATCAATCTATGTATCCGGTTTTGAGTGCAGTGTAGTAGGTAGCTTAACTGCAGCATTGGGATTTAGGTTAGATTAATCCGATCAAGTGTTTAATTGTTCGAAGGGGACGCAATGTTTGTTTTCAGTCCATTGGTTTGATGGTCCATTGTTATGCATTGTTTGGACTGTTTGTTGTAAGTTTCAGCCTGGGGCTGTGGAAGTTATATAAATTGATGGAATGGTAATTTGGATTTATAAGTATGTTCATAGAATGAAATACCCTGAATTTAATTTCCTGAAATAGAAAATTTTACGAATTGCTGAAAGATGGATATAAACCATTTCAAGGCATTCAATTGATAGTGATCCCAACCAAAGATTGGTTGTCGCAGGTCTTAACCATTCAAGCACTCGATGAGACTGTGATTAGTTGGTTATTACTGGCTATAGCTTTCCTTTGAACTACTTGTTTGCATTTCTTGTAAGTGAAATATGGAAAAGCAACAGTGGCTTATTCATGGTGAGGTCTACTCTGGAAGGTTAAGCGAAATACCAAATGAAACAATATCATTGAGAAAGTTAGTTCTACATGATTTAATGAGAAAAAAGGAATTTGTTCGTTGATTCTCCAAAATATATAGGATTTCAAAGTTTTTTTTTTTTTTTTTTTTAAATGTATCCAGAAAAACAAATAAATAACTCTGTGCACTCTGTCTAGGTTAAAATTCTTGCATTTTGGTTATCCATGTACAAAATGTTGCAATACCTAGTCTGTAAACTTACATACTGAAGCACACACAGTCACTTATTTTGAAGTTATTACTTCTTGCGGGGTGTATTTTACAACTGGTGCTTGCATGAGTTTTTTCCCAATTTTTATACATGCATCTGTTTAAAGTTCCAAGTTTTATGTCAACAGGGTCTGAGACAACAACACTCTCTTGTCGAACTGCAGCCTATTTGGGGCCCCTATAGATGTAGGAAATTGCTTGGTCACTCTTCTTTCCTATTGCCTCAGAGACTCTCAGTATATGGAAAGGTAATCTTAGCATTTGTTGCTTGAGAACACTACAGAAAAAAAATCATGCAAACCAATGACCATAAACATCTTCTTGGAGCATTTTAGGCCTTCCATTGTAGGAATATGCTTGTCCTCCATCATATGAGAGTCTCTCTGTTTCTGATCTGTTGCTTTGCTTGCCAGGCTGAAAATGATTTTGCAATCTCAACTATGTTGAAAGATGGTAGCTCAGCAACGACAACCATTGTAGAAGATGTGGACGATATTGGCATTCTTAGGTTGGATCCATCCTTGGTACCATTTAAAGATCACCTGAGATATAGAACAGGGAAATATGTAGATCAGAAGAAGCTCATTGAAAAACATGAAGGAAGTCTTGAGGAATTTTCTCAAGGTGAAGTAATAGCATCAAGCTTGTAGGAATGATCCTTTATATATATATATATATAGCACATGCTCGCGCGTACATACGCCTTCAGTGCTGCAGGTGGGCGCCATCTCTTGGTAGCTTAAACCATTTATCTGTTGGCTCTGCAAATGGGCAGGCATGCAGAAAGACCAACCCATGGTCCAAATTTATCGAGGCAAAATTGGAAATTATGTTCCTCTCTCTCTCTCTCTCTCTCATGGGTTGGTGGGTGTGTGGGTGGGTGTTTCGCTGAGAGGGAATTAGGAGGTGTTGGATGTATTCCACCCACAGTTGGTCTCCTGCACATTAATATTGTATATTTTCAGTTTCTCTTTTTTGAACATGATTTCTCCTTTTCAAACATGATTTCTCAGGAGTACTCAAACTCACATTCTCTCTCACTAAAGGGGGCATTTGGTTTCCTAGCATGGGACCGGTGATATTTGTTTATTTTAACTTCTTGTAGTATTTGATACTGTGGAAATTGATGGTAACCATAATGTTGCCAAGATGAGACCTTTGATGGCTGAAGGTTCTTTCTTTTGATAGGTTACTTGAAGTTTGGATTTAATAGAGAGGAAGGTGGCATTGTATACCGTGAGTGGGCACCTGCTGCACAGTGAGTTATCTGATGATATCTATGCAATTTCAATTTTCAACTGTTCCATTTGTTGACCCATCCCTTTAGCATTTAGAATAATATTGAATACATACACTTAAAAGTAGTTCTTCCTGACTGATATTAGCATCTCCTGGTACTAGTAGGTGTTGCATTGTCAGCTTGTAATAATAATGCCTTCATAACATATGAAGTGCTCCATGCATTACTCTAGGCCTGACTAGAAGCGGGGAAAAGGTCTGTCACATTCCCATGTCGATTGATCATGTTAGTCAATCCATCTCTTAATTTCTGCTCTAATGTATTTGTCGCAGCTCTGATACTTATGTGGCAGGTGATGTTATCACCCCTAGCATACCTAGGAGGAGGATCATCTATGATGCCTCCTCTACCTGAATTCTGATGGGAGTCCATTCATTAACAATTTTCCTCAAATTTGTATGTTAGAATACACTCTATCCTCCCCTTATAGTGCCTTTTGTTTCTGATTAGTGAAGTGTTGGCACTACTTTTGATATGTAAAAAGAGGAAAATAGCGTGTAGGCAGCTCACTTGTATCAGGTGAGCATTTGATGAAAATTGCCTTCATGGTTTAGTTTGGGCCAAGGGTTCAAGGAGGAAGCACATCTCTGGCAGAATTCTAATCATCTTGTGGAAGGAAACACATTTGAAATTAATAAACTTGTGAATAGAGTTTCAATGGAGGATAGGGGATTCTGTAAAAGATGCATGAGTGCAGGGTTTCATGGCTGTTTCTATCGGCTTGTTCTTTGGAGGCTAATGAGATTGATGCTCCTTATGCTAGGTCTGACTAGAAGGTTTAAAAAAAAAAAAAAAAAAAAAAAAAAAAAAAAACAGAACTGTCACATTCCATCTCTTAGCTTCTGCTTAAGTGCATTTGTCACAGTTCTGAAACTTATGTGGCAAGTGATGTTATCACCCATGACATACCTAGGAGGAGGATCATCTATGATGCCTCCTCAAGCTGAATTTTGATGGGAGTCCATTCATTAACCATTGTCCTCAGATTCGTGTGTTAAAGTACATTCTATCCTCCTCCGATAGTTCTTTTTTCTTTCTGATTATTAAAGGTTTGGCACTGTTTTTCATACATAAAAAGAAGCCATGTCCTAGAAATACAGGATCCCGTAATCCACAGTGCTTCGCACATATCTTAGAATTCGACGAACCGCTTCTAGATGGGGCTTTTGTGGGTTCTGCATAAACTGAGTTACAACACCCATCGCAAATGCGGTGTCTGGCCGAGAAACGGTGAGATAAATCAGGCTTCCCACCAATTGGTGATACATACGTGCATCTTCCAGCTTGTCCCCAACATCTGTTCTTTATGGGCATCTTCACAGTATTGTAGCAGTTGAGCATCATGATGAAATTTACCTTCATTGGATCCAGTTTGGGCCAAGAATCAAGAAGGAAGTGCATCTCTGTTGGATTTCTTATTATCCTGTCGTGGAAGGAAACCTGTTTGAAAGTCAGTAAAATTTGTGAATAGGGTTTCAAAGGGAGGATAGAAGATGTCTGGAAGAGATGCCTGGGCTCAAGATTTCATGGCTGCTTCTAGCCAGCATGTTCATTGGAGGCTACTGAGATCGCTGCTGCTTTGCTAAGAATGAGGTTACCAGGCAGTCAATAGTGTTGGGATTTGATCCCCCTCTTGGCAACATGTGTTGAACTACGGCAGGATGTGTCAATGAATTGCACAATGTACTTTGTTTGAACGGACAAAATCTGTGTCAGCTGTGTGCCTCGCACGTGATCTTATTAGCCAAACTATAAGGCACTGCATTTATTGTATTTATAACATAACTAAATATAAATATCCGTAAATTTTTTGTTACCGAGTTGGAAGTCCTTTGATGCTAGCATTATTTCTTGGCAACATTCTTCTTGTATTCCATTGATGGCTTTATACGAATTAAGTTCTTTTACTGATTCTAGTTGTCAACTTTCTTAAACAAGCTGATTTGGAAGCTTCACATTCTCTACATGCAGAGAGGCACAGCTGATTGGAGACTTCAATGGCTGGGATGGGTCCAACCACAATATGGAGAGAAATGAGTATGGTGTATGGACAATCAAAATCACTGATTCTGCTGGAAAGCCCGCCATTCCACACAATTCTAGAGTCAAGTTTCGCTTTATGCATAATGGAACATGGATTGATCGCATTCCAGCATGGATCAAATATGCTACAGCGGACCCAACGAGTTTTGCAGCACCATATGATGGTGTATACTGGGAACCACCTCCTTCAGAAAGGTGCAGATCTTCTCCATTTTTTGATTTTGTCTTCAGAATTGGTTTGTCAATTATCAGAAATTACAGCTGACCAACTTTGACAAGGGTGCCAATCTTTTCATTTGTGATTTTATCTTTGGAATTGGTTTATCAATTATCAGAACTTACAGCTGCGCAAGTTGGACGAGGACATGTGCATGTGCTGGGCACAGACGCATGGAAGCCCAACACTTCAGCACATCCTTACATACAATGCTATTGTAAAATTTTCATATGATTGAAAAAAAAAATGTTTATCACATGAATTTTGGTAAATAAATGAATAAGATAAAAGTATTTCTTCTGGACTATTGAGCCTTCAAAATGCCGTAGAAATGCTGCTTAAATAATGCTTAGTAGATAAGCCAAGACTTTATCCTTCTTAGTTAGATTGACAATTTGCACAGGTGTCAAACACAACAATTTATCAAGAAAATTTTGTGTACTTGTTACATAGCTATAGTCCTTAAGGTACTGGATTTTTCCAATGTAAGAAAGTTTAAAAGCAGTAGCTTATTTGTTGGTGGCTTCACAAGCAATTGTTCATTGGTGGGATGCCCTTTTTTTTTTGTCATTCAGGTATCAGTTTAAGCATGCTCGTCCTCCAAAGCCTGAGGCTCCACGCATATATGAGGCTCATGTAGGGATGAGTAGCTCAGAACCACGTGTAAACTCATACAGAGAATTTGCTGATGATGTTCTGCCTCGTATCAAGTCAAATAACTACAACACAGTTCAGCTGATGGCTATTATGGAACATTCCTACTATGGATCATTTGGGTATCATGTTACAAACTTTTTTGCTGTTAGCAGTCGATCGGGTACGCCGGAGGACCTCAAGTATCTGATAGATAAAGCTCACAGTTTAGGTCTTCGTGTTCTGATGGATGTTGTTCACAGCCATGCCAGCAATAATGTCACTGATGGTCTTAATGGCTTTGATGTTGGCCAAAGCAGTCAAGAGTCCTACTTCCACACTGGGCCACGTGGGTACCATGAGCTTTGGGACAGCCGATTGTTTAACTATGCCAATTGGGAAGTCCTGCGGTTTCTTCTATCCAACTTGAGGTGGTGGTTGGAGGAATACAAATTTGATGGTTTCCGGTTTGATGGTGTAACTTCAATGTTGTACCATCATCATGGAATCAACATGGGCTTTACTGGAAACTATGCTGAGTATTTCAGCGAGGCGACAGA
The DNA here is from genome assembly GCA_029852735.1 of Persea americana. Classification (NCBI taxonomy): domain Eukaryota; kingdom Viridiplantae; phylum Streptophyta; class Magnoliopsida; order Laurales; family Lauraceae; genus Persea; species Persea americana. Next base: position 52,412,739 of record CM056819.1, read on the forward strand.
TGTTGATGCCGTTGTTTATCTGATGATGGCCAATTATCTTATCCATAGTGTCTTGCCTGATCTTACTGTTGTTGCTGAAGATGTTTCAGGGATGCCTGGTCTTTGCCGACTAGTCGCTGAAGGAGGACTGGGTTTTGATTATCGTTTGGCCATGGCCATCCCGGACAAGTGGATTGACTTCTTGAAGAACAAGAAAGATGATCAGTGGTCTATGAAAGAAGTTGTTTCGAGCTTGACCAATAGGAGATACACTGAAAAGTGCATAGCTTATGCCGAGAGTCATGATCAGGTACTTGGATGCATTTCTTCGCGGTTAAAGGCCCTCTGTATGACGAGGTACTATATAACACTGGATTGAAAAAAATGGTGTTTTTCCATCTATCCTAACAACAGCACTGGTGAGGCCAAACTTTCAATAATATAAGCCATTGATCTGTTGTACTGTCATGGGATAGAGTAGATATGTCTCAGTATTTCGCTGTCAGATAACCATTGCCATCTATGAAAATGGGCTGTCATAAAGAGTGGTCATATTTGATGAGAGCCATGACTGCCGTTCGAAAATTAAATTAGAGCATGGGTTCAGACAATCTGATGGGGAGGACATTGGGAGTTTCTTTTACATGGGCCAACTGTATGAACTGTAAACTATTTGATCACATAAAGATGGATCTCACATGTACAGTTTGTTCAACCGGTCTAATGCTCGATTACACACTAAATTATTTACAATCTGTGACACCTGACAAAGGCCTCTTATGTTGATTTCAAAATTTACCAGTAAAAAAATCTTAATTTCAAAATTTTAATATGATGATGTCATAAATGGTTGGAGTATAGAAACATTTCCATGGAACCATCCATGCTTGTTTTCATAAGAAATAGAAACTTACGGATATTTGCTGCACTGTGGCTTGCCATAAATGTTCTCTCATTATTAAGGAATAGTATTCTTTTTTGTTGTTTCCACTTGGTTGTCATATTGTGTACTTAAGCACTTGGCTTTTCATGAAAAAATAAAATTTTTGAGAAATTATTATTAGATTACAAATTGTAGTTCTTTATTCTAGTTATAACCATTTGTTTAATTGTTTGGAGGAGGATCCTACATATATATACATTTTGATAACTTATATAACTACATTTTAATTGTAGTTCTACATATATCTACACATATATACATATAATATATATATTGAGAGGGAGCAAATCTTTGTTGGCATGAAAAGAATGTAAAGTAAGATCCATGGCTAGCCATCAAAGTGATGGAAACAAACTCTAAGGGATGTTATAATAGGAGAATTAAAGAACTTAAGAAACTAGGCCATTTGCAATATTATGACTTTCTTGTGCCCGCTTTTGCCAACATATTTGCCTCTACATTTTCTTCCCTCAAGGTGTGTCCGCTTTTGACATTATTGTTTTCAATGCTGCTGCATAGGCTATTGTGGGTGACAAGACTGTCGCGTTTCTCCTAATGGATCAGGAAATGTATTCTGGCATGTCTTGTTTGACGCCTTGTTCTCCGATTGTTGAACGAGGGATTGCACTTCACAAGGTTCGTTGTTTTCAATTAGCTTGCTTTTGGTTATAGTTGAACAAATGTATAGTTCTCTTGGCCTTTTGGTCTCTGGGATCATGTTTTTGTAATCAGTTTATTTTAACATCTTCATTAGCTAAAAGGCTTGTGTAAAAAAAAAATTTCAATAGATAATTGTTTCATATGTTGTTGTTTATTTTTTTGTTATGTTTGTAAATATTATGTACAGATTTCATTTTCTATGCTCATAATTAATGTACTTTGCTGTAGATGATTCACTTCATTACAATGGCATTAGGAGGAGACGGCTACCTTAATTTTATGGGAAATGAGGTACTGAATTGAAACTTTTTCTAAGTCACTATATGATCTTTGATAAAGAAAACGTCAATATTTTGTTCGACCAAGCAATTGATATCTCAATAATATAATCTGTTGATCTGGTGGGCCCTCTATGCAATGGAGTAATATACTATGGTTTGCCGTGGAATGTTCATACTCCGATATCTTACCAGATTCCCTTGGAGTCTCGGTTTAATTTTTCGCTTGTCATTTTCTCATTGTGATTTCTTAAGAGTTTAACTTCTAGTTCTTGAGTTGCTTTGATAAATTCCCTTCCATTATTTTCATTTTTGGAAATGATACTTTCCATCATTGCAAACTGAGTTTAACTTCATGTACAATGCATGCTTCTTGTAGTTTGGTCACCCAGAATGGATCGACTTTCCAAGAGAAGGAAACAGTTGGAGCTATGAAAAATGCAGACGTCAGTGGACCCTTGTTGACACGGAACACTTAAGATACAAGGTTGGACAATCTCTCTGAATGAAGGTTATCGCATTGGTTGGACAACACTTTGATCTGCTTAGTTTGGTCTATTAAATAATCTCTCTTATGCGAAGAGGTCATTTTCATAGGCCACTTTATTCAATTCAATAGATGCACAAGATTAGTTCGTAGAGAATTTTTGGACTTCTTCGTGGTCCTTGTCTCCCTCCTTTAGCTGGCAAAGGGTCGAAATTAGAAAAATCCAGCCCTCTTTCTGCCAGGCATGGATTTTGGGCTTCAAACCAGCTTGTCTCTTTATCTATATGGAAAATTGAGGCCTGTCCTAGTATAACCACAAGGTACAGGTTGAGCAGCGACCCTAAAAGAAAATTAAAAAAGAAAAAGAAAAAGAAAAAACACCAGAGACTTCACCAAACCTCTTACGTGGGAGACCTGAAATCAGGCTTACACCTGGTCCACCAATCTTAATTATTGGCTTGAGCCTGGCCCGCCTGTGAGGCAGGAGACCAGCTCTTAGTGCCCACTACTACCATGCTGAGAAATTTGGTGTTCAGTTTTAACACCTGATTGATGTGCATTGTTATATCATATCTCTTTATTTATGGGAATCATATTTAAATCTATGATATTAGTTTCCATGTAGAAGTCCTGATGGATGCATTTTTTTCTCTTCATGTGTGGAACAAATGCAGTTCTTGAATGCTTTCGACAGAGCAATGAATGCACTTGATGATTCTTTTTCGTTCCTTGCATCAACAAAACAGATAGTGAGCAGTGCAAGTGAAGAAGACAAGGTCAGATTGGTGCCTAATTTATGTCTTTTTTACCTTTTCTTTTTTATGCAATGACAGTAATTTCTTAGGTGCTGCTTTCTTAAGACAAAATCTAGATAATCCCATCATTTTACTGCCTAATATGCATATAATATAACTTTCTTTGTCAAGATCCACTTCTTTATCTTGGTCACAATGCTCCTAAAATAAATTGATCCATCGTTTGGAAAACTAGTGTGATTAAAAGTCATGGCTGAAAGAACTACCTGGTCCCAGATGGGTGTCGGAACGAACTCGCCGAGAACTTTGTGCGTTCTAGTGTAGGATAGACCTGCGAACTCGATGCGAATGCTCTTAGATCTACTAGTAGGAAGCACAAACTCCTCTCCGGAGCCGTCGTGTCAGTGTCTGACACATGTCAGACATGGACACACTCCAAACACGCTCAGACACGTGTCGGACACGCCAAAAAGAGTATCCTATTTATTTTTTAATATTTTGTATTTCGGACATGCTGGGGACACGAGGGACACATTGGGGACACGCTGACATCTTTTAATTGCAAAACAAAATAAGAAAAGGGGGCTGTTTGTAAAAACTTATCACTTAAGAGGAAAAGGGCTCCAGCCCTCTTTTAATTTGTCCAGCAGGGGGCTCTTTGTAAAAACTTAAAAAATAAAGAGGAAAAGGGCTCCAGGCCTCTTTTATTTCATCCAGCCCCAGCCCCAGCCCAGCTCCAGAAGGAAAACCCAAACGAAAGAAGAAGAAGAAGAAGAAGAAGCAGAAGAAGAAAGTAAAGGAAGAAGGGAGAAGAAAAAAACGTCCAGCTCCAGCCCCAGAAGAAAAGCCCTAATGAAAGAAGAAGAAGAAGAAGAAGAAGAAGAAGAAAGAAAGGAAGAAGGAAGAAGCAAAGAAGGAAGAAGGAAGAAGAAAAGAAAATAAGAAGATCACCTGTGGTATTGCTTTTGCTGCTGTTTTTCTTTCTCTGCTCATCAGGTACGCTGTTGCTGCTTCCCGTTTTTTGTTTTTTTCTTTCTCTGCTACTGCTTCTGCTGCTGTTCATTTTTTCTTTCTTTGCTACTGCTTCTGCTGCTTCTTCTTTTTTCTTTCTCTACTACTGCTCGCTGCTGTTTTGTTTTTGGTTCATCAAATCTGTTGTTTCTGTTGCTGTTTTGTTGTAATCTTGTAATCTGCTGCTTTTTTTTTTTTTTTTTTTGACATCTGTTTATGTTTATGTTTCTGTACTTCTGTTTATGTTTTTTACATCTGTTGTTGTTGTTGTTGGGTCTTTCTGTTTTGGGTGAAGACCTGTTGTGGGCTCCTTTTATATTTCCCTAGCATTGTAATATTTGTAATGGGTGATGTGGACTTTTCTTTAATGCATTTGCTTCTCTTTTTTTTTGTTTTTGATTTGAGTACTGGGTCTGGGGATTTGTTAGTAGACTCTTGCCTTTCAAACTTAACATGACAAGGTAACTCATATATGAAATTTCAGTACTTAGATCCAACTTAGTTTAACAAGGTAGAATCCTTTCCAGTTAATTTCATTTTTTTAAGCTTCATTGTTTTTTTAACAGCTTTAGATCATACTTCTGAAACATTACATGTCTTCATTTTCGTTTCTATTTGATGGCTAAAATGATTACAAAGTTAAAATTATATTATCTTTTTAGTATATGATTAGAAATATTATTATTATTATTAAATATTAACGTGTCCCCAACTTGTCCGTGTCCTACTTTTTTGAGAAATGTCGTGTCGGTGTGTCCGTGTCGTGTCTTGTCCGTGTCTCGTGTCCGTGTCCATGCTTCTTAATATAGAGCAATCCCTAGGAGTCGAACTCTACCCCTTCTGGAATCCCACATCTCCTGACCAGCGTGGGAATTCTGCCAACCGGGAGTCTAAACCTGATCCAAGCTCTACCATCAAGAGTTTGATCCTTATCTGACTCTACCAGATCTAGACTTGTTGGGAGTTCATCCGTGGCATATCGCCGAGCTCGATCTAGCGTGGGCCCAATGGCAGTCGGGCCACACAATTTTCCTAACAATCTCCCACTTGGCACGAATGCCATGTAAATCAAACATGCCAACGTACATCAACATATACTCCAGTCCCTGCATACTTCTCCAGCCAAGGAAAAGGCTTAATGAGAGGAATACACATCAACTCCGGTAGTGGGATTCATGAGATTGAGATCTCACCTTTCTTACTCACATTTTAGATATACTAATATCACAATTCAATAGCTTGAGAGATTGTGGAATTGTGGTTCCATTCACCGATGTAATGGTGGACTCATAACATTTGCACCAGCTCATCGGTTCTTACCAACTTCAAATATCCATGAAGAGATCCAACTTGATGGCTACTTGGTTTACTACATCACGGGTTGTATCCCAGCTTCTGTTCTCAACAGAGCTACCACGTCTGTTTTCTTTATACCAGAAAATCAAGACCTTTGCCAAAGGGTTAAAATATAACTAGACATGGACTCCCTCTTGTCCAAGTCATCATCCCAAGAGGCAACCATACAACCATGCAGTTCCAAGACAACAACCGTGCCACAAAAAAAATAAAAAAATAAATAACGGTTTAGCAAATGTCTTTGATGTACCTAGATTCCTCTTATTCACTTGCCATAACATGCACACCCGAATAACTTAGGAATCTGATTATGAGACCAACGGTGATCCATTTCCGGTCTCATAAATCCGGAATTACAGCATTTTATGCACGATGAGGATGTCATGCATTAAGCACCTCTCACTATCCTTGAGTAAGGCCTGTCTCTAGTAATGAGCATGTCTTTCTCACTAATGGAATCCCGATTGTTGGATAATTTCATACACATGCAAATGGGAGTGTCAATTGGCTTGCGCATCTCCATATTCAACTGTTTTAACACAGCGTCCTACCCGGACCTATGTGACAAAGTCCGTACCAGATTCGGATTACATGGTTGCTGCACATGCCCAATACATCATGCTTCAACCCATGTTTTTCATCTCGAATCAAGACTTCAATACTGTTGTTTGGAGATTGCTTCCAATTCGCCACCAACAATCATTATGTCATCCAATGACAAATATATATAACTACTCCCACTACTTTGACCTAAATGCATAACTCATATGCCGAGGATAAACTAATTTCATGTATGGCCTCATGAAATTCTCATGTTAAGATAACTTGTACAAATTTATCTTCATGATTTTTGCACCACCAAATCCGCAGACTACATGTAAAGTTTTTCCTACTTTTCGCCATTTAGGAACTCAACCTTTATATCCACCAGGTGCAACTACAGATTCTCACAACTAACCGTTGCCTTTAGGATTCACATGGATAGGGATTTACGGCCGGAGAGATAATCTCCATGTAATCAAATCCTTCCATTTCTAAATCCTTGTGCCACCTAGCGTTCTTATCTACCGATCTGTCATTATCATTTTATTGCCAAGAACCCACAGCCCTTCAATCCTGAGGTGGATTGACTAATTGCCACTCACAGTTCTTATTTTATATACACCTCTATAGTGTACAGTCAATCACCATATGGTGTAGATTGACAACGAATGACAGATTAAGGTCTTGCACGATTTTTACCAAATAACTGCACCAATCATCCAACCACGTCGAATGTTATCAATCCTACAGGACTCCCAATAACCCGGGTTGTTCATTGTTAATTTGGCCATGGCCAGGACTTACACTTTCAACGCTGCCAACGTTGAAACTCCCACTTTTCGTAACACTCTTCATCCTCAGAGATGTTGTGGTGCATCTCTAGGATTTGTATGGGATCCACAAGGAACCACACATTTTGACCTTTCGTTATTGTCCAATATCATGATCAATCACACGATATCCCTTTGGATGATTCAATTTTCAACGAAAGGACGATTTTCTTCGTTTCCATTTGCAGTTGGTATTCTAGTTGTGGCCTGCAATAGTTTGTGTACAACACATCCCCTCAATATCATAGGTCAAGTTTTAGGTATGATACCAGTCCATAACTCATAAATGGGTCTTTGGGCTAAATTTTAGGAGGTGTCTGACTCAATATATATTGTGCACTCAATAATAACCCCCCCTTACAGCACACAGCCGAAGATACGTGTGGTTAACATAGATCTAATATATCCAAACATAGAATAATTTAAAATTTTATGACCACACCATTTTTAGCTGTGGGGCGTACAGAATCAAATATACATGAATGATCTCCTCATGTACAATATTCTTGAATTGCTCAAAGGTATACTCCTCCACTTAATGGACCTCATCCATTAACTTTTCAGCCATATTGGTCCATGACTCAGCAACATACCACTCAAAACACTTTTACAGTGCCTTAAGCTTATATCAAATCTGATAAATTGAAATATATTTGCTAAAGTCACCAATCGGAGTAGCAAATCACTCCCACCCATATAAATTTGGACAAATAAAACAGTCAACATAATTTAGAGTGTAAAAAATCACTCAACCACACTTCTAGTTATTCTGAAAAAAGGGTATTCAGTCATTTTCCACCTAGACATGGTTCACATATACCAAGGTCAAGTAAATGTATCATCCCAACTAGTCCATTTATTCTGTCTTAGTTGATGTGTCTTATTCTCAATGCCATAAGTGTGCCAAACCACACATCCAATACATACAGAATAATTAAAACTAGAAGATTTATACATTACAAGTTATATCAAGTAAGTATATATCATCTCAGAAAAAAATGCAACAATCTCCCATGCATGCAAATCACAACTATATTGCCTCATAACAGATTTCCTTAATCTATTCTATCACCAGTTGAGCCACGAATTTTACTCATTACAGAGTAGTAATTAGTAAAGCATCCCCAAAATATAACAAAATGGATTTTTAGAGTCAAATGTAATTTAGACTCACGTCATTTTTTGAAACATATCACAAAATTTGTTTCATATTTATAGATGCTTACAATCTCTGGATTTTGTTTTCACGAATTCAAAAATTCAATTTCCATCCTTGTAATCACATGGAAAACCACAAATTGATCCACTAGTTCTGTTCTTGCACATTCATCAGATCCACCATTATATGACTATAACCTCTGTATCCGATCCACTAGGTTGTCTATCCCGTCATAGTCCCATGTTCCCTTGACTTAAATAAATTATTGTTATTTCTTGCCTCAAATTTCATTGAAATTTATATATTTGAAAGGCTTGGGACATAAGAGACATACCCCCACTGAAGTGGAAGGCCATGGCAATAGACATAGAATTGGAACACATTGATCAGTTAGTTTTCCCATCGTGGTCAACACATTATAACTGATCCGATCAACCTAGTTGTCAATCACGCATCCATAAGGCAATCAATAGTACATGGATGCATCATAGATTACTTTCATCCGAGATCTAGTGGTTTTTATCAATTTTTACCACTAACTAGAGATCATGTCTCTTAGTGTCGTTGGATTGTGCTCACATACTTTTGATCAAATCCTCGACCCTTTGATCCGCATATTAAATATTTAGCGGATCAATTATTATACCCCCACTGCACAAGGTAATGCCCAATACCATTAAATAATACTGCAGTGGTCATCAAGGGTTCATCAAAAGAAAATACAAGTTGGATCTTATCACAACAAATAAACACACAATTCCTATATAAGGCACCCATCTGATATCTCCATACGAGTGGACACTTCTCGGTGAAGAAATCACTATCGAGTAGTTCATACAGTGCAGATCTATATAAGACATATCCAACACATAAATAAAAGGAAAGGCCAAGATACCACTGACCGTGATCGCTGACCAACAAAATTTTTTTTTAACCGTTGGATCGTCAATCTCCCACTGCTTCTGTATAGATCTCGTTCCCAAGAGTCCGCAGGGGTAAACGGATTGTCCATCGGAGCTCAGATGATCCAGATATCGCACGACAAAGTTCAAATGTAAAAGATGACTGCAACAGGTCAAAAAAAATCTGACCTTTGGATTTCCGATCTATCAATGCTACTGGGTAGTGCTCGTCACCACGAATCTGCATAATCAAACCGCTCGTCCATCCCAATCCGAATGAAAAAGTTATGGCCGGTCGAAGTTTACAGTTGACCATTGACTGAGCCCGCGCTTGCATCAACAACGCCTTGCCTTTGCGTCAACCGCCTGTACAGCGCCTGCGTATACAGTCGTCACCAACGTCTGACGTCAACCTTTGAAGTTGTGCATGTACTAGCGCTTAATAGCGCTTTTGGGCTCCTATGGAAATGGGCTGGGTTGGACACTTGGACTTGAGTCGGTTTCGCCCGACCTGACCTGTTGGGCTCCTGTTGCAGCGCAATGCCGAAGAGAAGCAGCAGCAGCACATGCTGCGTCCCGAAAAAGAGGGTAGTGAGCTTATTCTCTCTCCTTGACGCGAATCACGAGGCAAAGATGAGAGAAAAAGAGTTTGTCTCTCCTGGGTGGTTTCCTCCATGTCCTTTGCAACACACGCTACACGAGGCGCATCAAAACATATAACTTCCCACCATATGTTTTCTAAAGCAAAACCAAAGAGCCAAAACCACGTGCTTCTCTTGCCGGTGTGATTCCCGAGGCAACCAAGCAACATCAAATTGTTTCTTCTACTCGGTTTTCATGCCTTCTTCCTCCTTGCTTCCGTTGCAAAGAACAAAATGGCACTCGAGAGAAAAATCCATGATGAACAGGTCCTAGATCTGGCAATCCTTAACCTTATCGCAAGATCTCAACCATCAAACGCACAGATCTGTCTCTGATACCAATTGAAAGAACTAGCTGGTCCCAGATGGGTGTCAGAACCGAACTTGCCGAGAACCTTGTGCGTTCCGGTGTGGGATAGACCTGCGAACTCACTGCGAATGCTCTCAGATCTACTGGATGATTAAGTAAGGGTTCCCATCTCCCTTATATAGAGCAATCCCTAGGAGTCATGACTACTATGTACTCTACCCCTCCTGGAATCCCCCATTTCCTGACCAGCGTGGGAATTATGCCAATCGGGAGTCTGAACCTGATCCAAACTCTACCACCAAGAGTTTGATCCTTATCTGACTCTACCAGATCAAGACTTGTTGGGAGTTCATCCGCGGCATCTCGCCTGGCTCGATCTGGCATGTTGGGCCACACAATTTTCCTAACAATAGCCTTGCCTTTTGGTCTACCTTTTCTTTTTCACGCAACCACAATAATTTCTCAGGTGCTTCTTAAGACAAAATGTAGATAACCCCATCATTTTACTACCTTGTATGCATATATGATGAGGCTGGGACAAATTATATAACTTCTTGGTCAAGATCTACTTCTTTATCTTGGTCACAGTGCTTCTCATTGAAAACTAGTGTGATTACAAGTCATGGCCTTACTTTTTGGTCATATGCCTCTGATCACATCCTCATCCAACCAGCTTAAAAGTGGAGAGATGAGCTTTCTTAAAAGAGGAAAAAAGAAAAAGAAAAAGAAAAGAGCTGAGAGCGTGAGACCAGCTAGCTAACACACATTTATTGCACCGCTTGGAGTAAGAAAAAGTGGTTCGCTGTTTTTATAGTGGGAATTAAGCAGACCAGATTCTGGACTGGTGAACTTAAACTTTGTATGTTGTGGGTGTAGTTTTGTTTGGTGCAGTATGTAATTATGTATGGATGCATGTACATATATTGCATGAATCCATCTACAAAACACAACCTCCCCCCCGCACACCCCCAGACCAAACCCCAACCACTTTTTTTTTTTTTTTTTTTGAAAGGTAAGTACTCACACACACACACTGATAGAACCTTGAAAAGATAGTTTGTCCAATTCGAGGTTGGACTGCCTCCTAGTGCATGCACAGTTGGGGTAATTTTTCCTCCTGTTTCCATTCATTCTCTTCTACTAATAACTAAAGCCAAATACAAGGATAGAAGTAAACTTAAACAGATTCCTACAGTCAAGGACAATTATTAACTAAATAGGAAAGGGAATATGCTAACAACTAGAGCCTGATCCAGCCAGCTAAGAGATAAGATTGAGACTGAGCTTGTTATTCTTGTTACTCTGGATTGGTCCACCATCATGGTAGACCCCTCAATCAGCCTGTGACACAGCCTGTATCATGCAACCAGGCTGGGTTCGTATCATTCCTCCCCCCTTCCAAAATGACCTTGTCCTCAAGGTCAAATTCAGGAAAAACCTGCTTTATGCGAAGTGGATCCTCCCATGTAGCATCTTCAAGTGGTAAATTGGCCCATCGTATTAGGGCTTCGTGGACAATTTTCTTACCGCGCTTGACCCATCGATAATCAAGTATAGGTTCGGGAACTGGGTTGATTGACCCATCACTTGCAACAGCTGGTAGGTTCATTTGCACTGCCGCTCCCTGCTCAACACATTTTTTTAGTAAGGAAACATGAAATTCTGGATGCAATTGTGAATTAGGAGGTAACTCTAGTTTGTATGCAACTGGCCCAATGCGCTCCAATATTTTATAGGGCCCAAAAAACCTGGCTGCAAGTTTTTGATAAGAACGTCAAGCTAGAGTGGTCTGTCTATACGGTTGTAGGCATAGATAGACCATCTCACCCACCTCAAATGAACGTTCCGAATGATGACGATCATGTTGAACTTTCATTCTGTTTTGGGCAGCCTTAATATTGAGCTTAAGATCATGCAATAGGGTATCCCTATCAAGCAAGTCTCGTACTACCTGACCATTAAGAGTAGAGCCAAGTACATATGTAGAAATTGAAGGAGGTGGACGGCCATACACTGCTTCGATTGGATTCATTTTGATGGATGTGTGATAGAAGTATTGTAGCTCCATTCAGCCCATGATAGCCATTTTACCCACTGCTTGGGTCGATCAGAGGTAAAACATCTTAAATACGTTTCCAAACACCTGAATAAAACCTCTGTTTGTCCGTCCGTTTGTGGATGGTATGCTGTGCTTATCTTGAGTTGTGTACCATATTGTGAGAAAATTTCTTTCCAAAACCCACTGATAAATATTGGATCTCGATCGGAAACAATTGATCGTGGCATTCCATGCAACTTGGCTACTTCACGAATGAAGACATCAGCGACAGTCTTGGCTGAGTATGGATGGCCCAGGGTGCAAAAATGACTATATTTGGACAGGTGGTCCAGTACTACCAAGATGTCTTCTTTCCAAAAGATGGTGGCAACCCCTCAATAAAATCCATAGATATATCCTCCCAAATCTTATTGGGGATGGGCAAGGGTTGCATGATTCCTCCGGGTCAGAGTAGTCTCATACTTGTTTCGCTGACAAGTGTTGCATTCAGCCACATATTTCTTGTTTCTGCTTTCATTCCTTGCCAATAAAAATTCTGGGTAAGGCTTTTGTACATGCGAAATAATCCTGGGTGACCAGCTGTGGGTGTAGTATGGAATTCCCTCAACAGTTTGGACCGCAAGCTTGGATCGGACGGTATTACCAAATGCCCTTTGTAGAATAACAAGGAGCCTTGTACCTTACACCCCGGTTTTGAGTCTGGATCTTGGGTGCATTGTGCCATCAATTTCTGCAATGCATCATCTTGACTGTATAGATGACGTATCTCCTCTACTATTGTGGATTGAGGAAGTGACATGGCATGCAAGGTACCACTGTCATACTATCTGGACAATGCATCAGACACCTTGTTCTAATGTCCAGCTCTATATGTGACTTCATAATCATAACTCAACAGTTTAGAAACCCAATTTTGCTGTGCTGGTGTGGCTACTCGTTGATCCAAAAAATCTTTTTAAGGCTTCTATGATCCGTAACTATTCGAAATCGCCTCCCTAATAAGTATGTTCACCACTTGGTAACTGCATGTAATATTGCCATCATTTCCTTCTCATAAGTAGAAAGTGCTAGCGCGTCCTGTCAAGGCCTTGCTAAGGAATGCAATTGGCTGCCCTTGCTGCATTAACATGGCACCAATACCATTGCCTGAAGCATCGCATTCAATAACAAAATGTCTGGTGAAGTCGGGTAGCACGAGCACTAGTGTACAGGTCATGGTTTTCTTAAGGCATTGAAAGGATTGCTCGGCCTCCATGCTCCACGTAAACTGATCCTTTTTTAACAAATTGGTAAGGGGAGCAGCTATGGTCCCATAATTTTTGACAAATTTCCTGTAGTAACCCGTAAGTCTGAGAAAGCCACGAAGCATCTTAACAGACTTGGGAGTGGGCCAGTCTAGCATATGCATTGCACTTTGCTTGTATTTATGGACACCCCATTCCACGATACAATGTGCAGCAAATATTCTACTTCTGTTTGGCCAAAAGAGCACTTGGATTTCTTTATGAATAATTGGTGCTGTTGTAGCGTCTGAAAAACTATTTTAAGGTGATTTACATCCATCTCCCATGACGGGCTATAGATGAGGATATCATAAAAAAAGACAAGCACAAATCTTAGTAGGAATGGGCGAAATATGTCATTCATAAGGCTTTAAAATGTAGCCGGAGCATTTGTGAAGCCAAATGGCATGACCAGGGGTCCATCATGGGTCCGAAATTCAGTTTTGTGCACATCTGTCTTCCAAACACGGATTTGATGGTATCCGGATGGCTTATCCAATTTAGAAAAATAAAGTGCCCAATTTAATTCATCAAGTAGCTCATCTATGACGAGGCATGGGGTACTTATCCTTCACAGTAATTTTATTTAGTGCACCGTAATCAACACAAAATTGCCAAGTACCATCTTTTTTTTGGACCAGTAAAACCGGAGAGGAGAATGGGCTTGAACTTGGTTGTATAATACCGCTAATAAGCATGTCCTTCACAATTCTCTCAATTTCATCTTTTTGAAAGTGAGGGTACCTATAGGGTCTAACATTAGCAGGTTGAGCACCAGGCACTAATGGAATGTGATGGTCCTTAGAACGATGTGGTGGTAAAGTGCAGAGCTCTTTGTATGAGAAAATTCAGATCATCTCAGGAATTGGTTCAGAATTATCTTCCACCAATGAAGATAACTGCTCAAGGAAGCCCTGTGATTGATGGTTCAAGATGCGCTCCAAGGATTGAATTGTGGCTCCAAGGGACCTAGGCTGCCCATTCAAGTGATACTGACGATGGCCTACCTTGAAATCCATCGTGAGATTTTTCACAACTGGCCCAAGTGTTGTGTTTGTAACCATTGGACACCAAGGACGATATCAGAACCTCTCAATCAATGGAAGAAGGTACATATCAGATTTGAAAGTGTAACCTTGAATATCAATTTCAAAATCAGTACATTTAGCTGAGCACTCCAATCTGTTGCCATCTGTCTGCCACGAGAACATCAAATGAGGAAGACTGACATGTAGCCCAGTCGAGCAACTGTGCCATTTTGTTACTGACGAAACTATGTGTGCTGCCAGTATCGATCAACACCGATACTATCTGCCGTCTGATTCGCCCACCCAAGTACACGCATTGTTTGAGGTGTCGCGTATCCGGATAAGGCATGAATAGAAATAGCTGGTGCAACTTCCATATCTTCTCTGTTTGCAGAATCCTCCATGGCTCCTTTGTTGACATAATCTTCCATTTCTGCTTCAGTCTCCAAAGGAAAGATCTGTTGGTTTTTGCACTTGTGGCCTGGTCCAAAATTTTCGTCACAATTATAACATAGCCCATTCTCTCTGTGTGCTTGCATCAAGTGAGCCTGCGAATAGGTGGAGTAGTTTTTTGGTGGTGCTGCATGGCTAGTTTGAGGAGGTGGGTTCGGCTGGTATGGTGGTCGCACAGTCCGGCGAATGCATTGTAACTTCTCTTCCTGCATACGAGCGAGTCCAATTGCTACATTAATATTTTTTGATTTAATTATTTTTGTTTCTGCAGCGATCTCATCCTCGAGGCCTCCAATAAAGCATCCAACCAATGCCTTCTCAGGCCATCCCATAACCCTATTTGCAAGGCATTCAAAATGGGGTTTGATATTCTCGCACCGTGCCCGTTTGCTGGATCCACAAGAGAGTAGTCTGTTGACCCGAAACGTACACAAATGGCCTTCTGCAGTGAATCCCACGTTAGATCTGGTTGGGTTCTTGCATACCATTAATACCACTGCACCGCTTCTCCTTCCAAATGAAATGAAGCTAGTAAAACCTTTTTGATCTTTTGCTGTCTTTTGATACTGAAAGAACTATTCTGCCCTATAGATCCACGATGTCGGTTCCCCTCCTGAAAATTTTGGCAAGTCCAGCCTCGCAATACGAGCATGGACTGGTCCATGCTGGTGACCATCACTGTTGGGCGAACCACCTCTATCTCCCTTTTCGGGCAAAAGAGAGAGAGTATGTGGTTATATTTAGAATCCATAGCAGCTAGAGTAACCTTGATGTCGTTCAATGCTCCCGCACATTGACGGACTTAGGTGTTTGTCATGGTGGTCTTTGCCAGGATCGAGCTCCGATACCAGTTGATAGAACCTTAAAAAGATAGTTTGTCCAATTCCAGGTTGGACTGCCTCCTTGTGCATGCACAGTTGGGGTAATTTTTCCTCCTATTTCCATTCATTCTCTTATACTAATAATAACTAATGCCAAATACAAGGATAGAAATAAACTTAAACAGATTCCTACAGCCAAGGACAATTATTAACTAAATAGGAAAGGGAATATGCCAACAGCTAGAGCCTGATCCAGCCAGCTAAGAGATAAGATTGAGACTGAGCTTGTTATTCTTGTTACTCGTGATTGGTCCACCCTTCATGGTAGACCCCTCAGTTAGCTTATGACACAGCCTGTATCATGCAACTAGGCTGGGATCGTATCACACACTCACCCAAGTCCCTCACCATCAGTGCTACGGCCAGAGGGATTGATCCCTCGTAATTTCTGTGGAAGGGAGGTGCCTCACCAACTGCTACCACTGGATTGCCCCATCCACATTACAGATACTTCATGTATTCTATGAATGTATCTGTGACACACACAGATGCCAACTTCTGGGCCCCTTTATAATGCATTTCCATATGGAATTGGCCTCTCAGATGGATCTGAAATCAAGGGGTTTCTAAGTAATGATTTTGCATGCCCATATCTCGATCATGATAGATCCATTGGATCTGAAAATGCCCCCACCCTACCCCCAATTTAAACATTCACCAATGAAGCTGGACTCACAGTCCCCTGGGTGAGCACCACAGGGAACTCGCCCATGATGTCCTCCTTGGATGATGTTGCCTAGGAGATAACAGCCGTCATACGTGTGTGTGTGTGGTATTACAGCATTTTGATTGATAACGAAATTGTATTTAAACATAAAACATAGTACAAATTCCTAGATATGTCATCAATACAGCAAGGAGGTGCCACGAATATGTTCGTGACATGAATTTTACACTAAAAGTTGAGTGATCAAATATGATGCAGATACACTTCCTATCTTAAAGTATCTGGTTATCTAGCTTCTGAAAGTGCTTCTGTTTGTTCATATTCTGCATTTCATCATATTTTCTTGCCCTTACTGTTTTTGATATGCAAGAGCTAATTAATAGATAATAGATATTGCATATTATGCCTAGAGGATTTCCTTTTGCAACAATTCTTCAAACTTGTACAATTTATTACATGTAGCTGTCCAGGGGAGGGAACCTACAATAATAGTTCATTCTGCAGTTTCTCATGAGGACCTATCACAAGTTTGTGATATCAATCATTGTTTTTTCCTGTCAAACAAGCAGCAAGATAAGCCTTTAGTATCTATAATTTCATCATCCGATAATTTTACTTTAATCATTGATTGACTTCCTTTTCAGGTTATTGTATTTGAACGTGGAGATTTGGTGTTTGTATTCAATTTCCATCCTGAAAATACTTACGAAGGGTATACATATTTTGACTTGGAGCTTTTTAAGAACAGCCTTGTCGCTACTTGTTATCTGACACTTATCTGTTACAATCTAGGTATAAGATCGGGTGTGACTTGCCAGGAAAATATAGAGTTGCTTTAGATAGTGATGCCTGGGAATTTGGTGGACCAGGAAGAGTAAGGACCCCTATCTTGAATCCTCACATGCATTTTAACATTTTCTCAAATGATTTGATTAAAAAATGATGGAATGTTTTTGGGCCACAACATTTACGTATTAGTAGCTAAGTGCTAATATTCATCTGAAAGGGGGACATTATTTACATTTTTTGAAGCGGAAGTGGAATGTTAACCCTTACTTGAGATCAAGGACTTATGCTTTAGACCATTTCCCACCTGCCAAAAAGGATGGCAATGATCATCCATATTGCACCTCACCATGCCACCAAGCCCACGTGGCCTTGGGTTGTCTGCTGAGGCACTGAGCTACCATCAACGTTCAACCCAAGACTTCCATTTGGTTTGAGGGAATTATCTTGTTCTGAATGTGAAAAACAATGCGGTCCATCAGTGAACTCCACCCGTTTTCTATTTAGTTTGGAATTGAAACCACCAGAAAATGATGGAAGTAAAATGATATTGTCATACTGCAGGTGGCTCAGGACGTGGATCATTTCACTTCTCCAGAAGGCATACCAGGTGTACCAGAAACAAATTTCAACAATCGGCCCAATTCCTTCAAAGTACTGTCACCAGCTCGCACTTGTGTGGTACAGTACCTTCCACTCCTCAGAACTAGTTTTTTTAATGCAGGTTCAACATATTCTCTTAATTAGACAACCTGGCAAAGAAATACTTTTTTTTTTTTGGTAAATTGGTAAAGCATTACTTATGCAATGGAGGAACTGCGTAATCCTCGACCTAAGAACATGCATAATTATCCTGGTTCTAGTTTGTGTATTAGGAATTCATGGACTGATGATAGATGGCCATTGATCTGATGGTCCTAATATGGATGGGTCATACATGCCCCAAAAGTAGCTAAGATAGGAAGATCCCCGCCATCCAGAATTCTGACTTCTTTTAATGTTGTATGTGAAGTGTTGCTATGTTCTTTATCAATCTAAAACCAAAGGGTTAGCACTTGTCTCTTTGGGGTATTTTGAAACATGGTCCATCCACTCCAGATCAACAGTCTTGTTTTAAAAGTTTTGTGTATCCTTGGGTTAAGAGCATACAAAAAAGTTTGCTGACATGCCCACCACCCTCTTGGAACTTCAGGTTTATTATAGGGTTGATGAAGATTTTTCAGAATACAGTGAGGGGGTTAGCGCCAATGATAAGGCAGTCCATGTGGATGCTGCACATGAGAGTCCTGCAGCACATGCGGTAGCTAAACAGGTGCGTGCTGAACCAACATCTCAGGAAGAAGAGCCTGGCTCTATTGAGGAGGAAGATGTTGACGTCTCAGGAAGAAGAGCCTGGCCCTATTGAGGAGGAAGATGTTGAGGATGAGCAGGTGGAGGAGATGACATCAGATGAAAAAGAGCCGCAATTGATACCATAGAACTGAGAGTTAAAGCTGGCTACTTACTGTATTTGATACTAAGGATATAACTTCACCGGCTATTAGTACTCTACAAACTTCTGAGTGATTCTCAAAGTAGTGGCTGCAGTTGGCAGTCTAGATCACAAAGTATCTGGTATTTGTATATACATGGATGTGTATAGGTGATCAAAATGTTTAATAACTAGGGTGAGAACTTTCCTTTGTCTGCATTTCCTAGCGCCCCCTTTTAAACTTAATTTTTGCATGTTAATGACAAAAGAAACTTAGAAATAACATTAGAGAAGCCTACCCCTGACCAAAGATATCGTAGGCAAGAAGCCTACAATATTTGTGGGTAAACTTTTCTCCGTATTTCTTCCTCAACCCACTTCACACGTGCAATTCCTTACTGTGCTGCCTTCCAATGGCAGCATTAGCAAAGTTCATCTAATTCCTTTCTCCACCATCTTTCTAATTAGAATACTCTGATGATTAGAGGATAAGTGAGAGGCATCCCATAGCTAATCAAGAATACATTTCATGTGAGAAATCTCAGTCTCCTCCGTGGAACCCATCAATGCTGCTTCCCTTCTCAATTCGAATATTACCTGTGTCTATTTAATTCTCAAGACTATTGCTGAATGAATAAGACACAGTTCAATCAAGAGAAAACAAATTTCAATCCCACAATATCATGGGCTGGGGTTAACACTGAATGAGTGCGGTCAAGGCATTCTTGATTTTAGTGACATTTTTGTTTTTATTTATTTTGTCTTTTGCCCAGGAAAACTAAGTTTAAGAGGTATTAATTCTTAAAAAAAATCCTTTTAGGTAAGTAACGGAAATGCTGAGGGCATGTTTGCTTTCCTTTTGGAACTGGGAAAAAAGGTGGTTTTGTCAATGATCTCGCAATCCTTTGATAGTTGAATCAAAACAAGCCGGTCTGACCGATAGTTCAAGTGGCCTGTGACATCGATTTACTGATCTGTATGAGCATGACCGGTTCAGTTCATGGCCTTTTCCTTTCTTCTTGTTTTTTTATTTTTTTACCGAACCGGCCAAATTGCACGTTTAGGTTGCAGCAACGAATTACAGGAAATTCCTGAGCAGGATGACTGAATACATGGCAGATCCTGAAGGATGGAATGTGAGCATGAAAGATCTTGAAATGGAGAATATGAGCATGTAGCAAGTCTACGAGATACATACTCCTCTGAGACTGGAGGTTTGCATGAGAGACAAAATTCTAAGCCCCTTGTAGGATACATTTAGATGCACGCCATTAATTTAGGAGCCTTAAAGGGTAACTGCTTAAGCTATGGTTTTTATAAAATTAAATTCAATCCAACAGTGAGTTAAATTAAGATTAGTGTCAGATTGAGATTGGGAGACATCTTTCATAAGAGGATTTTCATATATATAATATTATATATTGCATATATTTTCATAAATGTACATATAATATTACTAATGGACCCCCCACCCCAGCCCCCCCACCCCCCACTAAAATGGCAGAAGGCCGCTGTAACTTACCATTGGATTAAAATCCTAAAAAGTGATCCCATCTAAAATCATTAAAACTCGAGGGTTATGGATCAAGGGTTTATGATGATTTAATATAATTGAAATTTTGCATACATGTAGATCTCATTGAGATCTTTCAATCCTTTCCTTCCCCACGAATTGGCGTGCTACCGGCTGAGCGCCCCCACCCCCCGCCCCCCAAGGGGGGTCTGCACGGGGTCTGCACGAAGAGGGTTTTTTCTTTAAAAATGGACTACTTGGTGAAGCAGAAGGGCATATATGAAAAGTATGACCGTGATGCCACACTTGTGTTTCACTGGAACAGTATTGCAGGTCATTAATCACTTCGAACCCTAAGTAAAAATTCTCACATAGGCATCCATATCCACTGATTGGTTCCAATCAGATATTTATTTTGATAACTTCATCGATCACTATCCGTCTTCCCTAAAATAGTAAGCAGACTTTACAATTACATCCAAACCAAAATGAATTTCTTACTCACTGATATAGAATCAGTGATTAAATAAAACCAATCGGTTCCAACTCATCAGGTCCTTTTTCCTGACTAGAATTAACAGTAGAGGTGCTTGACGGCTTCTCTATAGACAATGTCTGGGTCTATTTAAAACCTTATCGAATCACACAATTTCTCGAAGCTCTCCTGTAAGCAAAGCAAACTTGGTAATAGATCCTTTTATTCTTGACAAGATGTCCTCTGCACTGGACTCACTACTTCGATTAACTGCATGGTGTATCCTTTGCAGGATTTGCAGGGGATCCCCATGGCTCACAACCAAGACTGCGCCGCAGCTACAACATCCACGTGTAATTGTACATCAAATGTATCAAATCAGAAAGAAAAAAAAAATGCATACAGATATATCTATCCATAGCAAGTTGAATCAACTAGTGCATGAAGCAACTCAATAACCAAGAGGTTCGAGAAGAGGAAGCAAAATCATATCAAAGGAGATTTAAGTTAGACATGACATTAAGTAAATCACTAGTGTGAATTCATATGAATTTCCAAAACAAAGGTAACCCTGGCAAACGTTTCACTTGGAAATACATTTCAGAATCTGAGAAGTGCAAAAAGACTTGTATGCAGATGTTATCAATAGCTTGCAACTAAAATCAACTGCAGGGTATAAACCTAAAAGTAATCACAGATGTAAACAAAAGGAAAACATTAGCAGTTAAATGTCCATACTTCATGTGACACCAAAGTCAATAATGTTGATACAATGCACTATAGTCTATAGCACCAGCACCAGCAATTAATTGGCTCATCAGTCATCACAGTTGTTTTCAATAATCTGTATGAATGGAAAGGCAGCACCAATCACATCAGTTATGGGTTGATACCCAAGCATATTCATCATATCTACTAGCAAAATGCCCCCGTGCTCAGCACGGGTATTAAAAGTCATACAAAAAATATCATTTAATTTTATGACATAAATAAAAATTTAAATTTTGATTTCATATGTTTATATTTTATAGAATCTAAAATAGAAGTGTTTCTCACACACAAAAAATTTATAGGATTTCTTAAAAATCACACAACTGAAAATTTAAATAAATAATAAATATAGAAATTTAAGATTTTTAGTAGAAACATGAAACATTGAGATGGAAAAAATTATAAGAAATTTAAAAATATGAGATTCTCCAATTAAAGACGGGTTTGGTAATGAGTTGGTTGTCATACGTCAACAAGGGAAAATAATATATCTATTTCTATTACCACATACAAGTCATATGCATAATGATCTATGTCAAGAATTGAGATTAAGGTTCATAAAAGGAAACTAAAGTCACAAAAAAGAGTAAAAAATATGCAAATACCTTAGCTTCTTGTAGAGAAGAGAAGACCCAATGAGACTTGCGGCCATAACGGTTTTAAGAGTTAATAATAGGGTAAGGTGAAAGTTAAGAATTTAAAGAGGCATTAATGAGGGTCAAATTGATGTCAAGATAGTCAAAATGAAATTGAAATGAAGGGGCTGATTTATCAATTGGAATCAATTCGCTTCATTATATATAATATAACTGCATTTCAAACACAGTGGCTCTAGAGAATTGAACCATTTTGCATGAATAAGGATATTCTACTGATAGCAAGGAAAAAGGATTAATGTACGGAGGAAAAGAAAAGGATTGTTTCCGAACTATTGCACAAAAAATCAAATACTTCCAACATGCTCAAAGTGATATAAACAAGACCCTTAAATTCCATGTGGTGATAATCAAGCAGCATGGGGAAAAAATTAAATGCACCAACAACCTCTCAGGCTTCTAGCATTATTCTTTTAATTTACCAAAGTGCCAAATGGATGCAAAAAAAAAAAAAAAAAACATGATCTCCTTACCGAAGACTTCCATCCTAGTTCATGAATTCACCAAAGCTAGTTCCAGTTTTTATCTCAAAAGAAAAGTCATTGCCATGTGAAACTGTCATTTGAGGGCACAGCACTATTATTGGGCAATGACAACACTCAGTCTACTCCTTTATTAGGTCACATGAAATGACAACTGAAACTTCCAAAACTTAAATCTTAATCTGATAATCTCATCAGTTATACTTGCTAATATTCAATGTCTGACCATCTGAATGGAATTAAAAATGAATGCCACAAATGGCAACTTTGGATCAAAATTCATCAAAATGAAAGCTGCATGACCCTTGAAACTCTGCCTCTATGGTTGCCAATGCTGTTGCAAGTCTAGAAGCAACGTCAGCTGCAGTTTATCCACCTTCTGGTGGCATAAAAGGATCCTTTTCATCAAGGGCCCATAGCTGTGTATACTGTCAATGAAGGTAGACATGATAAATGCAGATGAGTTCAACTCGTAGTGACAATAGCATATCATTGATGAAGAAATGTTTTGCACCATAATAATTTCAGCTCTGGGTCCATTATCATTGGTGCAATAAAAAAAAACCTAGTTGGATTCAATGACCTCCTAGACATCAGATGAGATAGACTACTGCTGACAGGGTTGAACAATGCGAAGTGCCGAACAAATGAGTATATTGTTCGGATACTCAGGGTTGAACAATATACTCATTTGTTCGGCCCTGAGTGGCCGAACGGGGAGGGGGAGAGGGAGAGGGAGAGGACGGATGGTGACCAGGGAGAAGGATAGGAGAGAGAAAGAGGGAGAGGGAGACAAGGAGAAGGAAAGGGAGAGAAACAGAGAGAGGGCGGAGGTGGGCGCTTGGAGAGGGAGGGATAGGGAGAAGGAGAGGGAGAGATGGAGAGGGGGTGGAGTTCAGCGGTGACAGAGGAGGGAGAGAGACAGGGAGGGAGAAGGAGAGGCAGAGAGAAGGAGGGAGAGGGACAAAGGAGGGAGGCAGGCAGAGGTGGGCTGCCGAGCATGGAGAGGGAGAGGGAAGAGAAGAAGTTTAGGGGCATTTTCATCCTTTTTCAGAGGTCCCAGCCATGGATGTGCACCGAACAAGAAGGGATGCGCAAATAGTCGCTCCCCCTTTCAAAATTTTCAAAAAATGGAAAATTTTAAATAAGGCCTTAAGTTTTTGCCTTATTTAAAAAAAGGACACAAGTTTCAAAACTTTTCAAGTTAATCTCTAAGCTTTCCAATAAGTTTTCAATTAAAGACATTCAACCATTTAAAGGTATTTTTTTATGACCTTTTTCTCTCAATTTTTTTTAAAATACCAAAATTACCCTTCATTTAAAGTCATGACATTGTTTCGGTAACCACTACATGCAACCAATCACTGTGGGGACGGTAGCCACTACATGGAGCCGATTGCCCGGGGGACGCTGCTTGTCCTTTATCACCATGAGGACGCTACTAAAGGAAATGAGGAAAACACAAAGGAAGTGAAAGAGAATTTTATTTCAATGAATGTTAATTAAGGCATTTTAAGATTTTTGAGGGCAAAAGTTGCCGGAAAATAACTTTAAATAAATGGATGTCTTTAATTGAAAACTCTCTGAAAAAAGTAGGGACTAGTTTGAGAAGTTCTAAAACTTCCTTCTTTTTATGAAATAAGGCAAAAACTTAACGCCTCATTTGAATTTTTTCCTAAAAATAAATAAAAGGAAATTTGTGGTAATGTACTCAGAAAACATCACAAAATTCATACCGGTTGGTCATGTAATATCATTGCCTGTGGTACACTGCTTCCCGTCTCTAGTGTCTCCCAGCATCTCACCTACCATTTATTTACACAATTAGATAAGGATATTTCAGCTAATAGATAAACAGATCCATATAGAACATCCTGATCAACAAAAAGATAAGTGTACAGCAGACACCTGATTATCCCAGGAAGTGTCCACAAGAAAATTGCCTTTGGGACTGGAGGAAAGGCCGGAAACAGAACCTGCGAGAAAGAAGAAGAAGAAAACACTCAGAAGCAACAGTCAGCATTTAGGCATGTGTGTGAAACCACTGATTAAGCCTAACCAATTACCTCCTAACTCTCTTTTTGCTTTTAATTGTAATCTTTGTCTCTCCCATTTTGGTTTTTTGAGCTTGTATAGCTTTTTGTCTGTATATCTTTTTGGGGGCTTTGGTCATGTCCTCTTCTTTTTTTAATATATTCATTTACCTTCAGCCCAAAAAAAAAAAAAAAAAAAAAAGAGTTGCTACAGTGGCCCCAAGTATATCTCATCTATTTTTGTTGATGATAGGTTTATTTTTTGTAATGCTAAATTAGATGAAGTTAGGTAGATTAAGGGAATTCTTGATGATCAGTGTAAGGTGTCGCGGGCCAATTGGTTAAATTTCAATAAGTCGGCTATCAACTTTAGCAATGGTGCACGAAAGAGCAGGTGTGTTAACCTTGCTAAAGTTTTGGGTGTGAGATTTATTAAGGAAATGAATGAGAGATAACTTAAGTAACGCTTCAAACATAAAGACTTAAGTTTTGAATCCTTGATTACAAGATTGAAAGCAAGATAAATATGTGAAAAATTCCTTCTCACCCAGGTAGGTAGGAACACATTGTTAAATCAGTAGGTTCTCGGCTATTCCCATCCATAATATGCTGGTCCTTAAACTCCTCAATAGAACAGTTGGTCAAATGAGCTTCTGGTGGGGAACCAAAACAAGAAATTGAAGCTCCTTACCATTAAGTAGAGTGACTTAGGCAAAAGGCCAAGTATCACCCCCAACAAATCCATTTGGGAGGATTGTTATAAAAGTAGCAATTCCTAATTCTGGAAAGGTCTGCCCTTGCCTTTGTTTGAGACAAATGTTAGTTGGGTCATAGTCAATGGAGAGAACATTCTAGTGTGGAATAATAGTTAGATTCCCTGCGATGAGCTCATGAGGGCCTCAGAAAGGCTTAATCTGAAATGACGATCCCAAAAATCCTCACTAAACATGAATAAGAAGTGGGGTATTGCTAAGATTCAAAATGTTCTTAGTGATCTGGATGATATTGAGGATTTCTGCGAATTTATAGGCTCCCATTGCTAAGAATTTTTTTTCTCTAAGTGAGACTATTGGTTAATTGTGCCATTTTAAACTTGAAGACCAATGGATCAATCTTTAGGCATGTGTGTGATACTAAAGTGCCAACACATTTAACCATGAGTGTGCTAGCCGATGTCATCAAATTTTACTCTAGTTAAATTTGGGCTCATTGTAGATTGTCAAAATAAACACTTTGACATTCAGCATGTAATTTATAATGTACAAAACAAATGAATAAATTGAGCGACCTTGTCACCTTAATAATCACAGGAATCCATCCCTTTGTTTTCAGGTTGGAAATATCACCCCTCAACCGTAGCCCAAAAAAGTAAAACAGCATATCATAAAAAGGCAAATGTGGTAATTTTCAGCTGTTCAACACAAATACATGGGATCCACTGCACAGTTTCACTTCTCTCACCCCACTGGGAGGTAGAGTGAGACACTCAGAGGATCCAACTCTTGGTAAAGCCTCCCCAATATATCACCGAACGAGTCTGGATCCCGACTCCTAACTAACACGTGAATGCAATAACTGCAAAAGATCCGAAAATTGCTCCTACTGGCTCTCCACATGTGGCAGTGTAAATAGATATAGTTCTTTTGTGGCTAAAAACTTCTCAAACATGGGGGCAAACATCATATTCATGCCTAGCAATAGCACATATAATCAGGGGCCTCTTCTTCTATGAGAAATAGTGGGAGGTAGCTTGTTGTGGCACATTTGGGACCCCGCAAATCATGGGATTAGAAGGATGAAAGGATCTATGTGCATAGAGCTCACATATTAAATTTTAGGTCAATCTCATATCTCTAAGCCCATTTCTGACAGAGCTCACAAGTTTAATAGCTTTATATAAAAATAAAAAAAAATAAAAATTGACCCTCGATCCAACGGTCCAATTCATTCGAATTGAAGCAAACCCATGGGACAAATCAAGCATTCTACTTCAGATGATAAAATTCACAGGGAAATTGACCTATAATCATATCCCTTGGGCAGGCGAGGGGCAAGGGGCTAGGAGAGGGATGCCCCTGCCCTGAAATTTTGACAAAAACACTATGATTAATGAAAGTTCTAAAATCCTGTCATTTTGGCCCTCCAAAAAACTTTATTTTATTCATTGTAGCCCTCCCAAGACATATTTCCTAGTTCCACCCCCTGCTGTATACAAGTCTAAACCATCAAAATGCATGCTCGGCCAAAATATGCCATCCAAGCCGTGGCAGGCCAAGTGTCCATGCGGTGAAACTCTTTAGATAATTTTTTCGTATTATTGGTTACAGCTTTTTGTATATACACCCTAATGTTTGTAGGATTTAAAAATAGGCTCCTACTTTTTCTTTTTACAAATCCTCAGGGGTATATATAAAAAGCTCTATTATTTAACTTTTTCACTTAATCTTTGCCACACCATCCAAATGAAAATCCGCTTCCCGTTGCATCCGAGAGTCAAAAACCAAAATATTATGGTTAACCCCAAATGAAAAAAGAACGGTCTAGTTTCTACAATCATCCTATACTATCAATCATCTGTGGGCCCTACTAAAACCAACATCAAATCATCTGCCTCCTCCTTCGGACTACAAAATCTCCCCACACGTTAAAACACCAAACATGCTTTGCTTGTATCCCGGGAAACAAACAAGATGCAAGATGCAAATTCGAAAAAGATAATACTATCGAGCTTCCAAAGCCAAAGATGAGAGAGGGAGAATAAAAGCAAAATGAAATCCATATTCTATTCTAATCTGTTATTATCAAACAAGGATGATGAAGAGCTACGGGCACTCGAATTTAAGTCGAACTGGTAATAAAAGAGGAAGCAGAAGTTCCATTTCTCTGCAATAAGGAAAGAACATGTACTCTATTTCTTTAGCTTCTCATCCCTCTCTTCTCCTTCTTGGGTCTTCTGCATTCTCTCGCAGCAGCTGTAGAAAGGTCGGATCACCTCTTCTAAATCTAGGTTTTTTTTTTTTTTTTTTTTTTTTTTTTTTTTTTTGTAGATTTAATTGCATTGGTGATCTGGGTGTTGTTTTGTGTAGAGGGTATTTGATTTTTTGTGCTGGTTTTGATTGGGGGAGGTGTAATTTGAGTTGGGTTTTCTGCAAATGTTTGAAATTGTGGACGTGGGTTGGTTTTTCGGGCTCTGAATATTGAACTGTTAATCGGGTCGATGGAATATTGGGTGTGGATTGGATGGTCTGCCATGTCGGAATTGACGGGTCTTTTAGTCAGTTTATTGGTGATACTTCAGTGTTTGTTTATGGCGTTGATTTACATAGTTGGTGATCAGGTGGTTGATTTTATTCTCCTGGGTGGATCATCAATCTATGTATCCGGTTTTGAGTGAAGTGTAGTAGGTAGCTTAACTGGAGCATATGGATTTAGGTTAGATTAATCCAATCAAATGTTTAATTGTTCGAAGGGGACGTAAATTTCTTTTTCAGTCCATTGGTTTGATGGTCCATTGTTACGCATTGTTCGGACCGTTTGTTGTAAGTTTCAGTGTGGGGCTGTGGAAGTTATATAGATTGATGGAATGGTAATTTGGACTTATATGTATGTTCATGGAGTGAAATACCCTGAATTTGATTTCCTGAAATATAAGATTTTATGAATTGCTGAAAGAATATGGATATAAACGATTTCAATGCCTTGAAATGATAGTGATCCCAACCAAAGATTGGTTGTTGCTGGTCTTAACCTTTCAAGCACTGGATGAGAATGTGATAAGTTGGTTATTACTGGCTATAGCTTTACTTTGAACTACTGGTCTGCATTGCTTTTAAGTAAAATATGGAAAAGCAACAGTGGCTTATTCATGGTGAGGTCTACTCTCTGGAAGGTTAAGCAAAATACCAAATGAAACAATATTGTTGAGAAAGTTAGTTCTGCACGATTTAGCGAGCAAAAAGGAATTTGTTTGTTGATTCTCAAAAACATATGGGATTTCAAAGTTTTTATTAGTGAATGTATTCAGACAAACAAATAAAGAACTTGGTGCACTCTGTCTCGGTTAAAATTCTTGTATTTTGGTTATCCCATGTGCAAAATGTAGCGATACCTAGTTTGTATACTTACACGCTGAAGCACACACATTCACTCATTTTGAAGTTATTACTTCTTGCAGGATATATTTTACAACTGGTGCTTGCATGAAGTTCTGCCCAATTTTTTACATGCATCTGTTTAAAGTTCTAAGTTTTTTGTCAACAGGGTTTGAGACAACAACACTCTCTTGTCAAACTGCAGCCTATTTGGGACCCCAATAGGTGTAGGAAATTGCTTGGTCACTCTTCTTTCCTATTGCCTCAGAGACTCTCAATATATGAAAAGGTAATCTTAGTATTTGTTGCTTGAGAACTCTAAAGAAACCAATAATGCAAACCAATGATCATAAACATCTTCTTTGAGCTTTTTAGGGCTTCCATTGTAGGAATATATTTGTCCTCCATCATATGAGAGTCTCTCTGTTTTTTATCTTTTTGCTTTGCTTGCCAGGCTGAAAATGATTTTGCAATCTCAACTACCTTGAAAGATAGTAGCTCGGCAATGACAACCATTGAAGAAGATGCGAAGGATATTGGCATTCTTAGGTTGGATCCATCCTTGGAACCATTTAAAGATCACCTGAGATATAGAACAGGGAAATATGCAGATCAGAAGAAGCTCACTGAAAAATATGAAGGAAGTCTTGAGGAATTTTCTCAAGGTGAAGTAATAGCATCAAGCTTGTAGGAATGATCCTTTATATATATTTATATATTGGGAGATGCTTCTATGAGAGTAACCCTCACACTACTATGAGAGTAAGGGAGTGGGGGACCCATTGGATCCTTATCCAATGGCAACAACCTAATTATGGACCCCCCCCGGCCGCCCCCCCCCCCCCCCCCCCCCCCAACCCCCAACTTACTCTTATAGTAGTGTGAGAGTTACTCTCAAAGGAACATTTCTCATATACACACGCGTGCGGGCGTACATACACCTTCAATGCTGCAGGTGGGTGCCATCTCTTGGTATCTTAAACCATATATCTGTTGGCTCTGCAAATGGGCGGGCATGCAGAAAGACCAACACATGGTCCAAATTTATTGAGGCAAAAATGGATATTATGATCCCCTCTGTCTCTCTCTCATGGGTTGGTGGGTGTGTGGGTGGGTGTTCGCTGAGAGGGAATTAGGTGTTGGATGTACTCCAACCACAGTTGGTCTCCTGCGCTTTAATATTGTATATTTTCAATTTCTCTTTTTTTAACATAAATTCTCTTTTTCAAACATGATGATTTCTTAGTTTTGAAGTGATATTTATTTTGCTGCTTGGGGTACTCAAACTCACATTCTCTCGCTAAAAAGGGGGCATTTGGTTCCCCTGACCAGCTAAACTACAGCACAGGACCAGTGATATTTGTTTATTTTAACTTCTTGTAGTATTTGATACTGTGGAAACTGATGGTAACCATAATGTTGCCAAGATGAGACTCTCTGATGGCTGAAGGTTCTTTCTTTTGGTAGGTTACTTGAAGTATGGATTTAATAGAGAAGAAGGTGGCATTGTATACAGTGAGTGGGCACCTGCTGCACAGTGAGTTATCTGATCATATCTATGTAATTTAAATTTTCAATTATTCTATTTGTTAACCTTTGATACCTTTAGCATTCAGATTAATCTTGAATACATACATTTAGAGTAGTTCTTCCTGACTGATATTAGCATCTCCTGTTACTAGTTGGTGTTGCATTTTCAGCTTGTAAACATAGTGCCTTCATAACATATGAAGTGCTCCATTCATTGCTCTAGGCCTGACTAGAAGGGGGAAAAAGGTCTGTGACATTCCCATGTCGATTGATCGTGTTAGTCAATCCATCTCTTAATTTCTTCTCTAGTGCATTTGTCACAGCTCTGATAATCATGTGGCAAGTGATATTATCACCCTGGCATACCTAGGAGGAGGATCATCTATGACGCCTCCTCTACCTGAACTTTGATGGGAGTCCATTCATTAACAATTTTCCTCAGATTTGTATGTTAGAGTACACTCTATCCTCCCCTTACAATGCTTTTTGTTTCTGATTAGTAAAGTATTGGCACTATTTTTTATATGTAAAAAGAGGAAAATAGCGTGTAGGCAGTTCACTTGGAGCAGGTGAGCATTTAATGAAAATGACCTTCATGGTTTAGTTTGTGCCAAGGAATCAAAGAGGAAGCACATCTCTGGTAGAATTCTTATCATCTTGTGGAAGGAAACACATTTGAAAATTAATAAATTTGTGAATAGAGTTTCAAAGCAGGATAGAGGATTCTGTAAAAGATGCATGAGTGCAGGATTTCATGGCTGTTTCTATCTGGCATGTTCTTTGGAGGCTAATTAGATCTCTGCTCCTTATGCTAGGTCTTACTAGAAGGTAAAAAAAAAAAAGACTGTCACATTCCATCTCTTAGCTTCTGCTTAAGTGCATTTGTCACAGTTCTGATACTCATGTGGCAAGTGATATTATCACCCATGACATACCTAGGAGGAGTATCATCTATGACGCCTCCTCAAGCTGAATTTTGATGGGAGTCCATTCATTAACCATTGTCCTCACTCCTCAGATTCGTGTGTTAAAGTACATTCTATCCTCCTCTGATAGTTCTTTTTTTTTTTTTTTTTTTTTACATAAAAAGAAGCCATGTCCTAGAAATACAGGATCCCGTAATCCACTGTGCTTCGCACATATCTCAGAACTCGACAAACCGCTTCTAGATGGGGCTTTCGTTGGTTCTGCATAAACTTACTTACAACACCCATTGCAAATGTGATGTCTGGCCAAGAAATGGTGAGATAAATCAGGCTTCCCACCAATTAGTGATACATACATGCATCTTCCAGCTTGTCCCCCAACATCTGTTCTTCATGGGCAGCTTAACAGTATTGTAGCAGTTGAGCATCATGATGAAAATTACCTTCATTGGGTCCAGTTTGGGCCAAGAATCAAGGAGGAAGTGCATCTCTGTTGGAATTCTTATTATCCTGTTGTGGAGGGAAACCTGTTTGAAAGTTAATAAAATTTGTGAATAAGGTTTCAAAGGCAGGATAGAGGATGTCTGGAAGAGATGCTGTTAAACAGGCCCACGACCCATGAAGGGATCCAGCCCAGTTCATAATATATCACGTCGATTACTTGGGTCAATGATACAGTTGTACATAGTTGTGTATATTCTATTTTAGTCATTGCTTCCATAACTTAGAATTGTAATTGATATACCTGCCTAGATTAGAGCCTTGATTAAGGCATGTAATAGTTATATATTGAGGAGGGATCTCCAAAGGAATGGACACTGAAGAATAATACGATCTCAGATTATGTTGTTTCAAGTTCTGTCGTGAGTTTGTCATGGTATCAGAGCAAGGCTCAAGGCAATCTTGATCTTAGACATCTTCCAAAGCATTAAGGGAATAGGGATAGAGAGAAACGTCGGCAACATCCTCTTGGTGGCCCACCCTTGATCAATCAGATCAACTTCCGATATCCATCCACGATGGTCGCCTGATATTTCTAAGACTATTGGTGATTTTTCCAAAAATTTTCAGCAACTCCAGGTTGGTGTTTTACTCATTCTCAAGATTTTCCAGAAATTTACATGGTTTTCATCAAGACCGTCCAGATTGTTGGATATTTAGTAGACTTAGATCAAACTTGTTTGAGTAGAAACCAGAATAGAGGGCTTCCTCAGATCTGTCCTCTGATCTTTGGCCAGAACCATCAGTGGGGCCCACGTAATGGATCTATAGCAGCTGTCAAGGTCGTCTGGGCTATTTTTTTGCACAATTACAATTCTAAGTTATGGAAGCAATGACTAAGATAGAATATACACAACTATGTACAACTGTATCATTGACCCAAGTAATCCACGTGATATATTATGAACTGGGCTGGCCTTACTACTTCAGCTTCCGTAGATACACCGGTCGAACTGAATGTCAAACTCAGTCGAAAGGAGGGTGACCTTCTTCCTGATCCTACTGCTGATCGCCAGTTAGTTGGTAGCTTGATCTATCTCACGATCACTCGTCCTGATATCTCCTATGCGGTTAACCTAATAAGTAAGTTCATGACTGCTCCTTGTCACCTTTATATGGCTGTTATTCGCTGCATCATTCGGTACCTTATTCGCATACCGACTTGTGGGTTGTTTTTCCCATCAGACAATCCTCAATCTCTCAAAGGTTATTCAGATGCTGATTGGGCTGGTTGTCCGGATACTCGCAGATCGACAACAGGATGGTGCATGTTCTTGGGTGATAGTCTGATTTCCTAGAAATGCAAGAAACATGAAAAAGTTTCAAAATCATCTACCGAGGTTGAGTACCAAGCCATGTCTGCTGCATGCTCCGAAATTCTTTGGCTCCGAGGTCTACTCTCTGATATTGGATTTCCATCAAAAGGTGCTACCCCCCCCTATACCGATAATACAAGTACAATTCGGATTACTGAAAATCCAATTTTTCATGAACGCACTAAACACATCGAGGTGGATTATCACTTCATACATGATGAGTTTATGCGTAATGTCATCAGCCTTCCGCTTGTCTCCACTAAGCTTCAAATTGCTGATATTCTTGGTTGGAAAATTGATGCTCGTTGATTCTCCCGCGTCAATTTGAGTGGGGGTGTTAAGCAGGCCCACGACCCATGAAGGGATCCAGCCCAGTTCATAATATATCACGTGGATTACTTGGGTCAATGATACAGTTGTACATAGTTGTGTATATTCTATTTTAGTCATTGCTTCCATAACTTAGAATTGTAATTGATATACCTGCCTAGATTAGAGCCTTGATTAAGGCATGTAATAGTTATATATTGAGGAGGGATCTCCAAAGGAATGGACACTAAAGAATAATACGATCTCAGATTATATTCTTTCAAGTTCTGTCGTGAGTTTGTCAGATGCCTGGGTACAAGATTTCATGGCTGTTTCTATCCAACATGTTCTTTGGAGGCTACTGAGATCGCTGCTCCTTTGCCAAGAATTAGGTTTCCAGGCAGTCAATAGTGTTGGGATTTGATCCCCCTCTTGGCAACATGTTTCCAGGCAGTCAATAGTGTTGGGATTTCATCCCCCTCTTGGCAACATGTGTAGAAGTACTGCAGGATGTGTCAATGAATTGCACAATTTACTTTGTTTGAACGAACAAAAATCTGTGTCAGCTGTGTGCCTAGCATGTTATCTTACTAGCCAAACTATAAGGCACGGCATTTATTGTATTTATAACATAACTTAATATAAATATCCATAAATTTTTTGTTACTGAGTTGGAAGTCCTTTCATGCTAGCATTTTTTCTTGGCAGCATTCTTCTTGTACTCTTTTGATGGATTTATACAAATCAAGTTCTTTTACTGATTCTAGTTGCGAACTTTCTTAAACAAGCTGATTTGGAAGCTTCACATTCTCTACATGCAGAGAGGCACAGCTTATTGGAGACTTCAATGACTGGGATGGGTCCAACCACAAAATGGAGAGAAATCAGTTTGGTGTATGGACAATCAAAATCCCTGATTCTGCCGGAAAGCCCGCTATTCCACACAATTCTAGAGTCAAGTTTCGCTTTATGCATAATGGAACATGGATCGATCGCATTCCGGCATGGATCAAATATGCTACAGTGGACCCATCGACTTTTGCAGCACCATATGATGGTGTATACTGGGAACCACCTTCTTCAGAAAGGTGCCGATCTTTTCCATTTTGTGATTTTGTCTTCAGAATTGGTTTATCAATTATCAGAACTTACAGCTGCTCAAGTTGGATGAGGACATGTGCGTCTGCTGGACACAGACGCATGAAAGCCCAACGCTTCCGCACATCCTTACATACAATGCTATTGTAAAATTTGCATATGATTGAAAAAAAAAATGTTTATCACATGAATTTTGGTAAATAAATGAATAAGATAAAAGTATTTCTTCTGGACTATACATTGAGCCTTCAAAATGCTGTAGAAATGCTGCTTTAATAACGCTTAGTAGATAAGCCCAGACTTTTTCCTTCTTAGTTAGATTGACAATTTGCACAGGTGTCAAACACAACAATTTATCAAGAAAATTTTGTGTACTTGTTACATAGCTATAGTCCTTAGGGTACTGGATTTTTCCAATGTAAGAAAGTTTAAAAGCAGTAGCTTATTTGTTGGTAGCTTCACAAGCAATTGTTCATTGGTGGGATGCCCTTTTTTTTTGTCATTCAGGTATCAGTTTAAGCATGCTCGTCCTCCAAAGCCTGAGGCTCCACGCATATATGAGGCTCATGTAGGGATGAGTAGCTCAGAACCACGTGTAAACTCATACAGAGAATTTGCTGATGATGTTCTGCCTCGTATAAAGTCAAATAACTACAACACAGTTCAGCTGATGGCTATTATGGAACATTCCTACTATGGATCATTTGGGTATCATGTTACAAACTTTTTTGCTGTTAGCAGTCGATCAGGTACGCCGGAGGACCTCAAGTATCTGATAGATAAAGCTCACAGTTTAGGTCTTCGTGTTCTGATGGATGTTGTTCACAGCCATGCCAGCAATAATGTCACTGATGGTCTTAATGGCTTTGATGTTGGCCAAAGCAGTCAAGAGTCCTACTTCCACACTGGGCCACGTGGGTACCATGAGCTTTGGGACAGCCGATTGTTTAACTATGCCAATTGGGAAGTCCTGCGGTTTCTTCTATCCAACTTGAGGTGGTGGTTGGAGGAATACAAATTTGATGGTTTCCGGTTTGATGGTGTAACTTCAATGTTGTACCAACATCATGGAATCAACATGGGCTTTACTGGAAATTATGCTGAGTATTTCAGCGAGGCGACAGATGTTGATGCCGTAGTTTATCTGATGATGGCCAATTATCTTATCCATAGTGTCTTGCCTGATGCTACTGTTGTTGCTGAAGATGTCTCAGGGATGCCTGGTCTTTGTCGACTAGTCACTGAAGGAGGAGTGGGTTTTGATTATCGTTTGGCCATGGCCATCCCGGACAAGTGGATTGACTACTTGAAGAACAAGAAAGATGATCAGTGGTCTATGAAAGAAATTGCCTCGAGCCTGACCAATAGGAGATGCACTGAAAAGTGTATAGCTTATGCCGAGAGTCATGATCAGGTACATGGATGCATTTCTTCATGGTGAAAGGCCCTCTGTATGACGAGGTACTATTTAACACTGGATTGTAAAAATGGTGTTTTTCCATCTGTCCTAGCAACAGCACTGGTGAGGCCAAACTTTCAATAATCTAAGCCATTGATCTGCTGTACCATCATGGGATGGGGTAGATATGTCTCATTATTTCCCTGTCAGCTAACCATTGCCATGGGATGAAATTGGATTGTCACAGAGAGTGATCATATTTAATGAGAGCCATGAATGCCATTCAAAAATTAAATTAGAGCATAGATTCAGATAATATGATGGGGAGGACGTTGGGAGTTTCTTTTACATGGGCCAACTGTATGAACTGTAAACTATTCGGTCACATAAAGATGGATCCCAGTCCCACATGTACACTTTGTTCAATCGGTCTAATGCTTGATTACACCCTAAAATATTTACAATCTTTGACAACTGACAAAGGCCTCTTCTGTTGATTTCAAAATATACCAACAAAAAAATCTTGATTTCAAAATTTTAATATGATGATGTCGTAAATGGTTGGAGTATAGAAACATTTCCATGGAACCATCTATGCTTGTTTCCATAAGAAATGGAAACTTAAGGATATTTGCTGCTCTGTGGCTTGACATAAAATTTCTCTCATTATTAAGGGATAGTATTCTTTTTTGTTGTTACCACTTGGTTGTCATATTGTGTACGGAAGCAGTTGCCTTTTCATGATTTTTTTTTTCTTTGAGAAATTATTATTAGATTACAAATTGTAGTTCCTTAGTCTAATTATAACCGTTTGTTTAATTGTTTGGAGGAGGGTCCTACATATATATGAATATAATATATATATATTGAGAGGGAGCAAATCTTCGTTGGTATGAAAAGAATGTAAGATCCATGGCTAGCCATCAAGGTGATGGAAACAAACTCTAGAGGGATATTATAATACAAGAATTAAAAGAACTTAAGAAACTAGGCCATTTGCAATATTATAACTTTCCTGTGCCCGCTTTTGCCAAAATATTTGCCTCTACATTTTCTTCCCTCAAGTTGTGCCCAGCTTTTGACATTATTGTTTTCAATGCTGCTGCATAGGCTATTGTGGGTGACAAGACTGTCGCATTTCTCCTAATGGATCAGGAAATGTACTCCGGCATGTCTTGTTTGACACCTTGTTCTCCAATTGTTGAACGAGGGATTGCACTTCACAAGGTTCGTTGTTTTCAATTAGCTTGCTTTTGGTTATAGTTGAACAAATGTATAGTTCTCTTGGCCTTCTGGTTTCTGGGATCATGTTTTTGTAATCAGTTTGTTTTAACACCTTCATTAGCTAAAAGGCTTGTGTAAAAAAAAAAAAAATCAATAGATAATTGTTTCATATGTTGTTGTTTATTTTTTTGTCATGTCTGTAAATATTATGTACAGATTTCATTTTCTATACTCATAATTAATGTACTTTGCTGTAGATGATTCACTTCATTACAATGGCATTAGGAGGAGAAGGCTACCTTAATTTTATGGGAAATGAGGTACTGAATTGAAACTTTTTCTAAGTCAATATATGATCTTTGATAAAGAAAACGTCAATATTTTGTTTGACCAAGCAATTGATATCTCAATAATATAATCTGTTGATCTGGTGGGCCTTCTATGCAATGGAGTAATATACTATGGTTTTCCATGGAATGTTCATAATCCGATATCTTACCAGATTCCCTTGGAGTCGTGGTTTAATTTTTCACTTGTCCTTCTCTCATTGTGGTTTCTTAAGGGTTTAGGTTCTAGTTCTTGAGTTCCTTGGACAAATTCCCTTCCATTATTTTCATTTTTGGAGATGATTCTTTCCATCATTGCAAACTGATTTTAACTTCATGTACAATGCATGCTTCTTGTAGTTTGGTCATCCAGAATGGATTGACTTTCCAAGAGAAGGCAACAGTTGGAGCTATGATAAATGCAGACGTCAGTGGACCCTTGTCGATATGGAACACTTAAGATACAAGGTTGGACAATCTCTCTGAATGCAGGTTATCGCATTGGTTGGACAGCACTTTGATCTGTGTAGTTTGGTTTATGAAATATTCTCTCTTATGCGAAGAGGTCATTTCATAAGCCACTTTCTTCAATTCAATAGATGCACAAGGTTAGTTCCTAGAGGATTTTTGGACTTCTTAATGGTCCATCTCCCTCCTTTAGCTGGCAAAGGGTCAAAATCAGAAAAATCCAGCCTGCTTTCTGCCAGGCGTGAATTTTGGGCTTCAAACCAGCTTGTCTCTGTATCTATATGGAGAATGGAGGCCTTTTGCCAGTATAACCACAAGGTACAGGTTGAGCAGGGACCCTAAAAGAAAATTAGAAAGAAAAAATTAAAAACACCTGAGACTTCACCCAACCCTCTTACTTGGGAGACCTGAAATCTGGCTTACGCCTGGTCCACCTGCCTTAATTATTGGCTTGAGCCTGGCCCGCCCGTGAGGCAGGAGACCAGCTCTTAGTGCCCACTACTACCATGCTAAGAAATTTGATGTTGCAGTTTTAGGACCTGATCGATGTGCATTGTTATATCATATCTGTTTATTTATGGGAATCATATTTAAATCTATCATAGTAGTTTCCACGTAGAAATCGTGATGGATGCATTTTTTCTTCTTCTTTATGTGTGGAACAAATGCAGTTCATGAATGCTTTCGACAGAGCAATGAATGCACTTGATGATTCTTTTTCGTTCCTTGCATCAACAAAGCAGATAGTGAGCAGTGCAAGTGAGGAAGACAAGGTCAGATTGCTGCCCTTTTTTTCTTTTTCATGCAACGACAGTTATTTCTCAGGTGCTGCTTTCTTAAGATAAAATGTAGATAATCCCATCATTTTGCTGCTTAATATGCATGTAATATAACTTTCTTGGTCGAGATCCACTTCTTTATGTTGGTCACAGTGCTCCTAAAATAAATGGATCCATCATTTGAAAATTTAGTGTGATTAAGTCATGGCCTTGCTTTTTTGGTCTACCTTTTCTTTTTCACACAACAACAGTAATTTCTCAAGTGCTGCTTTCTTAAGAGAAAATGTAGATAACCCCATCATTTTACTACCGAATATGCATATATGATATATGACGAGGCTGGGACAAATTATATAACTTTCTTGGTCAAGATCCACTTCTCTATCTTGCTCACAGTGCTCCTAAAATAAATCGATCCATCATTTGGAAAACTAGCGTGATTAAAAGTCATGGCCTTACTTTATGGTCTTATGCCTCTGATCACATCCTCATCCAACCAGCTTAAAAGTGGAGAGAAGAGCTTTCTCCAAAAAAAAAAGAAAAAAAAAAGCGCGGAGAGATGAGAGCATGACTGCCTAACACACGTTTATTGCACCTCTTGGAGTAAGAAAAAGCGGTTCACTATTTTTTTAAAGTGTGGGAATTGAAGCAGACCAGATTCTGGAACTGGCCAACTTAAACTTTGTATGTGGTTGGTGTGGTTGTGTTTGGTGCGGTATGTATGGATGCATATGCATATATTGCATGCATCCATCTACAGAACACAACCTCCCCACACACACCCCCAAACCAAACCCCAACCACAAATTTTTTCTTTGAAAGGTAAGTACTCACACACATACACCCACGCACACACACCCAAGTCCCTCACCATCAGTGCTACGGCCAGAGCGATTGATTCCTGGTCATTTATGTGGTGGAAGAGAGGTGCCTCACCAATTGAGCTACCAGTGGATTGCCCCAACCACATTACAGATAATTAATGTATCTGTGACACACACACACAGATGCCAACTTCTGGGCCCATTTGTAATGCATTTCCATATGGAATTGGCCTCTCTGATGGATCTGAAATCAAGGGGTCTAAGTACTGATTTTTTGTGGCCCATATCCTGATCATATAGATCTATTGGATCTGAAAATGCCCCCACCCTACCCCCAATTTAAACATTCTCCAATGAAGCTGGTACTCACAGCCCCCTAGGTGGGCACCACAGTGATCTCGCCCATGATCTCCTCGTTGGACAATGTTGCCTAGGAGATAACAGCCGCCAAACATATGCGCTCGCGCGTGTGGATTACAGCATTTTGATTGATAGTTGAAAATTTTATTTAAAGATAAAACGTAGTACAAAGGGCCATGTGCTAATTCCTAGATATGTCATCAATACAGCAAGGAGGTGCCATGAATATGTTCAAGACACGGATTTTACACTAAAAAATGAATGATCAAATGTGATACAGATACACTTCCTATCTTAAAGTATCCGGTTATCATAGCTTCTGAAAGTGCTTCTGTTTGTTCATATTCTGCATTTCATCATATTTTCTTGCCCTCACTGTTTTTGATATACAAGAGCTAATTAATAGATGGTAGTTATAGCATGTTATGCCAAACGGACTTCATTTTGCAATAATTCTACGAGCTTGTACAATTTATTACATGTAGCTGTCCAAGGGAGAGAACCTACAATAGTTCAGTTCCTCTTGAGGACCTTACCACAAGTTTGTGATATCAATATTTATTTATTTTTTCTGTCATACAAGCAGCAAGATAGGCCTTTAGTATCTATAATTTCAGCATCCGATGATTTTAATTTTATCATTGATTGACTTCCTTTTCAGGTTATTGTATTTGAAAGTGGGGATTTGGTGTTTGTCTTCAATTTCCATCCTGAAAATACTTACGAAGGGTATATATATTTTGACTTGGAGCTTTTTAAGAACAGCCTTGTCGCTACTTGTTTTCTGACACTTATCTGTTACAATTTAGGTATAAGATCGGGTGTGACTTGCCAGGAAAATATAGAGTTGCTTTAGATAGTGATGCTTGGGAATTTGGTGGACCGGGAAGAGTAAGGACCCCTATCTTGAATCGTCACACGCATTTTAACATTTTCTTGAATGATTTGATTAAACAATGATGGAAGGTTTTTGGGCCGCACCATTTACATTTAAGTAACTGAGTGCTAATATTCAACTGAAAGGGGGACATTATTTACATATGCTTGAGATCAAGGACTTATGCTCTAGACCATTTCCCACCTGCCAAAAAGGATGGTAAATGATCATCCATATTGCTCCTCACCATGCCACCAAGCCCAAATGACCTTGGGTTGTCTGCCGAGGCACTGAGCTACCATCAATGTTCAACCCAAGCCATCCATTTGGTGTGAGGGAATTATCTTGTTCCAACTGTGAAAAAACAATGCAGTCCATCAGTGAACTCCACCCGTTTTCTATTTAGGTTGGAATTGGAAACCACCAGAAAATGATGGAAGTAAAATGATATTGTCATACTGCAGGTGGCTCACAACGTGGACCATTTCACTTCTCCAGAAGGCATACCAGGTGTACCAGAAACAAATTTCAACAATCGGCCCAATTCCTTCAAAGTACTATCGCCACCTCGCACTTGTGTGGTACAGTACCTTCCACTCTATCCCCTCAGAACTAGTATTTTAATGTGGGTTCAACAACATATATATTCTCTTAATTAGACACCCTGGTAAAGTAATACTTATGCATAATTATCTTGGTTCTAGTTTTTATATGTGGAGTTCATGGACTGTTGATACATGGCCATTGATCTGATGGTCCTAATTTGGATGGGTCATGCATGCACCAAAAGTAGCTAAGATAGGAAGATCCCCACCAACCAGAATTCTGACTTCTTTTAATGTTGTATGTGGAGTGTTGCTATGTTCTTTATCAATCTAAAACCAAAGGGTTAGCACTTGTCTCTTTGGGATATTTTGAAACATGGTCCATCCACTCCAGATCAACAGTCCTGTTTTACAAGTTTTGTGTATCCTTGGGTTAAGAGCATACAAACAAGTTTGCTGACATGCCCACCCTCTTGGAACTTCAGGTGTATTATAGGGTTGATGAAGATTCTTCAGAATACAGTGAGGGGGTTAGCGCCAATGAGAAGACAGTCCATGTGGATGTTGAACACGAGAGTCCTGCGGCAGATGTGGTAGCTGAACAGGTGAGTGCTGAACCAACATCTCATGAAGAAGAGCCTGGCTCTATTGAGGAGGAAGATGTTGAAGATGAGGAGGTGGAGGAGATGACATCAGATGAAAAAGAGCCGCAATTGATACCATAGGAACTGGGAGTTAAAGCTGGCTACTTCTGTATTTGATACTAAGGATATCAATTCGCCGGGTGTTAGTACTCTATTAACTTCTGAGTGATTCTCTAAGTAGTAGCTGCACTTGGCAGTCTAGATCACAAAGTAGCTGGTATTCGTAAATACATGGATGTGTATAGACATGGACGTGTATAGCTGATCAAAATATTTTATAACTAGGATGAGAACTTTCATTTCTCTGCATTTCTTAGCGCCCCCTTTTAAACTTGATTTTTGCATGTTAATGTGACAGAAGAAACTTAAAAATATCATTAGAGAAGCCTACCCCTGACCAAAGAGATGGTAGGCAAGAAGCCTACAATATTTGTGGGTAAACTTTTCTCCTTATTTCTTCCTCAACCCACTTCCCACTCGCAATTCCTTACTCTGCTGCCTTCCAATGGCAGCATTAGCAAAGTTCATCTAATTCCTTTCTCCACCATCTTTCCAATTAGAATACTCTACTGATTAGAGGCTAAGTGAGAGGCATACCATAGCTAATCAAGAATACATTCCACGCGTGAGAAATCTCAGTCTCCTCCATGGAGCCCATCAATGCTGCTTCCCTTCTCAATTCGAATATTACCTTTGTCTATTTGTTTCTCTAGCCTATTGATGAACAAGACACAGTTCAATCAAGAGAAGAAAAATTTTTTCTTTCCCACAATATCATGGGCCAGGGATAACACTGTGAATGAGTGTGGTCAAGGCATTCTTGATTCTAGTGGCATTGTTGTTTTTATTTATTTTGTCATTAGCCCATGAAAACTTAAGTTTAAGAGGTATTAATTCGTAAAAAAGAAAAATCCCTTTCAGGTAAGCAATGGAAATGCTGACGGCCTGTTTGCGTTCCTTTTAGAACTGGGAGAAAAGGTAGTTTTGTCAATGATCTCGCAGTCCTTTGATTGTTGAATCAAAACAAGCCGGTCTGACTGATAGTTCAAATGGCCTGTGACATCAATTTACTGATCTGTATGAGTATGACCGGTTCAGTTCATGGACTTTTTCTATCTTCTTTTATCGTTTTTTACGAAACCAGCCAAATTGCACGTTTAGTTGCAGCAACCAAATACAGGAAATTCCTGAGAACAGGATGACTGAATACATGGCAGATCCTGAAGGATGGAATGTGAGCATGAAAGATCTTGAAATGGAGAATATGAGCATGTAGCAAGCCTAAATGAAATATACTCCTCTGAGATTAGAGGTATGAATGAGAGACAAAATTCCAAGCCCCTTGTAGGGTACATTTAGATGCACGCCATTAATTTAGGAGCCTTAAAGGGTAACTGCTTAAGCTATGGTTTTTATAAAATTAAATTCAATCCAACAGTGAGTTAAATTAAGATTAGTGTCAGAATGGGAGACATCTTTCATAAGAGGATTTTCATATATGTACATATAATATTCCTAATGGAAAATTATCAACTGGGAGACATTTTGTAAGAGACATTCATGCAGACAACCTTTTTTCAGCACATGTGATCCTCTATGGTCAATCCAACCCCCTTACAGTCACTCACTGCCTCATAAAATGGCACAAGGCCGCTGCAATTAACCATTGGATTAAAATCCTAAAAAGTGACTGCTTCTAAAATCATTAAAACTTGAGGGTAATGGATCAAGGGGTTAGGATGATTTAATATAATTGGAATTTTGTATACATGTAGATCTCTTTGAGATCTTTCGATCCTCTCTTTCCCCATGAATTGGCGTGGCACCAGGTGAGCCCCCCAAGGAGGTCTGCATGAGGTTCGCACAAAGAGGGGTTTTTCTTTAAAATGAACTAGTTGGTGAACCAGAAGGGCATATATGAAAGTATGATTGTGATGCCACACTAGTGTTTCACTGGAACAGTATTGCAGGTCATTAATCACTTTGAACCATAAGTAAAAATTTTCACATAGGCATCCATATCCACTGATTGGTTCCCATCAGATGTTATTTTGATAACTTCATGGATCACTCTCTGCCTTCCCTAAAATAGTAGTAAGCACACTTTACAATTACATCCAAACCAAAATGAATTTATTAAGAAGTTACTGATATAGAATCAGTGATTAAATAAAACCAATAAGTTCCAACTCATCAGGTCCTTTTTCCCGACAAGAATTAATAGTAGAGGTGCTTGACTGCTTCTCTATAGACAATGTCTGGATCTAATTAAATCCGATCGAATCACACAATTTCTCGAAGTTCTCCTGTAAGCAAAGCAAACTTACGGTGCTGCAATAGGACGGACTGGGTAATAGTTCCTTTTATTCTTGACAAGATGTCCTCACTGGACTCACTACTTCGATTAACTGCATGGAGTATCGTTTGCAGGATTTGTAGGGGATCCCCATGGCTCACAACCAAGACTGCGCAGCTGCAACATCCACATGTAATTGTACATCAAAAG
The DNA here is from genome assembly GCA_029852735.1 of Persea americana. Classification (NCBI taxonomy): domain Eukaryota; kingdom Viridiplantae; phylum Streptophyta; class Magnoliopsida; order Laurales; family Lauraceae; genus Persea; species Persea americana. Next base: position 52,456,874 of record CM056819.1, read on the forward strand.
TATCAAATCAGAAAAAACAAGCATACAGACAAGTTGAATCAACTAGTGCATGAAGCAACTCAATAACCACAAGGTTCAAGAAGAGGAAGCAGATCATATCAAAGGAGATTTAAGTTTGACTTGACATTAAGTAAAACACTAATGTGGATTCATATGAATTTCCAAAACAAGGGTAACCCTGGCAATCGTTTCACTTGGAAATACATTTCAGAATCTGAGAAGTGCAGAAAGACATGGATGCAGATGATGTCAACAGCTTGCAACTAAAATCAACTGCAGGGTATAAACCTAAAAGTAATCACAAATGTAAACGAGATGAAAACATTAGCAGTTAAATGTCCATACTTCATGTGACACCAAAGTCAATAATGCTGATACAATGCACTATAGTCTATGGGACCAGCAATTAATTGGGTCGTCACAGTAGTTTACAATAATCTGTATGAGTGGAAAGGCAGCACCAATCACACCAGTTATGGGTTGATAGCCAAGCATATTCATCATATCTATTGCACTTCAAACACAGCTGCCTCTAGAGAATTGAACCATTTTGCATGAATAAGGATATTCTACTGATAGCAAGGAATAGGGATTCATGTACAGAGGAAAAGAAAAGGATTGTTTCCAAACTATTGCACAAAAATTCAAATGCTTCCAACATGCTCAAAGTGATATAAACAAGACTCTTAAATTGCATGTGGTGATAATCAAGCAGCATGGGAAAAAATTAAACGCACCAACAACCTCTCAGGCTTCTAGCATTATTCTTTTAATTTACCAAAGTGCCAAATGGATGAAAAAAAAAACATGATCTCCTTACCAAAGACTTCCATCCTAGTTCACATCCTAGTTCATGACTTTACCAAAGCTAGTTCTAGTTTTTATCTCGAAAGAAAAGTCATGGTCATGTGAAACTGTCATTTGGGGGCAAAGCACTATTATTGGGCAATGAAAACACCAATTCAGTCTACTCCTTTATTAGCTCACATGAAATGACAACTGAAACTTTCAAAACTTAAATCTTAATCTAATAATCTCATCAGTTATACTTGCTAATCTTCAATGTTGACCATCTGAATGGAATTAAAAATGAATACCACAAATGGCAACTTTGGATTAAAATTCATCAAAATGAAAGCTGCATGAGTACCCTTGAAACTCGGCCTCTATGGTTGCTAATGCTGTTGCAAGTCTAGAAGCAACATCAGCTGCACTTTCTCCACCTTCTGGTGGCATAAAAGGATCCTTTTCATCAAGGGCCCATATCTCTGTATACTGTCAATGAAGGTAGACATGATAAATAGTTAAATACAGATGAGTTCAACTCGTAGTGACAACACAGCATATCATTGATGAAGAAATCTTTTGCACTATAATAATTTCAGCTCTGGGTCCAATATCATTGGTGCCATAAAAAAAATAAAAAAATAAAAAAATAAAAAAAACCTAGTTGGATTCATGAAAGAAACATTATGGACCACAGCAGGAACATGCAAAGCTGTCTACAAAAATAACAATAATAAAAAAGAGAAAAAAAAATGAAAAAGAGAGGAGAGAACATTGAATGCAATAGCATGAGCTGTAAATCAATAATTTTTAGGAGCAACAGTAAAGAAAGTTTAAGAGGCCACAAAATCTAACCAAATTTGATGCCCAAGAAAAATTGTAATTGGTTTCGGATAAAACTACTGGTAAAGCAAATAAATCAGAGGATCTAGTCTGTGCTGAGTCAAAACTACAGTTTGTGTGCATCTGTACTCCTTCCTATACTGTTCCTGAGAGACCATGTTTTTGGCAATCCAGACATTTGATGATCAGCACTACTGGGGTGAGGGCCCAAAGTTCCCACATTTGGAGATCCTAGCCATCCCTTTTTTTTTGGCCTTTTTTGAAGCATGGGTTTATTATGTTGCCTTCCTCAAATAACAAAACCTCCAGATAAATTTATACTGCCCCTACAGAAAATTTTCAACATTATGCCTTGCATTCTATATAGAAGAATGTAACCAGTTGCTACGAAGTCTTTGGCCATATCAGCTCCAAGTGTCATCACAAAAAAAATAAAAGCCCTCTTTAGTCATGCATGCCTCATCACATGGGTTTGCACCACAAACCTCAGGACTAACCTTCATCTCCGGTGCTGTTGATGTAGGAGAACTCAAAAAAGATCGCACATGGTTGCATGGGGTTCATTCTACATGCTTTTCAAAGGGATTTATGAAACTTCCTTATGCAGGAATTTATTTTCTTTTCTATAGTGGAATGGTTGGGATTAAATTCTGATTTTATCAACTGGGAAGACACAACAGCTTTTAGGTGCCCCACTAAGGAAATGACGCCTGCATATTATTCTTACATTTCCTTGCTTCAACACTGCTGCTGCTGCTTCAACCTTAATCTTCCTAGTTTGATACTTTCTGCTTGCTTGCTTACTGCTATTTCATCCAGGTGAATGCAGCCTAGTTAAAACATGCAAGCAGTCCACAATCAGAATTGCATATCGCCTTATTTTGACTGTTATCATGAGACTGATCTATATAGTGCTGTTCAGGGCTAAGTATACTCCTATTTAACTTCAGAAATATATATTTTTTATAACATTAACTTCAGAAATATTGATATAGCATCCAATCAGTTGCTAATTATATTGATGTTAGACCCGATTTATTGAGTGCTTCTTGATTGGGGAATACACGGGCCGATTTAATTAAACACAGTTGCTGTCCTCATAATTTGTTTCACATGTTGTCGTACTGTTGCTAATGCAAGTGCTAGATTTGTTTTTTATATCATTATGCTCTTACATTTTTATCTGACTGCCCAACCAATATACAAGTGGATCAACTGATTAACTAGCAGTAGACTGAATTTCTAATTGCCATATCTTTGATAGTATTTGGTTAGATTAAACAATGCCGTAGTTGTCTTATCTTCGGCTTAATTGCTAATTAACTTTTGGGCTGACTTAAAAAAAAAAAAAAAAAAAACTTTTGGGCTGACTCTTACGAACTTGCAAAATCAGACCTTGGGTTAGATCAGATCCACACCAATCAGAGATGATCGATGCCAATTATTTGGCTAAATTAGCTTTAGGACCTGCACTCAGCCAATTACTCAAACGTATGTCCAAAACTGAAAACAACAACAACACAAAAAAGGTTTTTGAATCCATTTAACAATCAACTTCAGATGCATAAATTGGAAGAAGCAATTTTGATATTAAAAGGAACAGAAGATTTCATGTGATACTTTTGCCTAAAAACGTACTTTATCATGTGAAAGAAGTTCAAGAGTCGGACCAAAATAACGTTCTCGAAGTTCTTCCATCACCTGTCAATCAAGAATTAATTAATCATAAATAGAGAGAAGGCTAAAAAAAATAAAAAATCATAAGCTAACACTGAAAAGTTTGTCATCAATCATGATCATCAAGGGTGCCTCCATAAAAAGTCTAGAAATATTTCAAAATAATAACATTTTAATGATCTCACAATCTGACATTAGCCAATATCCAAAAGCAAATGCACATTACTGAATTTTGAATGTCGTAATTGAATATCACAATTCTAATATATATATATATATAGAGCTTCTATCTTATATACATTTAGTCAAGTACCCTTTTTCTACCCTTTGAGTTTCCAGGACTGGCATGTTATTTCCAGGACTAGCATGTTATTGGGCGTCTAATTCATTTTAATGAAGCCTTAAATTATGGTAAAACCGACCATGCAAAAATAAAATAAAATAAAGCATTAGTTGGATAACATAAAATTTAAAGGAGATGCATGAACAGTGTAGGCTGGTGTATACATTCTCTTGATCCAGGAGTTGCCCATTGCCAATGCAATGTCTCCCAATTAAAACTTCCCTACATGATTGAGAAAGTTGCCTGTGAAAGTGATCCATAGCTCCTATCTAGCATTAGTGACAACTTGCTTCCATAAAAGTTAAAATCCAGTTGTTGCAAGTTGCAAAAGTTGATTGGTTTTGGTGTTGTGAGAAAAAGAAAACAATGCTTTCTCTTTTACATACCATATAAGCAAGTCGAATTGCATGAAAAGCAGGAATGGCTGAGAATTAGGTAGCTCAAGGGGAGAATCTCAAGGAAATAAAAGTGCATACAAATTCAGAGTCTAGCAGGAGAAGCATACAGCAGAGAATGATCAAATCAATACACCAAAGAGAAGTTATGAATTACGAACAAAACAGTGCAAGAAACATCAATGGAAGCACAATGAAGTGCGATCTAACCGGAGAAGAAAGAAAATCTGTTTAGTTTTTAAAAATGTAGGGAAGTGGAAAACCTCCTTACAAGTAATCAAAGAGCCGTTAGGACAATATTCAAAGGCATGGCTGCTCCAAAAATACAGAGATATGGCAGTCTCATGAATTATTTCTAGCTACATTGGCAACATATTCTCACAACTGCAAACCTTATAAAGATGAGTTACCTTGCACTGGGAGCCTTCAAATGGAATGTTTAACACACTAGCTGCCATTTTTGCGGTCTGCATTGTTCTCGAAAATGGAGAATAGCAAATCCTGATATTTTCCAGTGGTATGTTTTTAGCCTTCAGTTCCTGGAAATATATAAATCGTATTTTCTTAAAAGGTCAGTAACTTATTAAATTAAAGAGCAACAATATACAACAGAAATACATCCCTACAAGCGTATCAAAATCAACTCATGCATCAAAAGTTAACATATTAGGGGTCTCCTGAAACATAGTTATGGATAAAAACATCATATAGTAGGGTCTTTATAGTTCTCAAGTTCTTCACATGAGAAAGCTGTGTTATAATTCTGTTCCAATAGAGTGCAACATGTTCGCATTTTCTGGAGATCAGCATAGCATATTTTTGTTAGTCTTACATGAACTAGCTAAAAACAAATGAACAAAGAAAAAGAAATGGGTAGCTGTTGTGAATCGTAATTAATAAAGTTCTTAATTAAAATGGCTCAGAAACAAACAATAGATAGACCCAATGTGACAGTTGGATGTGACACTAAAAAGTTATCAGAACATCTGACTCATGCTTAACTGATGCGTTGATTCACCATGATAATTACTAGAAAACCAATTGTACCTTAAGAAGTAATTCTCCAGCCAGTTGTGCTTGGCTAACACCTTCAGAAGCCAAACCATACTCTGCAAGTCTGCCATTTTCCTATCCAAACAAAATCAGATCCTTAATATGGAGGACCATATATCTCCTTAGATGTGCAGATTTAGTACCTTGACAAACGTAACATATCTGTTACAGAATTTTTTTTAACTTTGTTCTTGAAAGATAATGACCGAGTTCCTGTATGGAGTTGGGCCAAACCAAAGATCTGCTTTAGCTGCTATTTTATTTGTTTTGGTCATGGACAGCTGATCCGGTTTCAAGGTTGCTTCCATAGTAGAACCCATCATCAAATAAGCCCCATTATCAAAGATTTCAGTCGCTCATAGTAAGTGGACTACAGGATTGAAGGAAAAATCGAAACTTTGAAAAGACCCAGAAATCCCATATCTTTCAACCAATTTCACTTAGATTGCCACTAAAACCACATTTACCAACAACCCAGATGAGCATTCCATTCTATAGACAGAAAGCGCTAATGGGGTACCGTTAAATGCAATCAAATTGGCAGAGAGAGACAAACCAGAGAAGAGATGATAAGGCCTTTCTCGTTGGGGATGCTTTTTCCATGCCTGAGTACCCAATATCTGTTGCGGAGGTTGGCCGATGTAGACATCTGCAAGAGCCCAGATTGAATGAAGAAGGTTTTTTTTTTTTTTTTCACTCTTTCACTGTGAAAGAGGAATTCAATCGTATCCTATCGTTTCATGAACGTAGAAATGAATGAGACCAACAACGTACGAATTTCAGGAAGCGGGGGTGAAATTGTTATATATATTAAAACAAAGGAAGAGGGGCTGGGAGGGAAGCCACCTAATCCCTAAAAGGTCTCCTCCTTTAGATAAATACAAAAGGAAATATGGTTTGGCTTTGACGAATGGCGAGACCGTCCCTTAATCAAATCTCAATTCCGTTTCTAATCTATCCTCCCATATGAAGCTCAAATCCCTATATCATGTCGTTTCTAAATCTCTCCTCCCATCCCTTAATCCTATGATTAGTTACGATCAAATTCAAATTCAAACCCTCTTTTATCCTACTATCCCTCTAAGATACCACCTAATAAGGGAGCTTAACAGGAAACTCGTCTCCAAGAAATTCCTATCAATTCCATTCGACATCTGGATTTTGTAAAATTTGGTGCTTTTCACTGGTAGCAATATTGTTTCTTTTGCGGTGACTTCTTTATTTCTTGGTGAGACTCCTTCCTATATTTTTAGTAGATTCTTGTAATTTGAAGTTGACAATGCTATTTTGTGGGGGCGGGGGGGGGGTATACATGATAAGTACTTTTTGGGGGGGGGGTATACATGATAAGTACTTTTTTTTTTAATTTTCTAATTTGAAATGGTGATATAATTTGGGATAATTTCTGCTTCACCAGTTAAACTATGTCCTTTGTTTTCTTGGGATTTGAATCTCACCAGATGAGTTCTTTATTTATTAATGGGAATTGTTCTTCTGTTTATCATATCAATCAGAGCCATAATATCTCGAATTGTCAAAATCTATAAAGATTTGACCACATCATAAGTCTTTATTCGAACCCATTTTGAAAATTTTATTATTGCATCTAGTTTTGTATAATTGGCCATCACAAAAGAAAGCATCATAGCCAGTTATAATGGCCAGTTATCTAATCATATCCTTAAAAAAAATTGAAATTGGATATGATCTGCAATGTGGAGGCCATGTGGAGGCCTACATTTCGTCCAATGCAAATAACAAACCCCAGTGCTAATATCAGATCTTATCCAACAAATTACTTTCATGTTGATCTTTGGGTAGGCATATCACTATCGTCTTCTAGACATACAGGTAGGAATTCAATCCTCCCAACCCCCTCATCCCAGTTGGGCCACATTGGGGGTCTCTTCTTGGTGAAAAGCATCTAAAATAATATTAATGAAAATCTAACATTAATATGCCATATTTCATTTATTGAGAATGTAAGGAATTTTATATCTAGAATTAGATGCAGTGTCAAAACCTACCGTATAAAAAGGACCTGAAAATGTCTATAATTAGCCTTTTTTGTGATTCTACATATTTAGAGACGTTAATGATTTTCATTTTGCTAAAAAGCTATTAAGGACTTAAGTTCTGGCCCTGCACTAGACATATCTCCAAAAATGGGGTATCGCTTGACGTGAGGGCCTGTCAGGCCAGATTGGGTCTATTTCTTATTTTTTGATAACAGACAGGATCTAATTTTCTCGCCTAATTGTAAATGGGATGGGTTCTGGAACACCTCAGCCTATCCTTGGGACCTAGCCCAACCCAAGTACACTTGATTTAGAGTAGTGATGGCACTAGGTTCATATTCAAATAGGGACATGCCCCTCTCTTGTTAGAGGCTGATTTAGTAGTGGGACTATTGGGTTTGGACCATAGATTGAGGAGATTTATAGGCTGGGCCTGTTTTTGCACTTTTTAAAAAATACTTATCATTATTTACGCTGATTTAAGATATGAAAGTCACTATCAAGAGTCCATCTCCATAACTACAATAGCATAAGGATCAATCCATCTAAGTATGATTTGCCTGATCATGTGGAAATGGATGCATGCAAAAGGGCCTGAAATTACACGCGTAAGGATGTTGCCATCATGTAATGGTATGGGTAGCCCGCACATTTTTTTAAATGGAGATCTTTTAGATCTTAATCGATTGTGCATTCAAATGTTCATTTGTCTTTATTCACATATCTCCTTCTTGCATTTGAAACTACAATTTTCTCCTTTTATTGTAAATTTATTATTATTATTATTATTATTATTATTATTATTTATGCATTTGATTATCTCCCAAAATTCAGACTAACCCTTTTGGTGGTCCCATCATGTAATTGGTACGTGTGCCCCCACACATATCTATTATGGAAAAATGGAAGCTTAGATTTTATGTGGTTGTTGTAAATGTTTTCTATAAATTTTATTGGATTGGATTGTGGGTGGCTGTTAGGTTTTATTTTATTTAATATAATTTCATACGTGTAACAATTGTTTTCTTTTCACCTTTTGCTATAATTTATTATTGTTATTAGTTATGTATTTGATTATCTCCTAAAATTCGGACTAACTCTTTTGACGGTCCCATAATGTAATTGGTATGTATGCCCCCACACATTTCTATTATGAAAAATGGAAGGTTTATTTATTTTATTTTATTTTTGTAGATTTTATGTGGCTGTTGTAAATGCTTTTTATAATTTTATTGGATTGGATTATGAATGACTGTTATGTTTGATTTTGTTTTATATAACTTTATATGTGTGACAAAAAAAATTTTCTTTTCTCCTCTTTCTGCAAAGTTATTATTATTATTATTATTATTATTATTATTATTATTATTTATGTATTTGATTGTCTCCCAAAACTCAAACTAACCCTTTTGATGGTCATGTAATTAGTAAGTGCGCCCCACACATTGCAAATATGAAAAACATGGGAGGTTTTTTTTTTTTTTTAGATTTTATATGCCTGTTGTAAATACTTTCTACAAATTTTATTGGAGTGGATTGTAGGTGGCTTTTAGGTTTATTTTATTTTATATAATTCCATATGCGTGACAATTTTTTTTTCTGCGATTCCTCACTTGAGCCCTACAATTGATTCCTTAATACACTAATCTCATGGTATCCCATTGGAAGCATAAGTGGGCCACATGCTTAGTGAGATACACTAAAATTTATCATTTTTAGAATTAAGTGTATCATAATATATATATATATATATAAGTACTATTGATGGTGGGCCATATTTAAGAAAATCTGAGTTATGCCTAGCAAACCTAAAGTCTCTGTTTGCTGTCTTTATCCCAAAAATCGAAAGCTCCATCTGACCCTGCTGTTGCAAATGTATGATGCACCTGGAACAAGATATGCTCACATTAGAAGCCAATAAAAGTAATTGATGTGCCAGATCAATAAGTACAGTGATTTTCCAGCCAATAAATGTTCTATTAAAGAATATCTACTATGGCTCATGAGAGAGAGAGAGAGAGAGAGTATTCCTGCTCTGCAGCTAATTAACAACTAATACAAGAAAAGTTTCTTGATGTATAAGTTTAAAATATCTTACTGGTCGTTTGCAGATATTAAAAAAAACAAAAAGGCAAGATATATCTGTACTCATCGGGTGAATACAAAGAAAAAGTAGTAATTAAACAAGTAAAAGGAAAACCAGAGAGGCTACTGAGCATCTTACATGATGGAAACTCAATGAATTAATCGTGTATATCTCTTTCCCATGCCTATGCCATTTGAAAGTGAAGTTTTTTACTTCGTTGTGAATCATCCACATGGAGTACACCGACCTTTCCTTCTATGGATCCCACCTATAACAGAAATAGAACAACAGATTAATGATTTTAAAAAATTGATTAATATACAGAATTCCGCCAACAAGCTTATGAGTTCTAGTTCTATCCTTCTAGAGGCACAAATCAACAATGAAAGGAAAAGAATAAAACAAAGTAAATGCATTAGTTATGTATAAGGTCACACTGTATCCATCTAAAGACATGCCCTTCAATGTGCTCCCATGTTTTTCATGTGTGATTAATGATTACTGCCTATATCAGCTTCCTTTCATTCGGAACCAACCAATCAAACCAACCTGCCTTAACTTAACACAGCCTAAAATATTCCACCAATCAGTGTAAGACCAGATGGTTTTCATGTTCATTTTTCCTCTTACTCCGAACATTTTAGTGAATGGGACAGGTGCCCAAAATAAATTCTTAACAACATAAAAGTTGGAGCCTATGGTGAGTATTTGTATGATGGTAGACTATTAAAAAAGGACATCACCCAGTGCGGTCCCGCCGAAGCAAGGTCCTGGGAGGGTCCAGTATGGTGGTAGACTGTACGAGAGTAATATCAATGCTACATTTGATTTAACAATATGACGATGAAGCTGGAGTTTATTGGTAAGTTTAAATATTCTACCCATTTGGGATTTCCATTATAATCCAATAAGGATTGAAGATTATGGTGATTGTGATGAAGACAGGCTCGAGCTAGCTTGAAACAATGCGATATTGAAGAATAAACCTCCGCCATGGTCCCAAGCCCCACTCCGTAATTAATATTATGGTTTGTGGTCTGTTATTTTAGTGTTACTATCAGTGTTAAGTTATAAATAGTAATTATATATTGGTAATTTTGTGCCCTGTACATGTTAAATGATCTTTCCATTAGCTACAAGAAGTGATGAACATCACTCTATCCTTAAGAAAAGTTGAATGTCTCCACAATCTCTGTAATTGATTTAAGATACAAATTATCACATTTACAAACGGGCAACGTTGACTCGTCCCGATCCCGACCGTCACTGAGATTTAAAATCTTGCTTGTACAAGTACCTCATAAGGCTTGGGCAATCATTTTTTCGTTGGCCATTAGCTTAGGAGCCTCCAAAAGGCATCCCTTGCTATGACGCCCAAATATGGGACGGATACAACAAGCACATAAATTTTACTCATAAAAAATAAAGTATTGGATATGATGTGACACAATACGCTGCCTATTTTGAAGTACCAGAAACCATATATCCCTCCATTCAAATCTCTTGTAGTCATTTTGGGTGGACTAGCCTCCGAAGGTCTACCATGTGTCGTCCCTATTTTTTCTTGTCCTTTTTTTTTTTTGCTTTTGGATCTATAGCAACTCTTATGCTGTTTGTGGAGTTTTCATAAAATTCAAGTTACAATTCAAAAGAAAAAGGATATGAAAATCTAAAAGGCTAAGAACTAATTAAAATCACTTACTTCAAATGGGTATAAAACATTTAACAACAATTTTCTGAAAATTGAGCCAGAATAAAGTTATTGCATTTGCAAGTAGTTGGCAAAATATATGTGCATATCTTTTGTATATTTCAGATGACATTTTTACTCAACAGATGGCACAAAAAATAACCATATAAGATTCAAAAATGAAGCTTAAGCTTCTCTTAGATAGGAAAATGAACAAGGTACATAGAATATAACTAGATAAACACTCTGTAGAATACAAAGACTTACCAAGAAGCCTTGATGATCAGGAAATGCTGCAACACACCTTGTTTGATACTTGAAAGGAGATGTGATTCTCTTGAATTCAATCTATCAGAAATCAAGCAGAGTATGAGGATAAACTGAAAGGTGGAAAAAAGAAAAACTAATACAACAATGACATCATAACTTGTGGTGACACATAACGTACAGATGTATATGTAGAGATAGATATATATAGAGAGAGAGAGAGAGAGAATATAGTGTGTTTATGTGTGTATATATATACAGAGAAAAACAAAATAACTTGTGCTGACAGGTTGGTCAATTGTGTAGATCACTATAATACAATACTTAATCATTAGATAAATCATAACAATTACCTGAGGGTTTTTCCAGTTAAAAACAATCAAATTTCGATCAGCAGTGCCAACGACCATCAGAGGATGTTAAACTGTTAGCGCATAGCAGCGACCTGGGAGTTGCTGGATGTGTACTGGGTTTGACTATCTAGTATCCCAATATCTGAATGTAGCAAAAAAGTTTGTGAAAGTTTTGGGGGGCTACCAGAACGGATACTAGTTCTAACTTAACCAATCAACATGCAGCGGAAATAACCAAACAAACAATATAGAACTAGCAATCTACTAAGCAATCACCACAAGAAGGCCGACTCAATATTTAGTGTGGAAACTCTATCCAGGGAGAAAAACCACTAACCAAAAATTAAGAACTCACGAATAGTTTCAAGATATAGTCACAACTCCTTTCCCTCAGTCTGTACCTCGACTTAATGAGTGTAGTTGTTCTTGCACAAAATCCACTGCCACGACATCCACCGTGCATCGTTCTCCTTACTTGATCTCCTCGCATCTTGTCAATCAAGATGAACTATCTTCTACAAGAAAAGTAGAAGCAGCAACAACCTTCTAGAGCAGCCCTTCAGAATAATCTCTCAATGGAAACTTTCCCGAAATTCCGAGCCAGTCCGGTCGATCGGACAGTGCATCCGATCGATCGGACCACCAAAAATAGCTGGGGCACTTCGACTATCGGATAAATCGGGCCAGGGAGTTTTCGTCCGTTCTTCTCTTTTCTTCTATTCTTCACTTCAGCTCTTTCGGCAACACAACCATAGTCCATTCTAAAAAAATAGAAAATACAACTCAATGGACCCAGAATTTTGTCCAACCCATGAATTAGCCAGCATAAAAATACCAACAATTAGATATATAGATACAATCATTTATAGATCACTAATCAAATCCACAGTAAGATAGACAGGAACAAGAAAGAAAAAGAAAAAGAAAAAGAAACTGTATTTATAAGTTGATATGTTCCTATAAGTAACAACAAACTAGGATTTCAATAGCAATTAGACTTGAACAAAATAAGGAGTGAAAGGAATCCATGCACACCTCAGAGTCTTGTCCCAGCTTCCTGTAACAAGGTGATTCATGCAACTTGTTTGACTGGTCCATCATGCATGGCCACCGTAATAGGTTGACCACCATGCATCAACGGCCACATTTTTACTTGCTTATCAAACCCTCTTGAGAATACAGTCGTGCCATCATCCTTCCAAGTTGAGCACAAAACCTGAGACAAGGTATCCACATTTTACTTGCTTATCAAGCCCTCCATTCAAAACTTTAAAAAATGGAAAATTTCAACCAAGGCGTTAAGTTTTTGCCTTAATTACTTAAAAAAAGGACACAAGTTTCAAAACTTTTTAAATTAATCTCTAAGTCTTCAATTAAAGGTATGCAACCATTTAAAGTTATTTTTGATCCAAACCATTCCTAGCATAATGCCCCCGATTGAATGGGTACTGCCTCAATGTCACTTACTAGATCATCATCAGAGTGATAGATTACATCAGATTCATAATTGGTTGGGAAATAAAATTAAAAAGATGCTTGAAAAATGAGATTAACTATTAAGTTGGAACTTTTGTTTCTAGACATTGATCAATACATTGGTACATATCACCTCCACCCAGGGAAATTTGAAAGAGGATGTCAATGGTATGCCATGTGATATTATTATATGAATGACTTCAAGAAGAGGTGGTGCTGCCCACATGAAAGCTCCTATGCTGTCGTTAATCCAGGTCTATTCCTTGGTATCCGTTAAATGAGAATTCACGCTAAAGTTTTGGCAAAAGTTTTGCGGTGGCTGGCATAAGGTGTGGATTTGCTTTCCACGTTGTGTGCTCGAATCCTACCTCAAATTTAGCCAGTGCACGTGTTGTGGATTTCGTGTGCATACACCTTGGGAGTAGTCTTGTCAGGTTATATACAAGAGAAAAACCATCACCAAAGCCCTGACCCGTGACCCGACCAATATGTAAAAAAAGGAAAAAAAAGAAAAGAAAAGAAGAATCTTGCAAATTCGACCTTACCGCTTAATGCATCAGTGGCATAACTACAAATGCAAGTTTTCCTCCCCTCATATAGTAACAAAACATAATTGGTGAACCTACATGGGATAGCTTTTTATTATTAGATGTAGAGTAAAAGATATTGCATATAAAAAAAAAAAATAAGAGTAGCAAACTTTGGCAGTTGATATAGGCCTTAATATTCCCTATAACATGAAATGAAATAATCAATGTATGAGGCATTACTTTGAGTAGACTATAACTAGGTTAATTGCAAATTTAGGAGGCAGTCCATTAACCAGGTAATCAAAATCTCTATGTCATAGAGATCAACACGTGAGTACCAAGTCCCAACAATAAAGTAGCTAAACATAATTGGTGATCCTTCTTGTGGGGTGGCTTCTTTATTATTAGATGAGAGTACAAAATATTATATATAAAGAAAAAACATAACAACCCACTCATTTTGGGCAGAATCTTAAGGATTCATCCGCGGATGGGATGAGATTCATCTTGAATGGTCTAGACTATAGATGTGTGGGCCTAAGGTGGAGTTCGGGATAACTCTTACAATGTTGCCATGCAATGGTTGCAGCAAAGGATCCAATTTGTCTCATATCAAAAAGGCATTTATTTTAAACATAGAGCTTCCGCTCCTTTTAAATTTCACTTCGAGTGATATAGAATCAATCCCAACTAGATTGAAATTTGTCACAATGCCAATTCAAAGAAAAACTATGTTTTTGAGCGGTTTAGATTTCAGAAGTGGCTTGGTTAGTGGATTTATAGGGTTCCAATAAGAGAATTTGGATTCACGATAAATAGGACTTGAAGATGCGATTAATGTAGGCGGTCAAACTCAGCAGTATTTAGGCCCACTTAGATTCAAAGACTGCCGACCATTGATTAGAAAAGCCACATCGCAAAGTGAGATCACTAGTGGGACCCACCTCAAAGGAAGGGAATAAGACAAAGATTCTGGATGATCCAAAATTGGGTAAGAGAGCGATGTTGTGCTGATTATTGATTGAAAGGGAGAGATTAGATGATGGTGGTCCCATTGGACCTTTTTTTCCATCCACATAGCCTATAAGGAATACGATCATGCATGCACATAGAATATCTATGGAGCCCACTCAGAATACTTTAGATCTTATATCATATTTGGGAGTGGACCTAATTTCACTGCAGTAGGATATACACTATATATATATTGTGAAATAGAAAACCTCTCTACCAAGAAAAAAATAACTTATTTTATTATTTTTCTATTTTGGAAGGTAAGTAAAGAAATCCAAATCTCTCTTGATTCTCAATGTAGAAGTCTTGCATTGCAACACCTCACCAATCCAACCCTTATTATCAATATAGTCATTCTTTGAACTTTCTTAGGTATATTCTCAAAACCAGATAATATAAGGATCTCTAGTTCCTGATGGTAACAATTTTCCCCCTGCATAAACCCGTCCAAGAATGAAATATTTCATAAAACCAAAGATATGGTTAGTTTGGAAATTGCTTGAGCATACCCATGCAAATTAAGTTTAGGATGTGCAAAGCCATGAGACACTTAAACACATACTTCTGCCATGATTCATACTCAACTTTCTCAGGTGTCATTCTCGCTTTTAGACCAGTAAAAACTCTAGGCAAACCATGGGCTAAAATAATATGATATGCCTATCCTAGAGATGGAAAAGAGCCCAATGTAGTCCAATGCAGGCTAGAGACGGACTAGGCTAAGGCTATATCAGACCACGAGAACCCTTTTCGCTAAATGAGAGATGCCCATCCGACAGATGGAAAGTGGTCAAGTCCGGACTGGATCAATGAGGTTAGCCCTTACTCAGCCTAAATTGAGGTATGCAGGCACATATCGTATCAATTCTTCATATTGAGTTCATCTTCTACTTGGTTTTAGAGAGCCCATTCCCCCTACCTATTCAATAACGAAAATCACTTTTCATGTGCAAGGATCTGATCCGAAGAGTCGAGATGATATAGATTTTTTACAGTAGGATTTAATCAAGTGTGGACCCCACCCTATGTGTTCACTTCTCACTCACTAACTATTTCCTATTTGGTAAATTTACTTTACCAGTGATGTGAAGTAAAAGGGTTAATTCAAGAGACAATAAAAAGAAACGGATCACATCAAACAATACTAAGTTTCAAAAATCACCACTTCCTTCTAACAAAAAAAAAAAAAAAATTTGTAGGACGGGCTAGGCTAGGCCAAGGAATGACCATGCCCGGCCCAACTTCTAAATTAGAAGCCTGACACCGGCGCAAGCCCTAGTCTAGCCAGAAGTTGCTTGCCCAAGACCGGCCTACCTGGAAATGATGAAGCCCAAGCATAGCCTCAGTTTAACTTTTATATAACAAAAAAATGGAATTTTTTTTCTTATAACGTCCTAGGTTGTAGCTCAACTAGTCTTGTTATATCACCCTATATGAGAGGTCATCTGTTCGAGTCCCCACGCCCTCGCCCCCTCCTCCCTTATAATTATTTATGTGTTCGGGCTGGGCTTGGCTTCGGACTCTCTCTAATTGATTCCTAGAGTGACACATCTATTAAACGGGCCAAATGAAAAATCGAAGCCTAGCCCAAGTGGGCTAGCCTAGGTTGGGTAAAGTAAATTTACCACACAGACGATTTATCGTGATTTGATATTATTGCATTTAAATGTTAACCACACGTGCTCATCTATCATTGTGTGGAGCCGACCCCTAACCCATGACCCGACCCAGATTTCTAATCTCAGCCACCGAGTCCAAATAAAAAAAATCTAGGCACGACCCATCTATTATAACCTAAACCTCATGCCCGACCCAACGCGGGCCGGCCTTGTCCACGATCACCAGAACCAAAAAAAAAAAAAAACACTCTTCTGAAAATAAAAATTCAAAGAGCTACTCTTTCAGCTTTTGATTTTGCCAAACCATTACTTTTGTTCTCTCTTTGCATTTAACCATTCACTTTACTTCACTGGTAAGGTAAATTGACCAAACAAGTGATTTACAGTGTGATTTGATAGTATTGCGTTTAAACGTTAATTATACGTGCCCATCCCTCATTGTATGGACCAAAGCCCATACCTGTGACCTTACCAAGATGTAAAAAAAGGCAAAAGATAAGAAGAATCCGTTTGCAGGTTTTCCTTCGCTTAGAGGGGAGGAAATCTTGCAAATGAGACCTTACCCCTGTATGCATCAATGGTATAGCTACAAATGCAAGCTTTCCTCCTTTCAGACAGGAGGAAATCTTGCAAGTGCAACTTAATCGCCAAACAAGCAGTGATAAAGCTGGGTGAGTGCCCAAATCCATTCCAAGCAGGCCTTTCCATTTCCTTTAACATAAAACTAGCAACACACTTAAATTTAATATTTTCTTAAATTTTCATTATTAGATAAAAATAAAAAAAAAAGAATTTATTATTTTGGAAAATGGCTTGGGTCGTCCCAAAAGTCGTGCTTATGGAAAAAAAGAAATGGGGAAATTAATAAATTAAAAAAGTCTTTTCTAAATAGGGAAAAGTAATGTGTAACATGAACAAATATATATATATATATATTTAATAACGGAGGGTGTCCACATTACTTTGGACCCCACCTTAATTACCCAAAGGACTCGAATCCAAAAAATCCAAGTATAGACCATTTTGGACTCCATAAACACTGACTTTTGGGTGCAATTGCTCAATGAATCTAGGTAGGAGCCCATTCGATTCTACACTCAAATACCTATATCTCAAGTTTAAAATAATATAATATCATAGGAAAATAATTGATATGAAAATGCTCTTGTGCGTCTGTCTCCGACTGAGCTTAATATGAGAGATGGCATGTGGGGCCAACCAGTTCTTTTTAATCCATTGATTTGCTTGCATTCAGTGGGTGCCCACATCCATGGTTCCCAACTTTCAAAGTTTGTTTTACATGCTAAGATTAAGAGGATTTGGAAAAAGTTGTAGTTGGTTGACACTGAATGTGATGTGATGAGGTAAATCGAGTGCGGTGCAATTGCCCACATAAAATCCAAAGCCCGTGTATAATTTTCTGAAAGGAAAGCTCCATGGGTGATGTCGTGGCAAAATGAATTCTATTGCTTTAATATAAATATATATAATACTCCCTCCCTTACAATTATGTATGTATATTTGGGCCATGCGGGGATTATGGATAACAACTACTGAGCGATTTTTTGAGGATTTATCAGTGAAAGGGAGAGATTAAATAACAGGTGACCCCATTGGACCTTTTTTTTTCCCATCCACGTGGCTTATAAGGCGTACAATCGCGCACAGAGAATATCTATGGGGCCCACTCAAAATACTTTAGATCTTATATCATATTAGGGAGCAGACCTAATATCACTCTTGTAGGATATCTACTATATATATTATGAAATACAAATCCTCTCTAACAAGAAAAATAATTTATTTGATTATTTTTCTATTTTGGAAGGTAAGTAAATAAATCCAAATCTCTCCTCATTCTCAATGTAGAAGTCTCACATTGAAGTACCTCACCAATCCAACCCATATTAAAAGAATAGTCATTTTTTGAAATTCTTTCGTTGTAATCAGGATTTTGTTGGTTTCAAGTGTGTTCTCAAACCCAGATATCAGGTTCTCTGGTTTTATGGTAATAATTTTTTCCCCTGTATAAACCCGTTCAAGAATCAAGCATTTCATAGAACCAGAGATATGTTTAGTACGAAAATTGCTTGAATATCTCCATGTAAATCAAGGTTAGGATGTGCACGCCATGCAACACTTAAACACTTACTTCTGACATGAGTCATACTCAATTTTCATGGGTGTCATTCTTGCTTTTAGACCAGCAAAAAGTCGGGGCAATGCATGGGTTAAAATAACAAATACAATATTAAAGAAAAGGTCAAACAATCAAACCTAAATGAATAATCATATATAAATATATTCCTGCCTCGAATTATCATCTCCAAAAGCAAGATAAATCCAATTAGAACTGGATTTTTCAGTTCCATCGTGCCAAAAGCAGAGATTGTCGACTTTGATTTGTGAGACCAATACTGTTTCAGCTTAGGATAACATAATCTGCAGCTTAGGAGAACCATGCTCTATATATAGATATACATATGTTAACTACAAAGATAATAGATAAGGGGAAATGCTCATGTGAGAGACACTCTCACCAAGTTGGTGAGAGATGGGTGGGGGCCCTCACATAAATAGCCACTCTCACCAACTTAAATGCAATGACCCCAAATATTTATGTGAGGGCCCTGGTGAGAGTGTCTCTCACCAACTTGGTGAGAGTGTCTCTCACATGAGCATTTCCCATAGATAAATAACAGTCCGATTATTTTTAATAACAACATCAATCCAAAGTCTTCAAAAAATTTAGCTTTTGTTTCCAGATGATTTTAATGGAAAAATCCCCTTTGACTTTGTGTAGGCCTAAAAGGCCCTCAAACTCCAATATAGTTGATAAAGGCCCTCTCTCCACAGGTAAGCCCATAAGCCTCAACCAGAGCCCGATGTAGTCCAATGCGGGCTAGAGACGGATTAGGCTAAGGCTATATCATACCACGAGAAGCCTTTTCGCTAAATGAGAGATGCCCATTCGACAGATGGAAAGTGGTCAAGTCCAGACTGGATCAAGGAGGTTAGCCCATACTCAACCTAAATTGAGGTATGCAGGCACGTACCATATCAATTCTTCATATTGAGTTCATCTTCTACTTGGTTTTAGAGAGCCCATTCCCCCTACCTATTCGATAATGAAAATCTCTTTTCATGTGTAAGGATCCGATCCCAAAAGTCGAGATGATATTGATTTTTCATAGAAGGATTTAATCAAGCGTGGACCCCACCCTATGTGTTCACTTCTCACTCACTAACCATTTCCTATTTGTTAAACTTACTTTACCAGTGATGTGAAGTAAACGGTTAATTAAAGAGACAATAAAAAGAAACGTATCACATCAAACCATTCTAAGTTTCAAAAATCACCTCTTCCTTCTAACAAAAAGAAAACTTAAAAAGATACTCTCTAAATGCCACTAAATGACAAAAAAAAAAAAAAAAAACACTAGGGTTGTATATAGGATGGGTTGGGCGGGGCCGAGGAATGTACATGCTCAGCCCGAGTTCTAAATTAGAAGCCCGACCCCGGCCCAAGCCCAGGTTGGGCTAGAAGTTGCTTGTCCCAGCCAGCCTAGAAATGATGAAGCCCAAGCATAGCCTGAGTTTAACTTATATAACGGAAAAAGAAAAAAAACTATTTTCTTATAATGTTCTAGGTTGTAGCTCAACTAGTCTTGTCATATCACCTTATATGAGAGGTCATCTGTTTGAGTCCCCCGCCCCCACCCCTTCCTCCCTTATAATTATTTGTGTGTTTGGGGTTGGCTTGGCTTCGGGCTCTCTCCAATTGTGTGCTAGAGTGACACATCTATTAAATGGGCCAAATAAAAGATTTTAACTTGCCCAAGGGGGCTAGCCTAGGTTGGGTAAAGAAAATTTACCAAATGGGCGATTTATTGTGGTTTGATATTATTGCATTTAAATGTTAACCATACTTGCTCATCCATCATTGTGTGGAGTTGGCCCTTGACCCATGACCCGGCCTAGATTTTAAAAAAAGGAAAGAAATAAAATATGCTTTCCACTTTGCCTCCGTATTTGTCAGCGTTGAAGCTACAAGTTCGGTTTCAGAATTTCGTATAAGGCTACTGGTTGAATAACTAAAGTAGAATCAACTTCTAAAATAACTAATTAAACCCAGTTTCATTAAATTAGATTCAACCAAGATTCCAAAAGGGCCAACCCACAACCTACTTAATGCAAGTTGACCCATGTTAGACCTATTGGTTATAGACCACCATAATCCCAATTTGCCTTTTGTGTCTTATCCCAACTAAAAGGAAGTAGGAAAAACTCTTTTATCCTACCATGTCCATAATAAGATCACCTTGATAAGATCGCATTCCTTTTTTTCTTACCATAAAATACCTTAATCAATGTGTGAAGCATTTCTTTCTCTTCTTCTTTTTTTTTTTTTTTTTTCTTTTTCATTTTTTAATTGATAGCATTTCTTATTGTAGTCCATATCTAGTTGAACTGTCATTTGATAATCAGAGAAAAAAAAAAAAAAAAAACCACAAGAACAAACTTGGATAGTCGACACAGGCCTCAATGTTCTCCCTGTAACATGAAATGAAAGAATCAATATATGAGGCATTCCTGTTAGTAGACTATAACAAGGGAACTGTAAATTTATGAAGCAGCCCATTCATCTGATAATCAAGATCTCTTTGGCATAGAGATCAACTTTAGTAGCAAGTACCAGTGATACAGTAACAAAACATAATTGGTGGCCCCACATGTGCGGTAGTTTCTTTATTTTTTGATGTAGAATACATTATATTATTTATAAAAAATGAAAACATAACAACCCACTCATTCTTGGCCGAAGCTTCAGGATTTATCCTTGGATGGGATGGGATTCATCCTGAGTTGTCGAGATTAAAGATAAGTGGGCCCCAGATGCAGTTTCGGGAAAGTGTTCCATGGTTACTATGTAATGATTGAAATAGAGGATTCAGTAAGTCTCATATCTATGTCATTGCAGTAGGAGAGACTATATATCATGAAATACAAATCCTCTCTATCAAGGAAAATTAATTTCTCCTGATTCTCAATATAGTAGCCCACCAATCCAACCCATACTATAAATATAATCTCTTTTTGATCTTAAACTTGTTGTCCTAGCCTGACAACGTAACTCAATCCACCTATAATCCTTTTAGCAGTTCAAGCATTATGATTTTTCATTCATTATCCATCAAAATGCCTTTACTTTTGATTTGACCAAAAAGGCTAGACGCGCATTAGGCTTAGCTTGATCAAACCCTGAGAGACCTTTTCGCCAACAGAGATATGCTTGTCCTAGAGATGAAAAGTGGTCCGATTAGGACTAGATCAATGGGCGAGCATAGCCCAGACTCAGCCTAATTTCAGGTAAGCCTGCCCGTATTGGATCAAATTTTTCGTGTTGAGTCGATCCTGTACTTTGTTCAAGAAAGCCCATCCCGCCCCTACCTATTTCATCATGAAACTCACTTTTCATCTATAAGGATATGATCCCAAAACCCCATATGATATTGATTTTTCATCGTAAGATTTAATAACGAGTGGACACAACCCAATTTTTTCACTTCTCACTCACTAAGTGCTTCATATTTTATGAATTTACTTTACCCGGAAAGTAAAGTGAAGGTCAATACAAGAGACAATAGAAAGTGAGGGGTCAAATCAGAAAATTCTAAATTTTGAAAATCGCCTCTTCCTTTTAATGAAAGGAAAAAGTTAAAAAGATGCTTTCTCATGCTACCGAATGACAAGAAAAACTTGGGCTGTTCATGGACCAGGCTGAGCTAGACCGAGGAATGTCCAAAATGGCCTGACTTCTAAACTAGAAGCCTAAGCCTAGCCCAAGCTTGAGTGTTGCTGGCCTAAGCCTAGCCCGCATGGGAATGATGAAGCCCAACCCCGACCCTTGTTGGACTTATAGAATGAAAAAAGTGAGTTTCTTACAATGTCCTAGGCCAGCTCAATTGGTCTGGTCTAAATAAAAAATAAATAAAATCTAGGCACGGCCCATCGATTATAACCTAAACCCATGCCCGACCCAACACTGGCCAGCCATATCCATGAGCACCCTTACAAAAAAACTCTTCTTAAAATAAAAATTCAAAGAGTTACTCTCTCTCCTTTTGATTTTGCCAAACCTTTACGCTTGTTCTCTCTTTGCATTTAACCGTTCACTTTCCTTCACTGGTAAAGTAAATTGACCAAAAAAAGTGATTTACTGTGTATTTGTTGTGATTTGATAGTATTGCGTTTAAAAATGAATCATACACTCGCATCCATCATTGTGTGGACCAAAGCCCCGGCCCTTTATCCGACCAAGATCTAAAAAAAAAAAATGAATAATCGATTTGCAAGTTTTTCTCCACTTTAGATAGGAGAAAATCTTGGAAATGCAATTTTTCCTTCCTCCACTTTAGATGGGAGGAAATCTTGTAAATGCAATTTTTCCTTCTCTTAGACGGGAGGAAAAGTTGCAAATGCAATTTTTCCTCCTCTCAGACCGGAGGAAAACTTGCAAATGCTAGTTTACCGCCTAAGCAACAGTAAACTTCGTTGACTGCCCAAATTGTTTGGATCCCTTAATATTTATCCTCTTCTATAAATTTTGAACTTGATTTCATTATATCCTCTAAATAAGCAAATTTCTACATAATTAGTGAACCTTAATGTTCCCTATAATCAAAATCTATCTAGCATAGAGATCAAACATGAGTACCAAGTTCCAAACATACGATGACAAAACATAATTTTGGTGAACCTTCTTCCAATTAGATCGCTAGTGGAACCCACCTAAGAGAAACAAAACAATTGGCATTTTTGGGCATAGAGATCAAACATGAATACCAAGTACCAATCTTACAATAGCAAAACATATTAGTCATCTAGGGTGTGTTTGGCATCGTGCCATTCGGATGTTCTCATGTTCCCACGAGATGAGGCTACGAAAAACTTGTTTGGTTAGTGTAAATTATTGTTCCCAATTTTGGTCTCACGGAAATGAATCCGAAGATCTTAACCCGCTGGCATAAGAAAGTTGGAACGAAAAATCTTTGTTTTTTTTAAGAATCAACTTTATGGCACAATTGGTTCCTACTTATCTCTTACATTTTAAATAGGTCATTTAAGAAGATTTCAAATCCTCTCACTTATCCTAATGGTAGGCCCCATGTTCACAATCCCAAAGAAGGTGGCCTCACTTTGTAATTCTTGAAGGTGGATCACATGGTCACAATCACAAAAGGTGAACCCAAATTATAATTCTTATAATGGTGGGACCACATTATAAGGCGCCATGTTCTAATTTCTAAAGGTGGGCACCACTTGTAATTTCTAAACGTGGGTCATGTATTTACAATCAATCAAAAGATGGCCCCACATTATAAATTCTATAAAGGTGGGCCCACATTGTAAATCCTATGAACATGTCCCCGTATTCTCATTTCTAAAGGTGGGCACCACATTGTAATTTCTGAAGATAGGTCATGTGTCAACAATCACAAAAAATGTGTCACCACTTTGTCATTCTTAAATGTGGGTCACATGATCATGATCACAAAAGGTGGACCCACATTGTAAATATTAGGAAAATGGGTCCATATTCTAATTTCTAAAGGTATGTACGATGTTGTAATTTCTAAAGGTGGGTCCAATATTTACATTTACAAAAAAGGTGGCCCCACATTATAATTCCTATAAAGTGGGCCCATGTCGTAAATCCTATAAATATGGGCCCCGTGTTCTAATTTTTAAAGGTGGTACCGACTTATAATTTTACAGGTGGGTCCCATATACGACAATAATAGAGTGCTGCAAATAATAAAAGGTGGGTCCCACATTATAAATCCTATGTTTTTTTGCTTCCGTTCTTTAGAGTAAAACTTTTATAATGTTATCAAACAAGTTCTAGACAACATATTCATAACAGAATAATTTAATATAATATTGCCAAACAAGATCTGGAGAGTATAGTCTCGGCACAACCCGATCTTAGCACAACCTGATCTGAGTACAAAACTAGGAACAACACGAGAACGATGCCAAACAGGCCCCTAGTTTCTCTCTAGAAGTGCTTTTGTTAGCTTTTGGCACTAGCTTCTTCATAGAAGACCTTTGGTTAGCTCATGCTTATTGAAAGCCATTGACATTTTTGGGCACGTTAGTCATAATTTAGTAATACATGCATTCTGAAGTGGTGAAGTGGCAGTGGCTTTGTAGGCGAACCCGTGATATTCGTTTAGGTGGGGCGGACAATGGTCAATTGAAAAAATGATACCCTTGGCAAGAAAACCTACAATATCACTCGCTTTCCTAAGAACAAAAATACAGGATGGAGAGCATAATTGTGAAAATTAGCCAATATATGTAACAATTAAGGCAAACATGATACAACAAAAATCAAAGCAAATCATAAACCCAAAGATAGGTGGTCAATAAGAAATTCAATTCACACTGGATCCAATTTTTAATTTCTTTAAGTCAAACAGTTTATGCCCAAAACCTACAAATTAAAATCTCTTCCATCAATATAAGATTCAGTAGACACAAATTATAATGACAATAGGAGTTATATCGCGGATCAACAAAAGGAGATGTCAGACAAGTGTTTGAAATCTTAATGAAAGTGGAAGAAGAAACATGCAAAAGTCCCGATTATCTAGAGTAAAAGCTAGACTTTGTGTTTGTGTTTGCTCTAGACTCTATGTTTGTGTTTGCTCTTATTTCCTCTTCCATCAAAATATGAAATTGTATTCCACAACTTCATATGCAAAAGTTTCTTGGGCACAGGTTTTGTTGAATTCTAATGTCAGATGCAGTTCCATATTAGTGTATGTGTATGACACAGGGTTGGAAAGACTCGGATTTGACTCGTTCAATGCGAAAAAATTGACTCGGATAGAGTCAACGCAAATACTCAGAAGAGTCATGTTAAAAAAAAATAATTTTAAAAATATTTAAAAATGAATCCATTACTTATTAAATATAAAAATACATTTAGTTACATTCATTTTAGATAATCAATTCAAATTAATAAATTTATATATGCAAGAAAATTACTACAATAAGGACAGTAAAAGAAAAATATTGCATATTATATAATTTGTTAGTTCAAATATCACATATAAAAGAGCAAATATAGGTTTCAAATTATATTTAGGTTATCATTTTTAAAATACTAACTCTAGACCTCATGCATAATTACTTAGAAATCAACTTTAATTGTTTAAAATTGAATCGGCCTATTAAATGGTTTGGAATGTAAACAATTTATTAAAATGGGATGACTCGGCCGAGTCTTATTTATTTTTGACTCGGTCATTCGTAAAAAAGTAATGACTCGAGAGAGTCAAGAGTCAACTCGGAGAGTTTTCCAACTAGGAGTACTCACACATCAATTCTCATATAACAACATTCCTTCTAAGCTCGTGCTGGAGCCCAACGTAATTGCAACAAGGCTTTGAAGACGATGAAGATAAATAATCATCACACCTTGAGGTATTGATCATGGCCATCCAATTAGGCCATTCACATGTGGGCCACTGTTAGGGACTCACATAATGATAATCTGCACCGTCAATCGAAGAAAATCTTTCTACATCGTTAATCCTTTTTCCTTGTTTTTTGAATTTGCAGGAACTTATTTGAATAAACACTATGATCAGATCAGATCATAAATTTGAATTAACGTTCTGATTTGGTGGGCCACGGTCTGAATGGTTTAAAACCCGCCAGCTGCCACTTCCGGCGTAAACCGCCATTTGGCAATTTAAAAAACCGCGTACAACGGCAGCGAGCTTCCGCGTCCCAAGACCATTAAATACTTGTAAAGCTTCTTCTGCACGCTTTATGCTTCTCACTTCTCTCCCCTTTCGATATCTCTCTAGCGATTGCTTCTCCTGCTCGATCAAGAAAAAAGCCCAAGCTTTTCTCCTCTTGATCTTATTCTTATCTATGGCGTTTGCAGATCTTACGACGATGTTAAGATGTATCCGTGGCGATGCAAAGATCCTAAGATCGAAAGCAGCAGATGCATCTACCGCTCGTCAGGTATTTTGATCAATCTCTCCCTCTGTCTCTCTCTTGAATTCTGTTCTCTGATTTTGTTTTTTGATGCATTACAAGATGCGTTTTGAAGATTGTTATTTGCATTGATTAGGTTTCAGGGTTAGTTTTTGTGTGTGTGATTTCCTTTATCAGATTGGGGTTTTGATAGGTTGATGTAATGTAATGAGCTCTGTATTTATCGATTTGTCTGTTTTTTGATGAAATGGATGCTTCTCTGATGCTATATAAGTTGGCTTCTTCTCAAATTAACCAATTCTTGTGCAGATTTTCCTTACCACTGGTGGTAAGGAAAATCTCTCCATAGTTTCTGTGAATTCCCCAATTCCTAGAATGGGTGTAAATCAATACCCTATTTTCTTTTTCTTTTTGAAATGGGTCTTTCTTTGTCTTGTTCGTAAGTGCTGATTTTAGTATGTCTTTTTTTTTTTTTTAGATTTTTATTGATTATGCCAATGCGTTTGGCTCAATGAGGTCATGTACTAATGTTGGGTTTTCTTTTCTCCTTTTCTGGACAGAAATATCCATCATCTTCAAAGCCTTGGCCATCAAATCGGGAGTCTGACATTCAAATTTCTTCGAGTGCAAATTCTTGAAAGGCATTTTGGAGTTTCAAAGTTTGCAGCAATTCTATGGTGTAAGAATCAGAAGCTATGCGCGACTGGATTATCTCCAGGGGTTTCAAGAGCTTCAGTCTTTACATTGGTGGCATCATTCATGATCAGGTCAGAGAATTGCTTTCGTCATTCAATTTTAGCTGTTTCTCCTACTTTATGTATTTATTTGTTTTTGGACCATTTCAATCTCTTCTAACTGTTCATTTGATGGGTAGTTTGCATTGGAAATTCCAAGGAGCTGATTTTTCTCTGGTGGGAGTCCCCCCATGCATGAAACCTCATCTCTGCTGTTAATGCAGAAGGGGCCCCTCTGCATTGAAGGCGGCCTTGAGGTTTCATGCATGGCTTGGGCTGCGACACCCATGGGAGAAAGCATGGTGTTTAATTGAATGTTTTTTTAATTGCTTTCTTATATGTAGATGAGAATCCTGTATAATTCTTTTCAAGTGATGGTTGATGTTGATGTTTAGCTGTAACTTTTTCTTTATTAGATTTTTATATTTAAATGAGAATTCTGTTTAATTCTTTGCAATTTATGGTTGATATTGATGTTTAACTGTGCTTATTTTATATTTAGATGAGAATTTTGTATGATTCTTTGCAAGTGATGGTTGATATCGATGGAAGCCAGGATGGATTGGTTCTCTCCTTAATTTCTACTTATTCAACATTTATTATATTGTACTATATTATTTGTTTTATATTTTTTAGTTTACTTGATATCGTTGGTGCCTTGAATGAGCTAGTTGCATAGTTTTTGGCTTGATTGGTTTTTCCCCCTTAGGGCCTGTTTGTCTCATGTAGTTAAGTATTCTACTATTGTATTCCTGTAAGTGGTTAAGAGTGAAGAACCAAAAGGTGAATATCGAAAAATGACCATCAAATAACCTCTCCTTTAATGGGAACTGAATCAAGGGAAGGTAGGAAATGAATACCTAGTCACCACCATTGTAATTCAACATGTATGAACTACATCTCGCTTCTCCATTCCTATTTATTTTATGCAAATAAACAGCCCGTGATCTAAATCCTTTTCCTATTTTGAACTTATCCAATGACATTATAGAGACACTCTTTTAACACGATTGAGTGTCTTCACAAAATCAAAGGATTCCTTATATTAACTTATAACTAGTAAAAGTAGTAGGATTGTCAACATTAGAGATTTAGGATGGTGATCATTCATAGTTATCACTTACATCCAAACTAAAAAATAATGGTCACTTCCCAAAAGTCTACAATTTCTACATTGGTCAACAAAACAACCTCCACAATTATTTGTGACAAAATGTGAATCTTTTAACCAAGTAAGGATGGATGTCATATATTTTCTATCCACAACAACCTTTGTGAAACAATACTCTTAACAAGAAAAGTTTACATGCCATCAATTACCAACGACAATCAATGCTGACGTCTTTCAACAACAACAAATTCAAATTCATGAAATGAAAATGCTTGATGGCTATGAATTCCTGAATCAACCACAACAACTCGTGATCACTCACATCCAAAATAAGAAAAACGACAATGGTCGCTACTCCTAAAATGTACAATCTTAACAATAATTTGTAATTACCTTCGAGATTAGCAAATGCAACAACCATTGATCACTTCTTACGAAATCATAAACTTCTTCCACAAGCTCCAATCAATTATTCACTTGTGCCCCAATAATTATTAATTAAAAGAGTATGTCTTTTGACCAAATCAAAAGCATAAAACAAATAAAGGGTGACTTCTTTTTGGCAACTCACCAATCCAATGACATCCAAACGACATACATTTTTTTTAATCCATAACAACATTAGTTATAATCAATACTCTAACCCAACAACCTTCTTATATAGACAATTAATGCTCAGGACAATCAACAAAAACAACAATGATTTATTGCAATATATCTTACACTTCTCCAGCCCTTATGACCATGAATTCCCAGGGACAATTGAAATAACTCATGAATACTTACATAAAAAATGATAAACAACAACAGTGATCACCTATTCCTAAATCTACAATCTCAACCAAAAGGCATTGATCAAATACTTCCATAATTAAGCAAATACAACAACCAATGATCATTTCTCACAAATCATAAATAACCTTTACTGACTATGAACAAATTATTCATATACCTGTCACATCACAGCAATATCTGTGAAAAAAAATACATCTTTGCCACTCTCGGGGCATTAATCTAACTAAGGCTGGCCTATACGTTTTTCAATCCATAACAGCCTTAGTTTCAATCTATAATGACTTAACTTGATTCGTACTGGCTTTGTGATATTCTAGTACTATAAAGTACTGGCCTAGTAGAATCAGAGTTCATGTTTGGTTGATAGATGACCTTGTTAGACGAAAAAAAATAAAAATAAGCCTCAGTTTCAACCAATACTCAAACAATCCAATTCCAAACATCAACAATAACAACATGCTTGTGACTTTGGACATCAACAATATATTAAGACATTCGCCAATTATAAACATCTCATGATAACTATGAATTCTGGAGTCAACCACAATAACTCACGATCATTTATGTTATCAATACAAAGCAGTAAATCCTTACGAATTGAAGGGAATTCCAACCTACAAAGGATGGCGTTCATAGTTTTCAATTTGTAGCAATCTTACTCTTAACCGATATCTCAACAATCGAATTCTGTGCTCAACAATACGTGCAACAATTGCTGCTCATGACTTTCAACAACGGCAACTTTCTCCCACACTTGTTATCCTCATAATTCCTTAAATAACAACTGTCGATAACCATGAATTCTCAAGTAGACGACAATAACTAATGATTACATACATTGAACACACGAAAAAACAACAATAGTCTAATTCATGACGACAGACATATTTTTCAATTCTAAACAACCTTAGCTACGATCAATATTATGAAGTCTGACCAACAAGCTTCTAATATCAACAATTTGCCCTCATGACTATCAACAATTACAACATTGATTTCTTACAATTTTTCTTTGACTTCTCCAATTAACAACCCTCGATGACCATGAATTCCTTGAGATAGCCGAAATTAACCTATGACAACTTACACCCATAATTTGAAACAGCAGTGGTAACTTATTCCTAGAATCTACAATCTTAACCAACAACCATTGGTTAAATCCTTTCATGATTAAGCAAATACAACCACCATTGATCTCTTCTCGCAAATCATAAACAACATTTCCTGAATATGATCAATTATTTAAGACTTGTCACCACAATTATTGGCAACAAAACCGTTTATCTTTCTTTTTTTTTTTTATTTGTCTTTTTTATTTTTCTTTGTCTTTCTTTCTTTTTTCCGTCTTTCTTTTTTATTTTATTTTTTTTGTCTTTCTCTTTTACTTCTCTATCTTTCTTTTTTCTTCTGTCGTTCTTTTTCATCTGTCTTTCTTTCTTTTCTTTTCTTTCATTTTTATATTTGTCTTTCTTTTTTTTTCCCTGTCTTTGTTTTTTTTTTCTTTAATCAATTATTCAAATTGTCACCACAAATATTGCCTACAATACTTTTTTCTTATAATATTAGTGACAAAATAATACATCTTTGCCAATCAGGGGGCATCAAACCAACTAAGGATGACACATTTTTCAATTCATAACAACTTTATTTCAATCCATGAGGACTTAATTTGACTTGTGTTGCCTTTGTCATATTCCAATGCTAAAAAGAGAAACAACCTTTGTAGACTATGATCAGTTATTCATAGTTGTCAGCATAATTATCAGCGACAAAACTATACATCTTCGCCCATCAAGGGGCATCAAACCAACTAAGGATGACATGCGTAATTTTCGATCCATAACAGCCTTAGTTCAATCAATGACGACTTAACCTGACTCATATTGGCTTTGTGATATTCTAGTTCTATGAAGATAAACAACCTTTGCATGCTACAACCATTTCCGACTATGATCAATTATTCAGACTTGTTGCCACAATTATCTGCGACAAAACTATACATCTTTTCCAATCAAGGGGCAACAAACCCACTAAGGACAACATACGTATTTCTCAATTCGTAACCTTAGTTCAATCCATGACGACTGAGATTGACTCTTATTGGCTTTGTGATATTCTGGTGCTTTAAAGAGAAAAAACCTTTTCAGGCTTTGATAAAATTATTTAGACTTGTCTTCGCAATTATCAGTGACAAGACTATACATCTTTGCCAATCATGGGCATCATCATACCAACAAAGATGACATACGTATTTTTCAATCCATAACATCCTATTTCAGGCAATGGTGACTTACCCAGACTTGTCTTGGCTTTATGATATAACAATGCTATAGTTCTTGGTATGGGAAACTCTAGTTTGTTTTTAGATGATAGATTACAACAAACTTCATGTGTCAACAATACCAAACAACATTTTATGCCAGTGACTTCGAACATTCACCTTTTATAAACATCCCATGATCACTATGAATTTCGAAATCAACCACAATAACTCGCGATCATTTACATTATCAATACAAAACAGTGTATCCTTACAAATCCAAAGGAATTTTAACCTACAAAGGATGGTGTTCATCGTTTTCAATCCGCAACAAACTCTCTTGATCCATACCTCAAGAAGTGAATTCTGTGGTTAACATTACATCCTCCAATTAATGCTCATGACTTTCAACAAAAACTTTCTCCTGCCCTTCTTTATTCTTATAATTCCTTAAATAACTACTCTCGATAACCATGAATTCCCGAGTCAATATTCTGAAGTCTGACCAACAACCTGCTAATATCAACATTTAACGCACATGACTATCAATAACAACAGCAACGATATATCGCAATTTTTTTAGACTTCTCTAATAAACAACATGAACTCCTAGAGACAACGGAAATAACTAGTGACCACTTACATCCAAAATGCAAAACAACAAGAAGGATCACTTTCTCCTTGCAACCATTGGTCAAATCCTTTAATGATCAAGCAAATACATCACCATTGATCGCTTCTCGCAGATCATAAACAACCTTCACAGACTATGAACAATTATTCAGACTTTTTACCACAATTATCATCAACAAAAATATACATCTTTTCCAACCAAGGGGCATCAAACCAACTAAGGATGGCATACATATTTTTCAATCCATAACAACCTTAGTTCAATCGGTGGTGACTTAACTTGACTCGTATTGGCTTTGTGATATTCCATTGCTATAATGATAAACAACCTTTTCAGACTATAATCAATTATTGACAATCAATTATTCAAACTTATCACCACAATTTTCAGCGACAACTTTTTTTTTTTTTTTTTTTGAATGACATGAACTACAAAATTATACATCTTGCCAATCAAGTGGCATCAACCCAACTGAGGATGACACACATTTTTCAATCCATAACAACCTTAGTTCAATCCATGGCAACCTGATTTGTATTGGCTTTATGATATTCCAATGCTAAACAGAAAAAAACTTATCAAACTTTGATCATTTTTGCATCCTTGTCACCACAATTATTAGTAACACCTGTACATCTTTGCTAATCAAGGGGCATTAAACCAACTAAGGATAACATACGTATTTTCAATCTATAACAACCTTAATTCAATCCATGACGACCTAACCTAACTCCTATTTGCTTTGTGATATTCCAGTGCTATAAAGATAAACAACTTTTCTAGACTATGATAAGTTATTCAGACTCGTCACCACAATTATTAGAGACAAAGCTATACATCTTTGCCAATCAAGAGGCATGAAACCAACTAAGGTTGATGTACGTATTTTTAGTTCTATCCATCGTGACTTAACCTGACTCGTATTGGATTTGTGATATTCCAATCTATAAAGATAAAGAATCTTTGCAGATTATGATCAATTATTCAGACTTGTCATCACAATTATTGGCTTTGCAGACCATGCCAACTTAATCCAACTCGTATTTGCTTCATGATATTCCAGTTCTTTAAAGTTCTGTCTGTGAGTAACTCCTGTTTTTGTTTGGATGATAGATGACCCCCAAAGATTAAAAAAACAGAAGCAAACTTCCCGTGTTAACACAGAACCAGCCAACATTTTGTGCTCGTAACTTCAGACAACAACAATGTATTAAAATTTTTGCTATTTATAAACATCCCATTAACCTTGTAATTGTAGATTTTTGCCTTTTTTGACTAAACGCACAGCAAGCAACGGATTGGCGTTTCGTGGACTCATTCCTCTCTCCGCAAACCATGCTCAAGTCACCACATTGAATATTTCTTCGCTACAAGACTCTGTTTGAGAGTGTTTTTCGGAAATGCATCCGAGGCCATGACAGGTTCTTCATTGCTTTTTTAACTAAATGCGCTGCAAGCGACGGATGGAAACCAGAGGAGGGAATGATTTGATGTCTCTTATCATGAGAATTGTTTGGGAAAGACTCAAAATCGTTCCATTTTAGTCTGAAATGCATGGGAAGAGAGGTTGAGTTCTACCACTAATAGTTGCCTAATGTAATCCTAAATCCACTTTGTTGAAGGGCACCGAAAAGCTTGTTGACCCGAAGACTCATTCCTTTCTCCGAAAACCATGCACAACCCAATGAATATTTCTTCGCTAGAAGCCTCTGTTTGTGTGCATTTTATGGAAATGCATGTGAGGCCAAGATAGATTCTTCGTTGGTTTTTTTAACTAAACGCATTGCAAGCGACGGATGGAAACCGGAAGAGGGCAATGATTTGAGGTCTCTTATCGTATGAATTTTTTTAGGAAAGATTCAAAATCGTCGCATTTTACCCTGAAAAGTGTGGGGAGAGAGGTTGAGTTCTACCACTTGTAGATGCCTACTTTAATCCTAAATCCAGTTTGTTGAAGGGCAAGGAAAGCATTGGCGATCCGTGGACTAATTCCTCTCTCCGCAAACCATGCTCTAGTCATCACATTGAATATTTCATCGCTACGAGACTCTTTTTGTGGGTGTTTTTCGGAAATGCATCGGAGCCCATGATTGCTTCTTCGTTGCTTTTTCAACTAAATGCCATGCAAGGAACCGATAGAAACCGGTGGAGGGAAATGATTTGAGGTCTCTTGTTAGGGAATTTGTTTTAGAAAGACTGAAAATCGTTCCATTTTAGTCTGAAATGCATGGGGAGAGAGGTTGAGTTCTACCACTAATAGCTGCCTGTTGTAATCCTAAATCTACTTTGTTAACGAGCAATGAAAAGCTTGATGACCTGAGGCCTCATTCCTCTCTCCAAAAACCATGCACCACTCAACACAATGAATATTTCTTCGCTAGAAGCCTCTATTTGTGTGCGTTTTATGGAAATACATGCGAGGCCATGATAGGTTCTCCGTTGCTTTTTTTGACTAAACGCACTGTAAGCAACGGATGGATACCGGAAGAGGGCAATAATTTGAGGTCTCTTATTATGGGAATTTGTTTGGGAAAGACTCAAAATCGTTCCATTTTAGTCTGAAATGCATGGGGAGAGAGGTTTAGTTCTACCACTAATAGCTGCCTAATGTAATCCTAAATTCACTTTGTTGAAGGGCACGCAAAAGCTTGTTGACCCGAAGACTCATTCGTCTCTCCAAAAATCATGCACTACTGAACACAATGAATATTTCTTCGCTAGAAGCCTCTGTTTGTGTACGTTTCATGGAAATGCATGTGAGGCCATGATAGATTCTTCGTTGCTTTCTTTTACTAAACGCACTGCAAGCAACGGGTGGATACGGGAAGAGGGCAACAATTAGAGGTCTCTTATCATAGGAATTTGTTTGGAAATGACTCAAAATCGTTTTATTTTATACTGAAAAGCGTGGGGAGATAGGTTGAATTCTACCACTTGTAGATGCCTACTTTAATCCTAATTCCTTTCTGTTGAAGGGCAAGGAAAGGATTGGCAATCGGTGGACTGATTCCTCTCTCCGCAAATCATGCTCTAACATCACATTGAATATTTCTTCTCCATAAAATTTTGCTTGTGGGCGTTTTTCGGAAATGCGTCCGAGGCCATGATAGTTTCTTCGTTGCCTTTTTAACTAAATGTACTGCAAGCAATGGATGGAAATATGAGGAGGGAAAGGATCTGAGGTCTGTTATCATGAGAATTTGTTTGCGAAAGACTCAAAATCGTCCATCTTATTCTGCAATGCATGGGGAGAGAGGGTGAGTTTTGCCACTAATAGCTGCCTAATGTAATCCTAAAATCAGTTTGTTCAAGGGCACGCAAAAATGCTTGTTGACCCGAAGACTCATTCCTCTCTCCGAAAACCATGCACTGTGAACACAATGAATATTTCTTTGCTAGAAGCCTTTGTTTGTGTGCGTTTTTTGAAATGCATCTGAGGCCTTGATAGATTCTTCGTTGCTTTTTTTAACTAAATGCGCCAGTAGCAACGGATGGAAACCGGAGGAGGGAAATGAATTGAGGTCTCTTATCATGGGAATTTGTTTGGAAAACACTCAAAATCTTTCCAATTCAGTCTGAAATGCATGGGGAGAGAGGTTGAGTTCTACCTATAAAAGCTGCCTAATGTAATCCTAAGTCCACTTTGTTCAAGGGCATGGAAAAGCTTGTTGACCCGAAGACTCATTCCTCTCTGCGAAAACCATGCAATGCTGAACACAATGAATATTTCTTCGCTAGAAGCCTATGTTTGTGTGCGTTTTATGGAAATTCATTCGAGGCCTTGATAGATTCTTCATTGCTTTTTTTAACTAAACGCTTTGCTAGCAACGGATGGACATCGGAAGAGGGCAATGATTTGAGATCTCTTATCGTCTGAATTTGTTTGGGAAATACTCAAAATCATTGCATTTTACATTGAAAAGCGTGGGGAGAGAGGTTGAGTTCTACCAGTCGTGAATGCCTAATTTAATCCTAAATCCATTTTGTTGATGGGCAAAGAAAACATTGGTGATATGTGGACTCATTCCTCTCTTTGTGAACCATGCTCTAGTCATCGCATTGAATATTTCTTCGCTACAAGACTTTGTTTGTGGGCGTTTTTTGGAAATGCATATAGCCCATTATAGGTTCTTTGTTTTTTTAACTAAATGCACTATAAGCAACGGATGGAAACCGGAGGAGGGAAATAATTTGAGGTCTCTTAGCGTGGGAATTTGTTTGAAAAACACTCAACATCTTTCCATTTTAGTCTGAAATGCATGGGGAGAGAGGTTGGGTTCTGCCACTAGTAACTGCCTAATGTAATCCTAAATCCACTTTGTTCAAGGGCACTGAAAAGCTTTTTGACCTGAAGACTCATTCCTTTTTCCGAAAACCATGCAATGCTGAACACAATGACTATTTCTTCGCTAGAAGCCTCTGTTTATATGCGTTTTATGGAAATTCATAAAAGGCCGTGATAGATTCTTCGTTGCTTTTTTCTAACAAAACGCTCTGCTAGCAACGGATGGAAATCGTAAGAGGGCAATGATTTGAGGTCTCTTATCGTCTGAATTTGTGTGGGAAAGACTCAAAATCATTGCATTTTACATACAAAAGTGTGGGGCAAGAGGCTGAATTCTACCACTTGTAGATATCTAATTAAATCCTAAATCCATTTTGTTGAAGGGCCAGGAAAGGATTGGCGATCCGTGGACTGATTCATTTCTCCACAAACCATGTCTAGTCATCACATTGAATATTTCCTCTCGACCAGACACATTTTGTGGGCGTTTTTCGGAAATCCATGAGGGGCCATGATAGATTCTTCGGTGCTTTTTTAACTAAATGTACTGTAAGCAATGGATGGATCTAAGGAGGGAATTGACTTGAGGTCTCTTGTCTTGGGAATTTGTTTGTGAAAGACTCAAAATCATTCAATTTTAGTCTGAAATGCATGGGGAGAGAGGTTGAGTTCTAACACAAACAGCTCCCTAATGTAATCCTAAATCCAGTTTCTTCAAGGGCACTGAAAAGCTTGTTGACCCGAAGACTCATTCCTCTCTCCGAAAACCATGCACTTCTGAACACAATGAATATTTTTTCGCTAGAAGCCTCTCTTTGTGTGCGTTTTATGGAAATGCATGGGGTGCCAAGATAGATTCTTCGTTGCTTTTTTTAACTAAACGCACTGCAAGCAACGGATGGAAACCTGAAGAGGGCAATGATTTGAGGTCTCTTATCGTCTGAATTTGTTTGGAAATGGATCAAAATAATTGCATTTTACACTGAAAAGCGTAGGGAGAGAGGTTGAGTTCTACCGCTTGTAGATTTCTAATTTAATCCAAAATCCAATTTGTTGAAGGGGTGGAAAAGGATTGGCGATCCGTGGACTGATTCCTTTCTCCGCAAACCATGCTCTAGTCATCACATTCAATATTTCTTCGCTACAAGACTCAGTTAGTGGGCGTTTTTCGGAAATGCATACAAGGCCATGATAGATTCTTCGTTGCCTTTTCGACTATATGTATTGCAAGCAATGGATGGATCTATGGAGGGAAATGATTTGAGGTCTCTTTTCCTAGGAATTTATTTGGGAAAGACTCAAAATCATTCCATTTTAGTCTGAAATGCATGGGGAGAGAGGTTGAGTTCTACCACTAACAGCTGCCTAATGTAATCCTAAATCCAGTTTCTTCAAGGGCACTGAAAAGCTTGTTTACCCGAAGACTCATTGTTTTGTTAAAAAACGATGCACTACAGAGCATAATGAATATTTATTCTCTAGTTGCCTCTTTTTGTTTGCGTTTTATGGAAATGCATGCGAGGCCAAGATAGATTCTTCATTGCTTTTTTTTATTATACACTCTGCAAGCAACGGGTGGGAACCGGGAGGGGGCAATGATTTGAGGTCTGTTATCGTCTGAATATCTTTAGGACAGACTCAAAATCGTTGCATTTTGCACTGAAAACTTTGGGGAGTGACGGTGAATTCTACCACTAATTGCTGCCTATTGTAATCCTATATCAACTTTTTTTAAAAGGCACTGAAAAGCTTGTTGACACGAAGACTTATTCCGCTCTCCGAAAACCATGCACTTCTGAACAAAATGAATAGTTTTTCGCTAGAAGCCTCTCTTTTTGTGCGTTTTATGGAAATGCATGGGGTGTCATAATGGATTCATCGTTACTTTTTTACCTAAATGTACTGTACGCAATGGATGGATATAAGGAGGGAAATGATTTGAGGTCTCTTGTCATGGGAATTTGTTTGGGAAAGACTCAAAATCGTTCCATTTTAGTCTGAAATGCATGGGGAGAGAGGTTGAGTTCTACCACTAATAGCTGCCCAATGTAATCCTAAATCCAGTTTCTTCAAGAGCACTGAAAAGCTTGTTGACCCGAAGACTCATTCCTCTCTTCGAAAACGATGCACTCCAGAGCATAATGGATATTTCTTCTCTAGTCGCCTCTCTCTGTTTGCGTTTTATGGAATTGCATGAGAGGACATGATAGATTCTTCATTGCTTTTTTTTTATTACACACTCTGCAAACAACGGATGGGAACCGGAAGAGGGCAATGATTTGAGGTCTCTTATGGTCTGAATACTTTTAGGAAAGACTCAAAATCGTTCCATTTTGCACTGAAAACTGTGGGGAGAGAAATTGAATTCAACCACTAATTGCTGCCTATTGTAATCCTAAATCCACTTTGTTAAAGGGCATTGAAAAGCTTGTTGGCCCAAAGACTCTTTCCTCCCTCCGAAAACCTTGCACTACTGAACACAATGAATATTTCTTCGCTAGAAGCCTCTCTTTGTGTGCGTTTTTTGGATATCCATGGGGTGCCATGATAGACTCTTCGTTGCTTTTTTTAACTAAACGCACTGCAAGCAACGGATGGAAACCTGAGGAGGGCAATGATTTGAGGTCTCTTATCGTCTGAGTTTGTTTGGAAAAGGTTCAAAATCATTGCATTTTACACTGAAAAGCGTGGGGGAGAGAGGTTGAGTTCTACCGCTTGTGGATTTCTAATTTAAACGAAAATCCAATTTGTTGAAGGGCTGGGAAAGGATTGGCAATCTGTGGCCTGATTCCTTTCTCCTCAAGCCATGCTCTAGTCATCACATTCAATATTTCTTCGCTACAAGACTCAGTTTGTGGGCGTTTTTTGGAAATGCATGCGTGGCCATGATAGATTGTTCGTTGCTTTTTCAACTAAATGTATTGCAAGCAATGGATGGATCTATGGAGGGATATGATTTGAGGTCTCTTGTCCTGGGAATTTGTTTGGGAAAGACTCAAAATCGTTCCATTTTAGCCTGAAATGCATGGGGAGAGAGGTTGAGTTCTACCACTAATAGGTGCCTAATGTAATATGAATTCCGTTGTGGTCTCTTATCGTCTGAATATTTTTAGTATAGACTCAAAGTCGTTTCATTTTTCACTGAAAACTGTGGGGAGAGACATTGAATTCTACCACTAATTGCTGCGTATTGTAATCCTAAAATCCACTTTGTTAAAGGGCACTGAAAAGCTTGTTGGCCCGAAGACTCTTTCCTCTCTCCGCAAACCTTGCACTACTGAACACAATGAATATTTCTTCGCTAGAAGCCTCTCTTTGTGTGCGTTATATGGGTATCCATGGGGTGCCATGATAGATTCTTCATTGCTTTTTTTAACTAAGTGCACTGCAAGCAACGGATGGAAACCCGAAGAGGGCAATGATTTGAGGTCTCGTATCGTCTGAATTTGTTTGGAAAAGGTTAAAAGTCATTGCATTTTACACTGAAAAGCGTGGGAAGTGAGGTTAAGTTCTACCGCTTGTAGATTTCTAATTTAATCCAAAATTCAATTTGTTGAAGGGCTGGGAATGGATTGGCGATCCGTGGACTGGTTCCTTTCTCCGCAAACCATGCTCTAGTCATCACATTCAATATTGCTTTGCTACAAGACTCAGTGAGTGGGCGTTTTTCGGAAATGCATGCGAGGCCATGAAAGATTCTTCGTTGCCGTTTCGACTAAATGTACTGCAAGCAATGGATGGATCTATGGAGGGAAATGATTTGAGGTCTCTTGTCCTGGGAATTAGTTTGGGAAAGACTCAAAATCGTTCCATTTTAGTCTGAAATGCATGGGGAGAGAGGTTGAGTACTACCACTAATAGCTGCCTAATGTAATCCTAAATCCTGTTTCTTCAAGGGCACTGAAAAGCTTGTTGACCCGAAGACTCATTGTTCTGTTCGAAAACGATGCACTACAGAGCATAATGAATATTTATTCTCTAGTCGCCTCTGTTTGTTTGCATTTTATGTAAATCCATGCGTGTCCATGATATATTCTTCGTTGCTTTTTTTGAATATACACTCTGCAAGCAACGGTGGGAACCGGAAGGGGGCAATGATTTGAGGTCTGTTATCGTCTGAATATTTTTAGGACGGACTCAAAATCATTGCATTTTGCACTGAAAACTGTGGGGAGAGACGTTGAATTCTACCACTAATTGCTGCCTATTGTTATCCAAAATCCACTTTGTTAAAAGGAACTGAAAAGCTTGTTGGCCCGAAGATTCATTCCTCTCTCCGAAAACCATGCACTTATGAAAAAAATGAATATTTTTTCGCTACAAGCCTATCTTTGTGTGCGTTTTATGGAAATGCATGGGGTGCCATGATAGATTCTTCGTTGCTTATTTTTTAACTAAACGCACTGCAAGCAACGGATGGAAACCTGAAGAGGGCAATGATTTGAGGTCTCGTATCGTCTGAATTTGTATAGAAAAGGTTCAAAATCATTGCATTTTACACTGAAAAGCGTGGGGGGAGGGGTTTAGTTCTACCGCCAATTGCTGGCTATTGTAATACTAAATCCACTTTGTTAAAGGGCACTGAAAAGCTTGTTGGCCAGAAGACTCTTTCCTCTCTCCGAAAACCTTGCACTACTGAACACAGTGAATATTTCTTCGCTAGAAGCCTGTCTGTGTGCGTTTTATTGGTATCCATGGGGTGCCATGATAGATTCTTCGTTGCTTTTTCATAACTAAACGCACTGCAAGCAACGGATGGAAACCTGAAGAGGGCAATGATTTGAGGTCTCGTATCGTCTGGATTTGTTTGGAAAAGGTTAAAAATCGTTGCATTTTACACTGAAAAGCGTGGGGAGAGAGGTTAAGTTCTACCACTTGTAGATTTCTAATTTAATACAAAATCAAATTTGTAGAAGGGTTGGGAAAGGATTGGCGATCCGTGGACTGATTCCTTTCTCCGCAAACCATGCTCTAGTTATCACATTCAATGTTTCCTCGCTACAAGATTCAGTTAGTGGGTGTTTTTAGGAAATGCATACGAGGCCATGATAGATTCTTCGTTGCCTTTTCGACTAAATGTACTTTAAGCAATGGATGGATCTTTGGAGGGAAATGATTTGAGGTCTCTTGTCCTGGGAATTTGTTTGGGAAGACTCAAAATCGTTCCATTTTAGTCTGAAATGCATGGGGAGAGAGGTTGAGTACTACCACTAAAAGCTGCCTAATGTAATCCAAAATCCAGTTTCTTCAAGGGCACTGAAAAGCTTGTTGACCCGAAGACTCATTCTTCTGTTCGAAAACGATGCACTACAGAGCTTAATGAATATTTATTCTCTAGTTGCCTCTGTTTGTTTGCGTTTTATGGAAATCCATGCGTGTTCATGATCGATTCTTCGTTGCTTTTTTTGAATATACACTCTGCAAGCAACGGTGGGAACCGGAAGGGGGCAATGATTTGAGGTCTGTTATCGTCTAAATATTTTTAGGACAGACTCAAAATCGTTGCATTTTGCACAGAAAACTGTGGGGAGAGACGTTGAATTCTACCACGAATTGCTGGCTATTGTAATACTAAATCCACTTTGTTAAAGGGCACTGAAAAGCTTGTTGGCCCGAAGACTCTTTCCTCTCTCTGAAAACCTTGCACTACTGAACACAATGAATATTTCTTCGCTAGAAGCCTGTCTGTGTGCGTTTTATGGGTATCCATGGGGTGCCATGATAGACTCTTCGTTGCTTTTTTTAACTAAGTGCACTGCAAGCAACGGATAGAAACCTGAAGAGGGCAATGATTTGAGGTCTCGTATCGTCTGAATTTGTTTGGAAAAGGTTAAAATTCATTGCATTTTACACTGAAAAGCGTGGGGAGAGAGGTTGAGTTCTACGCTTGTAGATTTCTAATTTAATCCAAAATCCAATCTGTTGAATGGCTGGGAAAGGATTGGCGATCCGTGGACTGGTTCCTTTCTGCGCAAACCTTGCTCTAGTCATCACATTCAATATTGCTTTGCTACAAGACTCAGTGAGTGGGAGTTTTTCGGAAATGCATGCGAGGCCATGATAGATTCTTCGTTGCCTTTTCGACTAAATGTACTGCAAGCAATGGATGGATCTATGGAGGGAAATGATTTGTGGTCTCTTGTCCCCGGAATTTGTTTGGGAAAGACTCAAAATCGTTCAATTTTAGTCTGAAATGCATGGGGAGAGAGGTTGAGTCCTACCACTAATAGCTGCCTAATGTAATCCTAAATCCACTTTGTTTAAAGGCATGAAAAGCTTGTTGACCCGAAGACTCATTCTTCTGTTCGAAAACTATGCACTACAGAGCATAATGAATATTTATTCTCTAGTCGCCTCTGTTTGTTTGCGTTTTATGGAAATGCATGCGTGGCCATGATAGATTCTTCGTTGCGTTTTTTGAATATACACTCTGCAAGCAACGGTGGGAACCAGAAGGGGGCAATGATTTGAGGTCTGTTATCGTCTGAATATTTTTAGGACAGACTCAAAATCGTTGCATTTTGCACAGAAAACTGTGGGGAGAGACGTTGAATTCTACCACTAGTTGCTGGCTATTGTAATACTAAATCCACTTTGTTAAAGGGCACTGAAAAGCTTGTTGGCCCGAAGACTCTTTCCTCTCTCTGAAAACCTTGCACTACTGACACAATGAATATTTCTTCGCTAGAAGCCTGTCTGTATGCGTTTTATGGGTATCCATGGGGTGCCATGATAGACTCTTCGTTGCTTTTTTTAACTAAGTGCACTGCAAGCAACGGATGGAAACCTGAAGAGGGCAATGATTTGAGGTCTCGTATCGTCTGAATTTGTTTGGAAAAGGTTAAAAGTCATTGCATTTTACACTGAAAAGCGTGGGGAGAGAGGTTGAGTTCTACGCTTCTAGATTTCTAATTTAATCCAAAATCCAATCTGCTGAATGGCTGGGAAAGGATTGGCGATCCGTGGACTGGTTCCTTTCTCCGCAAACCATGCTCTAGTCATCACATTCAATATTGCTTTGCTATAAGACTCAGTGAGTGGGCGTTTTTCGGAAATGCATGCGAGGCCATGATAGATTCTTCATTGCCGTTTCGACTAAATGTACAGCAAGCAATGGATGGATCTATGCAGGGAAATGATTTGAGGTCTCTTGTCCCCGGAATTTGTTTGGGAAAGACTCAAAATTGTTCCATTTTAGTCTGAAATGCATGGGGAGAGAGGTTGAGTCCAACCTGTAATAGCTGCCTAATGTAATCCTAAATCCAGTTTCTTCAAGGGCATAGAAAAGCTTGTTGACCCGAAGACTCATTCTTCTGTTCGAAAACGATGCACTACAGAGCATAATGAATATTTATTCTCTAGTCGCCTCTGTTTGTTTGCGTTTTATGGAAATCCATGCGTGTCCATGATAGATTCTTCGTTGTTTTTTTTGAATATACACTCTGCAAGCAACGGTGCGAACCGGAAGGGGGCAATGATTTGAGGTCTGTTATCGTCTGAATATTTTTGGAACAGACTCAAAATCGTTGCATTTTGCACTGAAAACTGTGGGGAGAGACGTTGAATTCTACCACTAATTGGTGCGTATTGTAATCCTAAATCCACTTTGTTAAAAGGCACTGTAAAGCTTGTTGGCCCAAAGACTCATTCCTCTCTCCGAAAACCATGCAGTTCTGAACACAATAAATATTTTTTCGCTAGAAGCCTCTCTTTGTGTGCGTTTTATGGAAATGCATAGGGTGCCATGATAGATTCTTCGTTGCTTTTTCATAACTAAACGCACTGCAAGCAACGGATGGAAACCTGAAGAGGGCAATGATTTGAGGTCTCCTATCGTCTGAATTTATATAGAAAAGGTTCAAAATCATTGCATTTTACACTGAAAAGCGTGGGGAGAGAGGTTGAGTTCTATCGCTTGTAGATTTCTAATTTAATCCAAAATCCAATTTGTTGAAGGGCTGGGAAAGGATTGGCGATCCGTGGACTGGTTCCTTTCTCCGCAAACCATGCCCTAGTCATCACATTCAATATTTCTTTGCTACAAGACTGAGTTAGTGGGCGTTTTTCGGAAATGCATGCGAGGCCATGATAGATTCTTCGTTGCCTTTTCGACTAAATGTACTGCAAGCAATGGATGGATCTTTGGAGGGAAATGATTTGAGGTCTCTTGTCCCCTGAATTTGTTTGGGAAAGACTCAAAATCGTTCCATTTTAGTCTGAAATGCATGGGGAGAGAGGTTGAGTCCTACCACTAATAGCTGCCTAATGTAATCCTAAATCCACTTTGTTTAAAGGCATGAAAAGCTTGTTGACCCGAAGACTCATTGTTCTGTTCGAAAACTATGCACTACAGAGCATAATGAATATTTATTCTCTAGTCGCCTCTGTTTGTTTGCGTATTATGGAAATGCATGCGTGGCCATGATCAATTCTTCGTTGCGTTTTTTGAATATACACTCTGCAAGCAACGGTTGGAACCGGAAGGGGGCAATGATTTGAGGTATGTTATTGTCTGAATATTTTTAGGACAGACTCAAAATCGTTGCATTTTGCACTGAAAACTGTGGGGAGAGACGTTGAATTCTACCACCAATTGCTGGCTATTGTAATACTAAATCCACTTTGTTAAAGGGCACTGAAAAGCTTGTTGGCCCGAAGACTCTTTCATCTCTCCGAAAACCTTGCACTACTGAACACAATGAATATTT
The DNA here is from genome assembly GCA_029852735.1 of Persea americana. Lineage (NCBI taxonomy): Eukaryota > Viridiplantae > Streptophyta > Magnoliopsida > Laurales > Lauraceae > Persea > Persea americana. The sequence continues at coordinate 52,501,571 of CM056819.1, forward strand.
CTTCGCTAGAAGCCTCTCTTTGTGTGCGTTTTATGGAAACGCATAGGGTGCCATGATAGGTTCTTCGTTGCTTTTTCATAACTAAACGCACTGCAAGCAACGGATGGAAACCTGAAGAGGGCAATGATTTGAGGTCTCCTATCGTCTGAATTTATATAGAAAAGGTTCAAAATCATTGCATTTTACACTGAAAAGCGTGGGGAGAGAGGTTGAGTTCTATCACTTGTAGATTTCTATTTTAATCCAAAATCCAATTTGTTGAAGGGTTGGGAAAGGATTGGCGATCCGTGGACTGATTCCTTTCTCCGCAAACCGTGCTCTAGTTATCACATTCAATGTTTCTTCGCTACAAGACTCAGTTAGTGGGCGTTTTTAGGAAATGCATACGAGGCCATGATAGATTCTTCGTTGCCATTTCGACTAAATGTACTGCAAGCAATGGATGGATCTTTGGAGGGAAATGATTTGAGGTCTCTTGTCCTGGGAATTGTTTGGGAAAGACTCAAAATCGTTCCATTTTAGTCTGAAATGCATGGGGAGAGAGGTTGAGTACTACCACTAATAGCTGCCTAATGTAATCCTAAATCCAGTTTCTTCAAGGGCACTGAAAAGCTTGTTGACCCGAAGACTCATTGTTCTGTTCGAAAACGATGCAGTACAGAGCATAATGAATATTTATTCTCTAGTCGCCTCTGTTTGTTTGCGTTTGTTTGCGTTTTATGGAAATGCATGTGTGGCCATGATAGATTCTTCGTTGCGTTTTTTTAATATACACTCTAGAAGCAACGGTGGGAACCGGAAGGGGGCAATGATTTGAGGTCTGTTATCGTCTGAATATTTTTAGGACAGACTCAAAATCGTTGCATTTTGGACTGAAAACTGTGGGGAGAGACGTTGAATTCTACCACTAGTTGCTGGCTATTGTAATACTAAATCCACTTTGTCAAAGGGCACTGAAAAGCTTGTTGGCCCGAAGACTCTTTCCTCTCTCCGAAAACGTTGCACTACTGAACACAATGAATATTTCTTCGCTAGAAGCCTCTCTTTGTGTGCGTTTTATGGAAACGCATAGGGTGCCATGATAGATTCTTCGTTGCTTTTTCATAACTAAACGCACTGCAAGCAACGGATGGAAACCTGAAGAGGGCAATGATTTGAGGTCTCCTATCGTCTGAATTTGTATAGAAAAGGTTCAAAATCATTGCATTTTACACTGAAAAGCGTGGGGAGAGAGGTTGAGTTCTATCGCTTGTAGATTTCTATTTTAATCCAAAATCCAATTTGTTGAAGGGTTGGGAAAGGATTGGCGATCCGTGGACTGATTCCTTTCTCCGCAAACCGTGCTATAGTTATCACATTCAATGTTTCTTCGCTACAAGACTCAGTTAGTGGGCGTTTTTAGGAAATGCATACGAGGCCATGATAGATTCTTCGTTGCCATTTCGACTAAATGTACTGCAAGCAATGGATGGATCTTTGGAGGGAAATGATTTGAGGTCTCTTGTCCTTGGAATTTGTTTGGGAAAGACTCAAAATCGTTCCATTTTAGTCTGAAATGCATGGGGAGAGAGGTTGAGTACTACCACTAATAGCTGCCTAATGTAATCCTAAATCCAGTTTCTTCAAGGGCACTGAAAAGCTTGTTGACCCGAAGACTCATTCTTCTGTTCGAAAACGATGCACTACAGAGCATAATGAATATTTATTCTCTAGTCGCCTCTGTTTGTTTGCGTTTTATGGAAATGCATGCGTGGCCTTGATAGATTCTTCGTTGCGTTTTTTGAATATACACTCTGGAAGCAACGGTGGGAACCGGAAGGGGGCAATGATTTGAGGTCTGTTATCGCCTGAATATTTTTTGGATAGACTCAAAATCGTTGCGTTTTGCACTGAAAACTGTGGGGGAGAGACGCTGAATTCTACCACCAATTGCTGGCTATTGTAATACTAAAGCCACCTTGTTAAAGGGCACTGAAAAGTTTGTTGGCCCGAAGACTCTTTCCTCTCTCCGAAAACCTTGCACTACTGATCACAATGAATATTTCTTCGCTAGAAGCCTGTCTGTGTGTGTTTTATGGGTATCCATGGGGTGCCATGATAGTTTCTTCGTTGCTTTTTTTAACTAAGTGCACTGCAAGCAACGGATGGAAACCTGAAGAGGGCAATGATTTGAGGTCTCGTATCGTCTTAATTTGTATAGAAAAGGTTCAAAATCATTGCATTTTACACTGAAAAGCGTGGGGAGAGAGGTTGAGTTCTATCGCTTGTATATTTCTAATTTAATCCAAAATCCAATCTGTTGAATGGCTGGGAAAGGATTGGCGATCCGTGGACTGGTTCCTTTCTCCGCAAACCATGCTCTAGTCATCACATTCAATATTTCTTTGCTACAAGACTCAGTGAGTGGGCGTTTTTCGGAAATGCATGCGAGGCCATGATAGATTCTTCGTTGCCTTTTCGACTAAATGTACTGCAAGCAATGGATGGATCTATGGAGGGAAATGATTTGAGGTCTCTTGTCCCCAGAATTTGTTTGGGAAAGACTCAAAATCGTTCCATTTTAGTCTGAAATGCATGGGGAGAGAGGTTGAGTCCTACCACTAATAGCTGCCTAATGTAATCCTAAATCCAGTTTCTTCAAGGGCATAGAAAAGCTTGTTGACCCGAAGACTCATTCTTCTGTTCGAAAACGATGCAATACAAAGCATAATGAATATTTATTCTCTAGTCGCCTCTGTTTGTTTGCGTTTGTTTGCGTTTTATGGAAATGCATGCGTGGCCATGATAGATTCTTCGTTGCGTTTTTTGAATATACACTCTGCAAGCAACGGTGGGAATCGGAAGGGGGCAATGATTTGAGGATTGTTATCGTCTGAATATTTTTAGGACAGACTCAAAATCGTTGCATTTTGCACTGAAAACTGTGGGGAGAGACGTTTAATTCTACCACCAATTGCTGGCTATTGTAATACTAAATCCACTTTGTTAAAGGGCATTGAAAAGCTTGTTGGCCCAAAGACTCTTTCCTCTCTCCGAAAACGTTGCACTACTGATTACAATGAATATTTCTTCGCTAGAAGCCTGTCTGTGTGCGTTTTATGGGTATCCATGGGGTGCCATGATAGGTTTTTCGTTGCTTTTTTTAAACTAAACGCACTGTAAGCAACGGATGGAAACCTGATGAGGGCAATGATTTGAGGTCTCCTATCGTCTGAATTTGTATAGAAAAGGTTCAACATCATTGCATTTTACACTGAAAAGCGTGGGGAGAGAGGTTGAGTTCTACCGCTTGTAGATTTCTAATTTAATCCAAAATTTAATTTGTTGAAGGGCTGGGAAAGGATTCGCGATCCGTGGACTGATTCCTTTGTCCGCAAACCATGCTCTAGTGATCACATTCAATGTTTCTTCACTACAAGACTCAGTTAGTGGGCGTTTTTAGGAAATGCATACGAGGCCATGATAGATTCTTCGTTGCCGTTTCGACTAAATGTACTGCAAGCAATGGATGGATCTTTGGAGGGAATTATTTGAGGTCTCTTGTCCTGGGAATTGTTTGGGAAAGACTCAAAATCGTTCCATTTTAGTCTGAAATGCATGGGGAGAGAGGTTGAGTACTACCACTAATAGCTGCCTAATGTAATCCTAAATCCACTTTGTTTAAAGGCATGAACAACTTGTTGACCTGAAGACTCATTGTTCTGTTCGAAAACGATGCACTACAGGGCATAATGAATATTTATTCTCTAGTCGCCTCTGTTTGCTTGCTTGTGATGGAAATGCATGCGTGGCCATGATAGATTCTTTGTTGCTTTTTTTGAATATACACTCTGCAAGCAACGGTGGGAACCGGAAGGGGGCAATGATTTGAGGTTTGTTATCGTCTGAATATTTTTAGGACGGACTCAAAATCGTTGCATTTTGCACTGAAAACTGTGGGGAGAGACGTTGAATTCTACCACTAATTGCTGCCTATTGTTATCCTAAATCCACTTTGTTAAAAGGAACTGAAAAGCTTGTTGGCCCGAAGATTCATTCCTCTCTCTGAAAACCATGCACTTCTGAACACAATGAATATTTTTTCGCTACAAGCCTATCTTTGTGTGCGTTTTATGGAAATGCATGGGGTGCCATGATAGATTCTTCGTTGCTTTTTTTTTAACTAAACGCACTGCAAGCAACGGATGGAAACCTGAAGAGGGCAATGATTTGAGGTCTCGTATCGTCTGAATTTGTATAGAAAAGGTTCAAAATCATTGCATTTTACACTGAAAAGCGTGGGGGGAGGGGTTTATTTCTACCGCTTGTAGATTGTTAATTTAATCCAAAATCCAATTTGTTTAAGGGGTGGGAAAGGATTGGCGATCCGTGGACTGATTCCTTTCTCCGCAAACCATGCTCTAGTCATGACATTCAATGTTTCTTCGCTACAGGACTCAGTTAGTGGGCGTTTTTTAGGAAATGCATACGAGGCCATGATAGATTCTTCGTTGCCTTTTCGACTAAATGTACTGTAAGCAATGGATGGATCTTTAGAGGGAAATGATTTGAGGTCTCTTGTCCCCGGAATTTGTTTGGGAAAAACTCAAAATCGTTCCATTTTAGTCTGAAATGCATGGGGAGAGAGGTTGAGTGCTACCACTAATAGCTGCCTAATGTAATCCTAAATCTTGTTTCTTCAAGGGCACTGAAAAGCTTGTTGACCCGAAGACTCATTGTTCTGTTCGAAAACGATGCACTACAGAGCATAATGAATATTTATTCTCTAGTCGCCTCTGTTTGTTTGCATTTTATGGAAATCCATGCGTGTCCATGATATATTCTTCGTTGCTTTTTTTGAATATACACTCTGCAAGCAACGGTGGGAACCGGAAGGGGGCAATGATTTGAGGTCTGTTATGGTCTGAATATTTTTAGGACAGACTCAAAATCGTTGCATTTTGCATTGAAAACTGTGGGGAGAGACGTTGAATTCTACCACTAATTGCTCCCTATTGTAATCCTAAATCCAATTTGTTAAAAGGCACTGAAAAGCTTGTTGACCCGAACACTCATTCCTTTCTCCGAAAACCATGCACTTCTGAACACAATGAATATTTTTTCGCTAGAAGCCTCTCTGTGTGTGTTTTATGGAAATGCATGGGGTGGCATGATAGATTCTTCGTTGCTTTTTTTAACTAAACGCACTGCAAGCAACGGATGGAAACCTGAAGAGGGCAATTATTTGAGGTCTCTTATCGTCTGAATTTGTTTGGAAAAGGTTCAAAATCATTGTATTTTACACTGAAAAGCATGGGGGGAGAGGTTGAATTCTACCACACTCAGATGCCTACTTTAATCCTAATTCCTTTTTGTTGAAGGGCAAGGAAAGGATTGGCGATCGGTGGACTGATTCCTCTCTCCGCAGATCGTGCTGTAGCATCACAATGAATATTTCTTCTCCACAAGATTATGCTTGTGGGCATTTTTCGGAAATGCATCCGAGGCCATAATAGTTTCTTCGTTGCTTTTTTAAGTAAATGTACTGCAAGCAATGGATGGAAACCGGAGGAAGGAAATGATTTAAGGTCTCTTATCATGGGTGTTTGTTTGGGAAAGACTCAAAATCTTTCCATTTTAGTTGGAAATGGATTGGGAGAGAGGTTGAGTTCTACCACTAATTGCTGCCTATTGTAATCCTAAATCCACTTTGTTCAAGGGCACTGAAAAGCCTGTTAACCCAGAGACTCATTCCTGTTTTTGAAAACCATGCACTTCGGAACACACTGAATATTTCTTCGCTCGAAGTCTCTGTTTGTGTGCGTTGCATTTTACAGTGAAAAGCGTGGGGAGAGGTTGAATTCTACCATTTGTCGATGCTTAATTTAATCCTAAATCCTTTTTATTGAAGGGCAAGGAAATGATTGGCGATCCGTGGACTCATTCATCTCTCCGCAAACCTTGCTCTAGTCACCATATTGAATATTTCTTCGCTACAAGACTCTGTTTATGGGCGTTTTTCGGAAATGCATCCAAGCCCATCATAAGTTCTTCGTTGCTTTTTTAACTAAATGCGTTGCAAGCAACGGATGGATTTGAGGAGTGAAATCATTTGTTGTCTCTTATCATGGGAATTTGTTTGGGAATGACTCAAAATCGTTCCATTTTAGTCTGAAATGCATGGGGAGAGAGGTTGAGTTCTACCACTAATAGCTGCCTAATGTAATCCTAAATCCACTTTGTTGAAGGGCACGCAAAAGCTTGTTGACCCGAAGGCTCATTCCTCTCTCCCAAAACCGTGCACTACTGAACACAATGAATATTTCTTCGCTAGAAGCCTTTCTTCGTGTGCGTTTTATGGAAATGCATGGGGTGCCATGATAGATTCTTTGTTGCATTTTTTGACTAAACGTACTGCAAACAACAGATGGAAACCTAAAGAGTGTAATGATTTGAGGTCTTTTATCGTCTGAATTTGTTTGGGAAAGACTCAAAATCATTACATTTTGCACTGAAAAGCGTGGGGAGAGAGGTTGAGTTCTACCACTTGTAGATGCGTAAGTTAATCCTTAATCCATTTTTTTGAAGTCCTGGGAAAGGATTGGCGATTCGTGGATTGATTCCTTTCTCTGCAAACCATGCTCTGGTGATCACATTGAGTATTTCTTCGCTACAAGACTCAGTTTGTGGGTGTTTTTCGGAAATGCATGTGAGGCCATGGTAGATTCTTCGTCGCTTTTTTAACTAAATGTACTGCAAGCAATGGATGGAAACCGGAGGAGGGAAATGATTAGAGGTCTCTTGTCCTGGGAATTTGTTTGGGAAAGACTCAAAATCATTCCATTTTAGTCTGAAATGCATGGGGAGAGAGGTTGAGTTCTACCACTAATGGCTGCCTAATGTAATCCTAAATCCACTTTCTTCAAGGGCACTGGAAAGCTTGTTGACCCGAAGACTCATTTCTCTATTCGAAAACCATGCACTACAGAGCACAATGAATATTTCTTCTCTAGTAGCCTTTTTTTGTTTGCATTTTATGGAAATGCATGCTAGGCCATGATAGATTCTTCATTGCTTTTTTTTATTATACACTCTGCAAGCAACGGAGGGGAACCGGAAATGGGCAATGATTTGAGGTCTCTTATTGTCTGAATAGTTTTAGGAAATACTCAAAATCGTTGCATTTTGCACTGAAAACTGTGGGGAGAGAGGTTGAATTATACCACTAATTGCTGCCTATTGTAATCCTAAATCCACTTTGTTCATGGGCATTGAAAAGCTTGTTGACCCAGAGACTCATTCCTCTTTTTGAAAACCATGCACTTCTAAACACATTGAATATTTCTTCGGTAGAAGTCTCTGTTTGTGTGCGTTGCATTTTACAGTGAAAAGCGTGGGGAGAGGTTGAATTCTACCATTTGTTGATGCTTAATTTAATCCTAAATCCTTTTTATTGAAGGGCAAGGAAACGATTGGCGATCCTTGGACTCATTCCTCTCTCCGCAAACCTTGCTCTAGTCACCACATTGAATATTTCTTCGCTACAAGACTATTTGTGGGCGTTTTTCATAAATGCATCCAAGGCCATGATTGGTTCTTCATTGCCTTTTTAAGTAAATGCGCTGCAAGCTATGGATGGAAACCAGAGGAGGGAAATGATTTGAGGTCTCTTATCATGGGAATTTGTTTGGGAAAGACTCAAAATCGTTCCATTTTATTTTGAAATGCATGGGGAGAGAGGTTGAGTTCTACCACTAATAGTTGCCTAATGTATCCTCAATCCACTTTGTTGAAGGGAACTGAAAAGCTTGTTGACCTGAAGACTCATTCCTCTCTCTGAAAACCATGCACTACCGAACACAATGAATATTTCTTCGCTAGAAGCCTCTCTTTGTGGGCGTTTTATGCAGATGCATGGGGTGCCATGATAGATTCTTCGTTACTATTTTTAACTAAACGCACTGCATGCAACGGATGGAAACCTGAAGAGGGCAATGATTTGAGGTCTCTTATCGTCTGAATTTGTTTGGAAAAGACTCAAAATCATTGCATTTTACACTGAAAAGCGTGGGTAGAGAGGTTGAGTTCTACCACTTGTAGATGCCTAATTTAATCCTAAATCCACTTTGTTGAAGGGCAACGAAAGATTGGCGATCCACGGAAATATTTGGATTTTAAGCGTTTCTTCCACTATTTTCTATGAAAGATGCTGAAAGTGAAAAATTAATTTCCTGTTTGCTTTCATGGAATTGATGTTCCTGGGAGTTTTAAGAAATGTATTTCCTAGCAAAGTGGCTAAAATTGAAGAAACAAAGATGAAGATTCGCAACTGGCCTTCAAATGTTCTCTCCTTTGGTGGAAAATGAACACCCAGCAATCACACCTGTAAATTGAATCCCAAGAAAGTCAAGAATCCCATCTATATCTCCACCTTTTGTATCCTTCACTGGTTACATCTTCAATATTCCTTCGTTGGAACTAATTTTACCATGAATTCCTAGGAATTCAATTTCATGCAAACAAATGGGCCCTGAAGGTGAAGGTCCACAAGGAGCCATCAAATAATTTTCCCTTTGATAGGAAATAATTTCACATTCATCACTCTAGTTAACTTTATCATAAGTGATGGAGCCCCATCTGGACCTCCGCTCCGGACCTTTGACTCAACGTTTTTAATACTCCAAAATAACCCCGATTTACTGTGAATTCCTAGGAATTCAATAAGACATAGAAACAGTTAAATGATAATCTAGAGTAAATCCTGGATTTAAATCCACTTCTGCTCGTATTTCTATGTCCATCAAAGATGAATTTGTATTCCCCAGCTCCATATGCAATGGGGTCCTGTGCATGGGTTTTGTTGAAGTGTAGTATCTTGCACTTTGGTCTTGCACAACATCAATTTTCATGTACAATTGCAGCAAAATAAAACAGCTGTATGACTGCCAACGTCAGATGCAGTACTATATTTCTTACTATATGACTGGTGTAAACTGTCAACAGCTTTGTAGCTTAAAAAACCCTTTCATTCCATACTGTTGTTTAATTTAATCGTACCTGTAATGGTATATGAAATTTGAACCAAGCAGAGTCAGTCTATTGATGAACAAGGCATGCGTTCCAAGCAAGGCACTTTGATCGTTCCTGTAATTGTTTGTGAATTACTCTGAACTGTGAATTCCGCAGGAATCTGTTCCAAATTGTTTTCTCATTCCATTCTTTTTAAGTTTCATTTCTTGGTGTCGAAAGGATTGTCCAAATTTCCCAAGAGCTTGAATGGTTCAAGGACTTTCCCATGTATGTAAAGTATGTCACTGAAGGGGCTTCACCTGAGTCATCAAAAGTGAGTGGTGGTGTTTTCAATCTCGCTTCTCTTGATTTGGAATCAAGCTACTGTTGCACTTGGAACATAGCAGACGCGAGGAAAAACAGAGAACAAGCGGGAAGAGGAGCAAACAAAGAGAGTGGCAATTTCTAATGCCTTTGATTCCTTGCATCTTGTTCATATATGCAAGATGCAACTTTGCATGCATCAAAATTCGAAACTCGTCTTCAGCAAACAAAGAGACTCTTGATAAATGCTGTGGCACGTGCTAGACTTTTTGAGGATTACTTGTCATCAGCAAACTCAAACCCGTATGCGACACTTAACACAACTTTGTAATATATTTGCTTTCCAGAATGAACTGACTCTCAACAGCTTTTGCCAGTGTAATCTTGCTTAAAATGGATTTAGACAGAAGAAATGAATCTATCCTGGAGATCAAATGGCAAGTTACCAATTCTACGGAGCTGAATTTCACTCTAATTCAAGTAAATTCAATGTTGAGTTTGAATAAATGCTGTGTGATTTACTCTCACAGGTGAGGCGACTCAATTTGGACTTGAATCAATCAAATTGCAGCTTTCAACCAGTCACAGTGGAGTGGTTCAATCAAAGGCTTCACAGCTTGACATTGATGAGAAGTGGGCCACATGGTGCAGGTGTTTATGCAGAGAGTAGGGTAATTTATGATACAGTCACAAGTAATGAATCATGTATAATATTCTTAATTCTTGTTTACTGAAGGGAATTCAGCTGAATTTAATTGGTGGTTAGATCGGTCGATTGCCATCTCGTGCTGACTCAGTCTGTTCATGGCCTATCAACGCTTAGTAGTGAGTCATCTTGTGCTGACTCAGTCAAGGAACAAACAGAGACTATTTAGTATTTATTGCGTATTGGGATTGGTTGAATGGTTGTACCAGGGGACACGGATGCAGGGAATCATGTAATGAACATTCCAATTGGCTGGGCCCATTGAGATCCAAAGATGGGATCAACAATTAGGCATCCCTCAGCTCAGTAATGGAAGTTATCCAAATAAAATTGGCTGGAGAATATTGGATAATTTCAAACTTTATCTTTTTATTGAGATATCAGAAAATCTCAATTAATGAAATATAAAATTTAAAATTAAAAGTTAAAAATCTTGAATATACATTATAAATCTTTCAAATACTATCGGATAAAAATGTTGGACCGAGAGGAGAAAATACATCATAAAAGTAAGAAGTAATAAGTTTTTTCTTATTTATTTTATTAAAGACTTTGCAAAAACTGCTTGTATGCTAAGTGGTAAGCTTCATCCACTTTATATTTGATGTTGGGCATCTTTTTGTTTTTATTTTTTTGGACATGGTCTGGGAGTGGTTTTTAACTTGAGAACCCAGGGACGATCCCTGAACACGTGTGAAACTATATGAAGATTTTTTATTCTTTTTTCGTTTGTCGGGTTGGCTTGTTAGCCAGGAGTGATCCGCTTGTGTGTGTGATAACGCACGGTGTTAACACCGTTCAACCATAAGCGTTGGCATGTGAAACTATGAGTTGTGATGGCATTTTGAGCAATTATATAAAAAACATCGTTATAGAAAGAAAAAAAGATGATAATTATATCTTTCACCATAAGTCCACAATATCACAGTAAATCACACTGCAAGCGATTAATAAACATGTGGTGTGGAATCCACCCCACCCCACCCCAAGCATCACATGCCCCCATGAAATTAGTATTAGTATTTCCTTTTCCATTTCACTTACCTACTTTCATTTTTTTTTTTATTAGAAGGGTTTATCTTACCATCTTTTAATAGGACCAACTCCTCTAGATCAAGGCTATAATTTGGGGATTTCCCCACGTACTGGGAACGATTTTATTTTAAAAGGTTTGGATTTTAATATGTAGGCTGTATGCAGAGTTCCAATCCTTCGACTAGAATTTTCTTAAGAATTTTTTTAGCATCTAGACTGGATTTGCATGCCACCCAAATATGCAACTTCTAATAAAATGAGGGGGAACTCCCAAAGAGGAAAAACAAAATCAATGCAGAGTTTCAAAATCTAAGCTCAAAGGAGCAACCAAAACCCCACCAGGCATAAGCCAAGGTTCACTTTTGGTCGAGTCGGTCATATGGGTTCGATTTGGTCCAACCCAAGTTGCACTTTTTAATTTGGAAAATAGTTACATGGGTTTGATTTTGAGTCCTGCTATCTAATTCAGGCATGAATAGTTGCTTAACAACTAAGCTTTTAGATCGAACCTTGCATTGAAAAACTTAGCATGTTAATGCAAAAGGTTCATGGATATGTAATCAATCTATCCATGTTACATCTAGGCTACCGACAAGACTATCCTCATCCTTATTGGTCCATAGGTCCAAAACCAGCCATTAAGTAGGGGGTGTTCATGGACTGGCCCAGACCAAGGCCAATAGAGGCCCAGTCCACTATGGACTGGTTAAATAATTTGGCCCATTTAGTATTTGAGACTGGCTTGTATTAAGTCCTAGAAAAAGTCCGGCCCGACTTGACTAACGAGTACATATAATTTAGTGTATTTTATCAAAATAATTGGAAGATAGCTTGGATTGGCCGGACCCAATTGACTAACTGAGCGGGCTAGGGCCTGACTTTTACGAACCGTGCTGGACTTGGCAGGGCCTGGGCCTATATTTCTAAAGTTGGGTTGGACCTAGATATGCATCAACCCGGCCTAGCCCAGCCCATGAATACCCCTACCATTAAGAGTCCATCAAGGTGGAGGAATTGAGGAACCCATTTATCATGCTTTTTAATTGAGGACCCATTGGTATTACATTTGCAACCTTCTTACTTTACTTTTTTTTTTTTTTTTTTTAATGTTTCAGGCTTCTTTCAAATTTAGCACTTTTATATTTTAAAATTTGAACCTGGCTAGTAAACTTTATTTAACACTTACAATTAATGTGGCACACTCTAGGAATTCAATGGAAAAATCAATTCATCAAGCCAAGGCCCAGACCCCTGTTTTATGCATGGAGGCCAAACTTTATCAGAGACTTGAAGAATCAGGTCTGGAACCTCTTTAGGACCCCTTTAGATAAACAGATCTGCAAGTCCATCACATTCAGCCCAAATCCAGTCCACAAAACTGTAATCTGGACAGTTAAAGCTAAGAAATATTTAAATTTTCATCATATACTTCCACTTAATATTGCATGCTGAGAAATTCTCAGCTCAAACTAAAAATAAAAATAATAAAAGCCAACTTTCAGCTCCAAACAGATCATGGACCTATGATTACTTGGGGATTTCACATGTTAACAAAACTGACAACACATCCTCAAAAAAATAATAATAAATAAAAAGAAGAACATCAGAAAGTGAAAATACAACCTCCACCAAGAGTCTGAAAAATAAAACACAAAAGTAACCCCCGAGGATTCTATTTTACGACCTATATACCCTCATCTCCATCCTCAAAAGGAAGGAAAAAAAAAATCTAAGATGAAACTATGAAAGTCACAATTTTCCTAAATAAACAAAAATGGTCAGCCCTTTGCTCCTTTCCATTGTAGCAGCTTCACTTTCTGCCACTAGTTCCAATTTGCGGCTTTCCTTTTACAGTTTTACCTCAGATTCCTGCTCATCAATGCAAAAGCCCATCAGCTATAAAACACATAATATTAAGTACATTTCAAAACTTTTTGCCCATATAAGCTGGTATTGAGGAGATTAGCGAAAAATGCTACAACAGACCTGTGGTGTATGAAGGAGAATATAATTATTTTCAGCCGGATTGTAATATTCTGGGCCCATGCTCCAGTCATAACCCACCTGACCAGTTTCATCAACATTAGTCTCATTTCAAACATCTTCATGATAAGGAGCATCATTTTAGTTGAGAATAATGGCAAGCATCTTCTTTGGAAAATATTGGAAAGGATTAAAATACAAACAACTAAATATGATTTAAACAAACCAAGTTACACAAAAATTAATCAAAAGCTGACTTATTTGAGATGAAAAATACCTACTTTATGAGACCTATTGTCAAGATATTAAAATCTACAGTCCCAGCAAGTATAGTCAGTAGATGACATGATCCACCCTTTATAAACAATATAAATGTTTCAATTCTTCAAGGAAAAAAAAAATTGCAACTAAGTACCAAATGTACTCTATAGTGGCCAAAGGAAAAAAAATCAAGAAGAGTATACTTAAAACCAGAATATTGATATCTAATACCAAATAACTATTTATGTTCTCCACTTTGCTGAATATTGTGTGACACAGATGAGAAAAGAATTATTCTCAATTTCTTCCTAAAACAAATCACTAATTCCAAAAATAGATCCTTCTAAATACTCCTACAACTTTTATGTTTTCATTTTATTTTTTTTGCTACATCAAGGATTGAAAGTTTCAAACTCATGCACTCTACTGAGACACCCATGTCCCTAACCAGCTGTGCTACAGCTGAGAGAATAGTAGCAACAACATTTTACTTGTAGCATAAAATACAATAAAACACAGAATAAGATAGTTTCCACAAAAAAATCAGTAGCAAATGCCCCAAAACCAGTTAACGTAAGAAAATATTCACTTCATACCCAGAGAACACAGTACACAAAATTAACAAAAAAAATTTATGCAACTGCCCCTAAACCAGTTAGCATGAGAAAATATTCACCTCATACCCAGAGAAAATAGTACACAAAATTAATGGTAGGAACTGCACTACTTGGAGGATGAACATACCGCAAATGCAAATATTGAACCATCACTATTGAAAGTGCTGCACCGGATGGATTGACTGAATCTGGCTGTAACCTAGTAAACAAGACAATGTTGTCTAGAAGTTATCAATAAATTTCCAAGAAACCAAGTGACATGAAAGAGAGCTGATCATATTAGATGATGGAAAAGATATGTATGACACAAGCTCATTAGAATATGTTTAAGATCACTTTTTTTCCTGCCAATCAATAAAAAAAAGGGATAAAAAAAGGTGCATCATTTGAAAGTTTTTCAGTAGAACAATTATTAATTTGCATGCAGCAGTATAGATACAAAGGACTCCTCCACTTAAACCAAGTAAATCAATCAGATGAGGTGATCAAATTTGTAAAAGACAAGACAGTTAACATCAGAACATATTTTTTTTCTTGTTTGATAGAGAGACAAAAAGTAAGTATGCTTTAGTCTCTGAAAACGTTATCATAAAAATCATATTCTACTTCCTTACAAGTGAGCTGGTTGGTCTGAACACGACTTAGATAAGTTTGGTGGAAGAAATCAAGTAAAATATCCAGGATCAAATGGCTAAAAGAACTAATATTTACTCTTAAACACTGAGGTTGATTTCAACAGAGTTTTCCTTCTTCAGCCAATAAACATCAAAAGAAGAATGTCAACGATACAAACTTAAAAAATCAGCAAGAGCAACTTGAGTTCATTCAACCTCTGGGTTCTAACTTCTACCAGTCATGTGCCAGTTAGACTCAGCAAAGACATCAGTGTAAAGCAACGATGATGATAATTGCAAAGGTGTAAAGCAACGATGAAAACACCCCAAGTCCAAATAAATGTTGAGAAAGTAGAAATTATAACATGATAGAGCAGGATACAATTAAGTAACTGATGACAGTCTCTACCACAATGTAGCCAAAGCTAGAGCAGAGAGAAAGCTTACATAGGCACTGGTGTCAGAAAACAAGGAGTCATAATGAAGTGATCAAGTCCACATTATAGCATGCAGCCATGGACACATAAGAAGGTACTCTCATTGAAACAAAGCTTTTGGGAAGTCAAATTTAACCACCTTTTTCACTTCCATCAAAGTGAAGTCGGTGGCATCATAAGTATTACTATCATCCCAATCCCTAAAAAATGGTAGGATAATGGATCCACCTCTACTCCCTCTTAATCTACGAAGGGTTAAGCATAGAAACACATCTGTAAATAAAACAAATGTTTCCCTGTTCAAAGCAAACCAGTTTTAGTTAACACTACTAATACCAAGTCAGCATACCAGTTTCAGAATTTGTACTGCATTGTTTATTCATCCTTTTCTTTTTCACTTTATTAGCAGATTTATTAAAACCATCAATATCAAGAAGGAAACAATGCTCTGAAATGCCCTAGGAACTCACCTACCATCTTTCATGCATTCTTCATGGTTTTTTGCGCTTATTCATCTACTATAACTAATCAATTTCTTGGCAACACAAACACATTGAGTGAATGGCAGAGTTCCCCAATAGACAAAATACAATTTCCTAAAGAACCTTGACCAAGATAATTAGTTACCTTGTTAACCTCATACATAACACATGATTCGTGGTGCTTCTAAACCTAAACAAACCAGAAACCCCATCCCCAGAACTTCCGAATCTCGATGGAATTTGGACTTATTTTTAGATGTTATCCCTTTTTTTTTTTTGAACGGTAAAAGTGTCATTCATTAAAGGAAAAGAGAATACAAGGAAAAGAAGAGGGGAAAGAAGACACAAGAAGGTACAAGAGCATTGAACCCTCACCCCCAAGAGAAACTAAATAACAAGACCCACCCAAGGAGACAACCTCTCAACCCCCTGCTTAGCTAAATTATCTGCCATAGAGTTGGCAGATCTGACCTCATGGCAAAAAATAACATTGATAGAAGAAGAAAAACTCCCTGATTTCATTAAAAAGAAATTGAAATTTCCAAGGTGAAACCTTTCGCTTGGACACCCATGAGATGGCATTGGAAGAATCGCTTTCCACAATAAGCACCTCATTGTAATAACTTAAAAACAAACGAAGGGCTTCCAAGATAGCTAACACCTCCGCTTCATTAGAACCGCAAATGCCAATATGCGTAGAGAACATAATTAAGACCTCACCCTTACCATTGCGAAGCACACTACACCAATACCAGCCGGCCCAAGCACACCACCAACAAGCCAATGTTATCCATTATGGCATCTACAAACTAAAGATAACACTGACCTCTTTCTAATTTCTCTTCCTTATAGAATATGCTTAACCATTCTAAGATTTCAAGGTTCTTAAATATTGTTTGTTTGAAGGGTTTTCCAGATGCCATTATTTTGCAACACGATATTGCTTTGGTCTTTATAAACCATGTGGTCCCTATATTCATATTCTAAAGAAATGTTTGTTAAGTGCACAAATACAAGAACACCAGTGAAGTCACGTGTTTAGAAGTATATGTGCAGGTGAAGAAACAATTGCATGTTATACTGGTCTACGAAGAAGATCGTTATTTTCATCAGTAGCATATCAGACAAATCAGGGAAAAAAATGTAGACTAGCTAGCAAACCATGAGTCTCTTTTTGCTGTCTTTATCCCAAAAATTGAAAGCTCCATCTGACCCTGCTGTTGCAAATGTATGATGCACCTGGAACAAGACATGCTCACATTAGAAGCCAATAAAAGTAATTGATGTGCCAGGATCAATAAGTACAGTGATTTTCCAGCCAATAAATGTTATATTAAAGAATATCTACTATGGCTCATGAGAGAGAGAGAGAAAAAGAGAGTATTCTTGCTCTGCAGCAAACAACTAATACAAGAAAAGTTGCTTGACGTATAAGTTTAAAATATCTTACTAGTCATTTGCAGATATTAAACAAAACAAAATGGCAAGATATATCTGTACTCATCGGGTGAATACAAAGAAAAAGTAGTAATTATACAAGTAAAAAGAAAACCAGAGAGGCTACCAAGCAACTTACAGGATGGAAATTCAATGAATTAATCGTGTATATCTCGTTTTCATGCCTATGGCATTTGAAAGTGAAGTTTTTACTTTGTTGTGAATCATCCACATGGAGTACACCGACCTTTCCTTCTATGGATCCCACCTATAACAGAAATAGAAAAACAGATTAATGATTTTAAAAAAATTGATTAATATACAGAATTCCGCCAACAAGCATATGAGTTCTATTTCTATCCTTCTAGAGGCACAAATCAACAATGAAAGAAAAAGAATAAAACAAAGTAAATGCATTAGTTATGTATAGGGTTACACTGTATCCTTCTAAAGACATGCCTTTCAATGTGCTCCCATGTTTTTCATGTGTGATTAATGATTACTGCCCATATCAGCTTCCTTTCATTCGGAACCAACCAATCAAACCAACCTTAACTTAACACAGCCTAAAATATTCCACCAATCAGTGTAAGACCAGATGGTTTTCATGTTCATTTTTCCTCTGACTTCGAACATTTTAGTGAAAGGGACAGGTGCTCAAAATAAATTCTTAACAACATAAAAGTTGGATCCTATGGTGAGTATTTGTATGGTGGTAGACTATTAAAAAAGGTCATCACCCAGTGCGATCCTACCGAAGCAGGGTCCTGGGAGGGTCCAATATGGTGGTAGACTGTACGAGAGTAATATGAATGCTAAATTTGATTTAACAATATGACAATGAAGCTGGAGTTTATTGGTAAGTTTAAATATTCTATCCATTAGGGATTTCCATTATAATCCAATAAGGATTGAAGATTATGGTGATTGTGATGAAGACAGGCTTGAGCTAGCTTGAAACAATGCGATATTGAAGAATTAACCACCCCCCTGGTCCCAAGCCCCACTCTGTAATTAATATTATGGTTTGTGGTCTGTTATTTTAGTGGTACTATCATTGTCAAGATATAAATAGTAATTATATATTGGTAATTTTGTGACCTGTACATGTTAAATGATCTTTCCATTAGGTACAAGAAGTGATGAACATCACTCTATCCTTCAGAAAAGTTGAATGTCTCCACAATCTCTGTAATTGATTTAAGATACAAATTATCACATTTACGAACGGGCAACGTTCTCGTCCCGATCCCAACCGGCTCTGAGATTTAAAATCTTGCTTGTACAAGTACCTCATAAGGCTTGGGCAATCATTTTTTTGTTGCTCATTAGCTTTGGAGCCTCCAAAAGGCATCCCTTGCTATTGATGCCCAAATATGGGATGGAAACAACAAGGACATAAATTTTACTTATAAAAAATAAAGTATTGGATATGATGTGACACAATATGTTGCCTACTTTGAAGTACCAGGAACCATAGATCCCTCCATTCAAATCTCAGGCAGTCATTTTGGGTGGAATAGCCTCCGAAGGTCTACCATGTGTCATCCGTATTTTTCCTTTTCCTTTCTTTTTTTTTTTTTTTGCTTTTGGTTCTGTAGCAACTCTTATGCTGTTTGTGGCTTTTTAATAAAATTCAAGTTACAATTCAAAAGAAAAAGGATATGAAAATCTAAAAGGCTAAGAACAAATTAAAATCACCTACATCAAATGGATTAGTATAAAACATTTAACAACAATTTTCTGAAAATTGAGCCAGAATAAAGTTATTGCATTTGCAAGTAGTTGGCAAAATATATGTGCATAGCTTTTGTATTTTTCAGATGACATTTTTGCTCAGCAGATGGCACAAAAAATAACCATATAAGATTCAAAAATGAAGCTTAAGCTTCTCTTAGATAGGAAAATGCACAAGGTACATAGAATATAAGTAGATAAACACTGTGTAAAATACAAAGACTTACCAAGAAGCCTTGATGATCAGGAAATGCTGCAACACACTTTGTTTGATACTTGAAAGGAGATGTGATTCTCTTGAATTCAGTCTATCAGAAATCAAGCAGAGTTTGAGGATATAGGCAAACTGAAAGGTGGAAAAAAGAAAAACTAATACAACGATGACATCATAACTTGTGGTGACACATAACCTACATCATAACTTGTGGTGACACGTAACCTACAGATGTATATGTAGAGAGAGAGAGAGAGAGAGAGAGAGAGAGAGAGAGAGAGAGAGAGAGAGAGAGAGAGAGTTTATGTGTGTACATATATACAGAAAAAAAAAAGAAAACAGAAGAGAGAGAGAGAGAGTATATAGTGTGTTTATGTGTGTATATATATATACAGAGAAAAAAAAAAAGAAAAAGAAAACAGAAGTGCGCAAATAATGGCAGGCAGAGCATGTGGCTTGAATGACCTCCTAGTCATCAGATGAGATAGACTACTGCCGACAGGTTGATCAGTTGTGTAGATCACTTTAATCCAATACTTCAGCATGAGATAAATCATAGCAATTACCTGAGGGTTTTGCAAGTTAAAAATAATCAAATTTCGATCAGCAGTGCCAACGACCATCAGAGGGTGTTGAACTGTTAGCGCATAGCAGCGATGTGGGAGTTGCTGGATGTGCACTGGGTTTGATTGTCTAGTATCCCAATATCTGAATGTAGCAAAAAAGTTAGATATATAGATACAATCATTTATAGATCACTAAATCTAATCCACAGTAAGATAGAGAGGAACAAGAAGGAAAAAAAATAAATAAAAAGAAACTGTATTTATAAGTTGATGTGTTCCTATAAGTAACAGCAAACTAGGATTTGCATAGCAATCAGACTTGAACAAAATAGGGAGTGAAAGAAATCCATGCACACCTCAAAGTCTTGTCAAAGCTCCCAGTAACAAGGAGATTCATTTCTGGAACCCAAGCAACATGTTTGATTGGTCCATCATGCATGGCCAACGTAATAGGTTGACCACCATGCATCAACGGCCACATTTTTACTTGCTCATCAAGCCCTCCTGAGAATACAGTTGTGCCATCATCCTTCCAAGTTGAGCACAAAACCTGAGACAACGTATCCACATTTTTACTTGCTTATCCAACCCTCCATTCAAAACTTTCAAAAAAAAGAAATTCTCAAATAAGGCCTTTAAGTTTTTACCTTATTTCAAAAAAGGACACAAGTTTCAAAACTTTTTAAATTAATCACAAAGTTTTCCAATAAGTTTTCAATTAAATATATGCAACCATTTATTTGATAACCTTTTCCCCTCAATTTTTTTTAAATGCCCAAATTACCCTTCATTTAAAGTCACGACATGGTTCCGCCAGCCACTACATACAGCAGATTACCGTGGAGACGCTGCTTGTCCTTGATCACCATGAGGACGCTACTAAAGGAAATGGGGAAAACACAAAGGAACTAAATGGGGATTTTATTTCAATGAAGGTTAATTAAGGCATTTTAAAAATGTTGAGGCAAAAGTTGCCGGGAAATAACTTTAAATACACAGATGTTCTTAATTGAGAACTTTCTGGAAAAACTTAGGGACTAATTTGAAAAGTTCTAAAAATTATTTGTTTTTTTTTAAGTAAGGCAAAAACGTTATCGCCTCAATTGAATTTTTTCCTAAAAAGAAATAAAAGGAAATTTGTGGTAATGTATTCAGAAAACATCAAAAAATTCATACCGGTTCGTCATGTAATATCATTGCTTTTGGTACACTGCTTCCTATCTCCCAACATCTCACCTACCATTTATTTACACACAACACAATTAGATAAGGATATTTCAGCTAATAGATTAACAGGTCCACGTAGAACATCCTGATCAACAAAAAGATAGTGTACAGCAGACACCTGATGATCCCAAGAAGTGGCCACAAGGAAATTGCCTTTGGGACTGAAGGAAAGGCTGGAAACAGAATCAGCCAGCTGCGCCAGCAGCGTCATCTGCGAGAAAGAAGAAGAAGAAGAAGAAGAAGAAGAAAACACTGATTTAATCAAATGCATAACATTTTGGTGTAGCTTCTCTCATTTTGGTCTATATATGACCCAGTCGTGCCTAAAAGTGGGGCTCATATATAGGGACCTGAGGGCTAGTTTCGCACTTTACTAATATAGTAAAAGTCAAATAAAGCCTCCATTTTATCGAAACCACTTTAATTCAAAACTCCTTTCATCTTTTTCAATATGAGTATACCTTTATCCACTAAAAAAAAAAAAAAAAAACCTCTACTTATCCATAAAAAAGACAAAAAAAAAAAAAAATCATAACAAACAACTAAAAATAAAATACTAGAGTTGCGAAACTGGCCGTGAGGGACCGAAAGATCTTGATGGGCCCCCACATCTCTACAATAAATAGCCCCACCCCTAAACGCTGTCGCCTCAATCTCGGCCCCAAAACTTTAATGGTGCATATTCCATTTGGATAAGTGTGCAGTCGAACCACCAAAACCCAAAGGCCTGTGAAATCTGCATCTTTCCATCAACCATAAATCTTAATTTAAGGACTGCGATTCCAATTCATCTATCCATATTGAAACATTAGAAGAAGAAGAAAATTACCACGACTGATTTATTTAGATTCGGATTTGCACCCACAGGACTGCTAAGCCCGGAAAGATGAGCCATCGATGAGCCGAAAATCCTTCACATAGCAAACACCACAACAGAGGAAAATAAAAAAAAATTAAAGGCATGCTAGGGCAGCTTTGGTGTAGTGGGCCTCATGTGTCGATCAAGGGTTTGATAAGTGGACCGGACCCTTTTTTTTTTTTTCAATCAGGCACGTTCGAGGTGGAGCCCACCAAGTGAACGAACTGGATCACTTCGACCCGTTGACATTATCAATGGCATCCGATCCACTCATTCCTTGTACCTCAAAATCGTTAGGTATGGAAGCCAAACATGCAGAAATACAAGGACAACATGCGTATTGAATTAATTTGCATACCTTGATTTAGCCTTTGACTTAGTTTGAGAAGATGAATTTTGGGAACAAAGAATTGATGAGAACCCTCTTTCTTTGCAGTAACTTGGTTGGTGTTGGTGTGAGTAGTGTGGATCCCTTTATAAGAACTTGGTAAAAGTCTCCAACTATGACTGCAGGTCTTAATTCCAATTTGGGAGCTTTCCTCAAATCCTTGGTCCAAAATAAAATTTAGGAAAGTTGCTGCTCTTTTTTAATCCAACTCCCAATGTAACTAGCACTTTCCATGTTCTGTCTAACTAAACCTACACTTGGAATTGCTATACTAACTTCTAATAATAACCAAAACTCATGTAAATGTTAACCTTGCAATCCCATAGTAGGTCCCACAAAGAGCCCATATAATTTTTTTTTCTTGTGTGTGTTTGTTTCTTTGGAGCTCTTCATGATCATGACCCTTTTCATGCATGCATATATTAAATTATGTTATCAGCTCGTGGGACCCAATAGTCAATGCCATTGTGATCTTATTTTATGGCTTACAAATTAGCTAGCAATGCAGGCCAACAAACTGTAAGCACAAAATAAGATTATATCCATTGAAAGATCATAAAAAAATGTGTAAAACCAAATTTGATGTATAAATGTACTAACATAGAAATATCTATATGCAGACGTTATCACCTACACGGAGTGTGCATGGAGAGGTGGGCCCAGCTTGGGATGGGACAGGGTGAGCGGGAATCAATACAGACTGATATCGGCAGGACTGGTGTATAGTGAGGGATGCTCGTATTATCATCCTAACTTCTTCATCAAAGGCCATAAGGTCCGCCCCCGAGAATAATTGCACGGTTGACTCGACCGTCCAGTCTATTCATATGGGTACGTTCATGAGGCCCCAATGAAGTGCGCGAGTGCATGTATTGAAAAGAGAGAAAATGTTGAATGGGGAGAAAGATTTTATGAAAAAGGACAACGGTCCTCTAATCACTTGGAGGAATGGTTGGTTGACATGTGAAGCCCCTCATAATGTATATACATGCGTTTTGTTTTAGTGAGAACTGTTCTCACGGAGTCACAGCGAGAACTTTTTGTGGAGCCCAACTGCTGATCCCATTAGGGGATGAGACCGGCGAAGAGAAAATCTATGTGGGACCACACCAAACTTCAAGTTTTGATTTCAATTCCACGCTACTAACTCCTTCACCCATGACCACATGTTTAACGGCTTTATACTAAAAAAAATCTCAACCACCCATCAAATAGTCCAAGTCCATTCAGATGTGTGCCATGATTTTGTTGAATTGCTAGGTGGGGCCCCATCAATAGTTTCTCACCTGAATATTTCTTGACGCGTTTGAGACTTTACTAGTAAACTTAAAGTGAAGTAAAGCCTCTATTATCCAGAAAAGAAAAAACTAAGGAGTCATACTAAAAATTAAAAAAAAAAAAAAAAACCCTCGTTTCCCCGCTAATATAACAAAAAAATCCTCTTCCTACCTAAATAGTAAAAAGATAAAAACAAACAAAAACAAAAAATAAAAGCCCAACAAAATTACCTTTAATTTTATTTTCTCTAGATTTGATTTGATATGAAGCTTACTTAATGCATAATTTACCTTTCATCCAAACGCACTCGAGTTTCAACTCTACTGGCAATGCAATTGCTGTCGTGTGGTTGTGTTTTTTTGTTTTTTGCAGTTGCTTGTGCCAGTTGACTCCTCATTTCCTCTGTAAATCCCCACCAGTCCACCTGCTTGCAATTCCACTAAAACCCACCTAGCAGATGGAAGGTCTAGTCCGCTGTTCTGCCAATTACGTCCCCCTGTCGCCCATAAGCTTCTTGGAGCGGTCTGCATGCGTCTACAGAGACCAGATCTCAGTTGTCTATGGGTCTTCTGTGAAGTTTACATGGAGAGAGACGCTGCAGCGGTGTAGACGCCTCGCTTCTGCTCTGACCCAGATGGGGATTTCTCGAGGGGACGTGGTAAAGTAAACTTCTCCTTATTTTACTGGGCTGCTCTGTTTTTTCCCTCTTTTTTGTTATAAGCTTACTCCATTTGATTGCTGTGCTTATTGTTATGAGCAATGTAAAAATGGGGGACCCATAGTTTTGTGATCCAGACCTTTGAAATGATTGGCCCTGACATGGATAGAGAACCCTTTGATCAATAAGCTGCTTGACTGTTGGGGAAGTAGTATAGGACTTGCTCATCTTCAGTCAAGTGAAGGTTGATATGTGGAAGAGTAGGATGCCACCATTTGATTTTTGTTTAGGCATGGTCTATCTGTGGTTGAACTCATCAGCATATTGGTCTGTGATGGAGAATATAAGATTGGAAGGTTCTGGCTGTTAACTATGTTAGGGAACTTTACTTTTTGATGTTTTAGGTTGGCAAAGAGATGATAATCTCATTAATATTTTGATCAGGTTGATTATATTAGACTGAGAGATAATCATTCCGAATTATGAAAAGGTTTAATTGATATTGTTACTATGATGTGATTAAGATTCCCCAATTTATTTTACCATTTAAAAAAGGAAAAACGATTCCTCATTTATCTTAGTGTACTCTTTAGAAAAGGTTCTGTGACTCACAGTAAACCCAAGATGATTCAGATTTCAGATGTACTCTTTATAGTTTTTCAGTCTGGATTAAAGATCCATGAACCCCCACATTCACATAATGAAGGAATGATCAGACTTAGTTACTTATATGATGTCAGGTCAGGTTTAGTGTATTTCAGAGGTATAAGAGGTTAATGGATTGTGTCTGCTGAATCATTTGCTATATTTTCTGATATTTGCTTGGAGTGAACTAGGATGGTGTTTGTGCTGGAAATCAAGAGGTCGATCTTCATTTTTTCTGTGCTTCTTCTCCAGCTTGCAAATGTGATGATTTTAGGCTGAACCATTATTTTTTTCCCTCCTGTTGGGTTACTTTGATGGGGATATTTGTGAGTTGTGGTCCAAGCTTGTCCTTTGTCTCTGTAGTTTGAAACTGCCAACCTAGTTGCGAGTATGTCTAATGGACCCTAGATCAAAAACTCTGTTGGTGAGAGAAACCTTGTTGAGGAGTGGGCTGCACCTGAGGGGGAGTATTGAAAAGTATTTATGCAGTTTCTACTAACACCTCGAGGCTTTGGTAGGAACAGTTAGCTGAAGAAATTTAATATGGTATTAGACCTAACTTTCCGTGAGTTTGAGTCCCATGAGGAATGACTCGGCAAAAAAAAAAAAAAAAAAAAAGCGTGTCGCGGAAAGTGTGCCGACCGGGTTCCACCTGAGTGTTACTTGGTTCCAAGTAGATGATCATTAAACAGGTCATTTCTGTTCTGTTGATCTGTTTGGGGCAATTGATTGGAATGCTGTTTGGAGGCAATTGATTGGAATGCTTGGAGTTTCATATAGCTTTCTTTTTAATTAGATGATCACTTGGGCGAGTCTTATGCAACCCAAACCGAGCCTAGGCATGTAGGATTTGGACAAGTCATGTAAGACTCATCCGAGTACTATGCATCCTTCCATAAAGCCCGTAATTGGTATTTTACTCGACTTGGTAGCAGCTGTACAATACCAACCAAATTGTTGCACGACATTTATATGATGTTTACACAAGAAAGCTATCTGTACCTTACAGAGATGGTTGGCTTGCCAGAGCAAATAAAATTCCGATAATTCAAAATGTCTGCCTATAGTCTGAAATATGCATCTTCTTTTGAGCAGACATTTGTACTTCCTAAGTGCAGGTGATCAATATTAGCTACCGATCATTATGCTTGGGTAGATAATGTGCTAGAGGGTAGGTCCTTGCAGTTCCTTTGTTGAACCTTGCTGATATGAAGGGGTAAAATATTTAAAACTCTTTTCTTAACCAAGCAACAGGTGAAGTGCCTTTCCTTGTTCTCATTTGCGTCTTGTTGCCATTCAATGCACGCATAATTTTAGTTATGAACCGTCGCAACTTCTCTCTTGCTAAATGTTCTCATTCAAGCAGGTTGCTGCACTAGCGCCCAACATCCCAGCAATGTATGAACTGCATTTTGGCGTCCCAATGGCTGGAGCTGTCCTTTGCACACTTAACATACGCCATGATTCAGCCATGGTTTCAGTTCTATTAAAGCACTCAGAAGCCAAGGTCATCTTTGTCGACTACCAGCTTCTTGAAATTGCCCGTGGAGCACTCAATGTTCTCTTCCAGTCAAGATCCAAGATGCCTCTTTTGATCCTAATCTCAGAATTGGATAATTCAATTGCCCCCAGGAGCAGTTATTCAACATCCAACACCCTGGAATATGAGAGTCTCCTGAGGACCGGTCAAGATGAATTTCAGATAAGATGGCCGGAGGATGAACATGAACCAATCGCAGTAAATTACACATCCGGCACCACATCCAGTCCCAAAGGAGTCATTTACAGCCACAGAGGCGCTTATCTAAATTCCCTCGCAGGAGCTTTTGTCAACGAAATGCGCTCAATGCCAGTGTATCTATGGACTGTGCCAATGTTCCACTGTAATGGTTGGTGCCTCATCTGGGGGGTGGCAGCTCAAGGCGGCACCAATGTATGCCTACGAAATGTTACTCCAAAGGCTATATTTGATTGCATTGCATCACATGGGGTGACGAACATGAGTGGTGCACCCACAGTCTTGAACATGATTGTGAATGCACCAGCTAGTGATCAGAAGCCGCTTCCAGGCAAGGTAACAGTAATGACCGGTGGTGCACCACCACCCCCTTGGATCCTATTCAAGATGGGGGAGCTGGGTTTCAACGTAATGCATTCCTATGGACTTACGGAAACGTATGGTCCTGCAACAGTTTGTACTTGGAAGCCTGAGTGGAATTCCTTACCTCTGGAGGAGCAGGCAAAGATCAAGGCTCGCCAAGGGATGCACCATGTTGGGCTGGCGGAGGTCGACATAAAGAATCCCACTACCATGGAGAGTGTTCCGGCTGATGGAAAAACAATGGGTGAGGTGATGATTAGAGGAAACACTGTGATGAATGGGTACTTAAAAAATTTGAAAGCAACAGAGGAAGCTTTTAAAGGTGGGTGGTATAGATCTGGGGACCTCGCTGTCAAGCATGGAGATGGTTATATAGAGTTGAAAGACCGCTTGAAGGACATTATAATTTCTGGGGGAGAGAATATCAGCACAATCGAGGTGGAATCTGCGTTGTTTAGTCATCCAGCTGTGCTGGAAGTGGCTGTTGTTGGGCGGCCAGACGAGCATTGGGGAGAGACACCTTGTGCATTTGTGAAGTTGAAGGATGGATGTGAAGCAAATGCTGAAGAGATCATAAAGTTCTGTCGCACTCGATTGCCACATTATATGGCTCCTCGGACTGTTGTTTTTGAGGATTTGCCAAAGACTATCACTGGAAAGACGCAGAAGTTTGTTCTCAGGGAGAAGGCAAAGGCCATGGGTAGTCTTTCTAAAAGGACTGTCAGCAAACTTTAAAGCATATATCCTTTAGAATTTAATGATGTTTCCTAAAATCTCTTCTTCCCTCATCTGCTGTTCAGTCGCATGTGCTGGGCCCAAGCCAGAAAGAGGAGGGTTGCATCATATCACAGTCCGCCAAAGAAAAATCACCATACTTCCAGATAGATTGTTAGGATAAGGCTTTGTTGATGATACTGTAATATTTATTGATAATCTGCTGTTACCACTGCTACTTTATGACTCTGTATTATTCATTAAAATTGCAATCTTTGTTTAGTTCTAATGTCAGCTGTGGATGAAATATTATATATAATAATGTCAGTTTTGTCTTTTAATATTATTGCCATCTTTTGGAGTGTTGTGGGTGGAACTGCCTGAACTATTGGATATTAATAGTTTCCAACAGTTTTACCGACCACCTGGTTTATAATTTATTAAGTAGTAACTCTCTCTCTCTCTCTCTCTCGTGTGACTACAATAAACATTTGATTCATTGTAGTTTTTTCTACTGCTGGAATCCGGTTTTGCTGCTCTTTTACCTTACTGAACCTAGACAGGTTTGTCAAAACAAAGAATAGAAATTTGTTAAACTCAAGGTGAATGTGATAATGCATTCTGATACATATCAGTAAAGGACAATGGGTGATATATGCATTCAAGCGATGTTATGAGCATTATTCCCACCCAAAGGCAGCAGATATGTATTCATCATTAATCTGGATCTGGATCAATGAGATAAGTTACCCTTGCATACATGCAGCAAGCTGCACAATGTGGACTAGTAATCGGATAGATTAATGGTTATAATGGATTAAATTACAAAACTTCAGTTATATATCCATGAGACTTAAAAAAGGAGTAACAATCTTAGATTTTAAAATAAAACAGAAAAGTAAAGAAAAGCATTGCAGCCTTAGTAGGAAAGCAAATAATCATGAAGGTAGTATGACTAAATGGACCCAAGGAATGGCTTTCTATCTGAGGCCCAGAAGAAACATTTGCTGTCATTTTTTTTTGCTTTTCTATCTGAGACCCAGAAGAAACCATTGCATAAATTGATAATTATCTTGTTAGGCGCAATGGCATTTTCATGAACTTAGGTTAGAAGGTCAACTTCATTTGTATACCCATTGATTATGTGGACGACTAGGTGGCTTTATTTTAGCTCCTCTGTAAGGGTGGGAACAGTGGGGAAAACAGTTAGTTGATGGTTGATGAAGGTTTTAAAAATAGTAGCATGATTGAACTGAAGCCTGATCATTTTATTGATGTGCATTTTCTTTTCCTTACCCAACTCTTTTGCTGTATGTGAAACCAGTGGTGTCATTAAGAAAACGGTATTGTTTATACTGAAATCAGATAATGCTATAATGAAAAATGCAGGAAACTTTCATTTTGGGTTAGAAACTGTGTGTGTGTGTGTGTGTGTGTGTGTTGGGTAGAATAGGTTAGAATCAAGCTCTTAATGTTTCATCAACAACATCATCAACACAACAAAGAAGAGAGTCAACCATAGGACATACAGTTATTCCCATGATACCTAACCAAAAAGCTATGCAACCAGTCCCCAGAAGACTAGGGACCCAATTACTGAATAGATGTGATTGATCAGGTTCGGTTGAATCAAACTTTGAACCTCATTGTTATGCAAAGCCATCATCATCCAACCTTTTTTTTTTTTTTCTGGTAAATGCTCAATCATGAATCCATGAGCACTGCACTAGTCCCTAACAAGTGAGGCAACGACGGACGATCAAACTGTGAAGAGGATGTCTACCACCAATTCATCGGTCAGCTGGGATCATCTAACCAAGTTGAAATTGTCTTCATTGTGCACATTAATCAGTGGGACCCTTTTTATCCAACAATTTGCCAATTGCCACAGATAAACACGAGGATGGTGATGAGTTGAGTTGGGCACAGGTCGAAATGAATCCATATCCACCTGACTCATATATGCCCCCTCCCAAGCTTCCTTGGTTTGGGTCTAATTGTGCTTTATCGGGTTGAGTCTTGTAAAAGCTTGGTTGTGAAGCACCAAGCATGTAATGACATGAATATGAAGGTTACTTTGGCTATAGCCTGGAGCCATTTCAATCATAGTTTCAGACTGGAAGTAGGTTCGACTCTCATCCATTTAAAGGCCCCTATAATGGACAAAAATGGTCTTCTCTGTAACTTTGTTTTGATTTAGTTTGTATAATTTTATGGTCAAATAAACTCCATATCCAGTGACTATTAAAGAGGCGAGGGGTGAAGCATATGACATAGTGATATGGATGGGATCTTGACTTTCCCACGACTTGAATTATTAGGATAAATGAAAGTTGGGTATTCATTTCATCCTCCGTTGATTCAATTTCCATTAGAGCGGATAATTGGATTACTTGATCGTCAATTTTTCATTTCTAATCACTTCTTGAAATATTAAGTCTCATCAACATGATAATTTGGAAAATTTTCAATGCATTGATAGCGCAGAGGTGATCCACCTTCTTTCAATAAAACAATTTGTAATTAATCCCTGAGTAGAGCACTGATAATTATGAACTTAAGCGAGTGTGAGGGTGGTGTGTGAGTATTTAACATAGAGAAAAAAAAAAACTTAATTTTTATTTTCTGTGATATTTTCATGATAATTTCCCGAGAAGCTCCCATTTTGAAAATATCGGGACATTCTCCCGAGACGACACCGACATGGGAGGATCGATTGAATGAATCTGTCTCTCTTCCATATTTTTCATACGTCGAAAACATCAGGGCTCTCTGAGTCTCTGTCTCATTTTTCCATGCTGTTGAAAACACCGCCTTGGTTTTTGATCGAGTAAATGCAAATCCAATGCCCTGTTTTGGGCAGCTAATAAAGAAAGAGAATAATCCATGGGCTCTACTTCTCTTCCTTGGCTCTCCTTCCTCCTCCTCTCCTTCCTGCAACTTTCTTGGGTTGTTAATGGCAGAAATCTGTCCGGCTCTTCTTTCACGCTGATTAAACGCGATCTATACCATTCGAGGTACCCTTGAAAAAACCCTTATCTTGAATTTTGTAGAATCTTTTCCATTTTCTTTCAGAGAGAACATGCTTGAAAATCAGGGTTTTTGCCTATTTCTTGTTGGTTTCATGAATTCTGTTCGTGGTTTTGAGGGGTTTTTTCTAGTATTGAATTGGGGTTGTTGTGTTCTGTTTCCTTTGGTTTCTACTGAGAAATCACGTGAAAAGATGATGACTTTTTTTTTTCTTTTCGGAATTTGGGTTTTCTGAATTGGGTCTTTAATTTTCAATCTCCCAAAATCTTTTCTTGGTGGTTTGTACCAGATTGAGTTTCTCATCCATGAATTTCGCAAATTTCCAATTGTTTCCTTTTCAGATTTTGTGAGCTAGACTAGTTAGATGGATTCAGTTTTTTTTTTGTTTATTGCACTGGAACAATATTTCTTGGAGAAATCATGTGATTTTCCGAATTTATCAGTCATTTCTTGCTGGTTGTGAAATGTTGCAGCGATTCTTTGATAAAAGAAGTGAAGGCCTTGGTGGGTCGACATCCCGAAAGATTAACAGTGAGTGTATTTCTTTCAGTGGCTGTTAATTTGAGAATTCTGCTTATTGATTTTGTGAATTTTGATATATGTGATAGATGGAAACAGTCAGTGCAGAAAATAAGGGCTACATTGCAGATATCTTAGTGGTTACCTATAATCATGTTAAGGAGATTGCCGATAATGTGAAGTTCCGGATTCTTCTTGTAAGTATTGAAATTGTCCCTTTATTTTGGGTTTCAAATCAGCATGAAAAATACCACATTTTAAGTCAGTATCATGATAATTGATAGAAAATTAGAATTCATCGAATCATTGCATTCTTTATTTGGACTTGGGCATAGTTGTAGGATGCTTTGAAACATGAAGCCTTTGTCCATCTATCATAAGGAAGAAACAGAGCTGCACTATTTGTCCTCAGAATAGTTGTAAGATGGTAACTTTAATGGCTGCAGTAACTCTTGACCAATCGTACTTTAAAATTTTATAATGTTTCAGATAATTGATGCTTGTTGTTTTTGACAAAAGAATAGTACTTTTCTTCCAGAGTTTTGGGCAGCATGGAAGGGAGCTTATTACTTCTGAAGTCGCGCTTCGGCTTCTGCGTATTTTAAGTGAAGAGTACACCATCCCAAATTTGGACCTGGTTTCCTTAAATAATATACTGGAGAAGCTTGTGATAAAGGTAAGTGGGTATAAACGAATTGATGCTCCTGGAAAATAGTATTTCACAATGTTGCTTGTCCAATTTGTGTTACCTACCAGGAAAAAGAGGGGGAAAAGAGTGCGTCTTCTTTACAAATGTATTTATATGAGAAAAAATAGTAATTTAGCTTTCAAGAAATGGTATCAGAACTTTATGACTTCATCAGGCCGTATTATGCTTACATTAAGATGGCCCTATATGAATTCCTCACGTATCAAATTTCTGGTGAATGAGTTACATCATAGAAACCTTCTCCACAGGTAGCGGTAAATGTTTTAGTCTCCATTACCTAGTGTGTTATGTCTCCCTATGTTATTCCAAATCTGTATCATTATTTTAGGACACGTTTGTATAAATCCGTAGAAAACCAGTTTTGTAGACTTTTTCCTCTTCTGCAGATTTCATTTTGGAACCCCACACCAAACCACCCCACCCCCCCAAACCACACACACACACAAATAAAAAAACAAATAGGAAAAGCTTTTCTGTAGAATCACTAAAAATTTAGCTCATTTTTCACCTTTCCTAATCGGAAAAGCGGCCACACCAAATGTAGATTTTATTGTAGGCTGGAAAAGCATTTCTGTAACCCTTAGCCCTTGGTGAAAGTTTGAAAATTTTCCTTGTCATTTCATAACAATTTCTACAGTTTTATGATAAAAAGGAAAGCTTAAAGAGTTGCGTTATATTAGAGAATGATTTAGCAATATATAGGAATTTTCTGAATGCCCAAGTGGACATCATTAAATCATTCCCTCGTGCTTGAATTCAGAGAATCTCTATCTCCAGCTTCAACTCAACCTTGTTGGAAATTGATAACAACTTCACTCCATTGATAATGTGCCTCTTGATAGTCAATGCGTAGTGAAGGAACATAACAAGTTGGCACATAATTTGAGGCCGTCTCTTCCTGATTGAATTATATGTTTTACCTTGTAGCACTAACGAAAATTACATGTACTAAAAAAAAAAAAAAATGAGACAACCTCTACTAAATTCAAGTGTCCTTTCTGTTAGTGGGACAACAATAGTGAATAAAAGTTGTATGATATATTTGCTGTGGGTTTTGTGGCCTTCTTACTTGTTTGTGGTTCATTAGTGTAAAGTTAGTGCCTAACTCTTTTACCCGGCCCCAGATTGAAGGGACAAAAGCATAGTTGCGAATCTCGGTTCATTTCAGCTGAAATGGCCAAATAATTTCGGTTTAGACTGTTGTGTAAACCAAACAGCCCCCCCTGAAAAAACTCAGTCCAGATTTTGGACCATTTTGAGATTTCGGCCGAAACTTTTTTAGCATAAAAAAAGCGCCAAATGCCTCGAGTCCTGGATTTTTTTCCTCTTTTACTTGTACCCTTTAATAGGTCCACTTGATGATTGTGGCATTTGTTTTTGTGGATATCTCACTCAACTTTTGAAGGAAATAATTTTCACAACTCGAATGCGCTTTGAATAATACAGCTTTCAATTTGGTAGGTGGTGCCGATGGAGAATCTGAACGGTCGTAAGCTTGTTGAGTCTGGAGATCTCTGTGAAAGAAGAAATGGTCATACAGTTAATTTCATTTTGACCCTGACATAATAGATGATTGTTAATATGCCAGATTGCTGAAATTTGTGTTGTTCAATAGGAAGGGGAGTTGATCTCAACCGAAATTGGAGTGTAGATTGGGGCAAAAAGGAAAAGGTTAGTTCTGTCCTTCTTTAGTTGGATGTCATCTTTTGTGAGGCAAAATAAAAATCACTGGCTGATTATGTTTGTTAATTGGAAATACCCACCCTTTTTTTTTTTTTTGCATGCCATCTTAGGACTTTAGATCTGTTATCATTTTTTTATCGCTAACAGTGAAATCTCATTAAAGAACGAAACCAGTACAGCAAAAGACCATGTGATTTGATCTTAGGACTTTAGATCTGTTATCATGGTGAAGGATTTCTTTTATCATCCAAAAGAAAAAAGGGTATTTTTCCATGTGATTTATTTTCTATATAGAAGTATCATTAATATAGAAAAGTATACAACTGTAACAGGCTTGCCCAACAGCAAAAGACCATCCTTCACTCCTTATTTTAAGCCAACTTTTCATTTTCTAGCCCAATGCAAAACGTGACACAGAATATTGCAAAAACATTAGATTAGTCCAAATGCTTATGAAGATACATGTTGATGACCACAATATATATATATATATATATATATATGTATGTATATTTTGAACGGTTTGATTACCACAATATAGCATTGTGATTTCTTACGACTTCAACTCTTCAGAAAGCATTCCAAGTTTCCAACCCCAACATGATTGCATTTTTCAGTAAAATAGGTCCTGAAAATGCCAACTTCATTATTTCTGAAGTATCCAAATACCCTATCTCCAGGAATGGATGACATTTGGTATTTGTAACTTGAACGTAGTCAATTCATAACTTGAATTGAATTGTTTAAGATTATTAATATCCAACAATAAGTAGAATTGTGGTTCTTGATGTTGATTGTTTCATTTAAACTAAATGTCCTAGTGTAAAGTGAGCTAGTTGAAATTACCACTTGCATCATTCCAGCTGCCAATATATAATTTTTTTCATGTTATAATCTTGAACTTCACAGACTGGAAACACCTGGACATACTGCCAGAGATGTCTTGTAGATCCATATTTCATTTTTCTAAAGCCTTCCTCATTGTTTGCACCTTCCAATTTCAGGATTATGACCCTTATGAAGAAAATCCCGGATCTGCTCCTTTTAGTGAGCCTGAGACTCAAATTATGCGGAAACTCACACAGTCATTTAGCCCACATATATGGGTGAACGTACACTCTGGAATGGAGGTAATCCATACTGTAATAATTGATTGAACTGAATTCTTTGACAAGTTATTACTTCAAAGCTTCCTGTGATTTGTTAGAGTTACCAAGATAGAAGCAAGACCTCTAAAATTATTATACATGAAAAGGAAAACTGCTGATCTTCTTTATTGAAGTAATATATAATCCTTGATCAAAAGGAATGGCATCTTTTTGTTTGGCTGGCAAGGTTAGGTACTGAAGGGGACAGGGGTGGTGCATTCAGTTAATATGAGCCATAGAAATGTTGGGTCTCTTCGTGGAATGGACCCTGCCATTATCTTTCTTACTAGTTGAAACCTAGCCGTTGGACCAAAAGTCCATACTCGATGGCCACATGGGATGGTTATGATGATCAAATTTGATAGATTGTTGAGGCACCTCACAACCACCGTGGGGCCACAAGTGTATGGGTTGGTTCACCAACATGTGGGAGCACATGTACAGTTTGCGTGCTGTTACTGCTGTATCAAGCTTCCGAGTTCTATATAGTGTTTACAAGAGGTGTTTTATGGCTGCTCCTAGTGCAAAAAATTTGTCTTTTTGGCAGTAGACCTTGCTTTTCCTTCTTTTTTTTTATTTTTATTTTAATTTATTTGTTTGAATGAATGTTCTTTTTTTTATCCTTGCAAGCTTTCTTATATAATTGGCTTATTCAGGCTATGTTCATGCCATACGATCACAGAAATACAACACCTGATGGATTTGCATCAGATATAATGAGGGCAATGCTTGAAGACTTGAACCATCGTCACTGTCAAAACAGATGCTTAGTTGGATCTGGCGGGGGCTCTGTTGGGTTTGTGCCATTATCACAGCCTCTCTTTTCTTATTCAATGAACATCAGTGTCTATGATGCCCAGATACGGCATTGATACATCAGGACATAATGGATACAATGAAGGCATGGATTTTACACAAAAATAAAGCATACCATTCCCTATTTTGAATAATCTGAGCACCATTTATCAGCACATAAACTTGTCCAGAAGTAGAAGAAAAATAGTGCAAGTTGCATTCTAGAATGATAGTTCTTATCATTTCAGGTATCTGGCGCATGGCACTTCAACAGATTATATGTATGACATTGCTAAGGTGCCAATGTCTTTTACCTTCGAGGTCAGTAATGTAGTTATATCACTGACTTATCTATCTAGGGATGAATGATAGGGTCCGGAGCTTCTGCAAATGTAATGTTTACTGAGTGCACAGTTTCATACTTGTGGGGTCCATGGTTTCCTTATCTGAACTGCTGATCCAATGAGGCCATCATAAGTGTAGAACGGTGGCGGATCCAGGGTTTTCATTTGGGTAGGGCAGATAATGGTCAATTGAAAAGGTCAACTTTTTTTTTTTTTTTTTGCTAGACATATTTCACCTAAATAATAGCAGAAAAGAAAATATATTACATTTAAACATATAGATACAAAATACTTAACTACATCTGCTAACATTGATTTCTCTCGTAAAAAATCAACTCAAACTTACATTATCTTGTTTCGCTCAAAACTTATGTCAAAATCAATGCCTACAGAAGATCACTGCAAATTCAAGGTGAATAGGTATGGTAAAAAAATGGATACAAGAACATTTCTCAAAGCCAACAAGACATTTGCATATGTGGGGCGGTTGTTTAAACACATGTGGGCCATGATGTAGGGCCCATTGGACTTTTGGGAAGTTTCAAGATCCGACCTAGGACGACCGCCCTAGGTCATGAAAGCATAGGTCCGCCCCTGGTGCAGTGCAGAATGTTCTTACCTTAAAGTCTTTGGCCTACAACTAGCAAGGTCTGCAAGTGAAGGTTTGTATCTCCCGGCCCCTAGAAGATTGTGGAGGCATTCCCATTGGGGTGGGGGTGGGGGTGGGTAGGGGGATCAAGAGCAGCTAAGACTGCACATTTATGAAAATAAAGCACCTAAGCAAACTGTGCTTTTGCTGTAAGATCAGGACGGACTCTATAAAGTTTCCACACTGAGATGTGAAGCAGATGTCTTTAATTTGTTTATTTTGCAGATTTTTGGAGACTCAGAGGCTTCATCGAAGGACTGCTTTAAAATGTTCAATCCCATTGACTTAGCCACATTCAATGTACGCAATTAATAACAGAAATGAAAACTTGTTAAGTGGTTTTTCTAACTTTTAGTTGGGAAAAAGAAACTATAATTTGGTGTCTCTTGTTGGCTTCCAGAGAGTTATCAACAACTGGTGTGCAGCGTTCCTCACAATTTTTGAGACCGGGCCTCGATGGCTGGACAAGATCCGTTCGGAGGTTTTGTCCAATTCAGACAGGTGGGTTTCCATTGACAGTTATCCAGATGAAGAATTGGTTGGGGGAAACAACAAAGGTAGGAAGATGGAAGTTATCGACTTCGGAATGCAAGAGTTGAGAACTTATTTCAGGCTTTTTCTGGTATCCTCAGTCCTGTTGTTGTTCATGTTCTGTACTAGAATTTCCAAGAGCAAGTCTAGATTGCTGCTATCGAGTGCATCTCTTTGAATTTTGATTGTGAGGGTTTTATTCATGTAATTCTAAGAGGGAAGGAAAAGAAGAGAAGGATGATTTGAGATTCATTGCACCAGTCCACAGATGTGCAGTAGCCGAACATGAATGCATTGTCTTTGCTTGGGCTAACACTACTTGTGGGTTCAACTGTATGTGTCTGTAATCTCATGGCAAAGGGCCTTAAATGTGAGATCTGTTATTGAGTCGAAACTCTTAATTTTTGTGTGTGTAGTCTCATGGGGAAGGCCTTAAAATGTGAGACCTATTATTGAGTTGAACTCTCATTTTTTTAAAATGTAGCAAGCAAACCAACAGTGTGTATTACTGCAAATTGGCGTGAAATTTGAGGGAGTGGATGGTGAAGTGCACATGGTTCCCAGCACAGGTTCATTTATCTTTTACTAAAGGTTACACAATATGCCACTCTATGTCATAACTTGTTACAAAACCATAGATTCCATGATTGTGCTCATGGAAGGCCGCAGAATTTCATTTGGAATTCTTGCCATGAGTTTTTTCTTTTTCTTTTTTTTCTTAATTAGGATTTTTTTATAAGAACTTGCCCTGTTGGAGCTTTTTTGGGACATGAAGTGTTATTTTACCCCTAACGCTTGTTAGTGTTATGTTTCTTCACAAGCATTTCAAAATTTCAGCCGCTTAAAAGGTCTCAAATGACCTTTGAGATTCTAGAGATTCCGGTCTCTTTGCTTTTTGGTGGAATTTTTAGATGCTCAAGTACAAGGGAACATTTAGAAATCCCACAATGCCTGAGAATTCTCAAAATTATGCAAACAGGAATTCTATGGATTTCAAAACAGGCTCAGACTCCTCCAGCCACCAATTGTCCTACCAGAAGAGTTACACGAACCTACCAGAAGAGTTATACCAACCAGGGTTGAAATCTAGCTACCCCACCTCGCTCAAGACCATTACCAGAAATACATAGGTGGAAACTCATTTTAGATTCTGATATCTGGTGCAGGCCCTTCATTCATAAAATAACTTACGTTGGTCTACACATGATGTGATAGAGCCTTTACAAAAACTTGGAGTGCCATCATGTGAAGCCAGTTTTAATTGTTGCAATCAATGGTTATGTTCGAACCTCAAAATCTTTGCATACAATATTTAACCTGCAACTCGGAAAGCTTACACAAGAAAGCATGCTTTTTCCACATCAGATCTGAACTGTCATCCAAAGTGGTTCTAATGGGTTGCCATGATCAGACAGAGGATAATGAAGTTCTCAACGATGAGATAGTTAAGCCATGTCTGCCATCCACAGTCCATCAACATACATAAATGAAATAAGATAATGCCTGCACTACTGCTGACATTCTCCAATGTGTGATATACTCATATACAACAGATAATGGATATAATTTATGAAGGGCGACAAATACAAAAAATGTGCGTACAACAGATATTTTCTAATGAAAGAAGATAATACATACAAGAAACTGTGAGTGAAGGGGAGTAATACAACATGTTATCCAGGTCCTTAATTGTGTCAAAGACTTCTGGGTAGCACAAAAAGTCTGTAAAAATCGAACTTGTTCAACCATAAAAGCGCATTTCTTCCTGCCACCCTTATGAACAAATGATGTCTGTGGCCCAATCTTTTATTTCTACAATAAAGCTGTATCTCCTTGCAAGTAAGGCTCCCTCCATAAATTAGCTCCTATCTGTTCAAAGCACCAACCAAAAAAGGAGAAAAAAAAAACCAAAATGTCCATCAGCTTTCCTCATAAAGATATAAACTGGCATGTCTAATGAAATGGAAAATATTATCCTATGGGCACTTTCAGGTGCAGTCCAGCACTGTCCCACATTTCATCAATGCAGTCTCTTTGATATTCTTTTCATCCCACAATATGGCATCATGCACAATTTTACACTCCCTAAACCTTCACTCACCATTGGATTGAATCTAAAAAAAATCAACGGTTAAGATGCCATTAAACTTTAAGATGTTAAATCAAGGGCTAGGATAATCTGGTGGGCCTGAATTTTTTGCATCCCTATTTGTCCATGAGGAGACCTTTTCATCTGCCCTCCGCCCCTTAAATAAACTTACATTTTAATGGACCCCACGAGCTGGACTGCATACAACTTATATGCAGTCTACTCAGAGGAGAATTCATTGCCCCTAATGAAATTATGAAGTGTAGCTTATTTTTATTACAACCTAGATGCCCAAATATGCGTGAACATGACAGGGACACGCCATAGACACCGCAGGGACAGATTTTACACATAAAAAGTGAAGTATCAGATATGATACTACACGATACATTGCCCATTTTGAAGTATCGGTGCATCATAGATTACAACTACTATGGCTATTTCTTCTTCTTCTCTTGATAACATAAAATTTGAATTTCGAGGTGTACAATCTTAGGGAAAAGGGGATGGCTGCAAACTAGCTTATTATAGGGTCGGGGTTAGAGATGTTATTAGCATGTGATGTGTAACAAAACAAAGAAATGGCAGCAACAGTCTCTTTTCCCCCTTTTACACAATTGAAATTGGAAAAAAAATAAAAAAGCTACATGCAAAGCTTATTTAGTAGGTGTCATTTAGAGGTTAGCCAGTAACACAATTTTCAATAAATATTATAAAAAAACAACACCGTGCAGATTTACAGTCTTTTTTTTTTTATATATATATATATATATTTTCAGATCAAATATTTACAGTAAGGTTTATATGCATCACTAGGATTGATGATAATACAACGTTATGAACAATCAACAAAAGCTGGCACTTTTCAAGATATGAAACATTTTAAAATGAGTGAACAGTAACTTATCCAAGTTACATAATTCATCATTTTTACTGTTAAAGCACCACAGTCATGTCATATTCATTCCATAAATGGTGTCAGCTTTCCGAGTGTAAGTACTGGATCCTAGGATGATGAATTACAAAATCATGAACTATGAATCTGCCAATAAAGAAAAGGGGTAGAAAAGCTAACCTCAACATGTGTTTAGTAATTCAGTACAGTAGCGAAATCACACAATATATGTGAGCTGATCAATTATGAACCCAATGCTTGCTTCATGTATCTCAACGCTGAACGCAGCATCGCCCTAGCCTTCCTGTCCGGAGTGCACCCAGATGAAATCATTTCCTCATAGACAGCTGGAACCTAATAGATTGCATCATTTCACATTCACTTTAGCATCATGCCATTAGGGGATAAAGTACCATAGGAAATGAATAATGAGCAGTACACAACAGCAAATGTTTCCCCTTAGCGAATATGGTTGGCAAAGTAGAGGGACATGGATTGTATAGACACAGTAGTTTACACCAAAGGTCTGCAATATTCAAATGCGCGCGCGCGAGAGCCAAGTAATCAAGTAGCATGAAAATTAATGTCCATGGGTTTGCCAAAGGAAATCAAAGTGGCAGCTAGAATCAGGAGTGTACTCTGGAATAATCGTGGATTGATTAGGATGCATTCTCCAAACTGGTGGTGATAAAGAAACATAGCTAAATTGAGGTGTAAGCAACCAAACAAGCATTGGATATCTTCAGGGACTTTCTCCCAGCAGATTAATGCTGATGAAGATTCTGAAAATGCAGAACCTGGGAGAGAGGCCTGGAATTTGCTGTTTCAATGAAAGAATTAGCGTTTTGTTTTCAGGAATGCATGTTTCTTTTCCATGCATTGTGCAGCGAGTCGACAGAAATGCAATGGATTCAGATAGGAGAGGACTGGAAAAACAGAGACAGGAGCTAGATTACAGACCGTTCACAATGTCTTTGTATTTTGCTTGGTGGTTTTTCTTATGCATCCTGTATAATTTCTGTTTCTGTCATTCAAATTTCACTGTTAATAAATTTTTTGTAGGTATATAAAAAACTGATATTTGGAGAAGCAGTTGGAATCATGATTCTTTTTTTTTTCCCAGATCTCTCTCTCTCTCTCTCTCTGTTTGTTTTTATTTTTTTATTTTACCGTCTTTGTTGGCCTTGTATTCCTTCTATTCAATGATACTAATCGTTACTATTTCAAAGGAAAAAAGGAGAACAAGCTAGGATATGCTACCTTATCAAACTGCTCTACACGGATTAGAGCTTTCATTAGAGTAGTATATGTTACAACATCTGGCTTCAAGCCCTGCAATTACATGATAATTGATCTCAAATTAGTTGTGTTAGAATATTCTAAAGAGAACTATCACATGATAATATAAATTTAGGATGCACCTAGCTTATTGACATCTTGGGAGTCAGGAAAATCCTCTCATCTGTCCACTTTCTTAAATATCCGAGAATCCAGAGAATTTTCTCAACAACCAAAATATGGATGAAGCCAAATGCAGCCTTAAGAAGAAAAATTTGTCGATAGGTTACATTTTCCTTCATGTATTGCAATACACCAAAGGCTTCAGCATCCCTTCGATCCTCACCAAATGC
Organism: Persea americana; assembly: GCA_029852735.1. NCBI lineage: Eukaryota > Viridiplantae > Streptophyta > Magnoliopsida > Laurales > Lauraceae > Persea > Persea americana. Next base: position 52,542,865 of record CM056819.1, read on the forward strand.
ATTGATTAATGAATTGAGGACCAAAACACTAGGCTTTATACCATCAGCTCTCATGACCCTGAACGCATTTACAGCTTGATCAGACAAACCCTGCAAGCAGATAGAAAGAAACATCATTCCTCCGCATACACTAACAAAATGGCTTATACATGAAATTGTCCAGAACTCCAGGTCCGTTGTCAAAAGTGCATTTAGTGGTCTAGATGAGCACACAAACTCACTTCAAATTGTGTGAACGTAATCAGGCAAATGCTTAGATACCATGTATTTTTTAGTTGAGAGTATTAACAATAAGGAGAAAGGTAGTAACAGATTTTTTGGAACTTTTATGCATTCATAATCATGCTCAAGAGCATATTACAACAAATGACATATAATTCTATATTAAAAGCAATATGACACGGCAAATATAGATGGCATTCTGATGGCAATTTGTAGTATGGCCTACTGCCTACTGCCATGTACTGTGTGAACTACCAAAAACATAAACTAAATTTAGCAGGTTTTCATGTTTCCAACTTCCACCAAAAACCAGTAGCCCACAAATTCAATGAACCATATACCTGAAATGAACACAATCCCCAGATGTACTTATGAGCAAGAGCTAACAAGTAGTCCAAAAAGACATGGAACACTCATCATTTTAATGAGTTCAATTCAGTGGCAGATATCATCCATCATTTTAATATGAATTCAAATCAATAGCATATACAGTCACAGAATAGAGTGTCCATAATAAATGCAAGAAATTGAACTAGATACAACTCCTGAAAATATATTTTCCTTTATGTGTCAATCAGTAAATAAAATGAAAAGAAAAGGGAAAGAAGAAAGTAAAAGAAATTATACTCTTTGAGCATATGCATTGACCAAGGCATGGTACATAGTCTGTGAAGGCTTGAACCCTGATGCCTTCATGACCTCTAAGCACTCAATCGCATCGTTAAACCTCCCCGACTGACCATAGATATCCACAAGTGTGGTATAGGTAATGGCATTCGGCAACAGTCCCTCGCTGCGCATCTTCCCCAACAAGCTCTTCACCTCATCGCACTTCCCTTGCTCCCCTAGTGAATTGATCATAATGTTATAAGTCGTCGCACAGGGCAAGCACCCACTCTCCCGCATTTCCTCAAACATCTCCCAGGCCCTCTCGTGCCGCCCCGCCTTGCAGTGGCAATCAATCAATGTGTTCCATGTCACAACATCTGGTTGTATCCCATCCGAAACCATCCGTTGGAATGTCTCAACGGCGTGTTCAAGGCATTTGTACCTCCCAAATGTGTCGATCATCACATTGTAGAAATGCCTATCGGGGCGAACCCCATTGCTGCGCATCTCCTTGAGCACCAAAAACGACTTCTGCCAGTCCCCCTTATCGCGATAGCTTGCAAGGATGCGACTGAAGACGTATGAATTGGGGCGAACATTGCTGTCTTCCATTTCCTTGAGCAGAATTCTTGCGCTCTCCCACCGCCCAGCATTCGAATACGCGTCCATGAGCAGGCTGTAGGTGTGCTCATCCGGAGCGACACCCATACTCTCCATGGCGGAGACGAGGGACTCTGCGGCCTTCAAAGCACCAGTCTTTACATACCCCTTGAGCAGGGCATTGAAGGCGCGGGTTCTTGGGGTGAGTCCTCCTTCGCGCATTTCCTCAAACACCACCTCTGCTTCGGAAGTGCGGCCGAGATTGGCGAGTGAGGAGATGACAGCAACAAAAGTGGAGGACTTGGGGGAGAGGCCATGGCTCTGGAGGACGGAGACGAAGTGGAGGGAGCGGGAGGGGTCGCCGGCTTTTGCAAAGGCGACGGAGAGGTCATTGAGGAGCTGGCAGTCGGGTTCAAGGCGGTCATCAGAGAGGTCTTGGCAGAGATTGAGGAGGAGGGAGGGGTCGACAGGGCGGCTGGTGCGGAGGAGGCATTGGACAATTAGAGAGTAATTGGGGAGGTCAGGGTGGAGGCCGAGGCGGCGCATCCGGGAGAGGACATGGAGGGCCTTTTCGGGGTCGTCGTTGCGGGCGCAGGCGGAGATTAAGGCATTGAAAGTGAGGGGGGAGGGGGACGGGGACTGGTGGGAGAGGAGGAAGGCCTCGTAAAGCTTCTGGGAGCGGCCGAGGGCGTGGATGAGGATGGAGTAGAGGAGCTCATAGGAGAAGCAGAGGTTGTGGCGCTGGAGCCAGGAGACGAGGGCGGTGGCGGAGTGGAGGGTGGAGGGGGAGGAGGAGAGGGATTTCAGGAGGGAGTGCCAGAGGGGGGCGGGGACCGCCCGGTAGGACTCGGCGAGGCGGAGCTCGGTGGGGTGGAGGCAGGTTGGGGTTTGGGATTGGGATTGGGCGGTGGAGGAGAGGAATTGGAGGAGTGGGGAGAAGTCGTAGTGGCGGTTTTCGAGGGAGGAGAGGGGAGATGAGGTGGTTGTGGAGAGGAGGAGGTGGCGGTTGTGGTGGTGGCGGTGGCGGAGGAAGAGATAGGAGGAGGAGGAGGAGGAGGAGGAGAGAGGTGAAGGAGAGGAGAAGAGGGTAGGAGGTGGCGGGAGAAGAAGCATTCTCTTTCTCTACCCTTTTCTGGTTTTCAGATATTTCTCTTTTCATTGTTTGGCTTTGGGATTTTAAAGGAATAACAGAACCGGGAGATTACATTTTACATGGATGCAGTAATTCGAGTATTTTAATGGTCAATTTTCTTTTCTCTAGCAAAAGTTGGTCTCACCATGATTAAAAATGTGATTAACAAGTCTCAATGATATTATTAATCATGTCTTCTGCTGATAAATTTTTCGGTGGAACCGACTTAAATAGAGGTAAAATATGAGGATACAATATATTTATATATATATATATATATATTTGGGGCACCTCGGATTTCCAATACATGGGCCCTATCGTGAAGCTTCACCATTTTCAAGTCAATGCTTCACTGAGGATGTGCTTGTGCGATGGGCTTTTCCGTGGAAGCAAAATGGAAAGCCTACAGTGAAATTAGACGCATTGAGAGATGAAAAAGGTAAAAGTTATATTGATTTTCTCCGCATTTGTGGATCTCATGTTCCGACGTGATGGCTTGGGAATTTTTGTGTCGCGGGAGCGGAACAAATTTTCTGCTGCCAAGGTACCTGCACAAACAAACCCTAAAGTTAAAAACATTTCTAGAGGATCTAAGACTGCATTCTTATATTAGATAAGTATATATAGGGACGTGCTTTTATGAGAGACACTCTCACCAAATTAGTAAGAGACGGATGAGAGCCCTCACTTTCATATCCATTCTCACTAACTTAAATACAATGACCCCTAACTTAAAAGTGAGGGCCCCCACCCATCTCTCACCAACTTGGTGAGAGTGTCCCTCACCTCTCGTGTGTGTATAAATATATATATATATATATATTTACTAGGTTGGCTTATTGACCCAGAATGAAACTACCAACCTAAAAACCTATGTATCCATCCCATGTGCATGTGTATGATGCCAAGGTCCCTGGTTGATGTCACTTTTAAATTCTCTGTTTCATTCATGCGTTCCTATCAAAGAATTTTATTCAACTTGAATTCCAAACACTTTATTACTTGCTTGTTTCTTTGCTTAGAATTTCTGACAGAAATTTCTTTCATATTGGGATTATTTCAGACAAGATGTGGCATCTTGTCCCCCGCCATTTATAAATGTCACGGTTTTTCACAAGCATTTCTAAATTTCAGCCATTTGAAAGGGCCTTAAATGACCTTGAATTCCAGTTCCCTTAATTTTTGGTGGATAATTTCTAGGTGCTCAAATATAAGAGAGCATCTAAAAACACCTCGAGCAAGAATTTCTTGGATTCTAGTAAAGAAACGGGGCATATATTTCATACCTACAAGAATTCCTGAATGGAATTAGGATCATCTTTTGTGATTATGACCATGAGACCCAGCTTTTGTGATCATGGGTTTATGACCATGGGACCCACCTTTATAATTACATGTATTAATTACAACATGGATACACATGTTCCATAACCACCATCCCCCCCCTTCTCAATTTAGGCTCGAGCCCATGCAGCCATATATGTGCATGGGCTGGACCCAAACAACCCTAAAATGAGCCCATAACACAACCCTAGGTCCTTAGATAAACCCTTGTAGTTGTTGCTGTGCGTTCTCTTCCTATGGTGCGAGCCGTAGCTCGGGAAAAGTTAAAAGTTTTTCTCTACAATTCGAAGATCCTTGAGAGCTGCGTTCCCATGGCGTGATCTTGAGTCCAAATCAACAAGGCTCACAGGACCCATTTCGATTCCAAGGTCCTCTCATCAAATCCACAGAACTTCTCAGAAAGGTATCCTCTCGTTATAGCAGATGTTTCGTTTTAATGTTATGTTAAAGATGACGTTTTTGAGTTCTTCAGCGAAAATTAGGGGTGCCATCAGTTTTAAAAATTCCCTTTAGTCCCACTTTTTTCCCGTCCAATCGGTGCAGGAGTGGTAGAGAATAGTAGCTATTGTAGTGTTGTCTCTGATTTCAACACTGCCCTAACCCTTTGTTGTTATCATGCAACCCCTTTGAGAGTCTACTTTTTAAAGTGATTTCTCTCATAAATTTGAAAATGTTGCAGTATTATATCACTATTTCATGATTTTGTCTAATGATATTTGTGATTGTGTTTAGTTCGTCGTCTCCTATAATTTTACATGGTGCATGTGGATAGATAGGTTTGCATGTACCCACGAAAATTAGTTCTCAGCGGTACAGAATCTCCCTCGTGCCCAGGCTCAGTGGGGTGGGAGATACTTAGGTCATCAAATTAGATTTTTTCGTGTGATTATGTCAAACTGTCACTAGCCGGGCTCGAGATTAGGATTACTCCGGCCAAACCCCGACTTGCAATTTCCATAATTACTCCCGTAAACTCTGAATTAACCGAAGTTAAAACGAAATTCACAAGGGGTAATCATACAGTCAACCTGTCAAATATACATTTTTGCAGAATCGATATATACATTGAAAAAAACAATTTAAGCAGTCCAAGTTCTTTACATAAAAGTAAAGCCCAATATACACATTTCATTTTACTATCTAAGTCAACCACTGCATATTCAAAATACAATGCATGTTACTACTATTCATATTTCCAAAATGAATATTCAAGTGCTTCTCAAAATGTTTCCAAAATATTCTAATTGATTTGCCCTCCGATCTATGTCCACTCAATCAATCCTCCTGGAGGAATCTGATTGGCTTTCTCTACAGGCGGCGCGGCCTCTGCAGTATCGGCACGGGCAACTGGGCCTGTAATGTCATCAATAACACTGTGAACACGATGGTTCAACAATGTATATATAAATCTATGATAGTATATGTTAATAAACTTATTTATCAATTCTATAAACAACAATTCTAGACAATTCAAATCAGTGATAGTATCTATATATTGGAGTCAAGTAATAATACTCACAAGAATTGGCAACTACTATAGTATACGCTCTATTCAGTGGTTCCCGAAAGGGATCATTCAGTTATCCGATTAACAGATTCAGTATTTCATTCATTTAGTTTTCAGTGAGTGTCCTTTATTAAGTGGCTTATCATTGAATATGTGTTGGATCTACCAGTGTCTTGATCAGAGAATACTGACATCACCACAGAGCTCCGGAACACCCCCAAATCCATGTACTGCAGTATGAATAGTCATTTACCCATTTATTAATTCATTTAGTTCATTTAGAATTTTAATATAATAGCTAGGACGTGCCAGACTCAATGATCAATATATTTCAATAAGGAATCTATTTATGGACTCAATGCAATTCAGTAATTCCATTCTTAACAAATGAAAGAAATAACAGTAACATCAATCTCATTAGATCAGCATACAACGATATGAAAGACAACAGAATAATAGAATCGCTAACTATTCCAATTCGACTCATTCTATGTCAGTTTTAAACAGTCATTTAGGTGTAACCATTGGTTATCCAATGCACGTGTTATTCTTGATGGACATCACATTTATATATATGTGTGCATTATAGACCCCGTAATTATCACCTATGGAAGTTTAGTCCACGATCAATCAACAATCTCCAATTACATTATAATTAGCCTTAAAACTAATTTAGAGGACACTTATGTACCTAAGAAGCACCCATGTTTCTTATAAAATTCAAAACCAACTGATGGTCTGATCGATCGGCCAAAATCCCGCCTCAATAAGTGCCCTGTCTGATCTGTCCGATCGATTGGACAGAAAACTGTCCCCAGTTAAGACTTGTCCGATCGATCGGAACTGCTTCGAAACTCATTTTCAATGCAGAAACTACACTCTTCTTCCTCCTTTTTCCTTCTTTCAATTCCAAACCTGCACCACAAACTAGGACCTCCTGTCCTCTCTTCTTTTATCATCTCATACACACATACAACTCCTTCCAATCCTTCATTCAATCCACAAAAATAATCCCATTCTAAACCAATGGAAATGACACAAACAAAAACCAAATCAATACAACACCCATAGAAATTAATATTTAATCACAAGCAAATGTTTATACTTGCCTTAATTTCGAATTCCACTCAAAACCCCTCTTTTGCTAGCTCAACTTGGCACAAATCACCTTCTTTGAAACCCCCTAATCTTCAAACACTTCAAAAATAGAAGATGACTTGAGGAAGAAGATGAAGAAGATGCAATACTCCTCAATCTACTTGCACTCCTCCAAGTCTTGACAATTGATGGAGAAATTAGAAGAAAGAAAGAAGAAAAAGAGGTCTAAGGTTCTCTTCAAATAAGAAGAGAATGAATGAACTCAATGGAGTTCATCTTATCTTATAACCCCACTTTTTTTTTACAGTTAAGCCCTCATTCTCATTCCATTTACATTTTGAGTCAATTGAAGATTCATTTGATCCAATTCACGTCGAATGAAATCAATCTTGCCTTTTACGAAAGTTAACGTACTCCTTGAGATATACGCGTTGGTATCAAGAGTAACCGTATTCGACGAAATACGTAAAAATTCGTAAATACGAAAAAGTTCTTATATCACTTGGTTTAAGCCTAAACCAATTCAAATCATTCAATGTCATTCATTATACTTTCATTAAGCTCAGGTTAATCATTTGAGACAAATTTAATTCAATTTGGTCATCAACGATTATGAGCTTAATTAAATATGCTTAATCAACATTAATTTCAATTAATTAGAGTTAATTTCGATGAACTCTGGGACTGAGTGTAACACAAACACATCAGCCTGTACGTTGTGCGAGTGCTTTACCTGAAGTCATTTAAGATCATTTTTAAAAGGGGGCTGGGCGGGCTGCTTTCAGGTCTAAGTACCTGTCTAGGTCAGCCTTTCATCATTTGATACCACGGCACATCAATGATGCAGACCATCCATTTGGTGGGGCATCTGACTGATGATTGAATTCAAGCCCTGAAGTGATTGATGATCTATGACACTCTGGAAGTGGGTCGTGCGACTGGTGATATAGTTCAAGTTAATGAAGTGATTCAGGAATTATGGCTCTTAACCAGAACATCGAAGATCGAACATGATAAAATGTTGGAATAGCCTACAACGATACGGAAGAAGTTACTGTTGGACAACCCAAACAACAAAGGCTCTACAGACTTAAGTTAGTCCTCAACTATAGTTCTGCTCCTTGGACGTGTGTGTGGGTTTGTTTAAATTTTGAGTCCTAACTATGGCCAAAAAAGAAGAAAAAAACCTACAACTGTACCAACAAACTCATTTCTACTGTATACTGATTTCAAATCATGCAAAGTATATCTCATTGTCCCATTTATCAAAAAGAAAAACTCATTATCCCTCTTCCCATAACAGAGAGAGACTCCATCAACATAAAATGATACATATTAGGCCCACAAGGTGTCATCACTGCATATCTCTGTAATAAACAACTGTGTATAACTTTACCTGTAATTCATTAAAATGATAAATCAATCCATGCACATGCGTGAAAATCGAGTTTGGATCAGGATTTCCCCCACGGTGACCATGAGTGGACCAATTAAGGTCCGTCACGTCACCGCTCTTGCCAAGCATCCAAGAATGGATTGTCCATGGTGACATAGTGGACCGTGATTGCTCCACTCACGGTCACCGTAGGGGAAATCCTCATATGATTCCGATTCGTGAATCATGCGGCCCTTGCAGCATGTTGGGTTAGATCAAGGCGGCCGATGAAGGGCTGTACAAGTGACCCATAGTAAAGATGTCTTCCAATCTTAATCCCACCAGTGACCATCGCCAGCGCTGGGTCTGAGTAGAGGGCAATGGCTTGACCCTCCAAGCTGACGCTCAACACCCCAGCACCCTTTTGCACGTGGGCCACCTTCACAAACCTGTCCAATATCACCACTGCCTTCCTCACTATTGGATAGTGCATCAGCATATTCCGAAATGTCCTACCCTACAGCAGCAACAACACTTAGCATGCTTTTTCTACTTAAGATATATCAAGGGATGATTGATTAATGTCCTTGAGGTAGTTGAGTCAATTAAGGACGTGTGTGTAAGAGTGTCTAAATTTAAGTCCCCAATGTGGCCAAAAAAAAAAAAAAGGAGAGAGAGAGAGAGAGAGAGAGAGAGAGAGAGTGAGAGAGAGAGATTTTGATCAATTACCACAGGTAATGCAATCCAGAAATGTCCTTCACCATCATATTTAATATTATCAGGATAACCCGGCAAATTATCGATGAAATCCTCCACTGATCCTTTCCTCTCACCTTCTATGTGATATTTTCTGCATCTCCTCCTGACATTAATATGGCACAGAGATTAAATTCTCCCATTCTGCGCACTTAAAAATAACTCAAAAAATTGAAGAAATACAATCTTGGGCATCTTGACAAGGAGCAAAAGCAGCAGCACAATGACACCATATGCAACAAGGGTCGTTTGTTTGCATTAGAATACATCATAATGGAATACACAGGGATTCGTGGTCGAATTATCAAAAGAGGTTTATTGTGAGTAATATGAGGTAAGTAATGAGAGATATAAAGTAGCAATATAGAGGGGGCCTTGATTTTCCTATGATTGGAACCGCTGGGGTGATGGCTGTGTATTTATTTCTTATCATCCCTTGATTAACTTTCCATTAAAGGAAATTATTTAATAGTCATCTCATTCATTTACCTTGGATCTTCATTTTTAACTACTTATGGCATCAATTATGATGCAATCCATGTAAACAACGAAGCCTTGAGCAATTAGGATTAGGAAACTTACAGTATGGTCTCACAGAAGACTAAGAAGTCATGGTATGGTGAGAGGGCGAGCCCATTGGCGAAGTGGAGGTCATGTAGTAGGACTTGGGTGAGATTGGTCTGTGGGTCAAAGCTCATGAGGCGGCCATGAGGTCGACCCTCCAGATGGTCCAACATGTACTCTCCCAGATTGTACTTGTATGATGCATCTGTGAAATAGATCATGCCGTTTCTCGCCACATCCACGCCGTCCGTTAGACGAAATTTTACCTGATCGGCCTCATCTGTGAGTAGATCGACCGCTCCTTCTCTTGTCACCCTAAGTAGTCCCTGATGATCATATGCAGATGGAAGTGAATTTAGGAGTTTTCACGTGGACAACTTTTAGAATCTAGTTTTTTGGCAGAATTCTTGACTAAAATTTGTGATGTTAAACAGTTTTTTACATTGATAGTACATTGTCCCCTTGGCATTTAGAAATGCTATATCTCTTTAGTAGAATTCTGAATTCCAACCACTCGAAATGCCATAAATATTTTTTTAAATTCTCTGAATTTTAGTCTCCTTAATATTTACAAATGTTTCTATGGACATGTGGGTTTTGGAATTCCATGCAGGGGACCACGTTTGGAGAATTTGTAAATTCTCCATACAAGAATTATCTGACTTCTTCTACAAAAACATGCCCTTAATCTTTAGTTTAAATATCGATATTAGTCACTCTAACTAGTCCTTTGGGTGATATTGTATTTATTAAACGGACTTTTTCTGGACCTCATCTAATTATTTATTTATTTATTTTTAACGTTTTGACCTGATTTAAAAAATAGGCCATAATGACTGTAATCAAGAAAACTAGAAATATTTAGAATTTATGTTTTTAAGAGACTAACTACCTGAGAATGACTACTTACTTCATTAGTAAGTGGTGGCTGTTCTCACCTAGCCGCCCAGGTTTGGACCCTGGATATGCCACCTTTTCCGCTTGTAGTGGCCTTTTTTCCGCTTGTGTGGGCCGTCTTTCCGTGTATACGGGTGCTCTCTCTTAGTCCCAGCTCCCTTGGCTTGTATATCCAAAAAAAAGACTAACTACCCATTTTGTGTGGTTATCACCCCTTACACGATTATATGATGCTGTCTCCAGTCGAGCATAAATTATGTGTAATTTTCAGAGTGTTATTACTCCGTAGATTGACTATTCCAAGCATGAACGTATCTCACTTCTAATGTGTGGTGTAATTTGTTCTAATCCACATTCATTGGAGGACGTGTGATTGGAATGGGTAGGATTAAGATAAGCTCAGCCCAAAAGTTGTTTAAAAAAAGTGACTTATTAGAACTTCTTCCTTCTAGAACTGATACTTTCAAAATGACTTACCGATCCAAGAGGTTTAGGAGCACAAACTTATAACCAGAATTTCTCATTTGGGGAAAAACGTCTCGAAGCTTCCTCCTTTCTTCAAAAGCTATACATCTACCTCACTAAAAAAGCTCAATTGCATACTAAAAAAAAAAAATATGGGTCATTGATGATAGAGGCTTTTGTCTCTTCTTAGATAATGACTGATCGAAACTGTAAAATAAACTATGGTAGAAGATTAAAAAAGTCAATTGAATATTAGAAGGAAAAAAAAAAAAGGGGCCTTGATGATAGAGACTTTTTTTTTTTTTTTTTTTGTGTTGGGTAGTTGATGAGAGACTTTTGTGGTCTCTTCTTGGATTATGGCTATTAGAAACTGAAAAATAATCCTTGGAAAGATATAATAGGTGTCAATATGCATGTCACATGTTATGCAACTGAAAAGGTCACCACACCAAATATCTGTACTAAGGAATAGATGATGTTGGGCCATTGAGTTTTTCCTTCTTATTTTGTGTTTAGTGCATGGTTTTGAAACTCACCTAAAATGGAGGGGTATCACTCAGTAGATAAAGTTTTTGGCTATGGCTGATATAGGTTTCCAATGTGTTTGCTCCAAAATTTAAATATGTATTGAATTACAGTCTCAGCATTTTTAAATTAAAAAAAAAAAACATCTAAAGCCGTGGCGGAACCAGGATATATGCCTTGGGGGGCCACTGTGAAAAGTTTTTTTCTTTAGGAGGGGGGGGGGGGGGGGGGCGGGGGGGGCGCGCCCCTGCTAACCCCTCTAGTTCCTCTCCAGTCTAAAGCACTTTAAAATTAGTTGAAAATGAAGATTTGTAATGTTCTTTTTTTTTTTTTCTTTCTAATTCTTAGTTTCTTAATTATTTTTAGAACCTTCTAGTTTAGAAAAAAAAAAAGCTGCAAGAAGATGATATATTATAGTTTTAGTACCAATATGATAGCAGCCGATGCATGAGCTTTCGGCTTTTCAAAACTGTATTTCAAAACCATGGTTTGATTACTGGGTTTTGTAAAATAAAACAAAACTATGTTGATGAATTTCACTTTCAAAAAAAATAGTGAAAAATAATTCAAGAGAGATGTTGATCTTAAAAAGAGTCCTTTAAGAGTCCATGGGCTGTTCAAAACTTAGAATAGATTGACTTGGTCCCTTGAAAACTCAGAAATTGACCTTTAATTGGACCTAATTATTTAATAAGTTAAACTCCACTTTGTTCTCCATGTCAATCTCCATTTTCCACTTTCTCTGCCACTAAATGCCACCCTTTTTTGAGCCACATAGAAATCTGTTTCTAAATTGCTGTAGAAAGGCAGATTCTGCTTAATATATATATTGTTTTTTGAAATAGCGAAAATTAATTTCAATTTCACTTTTAATATATATATATATGCTTTGTATGTCCAAAGTGGCCACACCAAAGAATAAAAAACTGAGAAGTAAAACAAAAGTAATTGTGGTCGTTTTCTGCATAAAAAAGCAAGAATTAGATAGATGTTTTTCATGCTCTAATAAAATTTATGTTTGACGCGGTCGCTTTTTCACGGAGAAAAGAAAAAGTAAAAATGAGCTAAAAATTTTCCGATTCCTTGAAAATGATTTACTATTAATGTTGAAAATTTTTTTCCACTCGTTTAAAGGGCAAAAAAATCACAAATTTATCTTGGACGGAGCTACACGTCAGATGATAAGGACTCAACACCAAAATCCAAACCCGAAAGGACCTCAAAAATAAACAAAATCAACGAGGATTCAGAAAAATCCAAAGAGAAAAAGACGCCTCTCAATTATGATATCCATTTCCTTACCTTGTGAGATTCGGCCACAATCAGCTGCTTATCGACTCCCAAAGCGACACCAAGTGGCCTGCCACCGACATACGCCCAGTTCTCCACCGTTACGGTTGCTTCTTCTCCGGCGACGGCAACCTTCTTTATCCACCCATCAACACAACCGGTATAGATGACCCCCTCGTCGGCGTCGTAGGCCAAGTCCTCCGGACCCGGAAGAAGGCCATCACCCAACCTCTCCGACACGGCGAGTATGTGGCGGTTGCTCATGGGCACGGCTCGTGAAGACCATGGACTATGGTCTGGAATCGGTGCCGGGTCGAACCTGTCGGCTCGGAAGAGAAGCACCGCCAGGACAACAGGCCCCACCACAACTACAAGAAGCCGGGCTAGAAGGGTAGTTCCATATGGTGATGGTGGTGGTGTTGTTTTTGTATGAGAGCTGGTTTTCTTTGCTTTTCCATTCTCCATGGAGAGAGAGAGAGAGAGAGAGAGAGAGAGAGAGAGAGAGAGAGAGAGAGAGAGAGAGAGAGAGAGAGAGAGAGAGAGAGAGAGAGAGCTGGTAGCTGGAGAGAGAGAGGATTAGGTTGGAGAGCTGGGAGCCGGCTTTGGCTTTTATGAGAGAGTGAGAGAGAGAGAGAGAGCTGGTAGCTGGAGAGAGAGAGGATTAGGTTGGAGAGCTGGGAGCCGGGTCTGGCTTTTATGGGTGGGAGGTATGGTATTCTTTGTTTTTGTACTGGAGAGAGAGGATCAGGTGCACAGCTGTGGGGCCCACATGAGGCCCCACATGGGGATCTAAATAGTACATTCAATTGGACCAATAGTGGGGGCCATGGTCCACTGCGCCCTCATCTTTTCTAATATATAGATAGAAAGATCTCTGCAAGTCATATTCATATCCTATCACATGGTTTGAAAAGGGGTTAATCAACGACACAAGGCTCTGAGTGCAGTAAATAAAATGGGAAATCTGTCCCTAACGAAGACAAAGGAGATGTGAGTATCATGAGAGTATTCTTCATAGACTACTGTGCCCCATCTGATGATGGACATAGGTGCTGATACTAGGGTGTGGGTCATTTCATTGTTGAATGTTAAATTATTTCTTTGATTTTTGCCACTTTAATGATTAGATCTAGGTTTGGTTTTTAGAAAGTTGCCCTTTTTTATAGGGAGCCCACCTTGATGCACATGATTAAGAAGGAGGATAAAATGGGTATGCTCTTGATTAAGATTAATAATCTTAATTTGATCGCTCTAATTTAAAATTTAAGGACTTCAAAGTTTCAATGATTCTGGTATTTTATTATGTTGTAGTCAACAAGTGGGATCAGTGTCAAATTGGTCCAAGCTAACTTAGGGGGCAGGCCATGTGTGAAAGCTGAGAAGGGCAGGTTTGATCTTTACTTGTGACCCCCACCGAGCTAATTAAGGATGGGATTTCCTCACTGCATTAAAGAACGAGACTTTGTCAAAGCAAGAAAGTTGAAGTTGTGTAATAGTGGTTGATTCCTACAACTTGGGCAATCTTTCTGCACACGTGTGTGGTTTCGGGTCATCCAGACGGGCATGGAAATTTCAAATCTCAAATCTCAAATAAAATGACGGGTGGTTTGAATCATTAGTCAATGCAAGGGACCTTTCGATTATCTGGAAGGTCAGGAATCCGGATCCTAGTATAGAATTCGAATTGGAGGCAAAATCAGCAAATGGATCCACCTATAAAAAAAAGGATAAAAAACCTAGGCCACCGTTGACCTTTAATTTCACAAGAAGAAGAGTTGGCCTCGCCATAAAATATGATGAATAATGTGAATAATAAATCTATGGAACATCTTACGATGGGGCCAACTCCTCTCGGTGTAATAATCTGGGAGATCAATCTCATGGTGGGTCTAAATACTATTAGGGAAAAATCTGAAAACATCATAAATATATATATATATATATATTTATATACACACTGAGAGTGTTCATTTTGAGCTGGCACAAATTAACACTAATGAAAATGAGTTTTAGACTTTTGTAAGAGTTTTGCCTTTAATTTATGGTTAGAAATTAAAATGCCTCTCCTTCGTAGGAAGACTTACCTTGGTTAAATATGTCCTCTCCTCTATTTCCCTTCACACCTCTCTGACCATCCCCATTCCTAGTAAAACCTGTTTCTCCATCGAGAGACTTATGAGGAATTTCCTGTGGTCAGCCTCCTCTGATAAAACAAGCAGCAACCTTGTCAAATGGGAGTCGGTTTGTTTGCCAAAAAAAGAGGGAGGGCTTGGTTTGAGAAGGATTAAGGTTTTCAACGACGCTTGCCTACTCAAATTGGGCTGGTTTGCAGCCACTGTTGTTTAGTTTGGGCTATTTAGATGTGTGCTAGGTACTTCAAAAATTCAGCTATTTGGTTCCTTGGCAACCCTGTAGGTGGATCCTGCATTTGGAGAAGGATTCGTTCTTTATCCTCCTTTCTGCTTCAAGGCAGTAAATGGTTAATTGGAAATGGGCTCTTTGTCAGCTTATGGTCTGGTCATTGGATCGACCACCACTCAATTTCTTCCAGATTTTCCTCCATTCAGTTTTCCCCTGTCCGGTCTGATCATTGGATCGACCACCACTCAATTTCTTCCATATTTCCCTCCACTCAGTTTTCCCCTATGGACAGGGTAAGTGATATTATTTATGATAAGTCTTGGAGAGTCCCTCGTCACCTGCCGCCTGCCCTTAAGGATTTCCTCATTCAGTCTACAAGTCTCTTAGCCCCTGATAATTTTGTTATGGATACTCTCTCCTAGATTGATTCCCCCTCTGGCCTCTCTCTTAAGGAAGCATGGCATCTCCAGAGAACAAGAGCTACCGTGCTTCCTTGGACTACCCTCATTTGGAACAACCTTGTGCATCCAAGACTGGCATGCTTTGCTTGGCGTTTGCTTCTCAGAAAGACTCCCACAGAGTCTATGGCCAAAAGCAGAGGATTCCAACTGGCCTCTAGATATCACATTTGTCATCAGTCTGATGAATTAGATCACCACCTCTTCTCTTGCGCCTTGGCTAATGAGTTTTGATCTTGGCTTCTTCATCACTGTGGTTGCTACCTTGCTGCTTCCACCCATGCTGCTATTATTTGGGAGGCTATCTCAGCTACCGTAGATGTCTCAGGAAGAAAAGGGGCTGCTACTGCCATCTAAATCCTTTGGTTTCGCAAAGACTCTAAGCGCAACAACATGTGTCCTACGTTAGAGCGTGCAAATGTACTTTTTGTGGATTGAATGAAAGGTATGATCTTATATCTTTCTACAGCAAAAGTTTCTCTCCATCCTCATCCTATTTTGGTTTTCTTTTGCATAGCATGATTGTAGTGTTATACTTGTACAATTTCTGTTTCTCCTTGTTGCCTTTGGCTTTGGGGGGTTTTTTAGCCATTAATTTCCCCCTCTTTCTCTTTTAATACAATTTACCTTTTAGCAAAAAAAAATTTAATTCTGGGGTCCTCTTTGTAAATAGTGGTGATTGAAAATCCAACACCACTATTATGCAGGACACTTGTAAAATGATCTTTTACTCTGGGTGATGCATTGCAAATTGCATCCAACCACCCGATTTAACCCTTGTGAGATCCGCTTTGCTTAATCAAACCTGCTAATATCACAACTCGCCTCGCTCTCTGGCAAGTGGCTTAATTTATTCCATTATAAGAGTAGCTATATGCACCATTGAGTTAATCATGTGTGAAAGATATAACTATCTAATGTAGGGCTGTAGGGAACAAGTCTATGCGTAACACAACTTCTAATTTTAACTGAAATACCAGTAAAAATACATTTCCTTTTCCTTTCATTTCAACAACTTCCACTCATCCAAGGAGGCCCCTAGTTACGACAAAACATCACTCAGATATGTAGTAACAGATCCATATGGATTATACTAGCACAGTCTATAAATACATGTAGCATATGTTAACAAAATACAAAATACAAAATACAAAATCCAGGGAGCCAAAGTAGAGATGCCTCCCTATTGTAACCCCAATTGTAGAGCACCAGACAAAGCAGGGTCTGTGTACAGGGCCACTGGTACCATCCAAGGTGACAGCCAACACCCCATTCTTCCAACTCGGTTCTGGCATCTTCACAAACCTCCCCAGAACTGCCAAAACGTTCCTCATAAATGGATACCTGGCCATCAAGTATAAGGCAAAGGTCCTACCCTGCAAGAACCAAATAAAAAGACTACATATTGTAGTCCCTTTTGGATGTGCCATTCACTTCGGCCCGTTTGTTTCATATCATTGTATACCTAGTAATTTTATTATAAAGGGACCATCAAATAATCTCTCTTGTAGAAATTAAATTCAAGGAAGATGGAAAATCAATACTTCGATCACCCTAATAATTCAAATGCCAGGAAAGTCAAAATCCAAAGCTCACTCTTCAATAATTGTCGTTGAAGTTCATTTCACTGTGAATTCCTATTGTTTTGAATTCTATGCATACAAACGGCCCTGTCGTAATTATAAGAAGCATTTGAAATGGGAATTACTGTTGGATTGTCATCCAGAAGAGGCCCTCGACATCGAAATGGATGTTATCTGGGAATCCTGGTCGATTATCGATGCAGTCATCTACTGTTCCTCTTTTGTCTCCTTAAATGTGATATTTTCTCATCTACTGTTCCTCTTTTGTCTCTGAATGTGATATTTTCTCATCTACCGTTTCTCTTTTGTCTCCTTGAATGTGATATTTTCTCATCTACTGTTTCTTCTTACTTCCATATCACATAGCAGGGTAGGAAGCCTATTAGGCTGGTTTTAAAATAGAATACATGCCATTATCTGTGGATCCCATTAGCCTATTAAATATGAAAGGACTTTGAGGGGAAAAAACTCAAAGTCCATTAAATGGTGATAGCTATCGAGTTAAAGGAATGACATGAACCATAAGCAAAGTTTTTATTCTGATTGTTCTTATCCGATCTTTAATTAATTTGATACCAATAAATATCCAATTACTTGACTATTTAGCATATGATTAGATTTTAAAGTCCTCTTTATGTTTGATATGCCAATGGCCTTCATAAGGTGTACGAGTATTTTATTCTAAATAGATTATAGACTCAGTCAATGACCTATTATAAATTTTAAAGCTCTCTTACATTTGATAGGCAAGTGGTGGATTTGACTAACGTAAGAAGAGAGTGAATGGGAGATTCCATTCACAAATGACTGGTGGCACAACTACCGCCTAATTAGTATGTCAAATTCTAGATAGATTAGGATCCTCTACAACTTCAAGCAATAGACCATCTATTGCTTTTCAAAATAGGACACGAGGTTGAATTTATAAAATCCACTTGCCATGCCATAATAAGAATCACGTCGACTTGATATAAATGACCATTGAATATAAAGTTGCAAAATGGACAATCAACATATAAATGGTAACGTTTCTATGTCAATTGTGAAACATACAATGTACCAACCCAAAGCTTAAATTGATAGGCGAAAGGCTCAAATAGGTATACGAAGTCCCGTCAAACTCATTAGTCGAGCGATATGGGATGTGAAACTTTCCTAATACTCCCCGTTACGTGCAGGTCCAACAGATTTCATAGCCTATTCACATGGGCTACACAAAAACGATAGGAACTGGATACCATGTAAAATATTATTTCCCAACCCAAAAGTTTAAGCTCACACCCACATTGCCCGAGTAATGGGTTTGACAGGCCTTTATATACCTGTTTGAGCTTTCTATTTATCAGCTTAAGCTTTTGAGTTAGTACACTGTATCGTACATGGTATCAGAGGAGGTTCTGATCTCGTCATTCTTGTGTAGCCCACGTGGCAGGCCCGTACATGAAATCCATTGAGCCTGTACGTGAGGGGGAGCGTTAGGAAAGTTTCACATCCCACATTGCCCGAGTAATGAGTTTGATAGGGCTTCATATACCTATTTGGACCTTCACTTATAAACTTAAGCTTTTGGATTGGGATATGATATCTTACAATTGTCCATTTTGTTATCTTACATTGCCACAATATCTTATTTTGGAAAATGCAAAGATAGAATTATGCTCGTGCAGTCTAAGTGTTTTTTCTTTTTTTTTTTGGGTAAAATAGAAGATTTCATTAAAAGAAGGAAAACACACCAAACACACCTATGCTGGTTTTTTGGATTATTGTTGTTGCTTTTTTGATCGGGTGATGTAAGCATGTCTGGCATAACTCTCATGCGTTGCGCGTTTGTTAAATGAATTTAACCATTTAAAGTAAAGTAGAAAACACACCAAAGACACGACAAGAAGCTTCGGCCAAAAAGCCGGAAAGATTCCACCTTTTCTTTATTTGATCCAATGCAACATCTTCTTCAAGGAGTCACTCTCCACTTTTTAAAATAGGTATCTGCATCAAAATTAAGTAATCAATTAATTTTCAATTATCTCAATTAAATTAGAAAGCCTACCTTTATGTATCAAAGAGAAACAATTTCATAGGATGATTAGGTATAATATTTAAAACTCATAGGAGCAACAAGGGCAAACGGATAGCTTGGGAAAAAAATTACAACTTACAACGATGGAGTTGTCAATTGTCATGACAATGTCTTGAGGCTTGTTTGGTTGGAGGTGTTTTTCATGGTAAATCCCAACAGCAATTGCTGAAAAATTTTGAATTCCCAATTTGATGGGTGCGAACTCATAAATCAGCGATGTTAAATGTCAGTTTTTACAAGTAGAATTCTCATAATTTCAGTCTCCAAACATTATACTTGAGCATTTGAAAGGCCATATTTATTAAGTTTCATTAGCTATCCATCAAACTCACGACCCATTAGTTCTGATACTATATTAAGTTGTTTTAGCTAATCATTCTTACCAAAATGTCGAGGTGTTAGTATGGGCAACATAAGTAATTTTCAATACTCCCCCTCAAGTGGAACCCACTTCTCAACAATTCTAATGTAATTACATGTAGTGAGTATGGCTCATTCATTCACAATCACAACAATCTCTTACTAGATCCGGCCTTCAGTGTTGGTTGGATACCACTAACATCCACAATATAGAGAAAGAGGGCTTGCTCGGTTAGTTGGAAGCCATGCCTTTCACCTGTTTGCTAGATATTGATTCCTGGGTTGAGTACGTTCTTTTCCCACATGTGGCCAATATCTCCCATGTGTGTGGGCTCTCTTGGGGCTAGGGTACCCCATAAAAAAACTGCCCCAATATAAGTCCGTGGACCAGTAACCCATATCTACCGCAAATCAAATGGATTAAAATTCTCTATCAATCAAATCAATACAAGTAGATAGTTAACCATCGATCTTATACCAATTAAAACCCTCAACCAAAAAAACACAGGCCCAAGCCCTTGCCCTCTGTAATTATCATAAAAAACACCTTGGAGACTTTATTCTTTAAAATGATCTCTCATAAATACTTTGAAAATGTCGCAGTATTTTATCTCCTTTGTTATCCCTTGATTGGAATAATAATATTTGTAATTATGTCAACACTTCAGCCCATATGCTTGGAATTTGTCTCATTATCTACTCATTCAGATAAGTGGGTGGGCTGCTTTCAGGTCAAGTACCATTCTTGATCAAACGTTCATCACTTGGCTCGCTGACCATCCATTTGGTGGTTGACTGATGATTGAAGTCGAGTCCTAGTGATTGATGAACTATGGCCCTGTTGAATTGGGGCGTTCCACTGATGATTCAGTTCATGTCAAGAAGTGATTGAGGAATTATGGCCACTGGGTTTAAAACAGTGAAAGAAGAACTGAGTGCCAGGTCACAGGTGTCCTTTTCCATAATACTGAGGATCAAACACCGAAAGAACAAAAACGAAGAGAAGATAGCAGAAAAGCCTAATTGAACAATAGTCTGAAAAGGTTCCAGAGACAGCTGACTATATATATGGAAAAGAAGAAATTGTTGAATGACATAAACAACAAAGGCTATGGTTAAAGTACCAAATACCAATAAATTATAATTATAACTCCATTAAGACTTAAGTCTATTAAACCCGTTGAAAATTAAAGTATTTTCGCTATCACTGTTGACTGCGAGTTTGAATCCCAAGTGGAGTGACTTGGTGCTAAAATGTGTGCGGAACGGGTTCCACCCGAGAGACTGTTAAAAAGAGTTTTCACTGCCTCTACTAATGCCATAAGGTTTTGATAGGATTCACCAGTGGAGGAAATTTAATAAAATCAAGGGTTGCGATGATTTGATTGGACTGAGTTTTTGGCTGATCTTATCCATAGGCATGTTTGGATGGATGATGAATTGAATTGAGGTGAGGTAAAGCCTCCATTATCTACACAAGGAAATATCACGGGTCATATTAAAAGTATACAAATTCAAAATTCCTTCATTCTTTTTAAAAATAAAGTAAAAAAAATAACTTTCGTTTTCCACTAAATGACAAAAAAAAAAAAAAAATCGTCTTTTATAAAAAAGTTAAAAAAATTCCTTGTCAAGCCACTAAAAACAAAAGACATCATAACCCCTTATATTTTATTTTCTCTTGATTTGATGCTTCATTTCACTTTACTTTAATTCACCATTCATCCAAAGGTAATCTAGCCTCCCCACATTGATAGGCATGCTCTAAGTGGGACCCCGGCGGGGGGGTGTGGGTTGGGGTGGGGGGTGGAGGGGGGTGTTGGGGGGTTTCCCTTTGGCTAAAATCATTTCTATTATATACTAACATCAAATCATGCAAAGTAATCTGACCATCCCTCTTCACCTAATAGAAAGACTCAAGTCTTCAAATGACAAATCAATCCATACAACCAGACTAGGGAAAATCATGCGGCCCGTGCAGGATGTTGGGCTAGATCAAGGCGACCAATGAAGGACTCTACCAGCGAGACATAGTAAAGATGCCTCCCAATCTTAATCCCACCAGTGACAAATGAGAGGGCAGGGTCTGAGTACAGGGCAATGGCTTGACCCTCCAAGCTAACGCTTAACACCCCAGCATCCAGTTGCACGTGGGGCACCTTCACAAACCTCTCCAATATCATAATCGCCTTCCTCACTATTGGATACCTCATCTGTATAGTCCAAGACAATGTCCTACCCTACAACAACAATAACAACACAAGCAAACAATACTCATTGTACTGAAGATAAATAATGAGGGATGATTCATTAATGTCTTGCAAGTAGAGATGTCAAATGGGCCGGCCCGCCAATCAACGGCCCACGGCTCGGCATTGCCCACCAGGCACGGCCCATGGCCGAGGGTACCGGGCACGTCAGGACCGTTTGGCACACTAGGCACATGGGCCGTCCCCTTCGGCCCTCCAGGAAGGGCTTGCCTAGCACGACAAGCCTGGCTAGATAGGCACGGCCCGCCTGGCCCACCCAAAAATGACTATTTTTTTAAAAATTATCCATTTTACTCCCCCAACAGTCATAAAACGGTTATATAAGGGGTATTTTGTGTCATTTTCAATTTTACAAAGCTTATAAATACTTGAACCCTCCCATTTTTCTCAATGGAGTAAGTCGAGTTTGACCGAACCACTTAAATATCTTTACTTACAATGGGTTATATTTATATGATTTATTGGTCAAGATTCTTCATGACTTTGTGCATGCATATTTCAGAATCGTGGTGCTTCTGTTCAAAGTGCTATTAATGGATTAACCATAGTAGGCAAACCTGTGTGGACTTTAGGGGTCATTCATATCTCAATTCCTAGACTTAATCTCCAGTTTGTGGATTGCACTGCATAATCTCAGAGCATGGTGCAACTTTCTATGAACATTACTAGTAGGTTCCTCTGCTAAAACGAGGTTAACAAATGTCACCTTTTTCCACATTATCCTCATGTAGGGGGTGAAACCAGGAAGGAGCAGAAGATTTGAAAACCCACCCAAGTCACTAGCCACTCTGGTGGATGTAAATAGGTATTCAGGCAGAGGCAAACCTAATATGGATCCTCATTGCACATGTACAGACTCCTTTAGTTACAAGAGTTTACAGGATTCATTTCTGGTGAGCGTCTATGAATTTCAAATGCTGGACTTCTGAATTGTCTAAATCATGCGGGAGATTCTTATTAAAAAACATAGGCACCCTGAGTTTCATAAATCCCAAGTCTATAAATACTCGAACCCTCCTATTCTTCTCAATGGAGTAGGTCGAGTTTGACTGAACCACTTAAATATTTTTGTCATTCTCCGTGCTTGTGTTCTTATTTTTAATTTTAATACCGAAAAGGAAAAAAAATAATAATAAAAAATAAAAGAGGCACGTCGAGCATGGCACACCCGAAGTGCCGGCATGGCCCAGCCCGCTCCATCTGGCAGGCTGGGCCGGCACGGCCCATTTCATCTGGTGGGCCGGGTTGGCATGGCCCGTTTCATCTGGAGGCCAGCCCAAAGATTGGGGCGGGCTGTGCCGGGCCGTGCCGGGCATTTAGTTCAGTTGGTTAGGAACTAGGGTAGCTCATGGGCTTGGAGGAAGTCATAGAAAGCCTGAATCCTAGCCCCGATTCGAATAAGCAATGCATATAGTTTAACTGTTTAAAGACTAATTCACGTAAAGAGGTAACTAAAATCCTCATGTAGTGTGATAGAAAGTCTGGCCAGGCCTGGCTTGGTTGACTAAATGGGTCGGCCCGGGCCAGATGCTTAATACCCATGCTGAGTTTCGGCCTGATTTAATTAGCCCTGTGTTTATAAAGGCGGGCTGAGCATGGCACCCAGGCTAGCCTGATCCGTGAACATCCCTATTAGCAGGGACATGGGTGTGTGAATGCAGCAGAAAAAAGGGGGTTGATTGATTAATTACGGCGAATAATGCAACCCAGAAATGTCCCTCTCCATCATATCTAATATTATCAGGATAACCTGGCAAATTATCAATGAAATCCTCCACTGATCCTTTCTTCCCACCTTGTATATGATATTTTCTGCATCTCCTCCTGTCATTAATATGACACAGAGATTAAGTTCTCTCATTTCGCACTCTTAAAAACAACAGAAAAAAAAATACAGTGATGGGCACTTGAAGAGGAGAAAGAGTAGTAGATGACACTATATATATGCAGTAAGTAATTAGGATTCGGAAACTTACAGTGGGGTCTCACAGAAGACTAAGAAGTCATGGTGGGGTGAAAGGGCGACCCCATTGGCGAAGTAGAGGTCATGTAGGAGGACTTGGGTGAGATTGGTTTGTGGGTCAAAGCTCATGAGACGGCCATGAGGTTGACACTTCAGAAAGTCAAACATGCCATCTTCAGCCTTGAACTTGTATGATGCATCTGTGAAGTAGATCGTGCCATTCCTTGCCACATCCACTCCATCAGTCAGTCCGAATTTTACCGGACCAGCCTCATCCGTTAGCAGTATATCGACTGCTCCTCTCGTCGCCCTTAGTAGTCGCTATGACCATATGCAGATGGAAGTTAGTATGAGAGTTTTCACATGGGCAACTTTTAATCCAAGTTTAAAGAATAGGCTTGTGTTGAGTACAGTATCAATGAATAACATGATTAAAAGAAAAGAGCAAAAATAACAATCATCATCGGTTTGCCTCAATTATGTTGGATCAACTACATGAATTTGGTTGCTCCATTCTAATCCATCTTACACAAAAAATGACTATAACAAAAACAAGATTAAAATTAATTCTCAGAATTTACAATTTTTAAGAGATTGACTACCCATTTTGTGTGTTCATCATTCCTTACACTATAATATGATGTTGCTTTCAGTTGTACATAGATTATTTGTAATTTCCAACCCTATGGAGTGAAGTGTTTTTTTTTTTTTTTATAGCAAAATCAATGGTAAATTCTTGTTTTATTTATAGTTAGGTGTATTACTGTGTAGATTGAGTGTTTGAAGATGAGTGTATGTCACTTCTAATATGGTGAAATTTGGTCTAATCTGCGTTCAGTGGAGGTGTGTGATTCGAATTGATAGGATTAAGAAAAGGTAAGCCCACATGGGCCAATGGAAGTCGTGAAAAAAAAAAAGAGCTCCCATGCAAACATGGGTCAATTTTACCTTTCCCCCCTAAATTAGTGATAGCGAACATTCTGGCCCATCTATCTTAGAACCATGTATAGTAAATTGACTGAGTATTTTATTTGTAACAAATCTCTATCCACTTTACCAAATTATCCTTCCAACTTTCTTACCAAATCACTTCAAATTAGAATCTCTATCATTTATTAGGAATGCAAGTCTTGGGAATTCCTTCTTTCTTCTTGGGAAAATTGGTAAAAGCTTCCCATGCGCCTTTCATTAAATAAGTTGATGATAGAGACTTTTTTTTTTATTTTTTATGATAGAGACTTTTGTCTCTTCTCAGATCATGGCCGACAGAAACTGTCAAATAAAAAACATAGGTAGATGCTGTTAGTAATATATTACCTTTTTGGTTGTCTGTATTCTTTTGGGTAGCCTTAATCCTGGCTCTTAATTCAGCTACAAGGTAAATAATTGGTCATGGTTCTTCTATGTAAGTTGAAGAGTTTTTTTTTGGGTAAGGGAGGGTTCCCAATTCTTTGGCACAAATGGCTTAACCTTTCGTTCCTGAAGATGGGGAAACCGGCGATACCAAGACCTCTAGCTCTGAAAAGGAGAGGAACCGTGGTCCTGACCACTCGGCCTTGAAGAGTTTAAGAAGAAGATTTTCTTATTTCAAACATATTATATTGTGTTTGGTGCACGGTTTTAATTCCAGGCGGAAACGGAGTTATATTACTCCTATGACTGACACCATTTTTCAAAGTATTTATAACTCTGAAACTTTAAAATGCATTGAAATTACATTCTCACAACTATATTTTTTACTCACATCTAAAGCACTTTTAAATTTTTTCCCTAAATACAAAAATATTATTAGACCAAATGCACAAATAAAAGACTACAAGACTCCCACAAAAATACGATAAAGATGACGATGACGACGACAACAACAAACAAACTGCTACACGCACAAAGATCATACAAGAACTACACCTAAATTACTTAATGGCAGTTTATCAGAAGTCTTTCAAAAGCAGAATTAATTACAGACAATAGAGTTCTCAAAATGGGCATCTAAAATTAGTTAAGAATGAAGATTTTTAATTTTTATCTTTTAATTATATTATATAAGTTTTTTAGTTTAGCAAAAAATGGGCCAAAACAAATTGATATATTCCTTTTATACTGACATATTAGCCAATGTAAACTTCCATATAGTGTCCAAAACTGTATTTCTTACTTCTTCTTCTTTTTCTTTTCCTAAGGTAAATTGTATTGATAAAAAGAAGGACATTAGTCCTAAAAAAAAATTCAAGGACCGTAACCCCAAAAAATACATGAACCGAAGCCCCTGAAAACAATAACCATCTATGTACAATATCAAAACAGAGCCCAATATAACAGGGCATATTAAGTGATGACACCTAAACAGTACAGAATAGGGTCCAAAACTGCATTTCAAAACAATAGCTTAATTACTAGGATTGGAAAAAACAAATGCCATGATGATGAGCTTTTACTTTGAACAAAATTCCTTGAAAAGTAAATTTAAGAGAGTGATCTTAAAGACCCCATGGACTCTTTGCTGTTTTTTCCCCAGATATGGGTTCTTCTGAGTAACCTGGAGAGAAGCGTGCTCCCATAAGAAGAGGATATAGGGGTTGATCCCTAGGCAATTTGGTGAGAAATAAGATATCCAACCAACTCGTCTATCCCTATATAATCCATGGACTCTTAAAACTACAAAATAACTTGACTTGGTACCTTTCGCAATTCCACGTGAAATCAAATCAGTTTAACTTTTATTGGACCTAATTCATTACCATCAAAACCTTGTCCCAACATCTGCTACATGAATTTTGTTTTTCTATTTCAGTCTATCATATAGTGCCGATTTCCCATATTCAAGTTTTAGTTGTGATAATAATTTTATGTGGGTTGTTAACTTAATACAAACCTCCTCTTTTATCCAGACTAAGGGCCGGCAGTTATAAACTTCAATGTTAATTGGAGTGAATTATTTAATCTAAATTCTCAACCCTATGTCAATCTCCATCTCCGCTCTCTCTACATCCACATGGCACTCACGGCTTATTTGTACAACGTTGAGTTTTTGCACCCCCATGTAGAAATCCGTTATTTTTTCGGATGTGGGCTGCAGTGGCTCAATTTTAAGCCCATAATCTTTTACTGGGCCTAATTTCCCGGCCAGTCATTAAATGATCGTGGTCTCAACCAATATATTGTTAAAAGTTTTCTTGGCTTGACCCATTCAACACAAAGGGTGCATATATTTTTTCAAATGAGCTGGTCCTGGGCCTGAGTTTTGGGCCCATGGACTGGACTGAGGCCTGAATATTTAAGCCTAGATAGGGCCATCAACACCCTTTGATTGTACTCCTCTAATCATTGTAAGGGCACATTTCTGCAGGCTGGAATTCAACGCTTCCCCATATTTTCATTTTCGGGATCCGACCTTCCAAAATACTTTCATGGGTCAAAGATAAATAACCCATGTTTTTATGAAAAAAACTAATAGCGCATAAAAAACTGAATCCTTCTCTACACAAATCAGGGAAAATCTTCAGCTAATGGGACCCACTTGGATGCGTTTTTTTATTATTTTAAAGATAGGAAAGATGAAAAGGTTTTCCCTCATCCAAAGATTAGCTTATCTTGTTCACTGACTTAATGACCCTAAAATCTGATGATCTTTTAACCATAATTTTTTTTTTTAAATTCAATTCAACGATGAGCGAGTAAAGATTCAATGAGCATAAAATTGGTCATGCACTAGATCACCCTAGAGCTGCAGTATTTTCGCCGGAGAAAACTCATGTGACTCAAGTGTGCTCTGAAACTAAATTGAAATTTTGAAGGCCCCTCAAAATTACGGAAATACTCTATCCAAGATTTTTTTAAAGAAATCCAAAGATATATATATATATATATATATATTTTTTGAAGGATAAGATTTTCGAAGGATAAATTTTTTGAAGATGCTTCAAAAATTTTAGAAGATCCTTCAAAAAAGAGATAATTTTTTCATGAAGATCATCATTTATTTATTATTCATTACCTTGGGAGGATCCGCGACGATGAGCTCCTTATCGGCTCCTAGAGCGACACCAAGTGGCCTGCCACCAACATATGTCCAGTTCTCCACCGTAACAGACGTCTCTTCTCCGGCGACGGCCACCCTCTTTATCCACCCATCACCACAACCAGTATAGATGACACCCTCGTCGGCGTCATAGGCCAAGTCCTCCGGCTCAGGAAGAAGCCCATCACCCAGCCTTTCCGATGCGGCGAGCAAGTGGCGGTTGCTCATTGGCACGGCTCTTGAGGACCAAGGACCACGGTCGAACCCATGGGCTCCGTAGAGCAGCACTGCCACGCCGACAGGCCCCACCACCAATACAATTAGCCAGGCCGAAAGTGTAGCTACATAAGATGATGATGGTGAAGAAGATGGTGGTTTTGTTTGAGAGGTAGTTGTAGAAGTGCTGCTTTTCTTTGTACTTGTGTTGGCCATGGAATTGATGAGATAGGGAGAGAAAGAAAGGGACGCACTCAAATTTCTAATAGAAAGAGATGCGTGCACTGCATTTATATATAAGGGCCCACGGTTTGAAAAGTCCAAGGTGGTAGAAAATAGATTAGATTGGGAATCTGGGTCCGTGAGATGAGAGATATTCTGAGTAGGAAAGTCTAAGGTGGTGTATGGCATATTGGCATCTCTACTTTGCACCTTTTATTCTTTTAAAACCCATTCAATCAACTTTTAGTTTAGGAAAAACTATACGAAAAATCTCTATAGGACACCATAAGACGGACGAGGACCCAGTATGTAGTATGTTGAAGACGGGAGGAGTCCTCAAGTTCATTTTTGGTCTGTTTTTTAAAAATTATTTTGCGAGACGGGAGGAGTCCTCAAGTTCATTTTTGGTCTTTTTTTTAAAAATTATTTTACGATATATGGTCGATATCGACCATTTTATAGTGTTTGGTAAATAAGATAGTTACATATGGAAAAAAATTGACTAACAGATTGGTCGATTCGACCAATAGGAGGAAGTAGTAATGCTCGATATCAACCATTTTGTCGTGTTCAACGAATAAGACAGTTATAGGTTGGAAAAAATCTAACCGATAGATTGGTCGATATCGACCATTAGAGCTGAGAAGAAGAAAAGGCGTCATTCTCTCTCCTGCATACGAGCAAGAAGAACACAGATCAGATGTTAGACAAAATGACTGAAAGAGTACCAAAAGCGAGAGACGAGAGAGATGATGGGTGGCGTAGAGAACTGTCTCCTGAAATATATTTATGTGTTTATGTGAGGATTTGTATGGAAGTGGGGTTAGCCTTGTGTGGGTTTGGACTTGGGGTTTAGACTCGAGTAAGAAGAAACCGCATGTCCTTATATGGGAGAGCGAAACGTGGCGCATCCTCAAACTTTTTAGTACCCTACGTTCTGGAATTACCCTTCAAATCCTTCCTTACATTTAAATGCTTTAAAGGTCATCAAATGCTATTACTAAAATCTAATCACACGGTCATAATCTCTACTTTATCTCACATGGTCATTGCTTTAAAAGTTATCAAATGCTATTGCTTAAATCTATTCACACGGTCATAATCCCTAATTTATCTCTTTCATTATATCAATCTAATCACGCGGTCATTTTTTAGTGCCATAATCCCTACTTTATCTCTCTCATTATATCAATCTAATCCCACGGTCTTTTTAGTGCATTTTGTTTTACAGACAACCCTGGATTACTGTATTTTGTTGTAGTAGTAAACGTCACCAAAGCCTTTAAAGAGGCCTCAATCTTTTCAGTCAATAAAGCCTTTAAATTGACCAGGTCTCCCTTATCTAGAGCAGATGTTACTTCCCCTACATTTAGTAAGGCTTCAAATTGAGATACTGTATATAGATCTATTGCATTTACAATTGGTCCGTCTAAAAAAAAGTTACAGTTGGCTACAACTACATACACCCACTGTAGTAAACATCTTCATAATTTGATTGCCTTCGAGATAATGATTGTTGCTTGCTGCCTAACAATAGTGTTTTTTTTTTTTTTTTTTAAATAGTAGTGTTTAGTGTCTTGAATTTCCACATTGGATTCCAAATATATATGGTTAAAAAACAACTATAGGTGGGAGCAATCCAATAACATCTTTAAAACTCCTTTAAATGAAGCGTGTTGATTTTTTTATTGAAATTAAAACGCGACGTTACCAATTAACATTTTCTGTTTTAAAATAGGATTACGGGCTGCATCCAAGCACAAATATAATCAAATCAAGGTCTTAAAATCTTTACAATTTACTTGATCTTTTCCTAAATATTTACAGCTAACTAAAATCCCTCAAATGAATTTCCATCTTTATTATGAATTATATGTTAATATTCATTTATAATTTATTTAAATATTTAGAAATATTTCTAATTACAAATTTTAAAGATTTTTTAATTATGGCCTACGTTGGCCGCGGGCCCTGTGTTCGAATGTTCCAAAATCAAATTATATAATAAAAGACAGCATGTCCTTATGTGGGAGAGCGAAACGTGGCGCATCCTCAAACTTTTTAGTACGCTACGTTTCAGAATTACCCTTCAAATCCTTTCCTACATTTAAATGCTTTAAAAGTCCTCAAATGCTATTACTAAAATCTAATCACACGGTCATAATGCCTACATTATCTCACATGTCATTGCTTTAAAAGTTATCAAATGCTATTCCTAAATTCTATTCACACGGTCATAATCCCTAATTTATCTATCTCACTATATCCATCTAATCACATGGTCTTTTTTTAGTGCCATAATCCCTACTTTATCTCTCTCATTATATCAATCTAATCCCACGGTCTTTTTAGTGCACTTTGTTTTACAGACAACCCTGGATGCATGTATTTTGTTGTTGTAGTAGTAAATGTCACCAAAGCCTTTAAAGAGGCCTCAATCTTTTCAGTCAACAAAGCCTTTAAATTGACCAGGTCTCCCTTATCTAGAGCAGATGTTACTTCCCCTACATTTAGTAAGGCTTCAAATTGAGATACTGTATATAGATCTATTGCATTTACAATTGGTCCGTCTAAAAAAAAGTTACAGTTGGCTACAACTACATACACCCACTGTAGTAAACATCTTCATAATTTGATTGCCTTCGAGATAATGATTGTTGCTTGCTGCCTAACAATAGTGTTTTTTTTTTTTTTTTTTTAAATAGTAGTGTTTAGTGTCTTGAATTTCCACATTGGATTCCAAATATATATGGTTAAAAAACAACTATAGGTGGGAGCAATCCAATAACATCTTTAAAACTCCTTTAAATGAAGCGTGTTGATTTTTTTATTGAAATTAAAACGCGACGTTACCAATTAACATTTTCTGTTTTAAAATAGGATTACGGGCTGCATCCAAGCACAAATATAATCAAATCAAGGTCTTAAAATCTTTACAATTTACTTGATTTTTTTCTAAATATTTCCAGCTAACTAAAATCCCTCTAATGAATTTCCATCTTTATTATGAATTATATGTTAATATTCATTTATAATTTGTTTAAATATTTAGAAATATTTCTAATTACAAATTTTAAAGATTTTTTAATTGTGGCCTGCGTTGGGCGCGGGCCTTGTGTTAGAATTTTCCAAAATCAAATTATATAATAAAAGACAGCATGTCCTTATGTGGGAGAGCGACACGTGGCGTATCCTCAAACTTTTTAGTACCCTACGTTTCGGAATTACCCTTCAAATCCTTCCCTACATTTAAATGCTTTAAAAGTCATCAAGTGCTATTACTAAAATCTAATCACACTGTCATAATCCCTACTTTATCTCACATGGTCATTGCTTTAAAAGTTATCAAATTCTATTCCTAAAATCTATTCACACGGTCATAATCCCTAATTTATCTATCTCATTATATCAATCTAATCACACGGTCATTTTTTAGTGCCATAATCCCTACTTTATCTCTCTCATTATATCAATCTAATCCCACGGTTTTCTTAGTGCATTTTGTTTTACAAATAACCCTGGATGCATGTATTTTGTTGTAGTAGTAAATGTCACCAAAGCCTTTAAAGAGGCCTCAATCTTTTCGGTCAACAAAGCCTTTAAATTGGCCAGGTCTCCCTTATCTGGGGCAGATGTTTCTTCCCCTACATTTAATAATCCTTCAAATTGAGATACTATATATAGATCTATTGCATTTATAATTGATCGGTCTAAAAAAAAAGTTACAGTTGGCTACAACTACATACACCTACTGTAGTAAACATCTCTATAATTTGATTGCCTTCGACATAATGATAGTTGCTTGCTGCCTAACAATAGTGTTTCTTTCTTTTTTTTTTTTTTGATAAAAACAATAGTGTTTAGAGTCTTGAATTTCCACATTGGATTCCAAATATATATGGTTAAAACACAACTGTAGGTGGGAGCAATCCAATAACATCTTTAAAACTCCTTTAAATGATGCGCGTTGATTTTTTTATTGAAATTAAAATGTGATGTTACCAATTAACATTTTCTGTTTTAAAATAGATTATGGGCTGCATCCAAGCACAAATATAATCAAATCAAGGTCCTAAAATCTTTACTATTTACTTGATCTTTACCTAAATATTTCCAACTACCTAAAATTCCTCTAATGAGTTTCCTTCTTTTTTATGAATTATATATTAATATTCATTTATAATTTATTTAAATATTTAGAAATATTTCGAATTAAAAATTTTAAAGAGTTTTTAATTGTGGCCTGCGTTGGGGGCGGGCCTTGTGTTAGAATGTTACAAAATCAAATTGTATAATAAAAGACAGTATGTCCTTATGTGGGAGAGCAACACGTTGCACATCGTCAAACTTTTTACAAAGCCACATTTCGGAATTGCCCTTCTCATCTAATCTCACCAAACTACTATTCTCTAATTTTCCTACATAATAGGATCGAATCTGAATTCTCTAATTTTCCTATATAATAGGATCAAATCCGAATGCAAAATTAATCATTATCTTTTGCTTTCCAAATAATGCTGCACACTATTAATCTTATTAGAATTTTTTAAAGGGCCCCATTGTCAATGGTCAGAATCTATTGTCTCTAAAATCAAGAACCTCAGATGATGATCACCTTTAATGAAAGGGACCCACTAATGATGCCTTGCAAAACACAATCCTTCGGTCAAACATGGGTTGCTTTGAATCGACAACTGGATTTTTTAAGGATTAAGAAATGAATGTTCCAATGGATCCAGCCCTTTGCATTAAATGCTCTTTCTAGAAGGGATGAGCATGCCATCTCTGGCAGCGGGTTTCTTGCCCCCAAAGCTGCTAAAATCCAAACAGATGTTGAGCTGACTTGAAGTTATTTCATTATCTATTTACTTTTTATTTCTTCTTCAATGGTGTGTATGCACCATATTCATTTAAACATTTATTGATCTCTAATTAGCAGGACTATAGTCTAAGTTGGTATGAGTTTTTTCTTTTTTTCTTTTTTTTTAACGTCTTGGCCCCTTGAATTAGTTTTCTAAACACTTTCTAACTTGAATAATTGGGGACCAGGTTTCTCACGTAAACACTAATAGTCATCTCCATCACCAAAACAAAAAATTCACCTAGAACTAAAAGAGAAAACTTTCTAACTTTGTAGTGTGTTGCTCGAGAAGAGGTGAAATATGAGATTCTTACTCTCCATTTTGCCCTCTCTTTCCCCCTTTTATAAGTTTCATTAATTTATCTTCCATGCTTGCATGGTATATGAAAATTAAGTTTATATATGCAAATAGATTCAAGGGGAAATGATCTGATTTTTTTTATTAATATTATAATGGAAAGTCTACAGGTGGATCATCTCCAAAAAAACAAGAGGTCAACAACTAGAGAAAGGAGAGCAGGGACAACAGTTGCTGTCCCAGTGTCCCATCCCCTCAGTGCACTGGTAGTTGTAAGGTGATTTGGAAGCATCATTTTTTGGTGGCCCATCATCACGGTATGAATTGAATGGTTTTTTTAATGAACCCATATGAATATGAATTTTTTAATAAACTCATATGAACATGAATGGGTTGGATCACACATATGCCATGTATAAGGCATCACTTTTCTATGGCCCATCCTCACGATATGAATTGAATGATTTATTTTTTTTAACGGAAGGAAGCCAGTAAGAATCATGAAGTACTTAGACGAAAGGAAGCCGAAGACAGAGCCAGGGAAAGAGAGAGAGGATCAAATGAAGAATGATTAAAAGATAAAAAGTCAATATAGCAAGGTTGGCGATAATTGAATCAATAAATGAATTCTAACGTCAGCCTTTTTACGTACAGTAATAGGATTTGTAGATTGATTTATATTAGATAGGAAAAAAATAGAGTAAAGTAAATTTAAATGCGCCCTAATAGTTTAATTTTTCAACCCTACCCTTCTCAAATAATTTTTTCCCAATAGATGAGGTATTAGTGTTGGTCACGTGTATTTTCCTTTATTTTTCCATTTTAAATTTGCAACGATCACATATTAATCCTTTTTGTTTTGCATGAGTTTTGTCTCCATATACAAGGTATAGGTGTTTATTATATGATACTAAGAAACAAACATCTTCGTCTCTTATCTTTAATTAAGAATGAAACATCAAGAAGATATGAATCCTTCAAAGATGGCAAGGCAACGTCGAACTCAACTGTTATAGATGAAAAGACTACGTCAAATATGAAAAAACAATAACATCTACAAGTGAAAACCTATTCAATAAATATTATTTTAACTTTATATTAAATAAAATTAGTTTATTGATAATTGTTATAAGTCGTGCTATGGAAATTTGTCATTAAACAGATGCACATAAAAGTAAATATCAACTTTAAAAATGAGAAGAATGACAAGAATATGGTACCATAAAGAACACGATAAGTTTGACTCGAACATGATTCGATGTTTTGCTTTTGACGATTGATTTATATTTATATATAAGGTTCTTTTAAAATATATGCCTTTATATAAAAAAAAATCATGCCTCCAATATGCATTTGACCAACAATTACTTTCTATTTATATTTAAATTTACTTTCAACTAAACTCTCTCTATCAAATATCCACGCCCCATGAATGGAAAGGCATAAAGGTATATGGGTTCTCCAAAAGATTGGGTTCTCGGTGTCTACTTTCAATTTAAATTGGGTTTTCCTTCCATGAATTAAAGGCTCGCGTTGGGTGCAGGCCCTGAATCGCTAGTTATATATATTAAAGCAATGGGGGAGGCGCGCTGTGGAGGGTGCCACCTCAGCAACCCAAAAATTCTCCTTTCAAATAAATATGGAGAAAAAATATAGATTGCTTTAAGGTGCCATGTCATCACATGCCATAATTTTTTTTTCCAAAAATAATCTCTTTATGTTTATCCTCTATCTCCTAAAGTCTCTCAATCAATATCCCCTAAAATCTCTCTATTTTGCTACAATTATTTTCTCTCTTAGCACCATCTATCTTCCATCTTCTCAAGACTGTCATCTTTTTATTTGAATATTTGGGACCCACCCTTCAACAATTCACACAGATAAAATTTTCATTAAAAATATCATTTTCTTTTAGTTTCCAAATAGAGCCCTACTCTATTCAAAGATTGTCGCACATGAACGAAAATCAAACCCGACCTTCTGGCAGACCGCCTCATAGATGGGCTTGTGATAAAAATGTTTTGATGTTGGAGTTTTTTTTGTTGAATCTTATAGCCATCCTTTTCTAATCTGATTATATAGACATATGACCCTAAGTTTGGCCCACAAAAAATTACACTTCCATGGGCCCACATGGACTCATAATTAAGAGATATATACACTTTCGTGGGCCCACCTTTCTTTTACAGTTTTTTTTATATATGGCACCTCCAGTTTTATCTTATTCTATTTACTTTTTTTAGGGCTTTGGATTAATCATATCTGCTTATATCATACCTTAACCCTCTTATGTGGCAACCCACTCAAATTATTTTAAGAGTAGCTATATGCACTATTGAATTGATCATGTGTAGTAAATATAACCACGCATGGTGCCTGAATTGGTAATTACCTTATAGGCTAGGCTCCACAGGCCGTGTCAAAGCCTGAATCTTAGGTTTCAGATTGGGCCCAACAAGCCACAACATAGCTCGATCCACACAACTTCCCATTTTCTTTGAAATATCAGTAAGAACACATTTCCATTTTCCTCTCCATTCATTTCAACACTTTTCATTGATCAAAGCAGGCCTTCAGTCACTATAAAACAGAACTGGAAAATGCTTTAACAGATCCATATAAATTATTCAACTAAATCCAAGCCGTTCATCACATGGTACGTGCAGGGTGTATGGCCAGATCAAGTCTGCTAATGTAGTCCTTTACCAGGGAGCCAAAGTAGAGATGCCTCCCTATTTTAACACCACTTGTAACACCAGACAGAGCAGGGTCTGTGTATAGGGCCACTGGTTTCCCTTCCAAGCTGACACCCAATACCCCACTCTTCCAACTCATTTCTGGCACCTTCACAAACCTCTCCAGAATTGCTAAAACCTTCCTCAGAAATGGATACCTGGACATCAAGTATAATGGAAAAGTCCTACCCTGCAACAATAAAATAAAAAGGTGTATAGTATAAAGTCCATTTTGGATGTGACATTCACTTTGGGCCATTTGTTTAATGTAAAATATCATTTACCAATCCAAAAGCTTAAGCTCACACCCATATTGCCCAAGTAATGGGTTGGATAGGCCCTTCATATACTTGTTTGAGCCTTCCACCTACTTGAATTTCTTTAGCTAGCCATTCCGGCCGATGCACTTTTGGCGACACGCATTCTTTTTTTTTTTTTTTGCGCAGAGTCATTCATCATGAGATTTCAAACTCACGACCGGTTGGCTCTGATACCATCTTGAATTTCTTTAGCTAGCCATTCATACTAAAACCTCGGCAGCAGAAATACTTTTCAATACACCTATCAGCTTAAGCTTTTGAGTTGATACATAGCATTTTACATGGTATCAAAGGGGGTTCCGATCCCATCGTTCTTGTGTAGCCCACATGGTAGGCCCGTCCATGAAATTTATTGGGCCTGCATGTGAGGAGGAGTGTTAGGAAAGTTCCACATCCCACATCGCCCGAGTAATGAGTTTGATAGAGCTTCATATACCTGTTTACGCTTTCCACTTATAAGCTTAAGTTTTTGGGTTGGGATATGGTATCTTACAAATTGTCCATTTTGTAATCTTACGTTGCCACAATATCTTATTTGAAAAATGCAAGGATAGAATTATGCTAGTGAAGTCTAGTATTTCCTTCTTCGGTAAAAGAGAAGATTTCATTAAGGGGACGTTTGGTAAACATCCTCACCGCGGATTTCTCTCGTTTTTCTACGATACCGTGGAAAACCCACGTTTGGATCCACGTCGAAAAGCCCTAAACGGATGTGAGGATTCTCCATTTCCAAATATTTCGGGCGTTAGACACACCCCCTCGGATCAGCTGAATCCACGCGCACGAGGATTTGCGAAGCTACAGTGACTTCGACCGTTTGTTTAGATCAGACCGGTTTTTAGCTTTTTTTTTGTTTCTATGGGCCCCACAATCAAGATTTGAACCGACAAAAGTGTTAAGAAGGTCCAAAACGTCCATCTCACAAAATTTCAACCGTTTATTCATCTTAGATCGTGAGATATTTGCAAAACCGTCTAAACCGTTAAATGCCAATTTCTTAGATGCTATGGGCCAAAAAAGGGGATTAAATACAGTCCGTTTTTTTTTTTTCCAATTTTTTTGTTCCTGTGGGCCCCACAATCATGATCTGAACCAGTAGTTATTTCTAGAAGGTCAAACACGGCTAGTTGACCAAATTCAACTATTGATCCTTACCATATCTTGAGATATTTGCAAAAAAGTCCAGGTACTAAAATATTAATTTCTTATTCCTGTGGGCCTCCTTTGCACGATCTGAACCGTTCAGATTTTCTAGATGACCACAAACAACTTTGAGGTGAAAGTTAAATGACATAGTCTGAAAAGGTTCCAGAGACAGCTGACTATATGGAAAAGAAATTGTTGAATGACATAAACAACAGAGGCTATGGTTAAAGTTCCAAATACCAATAAATTATAATTATAACTCCATTAAGACTTAAGGCTATTAAACCTGTTGAAAATTAAAGTATTTTCACTATCATTGTTTACTGTGAGTTTGAATCCAAAGTGGAGTGACTTGGTGCTGAAATGTGCGTGGAACGGGTTCCACCTAAGAGACTGTTGAAAAGAGATTTCACTGCCTCTACTAATGCCATAAGGTTTTGATATGACTCACCACTGGAGAAAATTTAATAAAATCAAAGGTTGCGATGGTTTGATTGGACTTATATTTTGGCTAATCTTATCCATGGGCGTGTTTGGATGGATGATGAATTGAATTGAGGTGAGGTAAAGCCTCCATTATCCAGAAAAAAAAAAAAAAAAAAACCACGGGTCATATCAAAAGTACACAAATTCAAAACTCCTTCATTCTTTTTAATAATAAAGTAAGAAAATAAATTTCTTTTTCCTTTAAATGACCAAAAAAACATCATCTTTTATACAAAAGTAAAAAAAATTCCCTATCAAGCCACTAAAAACAATAGACACAATAACCCCTTATATTTTATTTTCTCTTGATTTGATGTTTAATTTCACTTTACTTTAATTCACCATCCATCCAAAGGTGATCTAGCCTCCCCCCATTAATAGGCATGCTCTAAGTGGGACCCACGAGTGCTCGTAAGGGTGGGAGTTTTCCCTTTGGCTAAAATCATTTCTATTATGTACTAACATCAAATCATGCAAAGTAATCTGACCATCCCTCTTCACCTAATAGAAAGACTCCAACATCATAAAATGGTATCATACTTTGTAAATGTAACTCTTCAAATGACAAATCAATCCACACAACCAGACTAGGGAAAATCATGCGGCCCGTGCAGGATGTTGGGTTAGATCAAGGCGACCAATGAAGGACTCTACCAGCGAGACATAGTAAAGATGCCTCCCAATCTTAATCCCACCAGTGACAATTGAGAGGGCAGGGTCCGAGTACAGGGCAATGGCTTGACCCTCCAAGCTAACACTTAACACCCCAGCATCCATTTGCCCGTGGGGCACCTTCACAAACCTCTCCAATATCATAACGGCCTTCCTCACTATTGGATACCTCATCTGTATAGTCCAAGACAATGTCCTACCCTACAACAACAATAGCAACACAAGGAAACAACACTCATTGTTCTGAAGATAAATAATGAGGGATGATTCATTAATGTCCCTCAGTCATTTAATTCAGTTGGTTAGTGACTAGGGGAGCTCATGGGCTTGGATGAAGTCATAGAAAGACTGAATCCTAGCCCGACCCGAATAAGCAATGCATATAATTCAACTGTTTAAAGACTAATTCACCTAAACAAGTAATTAAAATCCTCATGTAGTGATAGCAAGTCCGGCCAGGCATGTCCCAGTTGACTAAATGGGTGGGCTCGAGCCATACACTTAAGACCCATGTTGGGCCTGACCCTGACTTAGGCCTGTATTTATAAAGGTGGGCTGGGAATGGATATACTTAGGCCCGGGCTGGGCTGACCCATGAACGTCCCTATTAGGGACATGGGTGTGTAAGATTCCCCAATGCAATGCCAAAAAAAAAAAAAAAAAAAAAATACTGGATGATTGATTAATTACCGCGAATAATGCAACCCAGAAATGTTCCTCTCCGTCATATCTAATATTATCAGGATAACCTGGCAAATTATCAATGAAATCCTCCACTGATCCTTTCTTCTCACCTTGTATATGATATTTTCTGCATCTCCTCCTGTCATTAATATGACAGAGAGATTAAGTTCTCTCATTTCGCACGCTTAAAAACAACAGAAAAAAAATACAGTGATGGGCACTTGGAGACGAGAAAGAGGAGTAGATGACACTATATATATGCAGTAAGTAATTAGTATTCGGAAACTTACAGTGGGGTCTCACAGAAGACTAAGAAGTCATGGTGGGGTGAAAGGGCGACCCCATTGGCGAAGTAGAGGTCATGTAGGAGGACTTGGGTGAGATTGGTTTGTGGGTCAAAGCTCATGAGACGGCCATGAGGTTGACACTCCAGAATGTCTAACCTGGCCTCTTCAGCATTGTACTTGTATGATGCATCTGTGAAGTAGATCATGCCATTACTTGCCACATCCACTCCATCAGTCAGTCGGAATTTTACCTGATCAGCCTCATCCGTTAGTAGATCGACTGCTCCTCTTGTCACCCTTAGTAGTCCCTGATGATCAGATGCAGATAGATGTTACTCATGTTAGTATGAGAGTTTTTACGTAGACAGCTTTTACTCTTTAGTTTAAAATATGGGCATGTGTTTGGCAGCATCAATGAATATGTATCTGACATGATTTAAAAAAAAAGGGAAAAAAAAACTATCATCATCATCGCATTGCCTCAATTATACTAGGTCAACTATATGAATTTTGTTTCTCCATTATATGATTTTAATACCAAGAATAAATGAAGTTGTTACTCCTATGGCTGATACCATATTTCAAAGTGGTTATAACTCGGAAACTTTGAAATGTATTGAAGTTATTCTCACAATTATATTTTTTACTCACATGTAAAGCATTCTTAAAATCTTTTCCCTAAATAGAAAAATATTATTAAAACAAACTCACGAAGAAAGGACTACAAGACACCCACATAAACACAACAAAAGAAAATAACAACAAACAAACAAACAAAAGACTACCACACGTACA
The DNA here is from genome assembly GCA_029852735.1 of Persea americana. Taxonomy (NCBI): domain Eukaryota; kingdom Viridiplantae; phylum Streptophyta; class Magnoliopsida; order Laurales; family Lauraceae; genus Persea; species Persea americana. The sequence goes on from CM056819.1 coordinate 52,583,061, forward strand.
AAGAACATACGAGAACTACACCTAAACTACTTAATGGCAGTTTATCAGAAGTCTTTCAAAAGCAGAATTAATTGCAGACAATTGAATTTTCATAATGGGCATCTAAAATTAGTTAAGAATGAAGATTTATAATTTTTATCTTGTTGTGAACTAGGGCCTACAAAAACAGATCAAGCACACACAAGAACATGGAGATTTACGTGGTTCGGCTTTTAGTCGACGTCCACGGGAAAGACAAAAGAATTCACTATGCAATCAGAAGAGGTTATACATCATAGAGACCCTTAGTCTCTATTTATAATATCAGCCCCAAAACCCTGTTACACTCAAATACTACTTCTAATCACAGTAGGCCTATGCTAATAGACCTACTTCTAATCACAGTAAAACATGGGCAATACAGGGGCCTGGTTTACCAGATTTATTACTTCAATAGAGCCATACAACCTAACAAATCTCCACCTTGGCAAACATTGAAGCTGATCCTCATGCACTAAACACGTCTCATCGTCTCCACGTGCCCCTTAGGGCACTTAGGTATTGAGCACACCGATCAAGTCCAAGTAATGTTTGAACTTGAATTTAACCCATTCATTCATAAATGCACCAAATCGCTTGTACCATTGTCCAGAAGCTTGCTTCGACCCGTACAATGATTTCTTCAAACTGCATACATGATCAGGAACATTAAACTGCACTCTACTTGTACTGGAAGCTCTTATATCTTCCTCGTAGAACCGCTTACATCCGATAGCCTGATTTTCCTCATCAAGAGACTCCATCTCTTCAGTTATAGTTTCTGCCTATTGACTACTTTCTAGCCCTTCCATTAATTCAAGAGACTCAGTTGTTAATGCGTATGCAACCATATCATCACGGCCACTGTCTGATGTCGACATGTACGTCGTCCTATCCTCGAAACCGTATCTAACCGGTGGTTTCCTTTCTCTTTGTGGTCTACCCGTCTGCGGCATCTGCGGCTCTGTCTGCTGTATCTGCTGCACAGTCTTATGATTCCCTGTATCCCGGGAGCAGCCGGATGCACTCTCCTTCCTCACTAGGATGTCAGACTCCACCTGAACGGTGTCACTGCTGCTGTCTACTTTTGTTTTCTCCACCTACTTTCTCACTTCGAGTAAAGCATCCTCATGAAATGTAACATCCCTGCTGATGATAAATCTGGGTGAATCTTGATCGGTACACCACAATCTGTATCCTTTCACCCCAGAAGCATATCCCACCAAGATGCACTTGACATCCCTTGGTTCTAACTTATCGGTTTTCATGCGAGCATAAGCCGGGCAACCGAAGATCCTCAAGTTAGAAAAATCAGCTGGATTACCTGACCACATTTCTTCCGGTGTTTTGCAACCAATCTTTGTGTGTGGAGACCTATTTATTAAGTAACCTGTAGCATTTACTACCTCAGCCCAAAAGTCCTTGGACAATCCCGCAGTAAACAGCATACAACGAGCTCTTTCCAAAATCGTTGTGTTCATCCTCTTAGCAACTCCATTCAGCTGCGGAGTTTCTGTAGTGGTGTAATGCCGAGCTATGCTATGATCTGTGCAATAGTTCTCAAACTCTGTCGATCTGTACTCCTTGCCATTACCTGTTATCAACTTCTTGACCTTTCTGTCAGTCTGTTTCTCAACCATTTCCTTCCATTGCTTAAATGTAACAAAGGTCTGATCCTTCGTCTTCAGAGTATAAACCCAGACTTTCCTTGAATAATCATCAATAAAAGTCAGCATAAACCGAGACCCGCCCTTGGAATAAACCTTAGAAGGCCCCCATACATTTGAATGAACATAATCAAGGATACCTTTCATGCGATGAATACCTGTCTTGAAACTGACCTTTCGATATTTCTCGAAGATGCATCTCTCACAGAAATCCAACTTGCCTGTCTTCGTACCACATAGCAAATTCTGATTACTCAATATTGTCAATCCCTTCTCACTTGTGTGACCTAGGCGCAAGTGCCATAAGCGTGTTGAGACAGATTCATGGTCATCTAAGGAAGACACTGCAGCTCCACCTGTAACTGTATTTCCAGACAAAACATATAAGTTTCCAACTTTATTGCCTTTCATAAGAACCAGAGCACCCTTCACAACCTTCATAACTCCACTTTCAGCTGAGAACTTACAACCGTCGGAGTCTAAGGCACCAAGAGAAATGAGATTCTTTTTCAAATCAGGAACATGCTGAACTTCTGCCAATGTTCTGATGATTCCATCATACTTCTTCATTTTAACTGTTCCAATCCCAACCGTCTTACATGCAACATTGTTGCCCATCAAGACACTACCACCGCTGATTTCTTTATAAGTGGTAAACCAGTCCTTATTGGGACATATGTGGTAGAAACAACCCGAATCAAGAATCCATTTATCCTTAGGACGAATTCCATTTTCAATCACAGAAAGTGCATTGTCGGAATCATAATCTGATCTTCCATCTGCAATACTGACTGAATCATCATCATATGAGAAATCTTTTTATTATTTTTTTTCCTTTTCCTCCGCCTTTCGGGAGAGTTTTTTCTGATGTGCCCTTTTTTATGGAAATAATAACATTTAATATTTTTCCTGTTGGATTTATGTTTGCCCTTATTACTGGAGTCTTTTATTTTTCCTCGTACTACCAAACCCTCACCCGAACCATTATTGTCAGCCGCAACCTTTTTCTTTAACTCTTTCGAGTTCAAGGCTGCCTCTACATCCTCTTTGGAAAGAGTATCTCTACCATACATCATGGTATCAACAAAATGCTCATATGAGGGTGCTAATGAGCACAACAACATAATAGTTTGGGCCTCATCATCAATTTTAACATTGATATTTTTCAGATCCATAATAGCTTTTGTAAAAGAATCAAGGTGAGTTGAAACAAGCATACCTTCCTGCATTTGTAACGTGAACAACCGCTTCTTCAGATACAAGCGATTCGTAAGAGACTTTGTGATGTACAAGTTCTCTAACTTCTGCCACATGCCAGCAGCAGTTTTCTCTTGAACAACCTTTCGCGGTACACCATCACTAAAAAATAGCACAATCTGACCACACGTCTTTTCCAACAACTCATCCTTCTCTTCATCTGACAGTTTGTCAGAAAAAAACATTCTTTCCCTTCAAAGCTTTCTGCAACCCATTCTGAACTAGCAAAGCATGCATCTTCAAACGCCAAAGACCGAAGTCATTGTTTCCATCAAATTTTTTAATCTCGAATTTAGCAACCATTCCATAAATCTTTTACTGTACCTGCGTAGATCTTCTCAAAACGAATCCACAGGTTCAAACGGATCTCAGATCGGACTCCGAATCGTAAAGATATCGCGAAAACAAATTTCAGCCTTCGATTTGGTCAAACTGTGTTGACCGTACAGGTGCTGATGTTAACGGACCTTACTAGCGCTTGTTCCTGCTTCTGGGCTTCACTGTGTGGACCGGGTCAACCTGACCCGACCTGACCTGCTGCTGAACCGACCCAAAGGGGTCTCCTTCCTCCTCTGTTTCAAGTTCTGTTTCAGAAACAGAACTTCTGCAATCTGCTTCCACTGCAATAGCGTAGGGGGCGTTGCTTCTCCGGCGACGGAAGCGACACGCAGCGGCGGCGGCGAAGACTCCGGAGGTTGGGCCCAGCGAAAAAAAACGCCCAAATCACCGCCCTTCCTGTCCTGCAACGATGGCGACACGTAGCATCAGCACTCCTCCTTCGTTTCGGGCATGCAAATACTCCGGCGATGTCCGATCAAGAGCGGTGGTAGACCGATCTTCTTCAACGCCCGATTCAAGTAAAGGCCGATCGGGTCTTCTCCGATCTGGTACTTTCTGATCACTCCCAGATGCAATAGGCCCTTTGATGATCTGATCCGTCGGATTTCTTCCAATCACGCCAAATATGCTATGATACCAGTTTATTGTGAACTAGGGCCTATGCGAAGAGATCAAGCACACACAAGAACACGGAGATTTACGTGGTTCGGCTTTTGGCCTACGTCCACAGGGAAGATAGGAGAATTCACTATGCAATCAGAAGAGGTTATACATCATAGAGATCCTTAGTCTCTATTTATAATATCAGCCCCAAAACCCTGTTACACCCAAACACTACTTTTAATCACAGTAGACCTATGCTAATAGACCTACTTCTAATTACAGTAGAACATGGGCAATACAGGGGCCCGGTTTACCAGATTTATTACTTCAATTGAGCGATACAACCTAACATATCTTTTAATTATATTATATAAGTTTTCGGTTTAGTTAAAAAATGGCCAAAATAAAATTGATATATTCCTTTTACACTCATATATTAGCCAATGTTAACTTTTGGCTTTTGCCATATAATGTCCAAAACAATATTTCTTTCTTTCTTTCTTTGGTCTTTTTATTTATTTATTTTTTTTTTCTAGGGGTAAATTGTATGGATAAAAAGAAGAAGGGCATTACTCATAAAAGAATACAAGGAATAAAGCCCCCAAAATAACAAGGACCGTAGCCCCAAAAATTAAGAGGACCGAAGGCCCTGAAAACAAGGGCCATGTCTGTACAATATCAAAACAGAACCCAAAAAAACAAGGCATATTAGGTGATTACACCTAAACTGTACAGAATAGGGTCCAAAACTGCATTTCAAAACAAGTGTTTGATTACTAAGATTTAAAAAAACAAATGCCATGATGATGAGCTTTCACTATGAACAAAATTAGTAGAAAAGCAAATTTAAGTGAGTTTGATCTTAAAGACCCCATGAACTCTTTTTTTCTTTTTTTACCTAGACAAGGGTTCTTGGGCCCATGAGAGTCCTTGGTGAGAAATCTACTCCCACAGAAGAGAATTCAGGGATCAATCTTGGGAAATTGGGTGAGAAACAAGATATCCAACCAACTCGCCTATCTCTTTGTCATCCATGGACCCTCAAAACCTCAAAATAAATTGACTTGTTACTTTTTGCAATTCTATGTGAAATATCATGAATTTAGCTTTAATTGGACCTAATTTATCATCATCGTCGAAGTCTTGTCCCAAAATCTGTTACATGAATTTTATTTTTCCATTCCAGTCTACCACAGAATGCCGATTTTCTATATTCATGTTTTAGTTGTGATAATAGTTTTATACTGGCTGTTAACCTAATGCAACCCTTCTCTTTTATCGGGACTAGGGGCCGGTGGTTATAAACTTCAAAGTTAATTGGACTTAATTATTTAAGGGAAAATCTCAAATAAGGCCTTAAGTTTTTGCCTTATTTAAAAAAAAGGACAGAAGTTTCAACGCTTTTCAAATTAGTCCTTAAGTTTTTCAGTAAGTTTTCAATTAAGGACATCGGGCTATTTAACTGTATTTTTGTCGACTTTTCCCTCAATGTTTTAAAAATACCCAAATTACCCTTCATTTAAAGCCATGACATGGTATCGGTCTCCACTACATTCGGCCGATTGCTATAGGAACACTGGTTGTCTTTGATCACCGTGAGGACGCCCGTAAAGGAAATAAGGAGAATATAGAGGAAGTAAATGAAAGTTTTATTTCAATTAAGGCCAATTTGGGTGTTTTAAAAAGATTTCGGGAAAAAGTTGCTGGAAAATAACTTTAAATGGAAGGATGTCTTTAATTGAAAACTTCCTGGAAAACCTAGGGACTAATTTGAAAAGTTTTGAAACTTTTGTCCTTTTTTGAAATAAGGTAGAAACTTATGGACTTTTTTGAAAATTTCCCATTATTTAATCTAAATTCTCAACCCTATGTCTATCTCCCTCTCCCCTTTCTCTATAGCATAAAATTCATGAACATAAAAGTGGTCATGCACCAGATCTCCATAGAGCTGCAGTCCACTCGCAGGAGAAAATTCATGTTACTCAAGAGTGGCCTAAAACTAAATTGAAATTTCGAAGGGCCCTGAAAATTACAGAAATACCCTGTCCAAGATTTTTAAAGAAATCCAAAGATTAAAAAAAATTTGAAGATCATCATTTATTTATTGTTCAATACCTTGTAAGCATCGGCCACGATAAGCTGCTTATGGGCTCCAAGAGCGACACCAAGCGGCCTGCCACCAACATATGTCCAGTTCTCCACCGTAACAGACGTCTCTTCTCCGGCGACAGCCACCCTCTTTATCCACCCATCACCACAACCAGTATAGATGACACCCTCGTCGGCGTCATAGGCCAAGTCCTCCGGCCCCGGAAGAAGCCCATCACCCAGCCTTTCCGATGCGGCGAGCATGTGGCGGTTGCTCATTGGCACGGCTCTTGAGGACCAAGGACCATGGTCGAACCCATGGGCTCGGTACAGCAGCACTGCCACGCCGACAGGCCCCACCACCAATACAATAAGCCAGGCCGAAAGCGTAGCTACATGAGATGATGATGATGAAGAAGATGGTCGTTTTGTTTGAGAGGCAGTTGTAGAAGTGCTGCTTTTCTTTGTACTTGTATTGGCCATGGAATAGATGAGATAGAGAGAAAAGAAAGGGATGCACTCAAATTTCTAATAGAAAGAGTTTTGTGCACTGCATCTATAAGGGCCCATGGTTTGAAAAGGCCAAGGTGGTAGCGACAAAATAGATTAGATAGGGAATCTGGGTCCGTAAGATGAGAGATGTTCTGAGTAAGAAAAGTCTACGGTGGTGTATGGCATATTGGCATCTCTACTTTACACATTTTATTCTCTTAAAACCCATTCAATCAGCTTTTAATTTAGAAAAACTATCAGAAAAATCTCTATAGGACCTCATAAGATCGACGAGGACCCAGTATGTAGTATGTTGAACAAGGGAGGGGTCCTCAAGCTCCTTTTTAGTCTTTTTTTTTTTAATCATTTTGCGATATATGGTCGATATCGACTATTTTATAGTATTCGGCAAATAAGATAGCTACATGTGGAAAAAATCTGACGGACAAATAGGTCAATATCGACTAATAGGAGGAAGTATTAATGCTCGATATCGACCATTAGAGCTAAGAAGAAGAAAAGCGCCATTCTCTCTTCTGCGGGCAAGCAAGAAGAACACACATCAGATGTTCAACAAAATGACTGAAAGAGTACCAAGAGCGAGAGACAAGAGAGAGATGATGGGGGGCGAAGAGAACTGTCTCCTGAAATATATTTATGCGTTTATGCGAGGATTTGTATGGAAATGGGGTCAGCCTTTAGTGGGTTTGGACTTGGGGTTTGGACTCGGGTAAGAAGAAGGGTGTCTAAGTGTTATAGGGTGGGGGCAATAAGTGAGTGTATGGGGCTGTGTAGTATGCGTAGGTGGGGTGTGAGTGCAGGGAGGCAATTCGAGTGGGTTGTGAGTGCAGGTGGGCGTCGTGGGGCTACGAGCGTGGTGCTGCTGTAGGTGTGGTCTCGCGGTGGTGGGCAATGCAGTGAAAGTGGCAGCGCTAGTGTTATGAGGGAGAATGGAGGAAATGAGAGTAGGTGTGGCAGTGGAGTGACAGTGGTGCAAGCGCAATGGTAGCGCTAGGTGCGACGGTGGAGTAAAAGTGGCGCAGGCGTAGTGGTAGCGCGTTAATAAGTGCAGGGGGAGAAGGGAGGAAGGAAGACAAGATGGAGAGGGAGAAGGAAAGGAAGGGAGAAAGAAAGGAAACAAAAGAAGAAGAAGGAGGATGAAGGAGATGGCTTGGTGTTCAGTGCAATGCAGTGGTGCAGGCGTAGTGCGGGGATAGGAAGTGCGGGGAATGAGAAGGGAGAAAGAATGAGAAGGGATCGGAATGAACACTGTTGAGTGGTCGATATCAACCAACCTACAGAAAAGGTCAAAAGACTCCTCCTGTCTTCAACATGCTATTGGGTCCTCTTCGGTACTATAGGGTCCTATGAGGATATGTTCGGTAATTTTCCCTTTAGTTTATTTGGAAAGTGTTTTTTGCACATTCATTTCAAACCACCTTAAGAGGAATTGCCTCTGTTTGGAAAAACTCCAAAAGTAGGCTCATTTGAAACGGACAAAAAAGTCTGATGCGCGCAGACGTCTTTCCCTACAATGAAACTAACGGTCTTCTTAGGCAAACATGTTTTTTTTCGATTTTTTTAAAAGTTTATGAGACCCAAAATCATGATTCAGACCGTTACAAATATTCAGAAGGCCAAACACGGCCACGTGTCCAAATTTCAGCCATTGGATCTTCATATATTTTGAAATATTTGCAAAATACTTCAGGCCCTTTGATTTACTTTTTTTTTTTTTTTTTACTTTTGTGGGCCCCAAACGTAAGATCTCAACCATTAGTTTCCTTTGTAAGGTCAATCACGGCTAAGCTACCAAATTGTAATACTTGATTCCTCATGGATCTGAAGGAATTTTAAGAGACATCATAGACCGTTGGTTTAAAAAATAATCAGTGGATGATTTTTGAAAGGGTCCACATGCAATCCCCTTTTTTGTATTTTCTATAAGTTGTGGGACCATAAATCATGATCCAAACCATTTGAAATATTAAGATGACCAGGCATGGCTATGAATCCAAATTCTAGCCATTGGATTATCATGAATTGTGAGATATTGGAAAAAAAAAAAAACTTAGATACTTTTATATAGTTTTTTAAAAATCCATGGGCCCCAAATGCAAGATCCAAACCATTAATTCTCTTTGTAAGACTAAGCACGACTATGGCATCAAATCTCAATGGTTGATTCCTTACGGATCTGGAGATATTTATGAAAAACTTTCAACAATTTCTTTGAAAAGATCTATTTCAATCAATTTTTTTGTGTTACCAAACACACTATTTTTTAAACATCTATTTCAAATAGAGTCATTTGAAATAGATCTATAATGATATTTTATTTCAAATAGATAAGACATGCCAAAAAGGGCCTAACTCTAAAGTGGAGCCTACCGATTAAAATTTGAATTATTTAAACTTTATGCCCTCTAGCTATATGGGGTACATGTCAATTTAAATTTTTTCCATGGTTTGATCGGCTGTCTCTGAAAATGAATGTAATGCATAAATTTGTGTTGATCATATTTTTGTTAAAGAGTCAGTTCAACAGTGGAACAAACTCGGATAAATGTAAAATTCGAGAAAATTTCATTTAGCTGGAGAACCTTTTTTTTTTTTTATAATATTTTTAGATTTAAGGAGCTGGCCAACTAACTTAGGATTTCGCTAGGTTAAACCCTAAGAGGGATAAGATGGGTATATTGTGGATCATGACTGTAGGGGTGCTTTGGGCTGGGCTTGAGTGAATAATCTGTGCCGTTTAGTATTTGTGCCAGGCTTGGATTAAGTGATAGAAAGCCCCAAACAGCCTGGCCCAACTTTATCCAAACAGCCCAAAGCCTAAACCACCCTATATTATGGGGAATTTTATATTTTTTTTATATGGCACCTCTAGTTTTATCTCATTCTATTTTTATTTTTAGGGCTTTTGATTAATCAAATCTGCTTATATCATACCTTACCCTCTTATGTGGCAACCCACTCAAATTATTTTAAGAGTAGCTATATGCACTATTGAATTGATCATGTGTAGTAAATATAACCACGCATGGTGCCTGAATTGGTAATTGCCTTATAGGCTAGGCTCCACAGGCCGCGTCAAAGCCTGAATCTTAGGTTTCAGATTGGGCCCAACAAGCCACAACATAGCTCGATCCACACAACTTCCCATTTTCTTTGAAATATCAGTGAGAACACATTTCCATTTTCCTCTCCATTCATTTCAATACTTTTCATTGATCAAAGCAGGCCTTCAGTCACTATAAAACAGAACTGGAAAATGCTTTAACAGGTCCATATGAATTATTCAACTAAATCCAAGCCGTTCATCACATGGTACATGCAGGGTGTATGGCCAGATCAAGTCTGCTAATGTAGTCCTTTACCAGGGAGCCAAAGTAGAGATGCCTCCCTATTTTAACACCACTTGTAACACCAGACAGAGCAGGGTCTGTGTATAAGGCCACTGGTTTTCCTTCCAAGCTGACACCCAATACCCCACTCTTACAACTCATTTCTGGCACCTTCACATACCTCTCTAGAATTGCTAAAACCTTCCTCAGAAATGGATACCTGGACATCAAGTATAATGGAAAAGTCCTACCCTGCAACAATCAAATAAAAAGGGGTATAGTATAAAGTCCATTTTGGATGTGACATTCACTTTGGGCCATTTGTTCCATGTAATTGAAATCCTAGTAATTTTAAGACTTATATATATGATTAAAATTGAAGAAACATAGGTGAATATTAGAAAACGACCATCAAATAGTCTTCCCTTTTGGGGAATTGAATCTGGGGAGATGGGAAACGAATACCCCATCCCTCTCCTAGTAATTCAAATCCGAGTAAAGTCTCCACCTCATTTCTAATAATCTTTTTGGAGCATATTTGGCCGTGAATTTCTATATCTTGAATTCTATGCAAACAAATGGGCTTACTAATGATCATAACAAGCATTTGAAACGGAAATTACTGATGGAAGTGCGATCCAGAAGAGGCCCTCGCCATCGAAATGGATGTTATCTGGAAATCCTGGTAGATTATCGATGAAGTCATCCACAGTTCCTCTTTTGTCTCCTTGAATGTGATATTTTCTACACCTTCTCCTGCAGATAGAGATGGAATGATTATTTTTATAAGTTTGATAGGGAAAGAGAAATTTTATTTCTGTTCAGGGTCCAGTAATAGTCTATTGATGAAGGGAAAGGGGCTGGTCTTGATGCCAAATAAGAAAGGATTAATACTGGTAACCATCTGATCCAATATTTGGATGTGCTGTATCAAATGAATGAAATATGATTTATGTACTTTTCCAACACATAAAATATGAGACTTCACTAAATCAACTCATATCAGTGAGCAGAGAAGGGTATGATTTACGTTTTTAAATTAAGGTCTGATCAAATGAATGATTTCTTATTATATTCTTGTTTTTGTATAAACAGTCGCGCTTGTTTAAATCTTATTATTGTATCATGCAATATATATAATTCCATGACCTAAACTTTATCCTCTCTAACCTACTCTCTAATCTATTCCTAATATCTCTAATAATAAAATCTTAATCACATCATTTACATTACTGCAACAAAAGAAGCACGAACCCCCTTATTTATAATCATTATCTTCTTAGCTTCATTTTACGTAAAAGGGTATGAAGTAATTAAGAAAGAAGAATCCAATTTTCACCTCTGCCCACACCCACTTAATCTCTTCCCTGCTCAACACCATCGCCTCCTCTAAAATTACCAGAAGGTCTTTTAACTTGAAATTTCATTGTCTATAAGATTTCTACTAAAAACTAGGTTCCATGACCATTTCCCACCCACCTCCACATAATTTTTAATATAAGGTTGCTTTTTAAAATAAGACACATGACATCGTTTGAAACCCATCAGCCTATTAAATATTAAAGGGCTTTGAGGCAAAAAAAATAAAATAATGTCCACTAAATATTGGTGCTAGCTATTCCTATGAATTAGACCATAATCAAAGTTTATTTTGACAGTTTATCTCATGATCTTAAACTAGATACTGACCAATATCCAATGACCTGCTGACTCTTTTTAGGTAGCTAAATCCTAAAGTTCTCATTTATTTGATTGGCCAATGGGCTTCCTCTAGGACTGTCTTATTTTGAAGAGATCACAAAGCATTCTTCTATCTGATATCCAATGGGCTCAATGAACTCTACTAATGAACTATTTTAACTAAATCGTTGAACTCTCTCATGTTTGATAAATAAGTGGTGCATATCATAACTAAAGCAAGAGAAGAGGGTTAATGAGGGATTTCATTCAAATTACTAACTAGCAAAATATGCCCACGCTAAGCTCCGGCCCAAAAATAAAATTATTTTTAATTTTAAAATATTTTCGAGATACTATTGAGGAAAAAAAATCTAGAACAAACAAATATACCATTTTATATTGTTATTTGTAATGGAAATGTTTTAGTAAGGACAAATATACCATTTTATCATTTTTAGAATTCCATTTATTAAAATTTATTTAAAAGTAAAATGTATAGAAAAATCACATAATTTGAAAATCAAACCTGAATTTATAAAATTTAATGTATTTTGATTTTTCATGTAAGAAGTCTACATAATTTTTTTTAATATAAAATAAATTCTAACAAAAATATAACAATATCTTTTGAAAAAATAACCGGAACTTTTATTTGAAATTGATGATTTGGTTTATGGATATCACTTAATTTTATAATTGTATAGACCTCTTATAGTGCTCAAGCTTTATTGACATGTTGGTCACGTGGTAAGTTATTATGTTCCATGCTAAATTCGGACCCTTATTTAGGAAAACAAAAGTGCCTAACTTAAGAATTATTTTTTTCAAAGGAAAAATTAATAAATTAGGAATCAAGCTTTTTTCTTGAAAGAAATAATCAATAAAACTAAAAATCGACCACAAAGAAACAATTAAATTCATTTACATGATAAAAATCATTTTTCTTTGTATCTAAAATAATATAAAATGAGTTCAAACTTTATAGTTTGTGTTTAAAGAAAAAGCTACGTTGTATAATACATGGATGGAACCAACTTTTGCAATTCAAACTCAAGGTTACTTGATTACTAAAAATAATTACACATATGGTTTTTTATATTTAAAATACAAATCTTCAACAATGCATCATCTCCCTTCAACAATGCACACAGGTCTCCTAGTGATAGGAAGAAAATTTTATATAGAAGAATTTGATGTAAAACATTGGGATTGTGGCAAATACCGATGAACATTAATTTTTATATTAAAAATAAATAGCTTAGAAAAAATTCCATTGATCGTCCACGAATTTTTAAATAATCTTTATCTTCTTTACCCGACCAATCAATTTGGAGTTGCCTTAAAAGGAGAATCTTGGTGCGTGCATCTACTGGCATAATAAATAACTACAATAAAGTGAAAAGAAATAAAAAATCTCCACATTTTTTTCCTTCCATGATTGAATTCTAATATAAAATATCACATTCTGATCAAAATTTATATAAAAGTGTGAGAGGAGTTTCTAGTGATATGAGTGATTGGAAATGTTACAAAATTGAATGATAAAAACTAATGGGAGAAGAGTTAGTAGATACGTTATTAATTAAACAGTCAAAAAAACACATGGTTAAAATCAATTGGCAATTGGCAAATGAAATTGGAAATCAAATCTAGTTCGCTTCATATATTATAATAGTATTGACTCGGCCCTATTTTTTGTATTGAATTCTTGATAGATTGGGATCCTCTATTTTTATGCTTTAATCACTCTTAAATTTGGAATCTACAAGATAATGACAAAAGACCTCTAAATGACAGTAGAGTCATTTGACTCTGATTAAATTTTTTTAATGGAAAATTTAAAATGCAAAATCGTTGCCTGTTCTACTTTTATTTAATGGCAAATTTGTCCATCCTGCTTTTACATATATGACAACTTTGCCCATGCAACAATTACTGCATGAAAAGTCTGCTATTCCTATTTGAACCAGAAATACTAAACAATCTATTTATAGAATGGTCTAATTCAAAGAGCTTATTAAAATTTCTTTATTTTAAATAAATCTATTTGTAGAATGGTCTAATTCAAACAACTTATTAAAATAGCTTTATTTTAAATAAATCTTTTTGTAGAATGGTCTAATTCAAATAGCTTATTAAAATAGCTTTATTTTAAATAGATCTATTTGAATCAATGCCTTTTCAAACAAATAAGAAGTGCCAAGTAATTTTCAATTATCTGAATTAAGTTAGAAACCTTTATATATAAAAAAAGAAACAACTCCTTGAGATGATTTCGTATATTGTTTAAAATAAAGGGAGAATTGCAAAGTAATTTGCAATGATCTCAATCAAATTACGAAGCCCACCTTTATATATAAGGGAGAGATAACTCATAAGATGATTTAGTAGTAGTACAATTTGACTGTACACCTATGGATGTTCTAAAATCTAACATTTGGCCCTTAACAATTGAGATTTTATTAATCCCCATAGAGCCGTCTTTATAAGAAAATCATGACTTTCGTCTTTATAAGAAAATCATGACTTTCGCACAGTTAAAGGAAAAAATCATAATTTTACGGCATCCTTTCAAAGACGAACAACCTTAAAAGGAAAATTATTTAAATTGCCACTATTTAGGGGCAAAAATCAAGTACCGATCCTACCCGTTGCACTAACACCACTCAATTATGGTTGTGTTTGTTATTTAGTACAATAGTAAAAATAAAGGCAGTAACTACCTTACCAGCAATTGACATCAATCATGCCACGTGGCTTCACAGGTGCAACATGGGCAAACGGATGGCCAGGGGAAACAAGTACTACCTGCAATGATCGAGTTTGTCTTCTACCAAAAGGAATAAAAATGATAGAGCTGTCAGTGAGGAATCTCTCTCTAGGGCTACTGTACTGTAAATGCGTTCAGAGTGTAACTTCATTCCCAATCACACCAATTTCTTAGTAGGTTTTGGCTTTTCACTCATGGAGTATGTAAATGGTTGGGATAGTGAGTTAGAGCCCAAAAAAAGTACAGGAAATGGGATCTATAAGTTAGAAATTTTTTTATTTTTTAATATTTTTATAAATTTCTTAAAGTCTATAAAGATTTAAGGTATGAAACTAACCGCAATCTTTATAGGGTGGATGTCCTTTTGCATGGGCCTTTTCCTCCTTTACCTATATTATTGTTTACCGTTTAGTCATTCTACCTTTCTAATATGTAAATGAATGAATGAAAAGGACCTCATTTATAGATCATTTTCATGTCTCATTTATACTTGTGCATAAACAAACATGATTATGTACAATTTTACACTTGTTCATCATTTACATATATAATTGAGTGCGAACAAATGACTCCTAGGTGGCCTTTATGGTTGGTTGGATCGCACCAACCGCGACAATCTAAATTAGTGGGCCAACACTTGATATCTATTGCAAATCTAATGAATGAAAACCCCATATCAATCAAAACCATAAAAGTAACCAGTTGAAGAGTGGATGTGGCATTAAGGAGACAAACTAGACCATTAAACCACTGTTTAAAACTATCTATCCCACAGTAATGTTCCAGATTCTAACAGAAGACAATAGAAGGTGATAGAAGTGTCGATCTTGCTTGTCTATTATGAAATCTTTAAACTTTAGAATGTGGATCTTCCCTATTAGATCTGGTGTAATCTTGTAGCTAGGATCTAGCTAGGATGCAATAAAAGTGTAAGATCTGTCAAAAGATACAATTTCTTTCAGCACAAATCCAAAGAATTTCATTGGTTCAGACTTTCCATTTTCACTCGAGCACCTATCCTTGTCATTGCTGGCCATCTATTCACATAAATAGAAATTCTAATGCAACAAAACAAAACCTATCAAATCACATAAATAGGAATTTTAATACATTTTTAATAAGAAAATAAGGCTTTTTTAAAGATGAAAGCAAATGGAAAGTTGACACCCTTGTTAAGGGCATCTGGTTGCTGTGGGGGCCCTTTGAATCTGGGTCATAGGCCTGGTTTTCATTGGGTCAAGACTTGTAGATTTCTTGGTCTTCTATGAAACTGCATAAGCCAGGATTAGGTATAAATCTAGGTCCGGACTGCTTGGGCCTAGACCCATTCAGGCCTACATTACTACAGCCCAGTCAGGTTGGGCAGGATAGATGCCTGACTTGTTTACTTGGGCTGTTTTTGGGATTAAGCCCTACTTCTGAGAAAGGCCGCCGGTTTTGGCTTAGATCTGAAGAAGCCCATAAAATGGGCTGAAAGACAGGCCTTATGAGTATTTTGTCCATCAAGGCTGTAAAAGGGTCCGGTGGTCGGGTTCTGATCGAGGTTGGAGGTGATCCATCATCATAAAATCCCAGTCTGTTGGGCCATTGCCCTTGACCAGTGGACCATGATCAGATCATTGAGTCTAATCATGGACTTGATCCATTATTCTTGGGTTAGGTCCAGCCGGGGTATCAGTGCAATTTGGGTTCGGGCTCAGGTTCACCCACTTCCAATTTGGGCCTGGCTTGGTTAGATTAATACCTTTGCACATATTGGGCAGATTAGTACTGGAATTGTAGCAGGTGAGAGTGTTATATGGTTAAGAGCTTACAGGATGGTTTCACAGAAGACTAGGAAATCATGTCCAGCAGAGAGTGCAACCCCATTAGCAAAGTAGAGGTCACGAACGAGCACTTGGGTCTGTTTAGTAGCGGGATCAAAGCTCATCAACCGTCCATGGGGATTGCCCTCTAAAAACTCCATCTTGTGCTCCCCCAGTTTGTATTTGTAAGATGAGTCTGTGAAGTAGATGACCCCGTTGCCGGCAATGCCCACACAGTTAGTCAAGCCGAATTTCACCCCCTCGGCCTCGTCGGTTAATAGCTCCACCCCTCCATCTTTGGTCACCTTCAACAGCCCCTACAACCACCACACCATGAATGCATGAGTCTTTAGGAAAGAACTATAATTATTATGGTCATTGTTGTCATTGTCGACATCATCATTATCAAAGCCTTATCCTATGTGATCATCAAGATGAAGCGGCCCTAATGCTGCTTTTTCTTTAAGTACATTCAAAATTATTCTTGGTCACGTTTTTTGTGACCAGCTGTCAGTTTCACGTAATCCTTCTCTACATTTTATCGAAGCCAGTCTTTGTCCTGTTTGTTTAGAATTGTTATATTGAAAATTCCATATGTTGGAAAAATTTTGAAAGCCATGAATACTTAAGGTCTGATTGAATCTTTCTAAACTAAGTACGAATAACTCTGAATACCTAAATCAAGGTTCATGGGTTTGGATAACCTTAATTACCTTGCAAGGGACATTGGCATCGATAAAATAATAAATTGAATAGAGAAACCAAAAGTTCTAAGACCCAAATATAAGCTTAGAGAAGTCAAACAAATGAATTGAGGCCATCACCATAAAAGGACTTACAAACATGCCATTCACGGATGCCTCTTACCAGATGAAGGAACATCTTGCTAACTGTGTGTTGTTGTCCATATGAACCATGTTTTGTAGGATAACCATAATTCTAGTCCTAGATTAAAATAAAGTTGGTTTGTATGAAATAACCTTAAAAGCATCAGCAACTATGAGCTGGTCATCAGCTCCAATAGCAAGCCCAATGGGCCTGCCACCAACATAGGTCCAATTCTCGACTGAGACCGACTCAACGGTCTCACTCAACTTCAACCGTTTGATCCACCCATCAGCGCAGCCGGTGTAAAGGTGGTGGCCATTGGCGCTGGGAGCCAAGTCCTCCGGCCCTGCTACAAGGCCATCCGCCAACCTCTCGACCCCTCGGAGTACATGGTCGTTGCGTGCAGGCACCGGTAAGGAAGAGGACCATGAATGGTAGTCGGGCAATGGTGCTGGGTCGAGCCCATCTATTCTAAAGAGAAGAACTGCAACCAACCCAGGAATCATTAGCAATAGATGTGGCCACCAGCCCCATAAGCTGCTGGTACATGCCTTTGTAGTGCTAGTCCTTGTTGCAGCCATGGTGTGCATGTGCTACTAACTCATGCAGCTTTTATAAGAGTGAGTGTGTGTGGGGGTCAATTGTCAATATAAAGGACTAAGATGAAGGAATGATTTGTCCACTACTAGTGGGTTTTTTCTTTTTTTTAATTTTTTTTTCCATACTTGTTGGATCCACAGAAAACGACAGAAAAGAGGAACATCGTGGGGGTGGTGAGGGCAGGCTGCTGGTCTGGGGGGCCATATCATGAAATGGTAATGGTTTAATCAGGTTTCTAGCTGCAGAACCAAAACAATGAGATTGAGAGAGAGAGAGAGAGAGTGATGGGACCGTCCTCGGGCTAAAGGAACCACCGCCATGAATTGTGGTCAAGTAGGAACCATACAAAATTTACAAGTCATCCTTGGGGTACACCGACAATGGATGAATGATATGTTTGCCATGTTATCACCCAAAACATACAGTTTTTTTACAAGGTAAATATGGCCCGCAGTACTATGACTTGAGGTTTTCGGTAGGACTTCTTTATACGGGGAGAGAATTCCGCACTCTATGTATTTTTGTTTTTACGGGAGAGATGGATACTACATTCCTACCTGTATTGAAAAAAAATATATTTTATTTTATTTTATTCTTTTTTTGTAAGAAAAATGTGTTGCACCAAAGAATAGAATAGACTGCACGGAAAATCAAAATAAACTCTCTCTATGGTGAAATCTTACAAATATAGAAAAGCTATTTTCCCATAAATAAAGTTTTTACTTGTCCTCCTACTATTGTTCAAGCTAGTTAGGAATATGTGTGTGAATTTGAATCCCTTGTAAGGCTGAAAATTGATGGTTTTTTGAGTTCCTTGGGTATAGTATATTTAAGACAGAATATGAGATTATTTATTATCTCAGTCCATGATCTTGCCATATAATATTTAGAGAACAATTTCTGGTCAAATAACTTCGTATCTTCTAAGATCTATTTCATCCAAAATATACAATCGCATCTGGGTCTCCTCTCTATGGATTTTATATAGTATCTTCTAATGGTGTACATCATTTTATCTTAATTTTATACTTAGAATTATAAGCATTTAAGGCCATCTTATGAGACTCTGTATCATCTATTTCATGATCTTATCGTGTCATATTTAGCGATGACAATCTTTTGTCAAATCATTTCATATTTTGTGAGATCCATCTCATCCAACATATATATGTATATATTCTAATTGTGAGATTTATCTCATTCATCATATAGAATTACACCATGGGAGATACCACCATGTGTTTTTTCTTCATTTATGTTTTGATAGTTTTGCCTTCCACTTTCTTTTCCTCCTATTTGTAGAGGCACAAAATGGCTACACATAAAAAGATAGAAGAAATAAATGAAAGACACACACGCCAAAAGAAAAGAAGAAAAGGAGATAGAAGAAATAAATGAAAGACACACACGCCAAAAGAAAAGAAGAAAAGGAGATAGAAGAAATAAATGAAAGACACACACGCCAAAAGAAAAGAAGAAAAGGAGAGAGAGAGAGAGAGAGAGAGAGAGAGAGAGAGAGGAGAAGAAGAAGAACTAAACAAAAAAGTGGGAATAGAGAAACCTAAAATAAGCCAGGACCTCAAGTCTGCTCATTTCAACGGTACTCTACAGGAGAAAGGTCCGACTCATCCTATTTATGCCGAGTCGACCCACAAGAATGGGTCTCCAAGTCCAGCACAGTAATCACAGCAATCCATGTTGACTCATCTCTCAAGATGCTCGACAGTTACTGGAGGTCCGTTGGCTTATCTTCTTTATCAGTTCGGACTACCCATGCATACTCTTCGACCTGAGGAAGAGACTCAAAGGATATTCCTTTTTGGTCGCCATCAAAGAATGCATTAGTCGATTGCTACTTCTTAAAAGTCTGGTACCATAAGTTTCGATTGAAATAGACATACTATCTACTGCATTTGTTGAATGACCTCTCCCTTATTATAATGTTTTTTGTTTTTTTTTATGACGTTGGTATTAATGATGCCTTTGACCCAACAGGACCCTAAACCCACACAAACTATTTGGCCACTACTAATCTCCTTTTGATGAACTTTATCACCTTCAATATCTATCCATGATCAAACTATCTGGTAGTTTTTAGTTGTTGCCCCGGCTGTGGGCTAGTTTTTGGTTTTATGCTTCATGTTTGAAGCAAATTGTGATTGTTGAATGGGACGTTATGTCCTATTGGTGTTCATCTATCTAATTTGGGTGCATGAATATCCTTGGCTTGTATTCTATGTTTAATCATTATGAAATAAAGAACTTACTTATCCTCTAAAAAAAGCTATTTGGTAGTTTTTTTTTTTTTTAAAAGAGTAAAACCATTAAAAATAAATGTTTCTCGGTGCATACTGTTTGGCCACCACTAGATTGATCTTGAATGGGATATCACTCCAACTCGACCATTGTTCAATGATTATCATTACAGGTTTAAACAGATTTTTCTATAAAGACAATAAATGACCTTATTTAGAAAATAAATTAGCATTTCCTTTCCCTCTCTTTCCCATCTTCCCCCTTCTCCGTAGCACTTACTTTAAAGGGAGATGCTCCTATGATATATATTTCTCACATTATATGAGAAATAGGGGTGGGAGCTCTCACATTTAAGTTGTTGGCATTTGATATAGATATGAGGCCCCCCACCCAATCTCTTATTTAAAGTAAGAGATATTTCTCATTGGAGTATCTCCCTAGTTTAAATGATATATGTATATATATATATATATATATATCATTTTGAGTAATTACTAGAGATTTTGGAGGAGAAACCACTGGCAAAAAAACCCTTTTGGAAAAGGTATGGAAACTTATCAATATTTTTGAAATAAGTAGTTTATGCGATCCTTTTCTGAAAATATGCAAATATTTTAAATTTTATTTAACTTCTTTTCAAATATTTATGGTTAAAGACTATTAAACCTAGACCTGGAAGCTTTTCGAATCTTGGGTTGTAATTAACATATCGAAGTAATGCTACATTCATATTTCATCAAGATGTCATCCTCAAGATGTCTTCTATGTCCCACCCATCCCCTAGAATTGACCCTGGTAGGAGCCAACCTCGTGGGATGAATGCTCATTTTTTTAACAATGTTCGATCTTTTTCTACTCTACTTGGTGGTCAATAAAAGACCGAACCCTCAAAGAAAGATTGAACACTCAACCATGAGTATGAGAATTATAAAAAAATTATTAAGATACTAGGGGTTAGTTTTTTTTTTTTCTAAATTGTCTGTCTTTATTCACTTATAATCGATTATTGAAATGGTTTGGGATGAAACCACTACAGCAAGAGATAGTGTGAATCTCACCTGCTCTTGTTGATTTAATTAAGCGAAAATGATGGGTCATGAAGACTTTCATGGAATGACCTATATTTTTTCCTCCCCTGGTTTCTTCTTCTTCTTCTTCGTTTTTTTTTTTTCCTTTTTTTCGTTTTTTATCTTTTTCAATTGACTTCAAGTGTTTCCGTTAGAATACATTTGTATGACCAGGGGAATCTACAGTAGAGAGAAAAACTATTATCAACTCCTTTTTTGTCATTTTGTGTGCGATACAATTTCCTCACAAAAAAAGATTAAAAAATGAACTAATGTTCCTCAATAAAGTGGCGTTTGTTTTCACATGCAAGGGGTAAGAAAGGGGAATCCTCTCTGTTGTAGAAATGAAAACTTATAAAGAGCATAATACTCTCGTAGCACAAATGCACCCTTAATTAAGTGTATAAAAGGAATCCAACTTTGGCTATTTATGCCTTAATCTTGGGAATGGGCCTAAATCCTGGTGAGTGTGGCTCAACTATTGCGGGCTTGGCATTGGTATCTATATATGTAATCCGAGCCTATACACGCAAGGCCATTTATCGGCCATAGACTTGGGCCTAGATCTTAGATCTATTTCAGATAATGAATCTCATACATAATTAAATTATATGTATATTCATTTTCACATGCATACATATTAATGGAATGAATACACTTAAGTACTTAACCTTATTGGTAGAATTGCTCATTGGCTGGTTAATAGCCAGAGCCCGATGAAACCATCCATGGCTTGGTTATGGGTGGTTTTTAGGCCCATGGGACAAACCCAGGCCTAATTTAGCCTGACAGCTCAACAGACTAGGCCAGGCCCAGACTGGCCAGCATATTTGACACACAAGACACAAGGCTGTTGATGGGCTGGGTCAGGCTGAGATAGACTCATTCTGGCCTGCATTATTTTATAATTGAAGAGTCAGAGTCTGGGTCCAATACTGATACTAGTGCTGAGATCCCTCCCATGTTGTCCGCTTTGCTTAATCACATCTGCTTATATTACTCCTTCCCCTCTTATGTGGTAATTGCCTCAATTTATTTTAAAAGTAGTGACATGCACTGTTAAATTAATCACATAAAGAAAATATAAACTATGTAATGTGGTTGAATTAGTAATTGATTGATACGCTAGGCCGTACAGGCCAAGTCTGCGTCTGAATCTTAGGTTCCAGATTGGGCTGAAAAAGCCTCAACATAGCTTGACCCAAACGACTTTTCATTGTCACTGAAATACAGCAAGAACACATTTCCATTTCCCTCTCCATTCATTTCAACAGTTCTCATTGATCAAAGCAGATCCTCAGTTGCTACAAAACATAACTAAAAAATACTTTTACAGATTCATATCAAATTCTTGTTACTCTTAGAAAAAAAAAAGATACTTATAAATTATAAGACTAAATCCAAGCTGTTCATCACATGGCACGGGCAGGGTGTGTGGTCAGATCAAGTCTGCTAATGTAGTCCTTAACTAAGGAGCCAAAGTAGAGATACCTCCCTATTTTGACCCCACTTGTAATACCAAACAAAGCAGGGTCTGTGTATAGGGCCACTGGTTTTCCTTCCAAGCTGACACCCAGTACTCCACTCTTCCAACTCATTTCTGGTACCTTCACAAACCTCTCCAGAATTGCTGCAACCTTCCTCAGAAATGGATACCTGACCATCAAGTATAAGGGAAAGGTCCTACTCTGCAAGAAGCAAATAAAAAATATGTATAGTATGAAGTCCTTTTTGGATGTGCCATTCACTTTGGGCCATTTGTTTCATGTAATTGAATTTGTGAGAATTTTAAGACTTACATGATTAAAGTTGAAGAAACAAAGGTGAATATTAGAAAAGGACCATCAAATAATCCATCAAATAATCTACCCTTTGGAAATTGAATCAATGGGAGATGGAAAATGAATACCCAACCCTCTCCTAGTAACTCAAATCGCACAAGAGTTTTACTTATAATATATTTGGAGCTCATTTGATCGTGAATTTCTATGTCTTCAATTCCATGCAAACAAATGGGCCCATTTATGATCACAAGAGGCGTTTGAAATGGAAATTACTGATGGAAATGCAATCCAAAAGAGGTCTTCGCCATCGAAATGGATGTTATCTGGAAATCCTGGTAGATTATCGATGAAGTTATCCACTGTTCCTTTTTTGTCTCCTTGAATGTGGTATTTTCTACACCTCCTCCTGCAAATAGGGATGGAATGATTATTTATGTAAACTACGTAGGGGAAGAGAAATTTTGCTTCTGTTCAATAAGGTATAGTAATAGTCTATTGATGTTGGATAAGGGGTTGGTCTTGATGCCAAATAAATAATGATGGACTTATTAGGTCCAGTTGGATGACTCAATGATGGACTTGATCCATTATTCTTGGGTTAGGTTCTGTTGGGTATCAATACAAGTTGGGCTTTGGCTCACCCAATTTGCTCCTGGTTTTGGTTAGATTTATACCTATGCACCATTTAGGTAGCTTGGTGTTGGATTTGTAGCAGATAAGAGTGTTACATGGTTAAGAGCTAGCTTACAGGATGGTTTCACAGAAGACTAGGAAATCATTTGCAGGAGAGAGTGCAACCCCATTAGCGAAGTAGAGGTCACGAACGAGCACTTGGGTCTGTTTGGTAGAGGGATCGAAGCTCATCAACCGTCCATGGGGTTTGCCCTCTAGAAATTCCATCTTGTGCTCCCCCAGTTTGTACTTGTAAGATGTGTCTGTGAAGTAGATCATGCCGTCGCCAGCAATGTTCACACAGTTGGTCAGACCGAATTTCACCCCCTCGGCCCCGTCTGTCAATGTCTCTACTCCTCCCTCTTTGGCCACCCTCAACAACCCCTACAACCACCACACAAGTGTATGCATGATTTTTAGGAAAAATTCATAATCATCATCATCTAAGTCTTATCATGCCTATTATAGAGTTGGCCTAGTGCTACTTTGTTAAAGTCCAATATAAAAAATTGCCGGTGTGAGTTTCGCGCAACCCTTCTCTCTATCTTATCTCAGAATGACATATGAAGACATCCCAAAACATCTGGAGCGAAGTGCTATGAGTGCTTGAATGAGACCAGCCCTATTGCCTCGGTATACAAAAGAATTTAAAAAAAAAAAAAAAAAAACTCTATGTGTTAGGAAATTTCTGATAGCAATGTTAGTTTCTTTCCATAAAGGCCTAAGGTCTGATTGGATGTTCATAAGCTGAATGCTAGTAACTCTTAATACATAAATCAAGATTCATCGGTTTGAATAACCTTAATTACCTTGCAAGGGACAGTGGCTTTGTTCTTTACTGTAATTTCTTTCAAGTGAAAAATGTTATACCTAACAAGATGAAATCATATACTGAATAGAGAAACCAAACGTTCTAAGATCCAAACATAGGCATAGATTGGCAAATAAATGAATTGAGGCTTTCAACTAAGAGCCATTATTCTTCCTCTTGCTGAATGAATATGCATCTTGCTAACTATATGTTGTTGTCTATGAACCGTGATTTATCAAATAGCCATAGTTATAGTGAAAAATAACGCTGGTTTGTATGAATTAACCTTGAAAGCATCAGCGACTATGAGCTGATTATCAGCCCCAATAGAAAGGCCAATGGGCCTGCCACCAATATAGGTCCAGTTCTCGACTGAGACCGACTCCACGGTCTCACTCAACTTCAACCGTTTGATCCACCCATCAGCGCAGCCGGTGTAAAGGTGGTGGCCATTGGCGCTGTAAGCCAAGTCCTCCGGCCCCGCTACATGGCCATCCGCCAACCGCTCCATCCCTCGGAGCACATGGTCGTTGCGTGCTGGCACCGGTAAAGAAGAGAACCATGAATGGTAGTCGGGCAATGGTGCTGGGTCGAACCCATCTGTTCTAAAGAGAAGAACTGCAACCAACCCTGCAGGAACCATAAGCAATAGGTGTGGCCACCAGCCCCATAAGCTGCTGGTACAGGCCTTTGGAGTCCTAGTCCTTGTTGCAGCCATGGTGGTGCATGTGCTACTAACTCATGCAGCTTTTATAATTGTATGTGTTGGTTTGGGGGGAATTGGTCGGTCGGTCGTGTTTGGGGTTTGGGGGTTTTCGGTCAAGTTAAAAAGCATTTTTATTATAGTTTAACCATAAAAATAAACTGGCAACCAGACTATAATAATAAACATAATAGAAAGAAAGTGATGGGACTATCCTCCAGCCCACGGAAACTCCATCATGAATTGCATGGTTAAGTAGGGAGACATACAAATTCCATAGGTCATACTTGGCCTAAATACTGACATGAATGAATCTATGTTATCACCCGAAACAATCTTTTATCCCTTGTTATGCAAAGAGAGGACTCCGCTCAAATTTTTATTTTCACGGCAGAAAGGAATTGCATTCCTACATTTTCCGATTGAGGAAAATCAATTTAGTTTCTTTCTTACCTTTTCGTAAGAAAAATATGTCACACCAAACAATCGATCAATGGGCTGTTTAGAAAATCAAAACAATTTTCTTTTTTAATATGAAATTGTCTTATTGCGGACACTTCGAAGGAGCAACTTTTATAGTTCCTTGTGTATGATGTATTTAAGTCTGTATCTCAAGAGATTATATGTCTTCACAGTCCATGGTCTTGCCATATTATATTTAGTGATAACAGCTTCTCGTCAAATAATTTCGTATCTTATAAGATTTATTTCATCCAAAATATACAGCCTGATCATCCGGGTCTTTTAATTGTGTACACATTTAATGCAGTATCTTTTGAGAATATATATCCTATTTACTTCTACATTTAGTATTATAAACATTTAAATACAATCTTATGAGATTGTATATCATCTCTTCCACTTACCATGTCATATTTAGTGGTGACAATCTTTTGTCAAATCATTTCATATTTTGTGAGATCCATCTCACCCAATTCCAAGATATACCGTTACACCATTCATCATGAGTTCTCCTTTATTTATACAGTGATGGTTTTGCCTTCCTCCTTTATTTCCCTCCTGCACACACATAGATAGAAAAACTAAATGAAATATCTAGTAGATAACAAAAAAGAGAAATATCTAGTAGATCACAAAAAAGAGGAAATAGACTATAAATAGAGGTGCTTTAGTATCCACTTGGGAAGAGGAAGTTAGGACTTTCCTAAAGTGCAAGCTTTCAAAAGATCTTCCAGAGAAGATCAAGAGTCTTAAGCATCGACCCATACCCTTCGATCTGAGGAAAAAGACTCAGAGGGTATTCCTTGTTGGTCTCAATTAAAGAACATATTTCTTTACTACATATTTCTTTACTAAAAAGAAGTTAAAGAATACATTAGTTTGATTGTTACTCCTCTTAAAGTTATTTACCATAAGTATCAATTGAAATTTGAAATAGACACACTATCTATTGCATTTGTTGAATGACCTCTCTCCTGTTATGATGATCTTGATTCATCTTTATCTTTTAATTTCTAATCAAGTGCTTCTGTTCAAGTACTTCTGAATATTTGACCAATTACATTTGTGGTTAAGCACTATGATTATAATTGTCTGGCCATTTTCTTAGATTTATTTACTATTATTGACATGGATAGAAAATCTTCATTGCTGTTACTCAGTTGTTTGTATGTCATACATAAAGTGACAAGTACCATTTAAAATAGATTTTTTTAGCTTATCATGTTGGGTTTGATGAGCTTTCTATTAAGTATATCATGAGATAATGGGTACTAATGTATGTATTAATTTCTTCAGGGAAGAGAAATGGTAGCTATCATGTTCACACTTTTAACTACAGATGACTGAAGATTAGAATGACATTTTTTTTTTTCAACAATACACCACAGAAGACCTACAAATCCACTGAATATTTTTACATTTCTCTTATGAACTAGAATACTATTTTATTTTTTTTCAAGATTTATAGCTGATTATAGTACGTAGCCTATGGAATCATCAGGTGAGCCTAAGAGCATTTAGTTGGCAACAACAACCACCAGTACTGGGCCCCTTTTGGTAGGTATGAAAATGAATACCAAAATCAGTAAAAGGACCTGACATATTTACATCCCCACGTTAGAGCAAAAACAATGACTTAATCCATGATCTTCGTTTTCTTGATTATCTCTCTCTCTCTCCCCCACCGATAAAAGGTCTATGTACATAGACAATTGTGAGAACTCTACAGAACCACTAAGGTCTTGCGTCAATTGTGAGACCTCTACAAAACCTGTCAAGGGACTGTTTCGAAAAGTCAAAAGTCTATTGAGTGAAAATGGTGAGGTAGACAAATATTCTATACCTTTCCAGCCAAATCTCTGTTTGCATGCTCACTTCCAAAGGTACGCAGGAGATATTGTCGAACGAAATATGTTTTGCATGCTTACATCCTAATTAAAGTAGGAGATATTGTTTGGATAGGTGTGACTGTGAGTCTCAAATCTTTGAGGTAGTAGTTGTGCGAGATTTAATTACTTCTATAAAATAAGAGCCATTCACCACCAGCTATCCCGGCCCCTTGAATTGGAAATCACTCCAATTTGACACATTTGCCATTAATGGTTTAACCAAGAATCTAGGGTTACAATTATCATATCGAAGTAATATTTCATCCAGATTGATAATAAAGATGACGATGATTGAAGATGGCTGGCTTGATTCAATGGCTACATTGCTAAATTTGTAAATTCTCCTTAGTTTTCTTTATTTGTGAATTTCCCATTTCTAAATTCTGTTACGGGGTATTTCACTTTTCATTATCCCTAATATATATCATCATCATCAAACCCTTATTCCAACTATGTTGAACCAAATCCTCAAATAAGAAAACTCCACTAGTTATTACTGTCAGTCCCTAGGCAATCATGTGAGAGACAAGGTTGCCAACCAACTTAGCAACCGCTCATTCTCTACTAGGGTTCGCTAATGTTTAAATTTAAATTTGAATTCATCTCCCACTGAATTTCTTCTCTCTTCCTCTTCTTAATGTTTTTTTTTTTCATGGTATCATAGCAATGTCATCCTCGCTCCAAACTTCCTACACATCCCATATCCACTGCATAGAATTGACACTGATAGGATTCCGACCTCCTGGAATGAATGCTCATTTTTCACATGTTCAAACTTTTTTATGCTACTTAGCAGTAAATATGACATATTAAGTTCTCAAAGAAAGAAAAGGTCAGAACTATATAAAATTTATTTAAGGTACTAGTGGTTAATTTTTTTTCTAATTTTATCTTTGTCTTATTCATGTATATACTAGATTATTCGAATGGTGTGGGCGTGAAAAGCCTCCACCAAAAAAGTGTGAATCTCAAATTTTATTTATACTTTTGGTAAAAAAAATTTAAGTTTTGTCTTTGCCTTTATTCATGGATATACTAGATTAATATTGGAATGGTTTGGGGTGAAACGCTTATAGCAAGGGATAGTGTGAATCTCAACTGCTCTTGTAAATTTTATTGTGAAAATGAGGGGACATGATTCACATGAAGAGGTTCATGGAATCACACCCTTTTCCTATATTTTTCTCATGCAGCTTTTCTTGCTCCATTTTCTGTTTGCCCCCTTGAGTTCATAAGTTTCAGTTAATGAAGTACATTAAAGAACCCCAACTTTATCTATTTTAGCCTTAAGCTTGGCAATGGGACTAAGTCTGGGTCAGTGTGGCCCGATTATAGCGGGCTTGGCATTTATATCTATGTAATCCGAGTTATAAGCAAGGCCCATTAATGGCCCAGACTTGGGCCAAGATTTTAAGTTGAGGATTTCATTTATAATTATATCATTATATTTATATTTATTGTCGCATACAAGTTAATCTAATAATTAAAGTCTATGTACTTGACCTTATTGAAAGAGTTGCTCATTGGCTTGTTAAGAGCCTGAGCCTGACCGAAACCATTCCTGCCTTGGGCTGGATATGGATGGTTTTGTAAGCCCATGGCACAGGCCAGACCTTATTTTCTAGCCTGGCAGTTTAGCAGACTGGATGCTAAGGGCATATGTATTCTCATATGTATTCTTAAAGGCCCAGAGTGGTTGACA
The DNA here is from genome assembly GCA_029852735.1 of Persea americana. NCBI lineage: Eukaryota > Viridiplantae > Streptophyta > Magnoliopsida > Laurales > Lauraceae > Persea > Persea americana. The sequence continues at coordinate 52,611,904 of CM056819.1, forward strand.
TATTTAACACACAAGGATGTCAACCGGCTTGGTCAGGCTGGTACTACTGTGTCCAGGCCCACATCCCTTTACAATGAAGAGTCAGAGTCTAGGTCCAATACACAGAGATACAAGTATGACACTTTGGGAAATGGGCAAGGCAGGGCCGACCCAGAAATTCTTTCCTGAAAGAGCCACTATGTAGGAAAAAAAAAAGTTTTTGGAAGGGCCACATTGAAAAAATGCATATAGTTTTCAAAATGTATAAGGGCATTTCTGAAAATGGGGGCAGCGGACCGAGTTCTTCCTTTCAATCTAAAGTTGGACTTGGATCTAGAATTTAAAGCCAAGTATGGATTTATAAAAAAAAAAAAATTGATAAAAAAATATGAAATATTCTTTTAGTCTTTATGGCGTATCTTTGTCTTTTTTCATAGTATTTTATTGGGTATGTATATAGTATATATACAAAATACAGAGATATATATAAATAATACAAATGAGCCTAAATCAAGTCCTTTAATCTTAGACATGGGTCCAAGTCTGGATCACTGGATCTAAATGCATGTTCAGGCCCACCTAAACAAACTTGGGTCTGGTCCAGACCTATGCCAGTTTAAAAAATGGGTCAATTAATGGTAGGGCTATATTAAATGGATAAGGATGTAAATGCGTCTTCGATTCTCTAATTGCCCCGGCTTTCCGACTCGTTGAAAACTGAGTATGGACCTCATTTCCTTAAGGAGGCCTAAATGAAATTCAAATCAGATTTTCAACAGGTAAAAACCTATATCATCAAGAGAATCAGATACCCATTTACATCCCCCCTCTACAACCTGGTATCTCTCTCAATAACCGTATCTCTATTCTTGTTTTCATAATTCATAAAGAAAAAGGGTTTGCAGGGAGGATGGGGTTTTCGACTTCTGGAGAGGGGCTTGGGTGTTTACAGATGATTTGCTGCTGCTTGAGAGTGGTTTGGTTTCCCTCCTTCGGCATATCCTACTCCCCTGCTTTGGCCTGCCATCCCTCCAAGTTTTGCTCAGGTAATTCTCCCGTGTCCCTCATTCCCTCTCTTTCCCTCTTAGCGTCCCTCTCTGTACCTTATGCTCTCTCCATCTTTTTGTCATTCTCTCTCTTCATCCCCTCCTCTCTCTCGTTCTCTTCCTTGTGCTTCTTTTGGAATCTCATCTAGTTGTTTGTTGGGTTTTTTTTTAGTTTTAGTTATTATTCTGTTTTGGTGTTCTTTTAGAATAAGAAAGGACCTTTTGATTCCAAAGAGAGGTCAAGTTGCAGAGACAGGTCTTGATCGTGGAGTGAAATGCCTAATGCACAACTCCTCTAATTTGACTGTAGGTCTCTCAGTTCTTGATTATCTGTGTTTTTCTTGTAATCTCCATGTATGTGTCGTGTGTATTTTTTTTGTTCTACTTTTATGATGGCTTGAATGCCAAATACATGCATTTCTTCTCTGTCTCCCTCTAAGGCCCCTAACTGCTCTCCCTCTTGGTCCCTAATCCCCTAATCGGAACTGGTTCAGGAACCAGAACCTAGTTCTTTAAGTGGAACTGGTTCCGAAACCTGTCTTTTGGTTCCCACTCGGTTCCAGTCCGGTTCCAGGTCCAGCCTTCCTTTTGACGGTTTCGGTTCAAAATGGATTCAGACCAGTACCGACCCATTTATAACCCTAGTTGCTGAGAAGGCTAGCCGAAGACCAGAGCTGTCAGAGATATCGATTTCAGACTTCCCTCTTCTGATTTGGGTAGAGAATTGTTATCCCCCTTTGCTATTTGGCCAAAGCAGGGAAGGGAAGCGATTTGAGAAATCCCTTGAGCAGAGAAGGGAGGCAATTTGAGCAGAGAAATCTTAACATTTTATAGTAAGGTATGTGTCGGGGTTCGGGGGTCGAGTGGGTCGCAACTCAACCCGTTTAGATCCTAAGTCCAAAAAAAAGGATCCAGAACTGGAACTGTTTACTTATTGGGACTTAAATGAGGACCTACACCCGATTTTCAATAGGTCGGAACTTCCAGTTAATCGGAGAATCAGGGACCATTACATCTAGAGTTGCAAACAGGTATCCAATTCTCCGATTACCCGGAAGTTTCGACCCGCAAAAGGTCGGATATAGAACCTATTTTAGGTTCCAATTTATAAACAGGTCCGGAACCTAACTTAGGTTCCAATTGATAAGCAGGTTTGATTCAAGGTCCATATAGGTTCCAACCTGTGGACCCGGGACCCGGCATATGAGCATTTGATATTGCAAATTGCACATCAAAATCAACTCTCTGTTTTTTTGACATTTTTATGTATAATGCTGGAGGTAGCAGACTTAATATATTGTTATAAGTTGAATAATATATTTATTTTAAGAAAAATGAAGAATAAATTGAAATTAGAATCGATTTTGGATTAGATTCCAGTCTTCTAGGTGGACTCGGTCCCGAAACAGAATCCAAGTTTTCCTATCGGAACCCGGTCTGGAACCAACAAAACAAGTTCTGAGTCAAAATCAAATCCGGAATCGTTATTTAGAAACTGGTCCGGATCCACTATGGTTCCAATTCAGAACTGTCCCGTTTGCAACCCTAATTACATCCGTAACATCTAATAGTATTTCTTTGTGAAAAACAGGATAGGCTGATGGTGTAAGCAAATATATCCAATGGGCTTTAAATGATGGGCCTGCAACACCCTTACAGATGAATACTGGACCCTATGTCAAGCGCATATTAATTATTATCTCATAACATAAACTGCAATAAGGGCCTTAAATTGGACCAGTTAGTATGTTTGCTCCTTGACCTAGCATTAAAATGGATGGTGAGCTGGTCTCCGACGCAGGCATCAAAACGGATCTATCAGTAGACCTGAAAAATGGCCCAGGATGTCAAACTGAAGATGAGATTGTGGAAGAGGTTGAGAAAGATTTGAATGAACTGATCTAATGTCAGCAATGTAATATTATTATGGACTTTAAATGGGCCTTGATATGGGCGTTTTGGGACGCAACTGCGGTCCAATAGTTGGACACAAACAGACCTGGTGAGTGGAAGTAGTCTTCATGGCCTGCATGTGGAATCAGACCTGGTGCAATTCACTGAATCCAAGCTAAATGTGGGTTGTACTCTTGGCCTGCATGTGGAATCCGATCTGGGTCTTAGATAGAAGCTCTTCCCGAATGCCTGAACCCTGAATCTAAACCAACAAACGAGCAATGAAATTGGGTCAAAACGTAGGCCACAACTGGGCCTTGAAAATGCTACGTAACTACCTGAACTACTTGTGGTCTTGAAATGGACATCCAAATGGGCCTGAAAGCGTACCAGTTAGTTTGCAGGTATCAATGCGGTCTCATTTTATTTATTTTTTTGTAGATATGAAAGGTGATCGCCAAATGTTCCTGAACTGGGCTGGGCGGGAGATACCATGGGTTATCTAAAAAATAAAAAAAAAACTGATTGCGTAGGGTTTAGGCCCATTGGCCCAAGCTAGGAAGATGGGTGGGTCATGATTTTGCTGGTATAACGATCCTGAAATCTGCCCAATTTCAGAATTTTGGAATGGCAATATGAAGGATTGGCAGGGATACAACTTGGTCGGGCCAAGCCTAGCCTCTTATGTCCCGGCATGGATGAAAATGCAATTCAGGTTTGGTGTGCCTAGATTTTGTAGCCCAAGTGAAACTTGGGCTGGCCTTTGCTTGGGCCCTTTTGCGATCATGTTAAACCTGATTTACAAAACCAAGTGAGATCTAAAGTTAAATTTGTGCATTTCGAGCCATCTTTCAAAGATCTAAACCGTGCATGAGCTTTTAACCCCATTTCTACATTAGCCTATGATTTGATTTCAAAAGTGTGTATTCACCATTGGATTGAGAAGAAGGTTATTAAATGAGAATAAATTATCGTTTAAAAAACTACGTCCTAATTTTTAGACCATCACAATTTGAGACTTTTCTTTTGTTACATGCTTCTGATCATACTGTCATTATTTCTTATAATGGAGCAAAATTTTGACCATCCCATAAACCATGGACGATTTCAATGTGCGTGGGTGCCTCATTGGACAATATTTAATCACTACTTTTTCATGACCTGTCCACTCCATTGGTGATGTTGGAGCTAAAACTTGCACGCTAAACTTGGTCAAGAGGTTTGCTAGTTGGTTGGAACCCCATATCTTACATTACTGTCGAGGGATCTATCCATGGGTCATGTCCCTGTCGTGTGGTTTCTTTCACTTTTCTCAGTAGGGCCTCTGATGCGTCCTAGTCCCCTCGGCTGCGTACCAAAACAAGAAAAAAAAATGGCTTGGATCTTTACAATGTGGGCTTAACTCACTTCACCTCATAAATAAGGTTAACTTAATGCAATACTTTTCATACATATGTTTATGCGTATAATATCATCCAAAATTAGGCTTATGTTCCTGCTCAAATTAGTATGGGCAAATAAAAGGTCTATGATGGTTGGTGCCTACATTTTTTGTTCTTTTTGAACGGTAACAAAAATTTATTAAGAAAAAAGGAAATACAAGGATCAAATTGGTTGGTGCCTACTGGTGACACCAATTGAACTACTAGTGGATTGGCTTTAGGTTCCTTCATAATTATATCATTTTGATGGTTGGTGCCTACTTTGGTGACACCATCTAAAGTTGGGGGCATAGTGTACTTTCGGCATTAGATGGCGGGGCTGCCTATAGTGCATGATAGGGCCCATGGCTCACCCTTGCACGGCAGCCTCCCTCCTAGACCTGTCAATGGGACGGGCCAGGCCGGGCCTGGGCTTGGATTGTCCAATCCCATCCCGAAAATAGGAAGGGTCTACTGGGTGCTGCCCAATCCCGGCCCTAAATTGAACGGGCCTACATCAAGTCCCGTCCCGTATGGGCCCGGGCTGGGACAGGGCTGGGCCTGAGCTTAGCCCGATCCTGGACATAAGCAAAACATTCTCTAATTATTTCTACTGTCACCAAACACCCGATGTGAACCGGACTTTAAGTCCTCTTCCCTTTTTCCGAGCTTGGGATCGACAATGCAATGCAACAACTACAAGCAACATGGAGGAGTAAAAAACTTCATTTATTTATTTTTTTTCGCCGATAACAGTAGAAAATCAATAGAAATGAATGAGTATCCTACAGGCTATATGGGTCAAGTAATGTAGGAACAGTTAAAACTTTTTTTTTTTTTTTTTTTTTTTGTCGGTGAAAAATAGAAAATCAGAAAATTAATAAAATGAATGAGAATGAGTATCCTATATGGGTCAAGTAATGTAAAAAATAAATCAACAAAAATTATTTTTCTTTTAATTTGTCTAAAACATCAGTTAGTGCATTCCCATCATTGTCTAAATCATCAATCCTAGTTGGGTCATGACTAAACCAATATTGGGCACAAACTAATGCTTCTACTGTATCTGGTTTCAAAGAAGTCCTATGTGGTCAAGTACCCTCCCTCTGGGGCTAAATGCCGACTCTGAAGCAACAGTAGAAAATGGAATAGCTAAAATATCACGAGCCATATGAGATAAAATAGGATACTCATATTCACTGAAATATCAAATAGTGTTGCAGGAAATCAGAAACTAAGGGTCATACTAAGATGTGCTTTTCTGAGAATGTATCTGTTCTGAAAATAAGATGTGCTAAGAATGTTCCCATTCTTAGAGTGGATTGAGTTTAACTTGTTTGGCAACATTCTTTATTAATTCATTCCAAAAAAACAACATTAGTAGAACATGTTTGGCAATATTTTTGAATTATATTCTACGAAGAGATGTTAATATATTCATTTTATAGATATAAAAAAATGATTTTGAGTAGGAATAGGAAGCCCCACTTTTATATTTTTTATTTTGAAGTTTCTTTACTAGAGATTAAGATAAGGCAAAATATAGTATAGTGATTTTTTTTTTATTTTTTTTTTTATTTTTTTTTTTTGTGTGTGTTCGGATGTATCCCAAAATACAATTAGTTTGAAATCTAGGCAGAATGAATAACCATATGTTCCACTCTTGTTTTGGTGTAGTATCATTATGTTTACTGTTTTTCCCCAAATCATGTTATTTGGTGCCTAATCATGATCTTAAAGAATGAAAAGGAGCAAGAACAGAGGCAGTGAATGCATCCATTCTACCAAAATGTTCAGACTATTTGCCATTTGGGTACATCCAAACTTACCACTATGTTTTGTTTTTCAGGAAAAAAGCGAGTGAGAATGAGGGGCTATGGAATATGAGGAGCTATATTCTATGAAATATGATGAAAGTTGTTTTGTATAAATAATAATTATTAATTGACTTTGTAGCAGGCCGGGCCGGGCCTGAACGGGCCGGGTTGTTTCTACCAGTCCCAGTCCCATTTCGGGTGGGCTTTTAAATGTATTGTCCAAGCCCACCCCACTAGACTCAAATTTTTTTAAAAGTCCTATATTTTCGGGCTTGGGTCGAGCCTGGCCGGGCTTCCTACCGGTCTCAAAGCATCCCATTGACAGGCCTACTCCCTCCTACTTCCGCCCTGCCTACCTCTGCCTCATTTTTGGCAGGGTGGCGCGACATGGATTAATTGTACCCGATTCACGCATTCTACTACTCTTGGGGTTTTTTTTCTCATGCACTCAATGACTCTTGGGGGTTTTTTTTTTTTCACTCATTTACATATATAAATGATGTACATAGTTAATAGTTATGGATGGCCTTAGATGTAGAAATAAGGTGTGAAAACAGTGTACAAATGAAATCATTTTCATGTAAAAATTTATGCACATGAAAAGGCCTAAACCCGGACAAGTTTCATCATTGGTTGTGGTTTTAAACTTATCACAACTTTTATTCTTTTATTTCCTTCAAATCCTATGGGCTCCAAATTATATTTAATCTGAATCGTTTGAATTGTTTATTTTCCTTCAAAACCCTAAATTGTTCAATTTCATGTCTTAAGTATTCAAGGGTTTTTTATTTTGATAAATGATGATCTTACATATGTAATTTGAACCGTTCAATGTTTCTTCATGTAAAAATGACGCTTCCAATCAAACATGATATTGTGTTTTGTATGTGTAAAGCTTACAAATGAAATTACATTTTCACATCACATGTGTGAAAGACACACCACCCCTCACTCGCTTAGAAATCTTGTGCTTGGTAAGACTTTTGATCAAATAAGACTTTTGATGCTTTTTAGGTTTTTTCTAGAGTAAGCAGACTATTGACGTTGAAATGCTGAAAGATGAGGCATGTTTAGAGAAAGTAACCCACGAATACGATCGACATAATTCCATGAAATTTGCTCGCCCCTTTTAGTCGTTGTAGGTGGTGTCATCTATATTGCTTGGCTGGTGGGATTTGGTGTGGCTGAAATTTGCTCGCCTCTTTTTAGATTTCACCTTTTTTTTTTTTTTTTTAGCTTTTCTATCGGAGGGTTTCCAACCCTTTGGACTGAATTAATTCTTCCGAACGAAAGGGAAGCCGGATAAACTCCCATGTAGCCCAAGTGTATAGTGCAATTTCGAATCTACAACCTTCGAGTGCAAACCGTATTCCTAAGCCAACTGAGCTACCCCTTAGGGTTTAACCAAGTGCAAAATGATCATAGAAAATCTTCTACGATCAATTGTGGTTATTTTCAAGGTTGGAAAATTGGGTGGGTGGGCTTTTAACTCTACCAAAGCACCTCATTTTAGTGAAAGACAGAATAAAATATAGAGTAAATGTTGCCGAGTCAAATATAAGTAACTAATGCTTGAGGTTTGGAGGTAGCAGTTTAAAAATAATTGATCAAAGTGTAATAAGTTTATTAATTTGAACTTATTATTATTAATATATGTATATCTAAATTTTATAAGTATTTGACCCATTTCTAAATTTTTTAAAGCAAACATGACTCTCTAAGACATTGAGTTAACTCCATCCAAGTCAAATATTTTAGAACTAAATGAGTTGAGTGTGAATCATGAGTTTTCTAACCTTATCATTTTATGGTTGGTTTGCAAATGGATGGTTAAAAAAGAAAAAATAGCGTGTTTCATACACTCAAAGTATGAAATCTCCACCACTCAGATGTCCTAGATAGTTTGATAGAGAGGTTTTTATTGCGTGGCACATTCAATACTATCTCCCAACAGATTTGATGAACAATCCAGAAGGCCAGTTTTGCTGGTGGAGCCATGCTTATTTAGGGCCCATTTAGATGCAGAGAAAAAGTAAAGAAAATTAGGTGGATATTGTCTGCAGTTTTCTCCATTTATTTTCTCTATACCTGTTTTGTCCATATCCAAATAGGACCCTAGAATTAAAGTCTAGATCTCCTTCACGATTCTCACAAGTTGGAAGGAGTGGAATGGACTCCATACTACGGCTTGATTATGTATATCTATTGATTAGAAATTGGTCCTTTTCATTTACAGTATCTTAAAATTTTACTCCAATATGAGTTGGTTCTAGTGTAAGATTGAGAATATGATGAGCACAATTTTATACATTATTAATCATTTAATTTAATTACGTTTTTAATCACGTGATCAATCTAATTGTGCAAATGAGAAGAGAGTTCATTCTTACTAGCTCGGATTTTCTATATATGCCCTGCCGCGCAGTTCAACTCTGGCGGCTGAATGAAGGAGATATTGAGGAGATCTGGATTCCAAAATTTACACAAATTTTTGCCTTCTATTTTTTGCCAAATTGGCTTATTGGATAGGAGTGATACCATCAGAGATTCATAGATATATTGGCATGTGTTTGATATTGAAGTGTCTGCACCAACCAACATGTTTTTTCTTTGGTTGGACTTTTTGACACAAGTTGAAGTCATGAACCAGACAAAAATGGGTCAGTGCCCAAATACAAATATGCATATAAGACATTATACAAATGTCCAAATAATTTGAAATTCTACTGGCTTACGTAGTTAGAACTTGACTAGCATGTGCTCGTTGAAAATGTTTCATCTTTCCCATTATACTATAAGGCCATATCCTTTTCCTAGAGGGCCCTAGTTGGAAAGGCAGCACCCAGAGTAGTAGGAAGAAGGCAAGTGGAAAGATTACATTAGATCCTTCATAACAAGAACTCAGCATGTCATTATCATTTGATTGTATGACTATCAAGGTATGACCTTCTGCAAGCTCACAAGTGAACGGTCGAGATCTTTCCTTGTGCGTGAGATCAGGACAGAGTTCCTTCATTTAATGAGTCAAAGGGAAAAAGCACGTGTCTTGACACTGGACCACTTAATACTACTTTTTTTAATTTAATGAGTCAAAGATTGAGGCTGAAGACCTCAAGCTTTTTGAATCCTTCACCGGGGCTAGTTTGGTACTTTATCAGTAAAAGTCTAAGTGATTTTTTTTTTTTTTCCCTTCAGACAGTATATCACATTAAAAGTATTTTAATTTAAAATTCTTTCAATAAAAAAAAAAAAAAAAAGTAAAAAAGCAACTATCTTTATATACTAAAATATAAAAAATTTTCTTTTTTTTATATAAAAAGTCAAAAAAATTCCATAACTAACAACTAAAAATAAAATGTCATAATAACCCACTTATATTTTATTCTTTCTTCAAAATCAATTTTACTTCAATCACTTGACTGTATTAATAGAGTTGCCAAACTCGCCCTCATAGAGTGATCCTTTGAGAAAATGGTTGGTTGAGGTTCTCTACTAAAGTATTTTCCTACTTCAAATGACACTAAATAAACTTGTGACCTAAATTGGCACATTACACAATTATTTTTCTTTTTTTCCTCTACACATTTATACAGTTAAGGTAGGGTGCAGGCTCAAGGCATGTAAAATAGAAAGGAGGAGTACATTAGAGATGTTCTTTAAATTTAAATGTATTGCTTCTTTTTTTTTTTTTTTGCTCTTTAATTGGATAACTTTATGGTCTCTTTGCCTGCTTCAAAGTTTTCACTTTAAGTTTAATGTATAAAATTCATGATAATCTCCTCAAGCTTCTCAGCTGCTTAGGGACATGGTGTACTGGTTGCACATACACGATTGTGAAAGTTCAAATCTCTATAAGATAAAAAGGGTAATCAAAGTTTATATAAATGAATATAATGAGGCTAAAGCGAAGCATCTAGTAATGAAATCTTGATGACACGTTGCTTGGGAAGGTTAATTTTAAAGTTGGTGTGCGGGTAAACAAGTGGGGCTAAAGACAAACAGACGGAGAAAATCCTACTTGGGATTCTTGAATTAAACAAATGGGGCTAAAGACAAACGAGCAAAGAAAATCCTAACTACTTGAGATTCGTGATGGCTAATGAATAAAGGCTTTATTTTATCTAACATCTTCCATTCCATTCCAGTATTTGTTAATATAATAAGCATGCCCCAACGACAAAAAGTAATTGGCGCATTTTTCTCATTCCCTCCCTGATGGGTCAACAAAAGCAAACACATAAAAGAAGTAATTAGCAGTGGGCCTGTCTCCATGGATATAAGTTACATTACAATGTACAAGTTTTTTTTTTCTTAAAATGCCCGGTCTAATTATTATAATAACTTCCCAACCAAAATTTAGTCGTGATTCAATGGACTAATCTAGTTAACCTGAAATATAAGACATTGACACCTCTATAATAAGCCAGATGATCATCCAACAACTGCCTTTTTTTAAGGTGTGGCCCATCCCCTACGTAACCCATGGTTCATATCTTGCCACATGTAATGGACATAAAGAAGTCCAATAATTCACCATTCCATAATCCTTTTCTTCATTCAGTGTCTGCCTTTACTTTTATTAATCTTATCCTTATCCTAAATCACTATCTCCCATTCCTTATATTAATGAGAAGAACATACAAACTGCAAGCCAACTATTGAGCTCTCCTCTCAACTCCTAGCAATTGCAATAGACTATGCCATCCATGGGTGCCTCTACCAAGTCACATGAACTAAATCCAGGTCCCTTAGTTGACGAGTCTCATCTGTTCGATTTCGTTGTGAAGCAAGGCAATGGAGTGAAGGGGTTGGCCGACTCAGGGCTAATGAGTCTACCTCGTCGTTACGTCCACCCACCCGGGGAGCGGATCGACCGAAAACAGGTCATAGACGCATCTCCTTATCTGGGTGCACCTATCGACCTGTCCATGTTAGAAGAGGAGAAGAACAAGGAGAAGGTGATGAGGGAGCTGTGTGGGGCTGCAGAGAAGCTGGGTTTCTTTCAAGTTGTGAACCACGGAGTTTCATTGGAGGTGCTTGAACGTGTGAAGGAGGCAGTTCATAGCTTCTTCAATCTGCCGCCTGAGAAGAAGGCTGGGTATTTGAAAGGAAGGACTCCAAGTCCAAATGTTATATATGGGACCAGCTTTTCTCCCGAGAATGAGGAATCGCTTGAGTGGAAGGACTATCTGAGCGTCAGATATATGAATGATGATGAAGCCATGCAGTTCTGGCCTCTTGAGTGCCGGTATGTCCTGCTTTGACCGCCTTCTTCATCATCTTCTTCTTCTTCTTCTTATTCTTCTTATTATTATTTATTTGGGGATTTGACGTATCAATCCCCTTTAAACCCTGCATCCACAATTTTATGACTCAAAGTGTAATAATATCACGTGAGTTTAAAAACCCATGATGTCATGGGAGTTTATTTTTCTGCCCTAAATCTCATGATATCATAAGAGTTTAAAAACCGATGATATCATGAGATCCAAATATTAAAAGTTAAAAAGCTTGTACATTAAAAGTCCTAAACAGTCTTTTTATCTAGACTTAGATCCAATAATATCATGGATTTTTAAACTCCTATGATATCATGGAATTTAAGGCAGAAAAGTTAAAAAAAAAAAAAAAAAAAGATTGGACCAGAGTCAAATGACTCTAGTGACATTAATATATAGGACTGTAGTCATGAAATTGGGAAAATATTGTTTAAGAAGAATTAATATGTCAAATTCCATTATTATTATTGTTATTATATAAACACAAATAGTTGCTAGCTGCGTTTGGAGAGTTCTGCTTAACGATTCTTGAATTGGGGGTGGTAATCAATGGCGGACCCAGGTTTTTTATTTGAGAGCAGTAGACCCAAATAAGTAGTTGGATTTTGTGGACAAACTCAAGATTTTTATGTGAATTTTGGGGGCAGATCTGAAATATTCATTTGAGGCAGACCCAAAATTTTCATACAAGTTGTGAGGGAAAACCTGAGTCCAATGGGGGCGACTACCCCATCAGCACATATGTGGGTGCACCCCCAGTGGTAATAGATGAAGAAAGGTTTGTCATGATCAGTCATGACCGCCCAAACATAAAAACTAGTCTCAACAAGCGCCTAGTAGGATTGGAGTAAATGATTAGGGATAATAAATATAAAAGCAATATACGGTTCTAAATCATTCCATTGGATCAAATGACCGATCATGATCAACTAATCCATCTTTCGGTAAATAGCTAATCTATCAAATCAATTTTGATATGGGGACCAGTCAGCCCCACGTGAAAAGCTTGTACCCTGTAAAATCATATAACAAGCGTCATCATCAGAACTAATATCAACTAGGGGTGTAAAAAAAATTTGTTAATCCGATCTGATCCGATCCGCGGATTTTGATCCGGTTCAAGGCCAACGGATTGGTGACGGATTGAAAATTGTGTAATCCGTTAGCAACGGATCGGTGGCGGATTTCACCGTTAATCTACGGATTCAATCCGATCCGATCCGTTGTCATTAAATATAAATATATATATATAATAAGAAAAAATAAATATAAAGAGTCACTAACCTTATGAATAGAATAGGCATACAGCTCTCAACACCTGCCCTTTTAATTCAGTGGCTTAAAAATTCATAGGTTTTTTCTTCTTTCTTTTTCCATGTAATGTACCGGAATGGATTGAACGAATTAATCCGAGCTGATCCACTCCACTCCTCTACGGATCGGATCGAATCGGACTTTAACAGTAATGGATTGGTGACGGATTACAAATCCGTCAATCCAAAAGCAACGAATTGGTGACCGATTTGGCCCAATCCGCACTAATCCGATCCGTATACACCCCTACATTATAGGATCCGACACATTTGCAGCATTATCTTGATTATTCTTGTCACATCCCGGTCCCGAATCACCCTGGCCTAGGGTAATCCCCGAGGTGCGACATGCGTAATCCCGTGTTACTGTACCTGTCTCGAGTCAAATCCAGCAACACGAAGGATAAAATTTCTTTTTCCACATACCATTCATAATTAAATAGCGGAAGCATAACAATAATAATCACTTAAACCATTGCACAGTCCTAATTAAAAGTTGAGTGTTGAGTTTATACAAAACATAATTACATAATCAACCCAAGTAGGGATTACAAAAATACCCTACATCCTATTACAAAAGAATTCCTAATTGTCCAAATAGTGTGGCCCACACAAAAAGGGGCTAGCCACACTCTACAGTTGATTCTCAAAAGAATATTTCGTGGCACTCTTCGTCGACCCAGACTACATAGGCCCATTACCGGCCCACTCTTCTAGTCCTGGAGGAACCTCTTGGGCTTCCTCCTCTCCCTCCTGGGCCTCTTCAAGGCCGGGAGTTGCATCTGCGTCTGTGACACCAAAGGTAGCATCATGAATACGACGATTCGACAAGTATAAGCATTAATAATAAATCACATGTTGTATCAAATCGAATAAAAGACAATTGATTAAAGATGCCAATGTTAAGTAAACTAGGCACTTGTGCAATATCGAATAAATCATGCTCTCTGAATCAATGGAATAATAAAACACACTAATTGGCTACCACATTAAGCTCATCCTCTCAATAGAGAGCGAATCTAGTTGGGATGTCACCAGCTGCCCGGCCAAAGGCTAGCTGGCTACCCAGTGCTGGAGTTCCGGTGCTCCAGACGATCTACTGCAGTGATCTCGAATAAATAAACCAAGTTTAACCCCGTCAGGTATCACGTGGTCGAAGCTCAGTAGTGTCAGACCAATCGAATCGAATAAATACGCACATGAGTAAGATTGTTTTTACTTGAATCGAATCGAATCATAATATCTAGAATATTTCACACATAACTTACTCATCCAAAATTTCAATTGAGTATCGTATAACCGTACAAGTGTAACGAATAGAAACGAAGCAATTATGTATATAAATCATTATTTAGAATTTGGAAGTCAAATATAAAATAAATCCCAATATGCACATGCACTGATTAAGAAGAATCAAGAGTCATTTACTAAGTTCTCGTCCTTCACATTCTCACCCGATGAAGTTTGGAAATCCCGTGTATAGCTATCTTTAATTTGGTGCCACTTTGTATAGGTGTAGTGTACCGGGTTCTCCGAGCCTCATCCATGACAAGGTGGTAGACGAAAATATAATTCACATGAGATGATCTTAGCCTCAATGATCTCTCACGTGGTTAATTACCATTGGTCCGTTGATCTCGTTAAAGGTGTCATTTCTAAGGTCCCACAAGTACTTAGGAATCCAAGATCCTAATTGGTTTAGTAATTATAATATCAGGATATTCATCACTTCTTAATGTGCAAAATAAGCATTTTTGTCAAGAATTCTGGACGCCACACAGAACCCTTCCTCGCTATAGCGAGCCATCCAGAAGTGGACCTCGCTATAGCGAGCTCCATCCTCGCTATAGCGAGGACACCTTCTGTGTCCCTCCTGGAATGCTCCCAGTTGTTCACCTGTGCACACCCACATGAACTTCTTCACTTTCCATTTCATTTCACCTGTACACCCACATGACTTCTTACACATTATTCACCAAATTCAAACCAAGCACTAATCATATGTCATCATTTCAACCTCCACCTGAACATGTTCTCTTGACTTGGGAATGTAAAGGATTCCTTACCTCACACATTTCCCCTGTTTTCACAAGAATAAATGCACATTCAAGAAGATCAACCCATACTATTATTATTCTCTAATCATGATTAAGGAGGCTAATCACCATAAAATGGAGAATAATAGAATTTGATAATCCAATCAAGAACAAAACCACATGTATTAATCATTAAAGTTTATACTTGCCTCAATTAGCTTTCCAAACCTTTTTCTCTAACCTTAGCTCAAAAGATTCAAAAACCCCCAAATCTCAAACCCTAGACAAGAAACCCACAAGAAAATGAATAAATATGCATGTATGATTACAATGGGGTCCTTTTGACTCCTTTCTACACAAAAACACAAGAAGGAGGTGGGTTGAATCTTACCTTTATCAAGAAATCCGAAAATGAGTTTTGGAGAAGAATGGATCCTTGCAACCAAGAGTAGGAGAAGATGAAGAAGATGAGGAAGCTGACTTCAAACTTTACCTTCACTTGGACAACTGTTAATGTGATTGGAGAAGGAAGAAGAATGGAAGAGACAAGAAAAAGCTGGAGAGAAAGGAAAGGCACAGCAACACCATTGAATGGGGAAAGTGTATTGAGTCTTTGGGTGATAAAGGCCCCCTTTTTGCAAGAAGGTCCACCTATAAATTGTATTTCCATTTAGAGTCAAATGGGGGTCCACTTCTCTAACGGTTGGTCCAATGGGGTAAGGTTGTATACGAAAATTGACGAGCTCGACGAAATACACCCGATGACACCAAGATGACGTGCATATGATGCAAAAATATAAAATCTATAATTACGAAAACGTCCTCGACTCTACCCAACTGAGTCAAATCGGTTCAACTCACCCATTCGAGACTCCAACTAACTTCCAACTCACCTATAAGGGTCTAATCAACATTAATTACTCTAAGTAGCGGCTAATCACAATTAAATCAACTAAAGCCCGATTAATTAGTATTAATTAGGCTAAATTTGGGGCTGGGGTGTAACAATTCTTGAGGCTCATCAGTTGTTAGTGTTACTTGTTTTGAATGGAAAGTAATAGCGACATGCACGAGAAGCTACACCTTGCACCTTCATCAGCTGTCAGGGTTACTTGTTTTGAATGGAAAGTAATAGCGACGTGCATGAGAAGCTACACCTTGCACCTTCATCAGCTGTCAGGGTTACTTGCTTTGAATGGAAAGTAATAGCGACGTGCATGAGAAGCTACACCTTGCACCTTCATCAGCTGTCAGGGTTACTTGTTTTGAATGGAAAGTAATAGCGACATGCATGAGAAGCTACACATTTTCGCTGGGTTAGTTGCATGTGGAAATGTCCTTTGTGGAACGCTTGACTAATATTCTTTTTGTTTTTGCGTCCTTGTCTTCTTCGATTACCCACCCAAGGGCCTCCTGTGATGCTCCACTTGTACTCTGCCATAGAATACACAATCTCTTCGCGACACTCGAGGACATTCCTCGTCCGTCCTCAGTCAGTGCCATATGGCCGATCCCTGAAATTTTGGGTGAGAAGCGACGCCCAGAGCCACTTGGGCTTCGAACCCTTCTCCCCTGAGCCTGGCTTAGACAACACATATCTGTGAGAGACTGGTCCACTGGATTAAGTCCTAGTAGATATTGCAGATCATCCCATTTGATTAGAATCCGTGAATTTGAAATGAATAACCCAATTTTTCAAATAAAAAAATCTCAAAACCTATGTATGAAATAAGGGTGTGCAAAACACAGAATAGGGATGCAAAGGTGAGTTAATTGGCTGCCTATCCCACCTGTTATATTAGGGCCCGGGCAGATTTTGTACTGATATTGTTGGGTTCATATTAGATATCTGTATAGAGTGTGAACCAGGTCGGGTTGAGGTAGGTTTGGGCTTTGGTTGCCCGAGCCTATCCCGTATGTGACATGGTTGGGTGTTGACTCAACGCAAGCGTGACCAAATTTTGAACTGTCACAAATGACACCCGAACATACCGGACCTGAAATATGCCCTACCCAAGTTCATGATGGGTTAATCCAAGGGGGCTCGTGCCAGATAGAGTACCCAAGTTTCTTTCCCCTTTTGAAAGGGTATATTTAGGAAGCATATCTACTTAGAATATATATACTATATATTATACTCATATTATATTATATATGGAGGCCTTATCAGGTACATGACTCACTCACTGTGCATGAGTGCATATACCTGTATATGGGGAACACTTGGGGTTGGGATCTCAGGGGATTTGAAGATCACCCTGGGCCCTTCTCCCTGCAAAAAATAAGTCCCAACGGATCACCATATCATCTTCATCCGTATGCTATTAGTTAACATGCACTTCAATTATTCAATTCATGATTTTGCAGGGATGCAGCCCTCGAATATCTCAAGTCAGCAAACAAGATGATCCATTCAGTCCTTAGTACACTTCTGCAAGGTCTAGGTGAGGAGGTCGACTCATCTGCCGTGAATCTCTACGAGGAAGCTAAAATGGTGAACATGAACTTTTATCCCATCTGCCCCAACCCTGAGCTCACAGTGGGTGTGGGAAGGCATTCTGATCTCACTGCCATAACCGTCCTCTTGCAAGATGACATTGGAGGCCTATTTGTGAAGGTAGAAGACAAGGGTTGGATAGAGATCCCACCTGTCCAAGGTGCGCTTGTAGTCAACATTGGCGATACTCTAGAGGTCAGTTTTTTAAGTTCTAACTTTGAATAAGACATGTCAAGCCTATTACTTAAGCGACGTGGGATGTAGGACTTCCCAACATTTTCTCCTAACGAAGATACAATGAATTTTACTCAAATTTAGTTTCTCGACTTCTAGGGCTTTCACACACATTGCCTTGATGTTCATGTTCTATAAGTCTGAAATTTGGCAGGGCTGCATGTTACTGAACAATTAGATCCATTTTGCAGATATTGAGCAATGGAAGGTACAAGAGTGCGGAGCATAGAGTGATTGCCAGCAGCACCAAAGATCGCGTCTCTGTCCCTATATTTGTTACCCCAGGCCCCTTCACCATGATTGGGCCCTTGCCCGGGCTAGCAGAGAAGGATGGAAAGCCTGTAATTTATAGACAGCTTCTCTTTGGAGAGTACCAGAACAACTTCTTTGGAGCTAGTCACCAAGGGAAAAAGTCTCTAGACATTGCCAAAATCTGAAACTAAGAAACTAGTTATATGTGCATGGAAAGAAAATGATGGGGTACTTGCATGTAATGTTGCTACTAATGTAGAAGATACAAAGATGGTGCAGGCGCAGCCCATGCCTCTTATGTTCTTAATTGGTGCATGTATGTTACAACTACGTTCTTATATAATTTAGTGTTGAACTGTAACAGATGAGAAGAGGAAAAAAAATTCATGCAGTTCAGATTTGAACATGTATCAGTTTTCTTCAGATCCGCTGTCTTTTTTGTTTGGCTTCATGGAAATGACTTCTAACTAGGGGTGCTTATGGGTCTGGCCAGCCCAGGCCCGACCCAAGCCCCGCCGCCTTCTTTGAGAAGCCCTTGGGTTTAGTGCTTAGGCCAGGCCTGAATTTAAAATTTGAGTCAGGCTTGGATTAATTGATAGAAAGTCCAAAACCAAGCCCGATCCAGCTGGCCCAAATAAGTAATGCTTATAGTTTACTGACTTTTTTGCAAAAAACAAGTGGTAGCAAGCCCAAAAAGGAAATAGAAAGCCTGGCCCGATGGACTAAATGGGCACGTTTGGGCCTGGTATGATTGAGGTGGGCCTGGCTTGGGCTTTTGCCATTATGGGCCTGTGTTTCTAAAACTGACTGGGATGAATTTGCCTTAGCCTGGCCCAACCTGGCCCATGAACGCCCCTACCTCTAACAAGGAAACTGCTTGGGAAAGTTCACAGCCGCATTTCGGGTGAAAATGATGGCATCTCAAGAACATATAATAGAATTATGTGTATTTATAGTAGGGATGTAAATGGGTCCCCAATTCTCCTATTATCCGAAGGTTCCGACACATTAAAAACCGGGTCTGGGTCCTTATTTAGGCCCCGACAAGTAAATGGGTTTGGGTCCAGTTCCACCGTGGTTCAATCCCGTGGACCCGAGGCCTGACATTTTACCTCAATTTTAAAAAATCTCCCCCATAAAACATATTTTTTTTAATACCATTTTCTACCTAAACCCAGACCCGGATCGGGATCCAGACCCGTCTCATATATGGTTCTAGTTCCCGCTCTGGAGCAAAGAAACCGGTTTCGAAATGGTTTCGGGTCCGGATCCAGTTCCACGTTCTCCTTAACGGTTCCGGTTCCAGGTCCACCATGGACCTGGACCGGAACCGACTTGTTGACAACCCTAATTTACAGTTAATCCATTTGGGGATTTGAAGAGTAAGTAGAATAATCACATAGGAAGACTCAATAATTAAGCTTAGTAATTGTTAAAATTAAAATCTCATTGCCAAGGTCAGTTCAGGAACAATAGATAGAATTTCTAAATTTGCTCGTGAATATATTGTCTAATTTAAGGTAGTGGTTTGGAGATGAAGGTTTTGATTGCATTGGGTCGTCACTTTCAGAGCCAAGAAGATTCTTTCCTAAATTCTGAGAATTGTACTTAGTAGAACAACTACAAGTGGAAAACAAAACCAAACTGTTTGGTCGAAAAACCATTTAAATCCTTTAAAACGGGTTAGAGTTATCACTGACTCGAGCACATCGCCAGAGGAATTGTGCTGGTGACAAACTGACAATTAGTAAATTAGGATATTTTTAGGAATATTTCTTCCTTAATTTCGCGTTATATTAGTTGCTTAGGAGATTTAGTTTCCTTGTCTAAGTAGAATTATTTGTTCTTTTCAAAGTAGGATTACCAGTGTATAAAAAGGAGCTCCTCCTACATGATAAACACATTGAGATTTGTCAGATTCAAGATCAATTAA
Organism: Persea americana; assembly: GCA_029852735.1. Lineage (NCBI taxonomy): Eukaryota > Viridiplantae > Streptophyta > Magnoliopsida > Laurales > Lauraceae > Persea > Persea americana. The sequence goes on from CM056819.1 coordinate 52,631,604, forward strand.
GTAAGTAGAATCTCCCTTTCGTCTCTTTTCCTCTTGTCTGTCCCAAAAGCAAACTGAATCAGTGTGGATTAATTTTACCCTTTCATTTGTGATCTTTTATATAACAGTGTTTCTACAGTTTTTAGACAAGTCCACATTGGGCTATCTGAGCAAGTGCTTGGCTGGGCTCGCCAATTTAGTTGGGCCGGCGACCAATGTAACTGTGGGCCCAAGTCCAGTTGCTGGTCACTTTCAGTGTTTTTGATTTATGGAGGGGTCCCATCCAAGCAAACGAGTGCAACTTTTTTTGGGAGTGAGGGCCAGCGCATGCTGGAGATAAGACCTGCTGCACACAAAAGGAAGGGAGAGAACTATTTCATAATTGTTTTTCTAGACAGTCAAATCTATATATTCTGTCTCTTGACTGCAATCTTGAGATGGGTTTTTCACTGCCAGCTCAAAATTGATAGTGAAGGAGAGGGAATGTAGGTTTGCCCCCCATCTCCTCTTCGAAAGCTGTTTTTATCTTTGCATAAGGCAAGAGAAGGAGAAGAAGCCCTTACAAGAAATGACATGACTAAAGAGAACCAATGCATAGTATAAATATTTTGGACACGAGAGAAGATTCAAGCCATGAGATCTGTATGGTTTTATAAGATGGACTTTTGCAACTTCACCAAGGAAAGTGATTTAAAAGAAAAAAATCCAACACTTGGTGGACCCAAACTACTCCTTGAGATGTATTGTCTTGCTAAACTGGCAACCACAATTAGTTTAATGTTTTGTTGGGAGCCGTTTGACAAAGTCCCACATGTTTGATACCCTTTGCATCAGCCTTCCCTAGTCTAACCATCCCAAAACCTTGGATTCCCTGTATCATGAAATTGTTATACCAACTTTGTCGAGGTAGCAACCGGGCCAGGTTGGACTAGGCCAGGATAACGACATTCCGCACTTCGGAGAACAGTCCAAGACCCAGCCCAGTCTGACCCCACATGCCTAGTGTTGTGGTTGAATCATTCATTTTAATGAATGCAGCCATAGCTAGATCACCCTGTTTGACATTTTGGAGACAAATAGGCCTGAACCCAATCGGAAGGATTTCTGGGTTTGAATCTTATGCCACAGCCCAGGTTGCAAGCCATGTACAATAAGCCAAAATCCGGCCTGATCTGGGCATCAATATGCATCTTCTCAACGATCCGGGCATCTTAGTCAGTGTGATCATCCTGTTAATCATCCTATCGGTGTCATGGCTTAGTACATAGATCCATTTTGGCTTTTGGACTTTTGGCACGTCGATCTATTTGGGCCCCACTCATGTGGCAACTAGTTAATGGGGAGGGCAACAAGAGACCCTAGCCAAAGAAGCCTGGTCCCACAGGAACAGGAGCCCAAGGATTGAACCGTAAGCAAAAGCTTTGTCTCACAGGAAGAAGAACCTGGGATTGAACATGGGTGGATAAGTGAGAAAAAGGGTACCCAACCAATTGGGGTTAAGCCTTATTTTATACTCTTGCTATTTGTCTGTAATACAACATATGAATTGAATACATAAATTTTATGCCATAAGTGGTTAAAAATGAAGGTCAAAAGTGAAAAATGAGCATTAAATAACCTTTTTCTTTTATTGAAATAGATTTAAAGAAAGATGTGAAATGTTTAACTAAGGATCATGGCTGGTTATCCATCTCCCACTTTGTCGTTGATTCTATTTCCATATAAAAAAAAAGGTTATTTGATGCTTATTTTTTAAAATCCACCTTTTGTCTTAATTTTTAACTAATTATAGCATAAATATTATACATTCAATTCCTATGTATCTTGAAGCAAACAAACGGGCCCTTAGGGTCTATTTGTTTCTTAATTATAATTAAATCTCTAAGAATTCTTATAAGAAGTTGAAAATAAAGAATCAAAGCCGAAAAAGGAAGATGAAAGATGAAAAATGAATACCCACCCTTCACCTTAGTAATTTAATTCATAAGGAAGTCGAGATCTTATCTACAATGCTGCCTTATAACCTTCACCTTCACTTTTCACCTTTAATAAAAATACAGAGCTCATTTTACTATGAATTCTTATTTATTCATTTTTCATATATTCTATCCAAACAAACTAGGCCTGAATGTAGAGAGAACTCAAGAAATGATATGGCAGGTGTTGAATCAAATTTGCTCGAGACATTACTTTCTCGCACTACTCATTTTACTTGCCCCTGGTTGTTGTTTGACACCAGTCAGTCAGAGATGTGAATAGCAACATTGATCAGTGGGAATGTGTCCCTCTGTGTAATTGGATTAGTGTGCACGACCAAACAGAAAATAATACACCACCTTACCAGCATTCCCATTTCTGCAAGCTCACGAATGGACTCTTCTTTCCCACTTTAGTCCACCACTATTGGAGCAGGTATGGGTGCGGGAGAGGTCATTTTCATGCGCTCTCTTTCAAATACTTCTTGGCAACAAAATCAGACGTAAAGAACCAAAAGCTTTCTTCTATGCTGTTTTGGAGAATAAAACAATGCCGTGATTAGCGCACATGTGGACTAAATTCCGTAGAAAACTCTCCCCAGAGTGGCAAGTTACCAAAATTGTAGGATGCCAATAGAGATGTAAATGCTCTCCTATTCTTCCATCCGTTAGGGACTTTATTTAAGTTCCAATAAGTAAATAGGTCCAGGTCTGAGTCTATTTTTTGGATTCGTGACCTAAATAAGTCCAGGTCCAGTTCCACTTTGGTTCCGACCCGTGGGCCCAAGCCCTACATATTACATCAAGTCTCGGAAAAATTCTCCTAAAAATTGGTTTTTTTAAAATCATTTAGCTAGTTTTTTCTAAATAATTCTCAACCGGACCCAGACCCGTCCCGGTAACCCAGACTCGTCCCATTACTGGGTCTGGTTCCATATTCTCATTAATGGTTCCAATTCCATTGTCTCAAAAACGGGTCCGAGACCGGAACCAACCTATTTACAACCATAGATGGCAAAAGATGCATTTGATTTATGAAAAAGGAACTAGATCTCTTCCATCTTGGGATCCCATTAAGCCCTTGGGTGAGGTAAGAAAACCCTCCAGTGAGGTGAAGAGCCTCGAGTGAGGAAAGGTAACATGCTCTGAGAGGTGAGAATTAAGACATCATACAGTAGGGTAAGGTGCCCTTCTCATTTAGGGCATATTGGTTTATCATAAAAGACGTATAAAAAGGGCCCGGCATTTAGATATCTCTAAAAAATAATGTATATTGGACATCCCTAACTTCTTGATTCAATGCCATGAAAATGTACATGAAATCAAACAATTAATACACTTGAATCGGGCCGGACCAATGACCGGCACCACAAATTATCACGTCTTCTTTAAGAACATTGAAATAAAGAAACTAAATTCTACTAATAGAGTTAAGTGAAGCAAAGTTGATTTTGAAGAAAGAATAAAATATAAGTGAGTTATAATGATATTTTATTTTTAGTTGTTTGTTATGGAATTTTTTTTTATTTTTTGTATGAGAAAGTGGAGTTTTTTTTTTTTGTATTTTAGTGGATAAAGGTGGTTGTTTTTTTACTTTTTTTTGAAGAATATGAAGGGAGTTTTGAATTAAAGTATTTTTGATGTGACATCTTGTCTGAAAAATGAAGGCTTTACTTGACTTTTCCTATATTAGTAAAGTGTCAAACTAGCCCTAAGAGGTCAATTTTGATAAAGGAATGAGCTACACATGGCATCTAAGTGAATCACTTATCTCACCGTATAAAAAAGGGTTGACATGTTTAGAAATCTATATAAACTTGGCACATTGATTATGCTGAATGCAAATAAAGGCAATAATTTTAGGGATAATTAGTTAGAGGTCCCTCATCACGGTCTTGTAAAGCCTCCAGTCCACTAACTTTTTTCTAAGACCTGTAGTCCATACAACTTGACATATTTTGGCAAGAGGTCCACATCAGAAATTTCCATGACTGATTTGCCCTTTCAACTGATTAGGCAAAAAATTTTAAATCTTCAAAATTTCAAATCTTTCGTTTCCCCTCTTTCAAAGATCGTCCAGTTGATGCTAAGAAGACGTCGCACAGGTTCTCCATTGGAGAAGAAGTCAAAGGATTCTGATTTGATCGAGGTGGGCCACACAGAGCAGAAGTTGAACTTTTGGTTCGTATTGTTGCCGAGGTTACAAACTGGAGGAGATCCGGACTGCTCCACCCATTGCCAAAGGAGAGGACCACAGCTGCAAAGGTTGGGCTAAACTCCGTTGCAGAAATGAAAGAGGATTGCCGCTGGAATCCACAGCCGCGCCCTTCGCCATCGCTCCACGCCACCTTGCCTTGGCCGGAGAGGAAGAAGAAGCACAAGGATCAGTACTTTTGGATTCTGTTGTTGTTTGAAAAGGCTTGCAGAACCTAGAATCTCTGCAAAAACTGGAACCATTGCAAAAACAAAGGATTCCGAGATTTCCTTGCGCTTGCCGAGGGAGATCCTCAATTGCATAGATTGACCGCCATCGTAGGAGAAGGAGCTTCTCCTTGTCCTGCATATAAGTTACATAGAAGTTACTACGCCATCGCCAAAAAAAGAACGCAGCATGGCTGTTATATCATTTTTAGAAAATCTATCTTAGTTTTTATGAAATTTATCTAAGTTTTTGTGAATTTTGTCTAAGTTTTTGTCAAATTTATCTGAGTTTTTGAAAATTTTATATGATTTCTGTCAGATTTAACTAAGTTTTTTATTTTTTTTCAAATTTCTTTGAGTTTACACAAATTTATCTGGGTTCTAAAAAAAATTATCTGAGTTCTGGACAAATCTATCTTAGTTTTTTGCTATTTAACTGAGTTCTGGAATAAATTTATATGAGTTCTGAACAAATATTTCTGAGTTTTAGGCAAATTTATTTGAGTGTTTCAAAAATATAGCTGAGTTTTTGACAAATTTATCTCCATTTTGAAAATTTTAGCTGAGTTTTATAATTAATCTTTCTGTGTTTTTGAAAGATTTATTTGTATTTTTTTAGATGTATTTGTGTTTTTTAATTTTATTTGTGTCTTTTGAAATTTATTTGTATTTTTTGAAATAAATATAACTGAGTTTTGACGAAAATACTTGAGTTTTTGGCAAATTTTTCTGAAATTTGAAAAATTAGTTTACCTTAGTTTTGGCAAATGAATTTGCGTTTTTTAAATTTTCTGTGCATTTTTTAATTTTTTTTTACATCTTTTGAATTTATTTGCGCCTTTTGAAATTTATTTCTATTTTTTGAAATTTATTTGGATCTTTTGAAATTTAGTTGGATCTTTTGAAATTGATTTTCATCTTTTGAAATTCATTTATATTTTTTGAAATTTATTTGTATCTTTTGAAATTTATTTGTATCTTTTGAAATTTATTTGCGTTTTTTCGAATTTCTTCGCGTTCTTTTGAAGTTTATTGCATTTCTTAAAATTATTGTATTTTTTGGAATTTATTTGCGTTCTTTTGAATTTAGTTGTATTTTTTGTAACTTGTATGTACTTTTTTAGAATTCATTTGAAAATCTTATTAATATGATTTCATTAATCGTGGCTAATTAAATGGTAGATGACCATTATTAATGGCATATCTCACTAATAACAGGATATGATTTTGAAGAAATGGTAAATTAGACCTTTTACATTTTTCAAATTTAGAAAAATGACCTATCACACAATGAAAATAGATTGTAGATTTAAGTCAATAAAGTAAAATATTCAGGGACCCATCGCCGAATACCCTATAATTTTAAGTATCAAAGGACGGTGGGGAAGTAATTTTTGAATGTTTTGAATTTTAACTGTGGCTCCACTTAACAGTGCAAACATACAAGTGGAGAAGAAGAGGGAGGGGTATGTTAAGTAAGTCTTACACACTAAGTATGACAGTGCAAACCAAAAAGCCAACTGTATTGATGAAATCGATGCTTAATAACTGTAATTAAGAAGACGTCTCGTAACTTGAGAATAAACTTAAGTTCGGTCCTTCTAAGGAATCTAAAACTTTTGACTTTTGTTCTGCACTCTAACCCTATGTTTGGGAAGGGGGGAGGGGAGGGGAGGGGAGGGAAAATTTGAGGGGGAAGGAAAATGAAGGGGAGGGAAAATTTGAGGGGGAAGGAAAATGAAGGGGAGGGGAGGGAAAATTAATTTTACCTCCTCTTGTTTGGATAGTAAAAAAGTAGGGGAAAGAAAAGTGAAAAAGTAGTGTTTTGTTTGTTTGTGAAGTAGAGGAAAAATTACCAATTTACCCTTACTTTTGTAAAAAGATAAAAAATTATATTTCACAAATATAATTTAGTTTACAATACATCCTGTGCTTTTTTCTTTTTGATCACAAAATCATGTGTGTTGATATGCCCAAATGAGTCTCATCTATTTGATTATCTCATCTGAAACGTCCTCAACTCAATGCGGATCAAATTGAAGGCCCATGAACTGATCAAATGTCCCAGGATTGTTTTCAAACAATCCTAAAAACATTTTTTTCATACAATTATATTTATTCTGCAACTTTTAAAGAGTTAATGTTTTAATTTTTTTTAAGCACATTTACCTTGCAACTTTGTTTAATCTATAATTGGGTGTTTTCAATATGCATGTGATATTATAGATGTGTCCTGGCTTGCATTGATCGTGCAAAATTTTTGGGGGGCCCTCCTCAATCAAGTACTTAAAATTATTTGTTATATAGAAGATAAATAGTTTAAATATATATATATATATATATTTATACATAGATAAAACTAGGGACTAGTGTGGTTAGCTTTCTTACCATATGGTCAGGTCATGTATACAAGCTTAGGGCCCATTGAATTTTACACAATTTCGGCGCCTGAGATTGCACTCAACCAGGAAAAAAAAAATTGAATTGCTCTGTCAACCATAGAACTGGTGTCATGCCCAAAAAAATATATTATCATGATAGTTATTCAGAAACACTTAACTGAGAGGGACTTGATCCTTGAGGTTTACCTGTTTAGGCCTATATATGGTTGCAATGGTCCTAATCAAGTTGGTTACTGAGAGAAATATTTGCTAAGCACTTGGCCACTATTTGTCATGTATTTCAGTTGCTGTATACACATGGCACTTTCTTAACCCCATTGGTTAACCATGGAGGGTTTTGGCTGGACCAAAGAGTTGTTTACTATTTATGCCTCTTCGATCATGGTATGACACCATCCTTAATTAACTAGTTAAAAACAATGGCCAATTGCTCACATCATGTTGTTGTTGATAGTAAAGTTAGAAAAGTGAAGGTGTGCAACAAGGTTGGGCCAATACAGTTGAACGTATCTTTTTCTAAACTCCTCGACCACAAGAATTTGTCTTTCCCTGACTCACAACCGGTTATGTGACATGCGCCCATCTAAAAATAAAAATAAAAACTTCACTTCCACATCGAGTTATTTCTCCGATCTAAAAAAAATCTGACTCTCACTACTATTTTGTTAAGAGTAAAAATATTTTCATAGAACAAAGAATTATATGTATTACGTCATGTTAGCGGCACTAACTTCATGGTCCTGTGCTCTTCCCCTGGATGCCTGACAGTTAAGAGAGATGCAGTATTAGAGAAGTTTGGTTTTTAATATGAGGAGAAGATGAGATATCAAGCCAATCAAATGATCCCCAATTTTTTATAGCTATGCATGCCGTATGAATTACATACGAGAAAGTTTCCAAAAGTGAATAACGTGCATCAGTTCAGAATCCCTGTCAAGTCAAGAGATCTGTGTGCGTGCTTCAGATTGGTGCGAAATGGTGCAAAATTTGCACCTGCAGGAACCCATAGGAGGAACAATGTAGATTTTTTACCACTATTAGGGAGCATTTTAGAAATGTGTACTCCGCGAAATATAAGTATAAACATATTCTATTTTATTCATAGGCTTCATTTTTCACCGTTTGGTGCAGACCTTTTTAGAAAGAAAAAGAAACTTTTCTTTTGCTTGATTTTCTGTAAGCTTGCTGTATACACATGGCTCTAACAACTCAGTTGCTGAACAGTACAAACCTGCTTAATCACATCAAAATTCATCATCATGAGGATGTATAAACAGTTCATATATTAAAACATACACTTCAAAGTTAGAAATAACAACACACCATGCAAGAGCCATTAAACCAGGATAACATAAATGGCCTTCAAAAGTGGTTCTAAGCTGTTTTGAAGTCTCCATAGATAACAGAATAAGTGATCATCATCTTGATCAAAGGAAGCTAACTAAAAATTGGCCTCCTTTACAGTAAGTTCATCATCTTCATCAATACCTCAGCACGCATAGCAGGGGGAGTACCAAAAAAAGATCTAGCAGCAGTAGTGTTGTTGATAAGGAACAAATACGCATCCAATTGCATATTACGATGCAATCCCAACTCATGAACTGCAGAATATATTTCTTCCTCATTATAAAACCGTGGCCTCCCTTTCTCAACCACATCGACAGCCCTCTCCGCAATCATGTTACTTTCTTTCATGATTGCATTTCCTTCTTGTAATACACTTGCAACCTTATTCATGCTCTCTGTCACATATCCAAATTGTTTCTCCATTGCTTCAATCATTGAAGCCTTACGTTTTTTCCCCTTTGAGGATTGACATCCTTCAGAAGTAGGTGTTGGAGAATAATGAGTTGAAGGAGGACTCATATTATTAGTGTCCATAGGTGCATCGTTTACCCAACTAAATTCATTATCCAACTCAAAGCAATCATCATTCAAATTAAGATTACCCTCCCTTTGCCACCTCATTACCTTCTCTCTTGCACTCTCGGCTCCATCACCAGTGGCTCGATCCTCCCCATAAATATCATAGAGTTTCCCATAATTCCGTACAGGTTTATTCATCCACTTACTTGCGGATGGTTTCGCCTATAATAAAGAAAATTGAACTTTATAAAGTCGAATATGCAAAATCGAATTAATGACCTGAATGGTGAATTGATATACCTGAATAAAAGCCATCCACACCTCATGTGTTGCTTCAAACATGCAAGTTTCAGCATTCCATGCAAAGCCACTCAACCCATGGAATAAATCCTTACATTCAGCAAACTTTTTCTTCAAAGTCTTAACACGGTTTTTGACATGAGCTTTCTCTAACCTTGAACCCAAAACAGGAGTCAATACTTGCATTATATTATTATAGGCTTGTGTTGTGAAAGTCCCATCATGTCTATTCCCTTTCATTTTTTTCATCCAATAATGCATCTACCAGCAAATTATCAAACTCGTCAGTCCATACAAAATTGTTGGTGTTATCTTTCCTGTGAGTCTTCGACATTGTACCCTACATATGTATCAATGGACCATATGCATCATAAGTAATAAATGAAATCTAATAACAAATATAAACAGTGGAACTTTTGTAAATCTACCAATTAAGAAAGATACATTACCAATGTATAGCAATCACTGATCAGATAGAGCAGGTTACCTGGTCAAGTTCAATTAAAGCCACTGATCAAATACACCCTTCAACACCAATATTGAGAATATATCTTCAGCCTGTGGTAACAATAAGAAAAGGACTCGTGAAGGCTGCCATGCAATCAAAAGTTATTTGTATAAAAAAAGGAATAGATTTCATGTTGCTCATCCATGCGACAATAACAACTTGACCACCAAAAAAAAAAAAAACTCTAAAATTAATAAATATATTCACTATCTGAACAATAACAATGGAATAATTCAGTCTTAAACAAGCACAGAAGTTTTAATTTAACACAATTAAATAAGCACAAAATTCTTAGTTTCACACAATTAAATTGCAGGCCACTATTTATTGTAGTCATTCCACATGTGGGCAGCAATGTTATCTCTCAATGCTGCGCCTAGTCTTGAATCTTCATCAGCAACAGTTGGACCTTTCCTAGAGTTAACTACTGGACCATTTTGTAACTCACGGTCAACTTCATGGATCAGATGTTCATCTGGATCTACACCCATCAGGAAGTTGTGTAATATGCAACACGCTAATATAATCTCTGAAGTGGTGTCTACTGAAAAATATGATTCGTTCCCGCTAGCAATGATAGGAAATCTCTTCTTCAACACACCAAATGCCCTCTCAATGACATTGCGGAGTGATGCATGCCTCAAATTGAATAGTTCTTTTTCATTTTGAGGTTCATGGGAAGAATATTCCTTCAAATGGTATCGGACACCTCTATATGGCGTGATCAATCCACTTTTCAACATAAACCCCGCGTCAACCAAGAAGAATTTTCCTGACAAAGAATATAAGTTTATTAAGTTAACACTACAATTTTCAGACATTGGTGGATCGATGTATTGACACTAACCTTGAGGTATTATGAGTTTATCCTGTCTAACAAGAGCATTTCTCATTATTCTGGAGTCAGATGCAGTCCCTTCCCAGCCAGGTAAGACATAAGTAAATCTCATATCAAATGAACAAGCTGCCAAGACATTTTGAGTTGGACAATCCTTCCTACCGCGGAACCTAGGAGCATCTGCTCGTGAAACTTTGACATGGACATGTGTCCCATCTATTGCTCCAATACAGTCCTATATATTTCAAAAAAATATAGTTATTGGGCCACCAAAAAAAATTTAAATTCATAAGTTTAAATCAATATGAATTGAACATACCTTGAAATATGGGTCAAATCTAGAACTCTGTAGAATTTGAGGGGCAACATCAGTCCCATAAGATTGTTTGAGAAATTGATTCTCCAAAGATATGATAGCTCTTAATACATTGTGAAAGTGATGACTTATTGTCTCACTAGAGCGACGAAAGTAGCATCCAATTGCACGATATTTCCAATTCTGTCCCAATACATGAAGAAACTTAGCCACCTGCTCCTCTATAGTTGATCGAGAGAAATTTTTTAATAGTCACGTCGAGCGTAGTTTATCGCATAGTGTAGCAAAAGCAAAAGGGCTCATCCGCGAAACATCTCGACATATTCTCTCATTTTCCATTAAATGCGATAGTACTTGCCGTCGAACATTAGATCTCTCAACCATATCATTTCTTACAGGCATATCCCTAATTTGATTAAAAGAGTGCCATATAGCTAATAAATGTACCATATTGCATGCAAGTTGAACAATTGCAGCACGACGCCTTTGCTCCCACCTTTCAACCACTCGACGATGTTCTCTCATCCGAACATATAAAAAATCTAATAGTTCTTGAGATTTTGGATCCATCTCAGAATCTAAAAATATTTTACATGACAAATGCGAACAAAATTTAGACAAACAAAGAATTTAAGAGTCATAAAACTTTAATTACCATCAACTCAGCGACAAAATTACATCAAAATCAACCAGCATAATAAAGATAGATGACCGGAAATATAAAGAACTAAAAACATTAAAACCTCAAAATTACCCAATTCCTCCTTTCTACTCAGGGCATAAACTTCCAATAGAAAGTGCTCATTATATACACAACGAATGTGAATTTTTCACCATTTTACAAACATATAATTTTGTGTGGCATGCGTGCAGCATATTATGGAGCACATCACTATGGGTATGCAGCACTTTGACAGTCCACATACTCCAATCTGTTTTACCGCCACCCTGGATTTGGATTGTTCATGGACCAGAAATATTGTAACTATGCTTGATTACATTAACCATAACTAGTAATCAATAGGCTGATTATTTCATATCCATCAGCATCATGACCGAACGTTAGCGTTCTCTGATCTAACACATTTGGGCCATTAGTCATTCAACAATCAAGATCAATCCATGTGGGCCACCAATTCAATACATGTGAGCATCAGATCATCCCCTTCCCTATTAAACTAAGGTCTTAAGAGTAAATGATTTCTTTCCACTATTGGAGAAAAAAAGGGTGTCCAGTAATTCTACATTTCAGACAAGATCAAGTTGGTTCTCAATGCGTCCATGTTAAAATCTTCAGCAGTTAAGAGCATTATACCCCACCAATAAAATTATTAACCCCATGGCAAAAGACCACATGCAAATTAGACCTCATTAAAAGAAAGCTGGAACTTCCATGACATTGAGTCATTATGTGACACCCACCACATTAGAAGAATCCCTTTTCACAAATAATCTCTCCTTATATGACAATAAAAAGTCTTAAGAGCTTTCAAAATGACCAAAAACTTCTGCTTTATTTGAATCCTTCACCCCAGGATGCTTAGGAAACATAAGCAATACTTTCCCTTTGCAATTACAACACCACCACCTGTAGCCGGCTAGCCGCTGACCCCAGTTTGCCTCTAGTTGCACCATATATGAGGAGACCAATTGACCATTCTCCAGTCAATTCATCATAATAGTTGCTGGTTATTTTTCAAGATTGGTGTGGCGTGTTGTGGCCTGAATTCAAATTAAGGTTATCGTTCTAGAGGGGGGCCTATTTCAAATCCAAGGGTGATGTATTCATTCTATCTCCTTTATGCTACTGTTGGATTTATTGCAAGTCTTGCTAGTTATTTTTCAAGTTGGTTGTGGCATCTTGAATTCTAATCAAGGGTAGTGTGTGTCTTTGTACCGAAACAGTTCTCTAATGACTGATATGTATCCTTGACAGTGCTTTGAAAATCTGTCTAATAGCATAGAACATCAAGATCAGTGTTTTTTGAAAAGTAAGAATTTTTCGACTAGTAAAACTTCAAGATTAGTTAGACTTTGGAATAGATGTATTCCATTGTAGGGCTATAATTGATGGAGATGGTCCAGTCATTGGGTTTAGATGTTTGGGATTTAATAATTAATCTAAGTCAATCTGTATCAATCTGAATTTGATCAGGGTAATGTCAAATTATGTCACGGCATATTGCAACTTTGATGCTTGCTTGTCATTGGTTGCCTATTCATGTTGGCACGGGCATCTCATGCTTGGCATCAATTGATACAATCTCAAACTCAATGCTTATTAGCTAGCTGAAAATCACAGACATTTCAACAAAAGCTAAACCTCCCAAACTGCATGTTAATAAGCTAAATAGATTAGGCCTTGAATAACGAAGATTCACAAATAAATCAGAAACAAACTGTAGAGTTCTTAGTTAACAAAGGAATGTAAGAAACATGAGAAGACATCATCTCATCTTCAAGAACAAGTGAGTCCAAATGAAAAAAAGAAAAAGAAAAAGGAAAGCAATGATATAGAGCAAATACCAATTCACGAACTTTTTTCCAAAACCCATTAATAGAACTTCAAAGAAAAAGAGAGCCAAAGCAAGAAAGAATCAGATAAAGATCATAACCCATCTTCAAATTCAATCAAAACACTTGTTAAACAAGAAAGAACTGGAGAAAGAGACAACCCAAACATCAATTACTAACCATTGAAACCCAAACATAATTCCATATTTCAAACTTTCCCACAATTTCTCCAATCTCCAAAAATCCGATCCCTAAAATCATTAAAGAGTTTCCAAAACCCAATCAACCCAATGTTTACAAAATCCCCAAAATTTCTCAAAATCCCTAAGCCCTAACTCCTCGTCCAAACTTTTGCTAGATCATCCGAAACAACACCAACTTAGCAAAAACCAATTGTTCCCCATTTTTCATCTAGCCAACACCCATCGTTCAGATGCCCAAACCCATCTTTGATTTCAGTCCCAAAAAAAATCCTCTATCGGCATCCCCAAACCCAAAGCCTAGGAAAAGAAAAAAAAAAGAAAGAAAACGAGAAGCAAAGGAGAAGAGAGAGTGATAATAGAAGAAATAGAAGATCTGAGACAAGAAATACCTGTTTGATGCATCCAACGTTGTTTTCACCACCATCAACTTCCTTCGTTTGCAACTCACAGCAGCTGTATTCGGCTAGAGCTTCCAACAGAGGTTTCAGGGAAAAGGTGAAAAAACATATAAGAGACAAGGGCAGTTTAGTAAATTTGTTGTTAATCATCTCTGTGCCTCACATTTTCCCCTCAGTTTTGAGGGGAAAATTTTTGGGTGGGGCCCACACGGATTTTCCCCCCATTTTTCCCTCCCCCAATTTCCCTCCCCCCTTCCCAAACACCCTCTATTAATACATTCCCTCCATTTTCCCCTCTATTTTTTCCTCCCCCTCATTTTACCCTCTTCCCAAACAGAGGGTAACATTGTTTCCACTGTTCAAGCGTCCCACCATTTAGCCTAATTTTTTATATTACTAACAAGGCTATATAAGGCCCATGTTTCTAAGGTTACTATTTTTTGTGCAATCTTCTTACTTTAAACTTTTGGATGATCATAATCTAATCAAAAGATCTTGATTATGTTCATGTGACTAACATGTTGGCAATGATGGAAACGATGGAATGGAACTCAGAGGGAAATCCCGTGGCAATGTTGGATTAACTTGGTTTTTATGAATGCTCGATTATTTTAGTATTTAAATTACTCGAGTGATGGTTGGGTATTCATTTTATATTTTCTTTCAATTTTTTTTTATTATTCATCTTACAGTTGAATGTTGAATACATACAATTAACAACAATTGAGTTATAAGCAAATTAGGCCCACATGAATCAATGTATTGGTGTCAACTTATGTAACTACCTTTAGAAAAATAACTTTTCTACCGTTTGATGCAAATACTTTCTTATGAGAAAAATATAAATTAGTGTAACTTTTGTTTTCAGTGGAACTATGAAAGGTAGGGAAAAATCTCAGGTCAAAGTGATGCCAGAGTGCCCGTGCCAACACTACTGACCTAAGATTGTGTTGGGTTTGTAGTCAAGTGTGTGTAAGTACAAGTGCAATTTATTAGATTTCACACATGTAGACCCCACATGACATGCCAACAAATCTTTGGCTTTGGCATTGATTTAACACAATTTCTTGTTTGTTTTGGTACTTCCAAGTGGACCCTAGATACCATGGAAATAATCCTACATCCTACATCGCCAGCACTCGGGGTACCCCTTCCTCTCATGAGAGACACTTTGAGACCCCTTTTTTCAGCATTTGGGACCCATGATCAATCCAACCCATTTGCCCCTCATACTCACTATTTCAATGACTACCAAAATCTTTAAAATTGAGGATCCTAGATCACGGGGTTTCGCGATCGGAAGCCGTCAAAATTTTGTATGCATGTAGATATCATTCAGATCTTTCAACCTCCTCATCATCATCATCATGTCGGCTACAATAATTATATTTCTCAATTCCGATCTATCTCCATTTAAATCTTTCAAACCCCTCTGAGCATTAAAAAAGAGAATTAAAAACAAAAAAAGAACTTTCAATCCCCACCTTCCTTCCCATGATTGGTCTACCCCAAGTGGGCTCCACAAAGGTGTAATAAAAGGGTCTATGGAGATATAAGAAGGTTAGCAAAGCCTGATTATTTTGATATTAAATTGGCCGTAGACTTGTAGTAAATTATTGCTATATCCCACGTACATTGACACTTTATATTGTTAACAGCCTACATTCCTAAACTACCCTGTACCTAAAATTAAACGCTAGGCCCAACTAAATGTCAGCATGAATTTTGTTATCTCCCGACCACCAACTAATCTCCCAAACTTGTGCTTGAAGTAATTTAAGTAATTGGATTGTTCATCCAGTGAGCCCTGTTTCACGTGCCATGCCACACTAACTCATTCAATTGGACAACCATACTTGGAGGGTCAGGAGTCCTCTGATTTGATTTGATTTGTTTATAGCCTTCTGAAGTGAATGCATTCAACCAAGATGAATGAGGATACAAAATGGATGATCTTAATCTTCCTATGAGGATCTTTAAAAATAGGTGGTTCATATAGTTTGATTCAACCATCCATTTCTGGGACCCAAAGTTGATGGTTTTGATCATTTTATCATGACATTGTCTAAGTAATATGCAATCACCTTCCTAATTATTCATTTGCCTTGCTTGTGGGTAGGCCCCATGACAAGAGTTGCATTGTGTTTTATGCAATGTTGCCGTTGACTATTCATCATCTGTGCCGCTGTTCTTTAAATATCAAATACCTCATGTAAGTGTACATATAGAAATTGAAAGTGTGTTTGGCATAGTGACATTTGGATATTTTCGTACTCCTACTGGATGAGATTATAAAAACATATTTGGTAAGCGTAAATCATTATTCCAAATTTTAATCTCATTGGAAAGAATTCCAAAATCTTAACCCCCTGTGGCCCAACCTCAAGGAAGTTCAAAATCTTGATTTTTTTCTAAGAAACTAATTAATTAATACAATTATTTCCTATATATCTCTTGCCTTCTAAAAAACCCATTTAACATCTTAAATGTAGGTCCTATGTTCACAATCTCCAAAAAAGGCTTTTACACATGACACATTATTATATTAAATAATACAATGTTATTAAATAAAGAGATTTTTACATCTATTAATAGAATTTCCCTTGATGAAGTCTTCACATTAGTTTCAGTGGTAATGGATGAGTAATAAAAAGGTTAGAGATTTGAGTCCTCTTTAATTCAAGAAGTCGAAAGGCACAAAGTTCCTATTCAAAGGATCCCACCAAGTGGGTCATATTAATTGGCTCAAATGCCCACTCAGAAGGCCATGGTTATCGGAACCCACCAAATTGGAGACATTAATAAAGAGTCCGGATCCTCATTAAAAACACAATACGTTCAAAAAATAACAACCTCCTAATGCAATGCATGTGGTATCTCTAAATTTTACTCTAATAAAAATTGATCTCGACGTAATATTAACATTTTAATAGAAAACATGATTGTGTTATCATTTTTGTCAATCAAATCGTCTATCGTATCTAACTGTAGGATCATCAAATTGTATTGAAACAAAATTTGGAAATATAGCACACATGCTAGGTGGGAATTTATTTTTGAGTGGATATTCAATAGGTTGGCTTACAGTCCAAAAGAGGAATATGACCAAAAGAGGTAAAAATAAACTAATTTTTTTAATAAAAAAAGGATTTTAGTTTTCTATGTGAGAGACAAGCATGCAGATTATTCCCTCCAACTAGGGATGTAAATGGGTCGTCTCCGGTCCGGGTCCATTGTATATCAGAAACCGTTTCAGAGTCAATTTTTTTTGTTTTTGATCTGATGTTATTAATGTGAAGATCCTACCGGAAACTTTATATGGGATGAGTTCGGGTCTGGGTTGGGACTCAGGTTGTAAATGATATGGAAAATACTTAATTTTTAGGAGAGATTCTCGAAAATTTAAATAATATATTGGGTCCAAAACTCATAAGTCATAACCAAGATAGAGTTGAACCCATACCCATTTACTTACTGGGATTTCAATAAGAATCAAAATCAATTTTTAACGGATGGGAACCTGTGGATAGAAATGGGTTTACATCCCTACCTCCAACAAGTGGAAAAAACATATCCGGTCTCCTCAGTGGACCCAAAAAGAAATGCCACGTGTGCTTTTATCCAAACTGTCCAGAGGGGTATTTCGGGTATTACATATATTTTCGTTTCTATATTTTTCCTTGTGCTCCTACCCACCATATCTGCTGCTGTCTGCTTCCGTCATTTGCAGAGAAACGGAGAGATGGAGATGGAGAATCCTTGTTCCTCTCCTTCTTCAAACACAACTACTTCCAGTCTCCTTTTCTCTCTTTCTCTTTCTTCCATCTGAAATCCAAGCTCAAATCCAAACAGTTGCTTTCTCGTCTTTGAAAATACACGGAAAAGAATGAGAGGAAAGAGGAAGTATCTCACGACCGTGGATTCCCAATTCCACCGAGGGCGGCGCCACCATCACCACAACCTCCACCGCTTCCTGATTCCGGCCATCTCCACCATATCCGGCATCTCAGCCGCCGCGTTCGTCTTCTTCTCTCTGCTCTCCTTCCTCTCCCCAACTCCCGTCGACAGCCCCTCCCTCTCTGCAACTCGCTTCGTATTCTCTCTTCTTCTTCTTCCTCTTCTTCTTCTTCTTCTTCTTCTTCTTCTTCTTCTTCTTATTTTGCTCTTTCTGATTCATGTGTTTGTGTTTGGTGATTTGAAAGTTGAGGAATGATCGAACTAATCCCTTTGACGATGTGTCCTTCCGCGTTCCGGTGCAGATTCTTCTTCTTTTACTTCTTTGATTGATTTTTGGATCCAGTTGCGGTGGATTTTGATGATTTTGATCGGATCTTCTCCGTGTGTGTTGTTTTTGATGAAATAGAATGGAGGAGGAAGTGCGAGAGACGATCTTTGGAGTTCGAAATCGTCGAAATTCTACTACGGATGCAGTAATTCAAGTAACAGATTTGCAGGTTGTATCTTTGTTTTCTTCTTCTTCCTATTTCTTTATCTGATTGTTTGTATGTTTTTTTGTTTTTACTATTAGCTGAAGTCTGGTCATTGGTTGGTTAGAGTTGGATAGGAGAAGTGTTGAAGATGATTCTTGATTGGTTGGATTAGGTTCTGATAAGATTTAGATAGTAGTGATGATTAATTAATGAATAGTGGCTCTCTGAATGTGGACTTGAGCAGATCTGTTATGGTTTGATTGATTCAGATTTGCTTCTTGTTGTAGAATCTAGGGTTTTGGTGCTGTTTTGAAATGTTGGTTTCTACTTATTGCTAATGGAGAAAGAATAGAATAGCATATTTGGCTATTGAGGCATTTGTGTCTTCTGTGATTTTGATGTTATTTTTTTCCAATTGAATGTTTATTTGTGTTTCATTTGGGACATGAGTTTAAAGTGAATTGCTAGTCAAGTGCATGCAACATATTACTTTGTCCAAGTTTTGAACTACTTGTTAACTAACATGAGCTACATTTTTCCAATATTCAGCAGCAAAAGCAGTAACACATTCTAATCGCTACTTAATGATTGCAACCAGTGGAGGGTTAAATCAACAGAGGACGGGAGTATGACTCTCAAACCTGATAATCATGTTATTTATATATTTGTATTTTTTATATTATTATCATTATTATTAATGATGAAGGTAAGATATGTTGATATGATTACTTGGCTGCTTGATTATCTTTGAGCTCTGTTTAGCATGTAAGATTGAAAATTTTGGAACTCTGTTTGTAATTTTGGAACTCTGTTTGTGGTTACGAGGGCTTTGGTTTTGAGTTGGCACTACCACTCGACGGATTTCATCAATCCCCAGTTAGCAATTAAGTAATCAATAAGTGACATAATCACCTTAAAATTAACATTCACAAAAACCATTTTTTTTTAAATCATAATATAAGTTTTTTAAGCTTGTTTTTTAAGTATGGTTATTGGTGGGGGGGTGGGGGGGAGAATTTTAAGATGTTGCTTCATGTTTAGAGAAGCAAAATACAAAGTAGCATGTTCAGACAAAACACCATAGGATTGTACAGTATAACGAATGCCTGATATGTCACAATAACAGAGATTGATACTTCTATCAATTTCTTTTCTTTTTTTTAATCAGTGCTTCTACATTTGGTATTAAGGATGCAAAATTGTGTAAGCAGCTGCAACCACTTTTTCTCATTGTCATCTTTGTTAAGCTGATAGTCTCAAACCTCAGTTGTGACTGCGAAAATTTGCATCATCCATGTACCAATCAATATATTCAAAGTTTTTAAACTAAGTACCAATTTTAAATTGTATTTATTTCCTTATTTGTTAGCTTCATGAGTGGTGTAGTCAATGTTGTGATAATGTTGGAGACTTTATTTTATTTTCTAGTGCTAAGGATACCAGGATGGATTCATGACATTGTAGGTTTCTGGGGAAAAACAAGATACAGTGGCCCCTGGAATTATTCTATCCACATCTTTTGCCGTTTATTTCCTTGTCACATTAGTGGAAGGGTGAAAGCTCATTGAACACTGGATAGATTCCTGTCCAGACGAAGTCCACTTACTGACTCCTGTTTCCATATTATTTGTGCTCTTTTCCTTGCCAGAACCAAAGATTCATTCAGAATGTTAAGAGTTTGTCTACACTTCTATTTCTAATGAATTTTTATTTTTTGATTGGTTAATGAATGTGTATCAATATGTTTGTCAAATGCATGCCAATCCAAGTGTGCTACTGAAATTAGCTTCTGATTCCAGGGCATCTTGAATTCTTGATATGATATATGGAATTTCTTATCATACGGAATCTTTTCCAGATAACAGATGCTGTTGTTGCTGCTCGCATTTTGAATGCAACCCTTGTCATTCCAAAGCTTGATCAGAAATCTTTCTGGAAGGATTCTAGGTAGGTTTTCGGAAAATTTCACTTTAGTTGATTGGTGCAGTTATGATTATTGCTGGTTCTACTTGCTTTAGTAAGGATGAAAATTTTATGCTCTGATTCACAATACCACTTTGCAGCGATTTCTCAGAAATTTTTGATGTGGATCGGTTCATTTCATTTCTTTCAAAAGATGTTAATATCATAAAACAGCTCCCAAGGAAGGGACGAAAAGCTGTTGGGACTCCATACACCATGCGTGTTCCAAGGAAGTGTACCCCAAGATGCTATCAGATTCGTGTCTTACCAAATCTTCTGAAAAGGCATGTAAGTGATGGTTTCTTTCGCATGATGTTTTATTTTTCTTGGTCAGTTTTCTTGTATCAATTATGCACAAGTTCTTCCTAGTTACATCATTCCATGTCTCTGTGTCTTTATTATACATTGCATCGCCGCATTTTTAAAGCCTACCATGGCATATATCTCATCCCTTGTGCATGATTCTAAATTAGCATGGTCACATTTACATCATATCCAACTACTAGTGCAAAATTCAGTGAATGTTAATTAAAGGACATCCCCTTCATCCAAATACATTCCGTTCAGCATTATGAAGGCCCCTCGGATTTCCCACTTTTTATTATCTACTTTAGTTCTCCGCCATGCCTCAGCATGTGTCTATCCCAAGCTGATGCAGGATAATGGGGGTTTACAACCAGCCACACAGATTGCAAAGATGATTAAGGTGGATCAATAAGATATCAACAAATTAGATATTAGATGATATTGTAGTTCCAACTGTATTAATGAAACAATTCCAAAGTATTGAACATGAAAGGATCACGGCCCAACTCAATAACTCCTCTGGCCCTTTTTGTGCTCAACACCCAACTCTAGCTAAAATAATATATTTAATGGGAGTTGGGACTATGAATTCCTTGGAACTCTATATGACTAGGCAGATGGGACCTAAAAGTCCATTTCATTCCGTGTGGAATTTGAGGTTTATTTAGAATATGACATGTGGGGTTCTATGATGACACAGGTTGTTCAACTCACCAAGTTCGATTACAGGCTTGCAAATAAACTCGAAACAGATCTGCAAAAGCTGAGATGCAGAGTTAATTATCATGCTTTGAAATTTGCAGACCCTATCATTGAAATGGGTAGAAAATTAATCAACAGAATGAGAGAGAAAAGCAAGCATTTCATTGCCCTACATCTGAGGCAAGTAATGTTTGTTTATTTGTCTGACGTAGATAAGTGTAAAACCTTCTCTTGTTGTTTGCTTGATAATCTTTTAATTTTCTTTGGAGTCACACAATCGAACTAAACCACTTGAAATTAAATGTGAAGACTTCCTGATGGGTGCGCCTATTTTGTCTTGCTAGGTTTGAACCTGATATGCTTGCATTTTCTGGATGCTATTATGGCGGTGGAGAAAAGGAAAGAAGGGAACTGGGAGCTATTCGCAAGAGGTGGAAAACTCTACATGTAAGGCTCCCCATGCATATGTTTGAAGAAAGCATATGTGATTGCTCAGCTCCTAGTGGAACAATAAGCATCCCTGATATTCCTTTCAAATTCAAATGTTTGTGCAGTCAAGAAACCCAGATAAGGAAAGGAGGCATGGAAAATGTCCACTCACTCCTGAAGAAGTTGGTCTTATGCTGCGAGCATTGGGCTTTGGCAATGACGTTCACATTTACGTGGCATCTGGGGAGGTTTATGGTGGCGAAGAGACATTAGCACCCCTCAAAGCGCTCTTTCCTAATTTTCATTCAAAAGAAACCTTAGCAAGCAAGGAGGAGTTATCTCCATTCTCATCATTTTCATCCCGCATGGCTGCACTTGATTTCATTGTTTGTGATGAGAGTGATGTATTTGTGACCAACAACAACGGTAACATGGCTAGAATGTTGGCTGGTCGAAGGTACTATTTTCATTTACTCCTATACATCCTACACCATATTAAAAGAAGATACATTTATTTCTGAAGGAATATAACAATAAATGCGCAAATGCACATCTGCTGTACATATGGCTTACAAAAGTATATCTACCCATAATGTCCAAATGACCTGTTCTACTGTACATGGGGCATGGCTCCAAATAAAAATGATCAGAGCATTATAACCTCTAATTTAGGGGTACTTGTTTCCATGATTGTACATATAGTCCTTTTCCACTGTGCATAGTCTTTTCCCATTTTTGCTGCCCATTCTTTGGCCATCGACGGAGCAGCTGAGAGCATTTATTTCATCATGATTTTTTCGGTGAGTCAGGGGCCAGGATTTGAAGAGGTTTGAATTGGGTCAAGCGAAAGTAGGATGTCATGTGTATGTCATATTTTGGCAGAGTTAAATCTCTCTTGAACAGAAAAGTGGTACATGGTGACTAACAATACAGCTATGTTTTTTTTTCCTTCCAGGAGATACTTTGGACATAGGCGGACAATTCGCCCCAATGCGAAAAAGCTATACTCTCTGTTTCTGAACCGTGAGAACATGACCTGGGAAGCATTTGCCTCCAAGGTGCGTACTAATCAGATAGGCTTCATGGGAGAGCCAAATGAAGTAAGACCAGGTAGAGGTGAATTTCATGAGAACCCATCAACCTGTATTTGTGAAAATCCGGAGGCTAAGGCATTCAATTCGGGTGTGCTAAATGCTGGAACTAAAAGTGATGCGGGTGATACAGGCAAAGGTATCAGTGAATCCACAGATCATCTTGCTGATGAGCAAGACTTATCTGAATTGGATTATGGAGAGCTTGAAGAGAAGGTATTGTCGAACAAAACAGGCTCGGAATATGAACTATTTATCAAGTCTGAGGATCCAGAGTTGGAAGAGATTCTTTCAGACTAGTGAAGTTAGCTGACAAGTTGCAATTTTGACCAATTCTTTTGTCAAATTCTTTCGGCCCTTCCTCGTCCTTCACCTTGATGATTTGCATAATTGCATCAGCTGAGAACCTTTTTTGAACATCTATTGCTGGTCCCTCAAAACCTTCTGTACATAATGAGCTCAGGCCACCTAACTGTACAGTTTTCTTTCTACTTTTTTTTTTTTTTGGGAGTGCGATTGTCATACTTTTATTGCTGCATATCATTCAACCATGTTGAAAGCTTTATTATTGAATATCACACATTTTGTAGAGGAAGGAAAAAGGGTAGTGTTGGTTGTAATATTTTGATGGAATGTGTGACAGAGAAATATTATGCTGGAAGTTGAAGGAAATATAAATGGTTGTAGAAGGGTCCTCATTTGAGATGGCTTCAATGCTTCAAGATTTTGGATCGATATAGTTTTCAAGTCCGTCCTTGTGAACTTGTGCTGCATGACCTACCATTTAAGAGATTGTAGGGTTGATCACTCCCACTGGATGATGATTGGGTTTTATAGATTAAGCGTCTGTTGGAATCTGACCCACAGTTCATGATTGGCCCTCCAATAAGATTACGGTCACTGCTTTTGATTCTATGGATCAAAAGCAACATAAAATAACCCTCCAATACGATCAACTGACTTCTCTTTTCCAATTTTTTTTCCTGTAACCGTCTTGTGCTGCCGTCAGTGCTCGCACCCTGTCTAAGTTAAATAAGTTACGATCGATGCAGGCACCAAACGCAATATGATATGATTCAACGTGTGGGCCCACATTTGTTTGATCTAAGTTGAACATTACACGCATCCATTATAGTTATGTAGCCACTTCATAGAAGACCCATACCATATGAGAGGATTTTATCAGCAAAGGTGGGGTGGGCCCGCATAGGTTAAATGAGGTAAAAAGCTGTCCTGGGGAAGCAGGTGATCATTTGCAGTAAACATGTGCCCAGCTTGAGGAATTACACATCCTCGGCCAGAGAATGTACTTACGATGTTGAATGAATACATACAAGTGGTGCCTATGACCTGATACAGTTCCAATAAATGTTCAACGTCCACAAGGATTGGCTCATTGCAAGTCTTCAGGTAAACATCTGAGAGAGAGAGAGAGAGAGAGAGAACAGTCAAGCATCAAATGCTCCTCACTCCACTGACCCCTGTTCTTGAAAAGTGGAGGCCGCTCTGACATAACCAAAGTGCTCACTGGATCCCTATATGCAGTTCTCTGTCACAAAGAAACTGATCTTGGACGTCTTCAACAAACAAATTTATACACGATCGATGGAATCTAGGGAACTGTATATAGTGTGCATCAGATGAGCTGAGCAAAATAGCTTATCACATTTTATGCTTTCTAATTTACATGGAGATGCATAAAATTCATACTCTCACGCAGCAGCCAACTTAAGATGTGGGTTGCCTCCATAACAATCTTAATAGTTATTCAAGAGTAAAACCTGGCTTTTGAAAGCAGTCACCCAAGCCAAAATTTCTATGATTGGCCAAGGCTAGTAAAAACATGACAGTAATTAAAACTAATAAAGAGGCCAAGAAGACCAAGTGCCAAAATCCAAAGAATGAAAAAATTGAAACGTGATGATTCAAGAATTTCTGCTACAAGAATCTCCTAAAATTAAATTTTTTGAAAAAAATGGAGTCCAATCAAATATTTGAGACTAGACCTGTAAGAATGAAGAGAGTACAAGGAACAGCTCTTTATTCTGATGATGATGGTGGCGTGTCCAACGGGTCGTCGTCTTGAGGTGCTGGTCCGGATGATCCAAAATCAAGACTTGGGTAGACACCAGGCGGCCTTTCTCGTGGCTGGATTGATAGTAATTGGCTTGAGTTGCCCACGACGTCAGCCCATCCATAATGAGGTTCAGCCCTTCCATGAGAAATTTTAAGTACTTAGTTCTTTATTGACACTTAATTAATTGGAATACAAGTACCCTATAAATGATAAGAACACATTTTCATTCATTAGCGGTGGATAATATCCATGATCTGAGCCCTTCCAAGATGCTAACAAGTTTTGTGTGACAAGCCTCTCCAGAAACAAAAGCCCACCTGGTAACCTATGCATTTCATCCAAATGACCCCATCATGGGAGGCGGATACTTCAAAATTGGTAATACATCATGCTGTATCGTATCCTATACTTCACTTTTTGTGTAAAAAATCCACATGGAATGTCCCTGACATATTCATGCCATATCTGGACATCATAGCATGATATTGATGCCTCTATCAAAGCGCATAAGCACTATCTCATGGGTGGCTTGCAAGTGGATGAATACAGCCAAGGGCCCAGATAAGAGCCAAAAAAATCATGATGGTGATAGTCCTTGCGAAACTCCCATCCACTGCAGGCTATCATATGAAAATTTTGGATGCACAGAAGAGGGGACCGCGTCTAAATTTTGTAGGGTCAGCAAATGGTATGACCAACCATTGTAACTTTTGCCCCACAGGCCGTCATCATTGTTTGGGTCCTAACATGTGAACATGGTAGTGCATACGATAAATGCGCACATTTAAGTAAATAAATGGAATGTATTCTTACTCATAATAGGTTTCCTCATCAACAACAATATCCCAGCTCTCTCCTGTTGTGCTCTTGCCATATTTGTGGACTTTCCTGTTACACAAAAAATACGCATGTCAATCAGGACATGCAGGTAAAGCAAGTAAAGCATATAAGATTACTGTCCATGAACCCATCTATGGTATTACAAACAACAAAGATGAAAGGAAAGAATAAAGGTATCTGATGTTGATATAGCCTGTTATGTGACACTAAGACTTCACATCTCATAACACTAAAAAAACATAGCAGAAAGACTGAAGACTCAACCACCTTGATCTTTTCCATATTTTGGCAAAATGGACACGTGTAAGAAGTTTGTGCAGCTCAATTCTGAGTGGGGTCAATTGTTAGCAAGTATAATACAATAAAGACGGGGCAGCAAGCACTGGGAGCTGATGGCTCTCCCAAGTTGAATCCACTTTTACCCAAAGGTTTTAAAAATTCAACTCCAAGGACGACTCGTTCCCCATCAAGTGGAGTTGACTAAACTGAGTAGCATGCAACTAGCCAACTCGGATTGAGTCACACTCTATTGGAAAACATGGTGAAAGTCTAAAACTTGAAAAATGATCATCCTATAAATATATAATTTTAAGACATCATAGTTTACGTGGTACGATAAAATTTTAAGTATGAATAAAATAGGTATGAATAAAATAGGTGTTTTCATTTGTTTCTCACTCAATCTGATGAACACCACATCCAAGCAATGAATGGGTAGGTCTTCCACAAAATGTAGCATTATCTTCCAAAATTAGAGTAAAAGGTCCCCAAAAGCCTTCCAAAGCTTCTTCCAACAGGAAAATAGGAAGAAAATGATGTGTTCAAGGACTTTTCTATAGGAATCAATTAGAAAGGAGACTTAGTAGGTGCCGAGTCTGTGTCAACTTGGGCAAGTTTTAAAACCATGCTTTTACCATTCTACAGAATAAATGCACTGAAGAATTACTTAATGATTATACCCATGTGTTCCAGGGCTTCAAAGACAATTACTATTGAAAATGTGTACGCTTACAAGGTAACGCACAGTGAGTTGGCCCAAATAGTTCGCTCATCTTGATGTATGATTTAACAGTCTCCGAGAGTAGTGAGTTGGCTAAATTAGTTGGATAGTCTTGATTTATGATTTTACTGTCTTCAAATCCTAAGAGATATTGAATAACTAGTGTTTCTTGAACTGAAGAAAATCTATGTACTTTCCTTCCAATTAGTGAAGAGTTCATCACCACCATCATCAATCAAAGCACCATTTCATCAATCTGTCATCGGCTTAGAGAGTTTTATCAATTATGTCATAAACAAATAATGAACTTTCCTATGTGTGAATGATTACAAATCAAAATAACCTTTTGCGAGCTACATGGGTAACCTCTCCAACTATGTAGTAAACATTGATCATGTTAACCTCAGACTAGTCAAGTTAGTGTCCATCATGGGATCAACATCACCATCATTGCAGCCTCATGTTGTCCATTTAAGATTGCTTTTGAATTTTGCATTCACACCATCTCTTGATTCATCCACCAACACCATATCAACTGCAAACAACATATACGAAGGTACCTCCTCTTGGATATAAGCAGTTAACTCATCCATAATCAGTGCAAAGAGATAAAGACTTAGGGTGTGTTTAGCAATTAACTAGTTAAGTTAAAATAAAGTGAATCCAGACAAGAAATGAGAAGGGGTAATATCAAAAGTACACAATTTCAAAATTCCCTCTGAATTTTTCAAAAAGAGGTAAAAAAAGCAATTCTTTTCTCCACTAAAAGACAAAAAAAACTCGACTTTTCTATACAAAAAGTCAAAAAGATTTCATACCAAACAACTAAAAACAAAACACCATCATAACCCCTTATATTTTATTCTCTCTTAATTTGATGCTTCACCTCACCCTACTTCAATTCTCCATACATCCAAACAAGCCCTTAGGGCTAACCCCTTATGCAAACCTATGGTCATTGGGAACTCACTTGTCTCTCCACAAGTAATTCTCACACTCGTTACCACTCCTTCATATCAGATAAAATTTTATGATTAACATCTTTCTTTCTTTTTTATTCAGTTTTATGGTTAACTTCTTTCTTTTTTATTCAGTTTTATGATTAACTTCTTAATAACCATTTTATGCAACAAAGTGGATGATGATGACATCTTGAGATCGTAACATCTTCAGATCGTAAGAAAACTGCAAAAACCTCCATAAATAGGACCTAATTTTCTCAACAACATAGGAAATAGGAACAACAACTTAACAAGCATCCGCATTCCACATATGAATAGTCAAATAATTTCCATTTAAAATCTGAGTTGAGTAGTTTATGGCCATATCGACAAGTGATTACCCATTTCCAAAGTGTTCTTCCCCCCATGTCCTTGACCAGCCTAAAAAAATGAAAAGAAGGTATTAGTGATTCCTAGACCATATGAATAATGAATTTATTGCACAATAAAACAAGCAGGCAAACAACTGACAGCATCCTTAGTGCAGACTGTTTAACTAGAGATACTGGAATACGAATAGTGTGGATTACATTTATCATACTGGACATTTAATACTTTTCAACTCCGCTGGTTTTTACTGCCAGTCCCAAGCCCGGGTAAAGGGGAGGGTTGTGTTAGGTATCCACAGCCAGCGTAAAATTTTGTCACAACCATACATGAATTCTAAAATAAAGATGGGAAACAAAATTGATGTAGGCGACCCCAACATAGTTGGGACAATGCTTTAATGATGACGATGACATTTAATACTTTTCACCTATTATATACCTCCTATATCAACATTATGAGGCAGAATTGTGAGATAGCTGAAAGGCTAGCAACTTGAACAGCATAATCAGCTAGAGGGTAGATTTGTGGGCTCATGTCTAAATTTTTTGTAACTACTTCACATGTTCTTAGAAGATGGAGTGAGATGTTTAAAGCTCCTGGTATCAGCTCCTGTAGTAGAATGAATACCGTGTCCTAAAATTAAATTTTGATGGTCCTTTAACAACGGGAAATACACATCCAACAGTGTGGGTGGAATATTTAGGTGTCAGAGATAAAGTTTTTTACAAGCCCAGCTGGAATGAATGGTGCGTAAAGCAGATGCAATGGAAAAGGAGAGAGCAGATGCTTAAGCAAATATGGATTGTCCAGCTGTGGAGTGATTTATTGTGTCATTAGATGGTCAGTTCCTCCAGATCCTTCCCTTGTGTCTGTTCAGTGAATATTACTGAGACAAGAGAGACATGCCAAGGCTGCAATGCGTTTTCTCTTCTTTTTTTCCATGTTTGGAGAGATATTAACAATGTGGATAGTTTTGCTAGGGAAGGATAGTCCAATACTCCGGTTCAGTGATATCTTCCCAAAGTTTTCTGCTTTGTTTTTATCTAGGATTTATATAGGCCTTAGCTTCCTCCTAGGTTTTTGGTCTCTCTCGAAGGCAAAAAAAGAAGAAAAAGAACTTCAGGTTGACTTGAAGCCTATGGCGGTTTTCTTCGCAATATATCATTATAGGTTGGAAGCAGCGCTCTTCACAATATATCATTATAGGTTGGAAGCAATGTTCAGTAGACTTTCAATGTGGCACCAGGCTTGACTGCAATAAGCTGAAACTGCTATATGAGAGAGAGAGAGAGAGAGAGAGGAATAAAACTCATGTTCTCCAGGTGGCTTGCAAAAGTGGTAACTGGTAACGATGCATATGTACTACAATGGTGACCAACATGACCACGGAAATGGAAGAATATTATCAAAATGCAATATAATTGTAAAAACATGAGGGAATGCATGTGATCAAGAATATTGCTGCAAAGCAATATAAACAAAGGAATTTGGCATGGGAACTCAAGAGAATTCATGGACTCTATTTTTTTTTTGGAATTTTGGAATGGTTTCCTGGACTAGTTTCATGATTGTAATATATATAGTTTAGGAGTTGTTAAGGAAAGGGAAAAAATATACAAATTTTGTTTGGATGCAAAGATAGACCAGTCGACATTCACATACATTTCTAAAGAGTTTTACACAGTTCTCAAATTTCAGTTTTCATTGCAATAATAATGAAATCTTATGAATTGAACACTGTTTTATTTATTTTTTAAAACTGTTAAGTTGGATTATTTTGAAAATAAGGGAAAGAACATACGGTCTCCGGTGGGTGACACATGCCATGTCTCGCCTTGACGGGAACCTATGCCAGCAAAGAATTTCTCTTCCCACTTGTCTCCCCATTTGGTTCCTAGTTCTGTCTCAGCCCATTTATCTGTCCTGAAAAACAACAGGGAAAAGTTTCACAAGAGTTTCTGCATGTAGCTACTAGCTACTATCCATCAAGAAGATAATTAGGATAAAAAAAGAGCTGAATTTTGGGAAAATAACTTTGTAGAAATTATACATCATAGTAGTTAAAAGGGCTACAATATCATCAATAAAGAAAGGGGTTATAAATCAAATCTTATCAAATCCAAGTTGTTCGGCAATTTCAACTTTCTGATTTTTTCCTTCAGCACATTGATTAGTTCCATACTGTAAAGCCTCAGTTCTCTTTATAGAGAGATGTCCAAGAGACTTTGACATTGAATGGCAACTTAAGTTCTCTTCTGAAGTGAATAAAAAATAAAAAATTCATGTGAAGTGACATGACCTAAGTACAGAGACAATGGAAGCAAGACGTAGGGATGTTGGCAAGCACAGCAATTCCACAGAAACTGATATCCAGTAAAATACTTTAGATAAGGATGTGTAACAAATTTTCTGAAAATCTTGCTTTCAAGGGCTTCTTTTCTTAAATGTATTTTTTGGGGACCTATTTTCTAAGTCCTTGTAATCCGCCTTTCCCTTGACAAATCATTTATGCCATTTAGGGGGAAAAAAGAGGTCAGTTCATCCAAGTCATCGATTTAGAGAGGTTACTTCTGATCGCCTATGATTCAGAGAGTCACTACAATTGGTATCCTAGCCATTTCATTTTTTGGTTAGGAAAACAGAGTTTAATGAAATAGACCAAATTCTTAGCCATTTCAATCATGTACATTTATCAGTTTGTTTATACAACTTGGCCCATAAAGTGTGGGATTCACCAGATGGATAGCCCTTACTGAAAACTTGGTTGACCACAGGCAAAATGCTATTCTTATCCGATAAAATTATGAGACAACATTAAACATATTCTTCAACTTTTTTTAATGTTAAACAATCATTAATAGTAAGGGCATGGTTCTTAAACCTTCCTTTTAGAAAACATATTTTAAACATTATACTTATTAATCTTCATAATGAAATGTTTTAAGCACCAGGGGAAATTAATTCCTAGTAAACTAAATCTAATGACCATGCTTAGCACTTAGATTCTTAAGAAAGAATATGCAAGAGACAGAGAACTTTGAAAGAACACCATTTCACGACAGATCCTCTTCCATCATAATGCTCTCCCCACTTCTCCCACCATGACTGCTCATTCAATCTACCATACTTGTGTGCCCCTTTCTCGGTCCAACCTTTTGCATCATATTTCTCCCACCTAGCAGACACAATAGACAAACAATTAGTATTATACTGCACCATGAACAGGAGTAGGAGCAACATAGCAAAATGACATCGTGATAAGTTCTCTTAAAATCCCTCACCATTTTTCATACCACCCAGCATTTTCAGTGCCAGATTTTGCTTGTTTTTGAGCACTCCTCTCTATCCTTGCCAAGTTACTGCAATTTAAATCAAAGTGATGAATATAGGCCCATAATAATCAAACATTAAACCAATAAAAAATAAAAAATAAAAATCAACATTAAGCACTTGAATATAGAAAGGGACAAGGGGGAGACACACAGAGGACAGGAAATGTACTTGACACAGAAATGACTATCCAAACGCCGCTTACTTTTGTATTACCCTAAAATAAGGTAAATTTCATGGTAATTGAAATAACCCAACAGAGTCTTTGTTCTGACTGTCTTTTGTATACTTAATCTTCACATCATCTGACACTTTAATGTCAGGTTCACAACAGACGCCGTTAGATGCATGTTTAACAATAGCCTATATTATATTTAGTGGTCTATAGAATAGACCATGAAAGACTAGTGTCCATGATCATAAAAACAACAAAGGCTAACTATTGCACATTGTGATTGATTCAACCGAGGATCAAAAAGCTGTTGCAGATAGTGTATCATACAAGAATATAAAACAGATTAACTCAAACATTAGACAATATATTTTGAATAAATAGAAACTCCCTTTAAAAATCCTAATTGGCAAAGAAGTGTCTACAATCTACATCAACTTCCTTGTACACACAAATGTAGCGCCCTAATGTGTTGCAATTAACTTGACTCTGTTTTACCCATTAAAAAACTTCTGAAGCGCATTTCAAATACCTTGAACCCATCTTGACTGAATTATGTGTCCCATGAGCATAAAAGGGACCACAGATTTGGAATGGATTAACTACAAGCCCTCTTTAACAGCAAGAACCTCCACTTGGTCAGAGCCTCTATGACTAAAGTGTTGGCATTTTCATGCTATCATATCCATTAAGGCAATGATTTTCAACGTATGTCACATATTAATGTCATACACATTTTGATATGGTAAATTCTGAGGCCCACATTTGCAAGAAAGAACCTTCAAAGGGACAGTCACTAAATATTTAAAAAAAAAAATCCATTAGATCAGACCTCCACTCATCTTGATGAAGAACTTCCTGCCATGTTTCCCACCATGAATCACCTTCAGCATTTTTTCCGGATTTCTCCACACCTTTGGGAAAGCAAAATTTAATCACTTACTGTTAACAAGGGAAACTAAAATCAATGAATATGAGCAGATATAAAGATGAAGGTAATGGTTGGCAACATGACCAAACAAATGTCAAGCACTATATATTACATCATCTCAATCTACCAAGCTGTCTCTAAAATCCTTGAGAGAAGCAGTAACAGTAAGGAAAGCACAATGGAAACATCCATAAGATATGATGTATAGAATTATAGATTAATATATGCACATGTCTTTATGCATTGTATCATGATTTTTTATTTAATTTTATTTTAATAGAAATTTTCATTAGATGGATACAGTCGGTACGATAGAGCTATACTGATGGCATCCCTCAAACCAAAAACAGGCCGGGAAAAAAAACCAAACAGAGCATTGTAACATGATACACAATTTCCGGAACGTCCAGGATATATCCAGCTTAGGATCGATCCAAGCCGGTGATCCCAACCATGCCCTCCTCTTCCAACAACCACGCCAACACGCACGCATGCCAAAAAAAAAAAACCAATGATTTCTACAGAATGTCTAAGGCACAAGGCTTTTATTCAGTGATTTCCTTTTCTACTCCCTTCATCATCATCTTCAAAGACTTATTACATACATCTGAAGTTCTTTCCCACTCGTTTGATGTACTTTTATTAATGGATGTTTTTGTTGTATTCTTTCTTTGGTTTAAATAATATTTTTTTCATAAAAAAAAAAAAAAAAAGGGTTTTCCAAAGGAAGCCTTGAACCCATTTGGATCAATAGTTGAAGACAAAGCCCGTGGCACTGTAGAAGGTGCTCTCTATTACAATCTTGAGATTGTGGGTTCCAGTTATCTTACCAATCAAGAATAATAAAAAATTGAAAATAAAAGAAAGGAAGTACTATTACATGCTAACAGAAATAATATATTTCATTATAAACTCATGATTAAAAGGTTAAGCGAACTAGCAGAACCGCAATATCAAGATAATAATGAATGTCTCAGCATGGATGTTTTAAGCAACAACCTAAATTTTTCATGATAAGAGGCCATAGAACGGTTGGGAGGTGCCCATCATCACAACCATGAGTTGCAGATTCAATCT
The DNA here is from genome assembly GCA_029852735.1 of Persea americana. Lineage (NCBI taxonomy): Eukaryota > Viridiplantae > Streptophyta > Magnoliopsida > Laurales > Lauraceae > Persea > Persea americana. The sequence goes on from CM056819.1 coordinate 52,665,003, forward strand.
GCAAGTCAAATTACTTTTTTTTTAAATTAAATGTTTTTTCATGAAAAGACATGTAGGAACTAGTACAAAAGTTACTCGCATAACTTAGCAAAAATGATAGTGTATGAAATACCTAGCTCTTTGTATCCAGTCCAGTCGCTCTTTTCCCACCACTGTCAAGGAGATCAAGAAAGCACATTAAATGAACATACTTAAAGCACTTTAAATGAATTAAAAATAGATCATACTTATTGGCATTACGGAAACAGCATAAGCACAGTAGTCAAAATTTTCAGCACTGAAGTTAATATTTTCAAGAAAAGAGGGAAACTTCATATTATGAATGAAAATGAGGTTTACAAAATAATGAAATAATGGGAGTATAAAAACCATGTGGTATTTATTATTATTGTTATTATTACTATTATTGTTGTTATAATTGTTTTTTTTCAGTGTATTTTCTTAATTTAACAAAATCTTTAAAAGAAAACTATGACAAAACTAAGAAGAATTAAGCTATGAATAAATCAGATATAAGAGAAACAAATCTATAAAGATTAAGAATGGCAACAAAGAATAATTCAAAAAAAAAAACTACTGCACAGTCGGACAAGTGGGAAGTAAAAGAATACTTAATCAGGAGGAGAGAACCTTGGACATAGATATGCTGCAGTGATTGGTCCAATTCACAGTTATGATAATGTAATAACTGTTAGTGTACTGATCTTTTCACTCTTTCAGATATTTAAGGAAGAAAAGGTCTATAGTTGTAGCTTAGCTGGTTAGGGACACCAAATGCCCCTTTAGGGAGCAAGTGTGCATGAGTTTGAGACCTTCACATAGCAAAAACAAAACAGTGAAAATATATTCTTTGCCACTCCATTGACCGGTCCAGTACGCATTGTGGATCAAAGATGCTCATCTAGACCCGTTTGGATGTACTAAAAATTGGACCTAATTCGTCAATTAGGTGCAATTTATGAATATAAGAGAAAAGAGAAATTATACTCTATATAATTCTTTCATCTAAAGTTCGGTCTTTACCCTATTCCAGTGGCTTCAAGGTCAAACTTTCAATGTTGAGCTTACCTATAAAAAAAAAGGGTCTGTCTAATTAGATCTGTGGGTACATAGACACTAAAATAAATATGTGTGAATCTTTGGACGTAAAAGTCAGTAAAATTTCATGGCAAAAAAAGGATGCACTTCTCTGAGTTAAAAAAAAAAAAAAAAAAAAACAGAAGCAAAAGCATTAGATCATTAAAGCAATTAAAGTGGTTACTATATTTGGGTATAGACATATAACATCATTAAATCCATGTTATTTCTCATGTACTCATTTGATAAAAACATTAATATCACATGATTGAAAAAAAAATAATAAGAAGAAAAGTGAAAGCAGTTTATAGTAAATAATAGCACACCGTTTCTTGCCACTCTGATAAAGAATCTTGAGATTGACCTCCCATTCTAGTCCAGCGGCATCCGTACCCATTCTCCCCAAGTTCCTCTCCACTTTCACGGTACCAAGTACTACCATCTTCATTAGTGCCAGACTCATTGACATTTTCATTTAATAAGCTGATCTCCCAATCCTTCTCGCTAGCAATGCCAGTGTCTACAAGGAAGAAGATAATGTATTATATGGAAGAAAACAAATGCAAGTCATAAACCATCAGCTAAACAAGGAAGCTGGAGAAAGAATCATTTCAATTAGGAAAAGAAGGAACAAAGAAAACTTAGCGCCCTCAGAAACTGATTACTACAAATACTAATGCATATAGCATTGATAACTACTGCAGCAAACTAGACAATATTAACCAGCAGCTAAATTAGCTTACAGCTGTGCAATACCTCTTTTTGGTGGCGTGTCACGACACTGTGGACCAGAGTTTTTGGGAGTGCAGCGAGGATAGAACTCATTTTGTTTAAAAGCACCGCGAAGGCTGCAACAATAACAAGAAGAGCATAGGATTCATATTTTATGGTATACTGTACCAAGACAAGCTTCAGCAATCCAACTAGAATTCCATTAATAAAGGTAGCGGTGTACATGATTAAGTCAAACCACTTAATGACTGAATAATTCGTCTATAAGGCAAAGATCCATATAAGGGTTGAGCTCCTTTCGTACTTTGAAACATTCTGCCAGGCCCTTCTCCAGACAGGTTTCACTTAGAGAGCTCATGATCATGCCTCGCTCAGACAAGACAAATCTGAGAGTATTTTGCTTGTCAATGTGGGCAATCTCTCATTTGTTGGAAGTGATGTTTTTGGCATCATTAGTCCACAGCATGCTGAGTTCAGGCTTTAGAAGGGTCCCATGACCTTTTTAATGGGGTTCAAGATCTTGATAAGATTCATGTCCCCTGCCCTGAACACAACTAGTAAGATAGCTGATACAGCTTTGGCGCTAAATGTGACGTAATCCAAGAAATATTGAAAATCATATGCAGATAAAATTTTATATGTTCAATAAGGAGACAGTCCAATATGGTATCCTGCATTAAATGCGTAGTTAATTTGTTCTGTCCAGAGACAGCCATATTCTTCTTCTTCATAAGCTCAGTTACCATGCTTCTGACCATTCTATAACTGGAGGATGTTCAAGACAGATGATGCCTTTTTTTAATTCATCTCTTGGTAAAGTTGATTAAAACCATTGATCGTAGCAGAGCTAAGTGTCTTGGTTACGGCAATCAAAAACTGAATTCAGAAATTTTGTGAAAATAATTTCAATAGAGATGAAAGAATTAGAACAGCTATTTTACCCCTTTGGAGTGAGGATATCATACAGTTATGTGTGTTAACCAATAAGAGGGGACCTTCCTTTCTACTGCAATTTCTCTTCATGATGATTCACGCAGTGCAATCAAAAGCACTTTAAACAAAAGCTATTGAGGTTGATTGTAATGATGCCCAAGACAAAATTTTCACCGGGTCTTCCTCACTTCCACCAAACCTCAAATAAAATTGGATGACTTTTTTGCTAAGGCTCACAAATTGCTAATCAAATTGTTAATAACAACGCGGAACTCATTGATTCAAGGGCATTAGAAATCTTGGTGCCAAGAATACACAACAAACAAATAAGCCATTACACATGAGCAAAACCATTCAATCAGTGTCCCATAACCCAAAAATCACACTGATCAAATAGATCTGATGATCCTACCTTTCTTCAAATCACTTCCCCTAAAAAAAAAAATCCTCCACCAATCATCCCTTCAAGTCCTGCTCCATCTACACCGTGCCCATTGGCGTAGCAGATGCAGAATTCACATGGCCCACCTAGTTTTCCTTTTCAATCTTTTCCCAACTTCTTATAAACAGAAAGTGTAAACCGAATCATTTCACTCTCATTTCCATAATTTCCACTGATAACTTGCTTTAAATTACAGTCACTTTTGTTTCAAAATCGAAGTCATTAACTTTCCAGATCAAAATCAAAGTTAGTAACTTTCCTAATCAACTCTCTTTTTAACACTCCCTACTTCCAATACCAACAACTAAATTACAGACGAAAAACCGATCCAAACTGCAAAGATCAAAACTTACCGCGGCGAGGAGAAAGGCTTCGGCGGCATAGCTTGGATTCTACTCCTCCGATGGCTCTTCTTCTGCTCGAACCGCCATTCCTCGATCTTCTCCACCTTCTTCCCCGTCGCCGGCGCCAACTTCCTAAATTCAGTCTCCGAGCAGCAGCACCGTACTCCGCTCCTCCACCGCTCATGTCGATCCGCCCGCCGCCCGAAATCCAGCCGCCGATGGAGAGGAAAAGCGCCAAATCTGCGGATTTTGAGATCGAAAGCAGCAGAAAAGCCTCTTGAACTGGTAGCATCCATTTGCACTTGACTATTTACAGAAATGGCATTGGTGATAAACCCTAGAAAGATGAAGAAGAATCCGTTTTTCTTCTTCTGCAAGTTTCGGATGGATTGGGGGAGATTGGAGATTTGAGAGAGAGTCCTTATAGCGGAGAAACAAGTTCAAATGGAGTCGTTTGCTTTTCTGTTTGAGGGCTTAAAGTTCGGGCATGTTTCACGAGAGCAACGGATGGGATGGGGTTTTGGGGTTTTTGGGGGCAGGGATGGGGAAATCCTGGCCATACATTTGGATGGGAGTGGGGCCCACAAGGGCCATAGGATGCTGGCATGTGATATCCGTTACAGAGAGGCGCCCTGGTGCCACGCGGCACTGGTTTTGGCCGTTTGTGCTGGTGGTCGATTGGTAGGTGGGCCCGGGGACTGACATGTGGGGCCGAGTTGGAAAGGATCGGTGGCTTAAAATCGAGGGAGAGGATTTTTATCGGGCTCGTGAGAAAGTAAAAGTAATCTGGCGGGATTTTCTCCCAATGGGGGTTTTGTTAACTCAACGTGTGGCCCACGTCAGATTTTGTTTAAAAAAAAATTTTAGTCCCTCCATACGATTAAATACGTGATTGTATTTTTATAGTGGGACTGCATCTTACTTGAAGTAAATTTTGAAGATATGGTTACAGAGGGATGGCCATCGATTTTAACGGTTTCAGACCATCAATAGGTGGGCCGCATGTTATATATGTGCAAGTGGAAGTTAATAATTAGACCACTTGGGGAATCCGGACTCATCAATGACAAAAAAGGGACCCTAAAGAAAATTAGGATTTCTTAATGTTGCTAAATGTTTAATATAAGGTCACAAGGATAAAGAAATTAAAACCGTTACATCATTCATTTAATGGCTTTAAATGAGATAGATCAAACATTTATTGAACATAACTTCTTTAATGATTAAAGCCTAAATTAGTAAGTGGTCCCATGAATAATATGACCATAGGCCCTCTTTCAAGGTGCAATACAAATAAAGGATATATGCCCAGGCCAAATTCGGGCCTTTTTTACTTTTCAAGATCTAAGTTGGGCCTTTAGTTTAAGTTTGGGTTTGACGCTTATTTAAGGTATTTCTTATAAAAGAATTTAAGTGTTTGGATGTCAAGCATTTGAAATTTTATGTCTGAGTGTTGTTGGTTGGAATCCTGAGAATTAACATATTAAAAGGTTACTTTTTAGATTTGGAGTTTTTGGAATTTCGGCTTCCTACCTGTTAGATTAGACTTGAGCATTTAGAAAATTACTTATTAGGGATAGCATTTGAGGAATTCATAATTCCTTTCCAACAAGAACTTTCATAACCTAACCAAACAGTCCTAGGCCATTGGTGTAATCTAGATCTTACCCAAACTAACTTATTTTAATCCATAAATGATTAACTTACTCTTACATTGGATTCTCTAATAAGAGATTGCTCGGTTAAAGATTTAAATTTTGAATTCTAATGGAGATAATGATAGAGATAAAGAATGCAATGAAAAAGATAATAGTAATAACAATCCTAACTACCACAAAATTATATTGTCACTATGTTATTTAGAAGGCCAAATGATGAATGGAACTTCTCATGAGCATCATCAAGACACCAACATCACTATCACCATTCACCAATAACCAAGGAAATGGACAAAATGGCGATGTGTCCCCCACTATATTATCCAGGACATTGTCTACCTGCGAATTAATCATTTAAAATTATAAAGTTTATCCTACATTGCCAATCACTAGATTTGCAAATGATCTGGACATCTACTAATTTTTATTTATTTCGCCCATCCACTTAGATTGGTTAGGTCAGTTGGCTACTGATAACCAAGCACTAGCTTATATTTGATGTCTAATCGAAGAATCATCCTTTTATCTGAAGAGGCCACATGGCTACTTTTGACAAGCGTATGTTATTCAAGCAGTCATTTAAGTTGAATAATTCACTGAGAAATTACTGTAAAATACTAGTAGAAAGGCAATGACTCTGGAAAGGGGGAAGTATGCTTAAGAAGACAACAAGTGGTAAAAATGGAGTGGAATTTTTTTATGGCTAGTAAAATAAAAGTAAAAATAAAAAAAGACCTACTTTCCTTTTCCACTTGTTGTTAGCAACCAAAATGAGTACACTTTCTTCTCTCATGTTTATTATACTACTCTCCAAGTGTTAAGCTCATTAGCCATGCACAATGTGCTTTGGGAATGAACGATTAGAATCTTTTTAAGATGATATGATTTCTTTGGAAAAAAGATGTTAGCTATCAAACCATAAAATAAAGCAAAACAACAGTAGTGTAAGATTTTTTACTTTCGTCTTTAATTCAAAGGTCCCAATTAGTCGATAGTAGGATCGAGAATTTTACACCGCCCTTGTTTAGATTCTTGTAGGTGAAAAAATGCCTAGTTGTTATTTTATTCTTTTGTATTACTTATAATGTTTTGTGATACGTTTTTATGTTTATATATTATTGCATTTAGATTTCCAAATGCATTAACTTGGACTTTATTTTTTTAATGGAACAAGTTTCATTTGTTGAATCAATATTCTATTGAATTGCCCAATTTCCTAAACAATGATTTTTATATATTTTTACAACTTGACACAGGCTTATTAACCATTTTCTTCTTCTTATTATTATACCCCGGCCAAGGGGTTGAAACCCAAAGGAGCCCATAAATACGGAAAGAGAGAGCCCACAAAGGTGGAAAGAGTGGTGTACCTAAAGATCGATCTCGGCAAGTTTGGTGAGATGCAAGGTTGCCAAGCAAGCAAGCAACCCCTTGTTCTTAACTATTTTATTGTTATTTTTTATTTTACTCCCACGACATTTCCCCTTAATATTGCAAGAAAAGCACATTTTTAACCATTAAAAAAAAAACAGAGAGAGAGAAGCACATTTTTAAATCTTCTATAATAATATAGTAATATTTTCATCATTGAACTATCAACAATACTTGCAAGAATTATTTGAACCACTTTATTCTATATGTATCGAAATGCATCTATTGTAATAAGATAAAAGGCAGAAAATTGGATTTGCCTCTAGGCAAGAAATCTCAAGAAAGACTTCTATGCTTTCAAGTCATAGATGACCTATTTCAGCTAAATAAATAATTCTATGAGTCTTATTTTTGTCGTACAATTCTCCCTCTATGAATTGGATGGAATCTTCTTTCTACTCAATGTAGAAGAGGTGAGTAAAATTTCCATAGAACTATGCATTTTTTTATTAGTATAACTCTTCCATAAGTAGAACATGAGAGAGAGAGAGGGGGGGGGGGGGGGTTTGAGCACCTTTGCGCCCTTCATCTATACACACGCGTGCACTTTGGTGGGGCCTAGCAATCAGGCCCCACCTTGAGGGTGTCTAATGTGGGACTGAAAGATTTGAATGGCCCTACTTTTTTGTAAAATTTCAGGCTCATCAGATCATTCCAATCCTTCAAGGCACATAAGTTAACAATTTTATGACTTAAAAATTGAGGTTTCAATAGTTGATCCAATGGCAAGTCTACTTGGAGTCTCGGATCAATGTAAATCTATATGTTCGATGAGATTATAAGAGATAATTGTATGTAGTCAATCGACTAAAAGGTGAGGTGGGCTCACCAGGACTTGTGCATCAGCTCTTTCAACATTTTCTTTTTCTTTTTTTTACTTGGCTCAGTGGCTAAGTTGGAGAGGAGTAAAGCCACTCTCCAAGGATGGGAGTGAGAGCTTTTACAACTAGGTCATCCTTAGGTCCCTGCTCTTTCAACCTTTTATAATGTATGAATATATAAAACCATTTTTTGTCTATAGTCTTTCCAATTTTCTTGCACTAACCTCGTTGCAGATCAAGGTAATTCTAGAAGTAAAGTAAAGTAAAGCTTCAAATAGTAAAAGAATAAAATATAAGCGGGTTATAATAATATTTTATCTTTAGTTGTTTGGTAGGGAATTTCTTTTAATTTTTGTTTAAAAAGTGGGTATTTTTTATTTTTTTAGTGGAGATAAGTGGTTTTTTTTTTTTTTTACTTTTTTTTAAATAAAGAAGAAAATCTTAAAAAAGATTCACTTTTGACGTGACTCTTCGGCTGAAAATTAAAAGCTGTACTTCACTCCACGTATCCACTCTGTTAGTGGAGTTCGCAAACAGTCCTGTAACTTCATCATTTTCTCCAACGGATAAGTGAAAGCGACTTGTCGTTTCTCATTTTTCTCCAAGCTGACTCATCTCCACCTCTCCCTCACCACGTGTCAGCACCCAACTGCGCCAAACACAGTCTGATGACGAAGTCGCAAGCAATCAAGGTTGAGGGATTCGGATAAGAATTAAAGTCTGAGGTGGACAGTACACGTGGAAGAAAATTAGAATAGTCACGTCATCTTGTGCTGCATTCTGACATGTAGGAGGAATTCATTTGGGGCACGATGTGTTTTTGGGTATTGACTATTGACGAGGAAACCAAGTGGGTTGTGGTTGCCTGGTTGGTATGCGATTGGGTTTTGAAGCCGCTTGTATATATTATAATAATAAGTTTGTACGTTGTTTTCTTTTCTTGTGTCGACGACACATTTCAGATAAGGTTGGCATCATATCAAAGGCCTTTTTGGACTAGAGATTCCCGGGTTCAAGGGAGAGACGTGGAGAGATCACTGGCCTTGATTGTTTTTGGTCCAGTCATCATTGCAAGTAGGACTGATATCAATCATACCTTTTAATCAATCATACAAAGAGCCACAGTTCTCTTTAATTTCTTGGATTCACTACTAGTAGTTGTAATACATTTGTTGGGAGCTGCTGGTTTGTCCAGCGGCATGCATTACGTTCGTGTGTGTCAGTATCTTTACAGAGCTCGTTTGTCGGCTCACTCATTTATACGTGGGATACCTCTACATATCCCTAGCCACTGGCATGTAAATGGATTTCCATTTCACCGATTATCCAAAAAATTTTTGAATTCTTTCAAAATCGAATTTAGATCTTTTATTTAGGCTCTAATAAGTAAATCCAAACTGATGTCCTTCTTCAAACCATGACTTAAACAAATTCTGGTCTACCTTAGTCCGGATCCATGAATCCCAATACCAGACATATTAGCTCAATTTTTTAAAAAATTCCTCCTAAACTTTGAATTTTTTTTTTATGTCATTTTCTATCTAGACCCAAAACCGTCCCTTATACGAAACCGGTTCCAATACCGATTCCATCTTTTCATTAACAATTCCGGTTACAAAACTAAGAAATCAATTTCAAACTAGTTCCAATTTCACATTTTCATTAACGATTTCGATTCTAGGTCTACTATGGACCTGAACTGAAACCGACCCACTTACATCCCTACCTAACCTGCTGAGTGGGCTTGATAGGACAAATAATATTATATTGATGAGCTCTACTCATTGCTGCATCTAAAACTCTATTTGGATCCATCTAAATCTAACAACTCAGGCTATATGGATTTCAAAATTCTGGGACGTGGGGCTAGCCATGATTTCATGGTTGATTTAAAGAGGAGACAATCAAATCTTTCGCAAGATAATGTGTAGTGATCACTGGTGAGAGACCCACCCTAAATTTTTTATACGGATGAGACCTGATTACATCTATAATCATGAACCTTCTTTCACACTAAAACTAACATCCCCTAAAATTATAACAATTCCATTAGTTGCAAGAATGATTGTGTTGTGGGGCGTGTGTTGGGGGACGGGGGTGGTTGTGATGGAGAATTTTTATTAAGACCCATCATGGCTACATATTTTTTGTATGAGAACTTCATCATTTCACTTTTTAACCAGTCACCCGTATAGTTGCACGGCTGACATAAATATTCAAGGCACGTTTATACAGTGTTTTGTTTTTCTGGAAAATAAGCGTGCAAGAATCTTTCATTTAGAAAGCTACTTCTTAATAAGAAAAAAATGAGAATTTACTGCAATTCCACATAAAATCATTTCCAATAGCAAGAAAAAGAAAAAAGCTTTGAAATGAGTTCCAAATATGGAAATTTATGGTGAAGCAAATTTAATAAAGAGGTAAGAAAGAGAGGGTTAGTGGAGACTAGAGATGTGGATGAGACCTGGACTGATTGATGAGTATTCAATATTTATTTTGTATATCTCCATAATTCAATCTTAGCCAACTTTCCATCTTCCCTTTATTTAATTTACTTGAAAGGGGATGGAGACGTTATTTGGTAGTACATCTTTTGATCTTCACCCCTAATTTTTCACTTTTAACCACAGATAAAACACGATAAATGCCCCCACACCATATTTGCACAGGATTAACAGCCTAAAATACATATTAAAGAGATGCGCATATATTATCTAAGCCAATGGGATCTTTATTCGCCTCCGAGCCAACCTAGGGAAGCTCAATGGTAAGGCACATTCCTTCTACCCTACTACAGAAATAATATGGGATTGATCTCTTGCTGTAGGGTCGATAGTTACAAATGAACTTGGTAAGTTTGGTGTGGATTTATTTTTCATCAAAAGAGATGTTATTTGACGGTACTTATTTTTAATATTCACCTTTCATACTTCATTTTAAGTGCTAACAAATATGCAATCAGAGACAAAGATGCACACTAATGTGTCACACCTCTTTCTAAAGTGGAACCCTCTCATCCTCTCATCTTTCTAATCAAATGTCACGAGTTGCACATGACTTCGTAACTTTCTCCTTTTAGGCAAAACAAAACCATAAGCAGAAGTACAAGTAGAGTTGGTACACCACAAGGATTTTCTCTAAAGCACAAGCTTAACAAACATCCATTACCGAAAAAAAAAAAAAAACATTACTGAATGTAGGACTGCCCCGTAATGTCGACGTCACGGTAACCGGTAGGTGGAGGGGGCAGGTGCCATGTGCTTAGGTTCGACTTTCGGATCCTCAGGCCCGTCTGCGCTCTGCGTGTGGCTCGCGGGTGCCTTTCTCGGATCCCCTGATGATCCCTTCTCCGTTCCGTACAGCCCGCCTCCGTAGGCGCATTCCGTTACGGGGTGCATTCAAGATATGCTAGTTGCTATCACTCTGGGACTCACTCACTGAGTTGGATTTGAACTCGGGATTGGACTCGGATTTCGACTTTTCATCCTCCATCAACTCTGGGATATTCTTTGCTCTCTCTTGCTTTCGACTCGGAACTCTTTCTCTGCCATTTATCTTGTTGGTGGGAAACATTTTCGACTCGGCTCCTCTCTTTCTCTTTGCTTATGTTATTAGATGAGTCGTACTCACCGACTCAGTAGAGAGATGACACGTGCTGTTTAGCTTTGACGTGGAAGGTCATGAGAGCACCACGTTGTAGTTACATCAACACGTTAAGGTTGGATTCTTTTCGAGTCTGAAAGTAGGATTTTTGTTTGTTTGTTTATTTATTTATTGGGAATTTTATGAGAAAAATTTTGAAATTTGATAATTTCTCACGAAGGGTTCCCACAATTATACAGTACAAATGGGGTCAGTCAGGCCTTATTTTATTTTTTTTTAAATTTTGAAAAGAGCGCCGTTAGCATCGATCTTCGATGATGGGGCGAGGGCGACGCTAGCATCGTTCGTCACAGCATCTTATAGTATTCTTTTTTTCATTTCCTCTTCTTTCTCCAACTCCCTAGATAAGGAAAACAGGAAGATTGAAAGAAGAAGAAAGAGAAAGAAAAGGAAAACAAGAGGAGAGAGAGAAAGCTGGAAGAAGATGTGGAATATGAGATTAAAGATATTCATTTTGAGTGATTTGGGTTTTTAATAAGTAGACCCCCATTATAGAGTTTGACTATTTCACCTAATGATTTAAATTAGTGACTGAGAGGATCCGAAAACTCTCTTTTTTATCCGTTAGGGGTGAACTTGCAAATAACTACCTTTTTTGTTTGCTAATTATAAATAACTGCCTTCTATTTGTTATATATGATTACAAATACATTCTCTTTGTATATGAAGATATTAGCCAACCACCTTGACTTGCCATAGAAGGCCAATTCTTGACAATTTGGAACCCCACTTGAATTACTACTATAGAAGGATTTTTTTTTTCATTTAACCTGATTTGATATCTCTCAAATATATATATATATATATATATATTTGGAATGGTATAAATATTATAAGCACAATTTAGCTGGAGTGGAATTTGGCCCAGTGGGATAATATTGATTTTGACCTATTTCCATTTTAAAAGTCACACTAAAAGTATACTTTCAGCAGCGTATAGTAGTGCCCTTATTGCCTACTCTAAGCATTAGTGTATCACCGCTAAAAGTATTTTTTTCTGCTGCTAAAAATCACTTTTGTAGCGCGCACACAAATCCAGTTGTGTGAGTGGGTCTGCCTCTTAAACCAGACCATTAAAATTTAGCACCCTTCACATTTAGACACTTAAATAAACTTTCACTCTATTTGAAATAGACCAACTCTCAAAAATGATCACATGTACAAATTTTACCTTATAACTGCAACACTGTGCAACATCACTCAGAGGCAAATTCTGGGACATCATATATAAATGAGTATTTTAGTAATTTGAACTAATATGAACACCAGCCCAATAAAATTCGTATAATCAACACACACCCTCTATATCTCAGGGGTTTAAGAACACCTGCACTGTAAAGATTCCATGAGAAGTAGAACTAGATAGATATAATGTACATGGTTGGACTTCTTTGTACTATGGGTCACTGTAACTTGCACATTCCTCAACAAACCCCACTGCCATTTCTTGGTTTCCATATGGTTAGGTAATAGAGAGGGATGGTGCATGCATCTTAGCATTGTTGTTCTATGAATTATTATTTTTGGTACAATGCACGAGTATCATTTGCTCCCTTAATTGCCTCCTCTACACACCACTGTCACTGCCACCCTTCACTCAATTCAATAAAAATGGTTTATAGTTTAAATATTTCAGTTGCCAATGCATCTACCATTATCAAGGAAGCACTAAACTATAAATATAAAATTAAATAATGAGATGATGTTACTTGGATATTCACATGAACTTACCTAATATCTGTATATAGAAAAGAATCAAACTATAAATAAACAGAAATCACTTTCATTCCATTTTACAGGCCATAGGGATTTGTATAGTGCAACTAAGTGCATAGATCATGATTCTAAAACATTGTTCAGTGAAAAAGATCATGATGTTGCACTTTGATTAAGACTTGTGTGTGCAATGAGAAGATTCTGCTCCCGGAAGAGAGAAATCATCATGCATTCTTACAACCCATGAAATCAAAATCTTCTCTGATGAAAAAAATTACTTTTGCATCAAACAACTAAACAATGAACTGCACTGTCATCTCACAAATTAATGCACTCAAAGGAAGTTTAGCATAAAGGGTCAAAGGGAGCAGTTCTACAAGGGACATAAAAAATTTCAACTTTTTACAGAAGTAGTTTGCCACCATTTTAATATGTAAGATGAATCAGAGCATGTGTGGGAAAATTTGTGTCTTAAATAGACAACTATCTTTCAGACACCTTTGATCAAAGGCTCCTTTATTGTGCTATCAGGACTATGAAAAATGAAAACCGTCCTTCTTGATAGTTTTTGTAGTGCCTTATATATAGACGTATATCCAACCTTCAAATATGACATAGTTGAAAAAGGGCATATCAGTATTTAGAACATTGCCAAAAAAAAAAAAGAGAGAAGAGAGAGAAAAAGGTGGTGACATTCATAGCACAAACAGTAATTTGACAGTAGTTTTTCTAAAACCATGGATGAGACCATAAGCTTATGTTATCTGGGGTTTACTTTTGTGATCATAATCATTAATCGAGTCACCTCGACTACAAACAGATCATCTTCATGTGAATTTCTTTGATTTGACCCATTAATTTTTCCACATTTTGGAATTTCTGTAAAATCAAAGATTATTTCTTGGTTTTTAAGAATTGCGTCACTGCCCTTAGTGTCTCTACAAAGTACTTATGATTTATCTGCAAGTTCGGCTTAGAGAAGATAATTGAGGTGGCCTTCAAGATCCAAATTGATGAGGTATTTCTTGACAATTGCACAAATAATTTGCCAATCAAAATAAAAGAAGCTCATAGATATATAGATAATACATATGTTTGTAATCAGATACAAATTTCTTCAATACAAGAAATTCTTCAATACACAACTCTACAAAGCCCAATGGCAAATCCTTTAAAATGCAGATGCCATGATGGTTTGTGATATACAAAACAAAAGCTGAAACAGAGATCTCTAATGAGTAAGGATGTTAAGAAGAGAGACTAAGGATGTTAAGAAGAGAGACTTTAGTCTGGATTAAGCGCCTAAACATGCATTCCAGTCCAGCCTCAACGTCTTCAATGCCAATCTCCAATGCCTCCAACCTTTTATTAGCCATTTGAGCCTTCTCCATCTGGGCATCTTTGTTAGCAATGCGGGTGCAGAGGCCACTGAGTGCTACATCCACACTCTCTATCTCATTCATATCTTCTTCCCCTTCACATGCTACTAGTCCCTTGCGGACCAATTTTGATACCAAGGACCACTTACTAGGCTTTGGGTTTGGCCTAGATGCAGACATGAAAGACAAGACGGCTCGAAGAACAGCAATGGTGATTGCCCCAACTTCTCTTAGCTCGACAACCACCATTACTAGATGTTGATCAGTACTAATGAGAGAAAATGAAGCACATTTGCTCTCCATTCGCTTTAATTCACCGAGACACTTGTTGATATCCTTCTTCACCTTCTTTCTAGAGCGAATGTACTCATTGACCTTGGTCTCAAGGCATGATTCTTGACCTCTTCTTCGAAGAGCAAATTGAAGTGTTCGCATGTGTTCCTTCATCAACATCAAGGTATCCCTAGTCGTGCCGCACATGTCCATCAATCTAACTAACCCGGTTGATATTTCATCAACACATTTCTCATGGTGATGGTTGATGAGGCTCTGTTGGGTCAGTGGCAAATGAAGAAGATCCTCAATGCAATCATACAAATACCTAATGTGACCCAAGCCAATGCAGATTGTCTCCTTTGTCAAGGAGGATCCTGAAGATCTTTCCCAAGCCTTGAGCTTGTTCACCTCTTCGTCAACCCTGAGAGCGAGAGGATGCGATCTCGATGGCATGCTAATGGAGCGAACATGGTAGCGATTTTCAGGCAACTCTAGAGAACCAGCCATCTTTGCTTGCTTTGTACAAAATTTATGAGGAAGGAAGATGTTGTTTTGTGCCGATTCTTAGGCTCTTCTTATATAAACACCTTTGAGGAAGATGAAGAAACATATTGAATATTGGCATCTTCAGGTCCATGTGACAACATGTGAGGTAGAGGGTGGGGTCTTCTTGGTGTAAGGGGACTTTGTCACACCCATTGGCCAACAAACCCCAGACTCCATCTCTTTGTTATTATTTTCCCTATATAGATAAGAGAGAGTCATGGTGACTATATTTATTATCTTATATTGTTTATTTAGGCCAAAATTATTGGAACTTGATTCAATGCAGGAGCTGCGGATCCTCTTTTAGTCTTCCCTACACCCCACCGCCACCGCCACGTCCACCATACACGTATAATTTGATCAGATTCAGTGTATTGTATTAAGAGTGCAGTTGCCAATATATCTACCATCATAAAGGAACAACCAGGCGAAGAACAAACAGAGAAAAAAGAACAATGAGATTCTGTTACATGAAAAATCAATTCAGCTCAAATTGCCAAAGATCTTACACTGGGGACAGTACATATCAAGTAAACAAGATGACATAAGTACTCCTGAGGAACTAATCTGTGTAATTAGTGTCGGTAGACACTTAAGACAAGTATTATTTGAAATGACTAATTCTGTGTCTTGATGTGTCGGCTTAGTACATGTGGGGTCCATGATATGGTGAATAACTTTTTTTTTCTAAAGATGAAGATATATTGCTAATGAGTACTCCAGTAGTGGTAAACATTACTGACACAGATATTCATATAAGCTTAAAAACTCTTAATGACTGGATTACAACATACTGACTACGACACAGACACTGCAACAACTGAGATAAGACAAGACTTACAAAATGGAAGCAGTGCTTTTTGAGAGTAGGATCCCGTCACAGCTATTACACTAGAATAGTGTTACACATGCCGGGATCTCCCTTGTGGGGCCCACATAGAGAAATCTAGACCGCTCAATATGAATCCCATGCCCTTTGGGTATATATCCTCCAACTTCGGTTCAATAGGAGTGGGTATCACCGCCTAATAAAGCACAGGACAGAGACTTAATAAACATCATATCAGCATCCATGCCACATTTTCAAACATGTGCCCAATCTTATAGTGGGACCCATTCTTATTACAGTAAAACTTGAGAATATTAGTAGTGGGGATGAGATTCATCTTGAATGGACTGGATTATCTCCATGTGGGCCCCATGATGGAGTTTCTGGAATGTATAGTTGCGACAGGGGATGCGTACTCTTGTTTTGATGGATCTTCAACCAGAAATTTATGGTGTTTAATAAGTTTCTTGATTGGAAGATCTAGAGTGCTAAAATGATGGTCGTGACCCTTTTTTGTTGGCCATCACTGTGCTCATTGTTGAAAATAAGGTTTAGAGGCCTTAATTCTTTGAGCATAGATCTATCATAAAAGGACTCCTAAAGTTTGGTAAGTTTTCCATGTGGACACTTGTAGCAACACCAAAAGAATGCAGAGGAGAGCAAAGCTCGGGGTTTGATTTTGATCACGCCAACATTCTGCTTTCATTAACTTAAGAGCTTTAATTAAACTTGGCTGAGTTGCTTGGCTTAGTAGGAAAACCAAGGAACTCAGTACTTTACGAGAGCTTTGGCAAAACTTGAGTTAACTCGGTCGAGACTCCCCAGCTTATGGAACTTCAGTGATTGATGTTGCTGAGGGCTAATGTGGTTTTATAAATCATCATCATCATCTAATTCCTTCTTCTTCATGTCTATGTAATTAGAGCGTGTGAGGCTTAAACAGATCTTCCTTTCTATCTGGGCTCATCGTTTTCATGAAATTGAATGCTTAGGACCTAGGCTCAAATAAAGGATTATTAAAGAGGCGAGAGATATAAAACGTAAAGATGTTGATGAGACCTTTTGGCTTTTCTATCATTTAGAATACTAGGATGATTGCTCGGTATTCATTTCCCATCTCCCTTTTCATTCGTGATCTTTCCTTTTCCTTTTTGTTCATTCAAACATGTGCCAAGTGAGAATAGTGGTAAAGTGCATGTGAGACCCCCAACTCACGGATAGGTCCTGGGTGCCTGTGTAAGATGAGACCCCACTTTCCACTCGGGTTGGTTAGATGGTTGGTTTTGAATATTCACCTTGATTCTTCAATGTTAACCACTTTACCACACAAAAATACAAGTCTTTTAGAGATACATAGGATGGCCCAAATAGTCATAGCCATCCGTTCTCACCCACCGCACCAGGAATCTACCTGGGGCACCAGCCGAGGACTACCCCAAGTGTACTTGGGTGGAGGATGAAAGTGGAGGTGTACATGGCTGAGCATAGGACGAAAGAGGAAAGCATACTCAGTCGGAGGGCCAAGGTGGAGCAGGCAGTGCCATGGAGGACTAGGGGTGTAACGGTTCGGTTAACCACGGTTTTTGGGGAAAACGGTTAACCGAACCGTGTTTTACGGTTTTTGGATTTTAAAAACCGTAACCGTAACCGAACCGTGAAAAACCGTTAAAAACCGAACCGCGGTTAACGGTTCGGTTACGATTAATTGTCACTTAAAAATTTTTATGAAAATTTTGTTGTTTATTAATCAAACTTATTGTGAAAAAAAAAATAATAGTTAGAGAATGGCATAATATGTTACTCTAAAAAAAAAATCACATTTAGGCCCTTAAGTTTTTTTCTTATTAGTGAAATGGTTCGGTTAACCGTGTGTTTTGGGAATACGGTTAACCGAACCGTGGTTAACGGTTAACCGCGGTTAATAACCGTGAGTCAAGATAAAAACCGTAACCGAACCGTGAAGCGCGGTTTTTCGATTTAAAAAACCGTAACCGTAACCGAACCGTGAAACACGGTTATTAACCGCGGTTCGGTTCGGTTCGGTTCGGTTAGACGATTTTTTTTTACACCCCTATGGAGGACCCAAGGGCTAACCCCTGGGATTGGGATAGTTTACTGTTCCAACTTATGTAATGGTTACTTGGTTTAGCAGGAAAGCTGTAAATCATTTGACAACAATCCCCTCTCTTATCTCCTTGTTTTTTAGGGGACATAAAGAGGCGAGGATTGTGTCTTTCTTATACATTATCTAGTCTTGTTGAGGATATATAATTAATAGAATTTAACCCATGAACTTGTGGCATATGCATCTCCTTGTCTCCCCAACAAACCACAGTCACAGCCATTGTAACAATTGGTAGTTTGATGGATATCATCAATGGTTCAAGGAATGAAGAAAGCCAACCAAACGCCATGGTCTTGGGTGCTTGTCTTTATCCAGAGAACCACGAGGCATTCATTGGATCTTCCAATTCACATGCCCATCATGGTTGGCACTCATCCAAGCTGGCCACATAAAGTCATCTACACTCACCTCACCATTTCAGGGGATCATTTCCCTGTATACATACGTGAACTGCATATGGACGGATGACTTTGTTGGGTTTGGATATGAGTTGTAGCCTGTAGGATTGAGACCAGATTTAACCCAGGACCTGGGCTGGGGCCATTATTTGGGTCCAGGCATGTCATGGATCGAATCTAGACCCAAGCCATTGTGATCCCTACAAACATGTCCTATAACCTGGACACAAGTCGGGTCCCTGATCTGCACTTTGTAATTCACAGCAATCATCAATTTTAGACCTCTAATCCAACGTGAAAATAGTGGATTGAACTAAAAACCAGTTTTACCTTCCCAACAAGTGATGCGGTGGTAACCTGACGCATAGTCATCATCAGAGGGGCCCGCGGATCGATAAATGAAATGAATAACTATCTATGTTTAATGGTCTACCTTACAATGTCAACGGAATTGATTCTTGGTGTATGCCTAATTCACAAACCTCAATCTTCTTTGATGGGCATTGGTCACGGAGTCCTCTCCAGCAAATAGTAGATTCGTTCTCTTGTTAGTTTGACCAATTTTTCAAATTGATTTTTTTAAAGGAATCTTTTAGACTGACTTGAAAAACCAGTGAGTTAAATGTGTTTACCAATCTCTTTCCGTGTGTGTGCGGGCTCTCATTTGGGTCCCAGCCCCCTTAGCTGGGTTACCAAAAATAAAAAAAATCTCACGATGGTTTTCTTAAGAGAAGGGCAGGACATTCTTTTTAACTGAATGGAACCATGGTTAGTTAAAATCTGCAAATGGGCTAGTCAGCTTTTTAATAAAATGGTTTCCAATCCTTTTATATTAAATGAACTAGAGTGACTTTGACTAGCATGATGGGCACCTTCATCGCTGGTAGGTCTGCACTTCCTCAGTTCCTCTACCTTGGAACTCTCTATGAAGTATATTTGTACATAGATTATTTCCACGAAAAGAGAAAATTGCAACATCAGCAAAATTCATAGTAAATGGATGGCTCCTACAGGTTTTCTTGAAGGTGTTAGAAGAATTTGTGTTTAGTGCGAATTTTTTCCATTTGATGAAATGTATTTTTCATACTAAGTGTAGCTGTGGACTCCTCAGTGAGGACCAATATTATTTTATATTTAGTTTGACAAATTTTCACTGTTTTAAGGAAAAAACCATAGCCACTTCAATCTCTCTTGCAACATTTCTTTTAAAAGTTACAAAATAATTATCATTAGAAAAAAGTTATTTGAATCTCAATTGCCAATAGAAAACAGAATGTTCCATAGGCCTTTACACTTCCATATGGGGTTATGAAACCTGTAAAGAAAAGTGTTGTCTTTGCACCCTGCTCCCTAGTTTGTATCCCATAGATCTGTAAATGTTTGATTCAGTTTTTAGGAATAATGTAGGGACTTTAATCCTTTCTAGATCCCATGTGACATGTTTAATCAACTGTTAGTGGACTGAGTAATATGCTTTTCCTCATTTATGCACCCTTGATTATGGATTCTCATACCATTATATAAGTCTACTTGTTAATGATACCACCAGTGTTACCATAATTGGCGCCCATCCGCATCTTCTCAATGACTCCCAACCTTTCAGATTTGTTGAGGATTGTTTATCTCATAAATTCAAGCAATATTGAGATCTTGGGAAAATGATGTTCAATAAACAATGTTCATAACCACAACAAACAGAATAATGTATGCTGACCCAAATAAATTTGAGTCTAGGCCTAGGTTCATGAGGTCTTTAAATTAGACTGGATGTGGATTAGGGTCCTGTATCACCACCCATATCTGTTTGTTCCACGACCAGGTATAATATGGACACGCCTTTATCCTTGATTGTAAGAGATTAGTATCGTAGGGGGCATTTGGTAACTCTAAAAATAAGCTCTTGTCTTGTGGTTTAGAGCCTATTTACATATTAGAGTGTTTCATAAACCTTGTATTTCTTAATTTTGGAGCTTATATACAGCTTAGAGTTTTTGCCTCTGAAAAAAAATAAGCTAAAGGGGCTCCTTTTTTTTAGAGCTTTTTGCGCTAAACTAGTAGATGGAGGTGGACAATGCAAACTTTATAAGTGTTTTGGATGAAATAACCTCATAAAAATTTCAAAATGATGCAAATGAGGGGAGGTGCGCCCAAATTATCACAATTTCTAAAGGTGGGCCCCAATTACCTCATGAAATAAAAGCTATTTTTATAATTTTACCAAACATAGTAATTGTAAATTAAAACTAAAACATTAGAGTTTTTATTTTAAGCCTTAATCTAACTAGCTCTTATTAATTAGATTAGAGTTTCCAAACCGCCTCTTCGATAAGGATTAGTTTGGATTTTGAATAATTATTAATTAGGATGCTCTTCATTATATTAATTGAGATTATTTATCAATTGAATGTCATGGTGAAGTTAGGGCGATGAATTTATTTCTTTAAAACTCTTTATCGATCACATGCTAAAGTTTCTGTTAGTGAGAAACTTGAGAAAGAATTAGGAACTTTATTACACTATATTCCAAAATTATCATTATATTATAATGGGTACAAAATGTTTCCCGAAAATATTTAAAACAAATGAATTTAGATCGCTTTTTATATCCAACAATGATAAAAATGAGTATGAAAAACTATAGAAGAATTGTAAATTGCTTGATTTTAGCATTCTTACTCATGAGCATGTGATTTTAATTAAAGACTAAATTAAATAATTGTCTAGATCATAATACGGGGTTGATGTTTATAAAAAGTTTGGATCTTTGGCTCATTATTTAGAGCCCAAATCCTTTCTAAAACTTTAATGAAACCACTAGCCTTGATGGAACCTTTGACATGTAATTAGAATTAAAAAGAATCTTGTAAGCACCTCTAAAACTTCATACTTAGGAGATTTAATTTAATTCAGATTTTGAAGTAAAATGTTTAAAACTAAAAAATTAATAATAGATTAATCGAGGTGTGGTGATCATGAATTTCAAACTATGAGAGTATTAGCATTCTAGGCTCAATAATGGGCAAGAAAAAGAAAGAATAAAAGGAGAAAAATGCATAATGCATACCCATACCTTTGGTGATTTGATGAGTAAAAGACCAAAATCCCCTTATGTGTTTTAAAAGTTCAATTCTTTACTAAGAGGAAAAAAAGATTGTTGAGGGGGCAAACATGAAAAAAAGTAAAGATGAGGAGGGGCAAAATGATAGGATCAATATATATATATATATTCTCCTTATTTAAAGGGAAACAAGAAGTTGGGGGGGGGGGGGGGGGGGGGGGGGGGGGGGGGCAACTAAGCCCTATGTAGCTTCGTCTCTAAATAGGTCTACAGACGTAAATGTGGTATATGCAAATGGTACATAAATCAAAATTATTACCATGTTTGTCAAAATCACTACTTTCACATGAGAAAATGTGAACATTAAGCAGTTCAAGATGGATTTGAATCTTTTGGATGATTTTCACAAGTTTATCAAAACTCACTACGAATTACGATATGAAACTAAACATATTGATGTTTATCATTAATACAAGAACATTGAATGCTTTGAATTATGAACGAGGGACTCACTAAAGTGGCAAGAATTAGATCTGTAGGCCCGATTTTTTAGACTTCTTTTCATGATGATTTAATTAGCAATGAAATTATACATTATTTCTTAGACCTATAAAGAAGATGAACAGTTCATCATAATTTTGGGGCCCACAAAAGTGGAAAAAAAATGTGTTTCATGAGTTTGAACCCACGTCCCCTATTATATTAATACCAATTCATACATGAAAAATCACCCGTTGTCAAGAGAAAAACTTAATATAAAAAGTAATAAATAAAATATCTCATATCTATTCACTTTTCAAATAAGATTCTTTTACTTTTTGATAAATTGCTTCTTCCTATTATTAAATGATAAAAAACATAGGTTAGATGAGAAGGTTTTCATGTTTAAATTCTTTAAAGAAAAAATGAATAGAAAGATTAACATCCAAAAATGTAAATTACTTTAATCTTATTGAAAACGTAAATTACTTTAAATTATCGTAAATCACACACTATGATTTTTAATATACCCAAAACTATTTCTATGAAGAAAGCTACGAAGAAAACGTTTGTGACGTCCAATTCATGCATTATCATTTTCTTTTTTTCTTTTAAATCTCTTCCAATTCATTCGATTCAAGCCCGTGCTTCACTTAAGTTATTGAGTTAGGATTCCCCCTGCCAAGAATAACCTTTAGAAAAAATAACTTATCCACTCATTTTTATTTAGTTGTTACAAATGAATAGAAAGGCATCTATTTAACCGTTTTTATGCTACTTAATAAACAACCAAGATTGAACCATGCAATATTCATGAGAAACTATAAACAATTCAACATGATACTAGAGTCTTCTAAAATCCTTCAAGATCTCCATTAATTAATCCATCAAGATCCGTCCATCCATCCAATCATGTGTGTATCTCACCAGCTGGACAGTCATGATGCTCATGTGATTTTAGAAAGCCTTACACCCTGCCATTATGGCACAAGTAAGATGCGAGCATGTGACACATGTAGGTGTTATGTTTGCATTGGAGATATGGAGGAGACTATATTGGAGTTGGAGATGTGATGGTGTGAGGAGATGATCAAGAGAATAGGCAACTTGAGGAAAGTACATGAGAGAGAGCTGTTTTGTGAGATGGAAAAGAAGGACGAGATGGAAAAATAATTGGAGATGAACATTGAACAAGGAAGAACTTATATTTCTGATTTCTTCTTCCGCCAAGGATAGTTTTCCTCGAGGTCTCTAGCTTGGGATCGACCTTTTATCTTTTTACTCGAGGAAAAACCAAATTACATTTATGGGTCTGGATATTTTGAGACAGGAATCCTTGATATCAAGAAAAGGGCAAAAAAACAGAAAGCTCTTTTGGTTTTTTTTTTTTATTCCAATCCATCCGTACCAAACCTTGGAGAAATTTGTTTTCCACATAATTTTTTTTTCTTTAGAAAATGATTACGCAAATGAGTCTTTAAGTAGATATCATTTCCTAGGAAATCAATATTGTGAACCTTCTATAAGGTCATAATTTCGTAAATTACCAAACTTCAGATGTATCCATCAGCTTGGTCAGTGGCGGACCCAAGATTTTCATTTGAGTGGGGCGGAGGATGTTCAATTACAAAAGTCAACACCGTTGCTTACTACGAATCATCAATGGCGACAACAAATAATCTCCATTGATTGAATGGTTCAAAGACATGTTTTTTTTTTTTTTTTTTTTTTTTTTTTGACAAATTAAGCATGAACTAAAGGATGTGTGCGAATAGGATTTGATGATTGGGCCCATCATGCAAGGGTAATGATTATCATCATGAATTTATTTAGGTAATGCAAAGTGATAGGATCTTCATCTATTGGGTCCCACAAGATGATTTTTTATATGGGTGGATGGGTAAAATAATTTATAAAAAAGTCCCTCAAAGTCAGTGAGTGCTTGTTAATTCATTAGTTTCACTGTAGCCTTAATAGGTATTTTGTATTGATTGGGACTGTAGAATGAGATGTGATAAAAATTTAGAGAGAAACTGTAGGAATAGGTAAGATGAGAAGGATTTTAGCAGAAGATTGAATTGGTAAGATGGAAGAGATTTTAGGAGAAAATTGAATTGTGGATAATAGTAGGGAATGTGGATCATCCAATTAGAGTGGAAGCGTTTTTCAAGGAAATGCATGGGGCGTTTTCGAATCTACCTTATTAGATACGTTGAAGATATACAAAGATGCATTAACGGACCTGGGGCGGTTGCCCCAGGTACTTCCTATGTAGGTCCGCCTATGAGCTTGGTCATCTAAATTTCCAAATTGTCAGCATGCATTATAATGCAAAAATCCTGTAGCTGAGGAATATATAGGTTGTTTTTACTTTCTATCCTTGGTGTTTGAACTTTTGAATATGTATTTGATTCTAAATAAGGGAAGTCTCTACTTTAGTCCTTACCATTTACTTTAACAATTCAGAAGCTCGATCATGTGGGGAATTACTTTTTAGCCCCTAAAATATCAAGTAGAACCTAATTTGAAAACTAAAAGGGTCAGTCGGACCCCAATTTACTAGTTGGCTTGGTAGGTCAAAATAAGGAATCGTAAAATCACAACATAATGCACATATTTGAGAGAAGAAACTACATTCTTTTACAATAGATGGGTCATTTTTGCCATTTGCTAAGTGAATTTTGACCAAAAGCACCATATTCAACAAATTTTGAAAGTTAGGAGTTCAAAAATAATCCTCCATACTACAGAAACTTCTTAATAATTAGGCCAACAGGTAACATCATGGAATAACCCTTCAGATAATTACTACAATAAATTAAGAACGTGTCAGCCTTATTGGTGAGACTTTGTTCTCCTAACAACTTTACTGCATACCATTACTTTGATCAGCAGTATAGTAAATTGGTCTTTTCTGAAAAATCACATCACCCATTTGAAACGCTAGCTTAAACCTTTTAACTGACTTTTACCCAAAAAAAGAAAAAACCTTTTAACTGACAATCTGAGGTTAACACAGGTGCTCTTATTTGATATGTAAACAAGAAAATCATTAGAAGCTTGAAATCTTTAAACTTATTTGACTTTTTACGGAGAACTTCCTCCTAGAGTTGGATTGCAATTGCTAATTATCCTAGCCCTTGATTTAACAATCTTAAAAATCTAATGGCATTAAGATTCAATCTAACGATGTGTATAAAATTGGGCCTTGTGCCAGATCATGAGTTGACAAGAGTGTGAAAGGTGGGCACAAGTGGGGCCCATAGAGCTCGAGGGGAGAGAGTTTTTTTCTTTTACCTGTAATGGCTATTGTAGAGTAAAAAGTAGCTGTTAAACTCAGGCTATCCCCAGGCATGAACCATCATTTCCATGTAAAAAAAGTTAGAGACACTCAAAATTACTACATTCTAGATGGACCTTTTAAGGCTAATTAACATAATATTTAGCTCATCTTTCTTCAAAGTAGGAAACAAAAAAGAGCAAATGAGATCGGTTTAGATAAATGGATATGATGCTAGAGGAAATAAGCCATACAATGCACCCGATGCAGGCAAACCGATTCAACCAACATAATGCAGGTCAATCCATTTAACCTTACCCATCCTATGCAATCATGGCCCCATCTAATCCAGCTCAAATATTAGCAGGCCAAAACACCCTACCCAAGCTCAGCTCTTTCCATGTGAAATAAACAATTCTAAGTCCTAAATATTAAACACCAAATTGTTTAAATAGGTTTAGGTATGCAGGTCGATCCAAAATATTCAAATAGGTTATCTGAGTTGATCCTAACCTGACCCATTTAAATGCGGGTCAAGGTTTTCTAACCCGTGGGTAGGCTTATGCCGGTTGGATTTGGATTTGGATTGGGTCAACAAGTCAGGTCGTGTTTTGCCACCCTTACTGAAACCTTCTACTAGTTGGCTGGACATGGGCCCGGTCTCGCTTATAGATGCAGGCCTGTCCGACATGATGAACCCAAAAGCGCTGCTGGTGGGCCCCACTTGACCGGGCCTAATTGCCAATATACTTCCTCTGTTCCTCGAAAAGACAATGGAAATTACTAGGAATTTCCAGGAAAGCACCATTGTACACTGTATAGCGTCTTTGTTGTTTGCCACTTTCATCAGAAAACGTAAGGAGAGTGACAAGGAAGTTGCGGCCCAATAAAGATAAAAAAGGGGTCTTGAAGTCGTCGGGCATCGAATATTCCAAAGGAAATCATACATACTTTCATCTCATTTCAGTTCAAAGGAAAAGAGAGGTCTTTTCCAAGGACTCCCCAGTCCCCAGTCAAGTTTTGAGTATTATTACTTTTAACAAATGATGGAAAAGAGAGACGTTTACCAAGTCCTGGGGTAAAGGTGTCAATTCCCATCGGGATCGGGTTAACTACCATTTCTTTATAGGTTGGATTTGGCTTGATATTTTCAACCTGATTAAGAAATAAAAAGAGCGAAGCTTAAGATCACTCTTGTTCTACAAGCCCAACTCAACTCGGATAATTGCATTATAACCTACTAATCCATTTTAAAACCATCTAATTAATGTTTTGGATTGATTTTAGCGTTTGACTTGGATTCGAATCGACATTTAGGGTGCATTTCTGCAAAGTCATTTTTGTAGAAATGAAGCTGTCGTTCAAATACCTATGTTTGGTGCAACCAAGTTGCAACAAAAAACCCCTGAACAATAGGCCTTCCATATAAAAAATGCATTTTGGTAGAAAAGAATATAGTTTTCATTTTTCGTGGATGCATACAAACGTGTTCTTATATGCGATTAGTGGAACAACTAGATTTGGGTTGAATCTATACATGTTTTTCAAATTAATAAAACCAACAGGCTTGCAGTCATGGTCGTCGATTTCCTTTATTAGGAGTCATCCATGCCATTGAAAAATGATTACTCCCGACGTAGACTGGGATTTTCATGGAAATCTCCCGAGAATGACAAGACCAGTTGTGGCCTGAGGGTGCCCAAAATACATGGAAAAAAAAAAGAAAAAAGAAACAAGAAAAAAGCTAAATGCATAAAAAACAGGGAAAGGAAAAATAAAGAGAAAAATGAAAGGTTCTTGTTCTTCCTTTGTCTATTTGTCTTCTTGCTGGGATGTCCTCATACATGTCCCTTTGAAAATTAACACAATCCAATACGCGGCAATGCTTGACTATCCCTCCTTTGAAACGGTCAGTCCAATAGGAGAATTCCAAGGTCCACACAAGCATCCAAATTCCATGCAAAATGCTTTATTGAAAGCACTTTTGGTATTGTAAACAATATCCCTTCTTCTAGAGAAGATGGGGCTCTTTACTCCTCACTTTGTCATGGCATTGCTAAAATTTGCTAAAATCGGCTTGTCACTTTCATTTTGCACAGATCACCCATTATATTATATTAAAGACTCGGGTTTTGGACTCAATTTTGACTATCAGTTATAATTTTGATCGGAAGTTACAACAACTATATTTTTATGCATGAATATTTAAATTGCAATGTTTGTCATATCCGTGCTAATGGGTAGTCATGCTATTATAGTGATTATATAAAACCAAAATGGGCCAAGGCAAGGTGTTGTTCATTGGCCCAATTTGGTAGAAAGATAAGTTGTGGACAAAGCATCTATTGGAATCAGAAAAACTAGTGAATATAAGAAAGAATTCAAGTGGACCATGAAAATTTTAGAAGTTTGATGCTTTGGTTTAGCAAAAGATAAAACAGTGAAATAATAATAAAATTCTGTGTGCAATGTTGGATGGAGGATTAGCAATGCACCAACTGTTTTATTTCAATAGATCATGGAACACAAATCAAAAGAGCAAATAGTGCACTATTTTAGAATTGGAAAATTTTAACCTTTTTGATAGAAATCTGATTTACATATAAAAGAAAGATAGAATTCCTTATAAATAGTTCTACATGTAGCTTAGACAAATGCTTTTAGTGAGAGATTAAATATTAATGAATATCATGTTCCAGAGGAGAGGAGATATTCATGTCCTCTTCTTAGCTAGTTGTAAAAATCATTTAAAAAAATATTAAAGCTAGGTTAAGTTTATATAGTATCGGCAGAAATATAAGTCTATTGCTTTATTGTGGAAAGCTCCATCTTTTCTATATTTTCATTGGAAAGTCTTTTTGTGAATTCACAAGAGATTAAGTCCAATAATTTGTAAGTCCAATAATTTGCTTTTACTTATGCAGAAATGTCCACACCAAACGATGAAAAATAAAATTTGCAAAAAAAGCAAAAATACTTTTTCTTGTTTTTTTTGTAAAAAAAACACATCATGTGGATTTGCAATAAAGAAATAAAATTCATATACTTGGAAGATCTAAAACTTCAATATAACTAATGTAAGTCTTAAGATTCAAGAAAGATCAGTTGCAGGTGAAAGAGAAATTAAGGAAACCCCCACATTCTGAAAATTAACATGTCTTTTCTTTCAATTTGCCCCTTCCCCCAATAATTTTTTTTGCATAAAGCCCTAAGAGAATTTCCTGGGTCCACCCTTGCACATGTGTTGCAATGTTACATTTGGGTCTCTAGCCCCTGATGATTGCAGATAGAAATTGTGGGAGGGGTCATTTATTAAAGAAAGAAGACATCTTGTACTCAGAAACAGCTGAATATTGACAGTACCTTGTGCACGTAATGTACCCTTTGTGGTTCTCAGCCCAATTTTTTTTATTTGTTTCAGTCAAAGATGAATGTTTCCAGCTGCAACCAGACACACAAAAAACTACATACATAGATGTATTTTAATTTACCTGGTCATTGTCATTGTCTTATTACAAGTCCTTGTTTTATTCTGTTCTCCCGGTAAAAGTCGTTAAAAAAGGAATTATAGTCATTCCTCATCTCTGTCCATACAGTGGTCCATCATATGGACTCTCTTTAAACCGTGTGGTCCCACGCCAAAGTCAAATTCTTTGAAGACCATGGACCCAAATTGTCACCTATACACTCCCCTCCTTATAAATTCGAGCCCCAAGAGAGAGGGGAGGACAGTTTAACATTAAATTGCCCAAAACCAATCTTACAGAGATGGATAGAACCCCGTATGAACAAGAGCTGCCTGGATTCAGATTCTACCCAACTGAAGAAGAGCTTCTTGATTTCTATCTCAAAGGAGTTCTATATGGCAAAAGGCCCACCTCTCAAGTAATCGGCACAGTCAACATATATCACCATGATCCATGGGAATTGCCCGGTACTCTCTCCTATGGTCTGCTTGATTTCAATTAGCATCACACTTGAGAGTTGCTAATGTAGGAGGGTTGTTAGAATGGGATTAACATGAGCACCCCATAACTTTGTTTTTTTATTTTTATTTGGCAGGGTTGGCTAAGATCGGAGAGAGAGAGTGGTACTTCTTTGTGCCCAGAGATAAGAAGAACACACATGGTGGCCGGCCAAATCGAACGACCGAAACCGGGTTCTGGAAGGCGACTGGATCGGACCGGCGGATACAAAGCATGAAAGACCCCAAACGGGTTATTGGGATTAGGAAGACACTAGTCTTTTACAAGGGTAGAGCCCCTAGAGGGTGCAAGACTGATTGGATCATGAATGAGTATAGAATGCCAGAGAACTACCCCTTTCCAAAGGTACTTACTTTCACCACTCCATCTAAATCATTGGTTAGTATTTGTTGAATGAAGTGGACGATTTCAAATTACCAATACCTACCTAAATGGGTATTGGGTGTTTCACAAAACGTACTTTTCTTAGAACTTGTTTGCCAAACATGTTATGGTAAAATGACCAATACTAATCCAAAAAAAAAGGGTAAAAAGACCAACGGTTAGAGTTGGCAATTAGAAAAATGTGCAGGGTTTCTGCAAATATATTTGTTACTTCTCCATCTAATTCAGTTGGTAGTTTTTGTTGAATGAAATGGAGAATTTTAAACTACCAGACCTTACCCAAATGTGTAATGGGTATTGGGAATTCACAAAACATACTTTCCTTGACTTGTTTGACACATGTTAATGGTAAAAAGACCAATGGACTAGAGTTGGCAATTAGAAAAATATGCAGGATTTCTGCAAATAATTTGATACTTCAATGAAGAGAGAGGATAGTATCATTTACGCGCTATTTACATGGAATTTACTGATACAGGAGGACATAGTACTGTGCAAGATATATAGAAAAGCCACTTCAATGAAGGTGCTGGAACAAAGAGCCGCATCTGAAGAATACAAGGGATTCTCACAGGGTGATGTTTCTGCATTAATGGACACGGTTTCATCTCCTGAAGAGCAAAGCCTGCAGTTGACAGCATCTCCGAAGGAAGAAGAATCAAACGAGAAGGGGATAAACGGAAAGGAATCAGAGGCTACCTCACGGCAAATGCATATGAGCTGTGTTAAAGAAAGTCTACCACAGCTTGAATTGCCAACATACAACTTGGAATGGATGCAAGATCCTTACTTGTTTCGTAGCCCTTGGCTTGAGAACTGGTCTCCTTACGTAAATGTACTCTACTTCTGATTGTGATGTTGTAATGTTTTGGAAGTCGACGTGTTGTTGCAATGCAACCGTCCGATATCTTTGATTTGTGAATTCATGGAATTTAATTTAACTGATTGTGAGTAGTTAAGGGTCTCTTTCTTTGTGCATAATACTAAAAATTCATGGTGAAATGAGCTCTATCAAAGGATTATCAAAGACGAGAGGCGTAAAGGTTACGAGCTGCGGGATAAATGATAAAAGCTTATGTTGTAGATGAAACCAATCCTCTGTTTTGTAGGATTTGAGTTAATAGGGTGGTGGTTGGATATTCATTTTTCACATCCCCTTGATTCATTTTTCCATTAGAGGAGAGGTAATTTGGAGTTCATTTTAAAAAAGTTACATTTGTTTCTTCAAATTCAGCTATTATTAGAAATCGAAGTATTACAATTTCTATGTGTACTTAGATTTTTAATTTTATTTTATATAAATTTCAGAAGATCTAATACTCATTATCAAGGTTTGAAGTTTTAATTTTGAGACCTATATGAATCGTAAAAGATATTGTTCTTTAATTGGGAGATTACTGTCTTGGGAAAATATGGAATACATGGCAATCTATTTGAGCATTGGAATTCCTCATATATCAATATTTTAAAAACATTTAAAATCTAAAAAATTTGGAGCATTCTAATAATTTTTGCCACTTTGTTGGAGCTGATTTCCAAATCCTCTCTGTTTGATTAAGAGAATTTAATGAACTCAGGGAAGAAGATACTCGAGATATGGAGATTGCCGGTGATAAGCTTACTTATCAAATAAATCCAAAAGGCCCAATTGTCAATCCACTGGTAGCCCCGTGGTGAGGTATCTCCCTATCCATAGATACAACCAAGGATTAATCTCCCAAAATCTGATGGGCACTTGGGTAATGGGGTGTGTGAGTATGTCTCAAAGAGAAAATAAAAACCCGAAAAGTGCCATTCAAATGAGGATAAAAGTGGAAAAATGAGGAGAAAATAGCTCCTGGAGTTAAACCTTTTTTTGTTTGTCTTTCTTTTAGATGAAAGAATTAATTTTCTTCTTCATAAACTTACAAAAAATAAGAAATATTTGCCTTACAACTTGAAATACATGAAAAATAATTTCTTTGCATCGAAACTTGGTTGTCCTCCACAGAGAATATTGTAGTCCCACTCACTTTTACTGCAAATCTACCCTCGTGCCAAAGCCCAATATACTAATAATTTATTTGCCAATAGAATAAAAATAGAGTAAAATAAAATTAAACATCAAGAACGTATTTATAAGAACAGTGCAAATAAACATTTCTTGAAATTATGACTCCTGAGTCGTGACTCGTGACTAGAAGTCGAACTCAGTGGACAAAAACTACGTCAAAACCTGTTCGACCCGCAACAATAAATACGCCCCTTTGGCGCTCTTTTTGTTACGAATGCTTTCAGAGCTGTTTCAGCTCGTCTCGGACATCGGCGATCTCCTGCATATCAAAACCCTAGGTTTTTTCCTCTTGCCACCAGATAACATTCCCTTGAATCTTCAACATGCAGAAGCTAGGGTTTCCTGCCATGAAGAGCTTAGAACGTTACAGATACTCCCCCGGATCTGCAAAACCCTTGCCGATCTCATCTCGATCTTCCGATTCGGTCTCCTATGGCAGCTTCGCGAATCTGAAACTCACTGCAGGTCGGTTTTTTTAGAAGATTCGGTTCGTTTTTCTTAGATTTACTCAAAACACGTTGATCTAAGATGGTTTCTGTTGTTGTTTGTTCGTTTTCCAGAGAAATTGGTCAAGGAACAAGCTTCAGTGAAAACTGATCTCGAAATGGCGGTAAAATGAATTTCTGATTGTTTCTTCCATTGCGTTTTCTGAAGTTTCTGTAGTGTATTTGCAGCGAGATGATGTATTTTTTCTCTTAGATTTGGATTTCTTGAAAAGCCTTCTGATTTACCTGATTTGTCATCTATAACGCTCGAATTCTGCCTATATGTGATTGATTTGAATCTGCGGATTTTTTTTTTCTTTTTTGGAGTTTTAGTTCATTTCCTGATTCAGCTGTTCTGTTGAGTTGAATTCTGCTTCTATTTGGAGAGATTTGGCTTCTCATTACTGGATTTTATTTTGTTCCCCTAATTTTTCCACATTCTGCTTCTGGTTTCATGTATTTAATGTTTTGTTCTTAGTTTGGCTTTCCTGCTAAATTCTGCCTTGAATTGAGGAGCTTTCATGTTCTGATTTTCTTTGTTTTTACTTTCAGATTCTTTTTTTCATTGGTGCTTTTACCTTAAAGTTGTATCTGAACATCAACCATATTTGGTTCTCCATATGTTATGTTCATATCCTGATCAGGAACTTGTTTCGATTTTTTGGCCCATGAATTAATTTCTTATGGACTTTTATTTTATCTTTGTTTGTTTATGGTCTCAATTTGGCATTTTGGTTAAAATCAGCCGCCAACCATAAAAGACTCCTACTGGCAGCTTCTACCTCTTTCATTTTAGAAATTTCCTCTCTACGGCACTCTTATAAGTGCTTCTAATTTGTTATAACCTTTTGCCTTTTTTGATGATTTTGAGTCCCGAAATGTTCATTTATATTCACCTGTTCCCTGACTTGCTAGAGTTCCATTTCAATCCCATCTCTTGCTTCATGTCTATTCCCCCATAATATCGAAAGCTTTTCCCTCAGAATGAATCAAATGTTTTGTGGAGCCTTTATTTTTCTTCTTTGGTTGTTTCTTTATTTTTAAGATATTTCTGAAACATTAATTAAGGCAACGATTAGCCAACTATTTTACAAATGATGCAGCATTCAAAGCTGAAGAAATCAGCAGAGCACATTCACATGCTAGAGTTAAAAATACTAGACATGAGCAATGAAAATGTGAAGCTTAAAGCGAAACAGAAAGAAGATACAACGCTATGGAATGGATTAGAGTTCAAACTCTCCTCGACAAAGACAATGTGCGATCAGTTAACTGAAACTCTGCAGCACTTAGCTGACCAGGTTAAAAAAGGTAGACTCTTTTCTCTTCCTCTTAGAATGCCGAACTTGGGCAGGTGTGATTATAATGTTCGGCATCTAACGTGTAATTTTTTTTATTCAGCTGAGGAAGACAAGAAGTTTTTTGAGAACAAGTTGTCTATGAGTTCAAATGCTTTCGATGATCTGCAGCTCCAAATGGATGTTCTCTCTTCAAAACTACAGTCTGCTGAGGAGAGCATCGCAAATGGTAAGATCTCAGAGGATACCCGTCTTTGTAAATTTGATCTTACATTCTCATTGATGATTGTAATTGTTGATGCTTTATCCCTTTTATTGGGGTCTTTTAATTATTACATTTCATCTCTTTCTCATTCAAGCCACATGCTTTCTCACGCCACATTCTAATTCCTGTTATGCCACAATCTAACATGTCACTCTGGGTTCTCCCCCTCCCCCACCCCCGTCCTATTTGTAGTTCAATTTCTGTACGTGGCTGTCTTCTAAGTGTATACCTAAACCTTCTCAATTGACAAACCTTGATTTTTCTTTCCAATGGAGAAATCTGTAGATTTCATCTTGTGCACCCACTCCTAATTAAGCCCAGCCCTTTCTTGTTACTCCTTCGTCTTAGCAACACATCTCAACAACATGTACTTCATCTTATTCTTGCTTCATTGTTGCCCGTCATTTATCTCCGTATATACCCATGGAGGTCTCTATTTTTTTTTTTTTTCATATATTATCATAGTGCCAATCATCAATTACACATATCTCCACTAGCTTATCTCTGCTTTGCCGACCATGCAATAATATTGTTTGTGAATTCATCTTCATGCCCTCCATCTTGTTCAATAGTTGATCAAAATGTTGGAATCTAGCACACTGTCAAACAGAGTGGTTTTCAACTTTTATCATTTATTCTCCCCAGTATCCAACCTGAAGAAATGTACAAGATAATATTTATCTAAACCACACTTGTTGACATGGAGTCAGCATATTCTTGAATGTTTTAAGAATACAAGGAATCAAATGCTCTGAGAGCACTTTTTTTTGAGATATTTCTGTTTTTATAATGTGCCCTTTCCTCAAATTTTTGGTAGGGAAAGAAGAGCTGCAAGAACTCAGAAATGGGAAAGAGGAATTGGAAAAAAGCTTTGCAAATGAGCGCTCTGTAGCTCACAATCTTATAAGGGAGAAAGGTAGGTATTTCTTGCTTGAGATTTTACAAGTCATAGGATGGTTAGCGTGATTTCGGGACTGACAAGCTTGAGCTTGACAGAAGTGGAAATTTGTAAGTGCTTATGATCAAAGTGATGAAGATTTTTTTTTTTTTTAAGTACCGTCAATAGACTGGAAGGATCAACATAGTCCTATAGCTTTTGAATTCTTTGTATGTAATAACCAGTTTGTGAACAATTGAATATTCCTCCAATTTCTTCACAGGGATCATTTCTTAAAAATTAAAATACTGAGATTGTAGATAATTAGCCTTTTATTTTATGTTATTTAATTTTTCTTGGGTGTTTTTTCCATGTAGATGCTGTGATAAAAGACCTAGAAGCTACTGTTGAAGAAAATGGAATGAACTTGCAACATCTTGATGCCCGGTTTCAAGAGGTGCAACATGAGTTAAACCTAAAAGAAGACATCTGCCAATGCTTGAGAGCTACTCAGGAAAATCTGGAGAAGGAAAAGGTTTCTCTTGAGTCAAGCAATGCAGATTTGGCACATAAAATACTCTCCTTGGAACAAGAGATTAGACATCTCAAAGATTTGGTTAATGACGTAGTATCAAAAATACTCATCTTGGATGAATATAGTGCTACTGTTTCGAACAATGTTGTTCAGTTGTCATCTGCTTACGATACTTGCTACGGACTGGTTCAACAAGAGAAAGACCTTGCTGCAAAAAATGCACGATGTAAATTAGAAAGACTTCATGATCAAGTTCGGCATCTTACATCAGAAAAGGATGCCTTCCAGTCTGAAGTTGAAGGTCTTAAGAGTAAGGTTACTGATTTGCAGAGAGCTCAAGAGTTTGCAATGGTGCAACATGCTGAGGAATGCCGCCTAGCAGAAGAGAAGATTCGGAGATTGGAGTCTGAAGCAGAGACTATCATTTCAAAGAAGAATGAGCTAGAGACATTAGTTACCAAGTCGAAGGAGAATATTCAGAATTTGACAGAAGCTTCAAACCTAACTGCAAATCAAATGGTTTGTCACGATCTGTTTATGCATGAACATTAAAGGTGAAACTTTATTTTCTTGTACTAAATCTATCCCCTATTGAACTTCACAGCAAGATTTATTGATGAAAAATAGAAGACTAGAATCCGATAATCAAGATATGCAAGAAAAAATGCAGTTGACTCTACAGGGAAAAGAGGAGGCGAAAGAAGACTTTCAGAAAGAGATAGAAGTGCGAAACCAACATGTTGAGTCACTACAGAATCAAGTCAACCAGCTTGAAGGAACATTGGAGGAGAAGGAACATCTTCATCTGCAGTTCAAAGAGAGAGTGAAGCAGTTGGAAGAGCAACGAGCAGAGGTTTAGAAAACAAACACAAAATGATTTTATGAAATCAGGGGGGTTTCTGAACGGCAGAAAATAATCAGATCTTTCTTTCAGATTGAGGAGAAACTTGACACAGCTAAAAGCACCCTTGCGGAAGCAAGAAAACAATATGACCTGATGCTTGAAGGCAAACAGCGGGAGTTAACAAAGCATTTAAAAGAAATATCACAGAGGAATGATCAGGTGCTATTTTTTAATGTGCTTTTCTTTGGTGTTTAAAGTGTTTTTTTTTTTTTTTTTTTAGTTTGAAAACTAACAGGAACTTAATTAGGCAATTAATGACATCCATCGGAAGTGTGAGATGGAGAAGCTGGAAATCTTTAATGCTGAGAAAGAAAAGGTAAACTTCGTGATTGATTCCTGTCTGTGTATCTTCCACATTTTCCATTTCCTTTTGGTCCTTTCAAATTTAGTAATTCCTCAACTGCTTAAACCTTTAGACAGACAAAATTATTGAAGAAATGGAGAGAAAATGTGATGAAAAAATTGCAGACAACATAGAAGAAGCACGGCAGCATTTACTGCATGTTCAGAAGGAACATGAGACGTTGGTATGTTTACGTTCTCAAATAACTATGGATTGTGCCTTTAGTTGTGTGATCATTCCTAAATACTGCTACACAGATTCACCATTTGAAAATCTGGAATGAATACTCTTTCCAAACTGCATCCTGTTCTTGGTCAGATTATCATCTATTTAATCCACAAGTTGAAGGTATTGTATTCACCATTCTTAACTTGGACAAATTGTAGAATCTTACCATACATATATATATATTTATATATGAATAAAGAAGGTGGTCCTCTCTCTCTCTATATATATATATATTGATTTTTTATATTTTTCACAAGTTTCTCAAAATCCATGAAGAATTAAGATATGAAACTAACAGTCCTAATATTCAACATTAATACAAGAATATCAAACGGTTCGGATCATGAATTGAGGGCTCAAAGAAGTGCAAAAAATCAGATCTATAGGTTGGGGTTTTTTCACTAATTACTCAAAATCTATGAAGATTTAGGATAATTAGCATTGAGGTCTTGGGATTTATTAGTTCAATAAACAAATTGAACAGTTTGGACTACAAATATGAGGCCCAAAAGAATGAGAAAAAAATAAAGGTTTTGATGGGGCCCACAAGAATGTAATCTCCATGTGAGGGAATGTACTAGCGCCTTTTTGAAAGAGATGTGAAGGTGATTTTCACACCTATTCAGGTGTGAAGATTTTGGTGTATAAGTGGGCTTATTTACACCATCTTCACACCTCATTTACACATGTGATGCGAAAATCAGCACAAACAAATGTAATGATGTGTACCCATTATGCATGGGAATCACTTACATAGGTAAATGACTGCAAATAAACGACCCCTTAGGGCCTGTTTGTTTGCATTATAATACATAGGAAATTAATACATAGAATTCATGTTGCAAGTGATTAAAAATGAAGGTTAAATGTAAATTTTTAAAAATGAACATCAAATAACCTTTCCTTTTAAAGAAATAGAATCAAAAGAAGATGTGAAATGAATAAACTTGCCATCACCTTAGTAGTTCGCTTCCCAACTTCTTTTGATTCTATTTCCCTAAAAGGAAAGGTTATTTGAT
Organism: Persea americana; assembly: GCA_029852735.1. NCBI lineage: Eukaryota > Viridiplantae > Streptophyta > Magnoliopsida > Laurales > Lauraceae > Persea > Persea americana. The sequence continues at coordinate 52,702,568 of CM056819.1, forward strand.
GATCAGTTTCGAAAACTCACCTTTGATCTTCATTTTTAACCACTTATGGAATGGCCCTTAGTTTTTCTATATTATTTATCTTTTGAACTTGCCCCATCTAAATAATTACAATGTGCCATTGAAATGTAATTATTTAATATTTTAATCATATTTCTATAGGCATGTCTGTTGATTGGATGCTCGAAGTCATTGTATATGATACCATGTATCCAAGTCTAACATTGAGATTGCTTCAAACTTGTAAATATGCCCTCTCCAAATTTGAGGGTTATCCAAACGCGGACCCCAGAAAGAGAGGTTTGTAAACACGTTCCTCTCCAAATTTGAGGGACCCCAGTTAAATGGAATAAGGCTTCATTATCAACTATAATGATGATGATGCTATGTTTGTCAGCTGGTTTTCTCCTTTCCTGCTATTATTTTCATTTTGAAAGGCTGCTAGATGAAAATTATTAACGAGTCTCAGCCAGTTACGTCCCAATTCCCAAACCATTCTTCCCTATGATTCACTAGTCTTTGGTTGATGAAATTTTTTGATAATTTGATTTGTCAGGCCTAGGCATTTTGTTAAAGCATATAGGCCATGACTTGATGCCTCGCCTTCATTAACAGAATGTGTCTCGACTGTTAATGACCATATTTTGTGCATGCATCCTCTCAGGACAACTTGTTTGGGGACTAAACTCCCAGTGATATTGATGTGGCACAATTGGCATTGGTTTTTGTTTATGAACTAAGATACCAAGTATGTTGTACCAAATATTTACTGTTGGATTCTTAGATTGGTTTGTACTATGCAGCTTAATCAGATCCAACAGGAGCATGAAAAGAAGGAATCGAGTCTTAGGTTGCAGCATAGCCAAGAGCTAGAACGCGTTCAGCATCAAGCTGACAATGAATTAAGGGAGGTATAACAACATGTCAATTGCAGGCTTCTCATTGTTCAAGACTCCCATGGAGACACCTTCCTTCTACTTAGTAACTGTTTTAATTTTGGAAACTTAGAGAGCTACTTTGATGAGGAAAGAACATGAAGTTCAAATGAGGTCTTTGAGGCATCAACATGAAGACGAGTGTAGGAAACTCCAGGATGAACTGGAACTCCAGAAAGCAAAGGTATAATTTCTTAAGCAGATTGCCAATTTTGCTTATTATTACCTTATTTTAAGCTTGAAAGAAGTTGTCACAGGAAGAGAAGCAAAGGGCGCTGTTACAATTGCAGTGGAAAGTGATGGGTGATAAAAAACATGAGGATCGAGAAGTAGAGTCAAAGAAGGTTTTGTTCTAGAACTTTTTGATGTACACAGATGCATCGGTTTACATTTCTGTTTTATCTTAACATGAATAATAGCTTTCCATGAGATTGATTTATTTTCTTCTTACCATTAAGATAAACAGGAGAGGGAGGGAGGGAGGGAGGGAGGGAGAGAGAGAGAGAGAGAGAGAGAGAGAGAGAGAGAGAGAGAGAGAGAGAGAGAGAGAGAGAGAGAGAGAGAGAGATTAGCTTTCTTCTTCTTCATTACTTTTGTGGTCGTTATTTTCTAATCATGTCTATAGCATCTTATGCTGTTAGTAATAAAGACTAAACAGGCTTCAGTAGGTGCTTTCAGAATGAAATAATAACAGATCTCTGTAATATAATATTAATAATTAGAAAAAGAAATTATCAAGTGTCTCCAGCTATCCAAGTTAGAGAAGTCTATCCCAAAGAATTCTCAAAAGTGTAGCCCACTTTTTTTTCTGAGTCTCCAATTAAAAATCAAATTGTCCCACCATGATTGGAGAGTTTCCCAAATATCACTATGACTGGAGTGGTTTTCGCCATTGAATGGAAATATTCTCCATTAAATTGAAACATGATTAGATCAAATGGTTAATCATGTCATCTGCATTGTTTCAATGCAGTGATGATTATCAATCTGATCAAATTGGTGTCAAGCACACCTGCAATTTCGGGGTGAGAATTTGATCTGAGATTTTCCTTTGAGGAGATGTGGCCCCAAAATGGAGATAACTAGGGAATAAACTGCAACCCGTGGTGTAGCCTGATGCTGATCATTTCTCATCACAAAATCTTTTGGTGATCCATGACCAGCAGATCCTATTAAATGTTCTTAAATCAGGCAACAAAGCCATCTCTTTATCATTGTGTTCATTCGACCTTGATATCACTTGGTGCCGATACTCCATAGAATTAAATTCATCCTTATTATTATTGAATATGAAATTTAATTCATTAAATCTTAGAATTAAACTCTTCATTATTATTATTGAATATGAATTTAATTCATTAATCCTACAGTGACTGTCCAGTTTCATAAGAAACACACCAATATGCTATTCGAGATGCCCACTTACAACGTCACTGCTTCTGTATTTCAATGAGTTTTCTGAAAAATCTGCTAACCTTGTCATGAACTTAGTGTGAAATAGTCCCAACACGTGATGGAAGAGTGCCTCAAATGACCTAATGAATTGAAATTGGATCAGAAACTTATATCTCACAGCAAGATTCCTAATAATAATTGATTCTCACACCCACATGTGAAAGTACAAATCTGTATGAGATAATTGAATTATTGAAGTTTATAACATGTTTTTGTTCTCAAGAAAAATGGAATACAGAAAAGTGGAGTGTAGTTCATGAAATTTGATGCAAGTTTTGTTTGCTACAATACATGCATTGGACTGAGCTTGAAACTAAAGCAGGTCAGAAGAAGGAAAATTGAAAAGACCATTTTGCTATATGCTTTCCCACTAACCATTAAATTTCTTCCATGTTGCAAAAACTCTAAAGATATCCTCAATTCATCCAGGGGAAAGGAACTATTCTCATCATCACCACCACCACCAAAGCCTTATTCCTTCTATGGTTGGCATTAAAAGGGAATTCTTATGTGTTACAATGATGCCATTTTTATCTTGAATCCTTCTAACTTGGAGAAATTAGCGCTTTCTAGCTGATTAGCTAGAGTTGGTAGTTGACTTACATTTAGAAATATGAATTCCAGCAAAGACCTTTTGTCTCTCCTCAGCTGATTTTCAGGCTGTCTTGATTGCCAAGGATTCAGACGATTCATCTCAACCAAAAAAGCTTCTGAACAGATGGGAAAGTCTAGATCTATTTTCCTTTGGAAGTAGACAGCCCAAAGAATAAGAAGCTGTGAAGGATGTGGCTAGAATTGCTTTCATAATCTTCTGCCTTTTGTGGCCTATGTTTTATGTGATCGGGCATATTATTTAAACATTTGTAGGCTTTATTAGCATACTGTTCAGGACTGCAATCTTTTGGATAGGGTTGACGAATTTCATGCTCTCAGTCTTCTTTGATATGGCCTTGAAACCCAATTGTGTTAGGCCATATGCATCTGTAATTTAGAAATCTTTAAATGGTTAATATTATTATGACACTTCTTATCAGGAATTCTCTGTTTCTTCAATAAAAATGAGAGATACTGGCGGTGGAAATGAAGATCAGCTTGCCTTGATAAGCCCAGAGAATGAAGGAAAGGTGACCAATAGAATTATTCTTCCTGCTTTCTTTTGTGGCAAGCAGTTGCTAATGTGAAGTATGATAAGCCACTCAAGTTATGGCTTTGCATACATTTTAGAACATAAATTTTCCTGGAGCAATGCGCACACCAGTGGCAAAGTTATTGAAGAAAATAGAGAAAGGCAACACAGGGAGCATAGCTGATATTCCCAAGCACAGTAAAAAGGTGATTAAACCTATCTTTTTTATATTTTATGCATATGCTCATACACTATATGCATGATCTGTTATGGGGAAAATCAGGGATATAAGATGAAATTGTATTTAGATGCTTTGTTTGTTGACTTTATGCAATGCTAGGTGCTAACCCAGATTGATGTATTATGGGGAATACATATAGGTGGTGGTTGTGGTGATGATGATTTGTTGACTTTATGCCACAGTGAACAAATTCCAATGGACTGCATGAATTTTTATTTTATTTTATCATTTTTTTTAATGGTGATAAATCAATGAAATCAACTATAGATCTCTAGCACTATCAGCAATTTTAATGCAAGATTTTGTATGTATTGACTACAATGCCAACATTGGTTCAAATGTGTAGTTCTTTTCTTTATGCTTTTGGAGGAAAATGTGGCAGGTAACTCGGCACGAATATGAGGTTGAGACTTCTAATGGGAGAACAATTACAAAGCGTCGAAAAACAAAGAGTACTGTTATGTTTGGGGTGGGTATTTCTCACCTAGAACTACCACTTCAATATGAAACCAGATTGTTGACATTCAGAAAAGTTTAACTTTGATTTTAATTTTACAAGCAAACAAAAAAAACTCGGATTTTACTTTTGCTTCATCAATGTCATTTCAGGATCCAGCAATGCATAAAAAAGCGAAGAGCTTCAAGACTCCCAATGTCAGAAAGTCACAGAAGGTATTGTAATACTTTTATTAGATGCCTCACCTAGAGGCTAGAAGCCGGGTATTTATTATCACCAAAGATACCATTAGGCTGAATGATTTCCTAATGAATAAGAAAAGATAGCAGAGGTTGATTTGTGTTTACAAACGTTTACAACATGCAATTTAAGTGGATGGTAAACGAGCCATCTCTTTCATAAAATGATGTCCATCTAGATATATTTTGACAATTTGACCTACAATGGTAAACGACACTAATGTTTAACCAAAAGTGCTCACACAGTACTGATGAGCATGGTGTAGTGTTTAAATCAGTGAAACATGCCCTTCATCACCGATAAAAAGAATAATGAGAAATGCTAGCACATAAGCTTCTAAATGGAAGCACCAATTCCTAGAAACAAAGTTTACAGCAAAGAAACCATGTATTTCGTTTTCTTTATAAACAACCAGGCGACAGAATTTCATGTAAGATCCTTTTTGGACATTGACATTTTCTGAGGTATCTTAACCAAAATTAATTAAAAAAAAAAAGGAGAAAAACACTACAGCACTATCTTTCTGCTGCACATCTATTCTTAACAATGCATGCTCTCCTATTCAGGTAATGAAGGGAGCTCATTCACGCCCTTCAAATATAGGCGACTTGTTCACGGAGGGGTCTCTGAATCCTTATACTGATGATCCTTACGCATTTGATTAGAGGTGATTGCCAGTTTATATTTTTAAAAGGATTGGGCTTCAAAAGGACATTTTATTCAACTACAATGCATTTCTGTGAAGTCAGTTTTTCATGCTTCAAGAGCTTCCATTTTCCTGGGAGCAGATCTTGGGATATGCAGCATTCTAGTCAAAAGTAAAATCAAATTGATGGAGGGAATTCTATCCTTATACTGTACGGTACTCACAGGGGATCCGAAGAATGAGTACATCATCGCATGCAAATGGTCATGAAAGGATCACTTTGCTTCTTGTCCTGGGATTATTTTTCAGATGAAAACTTGATATCTTTTAGCTAGTGTGGAGCTGGTCAAGGAAACTGTAATATGCCAGAAAGATTCAACAATACGGAAAATTGTAAAATGGATGATGTGGTAGATTGCTATTCATGATTCATTGATTCAAACATCTAGGTCAGGTGGAAGCTTATTGTGTCCGCGCATATACATGGATCTTAACAGTAGTTGCATATGTATAAATTTTAGACCGGTTTGGTAGATGGCTGGGTGAGACATCATCCAGTTGATAATAATGGCTAACCTCCAAGGGTAAGGCTGTCACCCTGTTTCATGAAGTTAAATCTTACCTTTGATACTTAGTGCAATTAATTTATAAAAAATAAGGATGGGGCCGAAGATTACACACTAAACTTAATATAATTAATTATTAAAGACCAAATAACTATACAAGATGTTATGGTTTAAAGGGACTAGTATTTTATTTCAAAGTGTGTATTAATGAGAAAAGACATTGTTTTTTAACATTTTTAAAATATTTTAGATTTTTTATTTATTTTTTATTTTTTTATGGTAAAAAAAAGTTCACCCCGTGACGACCGTAAATCACAACTAGTACCAATATCATATTGATTTTTTAAATCAACCAATACAAAGATTTTAAACTATGGGAGAGAGCCCTCGCTCCTTACCACTGCACCAAGCTAGGAAAGGAGTTAAACTCTTCTATTAAAGAGTGCAAAAAGAGCCTTGTACAACCAAACTCCCTTGCTTTTAGGGGTGCACATGGGAGGTTCGAATTAGTTTAGAGGGAAAATCATCAACTAAACTGAATCTATCAGTTTTCTATTTTCTCAAACCGAACCGAATCGCCTATATGCTCAAACCGAACCGAAAGGAATCGGTTTTGTTCCCGTTTTTTTTGTTTTTCTTTTTTCTAAATTTAAAAATAAAATTTCACAAAAAATAGCAATTCAATTGGTGAGAGACGTTGGACTTTAAGTAATGGAATAAGGACTTAAGTCTTTTTCAAGTGATTTTTCATATTCCTTTATATATTTTATAAAAAATATATATTTACAGAATCTATTCGGTTCGATTTGAGCGGTTTAATGGTACATTCAAACCAAAAATCAAACTAAAATAAATAATTTGAAAAAAAATCTAAACCATGACCAAACCATTCTCCTACAAAACCTATCCGAATAAATCTAGTCCAAAACGGTTTACCATACTTGCTCCTGGCTCTTGATATTTTGCAGCTGATGATCAACTACTTCGTGGCAGTTCACATGTCATTTCACTTTATTCAACGCATCCGATGTTAGATTCCCATCTCCATCTATACCTACCGACCACCTATACCTACCACACTCCCAAGTTTTTCCAGTCAGGTCCACTGCGAGCGAGTAATTACCCCGTAATGGAAACGGATGCCTTACGTGTGCTGACGCAGGAAAAATCACAACCATCAATCATGGAGGTGATTGGACCAAAGTGCTTGGACGGTTGTGATCTCTTTATAATGATGAATGTAGTAGAATAAAAAAAGAGGTAAAAATGGACAGACATTGAGAAATAAGCAGATCATAGCCTTCAATTGTAAACCGGTCGCCCAGTTTTTTTTTTTTTTTTTCGAAATTTGGAGAATTGATATCCACCAGAGTTGGTGAACACCCCAACATAGTGGAATTTTTAAATCAGCCTTTGTATTTGGGCATCAACCAATTTCACAGAAAGGCAAATGGGCTGAAACTCTAAAATCCTCCAAAACATTTGAATCCTTTTATATTGTTGGGATTTTTAGATTATTGTGAAGAAATATGGCAATTGCAAATGCCCAAAAATAAGATGTCGTATCATGTTTAAAAATTTCCAACATAATAAATTCTTATCAGAAATTTCAGAAAAGAAATAAACCTAAAAGTGGATGTGGACTTACCACCCGTTGAAATATGTTCCATATGCATTTATAGCCATTAGATGCAACCCAACTTTTTTTTTTTTTTTTTTTATCATGGTTATCTAAAATGCTTCTTATGTTGAAGTGTAAGAATGTCCGCAATAAACATTTCATTTGAAGGGCATCCATTTTCCAAGTGCAATTTTTTGAGGTGCCTTGTAGCACTAATTTGCATTAGTGTGTGTATTTTATCTGATAATTAGATCTATAGGTATTTAACATGCTAAATGTCCTAATATAAAGGGCGGATAAAACCAGCAATGTTGTGACTCACTACCATCCAACAGATACATGACGAAGAAATTAAAGGCATTTTGTAGATGGAACTTTTGATGTTTTGCAACCTCAGAGTTTTGTGCCAGTGGCCCAGTGTCACCAGCATCACCTTGGGGAGCACAACCAGAGGCCAATGCAGATGGCTAGAGCTCTTGGCCTCCACCAGAATCTCTGATCTTTCTCTTTAACTTTTGTCAGTAAATACTTCTCCCTCTGCATCTTCTGTGAATATGTATGCAAGTGTGAATGTTAAACTCTTCCCTGCACCAGCATAGTCTGTCTACTTTGGGCTAGCTGGTGTCTTTTGTTGCCTTAATTTCTTTTTGCTGCTTGTTAATATAATATCCTTCTTAGCCAAAAAAAAAAAAAAAATTGTAAACCATCCTAGACTAATTTTCCAAAAATTAAGCTGCATAATTACTATCTTACTATCAATATATTTCTTGCGATTTCTCAAAATTATGATCTTACATTTTTAGATTTTTACTGCTTTTGCGTTATTTTTACTATTTTCGTTTCACCTTTTAAGTTCTAGATAAAAACTGACTAACTTATTGAATTTAATTATCTAAGAAGTTAAACTATATAATTAGCACAAGCATGTTTTTCATTAAATTATAATCTTAGTTCTTTTAGAACTTTTATTATTTTGCATTATTCTTATATGTTTAATTATTTACTACTTTCTAAATATTGAACTTAAATAAAAACTGACGCAACTTTCTAAATTCCAAGATTACTCTCTAATAAGTCACTAATTGGGTTAAGTCAAGTACCCAAGCTTAGGATTGACTGTTTATTTCAAGGAAATTATGTATGTTCGTAATGAAAAAGGTATCATAGAGGAATCCAATGAGATTTAGTTGCGTTTGGGAACTGTCAAGTTTGTGCACATGAGAAAGGTCTCGTACAATTATTTGTGCATTATTTTCTTCCCAATCCACCTAATTCTAACTTGACTTGAGAGTTTTGGTTGATACTTCAAACCTAAATGGGTTGTCAATTTAAGAGCTCAATGGGAGAAACACTAGATCGCCTAGTAATAACTGATCAGGGCTATCTCACTCTCATTTCAGGCCCGTTTCTTCACCAACATTTTTAGAAGTCATATTTGGTGGTTGTGTGAAATTTTCAAATGTTAGAATTTTTGAAATGTGGTTGAATTCTGTCATATCTGAATTCTCTATTTCATTTATTTTGGAATTCATGCTTGAGAATTTCATACATCTAGAATTTCATAAACTCTCTATTTCATACCTATAAGAATTCCTGCATGGAACCCACTTTTTCGGCGTTTAGGCTTATTTAGTTCAAGCATTTAGGAGTTTCCTGTTTAGAGAATTTAGAGAATTCCAAATGCTGCCAGAATTCATGTGGTCAAAAGTGTCTTTTCATTTGGACGACCCAACAAATTTATATATACGAAAGAAATTGATTTTACTTGCCAATTGATTTTGACTACCCAATTGATTTTGACCACTCAACTTTCAATTTTTGAAACTAATTTCAATTGAAATCACGCTTTTGATTACCATTTAATTGTATGGGTGGTTAATAAATAGTTTTAAATCTCTATCCATTGAATTACCGTTTAATTAACTGAGCAGTTACTAAATAGTTTTAAATCTCTATTGATTGGCCCATTACTAAATGGTTATCTCAATGTCTTCCACTACCCCCACTACTTTCTTCTTTCCTATATTACATCTTCTTCTTCCATACCAGTTACAAATGATTTTGTCCTCTTTCTCATGCATGTTAGTAAACAAATCATGTATACAAAATGTGTTGTGACTAGAAAGAAAATACTACTTGTGAGATCTCCTTCAGGTAAGTAAGATTTGGAAACAGAGTTGGGTTATGATCTTATTTGAACATTGTTGGTGTATATCTGATTTTTATTAGATGAAAGTTGGATTTAGGGTTTTTATATCTATATTTTGATGGATTGAAGATTGCTTCATTATTTCAACATTTATTTTTATTATATTTAAAATAAACGGCTACACCTACGAAGAAATATCATATTTTAAATTTATTATAAATTATCTAATATTAATTTATATTTTTTATATAATAAATTATATTACCGGTGCTAAGAATGGAGCATGTTTTGCTAGTTCTTTCCTTAAAATCTTAATCAAGCATAGCAATCTATGAGGAACTCCTAAAAAAAGTAAATTCTTGATAGAAATGCTTGCAGCCAAGCATACCTCATATATGGTTAATCATATACATAGAACCCATTGTCTCTCCTAATCAAGATTCAAAAAATAAAGGTCAATAAAAAATGGGCGTATTCTTTGGAGGATGGTTCTTTTTTTTTTCTTTCTGTTCTTTGATCCATTTGGAGAGAAATGAATGACAGTATTTTCAATGATGCATCTTCTTCCTTAGTAGAGTTGATAGAAAGGATTACCCTATTTAAATGGGCATTGGTTAGAAAGGAATTCTCCAATTTTAATCTTAATGATTTCATGTTGAGTTAGGAAGCTTGCATGGGGTGTGGCCATTTTAAAGTAAGGACATCAGTTCTATAGTCCCCTCCCCCCATTGGCCTTTTTAAATTCAATATCGATGGAGTTGTTAGAGGGAAACCGGGGCCGACAGGTATTGGTGGTGTACTTCGTAATAACAAAGGCGATGTTATATTTATGTTTTTCTAAGCATGTGGGTGTCCGTGATTCCAATGAAGCAGAGGTGTTGGCTATCTTAGAAGCTTTTTTGTGTTTCTCGAGACTATTCCATTATGAGCTTATTATTGAGAGTGATTCTTCTAATGCAATTGCGTGGGTGTCTAATCGGAAGGTAAACCTGCAAAAATTCTAATTTCTTTTTAATGAAATTCATCTTCTATCTTTTAGTTTCGGTGTTGCCTTCCACCATGAATTTAGATAGGGCAACTCTTTCGCAGATGCTTTGGTCAAAAAGAGGGTTGATAGGTCGTCTCCTTGGGAGGGCAATATAATGTAATGATTGGTGATTAAGGGTACATTACTTTTTTTAATTTTCAGTTGCTTCTTCTTGTCTCCTTTGCCTTTTTATTATCATAGGGGAAAAAAAAAGTTCACTCAAAAGTAGTAGTGCTGCGTGCAGATTGAAGCAGCTCCCGCGCTACTTTGGAAGTCCAAACAGACAGTAAAAGAGCTGAGAATGGCAGACAGAACGTGCTCCTGACTCCAACTACCATCAAACATCGTTATTTCATTTCTTTCTTTTTCTCACCATCTTTTACTCCAAGTCCTTCCTTTGTATTGTCCTTTTCCCTTTGTATTATATTAACTAGTCAACTATCCCCATTTATTTAATATAGGCGTTTTCCTACGTCCAAACCAGCAATTACATACAAATCCATCTATTAATCATAGGCACCCGAAAGAAGAAACAGTTGCAACAGCTGGAAAGAAGAAGATGGCTGGAGGGGCTTTCGCCGTTAACGGTGAAGGGAAGGAATACGGCGGAAAGCTAACAGTTTCCGTGATCATCACCTGCATCGTGGCAGCCTCTGGTGGTTTGATCTTTGGATATGATATTGGAATTTCAGGTTGGTTGGTACTTGGTTTCTTTTCTTTTGTGTTTTTGTGTTTCATGTGATGGGGTTGTTTTTGCTTGTATTTTGGTCCTCTTTATGGAGGGATTGGTGTTTTTTAGATGGAAAGATTTTGCTGATGGGTCGGAATTTTCTTATGAATTTTCCTACTTTGGGTCCTTTTTGCAATTATTTCTGTGGGGGAGGATAGCAGGTGAAGGAGAGAGAATTAGTCACCATTGTACATAGGAAACACATGAAGAAGCAGCATTGGGATCCCAACAAGTATAGGAGACCCAGCATTTTCATTCGAGGGGTGCGAGCCAAGTAGGTAATTGGGTTTTGGGATGGATAAAAATCATTTTAACGGTGCAGACCCAATCAGGTAATTGCATTTTGGAGGCGGACACAAGATCTTTACATGAATACAAAAGTCCCAATGGTGCAACCGCCCCCACATGGATATACTTCAAACCAACCAACCAACCAACCCCCATGGATGTACTTCAAACCAAACGCCGCCCCCCCCCCCCCCCCCCCCCCCCCCAAATTGAAAATCCCTTATTTGATTAGTGGTATCCCAAATTTTGATCTTCTCAGTACTATGGATTCAGCTGGACAGCTGCAATTGAGGAAATAGAATATCCCCAGCCCTCCATGCAGGCTTTAAACTAATATCTCCCACAGTCACACGGAACTGGCAACAATGAAGTCAATGATAAGTAAGTCTGTCTGAGTGGTCAGCCTGCAGACAATTAAATTAAACGAAAAGGCTCAGAGGAGACAGAAGTGTCTAATATAAATTAGAACTAATATATAGCAAATTAAAATGAATGAATCAGTGGTTAGATTTTTGAAAGTGGTGTGCAGTTATTGCTAGACCCAAACCGTAGAAACCTAATTGGGCTTGGTCCGGGTCCAAGTTGCTTCCTGTCTTTGCATCCACACCCAGATATGACTGGGTCAGGTCAATTGCTATCCAGGTTTTTTGTCCATGGGCTATCTGTACCTTTGATAGAATATTGATGTTAATATTACTAATTATAATGACTGAGTCAACTTGATCACTATACTATTTGGATCAGTCAAGTTGTGGGCCTTAGACACAATATCTCCGAGTCATGTTAGGTTGGGGCTCACCTCTGATCTAAACCCATTTACAACCTCAGTTTGAAATAGGAAAAATAAGAGACTTCTGCTAATGTCCTTGTTGCATTGCATTGATGATTATATGAGTTTGTTTTGTTCCTATGACTCTATTAATTTCAGGAGGAGTGACCACAATGCCGTCATTCCTTAAAAAGTTCTTCCCAACAGTGCTTAGGAAGAAGGAGGAAGCTCAGAAGGATGAGTATTGTGTCTATGATAGTCAAGTGCTCACTGCATTCACTTCCTCTCTATACATAGCCGGCTTGTTTGCATCCCTAATGGCCAGTCGTGTGACTAAGACCATTGGACGGCAGATGACCATGCTACTTGGTGGGGTCACCTTCCTAAGCGGTTCGATCATCAACGCCGCTGCGATGAACGTTGAGATGCTCATCTTGGGCCGCATTTTGCTTGGATTTGGAGTCGGATTCACAAATCAGGTGGGTCGCCAATGACCATGACCTCATCGTAAACGTTCAGTGGAGCTGAGGGTGAGGTGAGGCCCACTTCAGATGAATGACCCACTGGAAAGGGACTATCTGATGAAAAAGAGCAATGACCCATTAGCCTTGCTTTTTCCCGGGGGGAAAATGGGTCGGGTCGGATCGGGTCGGGTCCGGATAGGTTTGGGTAGGTTCTGGTGGAGACCGTGGTGTACATGGACTAGATCCAGAATTAGGTCCTCGTCTGTGAAATCAATGGACCTGAATTGGAACCAAAATTTATGCAAGCACATTAGTGGACCTGAGCCATATTTAAAAATGACCCAAATGTGTAGCTATACCTGGTTTTGTCAGCTTGGGTCCTTCTAGCTAGGGTGTTCATCGCCCGGGTTGGGACCAGCTGAGGCATCTCCAAGCCTAGCTGCAGGCCCGTATCCACCCTAACCCTGAGATAGGTCATAATTGCATACCTTAATCCCACCTAATTATTCAATTGGGCCGGGCAAGCTAGCCTCACTAAACTAGAAGTACTAAGCGCTACGGTTTGGACCAATCTATTGGGGCTAAGATTGGCTTTTCTATCACACATCCAAGTCTGGCCCAAATATAAACCGACCAAAGTTTTCGATCTAGGTCCAGCCCAAGTACTAAAACTTGGCCCAAAATTACCTGGGCCGGACAATAAGAGGGCCCTTCGTCAGGTATTTGCGGACCCCTTTCAATCCTATTTTCTCCATTTATATGCAGGCCACTCCTATATACCTCTCAGAGATGGCCCCCTCCCAATATCGGGGTGCCTTCAACACTGGCTTCCAGTTTTTCATCGGAATTGGTGTGGTCATTTCCAACCTCATCAACTATGGCACATCTCGGATCTCTAACTGGGGCTGGCGCCTGTCCCTGGGCCTGGCCGCTGCACCCGCAGCCGTTATGCTAATCGGGGCCATTTTCATACCCGACACACCCAGCAGTCTCATCCTCCGGGGAAAGCAGAACGGAGCCCGAATGGCACTCCGCCGGGTCCGTGGATCCAATACAGACGTAGAACCCGAGCTGGCGGATCTCATCCGGGCCCATGAGATGTCCAAATTAGTGAAGGAAGAGCCCTTCAAGACCATATTTAGGAGGCAGTATCGACCCCAACTGGTGATGTCGATTGCAATACCACTATTTCAGCAGCTGACAGGGATCAATGTGATCGCCTTCTACGCGCCTGTCCTGTTTCAAACTGTCGGGTTTGGATCCAACCCGGCCCTGATGGCTGCTGTGATATTGGGTGCGGTCAACTTGGGTTCCATCCTGGTGTCCACATTCATTGTGGACCGTTATGGACGGAAGGTTCTGTTCATGGAGGGTGGGGTTCAGATGATCGTCTGCCAGGTCAGTTCTTCATCCCACTGTGCTGTTGATGTTTGATTAATTCTGGTATCCATCTAATTTTAATCAATTGTGGGATCCACCTATTCTTCTTAAGGGTGGCAACATAGCCCACTAACCCGACTTGAATCTGACCCGAATTGTATATGGGTCCATCACAAGTCAGGAAAACCTGACCCTCAATTTTACGGGTTGGGTTAGGGTACACACACTTATCTTAAACCACTTAAAGAATTTGGTGATTTAGTATTTTGATACTTGAAATGATCTATTTGATATGAAATGAGCCAGCTTAGATTGGGCCCTTTTGGCCTAGAACTAAACTCAAATATAGCTTTAATATTTGAAATGGACTGGGTTTGGGCCATTGGTCTATCGGTTGGGTCAAGTTAAATGGGCTGGCCTGTATTTCAGGTCGAATCAGGTTTACAAGGATATGAAGTGGGTGGTGAAGCTTTTTGACCCATTTGCCACCCTTATCTTCAATTCAAATGCTTTATACACTAGCTAACCTTGCTTTAATTTGGCACTTGCATTAGTTTGACTCTCATTCAACCTATATTCCCAGCTATAATGAGTTTCTCTATGATAAAAAATTTTGTGACATAAGGTTGTTCATTTGCCAATCAATGCATAAAGACACAGTGTATTGTTATTGTTGATGAAGGTTGCACTAGCATGGGTACTTGGAGCCCAGGTTGGGGTCTCTGGGGCATCCTTGCCAAAGAATTACTCAGAGGCTGTGCTTGCTCTGATGTGCATCTATGCTGCCGGATTCGGGTGGTCATGGGGTCCCCTCAGCTGGCTCGTCCCGAGCGAGATATTTCCAATGGAGATCCGAGCAGCTGGGCAGAGTATAACGGTGGCCGTCAACTTTGCTGTCACTTTTGTCCTAGCTCAGACATTCCTGACCATGCTGTGCCACTTCAAGTTTGGGACATTCCTGTTCTACGCCGGATGGATAACGACGATGACGGCTTTTGTAGCCTTGTTCCTGCCTGAAACGAAAGGGGTGCCTCTGGACTCTATGCATACAGTATGGGAGAAACACTGGTACTGGAGAAGGTTTGTTCAGGAGACAAAACCAGCACAAACCATTTGAGCAGATGGGTCATGTTTCTAACTCATGCCCATGGAAGAGGAGAGTTATTTTTTCGCTATTGAAGAGGGTCTGGTGTTGCAGGAGATTGGGAATGAGCTAGTTCATTGTTTTTGTCAGTGGGATTTTGAATGATTCATGAGATTAGATCACTAGATCACAAGCATTTGTTTCATCCAAGTACTGGAGTTCACTCCCTGGGTTAATGGGTTAAGGCCAGGAAAAACTTTTTCCAAGCCCAGCCTAGCCCATATTGGTTTATCTTCTGGTATAGTTGCCTATGGACCTAAAAAACATGCTCGATGCCCGTTTAGAAGTTAGAATGTGTATTCTCCTTTATGCTTAGAATGTGTATTCTCCTTTATGCTAGTTACGTTGGATTGGTCATGCCTTTTAAAACTTAAGCACAGGCCCACTCTGTTTAACAATATGGTAGAGATCTGGGCCCAGCCTATCAACTTGAACTCAGCTGAATCATAGAACAACATGGGTTGCACTTGTGACTGGCCCAGCCCAAGGGCACTCACCCCTAAATTTAGGGGTACAACCGACTCATATACAGTACACATTTGACAGTATAACCCGACCCGCAATAAATATGGGTCAGTCACAGATTCGGAAAGTGTAACCACATTTAGAGAAGTTGTGTTAGGGTGTACTCCTATAACACAAAATCTGCGTAAACCATCTAAATGGGTCAAATTAAGGTCGACTTGGATATCTCAACCCATTTAAACAGTTTGGTGGTTTAATGTTTTGCTCCTCAGAATAGCTTACTTTGAATTGAATGAGCCAAGCTTGTGTTTGGCGTTTTTATTTTTTTATTTTTGGCTTGCAACCAAACTCAAATATAGCCTTACTGTTTTCAATGAAATGGGCTTGGCACAAGCGTAAACATTGTTGGTTGAGGTTAAACAAATTGACCCACACAAGATGCGAGTTATATAGGTCGAGCTGGGTTGACTCATAATGTCTGCGGGTTGGAATCGTTTGACCTGGTTAAAAAAATAGGTCGGATACAGGTTTGGGGCTCAACCCCTTAGAGAACCCAAGTCAACCCGACCCAACCCGGCCCATATGCCTTAGGGTGCTGAGGGGCCAAGCTAGCCCAGGCTCGAACCTAGCCCATCTTGCATTGGGTGGGTCTTGGTCTTGGGTTTTAGTAATCAGGTTGAACCTGGATCTGGATTTTAGGCCCATTTAAGAAATGGGCGGTATTGGATTAGGTGATAAAAGCATAAAGCCAGCCTGGCCCAACCAGAAAAGTACTGCATGCAGTTTAGTGACTGATTTACACATACAAGTGATTAGAAAGCCCAAATGAGTAATAGAAAACCCTCCCTGGCCCGATTGGCTTAAGGAGCGGGCTTGGGGTTGACATGTGTAAGGCAGGCGGGGCTCGGGCCGACACTTGAGGCCCATGGTGTGCTTGGGCCGGATAGAGGCTAGTGCTTAATGTGCATGAGAGCCCGGGAATATTCAAGGCTGCTGCCGGAGAAGAAGTTCCAAGCCGATAAGGTGGGGTCCTCCACCTGCCGAAGCCAAACGCTTCCTTATTTGGGAATTTCAAAAGAAAAAATGTCTCAATTTCAAATTGCAAATCCAAGTGTCATCTTTCTCATTGCATCTCTACCATTTTCTTTTTGGTAAATCAAATATTAAGTTTCCTTTGTTAACCATTCTTACCAAAATCTCAAAAATACAATATAAACACTTTTAAATATTCTCTGAACTCCATGAATGTTTGGCTCATATAAAATTTCTTAGGCATTAGTAGAGACAGCATAAATAATTTTCAATTACTCTCTCTTGGGTGGACTACTCCTCAGCACCAGAACAACATTGCAAAGGAGAAATTCCTCCAGACAAGACACTCTTTATTAAGGAAGAGATACTAGATCACATGCCCGAGAAGGAATATTCCTATCCCAAAACAAATCTTTCCAAATATTAGACAAGTATTTCGCTAGAGAAGATGTTTGTGCTTTGCTTCATTTAATGTTAGAATGATAGTCATCGCTTCTGCTTATTCTGCTTCTGCTTCTTTAGTGGAAGGGACCCTTAAACCATAGCTTGCACCTGCAAAAATAGGAGAGCCATTCCTCCATATTATGTAGTGACAACTAGCTTTACTGTTTGCCACCCTAAAAGCACATCCCTAAAAACTAAAACCATATCCTTGATCCGTATCCATAGTCGGGGATTTCATGACATGGCAGTCTCCATGGAGAGATATTTTGGGAGCTCCATGTCTCTAGCACTTATAGATCCAACAAACCTAACTACATTTACTAACAAAAAAAAAAAAAAAACAGAGAAGATAAAAACTACATGAATGTGGGCCTTACGTGGGCTATTTGGGCCACACCATTATGACCTATACCAAATTACACTGTTCTTTTGAATTGCATTGGACCCCTTGATTTCATCAAGACTATCTTTTACAGACAGGCACTTTATATATTAAAAAAAAAAAAAAAAAAAAAACAAACAAACAAACTGTTCAAAACCCCTAGGTACTGATGATTTCTGAGATTTAAACAAAATCACCCAGAATTCTGATTTACATTTAAATTAAATATACAATATGTGGTACTGAGTTTTGAATATAAATGATCAAGGTTTAAAAACTTTGTGCAAAGATGGGATCTGAAATTTTTGAAAAATAAAGAAAATTGATACTACCTGCAGGAAGCTCAACAGTCAGATAGCTAGATGTTCTCAAAGTTGTCGAAATAAACAATTAAGATTCTATCTGTTGGTGGCAATGGGTGCTGATTGCTGAAATTTAAAAAGTTATAAAAATATATTACACTTTTAGTACCAGTAGATCCCTAAAATCTAGAAAATAAAAAATTCTACACCCTACACTCCCACATTACTTATAAACTGCTCAAATTTTAGAATATTTAGAAAATTAGAAATTTCAATATGAAGTTGTCTGAAAATTGTGTTGATGCCGTCCAAAGATTCAAACAAACCTTGGATTTACGTTTAATTATTGTAACCTCAATTAGATTGGAAGACTTCAATGATGACCATAATCACCATGATGTATATTATGAATGAATCTTGAAGTACAAAACCACAGAAAACTATAAAAGAGCGTTGGGCATACTTGTATCCATGGTTTGAACTTGACCGGATCCATCTTCAAGTTGATGATCAGATCTAATATTGAGCAACTACCCTTATAACAAAGACAATGTGTTCTGAGTAGATTGTTCTATATGTGCCTGATTGATTATATTTATGACAACCCTTATGTATTTAATCCATCAAGATTACCAAGAAAATGTAGAGGATTTATAAGAAGCCCAACTTATTTTAGTTGGACCTTGAGAAGGCTTGAAATCCTTCTTAAGTAAGGAAACTGCTAGGTTTTTGTATGTTGGCTAATTCATGGGTTGGACAAAACTCTATGTCCATTGAGTTGTAATTTCTATTTTTAGATATGGACTGCAGTTGCATCTCCGGGGAGATCTGAAGCGAAAACATAAGCCAAGAAAAGAAAGACATCCGAAAGACAGCACAGGGGCCAGCCACTCGAGCGCATGGTGTCCCGAGAGCACACACGCTCGAGTGCATGTGATAGGAAGCCTCCTACCAAAATTAGAATTGTGATTCTAATTGTGCCAAAGCTGCCTGTTTTACTCATAATCAAATTTGGCAACACTAACCACATCCTAAAGGCTATTTAAAGGACTCAAGGGCTACCCTATAGTTACACCCCACCTCTCAAAGTTCTGAGATAGAGATCAAGTCGAGAGAAATATTTTCTAGAGATCCGTTGAAGAATTGTACTGCCAAAAACTCTAGAAAGTCAGTTTCTTCTGTATCCCTTGTAGAAGTTCATCTTCTTATGTAGAAACTTTAAGGAGTCAAACGCGGGATTGAGCCTATTGCAATCAACGGCGTTGAAGCGTAAAGCGACACAATGTAACTGCAGTCCTTAGGTAGGGGATATATATGGAGGAATTTTTGAGTTTTTTGTAATTGCGAAATTCATTATATTTGATTGATGATCCAGTTTGGATCCGGGGTTTTTCACCCAGTTAATATTTTTTATATTGTATCTGATGTCCTTGTGGTGTATGCTTGTAATTTTATTTCCACTTCGTAGATTATTGTTTTTGCACACTATTGAATTGTTTTGTTAAGTTAACTAATCTAAAGATTTATACCTGAACTTTCATAAACCTTAAAAATCCATATAAATACAATGGGGGGCGCCCTATATGTGGTCGTATGGGACCACCCAAAATAGACATACGTTTTACAGGTTGCTCCTAATCAGCTTGACAAGGTCCACCTCTCTTATCTAAATAGTTGAATCAAACACTCTCATAGCTAGAGTTAACATACTAGATTTTTAATAGTCTTTAAGCTATAATCTTTGCATGTTAGCAACTTGGGCTCTTGTGTCGAAGGCAAAAGTACTAACAACTTACTGCCATCTTGTCATTTTAAACTCTTCAGGAGCATTTCTGAAAGTGTCTATTGAGGTTTGAGCAGCGTTGGTACATTTGTTCTTAGAAGTAGAGGTGGGGAGTTTTAAATGAGATGCCACAAACAGGAAAAAGGAGTGGAAGGTGGGTTGAGCATTTAACAGAAACCGGTGGTGGGACCATTGGAGTGGTGATGGGAGAGCAAGCCATGGGGTTGTAGAAAGCGAGGGCCCTTGAATTCTGCATTTAAGGGAATTCAAGAAGAGTTAATGAAGGCAGGTAGGCCTTCCAAACCATGGCCAATAACCAGCTTCTTCTGGCTTTTAATGGGTTTGGAACTTCTTCCTTCAATTTCCTCTCCACTCCCGGCTACCCTTCTGTTACTTTCTTCTAATTATCCAGCTAACTTACACAACTGCCCCTAGTCTTTGTTGGTGTAGGTTGAATCAGATTTGTGTCGTAGAAAAAAAATGGATACTTCAAGGCACGGTACTTGTTAATATGAGATCGATGGCTCCCCAAAACCAGCGGCCCATTAAGGACCCAAGATAAAAATACTTTGAAAGGGCTCTTCACAATGACTTAAAGATTCAATCCCAAGCTAACCAATTACTGTCCAAGTTTGCAAGTTAACATGGTTAGTTAGGGATCTCTGGTGAAAGCCTACTTCCTTGCCAACTTGTCCAATATGGACTCATATAAATGAAGAGCAAGTTTTCAAACAATAAATGGGTTTTCAAAAGGGTTGTTTTCCATGGGTTCAACACTTTTCCAATGCGGTTATCGGTTATGAAAACAGTTTTCCAAAAAGTAAATATCCAAACATTGGCTCTATTATTTTTGCAAGTTCCCAACACACTTAACTAACAATAACCATAGAAAGGTACCATGTACAAAAACATTGAAAGGATTAAGAGAAGGAGTGAGTGGCTCATCCAAGCCTACCGTGTGTCGAGCCAGACCCGACCCAGTTGAGCCCAACAAGCTGTGTAGTATTATCCAACTGGATCAATAGATGTTTCAAGCATCATTGTATGTTGTTTAGAAGAGAAGATAAATGAAACAAAACCACTAGCCATGGCAGCGTTGGTAACTCTGTTGAATTTACATGGGTATTATTGAGACAGTGCATGCCTTTATTAAAGGAGGGGTAGTTCTTGTTTTAAAAGTGGAATAGATCATTCAGGTCGTTCCACCTGGGTGGTGTGGTTGTTTTAATTGAGGATTTAAGGGTGTTGGGAGCTTTTAAAGTCTAGTTCTTTGGGTGACCCAAATGAGGAAGTTAGGAGTTATGGAAGAGTTAACATTCAAGCTTCCTTCAACTGTATACAGCCTCCCCATTAAATGACCCCCTTCAGCTCGGCTTTCTTTAGCTTACGAGGGCCACAGCTCAAGGAGAATCATGGCTTGTGTGTGAGCTTGTAAACCGGAGCATGTAGTGATATGGACTTACCAATGGTGGAACGTTCGCCATGTTGTATTGAAATTATGATGTATGAAAACAATATGGGCCAAAGGAGTACATGCTAGTGATGTTATTGCCCCATGGTAAATCTCATGAACTATTTGAATCCAACGATGAATATCACTAAAATTACTAGCGGTGAAATTCAGTCCTATAACCAATGTAAAATGTCTAAGCAAGCTTGGATGAATTAGGTTTTTCAACTCTAGCAATAATTTCTCTAGTAAACATGCATAAGCATGGAAAGATTTTGTGATGCTCAAATCATCTGAAGGGACTCTCTTTGATAATTTCCTCCACTGGAATTGTCTCTGAGCTTCATCTAATCTGCTATTTTCTATTTTTTCTTTTTCTTTTTTCTGTTTAAATCATACATTCACCTTAGTGTTTATGCGTATCTCAGTCAACTAATTAAGGTTTTTCTCATGTCCTCACGGCTCTATATTTTATTCCACACTATAAAGCTGGTTTAACTTTCCTTTTTCAATATTAAAATTATATTCTGTGACTCCTCAGTAGGTCAAAAAGATGTGAGCCTTTAAAGCTCTTGCAGCCGCAATAATGGGAGGGGGGATCTGATCCAAAAAACCATACATAGATTGAGAAAAGTGGGCCCCACTACGCATTGTTTCTCCAAGAACCATTGAAGATGTCATGTTGCCATCCAAACACCCATCATTCATAAAAATAAATAGCAGTAAGTGTACAAACTTTCGGAGATACATTAAACATTCCTAGGAACTACAACACGTCAAGTCATCCACTCAATTGCATACTCTGAAACCATGTTTACTATAGCCAGAGACCGGCTAAGGAGCTAACCGAGCCGACTTTGAAGCTTATATTTCATTGAGAGGTGGGCCCATTTTGCAGTTGCTCAATTAGATCCTCACAGAGACTTCGATGTTGGCTCCCCTTCACCCTATAAAAACAGCATAAATTCCTCATTTCATGTCTCAACCATCAACCGCAGAGAGAGATCTTTGATTCACCCATATGATTTCGATTCAAAATTCGCTCTCTCTAGAGGAGAGGAAGACATTCTCCAACTCCAACAACTCCTCAAAGAAGAGAAAGTGGCAATCTGAGGAAGGAGGAGAAGATGATTGCTCGACCAAAGTCAATGACCCAGAAGCAAAATCTACAGAACCCACCTTGGATATCGACCTCCACCTTGAAACACCTCTTCCCATAGACTGGCAACGATGTCTTGATCTCCAGGTAAAACATTTTATGTTTTCTTTAGAGATGGATAAATAGATAGCTAGAAAGCGTTGGGATGGTGAGATACTTTATAAGCTTTACCTGGATGAGTGCCAACCATGGAAAGCGCGGAGAATAGAAAATCACGATGAGGACTAAGTATGTGAAAAAACCAACTCCATCCAATCATCTTTATCCCCTTCATCGTCACAGTCTACATTTACAAATATTTACACAGAATGAGATAAAAAATACCCCATCTCACATATCAAATCATGTTGGATGAGATTCCTCTTTTTTACAAGATCTTTCAATCTCCGATGCCTTTCATGGTTGGCACTTGTCCAGGTCCAGGTGGGGCATGTAAAGTCATCTCACAAAATACCCATTTCATATATCAAATATACAAAGGGAGATGATGATGACGACCACGACGACATCCACTCTTATTTGATAATCTTTATTTTTATATTGCTTTTGTCATGCAGTCAGGTCAAGTACACTTCTTCAACACGAGGACCCAGAAGAGAACGTGTAGAGATCCGAGAGGGAGCCCAGAGCCTGTAAGTTCACGTACAATGAGCCTAGATCTCGAGCTCAATCTCCCTTTCGACTCCTTCCAGGACCATTTGGACAATGAGGAGAAGAACCCACCTCCCAATTCAACTGACTCCTGCTCCAATCCCAAGCCCATCCTATCTCGTTCGCTCTCGTGGGTCTCTCTAGATGCAGATGAACAAGAGATGCTTGCCGCTGTTTGCATGCGTTGCCACATGTTGGTGATGCTGTGCAAGTCATCCCCTACCTGCCCAAATTGCAAGTTCTTGAACCCCACAGACCAAATCCCTTCTATCAAACTAGACTCTCCTCTGTTGTAAGGAATGATATTGAACGAGTCTATGGTTATCCAAGTGTCACTTGATGTTTTGGTCTTTGTTGCAGTATAGTTACTAGGCTTTATCTTGTGAGAAAAAGAGAAACAAGACAGAATAGAGTCAGAGAGAAAATGCTAGAAGAGAGTTGATCTGGTGATGAAATGAAATCCATGGTGATGTGAAATACCAGAGGAAGGATGGTTACGGGTATGAACTAGCAATGCTAGAAATCATGTGTGTTATTGTCGTCCTCATGTAAATACCAATTTTAAAAAGGATTTCCACATATTAGTTTTTTTAACACAAAAAGGAAGAAAAAGACCATGCTGTAGGTCCAACTCATGATCAGTATGATGATGGGTCTGGCTCAGGTTAGATTGAAATTTGACCCACACCTTCGAAAATCGAAAGCATGAATTTGATGTTTGGATTCTAGAGATGGACCGCACTGATGGATATGTGGGTTGGCTTAAGAGGGTCTGGATTCTTCTTCTGGTTTATAGTGGTAGCTCACCCAGTGAGGATGAGCTTGGCCCTGCACTAGCTCCCTGCTTTCCTCCTGATCAGTTGATAGGCCCGTCGGCTTGGCCATGGGCTGTCTATAAGCAGCTGCCACAGCTCCTGATGGTATGGGACTGGACCTATCTACTTAAAAAGAAGTAACTAGATGGTGCCAAACATGTATAATTTGGGTCCAAGACTCAACCTATTAAGCTATCTTCCCTGGTGATGGACTAATCCGAGGTTGCCTACCATATATTAATTCGAAAATATAGAGAATTCGCCTTTGTTTTTCTTCACTAAATAATTCACCCTTCTGGGGGAAAATTTTTTCAACTCAGGTGCCAATTCATTGAGTACACATTACCTATAAAGGCAACCGGGCAGGGCTGGTTATATTTGCCTAGCTAGTCCTAGCCCAGCCCCAGCCTACATGCGGACGTTCCCATCTTACAGTGAAGGAGGTATGGGCCCGTCAAAAGAGCAGGACCACCCTAAATTTAAAGGCATTGTGACTGTGACGACATTACACATGCTGTGTACAAGAACGCCCATAGGAGTCTGTTGGAGAAATTATCCTACATATATAAGAATCTAACAAAAAACCAACCAACAGATTCATATTGTTTTGGTTTGTGACTCAATATCAACAGTAGAGAAGAAAAGAGGCCGTCTCAATCCATAGATGGATGTAGTCGGATGAGTGTCAAATTTTGTACTAGCATAGTGACTGCGAGTTGCTTGATTGTTGGATTTCGGTGAACCCCACGAGAGTGCAGTTCATTTGTTTATATGAGGTACTTCTTTCATTGGATCATTGATTCTCATGTATGTGCCTACAAATGTGTGTATTATTTATTTTACGTTATGAGTTCATATGTATGTAATTTGGGCACCCAATAGCGCACACCCATCTCCCAAGTTCGAGTCAAGGCCAAATCTTGGTGCAATCCCAACCCCTCGAATCCGACTCCCTGGTTCCACCCTTGAATTAGCATGGAACAGACAGTCCTAGCTAGGCCCTTTGTTTCTTAGGAACTATAAGGCTAAAAATGAGTCTAATAACCTCAAACCAATTTGGTTGCATTTTCATGAGAGGCCCAAGTGCCTACTTCACATTGATTTCCTATGAATTCATAGAACATTGCCTTTTATTGATTGGTCTAGAAGGGAAGAAGAATGAAAGGTGAAGAGATCTCAAGCTGATTGATCATTTTTCTCATTAGAGGAGAGATTATTTAATCATCCCTCATATAGAGTGCATAGATCTCCAAGAAGATTCTGAAAGTTCAACATGCTGAAAATCTTTGTAAGTGTAACAACATTGGATATACATGGAATACCCCATCAAAATGTCAGTGCAGAAACTTCGTGTCTTAGCAATCCATGCAAAAGGGCCACTCTATTAAATGCTGAGACAGAGTCTTTCTGTTACAACTTACAACCCTTTCTAAACCTCTGGCAAAATCAATGCCCCCCTGTAAAGCAATTTATCATGCACAGGCACAGTTCCTTTTCGCAGATGTAACCTTTTTGAAAACACCGAAGGCATCGACACACTTTATTTAAAATCAAGCCACTTTCTAGTTCAAACCACTTTCTAGTTCAATCTAATAGAAATACACAAAGTACAATGGTTTAATATTAGTAGATATTAAGTGAATTATATGTTGCCCATTGTTGAATCTAAAAAAAAAACATGAATCGTTGAAAATCCTAGATTACACAATCTGGTAGTTCTTATGTCAAAGGCCCTCTTAGAAGTCGATTGTCTTTTTACACATGTGAAGTGAAAAGGTCATTTTCATATGTAATTGTATAGATCATTAACGCCTCTTCTAACAAGTTGCTTCATGGTTACACACCCTTATTGATGTGTAAGTTTTCTTTTAAAAATAGGTTTTGTTGGATGCCATTTTCACACCTAATGCGAAAATGAGTATGAACAAAATGTAATCGTAAATACTATATACATGAATGCATCTTTTGCTAACGAAAATGAGTGGCAAACTAATGACTCCTTGACTTTTCATATGATCAGCATACCAGTTGTCTAAAAGCCCAATCATCCGGAACAATCTAACACACTAATTCAACTAATAGCTTTAGTGGCTACATATCGCCCTCCGCACAGAAACAATAACCATCAGTCATCAACTGTGCGGGAGTGACAGGCTTTGGATAATATGCGCTCATGCATAAATATTCACCAAAGCCTAATAATAATAATTATTATTATAATAAGAGGAAATCATCTTCGTGCATCCACTGCAACAAAAAAGCACCCATAGCTCTTGTGTAACCGTAAACAATGGCAGACTCAAGATTTTCATTTTGGCGGTGCAGGCAATGCTCAAGCTAACAAAGAAAATAATAAATTAAAAAATTTAAGGTATTGTTTAAGAATCTCCCCGAACCTCCACTTAGATCCGCCGTTAAAGATCCTAAGCCGGTTTTTACTTTTATATCAACGGCAATTTTAATTGAGGAAAAGAATAAATAAGTGAAAATATCATCACTAAAACAAAAGTGAAAATTAGCGGGAGGATTTTACTATTACAAAGGAACTATGAATTACCCTTTCTAGTGCAGTTACGGACATCTAACGTGATTTTTCCGATTATTTTTATAATAATAATAATAATAAATAGGTGGGACATGTTTGTCATTTTGGAAAGGAGAGGGTCACCCTTGTGGCTTGCAAATGAAAGAGCTGACTGCGCTTTTTACCCGTCGTATATGGCGGTTTTGCACTACCTTTGAATATTTTTATTCTCTTCCATCAGATCTGTTTCTGTTTCCTTTCTTTCTTCTCTTCTCTTCTCTTCTCTTCTCTTTTGCAAATACAAAACACACACAAACAAGAGAGACAGAGAGAGAGGGAGAGAGCGAGTGGAAAAAGAATACCAAGGGGGAAAATCTCTTAATCTCCATGGCGACAGTTTCTCCTCTCGCCAAATACAAGCTCGTGTTCTTGGGCGATCAATCCGTCGGCAAAACCAGCATCATCACCCGTTTCATGTACGATAAATTCGACACCACCTATCAGGTAATTTACCCTCTCCTCTTTTGATCTTTTCGATTTCTGGATCTTGAATTGTGGAAATCTACTGTTTGGGTGGGGAAAAATTGTATCTTTCTTTCTCATTTTCTCGTTTTTATGTCTAATCAGATTTTGGAATCACAATTACATAAATGTAAATTCCGTGTGTTTAGATTTTGGTAGTTTGTAGATCTAAATTGAAATAGGCTCTGGATGGAGGATCTACATCTGATTGAAATACTTAGTTTAGATTCTTTGGAAATGGGGTGGATGGAAATCTGGAACATGCACTCATTCAATGTGTTTGAATGCATTGTTTAATTGAATTGGTGATGATTGAAGAAAGATAACCAGTTTTAGTTACCTTTCCAGCGGACCCACGATTTTTATTTGAGTGGGGTGGACCCAACTTGGTACTTGGATTTTGTGGACAAACTTAGGATTTTCTTGTGAGTTTTGGAGCCGGTTCCGGAATTTTCATGCGGGTTTTGGAGGCGGACCCCAAGATTTCATGTGAGTTTTGAATGAGTACGCCCCTGTCTTTCTTATTGTTCATTTTAAGGAGCTAGGCTCCAAATCCAATTGAAGGTGAATTATGTTCAAGTTGGAATTGAGAAGAACGTAGGTGTAACTGTTTGTGAATGATTATTTATCATTGGCTGGAAAATTCTCCATTCAAAAAGAGGTAGGCTGGAGGCTGGCACAAAATTTGGTTTGACAAGTTTTTTTTATTTTTTTATTGCTGATACCCTATCTAACACCAACCTTTCCTCCTTCTGGGATTGGGAACGGACTAGTGTTGAAGTAGATGAATAATTATAGACCATCGGGCACTGCGAAATAGTAGGAAACTTCAATGGCAACCTGGTCATTTTTTTCTTTTTTTGCTTGGTCTGAATTAAGCTTCGTACCCAAATTCAATCTCGCCACTGCAAATTTAAGTTTGGTCATTGAATTGGACAATTTTTCTTCTTCTCTTTGAGCTAATTCACAAGTTGTTCGGTGAGAATCGCATATGAGTTCTTTTTTTCTTTTTTCAAAAGAAGAACTATGGTTATGCTAGTCTAGAATTTTGTATTAGCATCTTAAACTACTGGCAGGCATAATATCATGCTGCAATAGTCGATCTCTTCATTAGCCAATTCCAAGCTTGGATGTCTGCATTTCCTTCTAGTACCTAGAAGCTAAATACATAATTTTGTTTCATTTTACGAGATTTACATTTTAACTTGAGCTACATTTGCACTTTGATTGTTGTTTGAATTACAGGCTACAATTGGCATTGATTTTCTGTCAAAAACAATGTACCTTGAAGATCGGACAGTTCGTTTGCAGCTTTGGTAGGACATTCATATCCTAATTAGCATATGATTCATCTGATCATATTTGTATGCAATTATATCCAATCTTCCACACAGTTGAAGGGAAATCAGTCATAAACTGCTGAGAAAGTTCCCCCGGATATGCATCTTGGAAATGATTGGGTTGCTCCCAAAAATTTGTAGTTTGGGGAATGCAAGGGAAACCAGGTGAAGTGAGGGCAAAATACGAAGAAATGAATCGGACATGTTAGAGAATTTGAAGCTTTTCCTGAGAAAAGAGTTTGGACGATGAATTTGTTCATGTAGCCAAGTTCTCCAATGGTTCATATCTTAAAATATATGGAACCTTTCTCATTAGTCAAGCAAAACAGATTTGAGGATTTGTTGTTCCTGAACCAAACATTACTTGTGTGCAAACACATATTACTTGACCGACTTACATATGCACTATGCCTTTGCACCTACAGTATATATGGAACAGCTGCAGTACTTGTTGTCTGTACCGCTTTCTACAGATCCTGTAGTGTCTGAACAGCTATGCAAGCACATCATAAAAGATGCTGGATATAGACAACAGTTGTTATATTGCTTGCATCATAAGAAAGTTTATAGCAGCTAGATGTTTTTGCTCTGTGTTATGCTCTTAGATATGGATGAGTTTTGGGATTCTGATTGCCTGTCAGATGGCTTTTCCAAGCTCATAATGTTAATTTAGTCCTGCTGAATCTGACTCACTTTCATGTTATGAAAGTTTCTCATCTACATTTCAGCGGCATATATATTTTTTTCAGATGCCCTATAATTTTCCATTGCTTATATCTTTCTTCCAATGCCTTTTAATTTAACTCATGTATTCCATTTTACTCTGTTTTAATGTAGGCATATTTTACAATGATTTTGAATGTTATATTCTCATGTTACAGGGATACCGCTGGACAAGAGAGATTTAGGAGTCTCATTCCAAGCTACATTAGGGATTCCTCTGTTGCAGTAATTGTCTATGATGTAGCTAGTGAGTAATGGTTCTATTGGATGAAATTTTCAATTTCTATGTTTTCTTGAAACTCTCTTAATCCTTTAGCCATCTTTTCTTGTATAAAATCTCACATGCATTATGAACGAAATATGCAAAGTAAATGGGTTTAGGAATGCAATCAAAAGCTTCAAATTCATCATATCGTTGAAGTCTTATCCCATCATCGTGATTGTGGTTTTGCTTCAAGAAGTGGCATAGGGATGTGTGATCTAGTGCGATGCTTTACAGAATTTTTAGGACCCGCTAGGTGCACCAAATCAGAAGGGGAGTGTCTGAATTATGTAGATTGCATGGGTGAAATTCCATGCCAATCAAAGCATTGGAGCTGTGTGGTTTAGGGCTTCAAAAAATGGACACTCGGACAAAATCACATTCCCTAGGCCCAAATCACATGGATACACCCAAGTGGGGGCCCACAACCTACAATTTTCATCTCAACATCTCATTGGTCACTAGATCACTACTCCCCTTACTGGTCACTAGATCACTACTCATTACCTACCTATCTATCTATATGCACATATGTGTTTGCAGGTGTGTGGCCAGAACTAAGAAAACATGGGCACATGTTCAATCCAAACCCTCCACTGCATTAGATGGGATGAGGGGTTGGATTCACACCAAATTTGAAATTGATCCAACGGTCATCCTCCATTGAGTTGAACTTTACCCTCATGATTGTCATGCTTTCAAGTGAGTTTAATTTTTCGGTTACGCCTAAAAGCATCACACCTTGATACGTTATGCACCTAAACTTTGATTCCAAGCTACACTGCCGGTTGGTTAGAATCAGCCTTTTTATAATGGTTACATCTTTCAATCCATGAGATACAGCTATCATGAGATAGTAAGGATGATTTTGGGACTATCCCTGATCCACTCTAAGACCATCCTGTCCCTCTCTCATTGATTGGCAGCATTCATGGTGTCCCCATAGAACTACTCACATGGTAAAACTTCACCTTTTATTTTCCTTTGCCTCTTTGATGTTTTTTTTAGATCATAGGGGGCATTTGTATTAATCTACCCAATGTTTTGATGGTCAAAGCATCCACTTGATTATTTCTCTACTAGTTGCACAACCTCATGGGCTACTTTTTCTCATTTTGTTGGAAATCATTACAAACACGTCACAGAAAATATAGTTTCTCATGAAGTTCTAGAAAGGCAACCTGACAATCAACAGGCTTGTGGTTAAACACAAATGTAAATGAGAAACACCATCTTTTGGATTACCATGCTTGTAATGTTCCGCTAACTTCTTCTCTTGGGTCATCAAATTTTTAGATGCATATAAAAATTCATCTGAGCTATATCTTTCTCTCCTTAATGTAATGCAGATAGGCAGTCATTTCTAAACACTTCAAAGTGGATAGAAGAGGTGCGCACAGAACGTGGCAGTGATGTCATTATTGTAGTTGTTGGAAACAAAACTGATCTTGTGGAGAAAAGGTGACCAGTTCATGCTAGAATAAAAATATATCTCTTTTCCAAGTTTGGCAAGAACAATTCATGCTTGTGCTGCTATTTTCTATTTCTTAACAATATGAGTCTGGTATGTTTGGAGTTCTTAACCTTTATATGTTACTATAGGACAAGGATGATGATCTAGTGTAGCATGACTCTGTGCTTTTTACCATTTGAGCCCTCAAGAGAGAAGTAAGAAACGTGTGACAATGCTATCCTGTTGCCCATTTGAATTGAGCCACTGTTTCTCTTCATTTGAATACTTCTGTCTCATAATCATCTTAGCCTTATCCTAGGCTTTAAGAGTTATAGCACCATTTCGCTTGCTGCTCAAAAATGCACCCCGTATGAGTGATAACAGAAAAACAAAACCTAGATTTTGTCTAAAAAAGTTTGCGATCTATCCAATGTTTAAACTTCTCTGTGGAGTTTTTATCCTAACCAAAGAATTAATTCTCTATGATAATTACTTTACTGCTTCTTTGTGTAATGCACTAATGAGAAGATTCTGCACTATATGGAAATCCTATTTTTGTAAGCTAGCATAAATTCACCATATATTGGAATTTATTTTGGTGTCTCTCTGGTTTAAAAAAAAAAAGTTACTTCAATACTGTCATTAAAAAATTATTCAATGAACCTTCTATTTTTAATACCAATTGATCATTTAAACGCTATTGCTTTAAATGGAGAAAAGTTTCCCCAGTTTTGTGGTTTTGCCCAATCATGCATTACAAAGCCATTGCTCTTTGATGAGTTTATCTTAACCATGCTTTGTGTTGGCTAAACAGACAAGTTTCTATAGAGGAAGGAGATGCAAAGTCCCGTGAGTTGGGTGCTATGTTTATAGAAACCAGTGCCAAAGCAGGATTCAATATCAAGGTGAAACATTGTGCTTCTGTCCATGCTTTTCTTGCTTCTTATTCAATGAATGATTTCTTATAAGAATGTCAACGTTAATAATGCAGCCACTTTTCCGTAAGATAGCTGCTGCATTGCCAGGGATGGAGACCCTTTCTTCAGCAAAACAGGAAGACATGGTGGATGTGAACTTGAAGGGCCCCACTAATTCATCCAATACAGAGCAGCAAGGTGGAGGATGTGCGTGCTAGAGATGAAAAATAGCTATGCCATAGCAGTTTGGAAACTAACCAGAAAGGTTTGTGCAGTAGAGCCATCAGGGTTAGGATTGATGTTTTAAAAGTCTGACACTTGGATAGATGGTTGGTTTATTTGAAGTCTGTTCATAGCGAAGATGGGAAGTTGGCCTTGATGTTCTGTCTAATTCATTGTTTAGATATATTGTGAAGGCCCATTCGCTGTTGGATGTTAATTTCTGTCTTTTCTTTTTGTCCTTTTTTTATTTTATTTTTTGCTAGGATGTTAATTTCTTTGCTGCTAGCTGCTTCATTTCTTTATAATGGTTAATGGTTATCTATTTTTTTAAGATATTTTAGCTTCTCTGACTCGAGCAATCTGCATATAGGAAATGAGAGGCCCCTGAAGTTCTGTTTCAAACTTAACTTGCAGTGCTTAAAACTTCCCTTTGATTTATTCAAGAGGTAATGCTTCAAAAATATTGTGCAATTGTCAGGATTTCGCTCTTAAGGTTGGTATATGAGGGTTACAATTATCTTTCACCTATAATTTTGAAGGGGATGGTGATCTTTTGTGAGAGGCTTCACACCATAATATGGTAGCTCCCAGTTCCATCGCTGAAAAATAGGTATCAAATAATACTTAGTCATCAGGGCATACTTATTAAATCAAAGCGTTCTGATTGCTCAATTAAAGATATTTTAGCACCTTGTTGCGATCCTACGTTGAATGACCAGTTCAAAATCTAATTCCACTTATTCGGAGAAAAAAAATCGATGCAGATACGCAGATTGTCCAATCCATTCCACTACAATTTCAAATTCCTATCATAGCACAGTGGATATTTTATTAGTGCTACCAATGGGAGGCAGAGGCAGGAGGGGCAGTAGTGCATCCATATTGCTTAGGAAGATCAAGTAGAGGAAGGTCTTATAAGTTTTACACATTACACAAACCCAGGAAGGCTAAGATAAAAACATCTGCTGAAACTGTATTTTGTCAGGCCCGGATCAATTGATGTGTAAGAGAGATGGTCCTCCCTAGTTGACTGGAGCAAATGTGATATGGTGGTTACCCATAAGCTGCACTCCACTTTGTCCTTGAATGTGATACGAATCTCTCCTTGAGAAGTTCTGATGCAGATGCAGCAGTAGCCATTCACCTCGTTAGTGAAGAGCACTCCTGCAGTTGTCTCCTTTGATTCATCCACCACTTCCATTATAGTATCTAATAACATTGATTAGAAGCATGTTTAAGTCTGTTTCATTTCAATCCATGGTAGATTGAAGGGACTTTCTAAGTGATCCCAACTAAATAAACTATGATAGGAGAGAACGATGGTCATAAAAATGGCTACTTACAGTCCTTGAATGTTGTAAAGGCTCCACCCAGATGTTTCGTCCTCACTCTTAGAATGACAAGTGATTGCTTGGCAAAAACATACACAGTTTTCAGTTGGGTCTTCCCTGCAAAGATAATAAAAATAGATTACAGTTCATAATCTATGAAATGAGTCACACCACACGCCTTTCGGAATGGTTAAGGTATGTACACAGAAGACTATAAACAACCCTTGACAACATCTTGAAGGGTTACAAGGAACTAGGAAAGAAGAAGCAATAGAAGACCTTAATGAAGTGTTGAAGAAAAGATATTATCGCTTAAAAATTTACTGAAAACACGGCTGTAAATAGGTGTTGAATGTGAAAAATAAGAACTGACAAAGCTGGCCCCAATAAATGAAATAAGGCCTAGATGATGACGACGACGACGACGACGACAGTGACCATGAAGACGCTATACATAGTCAAACCAGAGAGAGAGAGAGAGAGAGAGAGAGAGTACCATTTGTTATGCAAGTGGGAAG
Source organism: Persea americana (assembly GCA_029852735.1). NCBI lineage: Eukaryota > Viridiplantae > Streptophyta > Magnoliopsida > Laurales > Lauraceae > Persea > Persea americana. The sequence continues at coordinate 52,736,098 of CM056819.1, forward strand.
CTCTGTTCCTCTAGCAAGGATTTGTTTTTTCCGGTTGAAATCTAAATCCTTGGATGAGTGTCTTAGAATACGATTCTGATACAATTTAGTTTCTTTGAGATGCCTCCCTCTTCCTGTAGTTTCCCCTTGTAGAGCTGCACCATAACTGCTCTCTTTAGTAGCAAGAGAGGAATTTCATAGTAAAGCAGAAATAATCAAGTAACATGAAGCAACAGAAACCACAAACACTAACTGAAATTCCAATTGCAGAGAAGTGAAAATAAAACAGTGGCCGCCCACTTCTCATTAAGGATGGTTTTTTTTTTTTTTTTTTGTTCTTTCATTGAGGATGATTAAAACCACTTCAATTGTGCACATGGTCCACAGTTGGATATGAGTTATTTTCCCCACTCAGGTGCTGATGTTGCATTTTTCTTACATTCATTATTGAATTAGGTAGGATGCCTCGATTTGCTACATGTCCATCAATCTTGAAACTATATATAAGAGAATAATTCTAGAGAATGAAAATGAAGATTTATGAAAAGGAGAGTAGAGAACTTCTTGTTGTTGTTGTACATGTTGCTGCAGCTGCTGTCAGTGCAAGAATATCAGCAGGAGTGGCTGCTGCAATGGCAGCATCGATGACTGAAGCGACATGCCGTTGTTGTGCGCCCATCAGCTCAGCTACCTCTGCGCACTGGACGGCCACAAGGGCCGCGGCAGCAGCAGTGGCCAGTTTCTTCTTGTCAGGTGTGTCACTGGCAGATTTTGCTGAGAAAGAAGCGATCACCGCCGCGAGTCCCGCCACTGACATGGCTGCTTGTATCCTCTGCTCTTCCTTTCTTCTTTCATTTCTGGTATCACTTGAACATAGCTTCTCTTTCAACCACGTCCTCATCCTCACTTGGTTCAACTTAATCATGTCAGCCTGCACATCCAAGAGAAATGAAGTGAGTGAGACGAGGACAACGATGATGACGATGGTCAAATGAGAGAAAAGCAAAAGAGAGTTCGCACCCAGCTTTGTTGAAGGTGTCGAATCAATTGTTGCATCCACAGCCACCTTTGCTACATGATCACAAAAGCATAGGAAACTAAAATATCATACACGTATTTATGGAAATACGATACAAATTAAGGGACTAAATAGCAAAAGGAACATCACTTCCCAATAAAGCATTCCACACTTCCACTGACCGTTATAGGTAGTTAATTAGGACTAAGGAGTACTATAAAAAAAAACTTCAGGGACTAATTGCAAAAGGAAGAAAAAGATTATACTATTTGACCATCCCCATTCATAGAGGCCTCTTTCTGCTTGCAATGCTTCTCTCCTCTATTCTCAGCTTCATCTTGCAACTGCAGCTCACAATCCAAGCTGTGTGCAATCACCTCAAAAGCTCTCATTGATGAGCTGCTCCATGATCTTGAAAGCAATTCGATCACGCCCAGCGAACTCTTCTTCAACTCTGATCTATGTTCCTCCAATGCAAACCCCAAGCTTCCCTTTCGATAGACAGACCCGACATTTTTCTCACCACCTGATGTCGTTGATCGATGGGTTTCAGTAGCAACTTTGGGTCCATCTCTCTGTGTTTTCAAATTCCATAAAATACCCAGCTAAGAACATGAACAGTTTTTTATGCAACACGTTCATGAAATTAGACACAAAATGAAAAATTCTCACCAGTCATTGTTTTAGCAAAAAATGGCAGAAATTCCAATCAAAGTAGTTAACGTATATCAGAGAGTAAATATCTAATTTCCAAAGAATCTGCTGGCCTTAATCAACTAGAATTCAAGGTAGCATTTTTCTTTCGTGGATGTTTCTGCAAATAGTTTCTTAAAAGAGAAGGGGTTTCTAGTAATTAGAATATCGATGCTACTGTTAGAACGGGTTTCTAGTAATTAGAAGATTGATGCTACTGTTAGTACATACTATGGTCTTCCTGAGAAGTTTTAAAGATAACTAACAAACTCTTACATAAAATCGATGCCTTGAATCATCCATTAGATAACAATAGCCTCAAGCAGATATTGAGATTATCTCATTTTGCTCCACATGACATAGGTTAGCCAAGCCCACCATGTAATTATAAACTAGGCTGTGAGAATAGTTCCTGACTGTTTAAGGAACTGAGACACAGGACTTGCATTTATACCAAAGAAAAGGTAAAGCAGAGCTCTATAATTGAGAACTAAGCAATAATTAATAGTATTAATTAGGAGGTAGTTGCACTTAACAATGCGTGTCCATCCATGATCAGATTGGCTTGGGTGGGCATGTGAGATTGGAATGTGAGGCCCTCAATCATGACTGGGGATCGGATGGTGGTGAATAAAGTTTGCATCTGAAGTTTGATATGCATAAAAACCTTTAAAAAAGGATGAGAGAAATGTTTGAATACAAGGAGTGAAATGACAACCAAGTAAACATATCAAAGGGGCTCAAAATGATGGGTTAAAAGTGAGGATGATAAATGGGACATGAAAAAAACTACTATTCTCAAGCAATAAATAAATAAATAGATTACTACTATTTGTCATCACTCATCACCATGGTAAATCAAGTTTTGGAAAAATGAAGATTTTGTCCAAGTCTCCACCTATAGACCTATGATCAGTCCCCAGAAAATCTTCACATGCGAGCAGATCGGTCCAGCTCTTGGGGCCGACTTGGATGCATTTCTATCACCGGTACTAAGATTGATGGAAAGGTCTCTCTACGAATAAGGGTCACAAAAAATCAGCCCCATCAAATTATTTTAGCCTTTATATAATAGCCTTAATTTTTAGTGGTATTTTAACCAAATTTCTTCTTTTTTTTAGACTCAATCAACGATGAGTAAAGGTTTGATGGGGGAATAAGAGTGCGAAAGGAGCTGTACTGACCAAACGTGGCTTCAAGTGGGCTCCATCAAGCTGGATCGTTTGTCTGCTCAACCATGAGTGTGTTGATGCGGCTAAACCCCTTTCGCCGTGATGAGTTCTTAAAAACTCAATAATAAAGAGTAGAGAAATGGACCCCAACAAAACAAAAACGAAAGCATGAAAGGAATGAATGTAAAATTTAATGAGTTGATGATTGATTTGCAGGAAATAGGCCTTAAAGAGATGTAGAAAGTGATCGAGAAAGGAAGGAATGTAATTATACGAATATATGATTGATTAGTCTTGAGAGAGACTATAATATTAAGTGAAGTAGCAAAACAATCATGTTTAGACACATCTACCATTATTAATATATTAACACATGAGATGGTTATAAAGGTGATTGCTAGTGGACTAAGAATAACATGAGATAAAGAGCATCAGCCGCTATTAAGCCTCCACTGTCGGGGAAAAGCTTCATCTTTTTTTAGTTTAAATTACACAAGGGGCATGAAGGATTAAGCATTGAACCAAGCCAAGGAAATGAAGTGATTGAGTGCCTCTCCTGTCTCCTGAGCCATCATCATTAACCCATAAAACATGGCAGACCTAATGATTGGAGATGCTTGGAAGTGGGGTGGGATTGGACTTTATATGGAAACTTTTCCCTTTTTCTAATATACACTGCTCCGTTTCTTTTTTTAGGCCCAAGTGAGGAATCTGCAGATTTGAGGTCCTCACAGCCTCCTCAGGACTTTTTTTTCACTAGGATTTGTATAGCTGAGAACTCCTCAAGTCACATTTGAGAGCAAAAGATGAATTTGTAAATTTAAGGATTTTATATTGTCTCTTCGGCCGAGAATTTCCATGTCCTAATCGGAGCGCTATACATTAGAATCCTCATTTGGCCCAAATCCTTGGGAATTTACAACTGAGAAAAGTGAGTTATGAAGCTTAATGAAAAGCAAAAATATTTTTCCCAAAAATTTGGTTGCCAAATGCGACCTTAGAATTAAGGGAGAATCAAATGTCACACCAATTGAGTTAGGTGTTGAAGCCTGCGGTTTCCTGTTTAGCATTGATATGATCGTTCATATTCAAATGTAATCATTTTATTCCTCTTTGAAATTCTTTCTTAAATTTGTGGGTCTGATTCATTTCGTTGCATTTGGTTTTGAAACTCTGATTTGTATAGTTGCATTTAATCTTGAAAGCATTTTATTAGATGAGGACAAAGATGTAAATATGGCTAGCATTGAAAGATAAAATTTTGGGAAAAGAGGTGAGGACAAAGATGTAAATACAGGTAGCTTTTTAGGTAACGACAAATAGGAAGTAATATTAGATTTGAAAGGCGTTTTATTAGGTGAGGTCAAAAATATAAATATGAGTAGCTTTGAAGGGTGAGAAATTGGCAGAAAAGGACATAAATGAAGGAATAAAAAATGGAAAGTGGCTATTCACACATCCCTCGTTACTCCAGGCACATCCATCCATGGGATCCCTCTAAAAAATTCCCAAACTACCCCTCCCTCTCCTTCTCCCCGCTGGGCGCCCTCCTCCACCCGCTCCCTCCTTCTCTCTCTCCCTTTCTTTCTCCTTGTCTCTCTCCATCTCCCTCCTCCCTCCCTCTCCCTCCCTCCCTCTCGCCCTCTCCCCCGTTCGGCCACTTAGGGCCGAACAATATCATCTTGTTCGGCCCTGAGTGGCCGAACGCGAGAGGGTTAGAGGGAGGGAGAGGGACAGTGATCAGGGAGAAAGAGAGGGAGATAAAAAGAGGGAGAGGGAAAGGGCGCAGGCGAAGGTGGGCGCCGTGCAGAGTTGGGTGGCAAACAATGAGAGGGAGAGAGACAAGGAGAAGGAGAGGGAGAGGGAGAGAAAGAGAGACGGAGAGGGAGAGAGGAGGGAGGTGGGCACCAAGCAGGGAGAGGGCAGGGTAGTTTGGGGATTTTTTAGAGGGGTCTCATGAATGGATGTGCAAGGAGAAATGAGGGATGTATGATTAGCCCCACCCTAAAAATAGCCCTACCTTTTCATTTTAATACCTTCCATGTCCCCAAAATCAACCGTCCTAATAAGAATGAGCATCCATCAAGGGGTTTGTATTTGAATTTTATAAAACTGATAGCTTTACCCTTACATCCATTAAACAAAAATGATTATGCTATTATCTAAAAGATAATACCATTTTTTTTCAAGTCTCAATGGTGTCTCTCTCAATAACTCTCTCATGCACATGAAGCCTAATTATATTTTTTAAAGCTTTCTTCAATCCAATAGTGGTTCATGCATGAATAGGGTCAACTATGACTAATTATAAAGACAAGTTATAATCAATTTGAATTTGATGAAATAGGACCCATATTGATAAAAAAAAAGACTTATATAGGGTTGCTTTCTCTAACTAAATGTACTACACCAACAATCAATGTTATAAGCTTTAAGGAAAAATAAATTTAAGAATTTGAAATTATATATATAGAAGGATAAAGAGATAGGCAAAAATGTCATCTTACTCTAAAATCTTATTGTGGTTGTAAGGATAATGATTTTGGGACTTGGAAGACTTTAAAATGAAAAGGCAGGGTATTCTTGCAGATACTGAAACTAGAGGGGTATATAGTATACACAAAACTCATAAAAAAATAAACTCAAATGATCAACCAAAAGAAAGGGGTTTGTCTGACCAAATCATCGCCAAACTGCTTTTTTAAGTAACGGGTAGATAGAAATCCACCTTCCTAGCCGGAAAAAAAAAAAAAAAAAAAAAAAACAGAGCTGAAAAATCAACCTAAATAACCCATTCTGGATGGATAGTGTTAGAACCTGACCAGAGGCAGTGAAAACCCAAAACAACTGGACTGAGGAAAAGAGGGAAAAAAAAAAAAAAAAAAAACCCTCTCCCCCTTTTTTATAAAAAGGTAAGTACTCTCACACCCACCAATGCACCGCCTACACCAAGGACACGCTCAAGTCCCTTACCATCCACGCTACTACCCAAGATTGATTGATCCCTGGTTTTTTTTGCTTGTCTAAAACCATGCTGCCAGCAGCAACACTAGCAGTGTGTGATTGTAACCACACTTCCTCTCTAATAAATTCAACAGCAATACCTTTCTTTTCAGGCATTTAGGCAGAAGAGTGCCAACCATATGAACGGACTGCCTCTCCCACTAACAGTGTGCCAATCTGACCAGTTCAACCATATAAAGGGTTATAAATCCAATCGGTTGTAATGTGCTGCAAGAATTAGGAAAAGATTTGATTCCCATCAAATTGTTCACATCGCATAGATGCAGCTTCACTGATGAGTACTTCAGGAAGCATCCCAAGGTTCTCATTGAATTAAGCAGTAAGCTTGTCTTTATTGCTGACATGACACAAAGCCGCAACCAACATTGAGAACACAAGCTCATCCTAGTATGCATTAGGTTTTTTATTTTTATTTTAATAACAATATGCGCAAGAATATAACTATAAGCTCGAGAGAAATCCAAAACAAAATCAGCATTATTAAACTTCAAAAGTAACACCCTTAATGCTTACATAAAAGATATGAATATCCAATAATTCAGGTAACATTGCTAAAAAGCATCATAGCAGCCCAAAAGATTAAATTTAAAAAAAAACAACAAATTAGGCCTTTCAAGTTCAAGAACCACTACTTCAACAAAATGTAATCTAAAAACATTTTGCAGCAAAGTGACAACGTAATGAACCACGTGGGCAGCACTGCGGCACGGAATTGACCTATAAAAAAAAATCCTGAGCCAATTCCAACAAGCAGCTTTGTAAAAGAGCAAGCTGCTAAACCCGCACCACAGGCCAAACCTACAGATATCTACACCTTCCAACCAGAATTCATCTTTATAAGTCAGCTATTCACAACATAACCACCTCAGGTTAACCATAACAGGTCATGTCATACACTCCAATACAACCATATAAAGAGATTTCCTAGATTTTGCTTCATAGCGACCTAAAAAAGGTTACCTACACTGCATACTCTCGATGAATCCCTGTTTCATCTGCAATTCTTGAGTTCAAATTTCTCTTAAGAACTCCCTTTTTAGCTAAACCAACCAACTACTATTCGAGCTTAGGAGCTTGCATGAGTCTTGAAGGCCACAACTTGCTGAAATCTCTGCTTACCTGAAATATGAGCTCATGTACAGTCTTGCACCTATATCCAGTGGGCTGCCATCCCCACCGACTGCATGCAGCACTACAGGGACAGATGACAGGACGTGCAGCATCAGAGGGAAAAAAGCAGGATCATTTTCGTCTTGAATTTCTTCTGCCTCCATAGTACTGTCTTGTACAGCTTGCTCGGAGCTTAGATCACATGGGTTAACAACCAATGCTACATCTTCAAGTGTTCTAAATTTCCAAGAGCTACTTCTTTTCTGGAACCTTTTATTTGTACGCATATCCAATAGCAAAGTTGAAGTTGTCTCAAGCCATTCAACAATGAGGCCTTCCACTTCATCATAATATATCCGCCGTTCCATCTATAATCAGATTATAACACTAAGCAGAGGATTATAAAAACATATAAAAAAATGTAATAGAGACAAGTGGGCAAAGCCTTACTGCAAGTTTATGGATGTAGACAGACATGAATTTTGGCCCCAATCCCAAAACTCGAGCATTTGAAACAAAAATCTGCAAGAGGACAATATAAATGAGAACACAAGAAAATCTTGAAACTCTGACCAAGATAAAATGCAATAATAAAGTTTTTTCTTAAAAAATGGTACAATAATAAACACGTGTTGCTTTGCATAATTACCTAATCCGCAAAACCAAATAAATCATAAAACTATTTTTTAAGTGCCAGTCACTTCCTAAGTGCTAATACCAATCAATTCCCTCCTTTTCTTTTCTTGTAATTTGAAGCTAAAACTCCTCAAAATTGTGCAAAGATTTTCACAAAGCTACTTTAATTGAAAGTCAATTATCAGTTCAAACACAAGCTGAGAGAGAGAGAGGAGGGAGGGAGGGAGGGAGGGACCTCTTTCTTCTTCAGCATAGCCCAGAGGTAGAGTTTCTCACCAGCATCCTGAGCATGCTTGCTAGCTAACTTCCTCTCATTGCAATGAGCAGCAACTTCTGCAAGTTTTTCAGTTCCTGGAACTCTATGCTTTAATGCAGCAAATGATAAGATTTCCATACCTTCTTTGGATTCCACAGCGTCCTTGTCAAAATTAAGGCCAGTAAAACACTTGCCTGCAATTATATTTCCAGAGGCGTAGGCCATATCCTCCTTCCTTGCTCCATGCATTATCATCCTCTTTTGCATATACATTTGTTCAGCTTCAAGGGCTGCAGATAATGTCCGGTGCACAATAATATCAGGATATCTACGCAATGGTGAAGTAAAATGAGTGTACAGAGGAACTGCCAAAGCATAATGTGCCCAATCATTTTCACGGTCTCTTAGATCTCCAGTACAGAAGTATGCAGCTAATTGCATGGGCCTTGAAGCATATGAAACAAGAATATCATACAACACAGGATCATTCTTGAGCTTTTCTCTTATTTTTCGCAGCGAAAGTTGAAGTTGGCCTGAAGAAGATGTGTCTAATTCAAAACCATGCCTACTGCAAAATGATTCAAACTCTTTGAGTTTCCGTAACTTAGGTTCTGGGTGCCGACGCAACAAGGCACAATCAGGAAAAGCTCTAGAAATAATATCAGCAGCTGTTCTGTTTGCCAGAAGCATATATTCCTCAACAAGATAATTCGAATCTATCTGCTCACAGAGCAGACTATCGTATGGCACTCCAAACTCATCAAACAAAAATACAAGCTTGGAGTTTTCCAGCACAAGAGCCCCGTCTTTGAATCTATTATCTTTCAATCTCTTAGAGATTTCATGGAGGACTCTAACAGAGCTGACCACATCGCGCCATTCATACTGGCCATGGAGCTCAGGATACCGATTTCCAATAGTAATTGGCGTCTTGGCATCCAGTAAGCCATCAATCATGTCTTGAGCCTGTTCGTAAGAGAGCTTACAACAGGAACGGATCACCGTATGGCCAATCCAGCGATCCAAGATGTCCCCAGCAAGGTTGATGTCCCAGATGATAGAGAGTGTTAGTCTATCCACCCCAGGAATAAGTGAGCCTAAATCCTCTGCAAGCAATGGAGGTAGCATAGAAATTTTATGATGCAAGAGATAGACACTTGATGATCGGATTTGAGCTTCTGTGTCCAAATATGTGTCTGGAAGAACAAAATATGACACATCTGCAACGTGAACCCCAATTCTGAAAATATCATCAGACACTCTTTCTACTGATAAAGCATCATCAAGCTCACTAGCGGTGGATGGGTCAATGGTGAAGGCACAAAGATTTCTAAGATCCACTCTTCTTTGCAACTCCTTGTTGGGTACAACCCATGGAACATCCGGAAGGCAGGCAAGGGATTCAGGATAGAACTTAGCACTATAAATGGCATTCTCAAATAAAATTGCAGCAATTTGGGGTTTGATTTCTCCACCCCTTCCAAAAACATGCATGACATGTGCTTGAGGCAGGGAGCTTTCTTCCTCCCAACTATCAATTCTTGCAGCTACCAATTCCATTTCAACTGATGCATCTCCCTTCTTCAATCTGTCCTGGATGAACACTGGCAAACCTGTCACGGAGACCATCATTTTTGGATATCTTGCATCAGTGGGTGTCAACTGGATGTATTCCCTAGCAGAGAACAATATGGTATTCTTGAATCTTTTAGATGATTGTCCACCAATCTCCTGCTTATACCCTTCCTTGCAAGAAAGCCACTGCTTAACACCAAGAAAACCAATCACAGCACTACGGCGAGGTGACCCTTCAATGATGGACAAAACCCTGCCAGTCGGCCGCTTTAATGGAAGTGCGCTTATCATGGCACATAACTTGCCCAAAGCACCTGAGGATCCTACTTGCTGAGAAGCATAACTTCTTTTAAAAGGATCTAAAGGGTGTTCATTTGACAAGCAATTAGAATTCCTATGTACAATTCCCATATCAAGATCAAAAGCTTCACTAGAATTGTTCTCTGGATAATGGTACCCACCATCGGTGGAGTACTTGCATTCTGAATCCTCCCTGTCTTTTCCTTTGCAGCCATCAACAACTGCCTCATTAGAATCACCCACTGGTAAAGCACTGGAATTACGGCCAGGCAATCCCCTCAGTCTGGTCCATGAGGCCACAGGATCCAATGCAATTGCTACAGTGTCTCCTTCTATCTACAAGGACAAGTTTTCATCATAAGTGCATGCCATTAAGAAAGAAAAAAAGAAAATAAGATAAAAGCGAAAAAGATGTCACTGTGTTTGAAAGAAATGAAACATGGAGGGCAGTTTTACACAAATACCTACCTCCAATAATGTTTAACTAGCTACATGACGAATGGAGCAGATAGCTGTTGTTTTCAAGAGTTGTATCAATCGATGGATAGTGGTTTCCACATCAACTCCCTAAGGACTGTCCTATTGTTTCATGAATCAACCAGCCAAGTTCCCAATCAAAGAGTTATCATCATCATCAAAGCCTTGTCCCAACTATGTTGTCACAACTGAGTATGTATAAAATTTTAGGCAAACATCAAGTTTGAGGTGGTATATGACCCAAGAAGAGGGGTAGGCTGGCAAAGCAAATTTATAAAATTAAGAATCCTTCCAACCATGCAGTTTTTTGCTTAATGATGAACCAACAGTAATTGCTGACCTTAGAAGGAATAAGGCTTCAACATGATGGCAGAATTGTCAATTCGTCTTTCTAATATACGGTCGGGAAGTTATCTAGCATGAGACAAGATTGGCACGTACAGAGAATATTCCACAATGCCCTTTTTTATTTTTATTTTTCTTTAATATAGAGGGCCCGCTTATGGTCAACTAAACCACTTCACACACCTCCCCCGTGAATTGGCCACTCCTACTTGACACTAATCTGGACATTATCAACCATTAGATTTTATCACAATAAATTTGCATGACAAATAGCCAATGAATGTAACGAACCAAAAATTAATGGGCACGATCTTTCTAAAAAAAAATTATTGTGGGGCTAGTATCACTTGATCGAACTGTTATTAGAGTGTGTGTGCGCGCGCTTGCGCGCATGCGTGCGTCAATATACTCCTGTGCGGATGTCTCACACAGTTCAAGACAACCAATGGGACCCACCTGTGGCCTCACAAGAACAAACCCCTGTCACACAAGCCTACACCCCTTGAATGTTACAGATCCGAATGGAACTGGTCGTTGGATTGAAATCAAATGAAATCATACACTTTAACATTGTTAATTTTAAGGGCCACTGATCAAGGGGTTAGGATGATGGGATTAACTTAAAATTTTATATATTGGGAGGTCCCATCTAGGTCTTTCGATCCCCCGCCTGAGCCATGATTGGTGGGGCTCCAGATGGGCCTCACCGGTTTTCTCACATGGTCTCCCGTGCGAGACATCTTCCCAGGAGCACGCCCTATGTGTGTGTGTGTCATAGAGAGAGAGAGAGAGAGAGAGAGAGAGAGAGAGAGAGAGAGAGAGAGAGAGAGAGAGAGAGAGAGAGCAGCAATTTGGAGTTCGCTAAAGGCGTTCTACTTCAACAAAACCTGTGAAACTCCACCAAAGCTAAGACCAACCTATCACAATTGAATCAATTAAATTGGACTATGAAGATAATGTGATGCAAAATTCAGGTTGAAGGATAAATATGCGACACTAGTGCCCACTGTATTAAGGTATTTCTTGGGCCCTATGGTTTTAGATCAATCAACAGCACTGACATTCTTGCATCAATAATGAAGATGAAGCATTTAAACTGAACATCAGTCCTCCCATCGCTGAAAAAGACTCTTTTTCTGCCATTAGTTGGGTGGAAGGAAGAAGTAATGCTCCATAAATTTTATCCAGTTATAGTGAACCAAAAAGTGATGACCCATAAGGAGAGTTTCAGGTCTCCTAATTCATACTCTCAGGGTGCAACTAAGGCTGATGATCCTCCAGCCAAACATTGTTTGGAGGTCTTGTTTGTTGGAGACGTAATCCCTTTCTAGTTAGAGGGACAGTTTGATTCTAAGTGCTGGTTAGCAGCATCCCTGTGGATATTTTTATTTTTTTTATATTCAATCTTTTTGATAAATCTCATTAGAATGAAAAAAAATTAAAAGAAAAAAAAAAGACAATGTTGATGAACAAAACAATTGACGAAGAACCATTTGATATTCCTCAAAAGTTAACTGAAAATATATTACATGACATAAAGTTCACACTATTACAGACACAAACACGGAGAGAGGATGCAAAGATATAGTTAAAATTACAGATTATGATAGATACGATAGATATCAAGCGATAGTTAACAATTTCTTGTGTTGATCAGTATCATAAGGAAAAGTCTCCGATCAAGAAAATAACATCATGCTTACCGCTCTATTTTGAGCATGAAATCCACTGATAAGAATATCGGTCGGCACCCCATCTAGTGTACAATATGCCTGATAATAAAAAAACAAAAGTGTCCTTCATTTAAGAAACAAGAAAACAAAGGATTGAATGGAACTATACATATAGTAGATGCTCTCACCTCAAGCCGGTTATAAGCATTCACACGAAACACAGCTCTAAAAGCATCACCTTTCTACAAAACAAAAAACAAAAAAGAGGTTGTTGGTCTTCTTTTCTGCTTGGTGGAAAGACATCATAATATCATATGCCATAAATATAATCAGTCCCAAAATAATTGACTACTTCCAAACTCATGCAACACGACTGACCTCAATTGCATCATTAACAGCCTCAACTGACCAGTGAGGAAGAAAAAGATTTCTTTGCATCAAACCAGGATATCCTTCCTTGTTCACAGATACTTTTGCAATTTCATAAGAGATGGGCACTGGACATGATCCGGAACCTTGTACTAAAAATAAGCGTTCCACATCAGATGGAAAGGAATGCTGATTTTGCATACAACCCAATGCCCCTGATGCTGCCCCACCAGTAATATGCATTGTTGGCAGCGAACTGAAAGCAACATCAGATGCTCTACTTGGTCCCTGCTCTTCTGATGCATGTGTGCCTATCTCATGATTCCTTGATGATAAATCCACAAGGGATGTAGCACAATTTGAAGTGCCACCATTTTCCAAAGATGACGTCTGCCCACACAATCCATCAACTGAAGTACAACCTGCCACCAAAAAGAAAAAGAAGAAAGAATGCATCACGGCACAACATGCCAACAAACCTTGGAGGAAACAGATTTCTGACAACTTGAAATCATTAAAAAATCATTAGATGGGCTCAGAACACAGCTCGCAGAGAAAATGTAGTGGTTCCATTGTATGATAAATGGACATTTCTAACCCAGCATGAATATAGTTTCTTGTTACTCCACACGTTCAATCATCTTAACATACATATCTCAGCCGCACGTTTTATCTTCTTGTCATTGGAATATCTCCATTCCCAAAATGCAGATCCATAAAACAAAGCAGATCTAACTCCAGTCTTACTCGTCCGTATCCATTTACATTAAATAATTATCCAATGGGGTTGACATTTCACTCATACCCAAGCAAAATGCCCTCTCCAAATCCCTCATCATTTATTCGATAAATTTGGGCACACTGAAAAGATCACTTTCCAGCATGTCTGTTTGTGCATAAATAAGCTATTGTGAAAATCATCACAGAGGGCTAAGAGGCCAGCATTTACAATAAAACCATTTACATTGTACATGAAAACAACAATCACTTTCAATAAGAATAAGGTGAAGCTTGAAAAGTAAAAAGCCAATAGAAACCAAGCTCTTCAGTGAAAAGCGATCTCATGTATCAGCACTAAGCAGTTTGCCAATCAATACCACTCATAAAAAAGATAAAGTTGGCTCCACTGCTCATGTGGATCTCCAATAGTCAAGCACTAATCTCTCAGTCTCAGTTTCAAAATACTCAGAGAAGTTTATATTAGTCGAAGACAATCTAGAAAATATAAACTTAAATTACCAACAATATAAGAAATTATGAACTTGGTTCCTACTGGCCTTCTTTTACCACTACCATTTCTTGATAAGAAAGATTCTATAAAGAAGAGGCCAAAGCTGAAAGAACTGTGGCCTGTTTGTTTGCATGGACTAGAATTCTAGGAATTCTAAGACGTGTTTCTTTAAGTGGATAAAATTAAAGAAATAAAGATAAATATCCATAAATGGATATCAAATTATCTCCCCTTTAATGGAAAATAAATTAAAGGGGTATGGAAATGCATACCCAACCATCACCTTAGTAAATCATTTCCCATCTCCCTTTAATTCATTTTCCATTAAAGGGGAGAGATTATTTCATAGGCATTCATGGATATTCATCTTTCTTTATTCATTTTTATCCACTTATAGAAGTGCGTTTATTAGAATTCCTAGGAATTCAATTCCATGTAGCAAAAATGATAAAGACCGATGTATGCCAATCTGAAGTTCTCTTAAACTCCTTGCTCCATCCAATTTTCTAATTTTTGAGGGAAGGTGTTCGACAAAGAGGCCCAATGGATAGAAACCTTTTTTGCATCCCTCCTGCACAATGCCAATGTCATCAATGAAGAGAACAATAGAGACCCCATGAAGGAAAGACATGAACCTGCTTCATTCAAATCTGCCAATCATACCACATCCAAGGGTGGCTTCATTGTTGGTTTTGAGACGATTTAGAACATCAGGAACCCAGATTTTTTTTTTTTCTCTTCGCTCTTTTTGAAAGTAGTTTTTCCCTTGTCCTGCATCAATTAAGCTTAGGTGGAGTTCATCCCTTACATGAAGGGGGCTATCTATAGGTTTTTATAGCAAATCTATAAGATGGGAAATGTGCAGGACTCCTGGAAATTTCTTCCACAAGCATGTGTGCCAACCCAAGCCAAGCGAGGCTGGGTTGGGTTGGGTCAAGAGGGCGTGTGGCATAGGCATGATACAGGTGCAAAGGTTGACCTTGATTTCGGTACCCTTCTTTGTTGCCAATCATATTGCAAATCATTTAAGGAGTTGAAACGAATCATATCGCGAATCATAAAAATTTTATTTTTATTGTTTAAAAAAACCAAAAAATAATAAAGATTAACAAAAATCCATTCAGTTTCCATCCATATTAGCATCAATACAGCGGTGACTAAGACATTATACAATATGAAGAACATCATTGACATATATTGATATATTATAAATGATATTTGTATGGATAGTAGGGTTGTAAACGGATCAGATCCGGGGCGGTACCATGGGGGATCCGGACCTGGACTCCTTTTTATAATATGGACCCGGATCTGGTTCCAACATGGAACCCTTTTTTTTTAATCTGGTTCCAGTATCAACTTCAAATAAAATAAAAAAACAGATCTTGATCTAGCCAATAGGCTGAGAGAGCTATAACTTAGAAAAAACTTTTTTAAAAAAAGCTCCAAAATAAGATACATATTGCATATCTGCATTAGTGCAATTGGATAAAGGAGCTTTAAAATGTATTTTTCTAGATATCAAAATAGGGCTAATAATTGGAATATGATTAAGTTAAGTAGACTCTCGAATATGAATATAACTCAAGCCATGTGAGCCCTTAAAACCTATATACATTTTTATATGGGAATGTAATCTGCATGTATCTGGAACCTCAGATCGGAACATACTAGGATCTGGTACTGGATCAAAATGTTCCAGATCCTATATGAATGGATCCAGATCCACATTTCTCCTTGAATCAAAAGTTGGTTCCACACTCGCTTTATTCGGAACCGTAGACGTAAGGATAATCAGATACCCGTTTCCAACCCTAAATGGAATTCGATACATAATTAAGAATCTTATTCCTCGGGATTCAGGATACGAATAATAGGATTTTAACAACACTGCCCGCACTTGTTGTTGCAACTTGCACCATTGGCGCAAACCAGCACAAGCCAAGTGGCAGTGATTTCCAGCTTTTACAGATGCTTCTTATCTTTTAAATATAGGGCTTTTCTTCTCCATTTTAGCTCCCCTTTAGACAGAAGTGACTATACTCCTTTATTCCTTCTATTTTCTGCAACTGTGTGCGTAAAACAGAAGGCCTTCAGTGTACCAATGATTTAGATTGAGTATGCACCTAATCCAAAACGTTGATCATGAAAGGATCATTGTATCCGTGGTACCAACAAACTGCAACCTAGTGCATCTGGAGCGTAGTTACCTGATTCGCAATTTGATCAATTCGCATTCGAGTTCGTAGTTCGTAATTCGACATATTAAGTAATTCGAAAATTCGATGGGGTAGGCTTATTATTTGATTTGCTTAATTCATAGTTTGAGTTTGATAAAATCGATTCACTAATTCCAATATATAAATCAAAATGGCTGGTAATGATTATAAGTCTAATTTAAGATACATATATAATTTATGAAAGTTATTAGATGCTGGAAAAGGTGTATAAAAATAACAAGTTCATAAAAAATTTACAAAATGATTAAATAAATGTTCATTCAAAAAAAAATATGTTCCATCCGATCAGTGTTGTCAATTTAAAACAAGCTTTGAAAAACTAATGGTCATTAAAGGGGCTCAGATGCTTCTAGTATCTCACCTTTTATGTGTGTAATCTTGCTAGCATATACGAACTGTGAGCCAAGATGCTCTCAGTATGTCGCCCATGATTCTCGAGTGAAAAAAATTAAACTTTATATTTGAAACTTTATATTTGGGCCTACTGATAGAAAAGAAAATTTGACATTAAAAAAAAAAAAAAAAAAGAGAGAGAATAGAAAATTTGATCCACACAAAATCAATACCCTTTTTTCATATGGATATTATTAATGTTTACCACCAGAAAAAGACCCTACAGTAATGTTGAGAATGTATAAAACACGTTGTTTTATAAGTAGGAGTATTTCACTTCTATCATGGTTATATCCACCATTCCAGTAAAGGCATATGGTTAAAAAAAATAAAAAAGTCAAATCACATTTTTTTTTATAGACATGATCAGCCTAAGGATGAACATGATCTCTTGATTTTGGGCCATTTGTAAAGTAATTTCATTGGGCTCAAGGAATTATCGCCCAGAATGCGTACGACACGAGGGCAGCACCTCGTAAATAAGGAGGCATCAAGTCCTTCTTTCTACTCCATGCCCTTCTAGAGACCTTTCTTGAGGAAGGTAAGAGAGAGAGATTACCAGGAGGATTTTGATCGATGAGAGAGATCTAGAAAGAGAGTTGGAGATATTTTCGACTATCAACCGAAGAAGACAAAGAGAGGCAGACTATTGGATGTGCTGGGAGTTGGTTGGGAACTGGGGATTTTGAGGATTCACAGCATAATAACGTCATCTTTCTCATCTGGAGGTATCAAAGTGCCAGAATTATGAGTTTTGAGATTTCCAAATAATAACAAATCAAATAGCGAATTATTCGATTTGAATTGTTAGTGATTCGGCACCCATCCGAACGAATTAGGTAACTATGATATGGAGTTCATCGTGTGCGGACAAATCTATCTTTAAGACAACATTTATCAGTAATATGTCCTTGGGTCCTTATCTAAATCTGGATACGATTCTCTGTCCCTATTCTCGTCGATTTATCCTGAGTTGCAGTTTTTTTTTCAGAATTCTCCACCACCATTAGGTAACTCTCTCCTCCTTGTTCTTACAAACCCTGCGGGACACTCTGCTCTTTGTCCTCAAAACTGCTCCACCCTAGATTTGGCCATATTCCCTATGACTAAGAGAGTTGATTCTAAGCAAAAAAGGATCACAAAACATCCCACTCACTAAGAAAAAGACATTGACAGTTTCAGGAACCTACATGATTAGAAGATTAAAAAAGAAAATCTAGCTTTAGATATTTGGACACAAACGCTTAAAATCTAAAGGTAGAATTCAACTTCCTTTGCCCCCACAAAATCCCTCAAATCCAAAGTCTTGCAACACTCAATTCTTCTTGGGGCTTTTAGAAGAAAAAAGAATAAAACCAGAACAACAACAACAACCAAAAAAAAAAAAAAACCTTCTTTCAAATCATCCACATCATGTTCTTGAACTATCACAACACAAGTACTAAAGAATCCAACCAAACAGGTAAAAAAAAAACATTTTTTTTACCTGAAACAGCAGGATTATGCTTGGGTTTCCGCGATCGACGCCTCTTCCTCTTGTCCTTGTCTCCTTCCTCACTTCTCTCTACCACAAGCTGCTGTTGCTGTACCATCCCTTTCATGGCTCCAAACAACTCAAGATCCAATAAAAAAAAATCAAAAAAATACCAAAAGACGAAAACTCGAAAGTGAAGAATCAAAAAACCCTAGATCTGAAAAAACCGATTCTTTCGGCTCTCTCCCGCGAAGAAAAAAAATTACACGGAAAGAGCACCAACAACCTATAAGATCAAAACAAGCAAAAGAATAAAAAACAAACAACAGCTATGGATATCTATATATGGATAGATAGAAATTCGAAGGAGATTGAAGGAAGGAGAGGGTTTGATTAGGCTGTAGTTGTAGTCGTAGTTGTAGTTGAAGAAGGAGAAGAAGACGTCATGAATGGTCGGCAAGACATCAGCGCCGACCCTCGATTCCTTTTCTCTTATTGCCGCTACCTTTTCTAGCCTTTTCCCTTCTTTTAAATCATCTTTCCACATATCGTGTCTCTGTGCGTCTTTCACAGCGCAAAGTCCGCGTCAATCTCACAAGCGGGCCAATCTCGATCATCCAAACTATAGGCCCACCACTTTTTTATTGGATAGTTCAAGCTTTTACCGGTTAACCAAGAGAAATTATATATATTAAGTAGCCCATGTTTGAGAAATTGCATGTACATGTATGTTGCCCATGTTTGGCAACTTTATTTTCAACGAATTTTCACATTCAGTGTTACAAAATAAAAAAAGTCGATTGTCTACGTGCTTATGAGAATTAGAGGCAAATCTTTTTTTTATAATGAAAAGGCCTAATTTATTCGGCCAAGAGCTTTGGCTCTATTAGAATAAGAGTAGGAATATCAAATAAAGGAAGTGTAACTCCGTGGCGAACGCCCTCTAGCTGCATGGGTAGCCTCAAGCTTTAGGTTACTTTGAATTTCTTCACGTGATGAAAAATGTAACGATGAGTATGTATAAAGATGTTGTCAAGGATGTTTTTCATCAAAAGGCTAATCCAATGGAGGATGCTCCATATAAGTTGAGGAAGTCTATGTTTTAACGATTTGGATTTCAGTAGGTGGACCCCATTATAGAGTTTTACTACTTTTCTAATTAGGATTTCTCTATAGGGTTAAAGCCTCATGGATCGCACCATAAAAGTGTTAGATCATCTTCTTCTTTTTTTTCCTACAAGGGTAGGGTTAGATCTACTCATTATCACATTTTTATGAAATGGTAAATCCAAGTGATAAGAACTCCAATTGAAGCAAAAACTGATGATATAAGTATTTATTTTGAACATTCTAATTTCAATAAATGTACTCAGTTGTGGACTTCCTCTTATTTATCTGAATGGGTTTTTCTAAGTTAAAGCTTTCAGGCAGGTTTGTGTTGTCACTTTTTCATGAAAAAAATAAATAAAATAAAAATGCTTTTTTACAACCTTTAAAATACCATGTTTATGCTGGAAAAATATTTTCCATAGAAGAGGTAGGAAGAGGTTTTTCATAGAAACTATTAAAATAATAATAATAATAATAATAACAATAACAACACGAGTTATTCCTCGACAACCTTCAAACGTGCTCAAGGAATTTAGACTGGAATTGATACTTTGCTGAAACTATCAGCACCGTACTCTGGGACCACATGGGCAACCTGAATTTATGATATGGTGGGCCCCACTTTGATGGATGGTGGAGAAAAGACCTGCAAGTGAAAGATCTCCTACAGCCTGCTGGTTGGACTTTTCTTTTCTGAGCTGTTGCTGTCTGTCTTCCTTGCATACCGTTTACTATTGGCCACTGGATGTTTTACAATGGGGATCATTGTTCCACACACAGGGACAATTCGGCCATTGTGGGGCCAGTTGGATCGACTGTCTGATCATCAGCATTTAACAGTGCTGAGTTGTCAGTTAGTCCGAGTATGGTGTTAGTCCGCCCCAAACGCTAAATTGTGGTGGCGCTCTTATAATTGTGGTTAAGCACTTAGAGCTTAATAATTGGAGTACATGTGTGGTTAGGCCTCATTTGTATACTTGGTGGAACCTGGCATACTTTGACCAAATCCTTTGTTTGCATGGGCTCTCATTTGTAAGGTTTGGAGAAGCTTATTTGTCTTATAATTCAAAGACGTTATCTATCTTGGGTTTCTCCAAAATTACGATGGCACATTTCGGTAGAGCCGTAGAAAAGCTTCTGTTTTTCCGTAGAAAACCAAGCCAACTTCATTGAAAATGTGTGTTTATGTGGGCTTAGTGGGCGCCACCACCTAGGGACTAGTCCCATTGGGTCAAAGACAAGTTTTCATCAAATCATTAGACATCCATTAAATAACTCAATTAGAAAATAATACAAGTCTATGATTCGGTCTGTTACAGTAAAGATTATCAGTTTATTTTATGGAAATGCATGTATCCTTTTGAGTTTTTGCACTTTCTCATTGAACCGATCGAATCCACAGTCAAGAATTGCCACTGTAATTTAAAATCATTCGTATAAACTATGCTGGAGTTGGCTGTTTTAATGTAACTTGAAATGTATCTTGTTTACATGTAAGTAAAAAATGTTTGTATGCTCATATTCATGGCAAGCATATTTTCTCTCTCTGCATGATCAAATGAGCGAGAAAATGACTTCTTCAACCATGCAGAAAACCATAACTTTTTTCTACTATATCCATATCTGTTTATTCCCAGTGTTTCTGATCTTTTGGAAAGAAAATAGAAAAAGAGATCCTTAATTTTCTTATTGAAAGATTGATTATCAATCAAAATTGTCCATACAATAACCACAAGATTACTAGTAATTCGCATCACTTTTCCTAAAATCCATATCCATTTAGATATCAATATATTACTAATACTCATCACTCAGTTACAAGAACGATGTGATTGATTTTCAATTGAAGTTATAAAAGTAAGAGCAATAACTATGGTCAGAAAAATAATATTTGTGACTTTTGGAACGTGAGCTGCTTAACCTAGGATTTCAAGCTTCAGATTCAGACCATGAGGTGGTTGTCGTACTTTCCAGTACAAAAGGCAGGAACCTCATCCAACTTCACCTACTTTTTAACACCAAGCCAGCGAGTCCGGATCCCCTGTTTCGTCCAAACAGGCTCCCTGTTTGGACGAATAAGGGGCCACACGTGCGGGACGAAGGGGGGCGGAGGAAAGGAAAAGTGCTTTTCCTCTTTCTCCGCCCCCCTCCGCCCCCACACGTGTCCGCCCCTGATTCGTCCAAACAGGGCTCCCCTGTTTGGACGAAACAGGGGATCCGGATCCCAAGCCAGCAGACAACCGACCGACTGACTTATGCAATGCTCTAAAATTCATCCGTTTCTCAATTCTTCATATGTTTCTTTCACCGTACCTTCCATCCCATAATCAAGGCCACTTTGAACTACTTCTAAGCTAGAAATATAAATCTTTCACTTAAAGTCTTCATGTTGTTTTCGAAAATTGAGTTTGGTTGCACATATGGCACTTGAGGATCTCTTGAGCTCCCTCCATCAACGATCCCAATTTATTAGAGGTAGGATGAGAAAGTTTTTGTTGCGGATCGAACCATAATTCTTTCTAAATTTACTAGTGGACACATTTTTTATCTAAGATTTGAAGTTATTGATATGATGGGCTCTTGTGCAAGTTCTAATAAACTTACAATTAAGATATCAGATTATGGATATGTAAGTTACATTTTAAGTGGATGAAGGTTTCAACCCATTAACAGATTTAATACTTGCTATGAACTTGCATGTATTTGCATACGTGGGTGGTACTCAGAGCACCTGAGGCCGGAGCCTGAACCCAGCCTGATTTCTAGGCGGGCTTGGGAAACATGTCCTAGACCAAGCCCTAGCCAGAAGATACTCAGCCTGAATTGGGTGTTCATTTGGGTCTCTTCATGTTTTTCATTTTGAAATTGTTGTGATGTTTTATTAAGTTCATGGGACGGATCACAGAAGATCTATCCTTGCATTATTATAG
The DNA here is from genome assembly GCA_029852735.1 of Persea americana. Classification (NCBI taxonomy): domain Eukaryota; kingdom Viridiplantae; phylum Streptophyta; class Magnoliopsida; order Laurales; family Lauraceae; genus Persea; species Persea americana. Next base: position 52,758,103 of record CM056819.1, read on the forward strand.
CCACCCCCCTGCGGGGTCTTTAGTGGTTTTTTAGAGGATTTTTAATATAACAGTGAATACTAATTAGATGCGTATCAAATTTGCGCTAGAGCTAATCCATTGTGCGATAATTTAGAAGGGGGTTGAATTGATCATAATGGGATCCCATGCTTCTGAAAAAGCAGATCCTCAAAATGTCACTCATGAAAGAAAAAAAAACTTGAGAGAGCCTTTCTCATGTAACACATCAAGTTCCTCTGTGCATGATTGGGGCTGTGACATATACATCTGCATTCATCATTTGCACAATAATATGCTAACTGAAGTACATATTTAGTCAAGGAGTGAATGTTGGACTCCCTCTGTTTTCGGTGGGCTGTGAATTGTGATGTGATGAGATCGACCTAGCGAAGGTGGGCCTCACTTTAAAAGGACACGATCTAAATGACCATTTTAATTTGAATAAAAACTGTCCGTGTCAAACAAAATTTTATTGCACATATAATCATCTAACTTTGTGCTATTAATCAGATGATAAGTAGCATCAAGTCATACTCATTTGGGTACATTCTCTAATCCATGGTAAGTCCTTATGTGCACAAAAAGCTAAAAAGGCTTTTCAATCTTTTCGTTACCGCCCGGACGCAGATAAAATGGGCCAAAACGGTGGCTCACTTCTTCTCTCTCGTCTCACTACCAGTCCCTCTGCCAAAACTGAGCGTGGGATTTTTTTTTTGGTACCCCAGAACCCGGTACACCCAAGAAGAAAACCCACTGAAGTGGGAAGAAAGCCCGGCACACCTGGAAAAAAAGCCCACCGAAGTGGGAAGAAAACTCCGCATACCTGGGAAGAAAGCTCACCAAGATAAGAAGAAAGCCCGTATATACACATACATAAATATATAAGAAGGGGGTGGGAGTTGAACCTCTGACCTCCCCAGTAAGAACCCAACTCCTTACCAGTGGGGTGAGGAGTGGTTCTTAAGTGAGTGTGGGATTTGGTTGGGTCTGTTTGCAGAGAGGGAATGATTCGGTTGTGAATATGTAAAGGGACTCTTGAGAGATTCGTTTGGATTTGGGTAGGTTTGAGATGGATTGGGTTTTTGGGATTTTGAGATATGGTCTAGAGTCGGTGAAAATGGGTTCTCGTTTCCTGATTTTGGGGATAATTGGAAGAGGGACGATGTTTACTTTTTTCCTTTTGTAAATTTGAGATTTTTATTTTATGAGAGGTTTCCGAAATGAAAATTGGATTGTGCAATTGTGTGCCAATAAGAATTCTAGATTCGAATTCTAGCTTCATAAGTTTGGTACTGGCAACATACATTCTGCAGTTACGCATGCTCCTGTATCTAGTAAGAACAAAAGATTCATTCCTTACCTGGTCGGAATTGGCTAATGCAATGTGGAAATATTTCTCATGTGAAAAAAATGAAAATCATAGGAAATGATGGCACAGAACCATGAAAATCAAAGTACCTTATAAAAACTATTTTCATTTTCTGAAAAAAATGGTCATCAAGAACATGCAATTAAAATCGTTTTGGAGAAAATAACTGGCGGGCAAATAATAAGGTGGAAGGTGCATTTTAGTTGAAGCATGTTCCAATTAGTTGGAAATTGGACAATAGAATTTATAAACTCTAAAACTACCCAATCACTGCCATCATGAATGAGATCATTTTCATCAGTAACATGAATGAGAGATTATGGTCTGCATCCACTGATGTTACTTACAAATATACCTGTAAAATCACGAGCCTGATATTCTACATGATGACACGAGCAGGAGTTGATTTAATTCCATAGCATTCTAATACTTGGGAGCGAAGATTTGTGACTTCGAATAAAATAACAAACGATAACAACTCTAACCGACTAGCATGAAACAGCAATGGGAAAAAAATAACCCACTATAAGCTTAGAGCAGACTTGCAGCCTACCAACAAAACCAGGCTACAATTTCAGCATCAAGATAAATACCAAACTTGGCCCAATCTCTGCAGCCAGGGACAGCCTACCACACAGCTCACACAAAATGCATTGGCCATTCACGTCTTTTAAACTTGGCAGCTACAATCACGACCCACGTCCTATCAAAGAGACTTGGAGCAGATTGCAATCTACCAACAAAACCGAGCTGCTATTATCAGCACCAAGTCAAACTCAGTGCATCATCCTCTACAGCCAAGAGCAGCCAACCACAGCTCACAAAATATGTGCTGGCCCTTCACATCATTTAAACTTTGCAGCTACAATCACGACGACCCATGATCTACCAAATCCCATCATATATGCTGCTTTGAGTGAAAATCCTAATACATGAGACTTCATAGAAATGATTTAAGTCTAAAACAATCATCTATATTACCCCATCACAACCTTGTCTGGCCATGGCAAGAAGGTTCGGCTCAGCATCAATGTCAATGTAACTGCAGATCCAGCCTCTCGGCAGCATCGGCAACAGGTAAAGTGATGTGGCCCTTTCAACAACTTTTTCCCATCAGCTACAGATAGAGCCCCTTACAACTACTCTTATCCGTCAATATTTAAAATATATATATATAAAAAAAAAAGGCCAAGGAGCATCATCAGGATGGAATCAGAATCCCAGTTTGATAGAGATAAAAAATTTCCCCTCTGAAATGGGGATAAGACTGTATTTATAAGAGGTAAAACATGAATCTTACCAATCACGATACCATCCCAGAAATAGTTTTAAGATGCATTTGGTTCAGATCCTGAAAGGTTCTTCTATATCTACCAGGTGTTGTTGAGGACAGTGCACTGACATTTATCATTGCCATCAAACAAACACCATCATCATCATTTAGGGAGTATAACAGCATCAGCAACAACATCATCAGCATACATCCCTCAGCGACTCTCTTGTCAAATCAGCTACAATCACCCTTTCCCGAACAGAACTATAAAACCCATGATATGCATAGTGAGTGACAATCTAACCAAATATAAAAGCAATGAGAGAATAAATAAGAGGAGCATAGAACATTCATAAGCATTACTAACGAGAATTTGAGTAAAACCTACATCTTACACCTTGCTAATAAATAGTTCAACATCTCCCACTAAAAGTCCATAACAAACCAGCTGATGCAACAGAAAGGAAGAACAGGACGAGTTTTAAAGAAAATTTAACCTTGAAAAACAACACACCGAACATAACTAGTATCAAGTGTTCTGACAAGAAAATCTGCAATCCACAAAGGTAGAACCACAGAGGATAAAAACATATATCTGAGCTTAGGACGTCCCCTTGGAACCCTCATACAGTTATCAGTCCTGCAACAAGCAAATTCCAATAGTAACTCATTATAAATCAACTTAAAGGCTCTAATAAATCAAAAGCTTTGATGTATAGCAGTCAGATGAGCATACATCCTCCAAATTGCGAGGCGATTGACTTCGAGAATCAGCATGGCGCCGATGGTCTGGTGAAACACTGCGTGGAGTTGGAGATCTCTTGTCAATATCACGCCCATTTGGGCTGTGCCTAGCAGGACTTTCATCACGGGAAGGTGGTGTTCGTCGTGGGGAAGGGCTTCTTCGGGGACTAAGACTTCGACGGACGGGGGAAGCACTGCATCAAAGGAAAGTAATAGAAAATTATTTATAAAAAAAAAAAGAATAGACCAAGAAAAACACAGCCGCAGTGTACAGCACACAACACATAACAGATATACTAACACATCTCAATAAAGAATAAGTGCAGCACTAAAAACACAATTTACCCATCCGGTGACCGAGTCCTGCTCCTCCTAGGCTCTTCATCCAGCTTTCCTCTATAACGACCTCTATCGTAATCAGGACTCGCACTGCGGCTCCTACTTCGACGACGATGCTCTCTGTCCCTGCCACGGTTCCTGTCACGATCATACCTGTCTCTACTTCGACTGCGACTTCGCCTTCTGTGATCTCGCCCTCGGTAATCATCTCGATACCTAAGAGTGTGACCCCTTTAGCTATCAAATATGTGCAACAACATAAGGCAAAGAGAAGGCAGAAGCACATGAGCACCTACACAGCTGTGATACCCCGCTACTTGTACAAGCCCAACGCATCCGTATCAGACCAATACTATACTTGTATTGGTACCTGATACGGCACTGATACTTCTGGGGAACAAGTTTAATATCCTACTTATAAAGTCCATTATTTCACATAGTTCTTTTAATATTTTTACTTCTCACCATAAAAAATTCTAGAAATGGACAAAAACAAATGATAATTTCATTTATTCCAAAGTGATCTAAAGAAAAAGTTAGGACACCCGTATCCGTATCCTAGATTTTCAAAAGGGAGTAGTAGTATCCCCGATTCCTGTATCAGTGTCCGTATCCATATTCGTATCTGGGTATCATAGCTACACAGTTATATTGCACCTAGTTGGCTAGATAGACACAGAATGACAGCATGTAAGTTAATATTGAATAATAAATCTACATGTTTCCGAGAGGATGAGTAACCACAGTAGCCAACCTAGCCAGCCCCTGTTTGATCATAGATAGAAGAATAACTGGTTTAAAACACTCGTATCTGTGAGTGTATACAGCAATGATGATATGCTAAGCACTGAGCTTAGACTTATGTGTGCACCTCGCTGAGAAGCCCACCAGGATGCGCGACAATCATGTTTTGTGCGTGTGGACGGCCATTGGATTAAAAATAAAAAATAAGATACCTAATAAAGCCATTAAAATTTGAAAGTAAAGATAAGGAGTTATGATGATCCTATGGCGGCTAATTATGGGGGCAACAGACCTCACTACCCATGATTATCATGAATCTAGGTGGCCCCACAGTGAGGTTCATACCTAAATTAGCTAACAATTGTGCTTAGCAAATCATTATATGCATATATATAGGGAGATGCTCCTACGAGATATCTCTCACCTTAAATGAGAGATTGGATGTGAGAGAGACAGAGAGATAGAATAAAGAGAGATGAACAGATGCTGCCAGCCACATGTAAGCTCCAATATTGTCAGCAGCATATGATAATTTCTAGTAAGTCCAATGCATTTCAAGAACTAAAAAGCACATTAACAAACATCCACCCTAGATAAGAAACACCTCCTGGCAACTCAATCTCCTTGGCCCTTGCATCAAAACCACTTAATCCGACAATGATGAAACAAGGAAGAAAAAGAGACTTTAGATGTCATTACCTTGGTCTAGGGCTACGGCTCCTTGATCTACCTTTCGACTTCGGAAAAAACTCCACTATCCTCCCCTTTGAACTGAAATGAAGAACAGGGGATTGTTATGCAGCAACAAAGTGGAAACCAGCTTTTAAAGTGCAACAAAATGAAAGTAGCCAAATGTAGAATGCGGAAGCGGACAAAATGGCTAAAGGAGGAGTCTCTAATACTTCATTGATAGTTTCTCTCTGTTAATCTGTTTCTTCCTTCTTCTGGGGCTGTTGCCTGCCTTTTTGGGGCTTTGGTCCTGCTCCTTTTTGGTTGTTTTTCCCCACTTTTTGTGGAGTTTTTTGGTTTCAGTATAGTACTATTATACCGTAATTATCTCTTTTGTTTTTAATAGTCACCTTTTTCAAAAAAAAAAAAGCAGCCAAATGTACGCACAATGCACCATTACTCTGTACAGGCACCTTTCTTCCTTCTTTCTTTTTTCCTTTTTTTTTTTTTTTTTTTTGTTGTTGTTAGAGGGTTGGGGTGGTGGGGGGGGGGGGGGGGGGGGGGGGGTGTTGCTGGGTGGGGGGGCTGGGGGGGGGGGTTGCTGGGGGGGGGGGCTGGGGGGGGGGGGGGGGGGGGGTGGGAGGGAGTGGGTGTGCAATGGAATAATCTTCTTCCATGGCTATAAACTAATAATTACATTGATGGTACCTCAAAATTGGAAAAAGCATTAATGCAGGCCAATCCTACAGTAGATATTTAAAGATGAAAACATCCACTTCATTCAAGTGTGGACATCTCGCATATATTGCTATGTACCTAGCTCTCATAGAAGCAGCTACTCAAATTGGTTCATTGCTGATTAAAATCATGAAATCAAGTTCAAGTCCTTCAACTGTTGGACTCTTAAAACACATGTCCAAAGTAGAAGTTTTAATCCATGTAAAATTATTAAAGAATACGGTTATGGCACAATTCTTTTCAATCAATTGGTTTTCCTTCTTTGATGAAGCACAATCACAAGTATGAAGTTGTAATCTACTGAGTTGGACTGCCTAAACCCATCAAATTATTAGACATAAATCCCACCATTGAAATAGAACCTTAAAATGGCTTGACTAGATTAATGTTCAAAGATATGTTGCTGCATGTGAGAGCATGTGTTACATTTCTACTTGATCATTCTGGTACAATGAAATGTTCAACTTCAATAAAATTATTAATATGTACAGATATGGCTCAATTCTTTTCTATCAATTTGGTTTTCCTTCCTTGTTGAAACACAGTCACAACTATAAACAAGTTGTGAGCTACTCAGTTGGACTGCCTAGATCCAGCAAAATTGGACATAAATCCCACAATTAAAGTAGAACCTAGACATGGATTGACTAGATTATTGTTCAAAGAGATGGTGTACATGTGAGAGCATGTGTTACATTTCTACCCAATCATTCTGCTACAATAAAATGTTCAACTTCAAACATATCTTGACTGCCATTCTAGAGTCTTATGTGGCATAATGAATGCATAACTGGGTTGTTTAAAGTGTCGATCATGATTGAACCCTTGGTTGAAGTGCTTACATACAATGCACATCAAGAACTTCTCGCATCGGAAAGGGAAGAAAGAGAGAAAGCTAAAGGAGGACTTGTAGAGCATAATAAAAGGTAAATATGCTCTATCCTCTATGGAGGCAAATACCGTGTGTCGCCACTCTCAAAGATGGGGAGGAAAACATGAAATTCATTCATAGCATTGAGAACGATAAAAGAAGAATGAAACATTCTGCGTACGATATTTGCATTGATGGAAGAGTTGTAGAACTTAGGGAGGGTGTGAAGAACAATTTCCGCAGAATGTTTATAAATGTCAAAGGAGAATTTCACTCATCTGACATTGGATGGCAACAATGTTGAAGTAATCTCACTGGAACGGGTACCATGTTTGGTGCAAGATGCTCATAAGGGCATCGAGAAGTATTAAAAGGCATTGAAGGCATTGAGAGATATAAAGATTTTCTCCTAAGAGAATCCCACACAGCAGTGAGTGCCTTTAATTCGGGGGGGGTGGGGGTGGGGGTGTGGGGGGGGAGGTGGTGCTTCTAGGGATTCAAAATCCCACACTACACTCGTAAGACATCCCGAATGTGAAAATTTTCATTGAGAGAACCAAGGCATCAGTCTCGATGGCTTCGACTTTTGTTGAAGATATACTTCACATAATGGGATTTCGAGAAAAATAAAGGATGAACTAAAGGATGCATATCCCCATTGTCTTTTTCAGTGAAATGTGTCTTCAACACTGCCACTTCTAAACAGTTAGATATTCCAAAAAATGATATCAGTACCATCCTGATTTGTTCATAATGAAGCTTCTTCAATAGCCAGCCCTGAAACTTTCCCTTCATTTACATGCATCCAAACTCCAAAGGGAGATTTAAAACTGCTCGCATGGTAAAACCATAAGATGCAGGGGCATGGGATTGTCATAAATAAGAGATTGGATCCTCCATGGTCATGAATGTCAGCTAATAAGAGACTATGTGACATTAAGTTGGGCTCCATTGGCTGGACCAAGTGAAACGACCGACGATGAGTGATGCATCTGCTGAAGATCAGTCTCATTGGTTATTTTCAACCATCCCATCTGTGACAATTAAACTAAAACGTAAAAAAGAGAAACAAAATAAATAAATAAAAAATGATTTAAGGCGAAAACATTTTGACCATTTTGGCCCCTTATTGACAGTAGGAAGTTTCTACTGTCATGATGTGCATAGAATATCCAATAAAAATAAAAAGTAAAAAATTTGACCGGTCGAGATGTTACAAATCTTTGGACAATACCCTCCTAAAACATCCATGCACAATCTTATATGGGAAATGCATGATGGGACTGTATCATAAGACCCACCAGAGCCCATTGATGAACAATCCACCCGAATTTGACAGAAATACGCACTCACTGTGTATCGGCACTCACCCTAATTTGACACCAATCAAACCTGCATTCCCGCTCAGATTATATGATAAAACATATTGAGAATCCAATGCACTTACAAAAAGTTTTAGAATTTTTGACCGAACCCAATCACTGGTTTCCATAATCCATACCCACATAAACATATGTATGTACATATATGAAGAAATCATTAAAAAAAACATGCATATATAGGAGACTAATTAACTTACATTCGCTCCGCATTTGGCCCATATTTTGCAAATTGAACCATAATCTCTCTACCATCAACAGTTATTCCTGCCAACAAGAATTTCAAAAATCGATCTTTACTTCGATTTTTCCCATACTAGAAGAATCAAAAAAGATGAAATAAAGCAAAATAAAAAGAGGAGCTTGCCATCCAGCTTCTCGACGGCCTTCTGCGCCTCATCTGGGTACTTATACCGAACAAATGCAAAGCCTCGCGACTCGCCCGTCCTGCATACAAAAAAAGGAGAGAGATTTTGTCTAAAAGATGATGAAACAAGAAGAGGAAAGAGAGAAGTTGATTGCAAATTCCAAACATGCCTTCGATCTCTTGGAATGAAGACATCGACCACCTTTCCATACTTATCGAAGAGGGGGAATAGATCATCAGCTGTAGTTCCTGTTCGATCAAAACAAAAAAGATAAGAACAGATCAGATGAACAGAGAGAGATGAACAGAGAGAAAGAGAGATTGAGAAGGTTTTTATTTACGGAATGTTATGTTGAGGACGAGGAGGGAGAAGGTATCTCTGATGTCGGGAGGGCCCGATCTTCCGAAATGCGACATTGTTCTCTTGCAGAGAGAGAAGAAGAAGAACGGATAGGGATAGGGATAGGGATAGGGCTAGGGTTTGAGGAAGGGAAGGGAAGGGAAGGGAAGGGAAGGGAGCTTTTGGGGGAAATTTTTGTGATAGGGACGCTATCACAAACAGCCCTAAATACGTAAAAGTGGTTGGGCCCACTTGTAAATGGACCATGGTTGGTGGCCCAGATGGTCCTACCCCTGGGTTAATTCAGTGGGCCTACCTTTCAGCATGGCTTGGATTAAACGATAGAAAGTCCAAATCCGAGCCAGCATGGCTTAGCCGGGATAATCAATACAGTAGCGTAATAACCTGTGATGAGTACAGGCATGGTCTACATGGCTTGGGTTCACGATACATCTAATTTGTTTTGACAATTTTATATATATATATATATATAAGAAAAATATTCATGTGCATACATTATTCACTATAGGGTTTCATGTGCAAAAAAGGAAAATTCCATTACCGTATAGTGAGGAATAGATGCACATGAATGTATTGGGGTGGTGTAGTGGTTAGATTGGTTATTTGAAAAGGCAAAAGGTCACAATTTCCAATCTCCTAACCTATACAATAACCAGTGCATGACCTATTTGGCTACCGTTTCCACTTCATCTGATTAATTATAACTATTTTAAATAATTACATTTAAGTACTTTGTGTTCTAGTGGTGAGGTTAGTTACTTACAAAAATAAGAGGCATCTTTTACCAAGGGTCCATAAAAAAGTTGAAATTAAAAGGAATCCGTTCAAAATTGAATCCAAAGCCTACAGCTTTAATATATTATATATAATCAAGTTTAGTGATTATTTACTAAAATAAATAATTGGAAAGCACCACAATGGATAGAAAGCTCAGTCAGGCCCAATTAACTAAACGGGAATGATCAGGCCAGGCACTAAAGGCCCATGTCAGGCTTGGGCCGCACATGGTCCGACATTTATGAAGACAGGCCGGAGCTTGATGTGCCTCAGCCAACCTGGGCTGGTCCATAAATACATCTGCTCACTACGGTTATAAACTAGGTTAAATCACCCACTCCCCTATCCCCTGTCAGGCATCGATCCTTAGTAGGTTGGTTTAAACCTCCATCTCCCGTGGCCACTAGGCCAACTCATAAATAAATTGAAAAAAAAATGGGGGTTAAATTTCAACTCATCAAATCAAATCAAATCAAAGTCAGCCCCACCTTAGATGGTGAAAGTCACTGTTGTTTCAGCTTTGGACCTCCATCTTGCATGAGGCCACTTGGAATGGTTGTGTGCGGCTGTCCCAACCCTACAAAGTTTGTAAATTACCTTTCAGGAAAGACATTCAAATATAATTTATAATGGGGATTTTAAAAACAAAACTTATAGTTTTTTTTTTTTTTCTAACGGAGGGTGTCTCAGTCCTTTGGAACATACTAATCACTTCAGGCCCAGGGTAAGTCGGGTAAATCTCATATGATTCCCATAGTATAGTTTTGAACCCCCAAGCTCCAAAAAAAACAAAATTTAAAGTTGAGAAATACGACAAAAGGCCCAAAGTCATTGCGAAGTGTTTAGGCCCTCCATCTTATTTCTCAACTTTAAGGATTTTTTTTAATTACTTTATGATATAAAAGATATATAAAATTCTAGAAAAATGTAATACATTTTAAATTATTGGTTTAGATTTTAGGTTTGTTTGACTCATATTGTCCCGTTTACCTTCTAATTTATATATTATTTAATAACAAGCATTATGAATCCTTACGAAATAAATTGGACCCTACTTACACTAATCACAAGAGCAATTTGGCATCACAAACCATAAACCCATCATGAGGTGAGTTGGTATAGTAGAGAAGTTGCTATTGAATTAGCCATCTAACGAGTCTTTCTTTTTTTTGAGTTTATTTTATTTTAAGATTATTGAAATAGATGTTTGGATGATGTTAAACTTCTCGACAAAACTTACATTGACTTCTAATCCAATAGACAATAATAATTTTTTTACCTTATTTTGAAAAAAAAAAAACAAAATATAGATTTTTTGAAATACACACGAGCGTCCAAAGAAACTTGACACAATTTGCTTTCCTTTCAAAATATAATCATATAAACTTTGGAAGTTAACAATCAACGTAAAATTTTATCACAACCCAAATATGAATAATGAGATAACAATAATCTCCTTCAAAAAAGTATGTCCATGTCGAATGTAGGCCCGCAACGACACGGGTGAAAAAAAAGTTAACTATGCAGGTTGATGGCTTCCTTAAAGAAAAAGGGGTTGAGGGAAGAGGACGTACATATAGATAATGAGAAAGACGCGCAGCGTAGCTCATCCAAAAACTTGACTTAGTAGAGTAACAAAATTCATGTAGCCGCCCATCATAATTTGGATAAGACTTTGATGACGATGACGATAAAATTGCCTATATTACTTTTACTCTACGATGAAATGGCCTTACAATTCTCATGTTATGACAACGCTGCCATATGACTTTTTATAAGATGACGAGCTTATTTCTTTTATGGGATAGTGCAAGTTCTTAGACTTGAGATATGCGCATAAACTGTCAAAGTTTAAGCATTTTTCCTTAAAACTGTTATACGATATCCGAGGATAATACGACACCACACACATTGGACCATACGATATCATAGGGCCATGCGATATCATGTTATGTGCAACATCGCACCATTTTTGTACACACTGCTCTAAAATAATTATTTAACTTCACTTGTTCGAGCAAATATTAGATTCAAGAGCCGCTGTACAAGCAATACCCCTTCTTTTTTCCAACTAAATAAAACATGGCCAAATAAAATTTCTTAAAAAGAATCTACTAAAACAACGGCCTCTTATCTTCATCGAAGGTTTACTCCCCTCACCAGAGGCCTCTTTGGTCTTCTTCTCTCACCATAGGGCTGGGTCCCAGGCCCCGAAGCTGAATAGAGGAAAAGAAAAAATTTCTACTAAGGGGCTGTTTCTTTGCAAGAATTCCTGACAGGAATTCCGGTTGTCTGTGAATTCTGGAATTCCTGTCAGGAATTCATTGTTCTTTTATTAGAATTCTAGGAATTCCAAAATTCTAGCATTTCGAAATGCTAAAAATGTAGCATTTTCAAATTCCATTCCTCCTACAAGGATTTTGGAATTCAGGAATTCCGGGAAGCCTCAAAGAAACTCCGGCAGCATCAAGCCTCAAAGAACTCTATCATCGCTATTGTCATTGTTGGATTGTCTCCAAGCCAGCTGATCTAATTAGGTGTTATTACTCATCATATACAACTTACCCTGTATTATATTTTGTTTTTTTTTTTAAATGGTACCCTGTATTATATTTAATGCATTCAATGAAAAATTAATCTTCCTCTTTCATTGCATTGATAATTGGGTATTCAGTCAACCGAAGCCCAACGTGAATGGCCACAACCAAGCTTGAACCCAAATTAAAATAATATTAGCCCAAGCCCAGGTGATTGCATAAATAATATAAGCCCAATCTCTCTCTCTCTCTCTCATGGTTTGTAAAATTCTAGTCAGAAATTCTTATAGTTATGAAACAAAGCATTCAAGAAATTCAGAAATTCAGGAATTTTTAGGTAGGAATTCAGGCATAAAAGAAACAGGGAATTCAGAAATGACAGAATTTAGTAGCATTTCAGAATTCCAGCATTTGAAAATCCCAAACAGTCACCAGACATGAATTTCAAGAATTTTAGGAAAGAAACGGGCCCTAAATGACTTCAAAGAAATCCACCCGTGTACCATCAGAATAAGAAGAGAAAACTTACCACGGAGGGGAAGGGAGTCAAAACCTCCCATGGTCCGGACTCCTTCTCCCTGGCGGCCTGGCATATTCCTGCCAGTACCCATGGACCCACACAACTGCACTTTTTCTTCTTTTTATAGCCCTTTGCCTTGGTGCCTGCAGCCGTGACCTCCGCCACATTCTTTCCTCGCAATCCATGGCTCCTGCAACCAAACGCAAGCAGCCACAGGTTCCGGAAGCTGTGAGTGGGAGGGTATGGCTCTATCTAACTCTCCTTACTCTCCAGTACGGTGCCCAGCCCCTCTTGTCCAAGCGCTTCACCAGGTAGCCACCCATCTTTCTCAATCTATCTATCTGCAAATCTTGTTTTTTTTTTTTTTTTTTTGGCTATTCGAACGCGGGAATCGATAAAGTCTACATCTTTATGCTTTAATCACTCTAAAACTCACCAATTTGTACTCATTCTAGTCAACACTGTTGGGTTCAATCGATCTATGATGAGTATTTCGTCAATGGGTACTCCTAATTAGGGCAGGGAACGATTCTTTAGCTCTGAGATTTGGAAACTCCGACCCAAGATTGATGGGATGGTGGTGGTGGAGGTGATTTTTCCAAGTATCTGACAGGAAAGGCAGGTTTTTCTTGCAAGATGGGCAAGACCCATTGTGCTACTTGAACACCAAATTAGTTATACAATGTGTTTCTCTGTCTGCAGTAAAACAATGATGAAATCCATGTGTAATAGAAGGTGTGATCTGTGATTTTTATTATTAGCATTGTGATTCTTGTGGAGTTACCTGAATTGGCTTTCTGGAGTATGCTGCTTTCCCCTTTCTTCTATTTAGTTCCACCTAGAAGATGTAGAAGCTTGCTATAGAAACTCGCCTTATGATTGACACTGGAATTAGCTAAATCCCTTATAAAAACTGGTAGGTTTAGGATTCCCCACTATTTTGGGGTTGTCTAGAAGATTCTTGTTACTTGTGATATTTTCAGAGGGATGGATGCAAAACTTAGAGTGATAATATTTTATCCACTCATTCTCCATCAGTGACAAGTCTCAACCCAAATTGCATGAATATGGTTACGAGCATCAGAATCCAATACTGATACAAGGAGTCTAATTTGGCAAATCCAAAAATATAGATTTTGTGGATTCAGCATAGTATTTGAATAAAATTAATGGATGGAACCCAACTGTCAAATTTTTTTATTTTTTTTATTTTTTCTGAAATGTATCCAAGTCTTCATTGTCATCCACTATCATGGATTCTTGAGCTTTTTTTCTTCTTCTTCTTCTTTTTTTTTTTTTTTTATATATATAATTTATAGCTGTACCATGTATACTTTATCAGTAACAAAAAGAGTATATAAATGGAAATCAGACACTCAAATTGTCTGGTCGGCACCATAGATCAAACCAAAAACTAAACTGACATCTATTTGTCACTCTGTACTGCACTTGAGAGCAACACTTCGGACATCTTTCCCACATACATGACACTTATAATTTGAGGGTAGTTCATCTATGTGCATCATTACTCTAAGCATCTCACATCGATCAATGTTATTCATTTGTATATCTTATACAAGAGGCATCATCTAAATGAATGTATATGGACATCTACAGTATTTGGTGGTTTGTCTTGTATATCTCTTCTGTGTGTGTCTCTCGATGGTCCAAGGTTGGAATCTGGCATTCTGGGCTGACCATCTATTAGTTGGGTCGGATCTGGATACATCTTGGCACCATCTAGCGTAGCCTATGTACATCCCTATTGGCTATTGGCAAAGCCAAATCACAAGAAATCATTTGGTAAAACACTCAACACTTCTGACCAGTCTCTAGTGGCATATTGGATTTCATACTTCCAGAGGTTTAAGAAGCTAAAATCTGTATCATACAGTGGCGTAGTCAACTTTTAATCTATTATCTTCCATTTGATGACTACAAGTCCACTTACTGATTAGGAAAAAAGAAAGAAAGAAAGAAGGAAGGAAAAAAATCTCAATCTGGAGTTTCTTAGCTGACCTTGGATAAATGTGATAATACTTTGATAATGACGACGACAACTTGGGGATTTGGTAGGAAAATGACTTCTTTCAACTGGATCTCTTTTTTACAACTGTGTTGCGTTGTAAACTGGCAGGATTTCCATTTTCAAGCAGTTAAAATGATGCTGAAGATCTTGTTTCTTCCTAGTTGAGTGACTTGTTTAGTTGTTTGAAATGCCATAAATAAAGTCCGTACATATTTTTGTTACCGTGACATGCTGAATTTGTGAAGCCAAGTTGCCCTTGCCTACATAAGCCAGTAGATTAGTTATATTCTCTTGTTTTACCAGAAGACTGGGTGAGTATGCTCGCGAATGGCAAAGTAGATAGAGTCAGATGAGTTGAAAAACTCCTCTACTCCAAATTGTAAGAGGCTAGACAGAATATCAACAGCTCTTCATAATCTCTTTGCTTGTTGGACTCCATGAAACATTATCAAATGTTGTTGTTTGGTGATGAGAAATATTTAGTGAGGACACGTTTATTCATCCAAATCTGAGCTTCTTATTTATAAAGAGCTATTTATACATATAGGTTGGATGAGCCTAAAAATACAAATCTAATTATTGGCATGTTGTTTTGTTTACCTATTACTGCAGAAGAGAAGTGATTGTTACTTCATCTGTTCTGGTGTGTGAGATGTCTAAGGTAATGCCCGATTGTACTTCCCCCACCCATTTATTTCTATTTTCTGACCAATAATGGATCATTTGCCACAATTTTTAGGTTATTTGTGCACTATTTCTCTTGGCCAAAGAGGGTAGTCTGAGGAGACTGTACAAGGAGTGGACATTGGTTGGTTCATTGACTGCATCAGGCCTTCCAGCTGCTATTTATGCATTGCAAAATAGTTTGTTGCAGATTTCTTACAGAAATCTAGATTCACTTACTTTCTCAATTCTCAATCAGACAAAGCTAATTTTCACGGCATTTTTTACTTATCTTATTTTGGGGTATGTACTTATAACCTTTTCTGATGGGAATATCCATGTCCCCTCAGTATCCTTCTTATTCCAGGAATTGATCCTTTTTTCTTTTTTTTTAAGGTTTTTTCATTTGCATATCAATGTGTGATCCATTGTAAGATACCAGTTACCATGACTCTGTGTGAGTGGGCGAGTAAATATTTAACCCATTGGTGCTAGATGGTGTCACCACATGAATTTGTCGAATAAATGTTTTGATGAATAAGCATGAATAAAGAAAAATGAAATAGTAATGAAAAACAAAGAAACTGAATTTAATATATGATGCAACCTCTGCAGCAAGATTTAGGTTATTGCACAACCCCTCAAGGCTCATTCCCAAAAGGAAAACCATTCGGAAAAAAAAAAAAGTTTTTTGGACATTTGAAGAAAATTGAGTGGAGTGTATTAATAGTCCATGTTATGCAATATGCTGTCCAAGTCCAATTCCCCTTTAGGTGGTAGCTAACTTACACTGGAGCCAAATGTAGCAATTACACATGTTACAGCAGTGATGGATTCTCAAGATCTTTTTGGTTGATAACCAAAAATTGCAATGGAGTAAAAGCCTCATTATTTTTCTTTTCTTCCTCTTTCTTTTTGGGTGAAGGGTGGTGGGGAAATTATGAGTTCTCAGATGGTCATCTATATAATGCTCTATAGTTGTCTTCTGCACTGAGAAGTATTTGATGAAACTTGAATTTAGAAGATACGCTAGGTTGAATCTGATACTACTGTAGTAGACATCTTGATTTTTATGCATGAGGAATCATATGATCTGTTTTCTTGGGGATTCACTCTGTCCTCTGGCGTTGATTATGTATGTATACATGGGACCAGTGGTTTGGTGACCCAGACTGTTTATTTGGTTTGCCCCAGTATCGATGCCATAGTTATTAATACCATTTCGTTTCAGCTGAAATGGCTGAAAATTTTCATTTCGGCCATGCAACCAAAACGAAATGCGTGCTAAAACTTTTCGGACTAGATCTCGGACAATCTCGGATTTTCGGCCGAAAATCACAGATTTCTCCCAAAATGGCCAAAATCTGGATTTTTCTTCTTTTTTTTTTTCAATTTTTTAAAGAAAAATGCAGCCCTAGCATAAGGAAAAAAAAAACAGAGAGAGAAAGGAAGAGAGCTGAAAGTCCTCTGCTCGATGCCCCGTCTCGCCATCGACCCCGCCTATCCGTCGCCGTCCCCTGTGCCCCGCCTCACCTCTCCGTCCCGTCTGCCTCGCCGTCGACTTAGTGCATCTACTCCTCCTTATCTCATCTTCCCCCTCTTCTTCCTTCTCTCTCTTTCTCTTCTTACTTTCTTCTTTTTTTCCCCTCCTTTCCTTTTTGTTTTTGACTCTTCATCGAGATCTGGTTTTGGAAGTGATTGATGGGTGTTGGACAGCTGTAGTCTTCTAGAGAAGTGCAGCTGGCGGGGTATTGGGCTGCACATGAGGCTGGGCCTGGGGTTGGGTTTGGACTATTGCCTAGTATTGGGATGGGGCTAGTTATAAGGTTGAGCCTGCTTTGGGGCAGGTTTTATAAAAGGGTTGGAGCTTCGGCCTGGTGCTTTATTTTTTTAATTTTCATTAATAGAACTCCAAAATATTTTGCCGAAATTCCGAAACGACCGAGATATTTCATTATTGAGGATACACTGAAATGGGGTCCGAAACAAAATTAACAACTATGATCGATGCGCTACTCTACTATGTATTCTGGACAGAGCAAATCTAACTCTTCAATCAGTCACTCACAAATGGATGGCTTGCATCTAACGAGCAATACCACAGCAAATCACGTTTAATAGGATAAAAAAGGGTTAACTATTGGACAGTTAGGATCCTCTGGCCTGGATATTTTTGGAAAAATTGGGCACGCACTGACAAATCAGGACCAGTGATGCTATGCATGTCCTT
The DNA here is from genome assembly GCA_029852735.1 of Persea americana. Lineage (NCBI taxonomy): Eukaryota > Viridiplantae > Streptophyta > Magnoliopsida > Laurales > Lauraceae > Persea > Persea americana. The sequence goes on from CM056819.1 coordinate 52,775,713, forward strand.
AGGTCGAGGATCATATTTTGTTTTGCAGGTCAGATTTTCTCTGTCCTACTTATTAGGGGAGGGGAATTTTCTCTTTTGTACTTACTGTATGCAATGCTCATTATTCGTTCCAACCCATTTGCAATGGTGCATTTCAATGTATCATAAATTGTTTCGGGGGTTGGATAAATTAACTAAATCAAATGGTTAACTGGCTATCCACTCTGCCAAGAATTTGTGTTATGCAGGGTATGGTTTTTCCTCCTTTCCTGATGCAAATTAATACCCTATGTAATTTTTATGTTTTAAACACACCAGATCTAATATTGTGTTAGAAGTATCTCTGATTCTCTTTCTTAGCACTTCCAAAAACACCTTGAGCTCAATGCAGATCACAGATGCCGCTTTGATGACCTACTTTTCGTGTAGTTTCTATTTATCCATTAAGGTCAAACCATAAGCTACATTTATTTCTTGATCTGTTAAGCAAGCATGAATAGCCATGTATGGTAGGCTGATGCAAGGCCTTTTTAATGGCTTTGCTGTTGCAGGTGAATTCAGAGAATTACTGAAGCTCTCTGACAGTCACTTGCCTATATTTTTTCTGGCTTCAATCTGCAGGCAGAAGCAATCACCTCGGCAAATTGGGGCACTAATCTTATTGGTATTTGCTGCCATACTTCTGAGCATTGGAGAAAGCTCTGGCAGAGGTTCTAGTGGCGGCAACTCTGATCGTGTTTTAATGTATGGAATTGTTCCCATTTTGTTCGCATCTGTACTCTCCGGCCTAGCTTCATCTTTGTGTCAGTGGGCCTCTCAGGTTCGATCTCTCTTTTTTGTTATTTTGAATAAGGCTTTAAAATCTGTTCCAGTGCTCAATTTAATGGCAAGCATATGAATCATGCAGTATCTCATCTTAAACATGTGGACATGCCATAGGGTCTACTCGGTTTGTTCTTTCATGAGCCAAGCCGTCTTAGGCTTGGATGAGTTTTATTTATGTAGTAGTCCAACTGTCATTTAAATTTACATGCCCTGCCTCTGCTGCTTCGTTTTGGTGCAGGTGAAGAAACACACTTCATATCTTATGACTGTAGAAATGTCAGTTATTGGAAGCCTTTGCATGTTGGCCAGTACATATAAATCTCCAGATGGAAAAGCCATCAGAAAATATGGGTTCTTTTATGGGTGGACTCCAGTGACACTGGTAACTGCCTGCACTTATTCCTTTCTTTATGGTTTTGACATTTTTTGTAATGTTTGGAAAAGATACCCTTAGCCTTTGTGCTCGTGTATGAGTGGTTTATTAAAATAATGTGTTCATCATCATCTTCATCATCATCATGTAATGTTGGGTTATTAAAATAATTTGTTCACTAATGTTAATGCCCATAATCTCTGAGACTCTGGAGAGCTGATATCATTTCTGTTCGGAGCTATCTTGTATAACTTGTATTGTGGGAATTCAAGTTAAGGGGATTTTATTTGGAAGGCATCGGAAGGTGGAGAATGAGAATGGTTAATGGTGGAGATCTAGAGGGTACCATCAATTTCCTAGGATCCAGTTTAAGGGGGTGAAGGATGGACATTCATTTCTTGACAAAGGGGATAATTTGATGGTACTTTGTATATCTCTACCTTCAATTCTTCACTCTTAGGCCCTTCGGTATAAGTACATTGCCTAGAAAATCTTATGTTACAGTATGTATTAGGCAGATGAGCCCTTGGTTTCTGCTTTTTTAAATTCGTAAGAATGCCCAGATCTTTGGTCATGTAATATTAAGGGTCCTGTTGGGGCCCCCCATAGGACTAGTTTAGATTACTGAATAGTGGGCCTTGTGTCTGTAGTGGAATGGGCTATCATTCCTGGGGTTTGAAATGATGGAGCGTGCAAAACTGTTTTTATTATTTTTCATAGAGGTTTCACTCAAATATAGATATTACAACTTTGCCATATTTACCTCTTGAGTAGATTTGGTGCTGGGGTGAGTAAAATATCATCCCCATCAATGCATGATAGCTCACTGAAATAAAAGTAAACAAGGATTTTTTTAGAAGTAATAGTTATTAGATGAGAAGGAATTTACAGTTTCATTAATCTCCTACTGAATTAGGTGCCATTTACAATTGTGATATTTTTCCGATCTAGTCCTCATTTAGCCAGTCCATACTCCTATCCACTAGGTTCCCTGAAACACAATGGAGAGTAGACTCTAATTTTGTTCACACTTATATTCTTGCTGCCTAGTTGTTTTCTCAAACTTGAAAGGGATGGTTGTTGTCTCAGATACCAGTTCTGTCCAATGCTGTTGGTGGAATCCTTGTTGGGCTTGTCACGGCCCATGCTGGTGGTGTCCGAAAGGCAAGTGAATATTTATAGTTAGATTACAGAAGCTTCAAAATTACTCTGCTTTCTTTGATATCTGATGATTTGTGTGTGTGCAGGGTTTTGTCATTGTTTCTGCATTACTTGTAACAGCACTGCTGCAATTTGTTTTCGATGGCAAGCCACCATCTTTGTACTGCCTTCTAGCTCTGCCTCTTGTTATCAGCAGCATATCCATCTACCAGAAATATCCTTACAGGGTTAAGAAGAAGGAAGCTTAAATAATTTAAACTGCTCTCTTTTTTTTGGCGTTACTAATAGTATCACTTAAGAGTGGGTGGGTTGGGGCATTGTGTTGGGAGCATTCAATTGTAATTTCTAGTAGAAAAGATTGCCTAAAAGACAGGCGATTCTGTTAGTTTTTGTCAGGGAAATGCCAGTCATTGTTTATGATGGTAAAATTGGATTCCTTGTGAATGATGAATATTTTATACTAATGAAAGTTGTGCACTTGTGTTTATGAAATAAGCACTATGCTTTATGATGTTTGAGCT